>JABFTP020000062.1:12026058-14426058 GCA_013387265.2 Cryptolaemus montrouzieri | reverse complement strand
ATGGTCCTTATGAACGTTGAAATCTATATATCCTTTGGGAAATGAGAAAATGTCCTCTTTCCATTTCAATCTTGTAAAGCTCACAACTCGTGTTCCGTTAAGTACCTGGTAGCTGCAGCCCGAGTGAAAAGTTCGATAGTTATGCAATATTTCTTTGGTTCAACGAACAATTCAGGCTGTAAGGCGACTTAGTTTAAATCTGCTTGTCAAGATAGCCTATGCTACTGAGTACAGAGATATGTAAATTTCGGAACACTCGGTTGAAGGAACTAATACCAGGGGTAAGCGTGGAGCCAAAACCTTTTCAATTGTACCTTTTCTAAATTAGTTTTTTTTTCTCATTCAATTTAATAGATCTTGGAATCAATTATTTTCTGAACACGTCTTGAATCTGTCTACCTCTGGAAGCCCTTGTAAGCGCTGGAACTCATAGAACTTGGAGACCGTTTTTTTTCACCTCACCTTTTACCCACCTTCAGCAGCAATAGTTAAAGCAATAGAACCGATCCGCCTGTAACCTACCGACCTCGCCTACAGTATTAGCAAACTCTACCGTCAACTTTGTGACATACGTTGGGGACCATCTTTACCTGAAGACAATCATGTCAAGATAAGTCTAGGTCATTTCAATTGTTTCCATTTTCCGCTGAGTTTCAATTCTATTGAGCTCAGAAGTAATTTCCTAACCATTAGAGAATTAATTGTTCCTTAGAATTTCAGAAGTAAGCTAGTTTTTTTTCTCAAGAATGTAGTAAAGAATTGTTATATTGTATGGAAAGAGAGTAAAAGTCTACAGAGCGATCTCAGCTATAACTGTGATATAGATTTTGAATTGTTTTGCCTGTTTGAAGAACGTCTCTCACCAATTATTGTATTTCAACTTATTTATTTGTTTTTGTCGCTTGATCCTAGTACAGTTAGATTTAGTCAATTTTGTGTATGTAGGTTCCTACTTGTCAAACGTCACTTTGTATTTAATATTTCACTTCACGACGAATTTAGTCAATTTTAAAGTTACCCTTTCTTGGGTTTTCTTATCTAATTCATTATTTATAGTATTAAAATTAGCTAGTTGAATTGTGGCTGTCGAGTAAATATTAGCTTGAAAGATTATAGTAGTTTCATATAATGAGTTTGAGTTAACAGGCCTTGAACTAGAAGTTTACCCTTATAGAGATAGAGAATCCCAACCTGAGTAATTGAACATTTTGATTTACTCTTTTCTGTAGTCTTATAGAGTGAATGATACCGCTTTCTATAGGTACTCTGGTGGAAGTGTACACATTATATAATTTGAACTATTCTATGGAATAGTTATGAATTATAATGTTTATTGATGGTGTGCAGTTCCTAAACGTAATAATACCTCAATAAAAACTCCGAACAAGTTATTTGTTCACGTTCCAATGAAGAACGAAGTTAGAAATATGTGGCTTAATTCTGCAAGGCAAGACTATATATTTCCTTGAAACTAAACCATAACTTTTCAATATCATCATGAAACCATGAAGATACCTCCCATATTCACCACAGCAAGTGGTACCTCAATTAAACATTTTTAAAACGTAATTCAACTGTGCAACTGGTATGTAATAAATTGTTATCAGATCCGGACAAAATAAGAACATAAATTAACGTTTACACCTGCGAAATTCATATTAGCAATACAAACTTACTGGCACCACAGACTGTAAATGTGTTGCTATTTATTGTTCTTAATGTTCTTACGTGGTTAAAGCTACATTTTCAATTTGCAACCGTTGTTCGAAGATGATTGAAATCAGTAAATGTCAAGAAAGTGGTCTCGTATTTCAATGTAGCGGTGAAGATGTGGACGGAGTTGATAGTTTTCGTGAGATACGAAATCAGAAAAAAAATATCAAGAAGAAATTCATTTTGAACAAATTCGACAAATATGATGAAAACAGAAGAAAATCTATAAAAAGTACACTATTTTCACTTTAATCACAATCTTGCGTCATAGTAAGAATATATGTATAAGCTCTAAAATCTGCCTCAGAAAATTCCGTACTATTCTCAGACATAATTTTAAGAAACGAGGAAAAAGTATTTCAAACAGAAGTCGTAGGTAATATTTCTTACGTTCGCAACTTTAATTTGATTGAGGTCTTCACTTGTTATAAATTGATATTCATTTGATGAATGATGTGAAAATTTTCACTATATTCATCAATTTGGGACGCGTTTCAACACGCTGAGCTATAAGATAAGAAGTACATTTGAAAGGGAGATGTGATGTTGCTAAAGGGTCCATTGAAAGTATCGGGTTTAACGATCGATTTCAAATTTTTGGATTAGAGTGAATGGATACTGATCTACTGTTTCCAATTGTTTTCAGAATCGCAGAACTTCCGGTTAAACCGGAAATCGACTACATTTTTGCTATTTCAAATACCATGGTGTATTGAGGGCATCCACTCCAAACATCATTTCTTAAGAATTGTCCTATCTTGACTAAATAACCATTGAGTTATATTGTTCTCATCAAAATTTTCGGAATTATAGTGTCATTTTCTTAGTCAAAAAAACTGACTCAGATTTGACAGAGATTATAACTTCGTTTTTAGTTTAACGAGAAAAGTGTTATTTCTGAGGAAAACGTACTCTCCTGTGCTATTTTATATACAGGATGCAACATTCACTTGTCGACTAACAATACGAAATTGTTGAAAAAATAGTTTCTGAAATACGAGTACCTATTTTTTTTTACTTGATTAGTATCGTATTTTAAATAAGTTTTAATGTGTGTGTGTTATTTTGGGGGCAACTTACCGTACTTTAACTATGCAATTTTATATACATGCTCAATCATAAGGAGAAAAACTCGCGCAGCTACTCGCATCTGGCTCTATTATGATGCCATATCTTCCTAGAAGGCGTTAGATCTTTATTGGGCGGCTATATAAAATTACCATGAGCAGAAAACAAGCTTGTGGTCGGAGTTGCCTAAGAGTGCTGAGACCTGTGAACGGAAATCATCTGCATCTGAAATAAGATGAGATCAAGAGTATTGAGAAAATCGATTATATTCTCAGGAATACTTGTAGGCTCATCACTAAGTTGAGTCAAGTTGCGCAGATCGTAAAGGCCTCCGCTTGCCTTCGTCTGTCCTATTTGAGTAATGAAATCAGTTGATGTTGTAGACATGTTGATCATCTCAGCTGACGGGTGCTGTATTTGGATCGTGTCTACCTTGTCGCCTAGATACTGAATCTTGGGAAGTTGTTAACGTTTGGAGAACGATACAGACAATAGAAAAACATGGTTTAATTATTTAATCAGATTGGAATACAATAGAATTTTTGTTGTGTTTGGACATTCTGTGTGATATTAAATGTACTGCAAAGTACAAAAATTGATGTAGCAGCTTCTTTTGCTTCCATTAATCTTTCTCTACATAGAGGGAGTGACAAATTTTCATTGGAACACACTGTCGTTTGACACAATTGGTACAAAAATTACCACATTAACATACATTACAAAATGACACAACTAAGAATTTGAATCAAGAAGATCAACAACATCATAAAATGCTCCGTACTGATTTCTACCCCTCGTAGGATAATCATGACAGCCACCGCCCGTGGCGTATTCATCCCTGTTCTTACGAATGACTCAGCTATAAGTCTGACCGCCATCCTCTGAATGACAAAAATACGATGCCGAAGAAGCAGCAATCCCACGGCAATATTCCGTATTCCAGCAACGACTCAACCTGTGAGAAATGAACTACCCTGGATGTACTCGTTTCCTCATTGACCTGATCGAAAACACTTCGCTGGACAATCTCGCAGCAATCTGATCGCCATGGACAAGAGTCCATAGTCATTCCCAGAAGCCTGTGGACACCCACAAGTTCCTCATCATCATCCTTATGAGAGAAAAAAAGCAGCTCCACAGTCTTTCTTCCATTAACTAAGAAATCATGTGACGTGAATTTAAGTTTGAGGAAGCTATTGATATTCTAGTATCATCTACGAAGAGCACTATAGTGTAGCAGCTAGAAATAGATATGGATAATAGGCGAGGGCTGCCTAACAGTCAAAGAACTTAGTCAATAATGGCACAATCTGTCCTAAATCTCACTCACAAGATCCATTCTTCTCGTGAAGGATAAAATCTTTGCGGATGAGAACTTAATGAGCTCAGTCAACTTCAGTTCAATAGATCCAAGTTCTTCCAGCCTGATATATCTTCTTCACGTTGGGTACATGAAGGATCCTTAATCATTCCTATCTCATTTAGGTAATTTCTGAGGCCATAGTTCCCTGTTAATATGGAAATTAGAACTCTAAGTTCCTTCCTCGAGAGTTTAAACCAAGCCTTAGCTCTCGCAGTGGAAGGCTCACTCATGACAAGTCGAGAGTGTCTTCGTACCTACATGTCCAACCACCGGTTATTTTCCATCTTTGCAGTCTGCAGGTTAATTCCGAGCATAAGCTTTTGGTGCAACTTGGATATCGATGATGATTTTTATTGACCCATTTGTTAATTCCCCCGCAAGCAAGAGGTTAGCACATGGTCAATGGCCAATATTCCTGTTTGAAAAACCGTCCCAAACCTGCCAAGATGGACCGATTGTTCCTTGGCCGTACCTCGACCATATACACCAGCTGCAACACCTTTTGCAGTTATGGAGTCGTTTGTGTACCAACAGGGGGCCCTGTAGTAGACGGTCCATAGAACTGGTCAATTCCTGTCCGCTAGGAATGATTATCTGTAATGGGAGATCCATGTTGGTTTTGGGTACTGCTATGTCAGACTTTATACTCAGCATCTCGTTGTCCTCGATTTCAGACTATAAAGCGCCGGATACGAAGCTGAATGTACTTGTTCCATTTCGAGAAACGAGATGGAATCTGTAGGTAGACATTCTAGCTACTCCTCTAATCACGAGGTATTAAGGGCAAAGTCCAGTATCAGTTCCACGGCCGCAGTAAGTGTAGAGCAGAAAGCTCCAATAAACATCATGCAGGCAGTTCTTTGCAATTTGAAGAGCTCGAGTTGGGATTGCTTCTTAAGGCTGCACTCCCACCAAGCAATGATCTCACCACCATCACATATAGCCACTGAAGTTGCATTTGGGCAAGATCCCATTGCTTTCCACAGGTCGTTTGACATGCCCATAAGGAATGTCTAGCCTTGTGTATTATGTTTACCAGGTTTGAATTCTACGTGAGCTCAGTATTCAAGGGAACCCCCAGATATTTTACTTCTTCGGCAAATTGAATGAACAATCCACTCAAGATCGGGGGAGAAACAAATATCCTCCTTTTTCTGATGAATTGTGAAGGTATTTTCTCAGATATTTTGCATGATGATCGTTGTTGCGTTCTTCCAATCATCCTTTTTTAGCCTGTCAGCAAAACCCTTCGGTGTCACAGTTATCACTGATACCAAGAAACCGACAATCTGAGATGTGTGTTCTCGCAAGAATCTTCAACGTCTCTCTTTCAGAGTCCGTCTACTATCCATCCGGACCCTTTATAGATCCAATGGGTAGTACACTTCCTCTGTTCCGTTCCTCTGACGAAAACTCTGTGTAGCCTTACACTAATAGAGGTAATTTATACCTCGCGGCGGGACTCCATTTTTCCCTTCTAATTTCTTCATTATACGACGTTAGAGTAGATGGATAATGGTCCATTTCGCTAATGTTTTTAGCTCGGTTGAAAAGTTTCCGAACTTCTTTTTTGCTTTTAGCGAGAGCAAGATTCCTCCATGAAATTGTGCCGTTTTTAGACTTTCTCCTTAGTGGACCGATATCGTGATACGATCGACGTCTTCATGACAATTAGTGGGAATCCTCCTAAATGAGCACTAAGGGACGTTCTATAACCGTCCTAGTGTGTGCTTTTTGGCTTTCTGTATTCGACCACAGGTTTATGCCCAGACTTAATAGCGAATTGAATGTGTCAGTAATCAGATCCCGAGGATTCGCTTGACATACCTCACCTCGAGATTTTATTGCTCAGAGAGCTCGAGCAAAATGTTTGTCGTCACAAAGTTTGGTTCATCCTTTCCATCCAAGAGAGTGAAGGCTTTTGCTTTTGCCCTACACCCAGTGGCATACATCTTGAAATAATTCGGAAAACAACATTGGTCCGAGCACGGAGCCCTACAGGACACCCAAAGCAATCAATTTTCTATCAGATCAACCGCCATTGTAAAGAACCGTGTGGCATCGATTTGAGAGGAATGAAACTATGAGAGTACAACTAACCCTGAAACAACCGTTCGCCTCCGGCTTTGCCAACGCCATTAAGGATGCAACTCAGTCATATAAATTCGTTAAGTCCAGGAACAACTCGCCCGCCTCAAAAAACCTCAAGGTCTGATCAACAAAGCCTAGAATGGCATCCAACGCATTTTTCCCGTTCTAGAACCAAATTGGGCTGAACTGAATAAGTTATTAGCTTTTAAATGTTATACTAATTGAGAACTCAAATATTTAAGAATATATGGGAAGAAGGGTTAACCTGATAAACATTTTCATTTTTGAAAAGTGAAATAACCTTTGATATCTTCATGCAGTCTCGATAAGTACCACTAGTAATACATAGATTAAAAAGTTTGGTTTTGATATATAAGATTATTAATGTTTTTGATCAATATTGATGATAAGCGGTATAAATCTGTGCTGCTATTATTTTTAAGGTTGCTGTAGAATTCCGATCATTATTTATAAGCTTCAAAAATCTTCCATATCTAAGTATTAAATATTATAACAAAATTTTACGAAAATGCGAAATGAAATATATGACATTCAAAAAGAATTTATAGTAGTTCAAAAATATAATCAGAAACATTGAGAATAGCGTTGATCTCAAATAAACGATATTAATAAACTATAAAGCGACAACATTAAGATCTTTTCGAAATGATGGAAATAAGTGTTATTTATTATTTTCCATAAACACTTTTTAAAGTAATTAACTAATTTAGTGGTCGAAATCAAGAAATCTAAGCAATAGATTTGAGAAATTTGTCCTTTTTTCTCGCTTATTCAAGAATGAAATTGAAATTTAAAATATCACACATATCTGAACAAACCTGTATATAGCAAACTTTGCGTAGGCAAGAAAGATAGCAATTGATTTTCACGTTTGAATACAAATAGACATTTCTCCATTAGCTCGCTTGAACACCTCTGTTTACATGTCTGCGGTCACACTTAAATTTGCAACACTTCCTGTGGGGTCCATCTCTATCTCCATTCTTTGAAGTCTCGCATCGTCTTTCTTCTATTCACAGGTGTGGACAACAATAATAATCCCTGTATTTTACCTATTTTTATTGACAGGGGCAGTAGGTAAATGGTTACAGTCAGATAATGCCAAAGATGCAAGTGTTCGAAAGGCTTTATTTCAGTTAAGTGCTTCTTCTGATAGTTTGGAAACTAATGGTGCATATTTCATTGGGTTTCAGGTTCTGTCGGAGTTACATTTGCTTGTTCTCACAAGAAACGGATGGATATTTATCTACTTCAAATAATCATTGCAAATATGAGAGTGTTAGAGATTCCATTGTGAAAGAAATTGCATTTATATAGGGTATCTTGTATGTACAGGGTATCAGGTGTTTGATATTGTACGGCAACTATGTGAAATACTGCAAATAGAGAAAAATTATTCTTCAAAATTAGTCTTCTTTCTTCGAAGAGATTTCATTGATGAAAACAAATCTCAGCTATCTCCATTTTATTTCGAGCTATTTTCGATTTTCCGGTATTACGGCATATCTTTTGAATAGAATGCAGGAACGTATCAAAAAAATTTTTCTTGATCAATTAAATTTGAACCTCAATATAAACTTAATTTTTCTGATTATAAACTATGGGAGAATTTATATAAAATAGGAAGAGTATTTTTCCTTCTCTAAATATATAAAAAATGCCTGACAGATCTCCTCATGAATTTTTTTAAGAAATGGGAATCCTTTGAACGTTCTGTGGTTTCATCTAGTATACTACATCCCAATTGTTTCCAATTCTATGCTACAATGAAGACCACTTATAATTGGAACAAACCAATGTTATTCATATCACATGACTATGAAGCATCAGAACCAGTTAGTAAAAAAAACAAGCAAACTATCTTGAGTACTTAAAAATATTTCATTCAAAATGCAAGAGATGCAACGTCCACAAATACATCTGCATACATTTTGAATTCAGTATGACCATTGAAGCTAAGCAATGTTGTTTTGTCTCAGCTCTTCTATATCATAATAGGTTTGTCTATGTTTTGAGCCCCAAAAAAATAATCTAACAAGGTGCACAAGGTGACCATCTCATTGGTCCTCTCATTTCTATAGAGTTATCATCGAAGACTAGTTTAAAAGTTCTGACACATTTCTTGTCTAATATGGGTGTGCGCTATTATGCTGGATATATACTTATCTTGGTTTGGTGTTGAATATTCGTTTTCTCGATGGAAATTAACATCGGACCAGTAATATTCATTATTGCGATTGAATAATCCGTCTCAAGCCACCCTCACTCAATTAATTCATATAATGTATTTGTTGAAGTAACTCGTACATCTAAATGTAAGATCTAAAAATATTCATTTTTGATTGAATGAATCAATGATGTTCAACTTTTAACCATAATGACAAACTTATGACTCGTTTCACCACACTGTAGCTTCTTCAGATGAGTAGTACATTTAAAAAGATGATATGCTTTATATATTACATTGGTAAAAGCAGGTACTCTGCTAAATAATCGGAAAATGTAAACAGGATTGCTCCATTTAAGAACTGAAATGTTAAAGTGATGGGGACGAATTGAGATCTAATAGACTATCAAGTAGATTTCCGGAATTTTTTGTTTATTATTTCCTAATGATTCTTATAGGTTCCATCTATTATTTTCATCAAGTTAAATATCAAAATTATTATCAATAGTATGGTTTTCTTCTTGCTGGTGATTTGCATGGTGAGATATCCACATATTGAAATTGATGAAGGTTCTATCGGTATAAATTTCATTAATACTTCCACAAGAGATTGTATAAACACCTCATTTGTTTGTATCATGTCTTCTAGGTTTATGTTCTCTATCTGTATAAAAAGTTATCCGTTCTGAAAGATATCTGCAATTAGATGAGACTAATAACTTCAAGTACAGACTGGGTTTACTAATATAAGATGATATATTACATTTTTATTATATCCTCTTATTCTAGAAAGAAACCTCATGGATTGCATGTAGAAATAGCATACCATCAGTCATACTAGAATTATAACTATTATTGACCGCTATTTGTTGCATAATATGGAGTTATTTCAGGAAAATTTTTTCTGGCATTAGTATTGAGGTGAGTCTATGCACCATACTGTCGTTTATGTTGATGTGGAAGTGCGAAAGAATTATGTATCGGATGGTTTCTGGAAAAGGGAAAAAACATGCCTGCTTTCAACTTTGTTAATAGTTAAATCTACAAAGTTAACGAAATTCTCAGCTTCTATTTCCTAAGAGGTCAAGGCGGATTGAATTTACGACTAAAGGAATCTTATTGTCTATTTGTACCAGTGAAAAAACAGATTTTGTTACCCGCATATGCTGGGTGATTCTGTAGCTCGTACACTCTTGAAGATTTCGTTTTTATTCGAACGGTATTGTATTTAGAAATTAAAAAATCTACTTCAGCAATTTATTTGGAAGTAAACAGGGAGGTTTTTTCAGATAGGAAGACCACTTTTTTGTTGAAGATTCAAGAGCGTCCTAAACTCAGCTATAATGTCTTTAAGTAATAAGTTTTTTTGCTGAATAGTTTCGTCATAATATTTTTTTCCGTATAAATTCATGAAAATATTTGTACAAGAGTGACTCAAAAATTATTGAATATTGTAATTTTGAAAATATTACATCTTGATTTTTTCAAATGGAACATCCTGTATTTTATTATTTATTATTCATGTCAACGCATAAAATATTGTGCCATTTTTTGCAGAAGTTACCTTATCTTTATCTTCGACCTCTTTCGAAAAACTAAAATAATAAAATCATACATTGCGAAAGAAGAGTTTATTAGTACATATCATTATACTTGATCAGAGAAAGGGAGATATTTTAAGGTAGTCGTGGATGAAATACGTAATAGATTGGTTTTTGGTGAGATGATCTACAAGGTGTTGAACTATTTCAAGAAGTGTTCGAATAGAACACACATATACAATACCATTCGAACAAAAATGAAATCTTCAAGAGTGTACGAACTACAGAGCACCGCGCCACTGGTGAATCACCCAGTATAAAGTAATAAATGCTGTTTCGACAGCGAATGATTATGAATTACTATCTCAATGTTATCTATGAAAATTTGTGCTAGTAAATGACTGATGGTATTACCCATTATTAAGACGTTGTTGCTCATGTAAATTTTCTTCATTGAGGTTAAAATAATTTTGTTCTAAACATACTCCTAAAAAAGCTATTGTTAAGGGGATTCACATTATTATTCTTGGAGGGTCAATTTCAATGAATCGAGGGGATAACCACATCCTTAACACTATATGGTTGTACTCTAAAACTATATGGTTGTACAGTTTGTTGATTTTTTTTCTATTAAGTCTGAAGAATTCTAGATGAAAAATTGTGGATTGTAATTACATGACTGTTTATGAGATAACGCGAGAGTTTTGCTATTGATATCCTTTCTTATGAAGTTCGACGAGAGAATATACTTTTGATGATTGTGGATCACCAACTGGAAGTTTGTATTTCTAATTGTTCGGTATTGAAGATTTAGCGTTCTTTAAGTTTTGAGTAAATAATCTACCTTGTTCAATGTTATGAGAGTATGACGTTATCTGCCCTAGTAAATACTACACTTTGATTTAATGGATTTCGATGTTATATCATCAAACTTATTGGTTTTGAATCGCATAACCTCTTGTTTTACTAATTATTCTGCTGAATGTTTTGAATTTTCGAATTTCGATGAATAATTCATGGCTACTTCAGCTTCAATGCGAAACTGATATTGTGAATTATTTAACTCTACACTGTGTTTGAAACCTTTTTGAAGAAGTGTGATTCGTTTTCTGAAAAAAATGGTATCTAAAGGATTACTAAACCTATCGATGAATTGGTGATTTGAGAATATGGATATCATATTTGTATTCAAAATTTTGGGACGATCTCACAATAATTTATTTGATTTCAGGATGTGTTTTATCTTTATTAATAGAGTGAAGACCTCCTCAATCAAAGTATCTTATTTTCTTATCAGTATGTGTTCAATTTCTAATCTAACACGATTTTGCAATAACAAAATATCAATAAAATAACTTTGTAGATCTGACTAATCAAAATTGATCACAGACATTATTTTTCATATACAATTCGATAGAGACATTACATTTTTGTAATTTTTATGTTATGTGTACTAAATCTTCTCTGGGTTTCGATTTTCCTAGTAATTTTACGTTCCAACTCATTTCGAACGTCCACAAAGTGCGAGCTCGATGTAAACCTGCGACCACACGAAGTAGTACCAACGGATGATTTTGCGATGGCATCACCGGAGAAGAGGTCTAGACAAACCGCAACCAACGTTAACGTAAGAGAGCGACCACATATAATCCGTTGCGCCCAAATCAGAAGTCTATTAGAGAAAAAATAACAGCTTTGGTGGCACCGCAAAATCATCCTTTGCTACCGTAATCGGTAAAGCCACGAGACAAGTTCTTTGAACATGTTTCTGATGGTGGTGCTGCTCCGGACCACCTTTTTCAGGATAGGAGAGGACTTCCTAAAACACCACACGAAACCGCTGTGAAATTTTCCAAACATTTTCTAAACGTCATGTCCAGGACCGTTAAATCTACCGACAGTTTGTACACCATGAGATAGTTAATCCACTTCATTCGAATAAAAAAATTTATAAATAAATTAATATGAGATTCTTCTACTTTCTATTAATTCAAAAAAGGATATATCAATGTATCTAATGTCTGAATACTGTCTCAATGAGTATCAAACAGAAAATTGGAACTACAATTTTTCTTAAAAACCAAACTCTATATTTCTGTAATAATCTAAGTCAAATGAATTCCTAGGTATAAAAAGATCACAGATGTACTTCGTTTCATGATCGAATACCTCTTGATGATTCTGTCCAATTTTCTACATATTGACTATGAAAATGTTAAATTTGACGTGAAGATTGATACCCGAACGGTGTTAGATGAAGTACACAAAGTGGAAAAACGGAATTGTATCGTGTGTGGTCCAGGTGTTGAAAACCTACTACTTGATTTCTGAAGTGTTTGTTGCCATTTAATACCCAGCTTACCGATTTGGCACGATTTGCCACTTGAGTGTGCCTGAATATATTTGAGAAACATTTTCAGTCATATTGTGAGAAGTTCCAATAGTTGTGCTATGCCATTTTATTGTTTGAAAAGCATTTTAGAAGTGTCATATTTTCTTAGGTGTTAGATTCTTGATTGAATTTGTTCAGATCCCAATTTCTCCACCGAATAATTCTAAAATGTAGCTTAGCACATTTCGCAATGTTCAATAATCAGCGAATACTTCTAGATATGCTCTGAAATTGATCAAAATGCATAAAAATGTTTTATAAATAATTTATAGGAACAGAATGCACTAGAAGGGTTTACTTCTTCGTTAAGGCAAGATTACGTTAGGAATTATTAGTTCTACAGTTCATTCATTAATACCTCGTTTTTATTATTGCAAATTCGAGTTATTTCGGAAATTATGCACATACTGATGAAAATTTTATATTCTTTGATGAATATTGATGAAACTGGGTTCTGAAAATTTAATGAATTATTGAGAGATAGGTCCAAATTTTCTGATACAAAATAATATCCAAATCATCAATTTTTCGATAGGTTAGTAATCCTTCAATTGACGAGGCTTTTACGTGATAGAAATCCATTTTCACAAATACAAGTAAACGATGATTTCTACTAAAATATATTATTAAATGCTCGACGCGTTTCGATACACAGTATCTTTATCAAGAGCGAATTAATTATATAATTATTAAGTCATATACCGAGATCCAACTAATAAATTCAATGAGGAAGTGAAGACAGTCATTGAGAATTCAAAATCCATCATTACAGATGAAAAATTTAAACTTATCTTACCGAATCCTTTACCACCTCAACTTTATTCTTTAGTTGAATTGCACAAAAATGGTTATCCAACAAGACCTGTGGTATCATTCACACATGCCCCAGCATTCAAGATTTCCAAATTTTTAATACATATTCTGGAATAATGTTGTAATTTTAAACCGTCTTTTTCTATTCGTAATTCAAATGATTTGATAAGGAAAATAGAAAATATTGTCATTCCAAATAATGCAAAGTTAGTGTCTTTTGATGTCAAGAATTTGTTTCCAAGCATTCCACTGAAAGATCCTATAATATAATCAATAATTTGTTAACACAAAATATGACGAATCCACGAATTAAATACGACATTATGGCTTTATTACATGTTTGCATATCTCATAATTATTTTTATTTAACGATTGTTTTTATTTAAGTGATGAGGGACTTATAATGGGAAACCCCTTAAGCCCTCTTTTAGCAGAAATCTTCATGGATAACATAGAAAAAACTATTCATAAACACCCGCTTAGTAAACATATCCTATATTGGTATCGATATGTCAATGACATTATTGTGTGTTTCACAGGAACAAACAGACAGTTCACTGTATTCGAAAATTTCATCACCAACCTGCACCCAAAAATAAAATTCACTTCTGGAATAGAACAGAACAATTCGATCAATTTCCTAGACCTAACAATAACAAGGTCAAATAATAAACACCAGTTTTCAATTTATCATAAGCCTTTTCATACAGATATCACAATTCATTATACATCGGCACTTCCTTACCAACATAAAGTTGCAGCATTTAACAGCTATATGCATAGACTCTTGAATACACCGATATCTAATGATAGTTATTTCAAACAATTGAATTTGATAAAACAGATCGCAATAAATAATGGTTTTGATGCAAATTTAGTTAGTAGTATACTACATAAGAAAAAACAAAAATTAGCTTTACAAAATATATATCCAATCGGTAAACACCAAGACAAGAAATTCAATAGTTTAACATATATAGGCGATAATAGCAATAATGTGAAATCCTTCCTAAAAATTCAAATTTAAATATAGCGTTCAAAACATCAACAAATTTAGGTTCATTAATCAGTAATTATAAATCTCCAATTATTAAAGAAAATAAATCAGGTGTTTATAAATTGGATTGTGCAGATTGCAATTGTTTTTATATAGGTAGAAGAGAGAAGAAATTTTAATGTTAGAATCTCTGAACATAAACGCAGTTTCATCAATGAAAAAACCGATTCAAATTATTCAAATCATCTTAGGGAAAATGGACACTCTTTCAATTCAGAATTTAAAATCCTACATTCTGAGAAGAGAGGTATAAAACTCAACCTTCTGGAAGCACTTGAAATTAACAGATTTAAGAATTCACCGCAAATTCTTAATGATCAGGTAAACATAAATAACTCACCCTTATTAAATTTATTTCCTAAACAAGTACGGATAGCTCTGAGTGGATTGCCTCTTTAGTATATATATAAATTTGTTAGTAAGATATATTTGTAGTATTCATTCGCTTTTGATAAAGCTACTGTGTATCGAAACGCGTCGAGCATTTAATAATATATTTTAGTAGAAATCATCGTTTACTTGTATTTCAGTAATCCTTCCTAATTTTCCTGAAGAACAAATCGTACTTCTTCATAAGGTTTCAAACATAATTGAAAGTCAAATAATTCCCCATATCATTTAGTCAGCTTGGAATTGAAGTAGAAATAGCCATGAATTATACATCTCAACATAAAAATCATTACTAATAAAGTTTATCTGCTTCAAACCCCTTCGGTTTGATAATACTACTGTGTAAACTCTTCAAAATATGCTCCATTTGAAGCGATACACTTCTGCCAACGTTTTTTCCAATCATCGAAAAATTTTTTATATGCGCTTTTAGGATTGGCCTTCAGCTCCTTCTTCGAATTTTCTATTATGACGTCTATGGCATCAAATCAGGTTCCCTGGAGCGGCAATTTTAGTCTGGGGAAAAGAAAAAAGTCACACAGAGCTAGATCAGACGAATAAGGCGACTGCTCGATGGTGTTTATCAAGTATTTGGTCTTAAAGTCGTTAATAACTGTGGCTCGATGAGATGGTGCGTAATCGTCAAGCAAAATCCACGAATTGTTCTGCCACAGATCCGGCCGTTTACAAAACGGTTAAATAGAAACCTTATTGACCGCTTGACCTTGTGAAACGAATTCATGATGAGCCACACCACTAGTATCAAAGAAAACAATCAGAATCGTCTTGATTTTTGAACGACTTTAGAGAGGTTTTTTCGGTTTTGGTCCTTTTTTCCCACCCATTGTGATGATTGTTTTCTCGTTAGTGTGTCGTATTCATAGACCCATGTCTCGTCACCAGTTGTGATCCGTCCTATGAACTTTGGATTAGAATTCCAACGATACAGCATGTCTTCAGCTACCTGCATCCGGTACTGTTTTTGAAGAAAATTCAGCTTTATCGGAACGAGCCGAGTGGCGACGCGCCGCATGCCCATTTGGTGCACCAAAATTAAACAAACGGTACCACGAGAGATGTTGAGATCACGAGCTATCTCTCCAACACTGGCATGACGATTTGCGAGCACCATTTCCTTGATATTTTGGACGTTATCGTCGGTTGAAGAAGTCGAAGGTCGTCCGGAACGAGGCCAATCTTCGACGATCTCCTGACTGTCTTTAAAGACTTTGTACCACTCGTACATTTGGGTTTTCGATGAAACATAGTCTCCATAAGCCTTTTCCAGCATTCACAATGATTCAGCATACAGAATTTCGTTCAGAACACAAAATTTGAGACAAACTCACTGTTCTATGTTTTTTTTCCATTGTAAAATTCGCAGGGAACCACAGAGGTTGACTGGTTTCAACAGCTGTCATAAACAAACTAGTTGACAAATCGCGCTTATATTTGGCAGAGTAATTATGAACAGTCCTACCAACATACAGAAACTTAAAATACTTAAAAATACTCAACGCGGGTAATTTAAATGAGAATTTCCGGAAAACTTTTTTGTCAGTATGTATAACCTCAAAATCCATTAAAGCGAAGTGTAAATCAGACAACATAATATTTACTGAGGCCGATAAAGGAGAAAACATTGAATAAGGCAGATTGATTACTTTGAATAAAAAATTTATTGAATCTCTAAATTATCAGGTCTAAAAAGATGCTACTACCTCAGAGAATGCCTAATCTTCAATACCGAACAATAAAAAATGCAAACTTTCAGTTTATAATCCGTAGTCACCAAAGCTGTACTTTACTGTCAAACTTCATAAAAGGAATTATTCCATCAGGAAAGTTGTCGTTACAGCCTCAATAGCAAAATTTCCACCTTTCTTATAAACATCATTGAACAGTCATGTAATTTGAGTCCAAAATCTTCACTTTAGATTTCTATAGATTTAATAGAAAAAAATCAACTTACTATACTACCATATAATGCTAAACTCATCTCTTGGGATGTGGTTAATCTCTGCTTTAGTGTTCCACCTCGCGATTCATTGAGAATGATCCACTAAGGATGATAATATGAATCCCATTATGTAATCAAAATATTTAGGAGTATGTTTAGAACAAAATTATTCTAACTTCAATGATGAAATTTGCATGAGCAACAACGTTTTGATAATAGGTAATCCCCTCAGTTCTTTACTTGCAGAAATTTGGAATTCAACTTTCAATTTTGAGATAATAATTCATAGTCATCCGCTGACGAAATACTGCATTCACTAGTTTATATACGTGGATAACATAATCCCTAACAAAATTCACGCTAACATAAAGGTACTATGAAAATGGCAACTGAGAATTCCATAAAGTTTTCAGATTTAAATATAACCAAAATTGACCTCGACATGATTTTTCTATTTTCCATAAACCATATCATGCAGACATTTACATTTACAATTCTTCCGCACATCCACATCAACATAAAATATATGCTCATAGTAATATAATACATATACTCACCAAGATACCAATGTCAGAAAATAATATCTAGAAAGCGCTCAATATAATAAAACAAAATGGGAACATTAAAGTTCATAGTTCTAGTATGATTCACACTTTTTCACACACACAATTTCATTATGCAATTAGGTGTTTCTACTGTTGAAGCGGCTAATCAAAATTTAATGTATTAACTAATATTGATAAACCCAGTCTGAATTTAAGTTTATCATTATATTGAAGATTTGAATATCATAGTTTTATTTGACTAAAAAGAATGCAATGTAGCTTTATATTTACTGTGTTTCGGAATTATCTCAAAGTTATACAAAACCAATAATTTCAGCGATTAACTGTTCCAAAACAAATCGATTAGAGCGAAATTCTGTTAAGATTATTAAATACAACAGTTTGAACAATTCAACTGTATTTTAAAAGGAACGTCGCTTAGTTTAACAGATAATGTCCATGATATTCCATCCAATACAAGCGTGGTTCTTTAATTCGTGTTAATAATCTCGAATCCAGCAGTTCATCTGTTGTTCACACCTGGATATAAAAGAAATACTTCGAATTATTGCGGACCATGGATTCCCTTGTGGCTAAGAAACTAATTGATCCTTTCAATAGACTATTTATACCTCCAGTTTATAACTAGAACTAATTGTGTCACTCATCTGCCATATCCAGACGTGTGCTTTTCAAAGAATCCCATCGCGGTTCTTTTATGAAAAGGCACAAGAGTATCATTGTTGATATTGTAAAAAATGCTCTTCAAGAACGGCCATTCAAAGAAGCAAAAGCGTGAAAAGGATTGAGCATCGTGAGGAGAACATATTCTCAGGTCAGGATACAGGGTTGTATTAGTCGATTGAAAAAAATTGCGATAACTTTTCGTACTTTTCGAGAGATTCGTGTATTCTACTGTCATAATTTAATATGTTCGTAAAATGATTCGTACAATGTAACGTTTTAAAAAGACCAAGTACAAAACTGATATTTTTTTTGAACGATTCGTATAAGAAAACATTTTATTGCATTAGTTAATAAATTATAATCATCTGAATATCCAGTTAGTATTCATCTTAGGAAAGAACTTCGATTGTAAGAAGAAGATTGAGCAGCCTTTTCAATGTTTAGTTTTAATAATTTTATAGGTTAGTTTAAATTGTCAAATGAAGACATATAGTCTGTTCACGTTAAGTTTAAAGTGACGTCATAGCTTGGTATGTCTGGTTCGAAAATAATGCAATAGACAAGAACAAAATAACTAGTCTCGCGCAAAAGAACTACTAGTTGGCATTGAAGGTATGGAGTAAAACTATTGAGCATACAGAAAAAGAAATTCAATGTTGGTGGGAACGCGAACTTCATTTTGATCTAGAAGATGTTCCCCCTTTGATAATAAATATGGACGAGAATGACAGTGACAGTGAAACATTTTTAGACGAATTGTCAGAATAAAATGGAGTATTTATTTTTTCAATTAATTTTAACTTTTCAACCTTTCCGTTGTAAAATTATCATTAAATAAATGATTTTGTTGATTTCTGTTATTAGATAGTTTTACCTGTGCTCCTTATTTGAATCTGCAAGTGCCAAGTAGACTAAATTCTAGTTTCTATTGAAAGATTGAAATATTTCGAAAATAATTATCATTTCATGGCCTAGTGAAAATAATTTTTATCAGTCAAAAGTAACGTTTAAGATTAAATTTTGTACCTATTCAAAAACCAGATTTTCTCTAAAACCTTATTCATTTCCATTGTATTTCAAATTCAATGAGATGCCCAGTGCTCAAAACCTTTATTGAGCACAGTACAAAACGAAAATTTCTTCTTTTTCCTGTTTTTATATTAGAGAAAGGTGAACACAATTGAATTGAATTATGCCTCATGTGTTGCATTTACAGGTAACTACTAGTATTCTGAAGATCCATCATGTAGGATTACTTATGTAATATGCAAATTCTGGAAATAAATTGCTTTCTTTTTCTTTTTTTTTCTTTGATCATCAGGTCGATTTTTATTTTCAACTCAAAATTTTTGGACGAAAAAATAATTTTATTTCTTACGTTCTTTGAAAGGTACATAGATTATTTTTCTTTTCGAAACCCCACACTAAGGGTCTGAGATGCGTAGTTTTAGATATACAGGATGCTCCTTTCAAGAGGTATTGATATGAATGATTATTGAAAAATTTTATTTTCGGGAAAGGAAGGTCGCAAATTAATTTCATATGCCTCAAATTGACATCAGACAAAGTTTTCTCAAGAAAAAAGTCAAAGTGACAATGGAATTTATTCTGAAAAAAATTCATACCACTACCTCTTGAATGAAACTATATTTCAGAAAATACGCATCTCAGATCCCTACTATGTATCAAAAATAATCGATGACGTCATATCTTGCGAATTACAAAAGAAAAAAATTTTTTTTTCTTCCAAACAATTTTCAGATGAATACAAAAATCGACCTGACTGCACGAAAATCAAAAATAAAGAAATTATGAATTTTATTTCATACTTTACAGTGGCACGGAATAGGAATTTTGGGAAACATTGGCAACATCATCAAACTGGTTGATGACGTCACTTTAAACTTAACGTGAACAGACTATATCTCTAAGAAAACGTCTGTTGATTACTGATTTTTAACCTTATTTAATATAACGTAGATTATTCACGTTCCTGTCGTTCTGTCATCCATTGAATTCTTGGTGTGTTGTTCTTTGGTTGATTCTATAGAACCTGGAGTTATAGTTGTTCCAGTAGAGTTTATCATAACTTTGTAGTGGACGCGTTGGTTCTCACAGACCCAACTGGTGCTCATTGGTGTGATCGGCTCTGAACGGATTGTAGTACGAAGCTTCCCTTCTCAGCACCTTCGAATGAAGAAGTCAACGACTCACGAGTCAAGAGCAACTTTTTATAGCCTGATTCGGTATCCCAGACCCAACGCGTTCCTTTACGGAAGTTTTCTCATCGATATTTCCAATAGGTCGCTCTACAAAATGCCAAATTCGAACGATCCTTATGAAAAGGAATTAGAGAAACAGATGAACTATCTGCGTATCTTAATGAGAAGGAGTCTTCGATGCGTCAGAACATTGTTGAAAAACAACTGAAACTTGTAACAATAACAAATTACAAAATGATATCAAATTTTTCACGAAGTAGATTTCAGGTCTATCTAAACAACGCTCAAAGCTTATAAACATTGATTGGTTAAGATCATCCTTCAGTCGAATAATCACTGTCTATCTAAACAACTATTGTGACCCAGTGACCCGATGAGAAAAGTAGGTCAAAACATAATCGGTTCACATGTGAACTAGAAGAAATGCGTAAAAAGCTTTCGGCCTTCACGTGTTTGATGTCGATCCGAATCATTGAGAGAGTTTTCAATACAAGAATTAATTTAGGGATACCTGGAGACCTGCCATGGTAAATCTCAACATCACACCAATCTTAAGGTAGATGATTTCAATAACTATTTCTCCAGTGTGCGAGCTATTATGACTGAAGAAATACAAACATCCGTTGTCAATGCAACAGAACTACTTGACAGGGTACCAACTAGCAACTTATCTTTTTTTCTAATCCCAACCGATGCGCATGAAGTTGAAACTCATATTAATAAACTGTCCAACTCTGCTTGTTTCGATATATTTGGATTAAATATTAGACTTTTGAAGAGCACTTGCGATATCATTGCGCTATCCCTGTCAAACCCTTTCAATTCCTGCTTTGAAAGTGGGTTTTTTCCAAAAGTTTTCAAAAAAAGCATTGGCGGTATTCAAGAAAGGGGATCCTTATGATATGGGTAGCTATCGTCCTTTATCGATCATGCCAGTCTTGTATAAGGTGCTGGAATCTATTCTGAAGGACAGACCTTAAAACTTTCTCGAAAATAATAAGATATCATCACCTACTCAGTACGGTTTCAGGCCGGGTAAATCCACAATAGGAGCACTTTCTGTTTGGTGTCTGAGGTGATTGAGGGTTTGGAAAGGGGTGAACAAACGGCCTTGCGTTTATTAGATTTGGCCAAGGCTTTTGATCTTGTGCTACATACCATTCTTCTCCAGAAATCAGACCGCTGTGTTATAAGAGTTCCATTGAAACTCTTCACCTCTTACCTGGAGGTCAAGGTTATGTATGTCTGCGTGGAGGGGTCTGTCTCCGAGTTCCTACCCATAAAAACAGGCATACACCAGGGCTCTGTGCTGGAGCCACTGCTCTTTTTAATTTATATCAACAACTAACCATCTCACTTGAAACCAGTAGACAGCATCCTCTTCGCTGACGACACATATTTATATAATACAAGCAGGAAACCATAAATGGCAAATGAACGTTGTTATTTGGCCATGAATCGTGCCGATCTATGGTTGAGAGCAAATTATCTCAAATTAAACCAATAAAAATAATCTAATATAACCCAAAAATTGACGATTTCAAGTAGTTCTAAGCTCTCAAATGGCGACACACAGATAAAATACTAGGTTAGACGACAATTTAACGTGGTGAGCGCATGCCAACGCGTTGATCCCTAGATTGGCATCAGTGGCGTTCTAGCTTAGAAGACTTCAATATATGGGACATGATGAGGCTAATCTACGAATGATTTATTTTGCCCTCTTCCACTGGGTCATGAAATTGTTCAACAATGAAATGAATCTTCAAACTCCAAAAAAAAGTGTAAGTATTATCGTTTGTGCTGAATACCGTGCACATTGTGTGTCTATCTTTAGAAGACTTGTCATACTCACACTTCCTTCATTGTACGTTTACGCCACTCTCATAATTATTCATTCCAACTTAAAGGACTACAAGACGCATAGCTTCAACCATCCGAAAAATACAAGACAAACAGATTTTATAATAGCACCAAGATACAGATTGGCTAAGTCAGAAAGGAATTCTCCCAATTGAAACTATTATAAGCTGCCTCTGGTGTGGAGAGAGCTTACAACTAAAAAATTCAAAATTAAAGTTGAAGAATTGTTATGTAAAAGATGCCTGTATTCATTTGTGTTAATATCTATTACTTCCTTGTATGTATGTTAGTGTTCAAATTATGTATTTATCAACTGAGTAATCTACATTCTTTTTTATCTATTTAACTTGGTATTTTCAATTGACCTATCATAAGCAATCAAATATTGTAACTATGTGAATAAAGCATACAATGAGGAAATTATACAAAGAAATATAACAGATTCTGATTGTGACTCTATATCGATCGCTGAAATCGAAGAATTCAGTGACCATCGTTCTGATAGCAAACAAGATATATCAGGTGCAAGAATCTGTTCCGCCAAAAGTTGGAGAACGTGGTAATCAAAAGATGGGATGAGATGGAATAAGAAATGTTCCACTAAAAATGTAGAAACAAGAAGCACAGTCCTAATCGTGAAACTTCCTGGAATAATTGGTGTTGCTAGAAACGCTCCATCCCCAAATGAATTTTGGCAACTTTTTCCATGATTCTTTCATGGAAAAACTAATGTCCTACGCTCATATTGAGAGTACATCTACCCGCTACTCACACAAATCTGATACAAGACCCACAAACATATCTGAATTATAGGCACCTTTTGGGTTACTCTTACTTCCGTTTATGAAGTTTGATTCAATGATGGGACGGGATTAGACATATTTCCTGCTATAATGGCATTGAAACGATTTAGGCTTATATTGCGGTGACTTCGAATGAACGATATTCGAACGAGGGAAGAACGCAAAGCTCAAGACAATTTAGCACCAGTAAGGGACGTTTTCAGAAATCTGTGAAGTACCCGGAGGAGTGCCCCAGGGCTCAATATTGGGTCCTAGCTTGTTCATAATATACATCAACGATTTGATGGGGAGTTTGTAGTCTAATGGCGCAAAGATTTTTGCAGATAACACGGCACATATAAATTGGGCAGCCAATCGAAATACTCTAGAGGAAAAGAATAAAAAGTCGATCAGAGGAGCTAACTAATGGTTTGAGAAGCACAAATTAACTGTGAATATAAATAATGCACAGCTTTTACTTACCACAAGCACGAAATAAGCAACAACGCTGAAGTTGTTGGGATTCACCTTAGACAACTTATTTCCGATGCTATTTTATATACAGGGTGTCCGTGAAATGCGTGTATAATATAAAACCACAGATTCTTCAGCTCGAAATAATTCGATTTAGGTCAACTTACCTGTATGAAAAGTTTCTTCGTTTGGCTGCTAGAGGTCGCCAAATCCAATAATTTTTTCTCTTCTTTTTCAAATATTTCGAGAACGACTCGATCGATAGAAGTCATATTTGGTATGCGTAATCGGGTGCGTTATTCACGTTTTTAGTGATCCACTCTATGATCTTGATGTTTCACGAGTGTCTCTAAAAACTTGAACGTGATTTTAATCAACCATAATTTTTCATCTGTCTGCGTTAGAGCAAAACTGTTTTGAGACATTGAGTAGCTAGACCAATTATCAAACTTTTCTGTATCATGAGAAAGTTTACATGATGAGTGGTTCAATCACAAAAACTAGTTTTTCAATTTCATGATTTCATTTCTTTAACCACCTTGCAGGTCAAAGATATCACATTTAACCATCTTGGCTTTGGATTTGTTTCTGTAGTTTTGCAGACTGTCATTTCAATATGCTTGACAACCTCTTGTTGACAAAATGATTTCTAGATTGGTAAATCGGATCAAGCAAATAGGAAATTCAAATTTCAGTAGTACAAAAATCGAAAACTTTAATAAGTTTTCCACAATGACTATTTAAAAATATGAAAACAGGTTGGCCAGTTGGATTTCTAAATAAGAAAAACAAATCACTTCAGAATGAAGATTTATTAGTTTAAACCCAAAATTTCATTCAACTATAGTAAATGATCAGAAATTGCACCATTTTGCTGAATACAGGAGTTAATCCTCTTTGAAAAATTAAATCGTACGCTTTGGTATTACTTCAGGATAATTCTTGAAGGAGATGGCCGCATTTGAAATTCTTATATGTAACTCTTCTCGGGTGTCAATTGAAGAAGGGTAAACTCTTGATTTTAAAACCCCAAAGAAAGAAGTCGCACGGTGTCAAGTCAGGATATCGTGCTGATCAACTTGCACGAGCATCAGCTCACCTTCCGATCCACAATGGTTGCTTCAAGCCCAGGAGTTTGAATCGAGGACGACAACGAACAGTAGGGACGGTAGAACGCGAAGAACAGATTCTAGACATGGTTGAGGAAAACTCACAATTAAGCACGAGGCGTTTAAGTTTGCAGTTGGTCGTTCCTAAAACAATCATTCATGATGTCTTGAAGGAACAATTATTCCATCCTTATCGCATTCAGAAAATTCAGGAATTACTTCCCAACGATCCTGAGAATCGCCTAACTTTCTGCCGATTTATCCAAGGGAAGAGAGCTCAGGATCTCCACTTCAGTATGAAAATTCTATTAACTGACGAATGCACTTTTACTAGGTCTGTCATCACCTTCCCAATGAACACGTGTACAGTGCCGAAAATCTACATGCTTTTACAAGTACACTTCGTCAGAATCAATTCAAAATTAACGTTTGGATTTCAGTAATTTACAATTTTATTATTGGTCCTGTAATGATTTCAGATCGATTAAACGGAGAGGCATATTTGAATTTTTTGCAAGAAACTTTGCCGGATTTGTGGGGCGATATTCCAGTATTACTGAGTGCAGAAATGTGCACTCACTTCACTTTAGTTCGCAAGTTCTTACATGCACAGTATGCGAATCGTTGGATCGGAAGGGGTGCTGATGCTCCTACAAGTTGGCCAGCACGATCTCCCGACTTGACACCGTGCGACTTCTTTCTTTGGGGTGCTTTAAAATCTAGAGTTTACTATTCTTCAATTGACACCCCAGAAAAGTTACATATGAGAATTTTTAATGCGGTAAACTGCTTCAAAAATGACCCTGAAGTAATGCCAAGAGTCCAATTCAATTTATTGAAGAGGATTAACTCCTTTATTTAGCAAAATGATGGAATTTTTCAACATTGACTACAGTTGAATGAAATGTTGGGTGTAAACTAATTAATCGTTATTCTGAAATGATTTGTTTT
Organism: Cryptolaemus montrouzieri; assembly: GCA_013387265.2. Lineage (NCBI taxonomy): Eukaryota > Metazoa > Arthropoda > Insecta > Coleoptera > Coccinellidae > Cryptolaemus > Cryptolaemus montrouzieri. The sequence goes on along the minus strand of JABFTP020000062.1, from coordinate 14,400,849 downwards.
TTCAAATTTAGTTTCCAACTGGCCAAACTGTTTTTATATTTTTAATAGTCATTGTGAAATTAAATTTTTTCTTCGAATTTTTCGAGTTGTACTACTGAATATTGAATTTCCTATTTGCTTGATCCGATTTAGCAACCTAGAAAACATCATTTTGTCAACAAGAGGTTGTAAAGCATAATGAAATGACAATCTGCAAGATCACAGAAATAAATCCAAAGCCAACATGGTCAAATGTGATATTTTTGACCTGCTAGGTGGTTGAAGAAATGAAATCATGAAATGAAAAAACTATTTTTTGTGATTGAACCGCTCATCATATCAAATTTTCTCAAGAGATAAAAAAGTTTGATAATTAACCTAGCTACTCAATGTGTGAAACAGTGTTGCTCAGACGCAGATAGTTGAAAAATTATGGTTGATTAAAAACACGTTCGAGTTTTTAGGGGCACTTGTAAAAAGTCAAGGTAAGTTGGCCTGAATCGAGTTATTTTGAGCTGAAGAATCTGTGGTATAAAGTTGTACACACAATTCACGGACACCCTGTATAGGGCGCTCCAAATTCACTTGTTAACTCAGTGAGACTGAATTGTCGAAAATGCGTTTTTTCAATTACGAGCACCTATTTTGTTTACTTAATTAGAATCATATCCTTAATTGAAATTGATTAGTATTAGGTTCCCCAATACTTCAAATGGCTCTCTTCCATTTTATTCGCGATTCTTCCGAAAACCTGCAGTTTTCGGATAATAAAATCATTATTGGTGGAACATAGATACAGGCAGATTGGATTTAATTCCGACTACAGTGTTTTATGTAATATTCTATGAGCTTGATATCTGTAAGACGATTGAAAATGATTCAAAAATAGCAATAATACTACTTTTGTTCATCTATAATCTTTTGGTAAATGAAACAGCAAATTAATACTCTAATGGTGACATTATGAATTTATTCATTATTCAAGGTCAATATCAACAAATAATAAGTCGAACTTTCAGTACATTTAACGAAAAGGACCTGAAATTAGGACCAATTTGTAGAAAACGATTTCGAGAAGAACAATGCAATTTTGTCACTTATGGAAAACGGCAGCGGAAGGGAAGCAGAACTGTTATTCAAACAATTGCGAATTATAAATTACCCTGTACAACAAAATAGTGAACTAGGGTGTTTCTGTGTTTTTCAGACACTGAGATAGTATCTCTATCCTATTATAATTACAAAAAGTAATAATTGTGGTAATAAAAAGACATGATAAGTTCTCAATCATTATTATATCTTATATTTTTCACTCATATTTATATTTGGTATTTGTTCAGATCATGTTATAATAATCAGAGTGAAGCTTTTTCGTTTGATTCCGTACCTTATATTATTTGCAGGAAAAATGAAAAAATCAAAAAATAAGGTTTCCTTGAGGAATTTCGTCATTTAAGACGGGATATTAGTATATAGAACTTCATTCTTGAAAGGGATCCCCACCGCCACACAATTTTTGGCATCTAATCGAAAATATTATGGATTTCATGATATGAAGATATACTGATTTTTGCAGCTTCAATGTTATTCTTTCGGAGGTGATGAGATGACTAGAACGTTGGCCATCAACTATCCAGATCCAACACCCACATTCAAGAATGAATTGAATCCATACTCGATTTGGTTTACCACCTTGAAAGCGGGCTAGAGGACAGATGAGAATAAAACCCGGCTTATAATCGTGATATTAAAAGAGGATTTATATAGGCGTTACCTGATCTATTGTATCTTCGACCAATCCAGTTACAGATATATTACGTTATTAAATTTTATGGGCGTGGAGTCGTAGCCCAAGCCAGCACTTTTCGTGGGAAAAAACTGGTACTTATATTACCAGATTCAAGGCGGCACTTGTTTGACCCACGTTTTTTATTTTTCGCAAAAATTACCATGGAAAAATTGATTGCTAAATGATTTGTCGTATCAAATATCATTGAATTGTTCTGTTTTTTCGGTTACCTAAAATTTGACGTATAGTTTAGAAGAGACTTAGAGATTTAATTGTGAAATTTTTCAAAATAGATCAACAATTTAGCTTATTAGGCGACAGATCAACTGAAATACAAACATCAAAAAATTTTAGGTAACTAGTTTAATTTCATAAACTTGCAACTTTACCTGAATAAGAATGAATTCTGCCATCGACAACGTTAGGATGAACAGAGTACCTAACGCTGATATACCTACAGAAAAGGACGAAGGAAATGGTTAAGAAAAACGCCACCATCGATGACGCAAAAATTGAGCCTAGTATCATGGTATGACAATAAATTTCTAAGTATATTATCTGCGTTTGTTGGTATCCAACCGATTTCTCGTAAAACTAGATATTTAAATAAGTTAAACAGTACAAAGACACAACCCATGGGAGGTGTTGTTTTGCTCGATTCTTTGCTAGTTTCGTATAGGATCAAAATAAGGTCTCGTCAGAGATATAAAAGAATATTTTTCCAATTGATTGATATGTGTGCCATTGATGCTTGGTTACTGTAGCAACGCAAGACCGATATACAGGGTAACCCAAGTTGCGTGGCCTATTAGACGTTTATGGAGAACTAATAATGCTATCGTTCTGAGGTTTAGTTAGTTGATTCAGCTGGTCCGAAACTCAATTCTGGTTATACCGAAAGTGCATGCCAACTTCGTTATTTTCTATAGAACACCCTGTATATTCATCACTGATTCGATAACATGTTATTCCAATCACAAAAACACCTTACAGAAGTCTAGCTTGTTTCGCTCATGAAATATCCTAGTTTTACTTGAAAATTATCGATGTTTTGCCTTTTGAAAAACTTGATATAACTCGAGAACTGCGTAAGCCACCAAAATAATGAGAAATGTTTTGCAAACAAGAAACCATGCGGGACATAACTCATAACCGACTGAATCTCAGTCAGTATACAGAGTGTCCTTTTTTCCTCCTTACATTTCGAAACGAAGAAACATCAAAAACACAATTTTTTTTAATTCATTATATTTGCCATAAAAAACTAAATAAAGTTCCCCATACATGCCCTGTACCTGAGATTTTAAGTTTTCTAGTTATGGCAAAAATCTTATGAATTTTACGTACCTACCTGAAGTTGGCAAAGGAGGCTTAGATTTCTGCATGTACATAGATATATCCCAGAGCATAGACAGGCTTCTAAGCATAGATAAAAAACTATTATTGTTCTGTTAGTCGAACAGAATGGTTAGCTACACAAATGAGCAAATACGGAGATGAGAGACGGATTGTAAGTAGAACTTGTAGGATATTATATCCAAATATGCCATATGACTGCTAAAAAATTCAGGAGGTACGTTACAAATTTCCTTCGACTGGAACGGTCCAGAATAAGATATCATTTTCATCGTCTCTAGTCAACAATGAAGACAATGAAACTGCCGTTCTAGCTTATGTTGATGTTAATTCACGTGCATCATTCATTGGTAATAGCAGAGCATGATCTGAATTTAACTCATTATAGTGCCTAGAGTTGTGATTAATACCTTTAATAGAAGTTTGGCAGAAAAAACAATCTGATACATGTTCTTTTGATTCGGCCCATATCATCTGAATAATCATGAGAAAGATAGGCAACTAAAGAATTCTTCAATCAATCATTTCATGATTTCACTCCAACATATCTTGGTGTAAAGCTAGATCGTTCTTTGACTTTCAAATTTCATATTGATAAATTATGTCAGAAGTTGAAACAATATACTACATAAACTAGCTGAATCTAATTCGGGCGCCGATTCTCTACTGCGCGAACTACTGCTTTTGCTTTAGTATATGCAGCAGCAGAATATTGCTGTCAAGTGTGGTTGAATAGTGCTCATGTCAATAAGATTGATTCTCAGATGAACTGTTCTACGAGAGTTATAAGTGGAAGAATCAGTTCAACTGCTACCCCATCGCTTCCGGTTATTTGTAATATAGTTCCTTCCCATATTTGCAGGAAATTAGCTCTTAAATCGTCTTGGGATAAGTATCACTCATTTCCAGAAGTTTTTCCGATAATAGACGATCTTCAAAATCCACCTAACCTGAGATTGAAATCTAGGAAATCTAGTTGGTCGATTGACTTTTTGCCTACACGGGTGAAGGCTGTTGATCTTTGGAAAACTGAATGGCCGGTAGTTAATGAGTATCACTCATTTCCAGAAGTTTTTCCGATAATACACGATCTTCAAAATCCACCTAACCTGAGATTGAAATCTAAGAAATCTATTTGGTCGATTGACTTTTTGCCTACACGGGTTAATGTTTTTAATAAAGTTCTCATAGAGGATCCTTCCAAAAGGGTTGCAGGTTTTGATATAAGTAGGAAAAATTGGTGTACATTAAATCGTCTCAGTACAGGACATGGTCGTAATAATAGTATGTTGTTCAAATGGAATATTGTAGAAAGTCCGGCATGTGAATGTGAAGCTGAAGAAACAATAACACATATAGTTCTCGATTTCACGGGTGGTTTTCAAGAAATTCATTTCGTTTCAGATAATTTCATTAACTGGGTAGAGAACTTCAAGTCTATTTAGGAGATTAGTTTTGAATCTTGAGTTTATTATGGGCTACACCCCCGAATGGTGTATGAGATGTTGAAAAACAGCGGAGGATTAGTTAAGTTCTTAGGTAAGGTTAGGATTGCTCCCCCTACTCCCATGGTGTATGTTGATAAGGCAAAGGCTACACCCCCGTAGGGCTTCATTCCCAAAAGGTGTATGAGATGTTTCCTATTGAAAAGCAGAGGAGCATTAGTTAAGTTCTTAGATTCAAGTGAGTTTAGACATATAAGAGTTAGGTGTTTTGATGGAATTGTTTTTCTGCTGTTTTTCCTTCTCCATTGTTACTGATTTTTCCTGTCCCAAACCCCTTTTCCTTTTCATCCTTGTCTGTGTAAAGAAGTCCTGGAAATCATGGAGTGCAAGATGAGCATGAGAGAACGAAGCTGCTAAACTTTCTTCGTTTCGAAATGTCAGGCGGAAAAAAGAGCACTCTGTATACTGACTGAGATTCAGTCGGATATGAGTTATGTCCCACATGGTTTCTTGTTTGCAAAACATTTTTTATTATTATGGTAGCTCACTCCCTACTCGAGAAATACCAATTATTTCAAAATACAAAAATTCGATAATTTTCAAGTGAAACTATGATACTTCATGAACGAAACAAGCTAGACTTATGTGTTAGGTATTTTTGTGATTGGAATAACAAGTGTTATCGCACCAGTTATCAATATATAGGATGTTCTATATTGAATAATAAAGTTAGTACAGCCTTCCGGTACAACAGGATTTTAAGTTTCTGTATGTTGGTAGGACTGTCCTTAGTTACTTTGCTAAACATGAAAGCGATCTGTCAACTAATTTTTTTACGACAGCTGTTGAAACCTACACAATATACAGTCAAAAGACACAAGTTTTAGCGTATGCAGACGACATAGTTATTGTGACCAGAACAAGAGAACATTTGGTGAATGAATTCAGGAAGTTAGAAACCGCTGCAAGAAGAAAGGGTTTAATGATAAATGAAAATAAAACCAGGTATATGATAGTAGGACAACAAGAAAATGAAAGGCACTCAAATCTGCAAATAATTAGTGAAGATAGGACATACTGCTTTGAAAAGGTAGAACAGTTCAACTATTTAGGTGTAACATTGACGAGAACAGGGGAGGAGAAAGTAGAAATACAGGAAAGGATAGCTAAAGGAACAAAATGCTTAAGAGGATTATACAGAGTGCTCAGGTCCAAAAATATGTCGAAAAACGCGAAGAAGAAAATTTATCAGAAGATCATCAGGCCTGTGGTAACATACGGTTGCGAACTGTGGAAGTTGAATCAGAGGGAAAAATATACATTAGAAGTTTTCGAGAGACGAATACTCAGAAGAATAAATGGTGGAAAAAAGGTAGAAAATCGTTGGGAAAGGAGAACGAACGCCGAGCTTCAAGAATTGTATGGACAACCCTCAATAACAAATGTGGCTAGAGCACAAAGAATGAGATGGCTTGGCCATGTTTTCCGACTGGGAGACGATAGAGCAACAAGACAAGTTTTGACAAGGGGGGGGAATAACGGGAAGAAGAGGCAGGGGAAGACCACGCACAGAATGGATCAAGATGGTGGAGAAAGATATTGAAGAGCTAGGAGTGAAGGACTGGAAGGAGCAGTTATGAATAAAATGAAATGGAGAAGAACGTTTAATGAAGCCATGGACCTACTTGGCCTGTAGAGCTGTTTTATATATATATATATATATATATATATATATATATATATATATATATATATATATATATATATATATATATATTGATACCTCTGCGAATCTTACAATGGAAAAAATATTGAACGAAGAGAGTGTCTTAAATTTTGTGTTTTGAACGCAATTCCATTTGCTGAATCGTTGCGAATGCCGTAAAAGTTTTATGGAGACTCTGTTTTATCGAAAACACAAATGTACGGGTGGTATAAAGCCTTCAAAGACGGTCGTCAGATCGTCAAAATTTGCCTCGTTCCACGCAACCTTCGATTTCTTCAGCCAACGATAACGTCCCAAAAATCAAGGAAATGGAGCTAGGAAATAGTCATGCCAGTTTTAGAGAGATAGCTCATGATCTCAACATCTTTCGTAAAACCGCTCGTTTGATTTTGGCGAACCAATAGGAAATCCGCCTCGTCGCTACTCGGTTTGTTCCGATAAAGCTGAACCTTCTTCAAAAACAGTACCGGATGCAGGTAGCTGAAGACATGCTGGATCGTGAGAATTCTGATCCCACGTTCATGGGATGGACCATAACTGGTGACGAGACATGGGTCTATGAATACGACACACTAACGAGCCAACAATCATCATAAAGGATGAAGAATAAGCCAAAACCGAAGAAATCTCACTAAAATCGTTCGAAAATTAAGACGAAGCTGAGTGTTTTCTTTGATATTCGTAGTGTGGTTCATCAGGAATTCGTTCCGCAAGGTCAAACGTTGAATTAGAACTTCTATTTGATGGTTTTGAGACGTTTGCGTGAGAACATTCTCCGTAATTGGCCGGATTTGTGACAAAACAATTCGTGTATTTTGCATGACGATAATCCATTCATAGAAGTCATAAAAGAAAATCTATTTTGAATATTACCTCAGGGATTTTGGAAATTTCTAGGATTCTTAGAATTGATCCTTTTTGAGATATTTCAATTGAAACACGAAATAAATTAAGATTTATTTTAAGAGGAGCCTAAGGTTGATAGGGGTTTTAGGGGTTGCGTTTACTGCCATTGTGAACATAACAACAAAACTCAAAGAAATGCCCTCTGCTTTCAGACGAAATAGTCTGAGGTTCGGACAACTGAACTCAGCTCTATGACCAATACTCTCACGTCCTTGAAGAATTCAGTCGCGTGACCCCTGGGTACAAAGCACACATTATCAGTGGGCTTTGTAGCAGACGGGAGAGGGAGAAGGGCCGAACTCCCGACTCGTCAAAACTGGGACAAATTGGATAAGGATAGACATCCCTAGATAAAGGTCTCTGGTCCTCCAGGTTGGGGGTTTTACCATTCTTGCTCAAAGAAACGTCAAAAAGCCTCTCGATAACTTGCTTCGAAAAGGACTATGAACGTGGAATGTCAATAGCTTCACTAACCTAGTAGCAGAAGTATTAGAGGAGATCTCTCAGCTCAACATCTCCATCATTGCTTTAAGCGAAACAATAAAAGAAAGACACGGGAAGTGAACATCTCGAAGGTTACTTTCACTTTTGGTCTGGTGTTGAAAAGTCTCAAAGGACCCAGACTAGGATATCGATCTTGATTAGGAAAGAGCTGGAACGGCATATAGCTGATTATAATTTCATATCTGAAAGGTTGAAGTAGTAAAAAGATCATTGGATGTGGTGGGACAAACATATTTCTAAAGATACGAAAAAGAGACTAGGAAATGCATTTGAAATAAGGGTATTGACGGTTGACATGGACTATTCGAGAAGAATCGAGGGAATATCACGAATTGATGAGAGAATACAGAACACCCAAATAAGACAGATTATGATCGCAGAAGAGACAGTGGTGGAAAGAATTGAGAAAGGTAGTCTCAAGTGGTGCGGGCACGTTTTGAGGACACAGGAGGCAAGGAGGACCTAGAAAATCATGGAATGGGGGTGCAAGAGAGATGATGGCGGCCCGGGATCTAGAAGAGAATCATGTTTTCAACAGGAGGCGACGGCAAACGGGAAGGCGTCAATAGAAATTGACTCAATCCGTATATATATATATATATATATATATATATATATATATATATATATATATATATATATATATATATATATATATATATATATATATATTCTAACTGATTATTGGTCTTCAATTTGGGCGGTTCCAAGGCAACACAATTCCAATGCAAGTTGGATTTTAAATGAAAGGTCTCGATTTTCTAAAATAGAATGCATGCAATTTGAAAAGTTTTCAAACGAAGATATAACATCAGTTATTAAACACACAAAAATTGGAAATCTCCAGGTGTTGATGGTATTCATAACTTTTGGTTCAAGAAATTCTCTTGCGTTCATGAATATTGTTCATTCATAATAAAGAACCCTCAGCTACTCCTTTATTTTTCACACAAGGAATTACTTATTTAAAACCGAAAAGTGATTATACTATTGATCCGTCTCAATATAGACCAATTACTTGCCTTCCAACAATATATAAAATTCTAACTGCATGTATTACCCAAAAAATTTATGCACATTTGGAGAATTATAATATTCTTTCCGAACATCAAAAAGATGTAGAAAAGACACCTTGGTACTAAAGAGCAACTTGTAATTGATTCTGTTGCTTTGAATCAAGCTCAAACTAAGAAGAGAAATATTCATACAGCCTTCATTGATTACCAAAAGGCTTTCGATAGTTCTCCCATTCATGGCTTCAAGAAATTTTGGAAATTTATAAAATGATAAGACACTTCGTCTTTTTCTTGAATTTGTAATGAAAAATTGGAGAACCAATCTTCATTTAAATATTTCAAAACAATCGTTAAAATCCGAAGTAATTCCAATCAAAAGAGGCATTTTTCAAGGTGATTCTTTAAGTGCTATTTGGTTTTGTCTTTGCCTCAATCCATTATCTCATGAATTAAATGCTACTAGTTTCGGCTTCAAAATAAAGAGTCTATCAACTGAATTCAAATTAAGTCACTTAATTTATTTAGATGATATTGAATTATATGCCGGAACCAGATCTCATTTGAAAAGTCTACCTGAGATTACTTTCAACTATTCCAATGATATTCATATGAAATTTGGGCTTCCAAAATGTAAAAATCTTTCTATTGAAAAGGAAAGATCACCTCTGATTATATAAAGATTTCCAATACCGAAATCGAGCCAATGCATCAAGGAGATACATATAAATATCTTGGATTTTGTCAATAGAAGACAATTAACCATAGCAGCACTAAAGAAAATATTAGAAGTTCATATTTCAAAAGACTTAGAATTATCATCAAGAGTTATTTAACTAGTAAAAACCTTTTCAGAGCTATCAACTCCTATGCTGTTCCTATTCTTACATCTTCTTTTGGAATTTTAAATGGTCTAAAACTGATCTAAATGAATTACAATGTCAAACGAGGAAAATGCTCTGTAAATATCATAAGCACCACCCAAAGTCAGCTGTTCAGAGAGTTACACTACCTAGACATCTTGGAGGTCGTGGATTAACTGATTTGAATAATCTTCATCGTAAACAGATTTTTCATCTACGTTCCCATTTTCATGATAAACAGAGAACGTCTAAATTACATGATATTGTTGTTGCTTCAGATTATAATCTTACATCTCTGAACTTGACAATGCAAAAGGTAGATTTTGATATATTCGATGATAATTCTAAAAGAGAAAGTTGGATGCAGAAGGAATTACACGGAAAGCACCTAAAGAATTGAAAAATGATTATATTGATGAAATCGCATCGAATAAATGGTTAGTATCTGGTGAATTGTTTGCTGAAACAGAAGGCTTGGCATTGATATATATATATATATATATATATATATATATATATATATATATATATATATATATATATATATATATACATTAAGAAAGAAACAAATGAAAGAAAATAAGAAACATTTTCCGCATGTTGTGGAAAAAATTGTAATTGTTTTCTCAAGGAATAGGTGTTTCTTCTCGATCTCAGAAGCTTGTGTTACCTCCTCTTGCCCTTATGCAAGCCTGACTCCGTCTTGGCATGCTTTGCACTAGGTTTTCGACCTCCTCTGGGGTGATATTCTGCCACTCCTTTGTGGCAGCTTGGATGAGCTGTTGTGGGGTTCTTGGATTATCCTGGCGCGATCTAATTTTCCTTTTGAGATTATTCCATAAATGTTCTATACGATTTAGGTCTAGAGAGCAATCTGGCCAGTCCAAAATAGCGATTCCTCTATTTCAAGATAATGTCGCGCGAGGTTGCTAGTATACGGACCGTGGGGCCAGAGTCTCTCTATGATTATCTTGCATAAAAGTGAAATTCTCACCGTGGGCACCTCTATGCCTTTAAAGAAGATCGAACACCAGTAAAGGCCTTCTCTATGATCTCCAGCACTAGGTCCACGTAATTTCTAGCCGTTACACCTAGCTGGAAACGAAATAAAATCTGTTTCAACGAGATCAATTATTGGACCCCTCTGCACGGCTTTTATAAATTTTGAAATTCACAATTTCAGATCTCAGTCACGACTGAGTACAATATCCCGAACATGTGGTGATAATTCAACATTTCTTATAATACGATCCAGTTCTTTCACAACAAAAACTTCATTCTTCACAACTAGTCAAAGATCCATGGTTAAAAACAATCAATAATGTGGAATACCAAGTGATTCCATATAAATTTGGTTGTGTGTATTGGCCTCTCAGAGGAAAAAATTTTCAAAGAAAATTGTTCACGATTGTGTCATTTGTTTTAAATCGGACCCTCGAAGTCACATACTATTAATGGGATCAATTCCATCTACTCCTTTGAATCCATCATCACCTTTTTTAATTGCGGTATTAATGACGCTGGACCATTCTTTCTGAGATTTTAAGTAGGAAAAGGACGACCGTCTTTAATCAAGGACTATATTGGTCTGTTTATTTGTTTCACCACTAAAGCGGTTCATTCACATTTGGTGACGAACGTCGAGGAAGACCTCATAATATATACTCCGATAATGCTACTAATTTTACTAGCGCAAATTCTTATTTGCAAACATTTTTCTCTAATGAATTTATCTGCGATTCAATGACTATGAACATTTTTATACTTTGTTGGTTCAGTTTAAAGCAGTTTTGATAGTCTCTACGAAATAACTTAGAAACAAGAAATTTCTCAAGATGTAATAGCAACTGTACATTTGCAGTTACATCACGAAAAAAAAGTCATTATAATTAACTTATTCGCCTATTCTTAAAAACGCGTTATAATATGGAAATGAGATTGATACCAAATACTCAGGTCTTGAATACCAGCTATGATAAAAAACTGAATTTTCAGTGATCACAACCGAAAAATACGGTTGTTTATATTCGTTCTCATATAAAATACTTCCCGTTGATCTAGAAGTATGAAATTTGGCAAGAAGCAATGACTTTTCTCGAGGATATAAGAAAGAATCCGAGAACTATGTACATCTTCAACAATATTTGCTCGTATATTCACTTGAACTTTGATTTTCATTTGAACATATGACGGCTAATTATTTACAATCAACATCCATTCTTCCAAATGGCGTATCAAAATTGTTGGTGATCCTAATGCATGAAGAGGAACACCAAAATTAAATTGTCACTTTTCATCACTCCTAGTATGCATCTTTTCAAATTTTCAGTCAAATTAACATTTCTTAATCTCATAGAAACCATCAAAGGCGGCACCCTTGGATGCGGTTTATAATAAGGGCAGAGTTTAAATTCAAAGAGCTACTCACAAGTATTATTAAACTCCCCTTTGAAAATGACTATCCCTGTTGATCCAGTGTGAAATATCTTATCCAGCTGGTAGTAGAAAATGATATTTTGCAATCATTAAAATGATACCCTAACATTTTGCTTCTGTACGACATGTCAATCTGTCAAAATCTTTATATTCGCTAGACTTAACTATGAACGCAACAATGAAGGCGAGACTGCTAGCTTAAAACGGATTTGGGTGGATCAGAAAGAGTTCGGTTGTTGAATTATAAAAATATTTGAGTGTTGATCACACATCTGCCGGTTTTCATTCTTTTTTGATGTTTGTACAGAATGGGCAAATTTCTATGTATTTATACGGCAGCTATGTGAAATATTGCATATAGAGAAAAATGAACCTTTCTTTCTTTAAATGTCAAATTTTTCTGATATCTCTTTCCATTCTGGACTTATTCAAAATTTGTCGAATTTTGTGAAAATCGTCTTTCGCGGACATCTCCATCATCAATGTTACATAAAAATAGATTTAACATTCTACACGCATTTTTTTTAATGAAACACAGTGCTGTGTGATAAATTTTTTTGCTCAGTAGTTTTCGAGTTTTAATGCAAACATGTTTTTATTTAATACAAGCCATAATTTTACCACTATTGAATGCAACATATTTTTTCCTTTTCAGAAATATATAACACTTGTAGACAACTATTGCATTCAATACCTTTTTCAGAGAAAAACCTGGAATTGCCACAGTTCCATTCATTAGTGCATGCCCATCAACGATTCATATTTTTCTATAATTGAAAACCACAGATTTTAAAGATCCTTTTTGAGATCATGGTTATTTCTATGGTTTGATTCGATTTAGACCATAGTAATTAGAGAGAATTAGCGTTCGACAATCTCTTCTACTCTTCTTAAATCGAATTACAGATGAACAATCTTTTTGAAATTCGAAACTTGCCAACCCTAGGAATTTAGGTAACATATGAGTCCATGCATGTTGCTTTGGTAATATTCTATTAGAATGATTAGAAAGTTATGCGAGTAAAAAAATATATTATTATGAAAGACAAGTCCTATGACATTAAACTTTTCTCAAACGAAAACCAAAAACACATAGTAAAATCTTTAACAGAAACATAAAGTCCTAACGATGCAAATGGGAGAAACTTCTTCATCGCAAATATTCAAAATTGTTGCCATTGTTTCCAATACATAAATTACATCGACGAGAAACACTACGGCAGGCTTTGTAAATATGAATATTGCTAACAGAAGCAAGGCATTTCCTGAAGGTCTGTCTTAACTCTTCCAAATTCTTATTGTTCCTCTTGTAAAGTGAATCCTCAACATGACCCCAAAGAAAAAAATCTAGTGGCGTCAAGTCAAGGGAACAAGGCGACCCTCTCACAGGACCTTTAGTCCCTAACCAATTATGTCCAAAATTCAAATTCAACAGATCAGTGATGACCCTTGTTTGGTGGGAAGGGGCACCATCGTGTTGAAAAAAATATTTGATCTTTGTGCTAACGAAGTTGATCGAGAAATCCCTTCAATGATATTATTGTTGATGATTTCTTCATAACGTGCTCCATTCAAATTTTCATCAAAGATTTCAAACGCCAAAACTCGACTATCTTTCAGTGCACACCATACATTGAAACCATATCTTCGTTGATGCTGCACATCAATATGGCGTTGAGGGTTTCCTTCGGACCACAAATATTCATTAAAGCCATTAAATATCCCATCGCCAGTGATGCGGACTTCATCTGTCCATATGACTTCTCTAAAAATGTCTAGGCGTTCTTGGATATTTTCTACAAACTAATTGCAGAAATTTAGTCGGCAAGGGGAATCCCCTTGCTGCAAAAATTGGGAGACTCGCATTTTGTAGGGTTTAAACTGGTTCTCCTTCAGAATGCCGAGCGCCTGACGTCTCGTAATTCCTGTTTCTGCTTCTGTTTGTCTACTCGAAATTGAAGGTTTGGCCGTTACAGCTCCTATCACTTCTATCGTTGCTTTCTCCCTATCTCTTACATGATAATTATTATTTCTCGATTTTCTGAATGAGCCACTATTTAGGAGACTCTATTTAATTTTTCGAAAAATAGATTTATTCGGCTGGTGCCTTTCAGGTTACCGATTGAAATATGTTTCGGCCGTTGCTGCTGAATTATACCTACAAAGAATATAACATTCAATCATATCGAACTTTTCATTATTTTCATAGTTATGATTTCTATTATGCATCTTGAAACAACCAAAGCCTCAGGTGAACAAATTCTTTTATGTAATAGTTGGAAGGTACAACTAACAAGTAGCTATTTCGATATTCAATAAACATTAATACCTATACTGAAACTGGAATCGTGAATGTCAAACTCTAAGACCACATTTAATACTATGGTCTAAATTGAAGCAAACCATAGAAATAACCATGATCTTAGATAGGATCTTTAAAATCTGTGGTTTTCAGTCATAAAACAATATGAATCATTGATGTGCAGCCACTTTAGAATGGAATCGTGACAATTTCAGGTTTTTCTCTGAAAAAAGGTATTGAATGCAGTAATTGACAACCAGTGGTATATATTTTTGAGAGTGAAAAAATTACTGCATCTAATAGGGGTAAAATTTCTATTGGCTCGTATTTAAAAAAAGCATGTTTGCATTATAACCGTAAACCGCTGAGCTAAAAGAATTTATTTTCTTCACACAGCACTGTATTTTACTGTGCCTGTAGAATGTTAAATTTATTGTTATGTAACGTTGATGATGATAGAGATTTCCGCGATGGACGATTTTCCCAAAATTTAAGAAATTTTGAATAAGTCCAGAACGGAAAGATGTATCAGCAAAATTTTGGCACCACTAAACTAGTCCCTGAAAACAAGAATGAGAGAGGGGGATTCATTTTTCTCTATCTGCAATATTTCACATAGCTGCCGTACAAATACATCGAAATTTGGCCACCCTGTACAGGCTGTCCCATTTTCGATGTTATAATACGGCCGACATGTAAAACATTGTAAATAGAGAAAAATTACTCCCAAATCTCCATTCTGATCTTTTGAGAAAACTTCATTAATGAAAAAAAAAACGCAGATATCCTTCTTCTGTTTTCTTGTTACTCCGGATTTTTGAGATTTCGGCATATGACAAAATCTCGCTTGCTATCAAGGTTAAGTGAAAACTATTTTAACGTTTTACGGGCACCTTTTTGAGTAGAATGGAGGAACGTATTCAAATTTTCTTTTGTTGAATGCTTTTCGAATTATAATATAAAATTGTGTTTTAATAGGAAATAATTTGTTCTCCTTCTCCGAAAATATATATCGTACAAATTTCCGCAAAAATGTAAATTTTTCCAAAAAGGAAAATTGTTGGAACATCCTGGTACTAATTGAAAAAAAAAAATTCCAAATGCTGTCAACTCTACCACATTTAACTCAAACTAGGACCACCCCTGTAACTTCTTTTCTATTTTGAATATTTTGATGTAATTTGGGAATTGGATAGGAGACATTTTGAATTTGATAATAATAATATGTTTCCTGTTTTGCCGGAAACGATACCAACTTTTGACTTTCAAATGGGGCACCCTATATTCTTTTGTTTATCTTAATTGTTCATATCATCCTACGACCTTTTGACATATTTTTGGAAGAGAAACAAAACACAATCTTTTTTTGCAATTTTTATCTTTCGTTCTAGAAGGCCATGAACAGTGACAATCGGCTCAGCTCCACATCTCCTCTCACGAAAATACAAGATTGTATCTCAAAATTAAATTGCTCATTTTTTACGGGGTGTCAAAATTTTAAATTTCAGTTTTTCCTCAAACAGTAGGTTTTCTTCTGAGACAACCATATCGGGCTACCCGGTCTCACAGAAGCAGTATTTACTTTTTTTATACCTCTCACGTCACTCTATTCTTAACGGTTCCGGAGTTCTAGTGGAAAATACTTAGGCAATTTTTGCAGAGTTTCCCCATTCTCTAATAACAATAACTGCGTTGGCAATACAGAATTATCTCACTTGCTATCAAGGTTAGGTGAAAACTATTTCAACATTCTACAGGCTCCTTTTTGACTAGAATGGAGGAACATATTCAAATTTTCTTTTGTTGAAAGCTTTTCGAATTATAATATAAAATTGTGTTTTAATAGAAAAATATTTTTTCTCCTTCTCCGAAAATATATATCGTACAAATTTCCGCAAAAATGTGAATTTTTCCAAAGAGGAAAAATTTTAGAACATACTGGTACTAATTTACAAAAACCATCCCAAATGCTGTCAACTCTACCACATGTAACTCAAACTAGGGCCACCCCTGTAACTTCTTTTATATTTGGAATATTTTGATGAAATTTGGTAATTGGATAGGAGATAACATTTTGAATTCGATACCACTATGTTTGACATTTCGTTCCGGTTATGCCAGAAACGATACCAACTTTCTATTTTCAAATTGGACGCCCTGTATTTTTTTGCTTATTTTAATTGTTCATCTCATCCTACGACCTTTTGACATATTTTTGGAAGAGAAATGAAACACAATCATTTTTTTTAATTTTTATCTTCCGTTCTAGGAGGCCATGAACAGTAACAATTGGCTTATCTCACGTCACTCTATTCTTAACGGTTCCGTAGTTCTAGTGGAAAATACTTAGGCAATTTTTACAGAATTTCTCCATTCGTTAATAACAATAACTGCGTTGGCAATGCAGAATTATCTCACTTGCTATCAAGGTTAGATGAAAACTATTTCAACATTCTACAGGCACCTATTGACTAGAATGGAGGAATATATTCAAATTTTCTTTTGATGGAAGCTTTTCGAATTATAATATAAAATTGTGTTTTAATAGGAAGATAATTTTTTCTCCTTCTCCGAAAATATATATCGTACAAATTTCCGCAAAAATGTGAATTTTTCCAAAGAGGAAAAATTTTAGAACATACTGGTACTAATTTACAAAAACCATCCCAAATGCTGTCAACTCTACCACATGTAACTCAAACTAGGGCCACCCCTGTAACTTCTCTTCTATTTGGGTTATTTTGATGAAATTTGGGAATTGGATAGGAGATAACATTTTGAATTTGATACTGTTAATATGTTTGACATTTCGTTCCGGTTATGCCAACTTTCGATATTCAAATAGGACAACCTGTATTTTTTTTGCTTATTTTAATTGTTCATCTCATCCTACGACCTTTTGACATATTTTTGGAAGAGAAACAAAACACTTTCTTTTTTTTGCAATTTTCATCTTTCGTTCTAGAAGGCCATGAACAGTGACAATTGGCTTAGCTCAACATCTCCTATAAATACAAGATTGTATCTCAAAATTAAATTGCTCATTTTTTGAGGGGTGTCAACATTTTAACTTTCAGTTTTTCCTCAAAAAGTAGGTTTTCTTCAGAGACAACCATATCGTGCCACCCGGTCTTACAGAAGCAGTATATACTTTTTTTATGCCTCTCACGTCACTCTATTCTTAACGGTTCCGGAGTTCTAGTGGAAATGCAATTTTTGCAGAGTTTCCACATTCGCTAATAACAAGAACTGCGTTGGCAATGCAAAATTTTTTTCATACTTATAATATTCTGGGATCATAAAAAGATCAGTGTGATATGTCAAAGTTCCATTGTTGTTAATTATCGACATTGCGAATTCGTGAATTCAGTTTTGAGTATTAATGCACCCAAAGTGGAAAAGTTGATATGCTACTTATCTATAGAGAGTGCAAGCAAAAGTGCCTTCAAGGTGAACAATTATACAGAGAGCGCTATCCGGAAAGGCTTCATCCGAATAGAAACTATTTCTTTAAAGTTGAACGAAAATTTCGTGTGGTGCAACCTGCTGAAGAGGGGGATTTCATTATCGACGAAGATACTGAAATAGTCGTGTTGACATTTGTTGATATTAATCCAACCATGACGATAACACACCGTCTCATCGAGCCCCAATTATTAACGATTTTAAGACCAAAAACTCGATAACTGCCATCGAGCAGCCGCCCTATTCGCCTTATCTAGCTTCGTGTGACCCTAATGAGATCCCTGATGTATTCCTCGAGAAAGATATAAATAACTGAATTGAAATTTACTTTTTGTGGAACCATTCGAGATTATTTAGAGTTTATCCAAATGACAACCGTTTTTTTAAATTATTCCATATCACTCACCCCCGCAACCAGAACAGACAAAACATTCAATTCAACTCAACCATACTCGTATCGTCTAATGAATCGAGTAGTATAATAGCTCTCTCGAATTCACGCCTATTTCTCTCCAACAGAGTCTTCGAGAATTTAGAATCTTCCGATCCATAACTGCGTAATATAGCCTACTAAACAGCATTTACACGGAGGCTAGTCTGAAGATATGGTTTTCATGGATATAAATTCCCATTCATAATTATGCAGAACCCATTTGTGTTCAATAAATTAACGCAAACTACTTTTCCACTTTGGTAGCGATCAAATTCGAGAGGAATCATACGGAGAGCAGGCAGAGTGTCTAATTAGAAAAAGGTCCCCATTGTATAATATAGAAATAAAACCTTTATAAAATTTCTTTCAGCGTGTATCAATTAGTTGCAGATGGCGCCAGTGGTCTCATCTTAACGAAATGACAGAATAAATTGAAGTTTTCGAAATTAGGTTTCATGTAAATATCACTTTGAACAGATGCCAGGGTTATTTGGCAATTATAATGTTGTTTCTGGTAATGAAGACCTGGTTGAAACTTGTTGAAGTACAAGAAAGGTTGCTTTTGAGTTCAATATTTATTATTTTCATTTTAATCGACTTTGTATACTCAAATCTATGACGTGAATATTTTTCAACAATTCTATTCTAAAGTGGTAACAAAATCGGGAATGCAGTTTAGTACTACAGATATAAAACCGACAAATCAGGACCTTCTTGAGTTTTCCGCGCATTAACTTTAAGAGCATTACTTTATTATATGCACATGTCAAAACAGAAAGGTTGCTGCTTCAAACTGTAAGAGACATATGCCACACTCCCATACTCTATTAGAAAAAAGATATTCATTTGATGGCCACGTTAGCTCTAAAAGTTCAGCTCAGATTTCATATTTTCATTCCAGCAGTAAAGTTTGTTTGATTCTCTATGAAAAAATCGCTGTTAGTTAACTCAAGTACATATTCCTCTGGAATTAACGTACAGGGTGGATAGATTTCGACGTTTTACTGAACCTATCTGAAATATTGTGAATAGATAAAAACAGACTCCTCTTTCCAGTGTTCTTTTTCGTGAGAAATTAATTGCTATAAACAGATTCAAGGCATAAGTGCCAATATCTCGATTATTTTTGAATTTATATTGAAATGATTTTGACTCCTACAGGCACTTTTTCACTTAGATACGAACTACGCATAGAAGTGTTCAACTGTTATTGAGTTTCCATGCAATCTTGTGTATTTTAATGCCTTTAATAGACGACTATAATAGAAATTCTTTGTTGGCAAGTAGAGTTTATGCACAAAGGTTTCCTGATAACAGGCGGCATGATGCAAGATGCTTTGAAAAACTTCTAATTACATTTATCGAAACGGGTAATATCGCTTACGAAAAACATGAAAAACCAAAAACTGCTACAGCTGAAGACAACCAGTTATCAGTTTTGTTGATAATGACAGAGGACCCATATAAAAGAGATTTCTCAGTTAACAGATATAAGTCAAACTTCCGTCCAGAGAATCTTGAAAGTGAACGAATTTCATGCATATCATGTACAGCAGCACCATGAACTGAACAATCAAGACTATGAAAATCGAATCAATTTTTGCAATTGGGCGAGTAACAAAGTAGCGGACATTCCAAATATGTTTAGCAGAGTTCTTTTCTCGGACGAGGCAACTTTCCACAAGAATGGGCTTGTTAACAGGCACAACTTTCATTATTACGCCACGAAAAATCCACACTCATGAGACAAATAGAGCACCATCATCGTTGGTCCTTGAATGTATGGGCCGCTATAGTAGATGGATATCCACTATATCTTTTTCGACGGGCACCCCAATAGTGAATTGTATTTAGATTTTCTGCAAAATCATCTACCAATGTTACTTGCCGTTGTACCAGAGCATATAAGACAAGATTTGTGGTTTCAACAGGATGTAGCACCGGCACAGTACTCACATCAGGATAGAGAGTATTTGAATCATGTACTTCCAAACAAATGGATAGGAAGCCGTGGTCCTGTTAGATGGTCAGCTAAGTCTCCGGACCTTACAAGTCTAGATTTTTTCTTGTGGGGTTATGTTCACCAGAATAGTCGACGCCTTTCAGTCATTTAATCCGCAAATGTTGTTGAGAGTTCAACGGTCTTTCCTCAGAAGGACTGAGTTGTGTCTACAAAGAAACGGGCAACATTTCGAACACTTGTTGAAATAGTTCAACACCTTGTAGATCATATCACCGAGAACCAATTTATTACGTATTTCATACACGACTACCTTAAAATATCTCCATTTCTCTGATCAGGTATAATGATATGTACTAATAAACTCTTCTTTCGCAACCTCTGATTTTATTATTTCACTTTATTTTTTTTATTTCGAAAATAGTCAAAGAAAAGATGAGGTTACTTTTGCAAAAATATGGCACAATATTTTATGCGTTGACATGAATAATAAAATACAGGATGTTTAATTTGAAAAAATCAAGATATGATATTTTCAAAATTACAATATTCAATAATTTTTTTGAGTCACTCCAGTATGAAATGAGGATAATCTATTTCAATTCGTGAATGAAGCTATCCTTGGGCAATAAGAAAACGAATGGAAAAAAGTATTCATCCTCTCTGGCCGAAGGAGCATGCGATGATGTGAGAGCCTATTTTCATGAATTTTCATGGAAAAAAATATTGTGTGGAAACTACTCACCAAAAAAACTTATTACTTAAAGACATTGTAGCAGAGCTTAGGACGCTCTTGAATCTTCAACAAAAAAGTGGTCTTCCAATCTGAAAAAACCTTCCAAGTTTTTTTTATAGAAAATTGGGAAATCCTGTTTACTTCAAAATAAATTGCTGAGTAGATTTTTACTTTCTGAGTACAATACCGTTCGAACAAAAATGAAATGTGTAGGATATGTAGGAGATACAGAGCACCGCGCCACTGTTGAATCACCCAGTATACATACTAGCCTAATTTGATATCAAGTAGAAGAGAGGTATTAATGTCTCGTTGGCTATTAAGGGTTATTTCACGTGGGTTTTCACAAAGTTTATTCATTTCCAAACATTCCCAGAGATTAATTTATTTCCCTTTGTCGAATTTATGAAGAATTTTGATATTATCTAATAATATTATATGTTCACATATTGAAGAATTGTATTATTGTCAGAGGATAAATGTTCTTTCAATCTGGTTACGAAATTCATGTCTTCCCACCATAAGTTACCGTGCGATCATTTGAAATAAATTTGTACACTCCTGATTTTTTTAATTTGTCTGTTTTTTGTTTAGCATTGACTAATAATTTGCTCAAGTTTAGACTACCTGAGAAAGAGTTGTTTATTTTAAATTTAGTAAAATAGTTGCTCACGTTATTGGAGAGAGAACCAGCGTAATTGAAACAAGCGTGGTATCTCAAATGGAATATAATAATTGTGTTATTTGATGTCTTTCTTTTCGTTGGATGAATTTGTATATTTTTCTGTCGGTAACAGTGCGAAGGAAAAAGTCCTATGAATCATTGAATTACAAACTGCTAGTTTGTAATTAAAGTGATTGAATGAGTCCATCGGAATAGTTGAATCCTTGAAGGTTTCTTTTCTGTTGATGTAATAAATGAAATTGTTAATCGATTTTGTTATGATCCGGTCTAAAAAATTCATTGAGTTAATACTTTCGATTTCTGCAATAATTTCAATGTTGGTGTACTTCATTCAGAAATTGCAGAATTTTATAAATTTGCCTGTTTGAGCCGTGAAAACATACCAAAATATAATCTTCATATAGGTACCAGAACGGTATATTTTTTTTGCAAATTGGTTATTAAATATTAATTTTCTTTCTAAGTCATCCATGAATATACCGGCTAAAAGCGGGCTAATAGGTGATCATATGGGAAGTCCTTCCCGCTTCATTTCGGGGAAAAAGATTGAATGATTGATTGAAGAGCCATTCTAGCCACACCTCGTATTACCAGATGAAGAGGAGCAATATCAGTTACATGGCCGCAGTGGGTGTAGAGCGGAAAGCGGCAGTAATCATCATGCAGGCCGTTTTCTGCAATTCAGAGAGCTTGAGTTGGGATTGCTTCTTAAGACTGCACTCCCACCAAGCAATGCAGCCGCATGTAAAACGTGGTCTAACCACCATCACATAAAGCCACTGGACTTGATTTGGGGCAAGACCCCATTTCTTTGCACAGATCATTTGACATGCCCATCAGGAATGTCTAGCCTTGTGTACTATGTTTTCCAGGTGCGAATTTCACGTGAGTTTACTATCCAAGGTTATCCCCAGATAATTTGCTTCCTCCACATTTGAAATAAACACCCTAGCCAGGGTCGGGGGAGAAAAAAATATCCTCTTTTTCCTGGTGAATGGTACTATAAGGGTTTTATGCTCTTCTTCACACCACATCTGAATAGGTGACATACCCTCCTGAAGTCTAATGGAGACATTACTGTCATCGCCGACAGCCAGAATGAGTATTTCATCAGCGTCAGCATCAGCAGAGACCACAACAGAGTACTCCTCCCTGAGGACAGCCCCTGCCAGCCACAAAAATGACTACTTCTCCTTGCAGGGAAGTGTTGATCACTCTGAAATATATGTTGCTAATCCATTCCGTAATAATATTTGGTACTCCACTGACTTTCACAGCCCCGGACAGCAAGCTAGAGGGGGCATTTCTATATGGTACTACAGGTCTAGCGGATTTTATATATGCGCGTAATTTTATCTTCCAGTATGTATTTTAATGAAAAACCTAAGATTATATTGCTTTTTCCTAATTTCGTCAAGTAACTTTATGTCCATTCTTGAATTTATACCGAATGATTGGAATTCCTCAATAATATTATGTGCACTCATTATGATAGCACGAAAATTGATTCCTGCAATTACTATTCAGATAAATCATTTTATTATTTTTCATCAAGTTATAACCATTTGGTGAATATAATATCGTCTGTAATAACGATGCGGCCATGCTACGACAAATTTTGAAAGGTTTGGTATGACTAAATGTATCATACAATAGAACTGTAATGCTGATGCTGCTTTTTATTTAGTGAAAGAATGCTGTCCAAATATCCTCAAAAACTATCAAAGTGAGTCTCAAAGTCCGGTTAATGGTATCGACAAGCCTGTACCTGTACACCCTGTATCTCGAGAACGGAGAACTTTTGTTGATATGCTTATGGGCATATTTGGATACAAATTTCCCAGGACGGTGGATTCGTAGAATAGGGACAGTTGAATGGCCAGCAAGTTTACCTGATTTGAGCCCTTTGGATTTTTTCTTATTGGGTTATCTTCAGTCGGGAGTGTATGGTACACAACGCGAACACTTGAAAAAGCTGCCTACAAGAACTATCACCAAATGCAGACTTTTGACAGCGAAAGTTTTTTCAAAGATGTCACTCAACCCAATTTCCCTATAATGAATAATTATTTAGGTGCTGCTAAGGGTTCAGGGTTGATTTTACTTCTCCAAACAAACTCAGAAATTGAACGCTCTCCAATTGAAAATTGACGTAATTTATTTTCCACTTTTTCTTGACACAGTAGAAAATTTTTGTTGGAATACAACTTTTCGTTGTGTTTGAACTGTCTGTATGATATTAAATATTCATAAAGATACTATTTCTGAATAGGGGATCGAAAGACCTTTTCAAAGATATGTCACTGGCCCAATTTCCGTATAATAAATTTCGACTTACGTGCTGCTGAGGATAGGGATTGATTTTTCATACTCTGAACCAACTCAAAATTGACATGTCTGAGCTTTTTTGCCAAAATCAGACCATCTTGAGATAGGGAGGTTGGCAAATTTTTGTTGGAACACACTTTATATATAGTATAGTATGAAATCGTATGGTACATTCTTCACCACAAGACGTTAGAAAACTTCTACAAGAATTCCTATTAGTTTATCTAAATTTTTTGCTCAACCGCGTCTAGTCAAGGTACTCTCAATCTTGATTACCACTATATACTTTAACATTCTACTAACAGTAATAACTATGATCCAACTCTAAGCAGAGATAAAAAAGAATCACAGTAAACTCATAGAAGCTCATCTAACCTAGAAAGGCAATAACTTAAACCTATAGCGGCTTGAATCAGACACACGTAACCTAATGACTGATGAATTTTTTGTACAGTTAACGACGTGATCCTCCGCCAGACCATCTCATAGCCGCTTCATTAGGGACTTTATAAACTAATCAGCAGGGGGCAACTAACCCCTTGCTCGTCCCGAAAAAAGGTAGGTATTAGGCGAGGTGTTAAACACTCGGTCTGACTATACATAATTAAAATTAACAATAAAGTAAGGTTATAAATAGTTGTAACATTTCAGAATATAAACAAGAAATATATTCTCCTCGGCGCCTAATTGGACCGTTAAAAATAACTCTCCGACAGATGACTTTGAAAAGTAATTGATTTTTTTGATGACTAGGAGCTCGGACAAGATTTGGAAGCTGTTTCATTGTTTGCTGAAGATGAAGAAATGTATACCAGTTAGCCAGGATCCTTTTCCATTGAAACAGACATACATTATGTAAAAAGTACTGGGAATTGCTCAAAGAAATACAAAATATTTAAATATTGAGAGGTTTTAGCTGTTACTACTTGGTAGTTAATCATGATTCAGAAAAATACGAGGTGAGGTTAACTATGCTTCACTATCAATTATAAAATATACACTATTACTGCAGTTTCAAATGTTTAACATTAATCTTCAGACAAAATAAGAAAACTGAATACAAAGTACGATTAGTAAAAATACGTGTGATTTAAAGGGTAGATGGAAAGATCCCAGTAAGTAGTAGGGCTTTGTACTATTGAAAAATATCATAGATTTGGGATTTAAATAGATCAAGCTGGTCGTTAATTATTTGTGGGTTACTATTATGAAGTGATTTGAAGATTTCAACTGATTCCAGGAAGTTTTCTTGCTATTAGGAGCAACGTGTAAAATTTCTTAACTGTCTAGGAAATGAGTTTCAATTTTCGATAGTTGAATCCTGTTTATACTTTTTGAAAGAGGTTAGGTGTTCTTTATATCTAATCTTGAAAGTTTGACCAGTCTGACCTATGTGAAAATTATTACAATCTGGACACGTCAACTCATAAACTGAAGTTTGTGATATTGATAGATCTAAGAATGATATTTGCTTATTAGAATCTTTTTCGACTTCAAATTTTATTTTAGGATGGATACCATTTACGAAGCTTAGAATTTATCAAATTGTAAAATTAACGCAGATAATACCAAAATGTATTTTGATTGGAAAATTAGAATTGAATATTTTATCTTCTATGTCAGACTTTAATATATCGGCAAAGAGAGTGCTTAACGGTGATACCATAGCGAGACCATCAGGTTGTTCATATATCTTGTTGATTTTACTGAATATTTCAAAATGTTATCTACATCAAGACTCAGCAAGTGGAAATTATTTGACATAACGAAGTTTTCTAACTTTTGATTAGTTCAATTGAGTTTTTGATGGTATATTTGGGGTGAAATTTGTTAATGATTTATATACTATACATAATTCTTTTTCTAATCTATAAGAAGGACTATTTATAAAAGAAACCACTTGGCGTATCGGTTCATTCTATTTGTGGGTTTTATTAGACCATGTAGTTGTGGTGCTCTCGGATTCATATTAATAAAGAAGTAGATGGATTTATTCAAAATATGTGATGTTATATTTGACAATGTATTCTTAATTGATTTTTGAATTTTGTGTTTAGGATTATAATTAATTTTTGTCAATTGTTCGAAAATGAAACTTATAAGCAAATATCATTCGTAGATCTATCAATATCACATTCAAACAATAGAATCAGCGTCAATATATATGGAAAACCCAGTTGCACAGATATATGTATACCAATACACTCTAATCACCCCCAATCGCATAAAATGTCCGCATAAAATTCAATGATACTCTTTCTTTCTCTTTACCTCTTTCATACGAAAACCTAAAGTTTGAAATTGAAACCATCAAAACTATAGTACATAACAATGGTTTCAATCATGAAGTCATAGACAAGATAGTGCAACAAAAAAAATCAAACAGTGCTTTCTGTCAAATATATCCTATCGTAAAAGTAGATAACCCTAACACATATATTCCAATTTCATACTAATGGCATGTATGTGAAATTGTTGCTAACATTTTTTCAAAGTCAACATATAAAATCGCATGTCGGCCTCAAAATGAGTTGTCTTCTCTGTTATTCAATGCAAAAGATTCAACCCAAAACCTAGACAAATCAGGAGGTTATTAGTTGACGTGCCCAGATTGTAATAATTTTCACATAGTTCAGACTGGTCGATCTTCATCGATATGCGGTCTCCATGTCATTTTTCTGTCTAAGAGTACTCCAAGAAATTTTGTATTCGGATTGCTTATAATAGACTTCTTTTGTACTTTCAACAATACTGATTTTTCTACTCTCATGAGGATATTTCCAAGATAGTGGTCTTAGCAACATTCAGTTTCAACCCTTCAGCAGCACACCATTCGGACATAGCCTCAATACACACCTGACACTTGTCTCTAATCTCCAAACCATATGTTTTTTTATAAAAAAACTAAAAATACAGCAGATGCGACGCTGCTTTATAATCATTTCATGTATTCAGTGTTTGAAATCAGTTAGTTGGCACATTGTTTTTGTTGTATGCACAAATAAAAAATTCAAGTTTTGTGATTCGATTATGGACAGACGACATTTGGCTAGAGAATAGATGTTACGAGCCGTGGGCATGCTCCAAGCTGTAAGCTCACAACGGGAAGTATCCAGGGTTCTGGGAAGTAGCCCAAGTGTCATAAACCGTTTATGGTCGCGTTTCAATGAAACAGATAGCGTAGAAGAACGCCTACAGGTCGTTTCAGGATTACTACAGTCGCCCAAGACCGATTTTTGGTTTTACAAGCCAGAAGAGATCGTACTACCACAGCATCCCAATTAGCTCAAGAGCTTTCACGTGTTCATAATGTACAAATTTTCGACCAAACTGTGAGAAATCGACTGCACGAAGGTCAACTCCACTCCAGACGTCCTTTCAGAGTTCCACAACTGACCCATAGAAATCGCTCTGCTCGTTTAGCTTGGTGCCAAGAACACGTAAACTGGGATCAAGAGAGGTGAGCCAAAGCTCTCTTCAGTGATGAATCTAGATTTAGTTATTATCCCGATTCGGGAAGAATTCGAATATGGAGGGAACCTAGAAAGCAAAACCGTCTTCAGCATGCTTGAGAAGTTGTTAGACAGGGAGGCGGATCAGTGATGTTTTGGGGAGGTATACGCCTTGGTGGAAGAACTGACCTCGTTTTCATACAGAACAACCTCACGGGAAATCATTACGCAAATGAGATAGTTTTACCTGTAGTGGTACCGTATCTCCAAACAATGGGTCAAAATCCACTCTTCCAACAAGATAATGCCCCTCCTCATCGTGCAAGAGTTGTCTTGAACGTTCTTGAAGAGAATGATATCGATCTTCTACCGTGGCCATCCTGCTCCCCAGATCTGAATCCCATCGAACATGTGTGGGACACTCTAAAAAGAAATCTCCTGCGTCAAAACGTCTTCCATCATGAACAGGAGCTTCGATTAGCAGTTCAGGGGGCTTGGAATGACTTAGGCCAAAATGTAATAGACAATTTAATATTCAGCATGCCGCGACGATGCCAAAGTGTCATTAATAACAGAGGTGGACCTTCTGGGTATTGAAAAATATAAGTGCTTCCATATCGTTTCGAAAATATTAGTTCAGGATTTTTTTTGTGTTTTACCAAATTTCGTCATTTTCAAACTTCAATGTTTTTTTTAAAGTAGGTGTTTCGGAGAAGTCAAATATTATTTTGTTTTCTTGAGAATACATTATATACAATATATCCTAACAAAACCGACAGATTTCTATAAATTCGAATCATCAAATCCATATTTTAAATATATTAGTAAGTGTTCCCTATATATTTGAGGTGTTTATATATTAAAGAGGGTAGGAGAAATGCAGGATGTGGTGTTCCCATTTCATTTTCCAGGATGTCCCAATGTGTTCTATCAACACACACAGTTTGGAATCTATTCCTCAGGTAGGCTATTAACCATTCAAATGCGACCCCCCAAATACAGGAGCTTTCAAGCCCAGAGCCAAGTATCAGTATGTCTACGAGATCGAAAGCTTTGGTTAGATCAAATAAAATTACAACTATCAGCTCATCTCTGTTCATACTTTCGAATATATAATCCAGCGCTCTGTCGATCGCTGTGTGAGTTGATCGGTTCAGTCTAAAGCCGTGTTGCTGATCAGAAAGGATTGAGTCTTTTCCAAGAATTCCGATAATGTTATGTTTGCCAGGTGTTCGAAAATCTTACTAAATTATAACTGTTTTGCGATTGGACCTATATATATATATATATATATATATATATATATATATATATATATATATATATATATATATATATATATATATATATATATATATTTTTTTTTGAAAAGAGAGGATTCACAAAATTTCAATAATTGTATTTACAATAAATGCTTATATCTATAATTTTGGTGGAATGGCCTTAATTCTCACGCGATATGGAACTGGGCCAGTGTTTTCGAAGAGCGATGCGTATACAGTGCAAGCTTGAAGTATGAAATCAAATTCGTGATTTTTTCCACTTTAGCTTTTAAGAAAATGCTTGGACACTTGAACTTTTATATTTACCTAGGAAGTTTTAGGTCAATTGAAACATTTTTTTCAATTTTTCAAGATATAACGTCAACGATCATTTTTCAAATTCGAATGACAGTTTTTAATTTTTTCTTGTAACGAGTTTATTTTGTATATATATATATATATATATATATATATATATATATATATATATATATATATATATATAATATATATATATATATATATATATATATATATATATATATATATATATATATATATTTACAAACATTTGAATAATTGTATTTACAATAAATGCTATATTTTTGTGTGTCAGAAAAACACAAGTGTGAGCTCAGGAAATGTAACAGGGGAACCATACTATCTTGTATATGATTCAGCAAACGAGTGAAAAAACCTGGGGAAAAGACTCGTTTCCCTGTCGCTATTGAACTAGCAATAGCTTGTCTGTTTATGTTGTGTTAGTGTCGTGTGTACATAAAGAGTACCAACGATTTTTCTGCTTAGCCGCTTCATTCTCTCTTGCATTCCATGATTTCCAAAACGAGGGTGAAAGGAAGGGGGTTTGGGACAGGAATCTGTAACAATTGAAAAAAAAAAACCAGCAGAAAAATATTTCAACAATTATACTTCTTATATGTCTAAACAAATCTAAGAGAAGATTTTACATAGCAAGCAAGGTCATGAAGGACTAAGGAGAAAATAAAAAAATAGATAACCTGCGATATTTCCTCAAATTCCTCCTCTGTTTGACCGAGAGAGCTCCGATTGGCCTATAATTGCTTGCAACGGTTCTGCTGCCTTTATTTTTGTAAACGGGGATGATTTTGGATCTTTTAAGTCTGGTCAGGTATGTTCCCTCAACGAAGCTCAGATTCAATATAACGGAAAAGGATTTACTGATGTAATTTGTCACTTCTTATATTATTTTTCTAAGTATGGTCTCAACGCCACTACATCTTTTATTGCATATCCTATTCATGGCCGTCAAAATTTCATATTGGTCCGTGCGTTTGAATAAGAAGGAGTGTGGCGCTTTGTGTGAGAGTCTCTGTGGAGTTTCACCTTGATGTGGGTTCAGATCTGGGTGGGCACTTTTTTTAAGGAAGGTGTTGAATGCATCTCCTATTTTTCTAGGATCTGTAAAAACATTATCTTTTCATATACAAGTGATATAATATTTCTGAATTCTTTTTTTTAAGGAAGGTGTTGAATGCATCTCATGTTATTTATATCATTCTTCTTTATTACGTTCCACATTGCTTCGTTTCTACTGAGGGCATTTTAAATTTTATCGTTATTGAATTTTTTTTTCCCGTTGTAGGAAGTTACGATGAATTTTCATAAGTCTTTTATACTGGTTAGTATAATAGTAGCTCCCAGTATGTTTCCTTATATAATTCATCTCTATAAGCATACTTGACAGGTTTATAAGTTCTAGGGAATTGTTTTCTTTTACATTTAGGTTTTGCATTTGTCAGAGAAAAGCAATGATGAAATAAAGAACTAAATTTGTGTTCGTAGGCATTGAATGCACTATTTGTGTCTTTTCCGGCAACTATTTTTTTCCCAGTCTAAAGCTCCAATCTGAACCTTGAATTGCTCTATATTTTCCGTTTTGAAAATTTTCTTAGATTCAGTTTTATTTCCTTGTATTGCTGATTCTTCAGCTACCGTTGGGTAGTCGATATTCACTATATCTATCGTAAATAGACACTCATTTCCTAGTATCGACAGTTTAGAAATTTTACACGTTGCTCCTAAATTGAATTGAAATTGAACTTCCTGGAATCAGTTGAAATCTTCGAATTACTTCATAATATTAACCTGCAAATAATTAATGACCAGCTTGATCCATATAAGTCCCAAATCTATGATATTTTTAAATAGTACCACCCTCTACTATCTGCTGGGGTCTTTCCATCTACCATTTTAGTTAGTATGCTCTCTAAAGATGAATGTTAAACATTTGAAACTGCAGTAACAGTGTATATTTATAATTTATTGGTAGTAAAGCATAGTTAACCTAACCTCGTATTGTTCTGAACAAAATATTTATTTTTCATCCAAATTTATTATTATATTATCACCTTCAAAGTAGGGAATGGGCTAATGGCATGGTTAGAAAATATAAGACTTTTTGAAAGAATGGGATATATCGTCTCCTCTAGAGGGGAACGGTTGAAAATGGCATCCCCAAGAGTCCATTCTCGGTCCTATCCTCTTTCTCATATAGACAAATCTTCAGTCATCAATACGAACTGTGTCCGTTTTGCAGATAAAGTGAACCTTTACATCACCGTAACAACTGATGCGCGAAGAATGCTGGAATATCTGGATAGCATTACTTAGTGGCCGAAGAAGAAGATTCTCGACATTAAACCAATACTTACCCAATCGAAAACCAAGATCTGGCCATGCTTAGGGCCTAATTGCTGCAGACACATCACAATTGTGTCGTTCCAAGTTCAAAAGATCACACACTGTTCGCTGAGTAGTTTCAGCAAAAGCAGCATGCTTAAGAGTTCTGTGCAATAGGTTCTTCCAATTCTAAAAGACACAGAACGTGCATAGTACTTCTTTCTCAAGGTAGATAAAGCAGTTCTTGGTGGAGGACCTAAATTCACTTTGGCAGATTCAGAGCCGCCTCTCCATGTCCGTGCTCACATCTTCATGAACCGTCGAACATGTGGAGATGTTTCATTCACTTACTTGGCGATTGATGGTGTCCTTGTGACGAAATTCGATAATTTTTTCCTTAAACTATGGTCACATACGCTGTCACTCATTAAAGTTACAGAAGAAACATTTCCAGATCTACCAGCGCTTCAAATTCTTTACGAATCGTGTCTTCGAGTTATGAAATAATATCTCAGAAAATTTGAATACATTCAAAAACAAATTTGACGTCTGTTTTCATCGTGTCGGTAGTGAGAATGTTGAACTCGGTGTATTGCTTGAGTGTGAGCCAATATAGGCCAATCACTTGCCTGCCAACACTCTACAAAATACTCACTTCATGCATATCCAATCGAATATACCAACACCTTGACGACAACAATATATTAGCAGAGGAGCAGAAAGGATGCAGAAAGAAACACCACGGGTGCAAGGAACAACTCATCATCGATTCCGTGATAAGTAGGGCATCGCAATGTTCATTCAGCTTTTCTCGAAGATATACAAAATTCACCCAGCCCTGGTAGAGTTCTTGAAGACAACAATGACACACTGGCGCACGTCTCTGCAGGTCAACATGAACAATAAATCAATTAAAACCGACGAGATACCCATACGTCGTGGAATTTTCAAGGAGACTCTTTGAGTCCACTATGGTTCTGTTTGGCAATGAACCCATTGTCCTCAATGCTCAATAGAACTGGATACGGATTTAGGATAAAAGCAGAAAGGAATTATCATACAATCCCACCTGCTGTATATGGATGACATCTCGAACAAGAAGCAATTGGATGATTGCTGAAAACTGTCAGTGAGTTCTCGGCAGATGTTCATATGAAATTCGGGATTGAAAATGTAAGACGCTGAACATTCAAAGAGGAAAGTCATAGATGGTAAACACAACTTCCAAACGGTGACATTATACAGTGCATGAGAGATGGCGAAACATACAAATATCTGGGATACCAACAAGCCAGATTGTTAGACCAAAAACAATCAAGAGAAGATTCGTTCAGAATACAGTCAGCGTCTGAAGTCTGTGCTGAAATCGATGTTGAACTCGGGGAATCTAGTCAAGGCAATTAACACCTATTCCAGTGTTGCTTTACTCATTTGGAATAATATGGACTAAGACGGAGCTAGATGATATTCAAAGGCAGACCCGAACGATGCTGACAAAGTACAACAATCATCATCCAAAATCGTCTGTGATACGAACACTTTGAAGCGGAAAGAAAACAAATTTGACGTCTGTTTATCATCGTGTCGGTAGTGAGAGTGTTGAACTCGGTGTATTGCATGAGATTAATTGAGTGATTACTACACAAGTGATCGCTAATAATAATAATAATAATAATAATTTATTGATGCGAACCTTAAGACATCACAAGTATGTATAGGACAGGTCAATAGAAAAGACATTTAGACATTATCTAAATCATGTCGCCATACCAAATAATAACACATAGAAACTCATTCACAGTATAAAAACATTTTGCTAAAAGTAAATTCTTAACTGCTACCTTAAATCTATTTACACTTAGACCCTGTATCTGCACAAGTATGTGGAAGATGATTGAACAATCTGATACCCTGGTACAGGGCGACATACAGGGCGACATTTCAAATCTAGAAGTTCTGTGTTTAGGGATACATAATGTTTCCTTATTTCTAGTATTGTGGGAATGAAAGTTAGAAAGTTTAGTCATGTTACTTTCATTCTCTTTAATATAAACGAGGCATCTCAAAATGAAAATAGACGCCAATGTGAGGATACCATTCTTCAGGAACAACGGTCTACATGAAGATTGTGGAGCTGTATCGAACATCATTCGCAGAATTCTTTTCTGGATGATGAAAACTCTACCTACGTCTGAGAAATTTCCCCACAGTAAGATATTATAGGACAGGTGACTATATACCAAACTGTAATAAACGTTCACAAGGGAACCTAGAGGTAGTGAACTCTTGATTCTATTTAGGGCATAATAGGAACTATTCAGCCTCTTACAAATCGCATCGATATGTGCACTCCACTTCAGATTCCTATCGATGTGAACGCCGAGGAATTTAGTGGTGTCCTTCGAAGTGATGACTGTATCTAAATACCTTATTGTTATGCTACCCTGATCACAAGACGACAGAGTGAAGTGAATGCATTCCGTCTTGTTGACATTGATCATAATAGCATTAAAATGGCACCATTCTACGAAACTCCCCACCAGCAGCTCGCATAACTTTTGAAGCTCCTCAAGAGTCTCAGCAGTAATAGCTATGGAAGAGTCATCAGCGAACAGTATCAACCAGATTATTTTTGATAATAAATTGCGAATATTAGATTTTCTGTAGAATATTTTTTTCAAATTTGGTGGCAGATCGTTGATGAATAACAGAAATAGAAGTGGCCCCAAGACAGAACCCTGGGGTACTCTAATTTACAGTACTGTTCATTTGAGAACGAGTCGTGAACCCTGATTGAGGCAGTTCTGTCCTCCAGATAACTACGAATCCAGTTCAAGAACACGCCTCTGAATCCAAGATTATAACATTTATCCAATATAAACTGGATAGCAAGACTATCAAACGCTTTAGACAAGTCAAAGAACAATCCAGCAACATATTGACCATTATCAAGGCAACGATAGACGATCTCCACGAACTGCAATGCTCCAGTTTGAGTCGAGCGGCCGGTTCTGAAACCATGTTGTGCAGTATCAAGTATTTGAAATTTATCTAGGTACTTCATCATTCTATCAAACACTATTCTTTCAAAAACCTTGGAAAAGACACTTAAGATAGATATAGGTCTATAGTTCATGATATCGTGTACATCATCCTTTTTATGAATAGGAATGACGATTGCTTTTTTCAGAATACGAGGAAATACGCCTGTGCTAATTGACAGGTTAATAACATGAGCGAAATGTCGGCTGATATCGGTACCTATCATCTTCAGAATTCGTGCTGAGATGAAATCAACACTAGAACCTTTGTTGTTTTTGAGTGATCTTATAACATCATGGATTTCATGCTCCAGGACTGGGTGGAAGAAAAAGGTTGTGTCTAACATACGTGACGTCGTACATGAGGATGACATTGAGTCTTTATAATAACTGTTGAGGGAAGATTCGGCAACTGTAGTGAAATGATTAGCGAAAATCTCAGCCAGATCCTTGGGATCGTTATGCGTAACATTATCAATAACCAGTGCAATAGAATTTTGTTCCATACGTTTTCGACCAGTCATAGTATTTACTAGATTCCACACAGTTCTATTTTTATTTACAGATTTATCAATAAGTTCACTGTGAAAATTGTATTTGGTTCTTAGGATTAAGGATTTATAATAGGATTTGGCTTTCTTATATAAATCATTAGAGGATTGAGTTTTTATATTAGAATGTAACCAATGAAGGTTTTGTAGGTCACATTTGGCCAAAACAATTTCTGGAGTAATCCAGTTTTTCCTGTTGCAGCAGTTATAATTGGTACTACGCATAAGAGGCCAACAAATTTCAAAGATATGTTGAATGGTATCTACAAATGCCCCAAAACATTCATCAACATCAGAATCTATGTATAAGTCCTGAAAATTACATTGAGAAATACTCGATGCAAACTTATTAAGATGTTGATCGTTTAAATTTCTGACCATTCTCGATACAGTTTCGGCTTTTTTATGGAAGCTAATACATAGATCAAGTGAGAGGGCAAGGTGGTCACTGATATGGGCTTCATAAGTTTGTACATTACAATTTGATAATTCTGCATTGGTCAAAATATAATCAACCTTAGAAATTGATGTGTGACCTGTGATATTCGTGAATACTCTGGTAGGATTATCTGATGAAACTTTTAGATTATAGCAGTTCATTAAATCTACAAGTAACTTACGGTTCATACATTCTGTTTTAAAAAATCAACGTTCAAATATATACTAAAATATATTCTTCTGTACTATAATAATAATGTTGATGAAATCTATCTAAATCTCAACAACAGTTTACACAGATATTTGGAGAATAAAATTTTATCTTGACTGCTTAATAGCGTGAAATTATCGTTTAATGATTTAAGTTGAGTTTTAGATTCTGAGCATGTTATTCTAAATGTAAGCAACCTGAAGGCTTTTACACATAAAGGTGCTAAAAATATTTTGAACTTCAAGCAGACATGTTCATATCCACAACAACAAATAAAAGATGCCAAATTACGGTCCCAACTCCGGACAGACGCAGCAAATTCGTCGGGGAATTTTTAATCGGCCAAAACGGCTTTTAAAACTCCATTAAAGTTCTTATAATAAAGGATACAAATGACAATGGCCGGAGCGACGACAACATTAGAGAGCGCTGTTTCGGTTATGCGCACACCAGGGGGCGCTGTCGTTGCGCCGCGGGGGGGCGCCGGCTGTCTCCCTGACAAAGGACAACAAAACATCGCGTATCTCGATCTTTCCTCTGATTAGAGGGCGCGGAAATCATCAGAAGGTGTGTTGCATGGGTAAAGTTAACAATGAATATGTTGACTGAGGTTTCGGGTAATAATGTTTTGAATACCAATTCCTGGAATTTTTATGGTATTCGACTTTGAGTTGTCATTTTTTTAATTTGAAGAGCGTTGGTGTATGAATTATATTTGAATGCAACTAGTTCCATACAAAAATTTGAAAACAATAAAAAGATGTTCTTACACCAAATTCCGAAGGAGTTTCCTTTTAATCTGTCATACTTCACATTTCGATAAAAAGGTGAAATTTGATGTGATTTTAAATACAAGCTATGCCTTAAGAAAGTTTAGTTTTTTATACACAGGGTGTCGAAGTTTAAATTGTTGGAATATAACGTAAAATTGTCATAGACAACAGTTGCAATTCGAAACGTTCATGAATATAAGTATGGTAACTTTTCGTGGAATATTTTTTGACCATATGACGTAGAAATCTCTTGGGTGAGCGCTTTTCATTCAAACACTAGAGTTTTTCGAAAATCGATTCCACTTTCAATTCACATTTTGGTATGGGGTCGTGAATCTAAATCTACAACTACTTTATAGTAACTAGACTGATTAAATTAATAAATATGTCCGACTAAAACCAAAGACAACAACTTTCCACATTTTATCTCATGTAAAACTGTTAAAAATATTGTGAACATGTTCCATATTATGTCACTGACCACCCCTTACCCTGGCGCTTCTGAAAATACAGCCCCAATAGCCTCTACCAACTACCTGACTGCATAATAAACTGTTGTAAGACCAGTCACAAAATTTCTTCTACTTCTTTCATTAATAAAATATATAATATCACAAGGAAATATTCCTTTGCTAGAATTGAACACTCTGAAAATAATTAATATAAATTTGACTCCAAGGACCAAATTCAGTTCCAATAAACAAGGCTTGTTGTCTTTCAAAAACTAATATTTAACAACAGCTCGTTATTCAGTTCTGATAATTTACACAATAACACTCACATCAACTTCTGTGTCTAGAGATGGTTAATGAAAATTCACTAGCTTTTATCTACGAGTGCTGTCGTATTCATGTAGAGATTGGAAACTTTTCGGACAATCCTCGTATATATATATATATATATATATATATATATATATATATATATATATATATATATATATATATATAGGGGTTTACCCCGACGAGTTGTCCATATATCTGTTCATGCAATCAAACTGATTTCATGAAAAATATAAATCCACCACCCGGTAATTAATACCATTGCCAGGCAATGATTATAATTAAAACATATCCTGGAGTAATTATATATTAGGATAACGTTAAATGTTATGAGAATATATCAATCTACCAGAATATATACATACTATAGCATCATCAGACAATGATATCAATGTACCAACGAGTAGTGTCAGAGGCTTTCTCCCGGAAAAATCCAGTGTACGGACCTTAGTCAAGTAACACTGAATGTTACTCATTAATAGTTTCCTTTGTGTGAAGTGGTGAACGATCGAATAGAATACTGCTCTGAATATAAATATGACAAAATTGTCAGTTAATTATATTACATTTATATAAACAAATAAATAAAATATGAAATGAGATTCTGAGCAGTATAAACTAAAGAAAACCTATGACTCTACCTCATTATTATTTTCGGAAAGAAACCTACGAAGAATATTACAAGATTTGATGACTGTTATCTTTTGTAACTGTTCAAACAAATTTTTCTTCAGACCTAAAATCTCAATACTTTTGTGAAGATTTCTAGGAATAACGCCTGTTGTAGAAATAATAATCAGTAGAATAAATATTTTCTTCATTTTCCACATTTTTTAATCTCGTCGCCAAGCATCATATATTTAGAAATTTTTTCATTGTATTTATTTTGTATATTATGTGTGTCGGGTATAGCAATATCAATTATATATGTTATTTGATTCTGTTTATCATTAAGAACGATATCTGGTCTATTGTGTTTTACAGCTCTGTTGCACAGAATTGTTTTATCAAAATAAAGTTTATATTTGTCATTTTCACAAATAATCTCAGGTTCATATTTTTGAAATTTTTTCTTTTGGGAATTAGGTCATGTTTAATTCCTAGATTGAAGTGAATAATATTAGCGACGGCATTATGTCTTTCTAAATAATCTGTTGAAGCAAGGACTGAGCAAGATGATAATATATGAAAAACTGTTTCTGAAGAACAGAAACATCTACGGCAAGAATCATCTATATTTTGTTTGATGATATGTTTTCTATAATTCCTTGTAAAAACAACCTGGTCCTGGATCGCAATTGCCAAGCCTTCTGTTTCAGCAAACAATTCTCCAGATACTAACCATTTATTCGATGCAATTTCATCAATATAATCATTTTCAATTCTTTAGGTGCTTTCCGTGTAATTCCTTCTGCATCCAACTTTCTCTTTTAGAATTATCATCAAATATATCAAAATCTACCTTTTGCATTGTCAAGTTCAGAGGTGTAAGATTATAATCTGAAGCAACAACAATATCATGTAATTTAGACGTTCTCTGTTTATCATGAAAATGGGAACGTAGATGAAAAATCTGTTTACTATGAAGATTATTCAAATCAATTAATCCACGACCTCCAAGATGTCTAGGTAGTGTAACTCTCTGAACAGCTGACTTTGGGTGGTGCTTATGATATTTACAGAGCATTTTCCTCGTTTGACATTGTAATTCATTTAGATCAGTTTTAGACCATTTAATAATTCCAAAGAAGATGTAAGAATAGGAACAGCATAGGAGTTGATAGCTCTGAAAAGGTTTTTACTAGTTAAATAACTCTTGATGATAATTCTTAGTCTTTTGTAATATGAACTTCTAATAATTCCTTTAGTGCTGCTATGGTTAATTGTCTTCTCTTGTCATCAAATCTTGTAATATTCTTCGTAGGTTTCTTTCCGAAAATAATAATGAGGTAGAGTCATAGGTTTTCTCTTTAGTTTATACTGCTCAGAATCTCATTTCATATTTTATTTATTTGTTTATATAAATGTAATATAATTAACTGACAATTTTGTCATATTTATATTCAGAGCAGTATTCTATTCGATCGTTCACCACTTCACACAAAGGAAACTATTAATGAGTAACATTCAGTGTTACTTGAATAAGGTCCGTACACTGGATTTTTCCAGGAGAAAGCCTCTGACACTACTCGTTGGTACATTGATATCATTGTCTGATGATGCTATAGTATGTTTATATTCTGGTAGATTGATATATTCTCATAGCATTTAACGTTATCCTAATATATAATTACTCCAGGATATGTTTTGATTATAATCATTGCCTGGCAATGGTATTAATTACCGGGTGGTGGATTTATATTTTTCATGAAATCAGTTTGATTGCATGAACAGATATATGGGCAACTCGTCGGGGTAA
Organism: Cryptolaemus montrouzieri; assembly: GCA_013387265.2. Lineage (NCBI taxonomy): Eukaryota > Metazoa > Arthropoda > Insecta > Coleoptera > Coccinellidae > Cryptolaemus > Cryptolaemus montrouzieri. The sequence goes on along the minus strand of JABFTP020000062.1, from coordinate 14,361,333 downwards.
AACCCCTTTTTTTTTTTTTTTTTTATATATATATGTAAATTTGAAACGGGAAGAATTATTGAAAAATCCGTAGATCTTCCTGACAAGAGTTAGTCCTCAGATCTGCCTGCCACAATAGCGCAATTGAGCAGGATGCTGAGAAACGAAGCTGCAGACTGCGGTTTTGTCCTTATTAGCTCATCAGTGTGGCATATCGCTCCTCAGCTTCTCAACCATATACATTGGAGTACCCTAACGATTCCAGAAATGACGCATCTCGTACATGCATACGAGAGTCGCCCTTTACAGCCCAAGACAATGAACCTGCTACCGGACTCCGAAAAACGCAACGAACAATAACGAACAGATGTGAGAACGCAAAAATTCCAACACTTGTAGACCATCCGAACTGTGATGTCATTCACGGAGTGCCGACAGCCAACAACCCTATTAGCAATTATAATCTGCTGCAGAAGGATCTGGTTGCTGTGGGAAGGTAGTTTCAGGACTGGCTGCTATCACTCAATATACAAAAGTGTATTTTACTCTCTGTTGAGAAGAACAACCCCAACCACCCACAAAAGTCAAATGAAAGATCTAGGTATTATCGTGTCTGATGACCTAAGTTGGAACAGATAGGGTGATTATCGATGGTAATAGTGGTATATTCCTATCGTGAATGTTCGAAGAGGCCCCCATTCACTTCCATGAATTGCTACAATCTGGGTTCAAATAATTGCCAAACAGTTGTTGTGTTATCTGCTGACATTCTTGAGCAATTCAGGGCAAGTCATAGTTGCAAAACTAGTTTACTAAAGATCACCGATGGCATTCTGACAGCTTCTGATCTTGGCTGTATAACTATAATGGCCTTATTAGACTATTCCAAAGCATTTGATACCATCAATCATGATATACTTGTAGCTGTTGTGTCCTTCGTTGGCTTTTCTGGAGGTGCAATAAATTCCATTAATGAATTATCTGTCCAACAGAACCCAACAAACAATTATCTGCGACAGTCTATCTAGTATTTTGCCTGTTACTGCTGGTGTACCCCAGGGTAGCATTTTAGGTCCTCTGCTCTTTGTGCTTTATAATCACAGCTTTCAACGCTATTTGATACATTGTCAAGTTCATTTTTATGCTGATGATACGCAAGTTTATCATAGTTTCAGCCCTGAGAATTTCGAAGACGCCTTTAGTAAGGTACAAGAAGATCTTGATAGTATTGTTAGAATTTCCGAGGTTCATAGATTAAATATTAACCCTTACAAGACAAAAGCTATTCTATTCGGCAATGAAGTATCGTGTAATAATTTGGGAGATATCATGAGGCTATCTATCGGTAGGGAGTACATCTCAATTGTAAAGTCAGTTTGTAACCTAGGTCTCATTATGAATAATTAATTTAGATATCGCGCACAAATTGCCAGGTAAATTCGTTAATCTGTGAGTATTCTACGTCTTCTGTATCGACATAGACAATCACTGCCTCTAAAATTGAAAATATCCTTATGCAATACCCTTGTGCTATCCAGTTTCAATTATTGCTCTCAAGTTTATTATTCTTGCCTTGATCAACAAACAATGTACACTATTCAGAAGATTCAGAACTACTTGTGGAGAACCCAGATACTTGTCTGACATAATTCAGATTTATTTATCGTATGGCACATCTAATGAGTATATACTTCAGATATTTGCGACAATTCCACTCATGTGTCAAAACGCACGTTTAAGAACACGGAAATTCGAGTTTGATTGCATAGAAATAGGAAGGAAGTTAGGATATTAGTGGATAAATTTACCCAAAGAGAATCCTTGCGTTTCCATAGCAACGCAACATTCACAACCAATAACACGGTTTTACAACTGTCAAGAACAGCCATTTTAGTACCTGTAATAAAGTTTCTGCCGATATAAATTAAAATGTCTCGTTTTGAAAGCACCAGTGAAGCAGAAATAAATAGTTCTATACAGAATTCTATCCCCAAAAATACAAGAAAAACGCACAGCTCGATTTGGAATCAATTAAGTATGTACTGCAAGGAACGTACGTTCGATTTGATATACAGCATTTAATTGAAGATATTGCAGAAATTCTTATGGATTGGGGTTTCAATATGGAACAAATGAATGGACAAGATTACTAAGAATACGTTGTCAAAACAATGTGGAATACAACTGCGAAAATGATGCAGAATATATCTCGAAAAATTCAACATGAGCTTCAACCCCTTTACCGATTCAGCATTTAAAAATCCTCGTGAAGTTCGCAATTCTAAAAGGAAGATGTTACAAGGGGATGTGGAAAAGCGCCAAGAAAGTTCCGTTGCATTAGGAACTGAAATTGATAGTATGGCTCTGTACTGGAACGAAAATGCCCCGATAGGTTTGTTGAAAAAATTTTTCCATATTGTTGCTTATGAATTAGCATGGCGTGGCGGTGAAGCAGCTACCTACCAGGTACACTTTTTCAAAGAGGAAAAATTTAATAACGGAGAAGTGACTGGTCGTATTGAAAATAATCCAGTATTTTCAAAAAAATGCTGTGATAGTAAATGGCTAGTAAAATTAAGGAAAACTCAGATTTGGTCCTTTTTCATAAGATATTGTCGAAAAGACCCGATCATATTACAAGTGATTATTTAGATTATTTCTGGCTCCCAATCAATTTTGGAAAAACAGTACTTCTAAGGGTTGGTACAAAAATATGCCTTTGGGAATAAATTAAATATCCAAATGGACAAAAATTTCAGCAGAGAAAGTTGGACTGGATACGAAAAATAAAAAGAACACAAATCATTCTCATAAATCCAGTGCTGTTTCGAACCTATCTGAGGCAGGTGTCAATGAACAAGAATTTATCATACCAACCGGACACTCTACTGCAAGCTCTATTAAGCCCTTCCTGCAACTGAACAATGAGCATTATTTGAATATTGTTTCAAATCTTCCATAATTCCTCAGGCATTGTCCCATATAGAATCGACACGGAGTGAAAAAATTGTATATAGTAATTGCATTTTCAAGAACTGCTCATTCCAATAAAAACTAAACATCCTTATGATTTTCTCGTTGAGATTATTATTATTATTATTATTATTTAATATAAATTAGAGTTGAGGCGTGATGCCTATATAACTCAAAAATCATAATATACATTATGTCTAACAGGTTGCAAAGCAGTGAAAACAAAATAACACAAAATGACTTAAAAAATAGGTTAAGCTATTCTAATCTGGTGAAAACAAAATAAAAAGATTCTCAAAAGCAAGTAGATCGAACACTTAACCTACCTACAGAAAACTCAAATGAAATACAATAATTGCTCATCAAAAATATGTTGTAAGTACTTAGAAATCTTCAGTTGCCTGTTTCAGATAATATCCATGAATCATAAGCATTCTTGAAAGCATTGACAGAAGAAGAAGAAATTACATGTGGTGGTAGATCATTCCATGCCGTAAATACACGATTGGAAAGAAAATTCTGTCTTGGGATGGATTTGAAGTTTTCTCGATACAATTTCAGTCTGTGGCCTCGTAGACGTCTGTTGTGATTGATCGTTAGAAGTAGAGATTGTATGCATTTCTCAATTAAAAAACAAGGAAGTTTTTCAGCAAATACCACTCGAGCTCAGATCTGGCAGGATATTTTTCTAAGCTTGTTTTCTAATATTTTAGGATAATATAACTCGACCTGCTCGACAGTTCTCGTTGAATTGCCTGCAGGTAAGTATTCGAAAACGAGCATAGAAAAATATCCGGCCAAATCTGAGTTCTTGTGGTATTACTTAGGACAATCTCCTTTCAGATTTCGTCATCAACAATCTTTGGTGAGATTGTGTTTTTTTTAATAACCCATTCAGTTTCCATGAATTTGCTTGTTTATTCAAGAAGGTATTTGTGCCCCTAGTACATTCTCTCGAAAATTATACTCACAACTTCAGTACGTTCCAGCAGTGTAGAACTCACTAACTCACCTTTATTTCAGGTTATCACCTGTCACCTGTGTTTTAACGAATAACCAAGAGTAACTGAATCTAGCAGTTCTTTAAAAAATTTTCTAGCATGAAAAGATTGATAACAAAACGACACATGCCATCAAAATGAAATACAGTTATTCTCATTGACTCAAACGGAAGAAATCTAACTTTTGCTTAAAAGTATGATATAGCACGTTCCTTGTTTCCTGTTCAAGATAAACAAAATTATTAACTCTTCGAAACAAAAGCGACTTGATAGATCTTAACACAAAATGTAAAGGGTTGCTCGATCGTCAATGAATTTTCAAAAAATGAAATAATTTGAACAACAGATATGTATCTAACAACCCCCTCCTCATATAGAAATTTTCGGGGTGATAGTTGACAGGGGTAGAGGAATGATGTTTCCAAATGAGAGAGAAAAATTGTTCTGAATGAATTGATTCAATTTTAATCAAGTATTTGGAATGGAAAAATTATATTGTTAGCAAAGTGCCCTACTTCGATTAATTTTTTTTCTTCGAAAGAATTAACATTGACTATAAACACCTGGTATATGAAACAAGCATCCAAGAACGAATAAAATTCATTATTCGTATCTGTTTCAAATAATGAACACTTTTATTCGAAATGAAATATGTTAAATCGTTAGACAATGAATAACAGAATGGAATATTGTATTCTGAAGTTGACAGTACAACAAAACCATTAATGAGAACCAATATCCTCGGTATATATTTCGGGGGCTTTGTGTGGCTGACAACCCAATAGGCCGTTTCGGCATTTCACATCTGATGACGTAAATATATTTCTCCTTCCCAACCAATTCCTCTATTAATTTTAAGATATATTGCGATCTCACACTGAGTACAATTAAAAATATCATTATTTATTCCAAAAGTTTGATTTAGATTTTGATTCCGCCGAAATAATTAAACGGATATGATGATAATGAAGCCTGGAGTTCTATGATGAAATATTAGTGGTAAGAACCAGTCTAATGCATAACAGTGTTACATACGGGGTCCATTGAAAAAATATGCGAATTTTCTTTTATACTGGAATTTACATAAATTATGAATTTATATCATAAAAAATTCATTAAAATTTCTGCAAGAAATTTGAAAATTTCTTTTTCGAGAGTTAACCCATATATACAGGTGTAACTGAAACTATTTGGAATATTTTGATGAAATTTGGGAATCGAATAGAAGACAACATTTTGAATTTGATAACATTAATATTGTTCACCACTCGCTTTAATAGGAGAAAAATCAGTTATTTTCAGTTTATTTAATTTTTTTTTGGGTTTATAAGGTACATATATTTACTATCATTTTGAATAATTCAAATTAATTTTACCGCGAAAACATGTTGAGTTTTTTCAATACCTACAAGGACAGATGCACAGGGAATGTGCTCTGATAAGTCGTCGATGAAACCGCTCTCGAGTGAACGAGAAAACGAGACGAAAAGACCCGCTTTAGCCTTGCTGAAATTATTACGAAAAGTTCGCTTAATCGCTACAAATATCCATTCTACATTCCACTCTACACGAACATTAAGCCATTCTGTGCCAACAACCCAGGAATTCTGAAGAACAGAAGAATTCAGGTGGGTGAAAACTCAACCCTGCTTCAATTTTATTCATCCTTTTCATATTCGCTATTTTCAATTATCCACGCTACCAATATTAAAGAAATATGTTTGACATTTCGTTTAGGAACGAGCTGGAAACATTACCAACTTTCGATTTAAAATAGGACACCCTAATTTATTTTGCTTATTTTAATTGTTCATCTCATCCTACGATCTTTTGACATATTTTGGAAAGAAAAAAAACACAATCTTTTTTCCTGCAATCACAATCTTTCGTTCTTGAAGGCTTTGAACAATGACAATTGGCTTAGCTCAACATCTCTTATCACGAAATTACAAGATTGTATCTAAAAATTTAATTGCTCATTTTTAAGGGGTGTCAAAGTTTTTAATGTCTGTTTTCCTCAAGAAGTACGTTTTCTCTGAGACAACTATATCGGGCCACCCGTTATTACAGAAGTAATCTTTTTTGATCTATTTTTTATACCACCCCAGTCACTCTATTCTTAACGGTTCTGGAGTTCTAGTGGAAAATCCCTAAGCAATTTTTGCAGAGTTTACCCATTCGCTAATAACAATAGTTAACTTGGCGATGCAAAATTTTTGTTCATATTATAATATTCTGTGATCATAAAAATATCAGAGTGACATTCAGTTTTGAGTATGAATCAATATATCTAAAGACAAAAAGTCGATATTCTCCTTATTTTGGAGAGTGTAGGCAAACTAGGGTTCAAGCTGAACAATTATACAGAAATCGCTATCCGGAAAGACTTCATCCGAATGGGACCTATTTCTCTAAAGTTGAACGAAAATTTGGAGGGGTGCAACCTGAAGAAGAGGATTCCGTTATCGACGAAGATACCGAAATAGACGTATTGACATTTGTTGATATTAATCCAACCACATCAGCAAGGGAAATTGACGAAGAGCTTGAAATCACCCATCAAAACCATTGGAGAATTTTGAAAAAACATAAGTACCGCTCATTTAAATATCAACTACACCAACACCTGTATGTTAACGATTGTGTTAGATGACTCCAGTACCTTAGGAAAACAAAGATTTTATTCAGTGACGAATCACGTTTGACAATCAATGAGATATTTAATAGGCAAAATAACAGGTACTGGTCGCAACAAAATGAGCACACATACCAAGATGGAAACTTCCAAAGAACGTTTCCGATTCAATGTCTGAATGGGGATGATAAGAAGATATTTAATAGGGCCTATAATTCTTGAAGGTTCATTGAAAGGGGACAGATGTTTGGAATCTTTGAAATTTTGACATTTTCCTGAAAAATGGATAGGTGGTCGCATGAGATATATAGCTGGATAGCCAGAATATATATATATATATATATATATATATATATATATATATATATATATATATATATATATATATATGATATATATATATATATATAAAAATATAGATCAATGAATAATCCTTCCTACAAGAGCTAGTTCCCAAATCTGGCCGCCATGCACGCAGTCTCCAAAAGCAACAATAGTGCAACTAAGCAGGATGCCGAGAAACGAAGATGCAGACTGCAGTTTCGTCCTTATTAGGAGCTCATCAGGGGATCCCTATCGAATCCAGAAAGGACGGTTCTCGTACAGACGTACGATATTCGCCCTCTATGAACCAAGACGGTGAAATATATTCTTTTGAAACAGAGAGGATTTACAACAAAACTTCACAATAAATGTTTATATCTATAATTTTGGTGTGTGTCAGAAAAACACAAGTATGAGCTCAGGAAATGTAAGAGGGGAACCATACTATCTTGCGTATGATTCAATAAACGAGTGAAAAAACCTGAGGAAAAAACTCGTTTCCCTGTCACTATTGCACTAGCAATAGCTGGTCTGTTTATGTTGTGTTAGTGTCGTGTGTAGATAAAGTGTACCAAAGATTTTTCTGCTTATCAGCTTCATTCTCTCATTCTCATCTTGCACTCCATGGTTTCCAGACGATGACAAGGGTGAAAGGAAGGGGGTTGGTGAAAGGAATCTGTAACAATTAATGAAGAAAAACCAGCAGAAAAATATTTCAACAATCATACCTGACTCTTATATGTCTAAACTCACTTGAATCTAAGAAAAAAATTTACGAGCAAGGTCATAAAAGGGACTAAGAAGAAAATCAGAAAGTACATATCGGCGATATTTCCTCTTCCGCGTAGATGTTCTTCCGTCGCAGTGTGAGTCTTGCTTGCTTGCCAATTTTGAAGTATATTCGCAAAATCCCTTCAAAATTCAAATTCAACAAAACAGTTCCCTCTCTGTTTGATCGAGAGAGCCCCGATGACCAGGTTCGGTCTTCTAAGTGATGCCGATTATGATCTATAGATGTTCTAGAATCATTATGAACCCAATAATTTGGGTTGACATCTCCCATGTGGATCTTTGTGGATCTTGTTTAATTTAATGAAAAATTTATGAAAAAATTTTAACAGTCGTTTCAAAAATATGACAATTAAGTACGATATTTCTTCCTGTTGGGAAGAATGAGATTTACCAAACATCTGTTAGAACCCAACAACAATTGGAGAACCGTTTGAGACAGACAATTGCAGGCGGTACAGCTCAATGGTGCAATAATGTTGTAAGGGAAACCATCAATCGTGTGCGATAATGTGTTCGTGAACATTTAATTTAATTATTTCGTTTTCGCTGTTCGCTCTTTTGTTATTAAGTTTGACATCCCGTAAAAATGAGCATTTAAATTTTTTAGATACAATCTCGTATCTTCGTGATAGGAGATGTTGAGCTTAGCCGATTGTTACTGTTCATGGCCTTCTAGAACGAAAGTCAAAAGGTCGTAGAATGAGATGAACAACTAAAATAGGCAAAAAAGGTGTACTATTTGAAAATCGAAAGTTGGTATCGTTTCCGGCATAACCGGAAACGAAATTTCAAAAATATTAATGTTATCAAATTCAAAGTATTGTCTCTTATCTAATTCCCCAATTTCATCAAAATATTCCAAGTATAAAAAAGTTGCAGGGGTGGCCTTTGTTTCAGTAGTACAGCTTTGTTGCTCTATTTGGGGAACATTTAATAAGAACATGACGTATCTATAAACGTCTGTATCTCGGAAACATATAATATATTTCCGAGATACAGGCTGTCCTCTTTCAAATATTTATTCAACTTCGAAACCCTGAATTGCAGATCCTTGAAATTCGGTAATTATCTGGAGCAACCCTTCGAGAATTCAAGAAGTGGCTATCATCGGATTCGATAAAACTTTCCTCAAACAACGCTTTTCAATTCAATATTCCGAATGATGAAGCCCGTTTATAATAAAATATAATCGAAAGTTAGTTATATCTCAAGAGTAAGTGAAAACTATTTTCATTTTTCGAACTACAAGAATTTCAGCATCCAGATACGCTTCCGGATACATTTTGGAACTGGATATAGGTAACTGAATCTTACGAACCTCTAAAGGTTTTATTCGGCTTATTGTGGGTCTGTCTATGTTATAAATCCTTGACATAGCCCAAAAAAAAATTGGCAAGGTTAAATCTTATGAACGAGGTGACTATCTCATTGGTCCTCTCGTTCCCATCCAGTTATCACCAAAAGACTGGTTTAAAAATTCTGAGACATTTCTTGTGATGTGTAGGAGCGCACCGTCATACTGAAAATATACTAACCTTTGAGCCAAGAGAATTTATATGAAGAAACCCTCGACAAGATACCCTATCATAAGTTCCTGAGGAAGATGCAAAATGAATATATGGTTTGAAATAAAGTGAGAAATTCAAAATAGTGCTGCTCATCAAATTTAACTTAGTCCAATCAATAGATGCGGGTGCTCCTCGAAAATCTCAATTGAAATGTCAAATTCAAAACCTCCTGTCCATGCCTTAGCCCTGAGGTTCTCAAACTTGAACTGCTAGCGATCTACCTCAATATTTTTAAACTACTTACGATCGACTCTAAGAGGCTGCAAGTATGTGTGATGCAGGGTTGTCGTACATACACGATGCACCCTACCTACCTACCTATGTAAGGTGTACCGCAGCATATATAGATATTAGCTTTCCGCACAATATACATTATTTTAGTCAAGGTTTCGGTTAGTTTTAGTTAGATTCTTCTCGATATTATCAATGAAAAAACTCGTAGTTATTCAAAATTGCGAGCTTATTGGTTGTTACAAAATAAAAGAGTTACATATGGTGTTGAACTTAACAAAGGAGTGACTTTGGATATTGAAGCGTGGCACTGCATGTTCTCAGTACACTTTTCATGAGATGGTATGTAACCACTGAGTGCTAATCGCAAGCATGATGACATATGATCGTCAGTTAGTCGATTGCGATATTTCGACTTAATTATCTTCATTTCAGAAAATGCAGACTCGAAGTAAGTTGACCCAAACATTGCCATCAGTTGAAGGGCGATTTGCCTTAGATTCGGATATTTATCTTCAGATATAAAACACCAGAAAGTATCAGATGCTGTAGCTTTGAGATGTATATCTGATATAATCTGCACAAACTCATGCTATATCTGCCAATTCACTGCAATCATAAAAAACAGAACATGAGTTCATATTAAACTGAATTGCTATTTCAGTAGCTAATTCCTCGATGCTTTGACATGAAAAGGATAACTCATAAATGATGCTATATTTAACAATTTACTGCAATTGTAAAAACGCATTTCGAATTGTCCCAAAATATTTGAGAATTCAGCCTCATGCGTATCACAATTCAACTGGAGCATCCTTGCTTTCAAAGACGGAAAATGATTCAGATCCTTTCTTTAAAGTTGATCTATCATAACTTGCAATTTACTTTTGAATGCGTTTACTGCGCTAATAATCTCAATAATAGTTTTTCCTTTAACTCGAAGCTTCAAGTTAATGGTGTTTAAGTGCACTGTGATGTTAGTCAAAAATGTCAAATCAGTCAGCCATTTTTTCATCACCTCTTTCGCCTAGACAGCTGTTATTTCGGACAATAATTTTTGAAACCTTTCTAGAAATTTTCCGAGACTCAACCACCTGACGTCCGTGTGAAAAACTGAATCAGTGTGTTCAGCTGATGTTCCAACTGCAACCTAAAGGACCCCGATGCAAGCTACGTGCATGGATGGAATTCACAATTTTTGTTGCAATGCCCATTATTTCCTTCTTGTTTAAAACTTTTGAACACAACTTGTTGATGTATAAAGCAATGAAATAAAAAAAAAAACTAAGGTAAATCTTCATTATTTCGACACAATGCCACAAAACCGTTTTTATTTCCAGTCATTCCTGGTGCTCCATCGGTTGGAATGCACACTGATTTATATATTGGTAGCTTGTAGTTTTTTACAAATTGAAGAAAATGTAATATATATCATCGCCACAGGAATGATTGCCAAAAATTCTTCCTTAGCCAACATATCATTGAATACCATCCAAATAAAAATACACAGCAGGGCAGTGTCTGTCATATCGGTGGATTCGTCCAACTGTAAAGAAAGTATGTACATTTCATGATATCATGTTTTAGTTTATCTGCCATGTCCTGACTCATGATTTCAATACGCCTTTTGACAGTCGGACAAGATAACTGAAGTTCTCTAATAGCAGACATGATTTCTGTTTTATTTTTAAAATCTCCAAATAAAATTTCACCCGCTCTAATTGAAGACACCCGCTTCCATCACAACCGATCCATCTTCGAATGGTTTCTTGTGTTTCGTCAATATATGAGATAGTTTAAATGACGCGATCGTAAATAGCATCTTTTGATTATTTAGCTGATCTTATGAATATGGTTTGTTCTTTTCTCAATCTAGATATCGAATCACTTACTTTTCGTTTTCTTAATTCACCCTGTGACGGAAAATACTTTTCATAGTTTTTATGAACCGTTCTATAATGCCTCTTTAAGTTATCACGCTTAGGTATTGCAACTGACGCATGACAAATAAGACAAATGCACTTATCCTTCACCATACAAAAGAAAAATTCTTCCTCCCAATCGCTATTAAAATGATACGTTTTAGATTTCTTCGCTGCACTCACTTTGTATTATTTAATAATAAACTTTGTATCGACATAGTATTGCCTTCAAGGTACAATTCAGAATGACTCCAATTTCTTCAGGTGCAATATTTATATCGGCGTGAATTTCTTGAATGTTCCCGTCGAACGCGCCGCCCGAAATTTCTAGAAACGCGGCAAGAATAAAAAACGCGGCTTTCCTCTGACAAGTACCGCGAGTTCTTCTGATAAAGCCGCCTTTTGCCACTATCAGAGTGTTATTTTATTACGTAATAAATTTTTGTAGTTTAGTTATCAACTTAAAAAAATTTTTCTTCTCGAGATCTACTCAAAGCAATCTACCGTTTGAGCACCTCTGCTTTAGGCGTTTGGGTATAGTCCTCAATAAAAAGATATGGCATACTGGAATTCTTCAAGATATCGAAGTTATGACGAACGTACTTTCGACACTTATTTGAACAGTGATATTTTGTTAGTTACGAGAATAATAATACTTCCGCTGTGCAGTCATTTAGAAGAACAAGCAATAGATTGAAAATATGTCAAATATTGTACCGGATTAAACAAAAGTCAATTTTTGAACATTCAGTAACAGCTCAATAAAAACTTCTTGAAATAGATATATGGGTGGCCCACTACATTCGATACGGAAGATTGGGCATAATTCAAGGCCGATCTTGAAACTTTTTGCGTAGTAATATACAGTGCTGTAGTGAGTACAAACTAAAACTATTTTAGAATATACAGACGGTTCTACAGGGTGTTACATAATAGTATGTCAGAACTTGAGGGGGTAAATCTACGTGCAATTTTAAGAAAAAAAGTTCATATAAACATAGGTCCTCAAAAGCTTCGTTGCGGAGCAACAGAGTTAAAACTCCTACAGTTTTTCAGATATTTAGCCCAAGTTTGGAACGCAAGCAATTTTTTGCAGCCTCCATCATTACACGTCCTAAATTTTAACTAGAATCTACTAGGTGTTTTCTTTTCCGGAGCCATGTCTTCTTTTGCCCTTTCAAACTTTTTTGCAGTACACCACTGTTCAGCGTACAATCAATTTTCGTCATCTTCGTTCAATTTACAAACTTTTTTAACACTTGAAAGTTTTTCGTATCTCCGACCGTTCTCGAGCAAAAAATTATTAAACGATTGTATACATTCACTGAATTGAAAGCACTTCTAATTGAAAAAATTACTAGTAGGCTTTGATTTTTTTCATTCATTTATTTATTCTGACAGTTGCTAAAGTAAAACCAGTGTCTGCTCGAATTGTTTATTAAATTAACGATTAGTTTTAAGACTTTTGATGTTATTACTATAAGAAAAAATGGCTAATTTTACTAACGCCGAATTGGCTGATATCCATTACATGTACGGTCTGACTGACGGAAACAACAGAATCTTGGCGACTATATCAGGTGCGCTTTCCGAATCGATTAACACCAGATAAGCGAACATTTTCAAATATCCACAGAAGGTTAAGGGAAACTGGAACTTTTACTACAAATATTCATTTAAAATGTGAAACTCAAGCTATGAGAACTCCAGATATCGAGGAATCAGTTTTGAATTGTATTGATTTGAATCCTCATTTGAGTACAAGAAAAATTGGAAATCAGTTAAATATTTCACATGTTCTAGTTTGGGAATTCTCCACTACTTTTTATTGTACCCGTTTCATATTCAACGCGTCCAAACTCTACCTCCTCGGGATTTTCCTTCAAGAATTTCTGCCGCTGGTTCTCAGATAAAATTAGAGAAAATGCTCATTTTGATAGTGAAATAACATTTCCAGTCAAAGCTAACTTTTCGAGAACTGCTATCACAAATTTTCACAATAATCATTATTGGGCTGAGGAAAACCCCCATTTGATTGAAGAATCTCATCATCAAGAACAATTCTCACTGAATATCTGGGTCGGAATAATTGAAATTTATTTGATTGAGCCTTTTTTTGCCTAACAGACTAAACGGCCCCGCTTATCGGCAATTTCTTGAGGACGAGTAACCTTTATTGCTCGAGGATGTGCCACTTTTGGTAACATAATGTGGTTCATGCATGACGGGACACCAGCACATTCAACAACCGATGGATAGGTTGGGGTGGGCCAGAACCATGGCCTCCTAGGTCCCCAGTTTTAAATAGTTTAGACTTTTTTCATGGGGATATCTCAAAAGTTTAGTTTATACCACTCCAGTGAACACTGTAGAAGAATTGAGAAATCGAATAATAACCTCTTGTGACACGATAAGAAATACCCCAGGAATATTTCAAAGAGTGCGTGATAATATGAGAAGAAGGACAGAGGCCTGTATTCTTGCAGGTGGAGGACACTTCCAGCAATTTATATAGTTTTTGATTGTTCTTTTTTTTAGTTTGATATTGAATAAATATAAGATGAGTCTCAAAAGACGCGCTATCAAAATAAAAGCAAATTTTGGGCATACCTATCGAGTATTTCTATTATTTTTTTTATTTAGCGAATAACATACAATTCAAATAATTCAAATTCAATGATTTTTCACTCGAAAACAGTTAGGGATACGCAAAATTACAAGCGTCAAAAAAGTTTCTAAATTGAACGAACATGACGAAAATTGTTTGTACGCTGATCAGTGGCGTACAGTGGAAAAGTTTGGAAGGGCAAAAGGAGACTAGGCTTCAGAAAAAAAAGCACCTTGTGAATTTAAGTTAAAATCTATGACGTGTAATGATGGAGGCTGTAAAAAGTAGCTCGAATTCCAAATTTGGGCCGAATATCTCAAAAACTGCAGGAGTTTTGAAGAAAAAAACATTTTTTCCAGAAATTTCAACACCCTGTAGCTCCGTTAGGAAGCTTTTGCGGACCTATGTTTATATTACCTTTTTTTCTCAAAATTGCACGTAGATCTACCCCCCTAACTTGTGATATACTATTATGTAACACCCTGTATAGTAAAATTACCAAAGTTATGATTTTCTGAATGTGACCACCTATATTTCAAACGCCCGCGACAAGTCGAAAAAGGTCCAGCACAAGAAGACCTCCATCCAAGCTATTATAGATAAACTCAACAAAATCAAAGGCAGCTGTCTGAGTTGAATGGCCAACCCTAAAACGATGTTGATTATAAGCGATGATTTCAAATCTAGATAAAAAGTCATTGTTCCATTCTTGACTTTGTGAGGATAAGTGGAGGTGAGTTTGTTCCAATTCTCTATACCTATCTTAAATAGTTTCCTAAATATTTAACATTTTCTGAAATTGGAGGACTTTAAACAAACATTTTTGTGCCGTCGATATTGATTTCAAAGCTTCAGATGTACAACTATTGTACTATGCTTGTTGCTTAAACAGATGACTCATCTATGTTACACAGGGTGTTCGAAAACGATTGTTGAATTTGCGGCTCATTAAATCTCATTAAACTGGTTTTCTCAAATGTCATACCCAATATATAAAGGATCTAATAAGTGATATGTTTCAATACCTTTCGAATGGTACCTATGTTTCTTATACCTATTTTCAACGGTTTCGACGATATTAGGTTCAGGAAATTTTTATCGAATTTCAAGAAATATTCCAATTTATCACTCCAATGTATAGCTTTACAGTTAAACACTAATTCCTGGAAAAACGTTGTTGATACCTATTAATTCGTTAAGTCTTGAACAGAAAAGGTTTCGAGTATGTATCAGTGCAGAGTGTACAGAATTTCTTATTTTTTTTTAGTATCGGTTGGAAAAATACAACTTCAAACAAATTTGCATATGATATACATTTCAAAATTAGGATTTAATTTCCAAAATTTGTTCTTCGCGTTCTACCGTCCTTACTGTTCGTAGTCGTCCTCGATCCAAATTCCTGGGCTTGAAGCAACCATTCTCGCGGAGGCGCCTTTCCAGATTTTCAAACGTTTGGTGGTTCGGCACTATGCGATTTGGAAATCATAACACAGTTACTGTACATCTTTGTGCCTAATAGTGATAAAAAAATCACCAAAATACCTAGTTAAGAACTTAAGGAACAGTGTTGTGTCAACAATTGGTTGTCAAGCCTAATAAAATGACAATCTGCCAGACCACCGAAATAAATCCAAAGCCAACATGGTCAAATGTGATATTTTTGACTTGCTAGGTGGTTGAAAAATTGTATCATGAAATGAAGAAACTGTTTTTTTGTGACTGAACCGCTCATCATATCAAAATTTCTCAGAGACAAAAAAGTTTGATGATTAGCCTAGCTACTCAATGTCTGAAACAGTTTTGCTCGAACGCAGATAGATTAAAAATTATGGTTGATTAAAGACACTTTCGAGTTTTTAACTTGTAAAACGTCAAGGTCATTGAGTGAATCACCTAAAAAACGTTAATAACGCACCCGATTACGCATACCAAATATGGTTTCTATCGATTGAGTCGTTCTCGAATTATTTGACAAATAAGAAAAAAAAATCTTTGGATTTGGTGACCTCTAGCGGCCAACGAAGAAATTCTTCATATAGGTAAGTGGGCCTAAATCGACTTATTTCGAGTTGAAGGATCTGTGGTATAACGTTGTACACGCATTTCACGGACACCCTGTATAAACCTGAACGTTCGTACTGCATTCAAGCATCACATAAAAAAAATTTCACTTGCATATTTACATACCCAGTATTGTTAATCCATGTGTAATTGATGAATTCACCAGATATGGAAAGGTTTCATAATGATTTAATCATGTTGTACAGACATAGCGCCTGTGTTATTCTCCAAGTAAATAATACATACTTTCTTTTATATGATATTGACATATTACCATAATAATAAAGAAGTACTAAACTTCCTTTTTTGTAAATATAATTTCGTATAACAAGCGTTTGTCGCATACCTGCTAATGGAATAATTGCCTGAAAAAAGGTTCTCAACTTCTGAAAAAACCAAAAGATCGTAGTAACCATATGAATATATTAATTTCCAATTCGCACTTGTATAAAATGATCAAGTCAACTACCTACTGCTCTTGGTAAAGACTGCAATTACGTAGGTGTTCTTATTTTACGAATTCTAATATAGGTTTTATTGCTACCGCCTACGGAAGACATAGTAGCAAGTTGTAAAATACGTTTTGAATAATTATAAGAATAATTCATGGGTGAAATAGTTTGCTCGAGGCACAGGTGTGAAATAGATTGTTTGATGAAGGATACACTGGAAAATAAGATATATACATATATATTACA
The DNA here is from genome assembly GCA_013387265.2 of Cryptolaemus montrouzieri. Taxonomy (NCBI): domain Eukaryota; kingdom Metazoa; phylum Arthropoda; class Insecta; order Coleoptera; family Coccinellidae; genus Cryptolaemus; species Cryptolaemus montrouzieri. Next base: position 14,344,541 of record JABFTP020000062.1, on the reverse strand, counting down.
CAAATATGATACGTAAACGATAATTTCTACTAAAATATATTAATAAATGCTCGACACGTTTCGATACACAGTATCTTTGTCAAGAGCGAATGAATACTACAAAATATATCTTACTGGACATATACTTATATATACTAAAGAGGCAACCACTCAGAGCTATCTGTATTTGAACTAGTGTTGAGGAAACAAGCTCAATAAGAGTGAGTTATTTAAGTCTATATATATATATATATATATATATATATATATATATATATATATATATATATATATATATATATATATATATATATATATATATATATATATATATATATATATATATATATATATATATATATATATATATATATCCACCAGGACAGCAAGAAAATCGGTTGGCTTTTTCGAATGAACATCTTTCTATTGTTATGTCCTGAAAGCCAAGCCTTCTGATTTCATAAAGATTCTCCAGATTCCAAATGTTATTCGATATTTACAATATAGAACGATATCTTAGCTCAATATTGTTTTTCATCAAAATTTCTGCATCCTCTAGAATTTCATCAAATTTAACTACCCTTCAGACTATCAGGGTGTAATGCATTATTCTTCACTTGTAATTTCATTTTAATTCACTGATGAAAATGAATTCTGTGTAAGATTATCATAATTAATCACGACCTGTCTGTTTCGCGGGGAGGGGTGGATAATATATGAAAAACTGTTTGAATTACAGAGCATTATTAAGTCAGCAACGTTCCCATTTTTATCTGGAATATGTGTTATTGCTGATTTAGATAATCAACCTCAAGAACTGTGATCAATAGGGATCAGCTCTGATTTTACTAGTTAAATAACTTTGATATAATTCTAACCTTTGAATGAAAATGTAATATCGATCGAATAATGGGAGGATCTTTAGTGCTCCGCTAAAGAGGAATGTTTTCAACACATCATCTTTTATATGATTCTTGGATTATCATTCAGATATAATCGCTGTCAAAGAAAATTTTTATTTGAGAAGACATCCGTTGCTAATATCATCAATTCAAGACTTAACATGACTGGTTCAGCAAAATTTAATATCATCTAAAAATAAAAAAAAAATACTAGAATTCAATTAATAAACCTTTACCAATTCATGATTAATGGATTCTTTCAACACTAGACCCAATTCCAAAGAAAAAGTCAAAGATGAACAGGTAGTGTACCCGACGAATACAAAATTTTGGGTGGTGACAATGAAAAAATTTATACAGAGCTCAGATTGAAAATAAATGTTTACTGCATTTATAAATTTCCAGATCAATCTTAATAATCTGTCACAAAGTAGAGATTGAGTAATCCTAACTATTTTTGAACTTCTTAGTTTGACAGATTCACAGAATCATCAAATTTCTATACTGACCAGGTTCTTCCTCCGGAAAGAAATAAATCTTGAGGTACATAAATTTTCTTTTAGTGTTAATACTGCAGTTAGAATTTTATCATGCTGCTATTTTGGTTTATTGGTCTTATTGATATAAAATAGTAATATAATTAACGACAATTTTGTCATATAGTATTATATTCAGAATATTCCTTGATTAAAAATAGTTAAAAGGTAGCATGATACTTGGAACATCTTTATGGAAATATTAATGATTGTTATTGAAGGAGTCCACACTGGATAATTTCTTGAAGAAGCAAGATTACTGAATACATATATTTCATATACACATTTTGATGATACGTATTCAGTATGTGTTATAAATATTCGGTTTAATAAATGCATGCATTCTATTTATAGAACGTTTCATCTTAACTATACTGGAATTATATTTGTCAAGCCTTGGCACTTACTAAGATTATAATCATTACTACAATATCAATATGGTGGATTTATATTTTTATGAAGCCGAAACTAGTTTGAGATGAACATCATAAGTTGGTGAAGAGTGTGAGTATATATATATATATATATATATATATATATATATATATATATATATATATATTCATATTTTACTTCACATTTATAATATTGTTTCATTGAAGTACTATATCGATCTTATATAGTTGTGTAGGGCCTATGCATTTCATTTCAAGAAAGGACGCATCATGAGTCAACGAGATATTGTTTAAAATGCTCCATTCCAATAGCGTACAATTCAGCGATTGATTTACTGTCCAATTTACCCTACCGGAAGCCGATTACTCATTCCTATCTACATGAGTCTACTAACGATCATCAATTTCCGCATTCTCTTAAAACCTCTACCGTTTGAGAACGAACATGTAACAAACAGATTCTGAAAGATATTCCCCACCAGAACTGAAAATTGCGCCGACAGCGCCGAATTTTCTCTATAATTGTGCAGAAGTTATATATATATATATATATATTCGGATTTTTGTAAATCATTCCAACGAACTTTTTGAAATTCCGTCTTGGTTTTTCTAATGAATCTGCAAATGTAAATTGAAACGAAATAATAACTGGCCTGTGTTGACTGTGAGGAAAATCTGATGACATTAATCAAACATATTTCATTCCACAATAAAGTCTTGTATTTGATCTATCAGAAAATTGTTTAGGCGATTCTATAGTTTCCTTCATTACTAGATATTTCATTTCGACAGCTTAAATTTTACTTTTTTGGTTTCTTATCTAGAACCAATGACTCACATCCAATTGTCTGTATTGGCCTATAGATAGATGTGAATACTTTCATTTTTGTGGCTCTTGACACTTGTTTCTTATTTTTGAAATTGTTGCTGATAGCATAATATGCCTTCATGGTCTTTTCGATCCTGTCATTGATTTGAGCTTCTTGCTTTCCTGATTCTTAAAGTTCAACTCCTAAGTACTTATATTTTTCCACTTGTTCTATTTTTGTCCCCTCTATCTGTATATTTATGTCTTCCTTTTCTGTTCCAATCCCCATTACCTGAGTTTTTACTTTGTTCATTTTCATACCACTCTTCTCTAATTCTCTGTTCCATATATTCAAGTTTTTCTGAAGATCGCTTTCATTGCTGGCCATTATCATTATATCATCCGCGTATGCCCCTTCTGATACTTCAACTTACTTTAAGTTTCTATATCCAATCTGGATTTTCCTCACTACTGTCGAGCAATTTCTTATTATTTCATCCATATAGATTATAAACAACAGTGGTCTAAGTCTCTCCGTTGTCTTGAAATACTCCGATCTCCTGTTTCCGCTTATAATGCAATTTCTATTACTTTCATACATATTTATTATCAGTCTTATAATTTTTGCTTTGATTCCTCTTATACGTAGTATTTCCCATAATCTTCGTCTAGGCACCCAATCAAAAGTCCATGAACGCTAAGTATATTTTCTTCTTTATCCTGTTAGATTTTTCCATCACTATCCTTATGCTGAATATATGATCTTGAAGACTTCTTCCTTTTCGAAATCCACTTTGTGTCTCTCCCAATATTATTTCAATAATTTGCCTCAGCTTCATATCTTTTATTTGTTCATATATTTTCATAGCACTTCATAATAACGTGATTCTTCGGTAGTTGATACATTCATTTTTGTCACCAGATTTGTAAATTGAGATTATCATTGAAATCTGACAGTGTTCCGGGGTTGGTTCTTCTTGCCATACCCTATTATATATTTTCAAAAACACCTCTTCTCCATTTGTCCGATATTCTTGATCATTTCGGTCGTAATCTTATCATAGCCTAGGGCTTTTCCATTTTTCGAGCGTTTAATAGCTTCCTGTAATTCCTATTTTGTTATCTTTTCTTCTTCTATGCATACTGCACTATACTCTAATCCGTTTCGTCCGCTCCCAAGTAGCTCTTGAAAATATTGCTTCCATCTTTCCATTTCTTTCCTGTCATCTATGAGTATTTCTCCATTTTTGTCCTTGATGTTATAAATGTCAGAGTTCTTTTTCCTTCTACATGATTTAACTATTTCATAGAATAGCTTTTGGTTTGCTTTGCTCTCGGTTTCTATTTTTTCCCTGAATTCTACCCATTTTCTTCTTTTAGATGCCAAGACTAGATCTTTCACTCGTTTTCTTGCTTGTTTGTATAACTCATAATTCTCTATAGTTTTAAAGTTGAGATAATTTGCCCATGATCTCTTCGTAATTCTCACTTCCTCTCTAATTGCAACTGTCCACCATGCCGTTTGTTTTGCGTTATTTCTCTTTCTGCTGCTTCCTCATACTTCTTTAAGCAGAAACGAGAAGAGTGCTTTTTGAAATACTTCCATAAGTAAGCCTTCTGTGCTCATATTGTCTGTTGCAGCTTCTATATTTACTAGTTTCCTTGATATAATACATGGACGAACTTACCCAAAACTAGAACAAGACATTAGTGTTCGCAGTTTGGCTTCAGGAATGGTCTAGGTACTAGAGAAGCATTGTGCAGTTTGAATATAATTCAAACAAAGAAATCATGATGTAAATTGCGATGTATATGCCTGCTTTATTGACTTCGAAAAAGCATTCACAGGGTAAACCATCAGAGGGAAATGGAAATATTGCAGGAGTATCGATTAGACGATGAGGATCTTCGTATCGTTTCTAACCTTTAGTGGAAGCAGGAGGCTTTTGTTCGAGTGGAGGACGTGGAATCGCAGAAATTCCAGATTCGTCGGGGCGTCAGATAGGGATGTGGGTTGTCCGCGCTGCTTTTTAATGTTTATTCTGAAAAACTGTTTCGGGAAGCTCTTGGCGAGATTGAGGATTTCGCATTTCCTTGAATGGTGTATTGATCAACAATCTGAGGTACGCGGACGATACGGATTTTTTGGCAAGCGCAAGTGACGGACTGCAAAGGCTCATTGAAAGAGTGGTACAATTTTGTATGCGGCTTAATATGAACAAAACGAAAGTTATGGTAATTAGCAAACATAACCAACCTCATGTACAATTTTATGCCGAAGGTTCTCCCATTGAAACAGTTACAACCATTCAGTATCTGGGTACGCATCTGAAAAAAAACTGGAATCAGATTAGAAAGATCAAAATACGTATTGAGAAAGCCAGAGCCTACTTCAACAACATGAGAGCTGTTTTATGTAATCTTAAGTTGAATTTACAAATAAGATCTCGTCTATTGAAGTGCTATATTGCTGTATAGTGTGGAGTCTTGGACGTTGACTGATGCTGCTTGTAAGAGGATAGAGGCCTTCGAAATGTGGTGCTACCGTCGCATGTTGAGAATATCTTGAGTACACCATGTGACGAATGAAATAGTTCTCGAACGCATGAACAAAGATAGAGACGTTATGGGAATTATTAACGAGAGAAAACTCGCATACTTTGGGCATGTCATGCGGAATGATAAGTCTGAAATTCTCCATCTGGTCATGCAAGGAAAAATGGATGGTAAGAGGGGACCACGAAGACGACGAATCTCATGGCTAGCCAATCTAAGGCAATGGACCGGGAATTATTTCAGCTGCAGTCAATAGAGTAATATGGGCCAAAATGATCCCCAACATCCAGTGAGGATAAGGCACAGTAAGAAGAAGAATCTGAGCGTTATGCGGCCTTTGAAAGAGCTAATTGGGGGAAAAACTAGATTTGTGGTAAAACTCCATGGATATTGCACCACGGTAATGCACTATCTCACAAGGTTATCATTGTGAATGAATTTTTGACCAAAAATTCAACAAATCTAACCATCGAAAAACCACCGTATTCACCTGATTCGGCTGCGGCCGACTGTTTTTTTCCAAAACTCAAATCACCACTTCGAGTTACTCTTTTTCAATCGATAGAAGACATAAAAGAGAATTCGTTGCGAGAACTGAAGTCGATTCCAAAAATACCGTTTGAGAAATGTTTTGATGATTGGATTGTTCATTGAAGTAAATGTATTATTTCAGAAAAAGCCTACTTTGAAGGCGATACAATAAATTCGGAGGAACAATAAATATATTGTGTTTCATTGATCAAATCCCGAAAATTTTTTGATTGAATGTGTTTAAATATTCAAGTGCGAGTTTAAAACTACAAACAACAAAAATCTTTTTCACACTCAGTTAAACTTGAATTTAAGTGAAAGTAAAATAAATACAAGTGAAATAAATCAATTGAAAAGCCCCAAGGACGACGAAGAAATGTGTGACATTCACGTAGTTTCATGATTCACCCATATGGGCACGGCATCCTCTTCAAAACCAATAACCTGCAAACAATACAAATAATTTCGGCCAATGCAAAATCAATTAGGATGTTCTCAACGTTCGATATTTCACCTGAACGTTATGGTGGGTGGAAAAATAGTGTACACCTACACTCGTCATTATCTTTAAGTGGCATTTTAAGATAAATAATGAATTTCTCGGTCTTGGTGTATGCCTCGCGAGTTGTTATTAATTCCAGAAACGGCGAGATGATACACGCCTTTTTTGATATCGAAGATGTAGTTTATGACGTAAGAGATGTGTAGGTTGATGTCCTAGATTGGAAAAATATTCGAAAACTGCATTCAAATGGTGTCAAGTGAAAACAAAAATTCAGAACATCGCCTAGTGGAATATTTCACATTTTTACTCATTGATTCTGAAGGTGCTACCAAGCATCAGAAGTTGAGCAGAATGAAGTGAAATTAAATTTTTATTAATGTACAGGGTGGGCAAATTTCGATGTGTTTGTACGGCAGCTATGTGAAATATTGCATATAGAGAAAAATGAACACCCCTCTCTCGATCTTGTTTTCAGGGACTAGTTTAGTGGTGCCAAAATTTTTCTGATCTCTTTCCGTTCTGGGATTATTCAAAATTTCTCGAGTGTTTTGAAAATCGCCAAACGCGGATATCTCGATCATCATCAAAGTTACATAAAAATAAGTTTGACATTCTAGTGGCACTTTTTTAAGGAGAATACAGTGATGTGTGAAGAAAATATTTTAGCTCAGCGTTTTTCGAGTTTTAATGCAAACATGCTTTTTTTAGATACAGTAGGGGATACTGGGGCTGGTAGTGACAGGGGTAGGTAGTTACAGTGGCAATGCTGGCGAAACAGAGAACGCTATACTGGCGTTAGAAAGAGACAAATACTCACGGCAACGCGGGCTAGCACGCCGCGAGAGCCAGTGGCGCTATTGTCTTTGTGTGAAGAGCACGAACTGCTGCCATTAAAATTGCAGGTTAGTAAAATTTTCATTTTTTAGTAAAATTGGTCTACAACCGAAATAATATAAAAGCAGGTATGTCTCTGTTATATAATTTACGCACTAATTCTTTCGTTTTGTGCAGCAGCAAATGCAGTGGGAAACTCAGTACCATGTATGTTTATCTTTCCCCGAATTAAATATAGGGACTATTTTGTTCGCGATGGACCTCCAAGCAACAATACTTGTGTTCAGAAAAATTAAACACGGAGGAAATTATGGGCATTGCAACAAAAATTGTTAATTCCATCCGTGCAAGTATCTTGCAACAGCGGTTGCAGTTGGAAGATCAGGGGTCAGCTGAACACACTGATAAAGTTCTTCACACGGACGTCAGGTAGTTGAGTCCCGGTAAAATTGGTAGAAAGGTTTCAAGAAATATTGTCCGAAATAACAGCTTTTCTAGACGAAGGAGGTGATGACACTCAGATGTTGAAAAACGAAAAATGGCTGACTAATTTGACATTTTTGACCGACATTACAATGCACTTAAACACCATTAACTTGAAGTTTCAACGTAAAGGAAAAACTATTATTGAGATGACTAGCACAGTAAACGCATTCAAAAGTCAAGTGCAACTTATGATAGATCAACTGAAAAGAAAGGTACTGAAACATTTTTCGTCTCTGAAAGCAAGGATTCCTTAGTTGAATTATGATACCTATGAGGCTGAATTATCAAATATTTTGGGAAAACTCGAAATGCTTTCTATGATTTCAGTAAATTGGCAAATATAGCATGAGTTGGTGCATATTGTATCAGATATACATCTCAAAGCTACAGGGAAAATCGTCCTTCAACTGACAGCAATGTTTGGGTCAACTTACTCTCTGCGAGTCAGCATTTTCTGAAATGAAGATTATTAAGTCAAAATCTCGCAGTTGACTAACTGACGATCATATGTCATCATGCTTGCGATTAGCGCTCAGTGGATACTTACCATCTTTTGAAAAGTATGCTGAGGACATGCAGTGCCACGCTTCAACATCCAAAGTCACTCCTTAGTTAAGTTTAACACTATGTAACTCTTTTGTTTTGTAAGAATCAATCAACTCGCAATTCTTAATAATTATGAGTTTTTTCATTGATATTATAGAGAGGAACCTAACTAAACCTAATCCAAATCTTGACCAAGATAATGTATATTGTGCGGAAAGCTAATATCTATATATACGGTACACCCAAGGAAAGTAGGTAGGTAGATAGAGTGTATCGTGTATGTATGACAACCCTGCATCACACATAGTTGCAGCCTCTCAGAGTCGATCGTAAGTAGTCTAAAAATATTGAGGTAGATCGCCAGCAGTTCAAGTTTGAGCACCCCTGATCTGGTGACTAGCTATTTTTTTTTATTCTTAAAATGGCGGCCTCAAGAAAATTTTCTCCAAATTTTTGGGAAAAACCAACAGTTAATTGTGTTACCACAAAAGCCAGCGTTTCACGCTGGTATATCAGATCAAGGTTTATACGCCCTAATCCAATGTGAACAGGTCATAAAATCCTATCTCGGGCAGAATGACCGAGAAAACTGGCATTATCTCTTCAACACTCAGCACAATAACATCTCAACCAACCAATATTGTAGTAACGTATTATCACTATCAAGCATACGACAGCATACTCAGTTACATGTACAAATTAACATATTAGTGTAGCGAATTCAATATATGGATATAATACAAAGCATTCTCCTTTATAAGTAGAACCTAACGTGGCAATAACCAAGCCATTCCGTAGCATTGGTCCTTCGAGCCGGATAAAGCGTCAAAGAATTTTCACCAAAAATCCAGACGGATCCTATTCAAGAACATGTTCTTCAAGAACGCAAGAAATGGAGAAGATCCCAAAATTGGTTAGACAGATTCAGGCTTGTATCAAGAGGAGGTAATACAAGCTACTGAGGTCGAAAAAACACCTACTCCGTGAGAAAACAGTTTTCAATTTTTTAATACATGCGGGAAGAGTCTCTTATTTGATTCTTTTTAAAATAAACCTCAATTTATTTGTTTTTTCAATTGAGATATCTCAAAAGGATCAATGCTAACAATCCTTATAATTTACCAAATATCAGGTGTTTCCATATAAATTTGGTTATGTTTATATCAAAGGTTCAAGGGTTAATGAATTGGATTCAATTTATTTTCCTTTCTGAAAGTGTATAAAAACAGAAATTACAAGAACATTGCTACGACGATTTGTTTTTTCATTTCTTGTTCACTTTATCCTATTTATTTTTCTTCTCATTTTAGTTCTTTATAGGTTTAAAATGATTTGGAAACAAAATCTAGAAGTGTTAGATAGTTTAACTTTCCTAGTACTTACTTAGCTCAATATCTTTAAATATAGAACATCCTAAGTTCTTGATATTTATTATTGAAATATAGAAACAAATGATGTTCTATATTTAAAGATATTGAGCTAAGTAAGTACTAGGAAAGTTAAACTATCTAACACTTCTAGATTTTGTTTCAAATCATTATTGATATTTATTATTGAAATATAGAAACAATGCTTTCCCAGATACGTATTCAGGGCGGCATCTATAAAATCGGCGCAAAGATGCTGTAATATGGGACATTTATATTAGTTGACCTTTGACCTCTAGGCATCTGGGAGCGTAGTTTAACCTGGCGAGATATCATCTCGACTTGAAAGCGCGTTAGAATGCTGGGTGTCTCTATTTCTTCCATTCGAAATGATTAAGTTGCCTAACGGTTAAGCCTCTGCGGATGCCTAGAGAACCTGTGTCTTTTGCTAGGGCCATAAAGTTCGAAATACAGGGGAATTTGTGTCGGCAATGTCTCTGCCGCATATTTGAAATGCATTTGTCATCATTTGGCGATTCGAGATACGAATAATTTCAGATGAACACTCTGATATTATTTATTCTTAAAACGAAGTACGTTCTTCATGGTTTGGAGTTTGCTTTTAGGGACAGGTACGAATGAGGTGTTAAGCATTTTCGAAGTTGTAGATAGGTTTTCCGCCATGAAGGCTACGAGACGAAGGGCAGGGTTTTTCTACCACATGATAGGACTGGTAAAAACGATGCAATCTGCTATAAGTGTTGGGGCAGTAGTAAAACAATATATCATAATTTTTGTAGCTTATGATGCTGTTGATGTATTTATTTTATTTATAAAATGGAACACTTTTAACATTTCAATTTGGGAGGATTTTACTTGGTAGAATTCCATCATCTATAACAAAAACAAGTAATGTTTTTTGAGGAATTTGACTGAATAATTGTGATTCGTAACGCGTTTCGCTACACAGTAACTTCAGACGAATGAATGTACAGTGAAACGCGTTACCAATCACAATTATTCAGTCAAATTCCTCAAAATTACTTGTTTTTGTTATGGAACACTTTTGTTTGGTTCCCACATTCTTTATTTCTAATACACACGACCGAATTCGAGAGTTACGTCTGCACAGGCGTCTCACATGGGTTGTTCTTTCGAAAACCTGCTTGTTGTTGACTCAGAATGTTATTTGTATCAATGAAATTTGTGAGCTGTTTTTTGACGATTAGTTCTAGGAGATTCTCATAAGGAGGCAGAAGATTGATTGGCCGATACTCTACCGCCGAAGTAGTACCTGAATTCTTTTTAATCAGTACATTTGTTGATACTTTCCATGACTGGGGAACAATACCCTTTCTGAGGGACATATTCAATATTTTCCGAAACACGTCTCCTTTCCCTTCAATACACTTCTTCAGGATATATGTACTCACACCATCCGTACTGCTTTATTTATCAGACATATGGTGTAAAGTTTCTTCAAGTTCTTCTATGTTACGGTTGTGAACTCTGTCCAGAGATAGTCTGCTTGTCTTACATTTTCTGAAACAAATTCTTCATTGTTTTTTTCTGACAATAGTACTGGTAATTTCCACTATACTTCGTATAAAATATCGATTGAACGATAAGAGTTAAGAAATCTTTTAATTTCTAAGAAAAAGTATTCTCAATTGTCAAGGCAAAATGTGAATATAATTCGGATAACTATATTCCACATTACCTGCACCCTAAGTCAAATCTCGTTTTTGAAATTTTTAGTTTGATAGGCATTTTGATAAAGTTTCCAGTTTTTGTTACATTTGATTGTTTTCATTATCAAAGCTTAATAATTTTCCAATAATTTTATGTATTTTTATTGAACGATCTCATTCCTCTTTACATTTATTATCAATAAACAAAGTAGTATTCCAAATGTGCTGCAGTTCCTCTACTATTATATTAGATGTTCAATGCCTTGTAATTATCAAAATGAATATCTTTTGGTCCGATATAAGAAATTTTGTCTTAGTGTACAAGTTACCATACAAACATCGAAACGAGATATTCCAGCTAAGGATCAAAAGTAATCATTATAATTTTTCATTAATTGTTCAATCAACGATATTCACAAAACACCTTGCTACCTTCATTTGGGTTTCCATTAGACCTCCACCGAAGAACACCCAATTACCAAAACGATTTATCATCTCAAAATTACGTAGCTGACAAATCAATCATCTGAAAAATGAGTCGCTCTTTGAAATGGCTACTCAACTGAATAATATCAAGATAAAGATAAAATATCGTTAGTATCTACAAGAAACGAACAAAAATAATTAGAAACCGGCCAATTTAAAGTTTGGATGACTGGTTAAAGATACCTAGAAGTCGCAAAATATAACGTCCTTGTATTTTTTAGGGGTATTTGAGATATGGATCATTTCAGAGGACCGTGTTTCAAAAAGTAAAAGCTCTAGTGCTTTTGTCAAGTGAAATCGATCATAAAATGCATTTATTGTTTATAAATATTTATATAACTTGTCTGTCATTAACATCAATTTGCACGAATAGAGTGGAATTAATTTCATGAATCTTGATCGAAGACTTTTCAATTGAATTTATACGGGGTGTATCAGATATGCAGTCATTAATTTCTACAGGAGATTCTTCATCCAAAAGCATGAAATAAATACGCATGTACATTTGAGTGGGTCAAAAAACTTATTTTTTTAAATACGTTTTTTTACAGCGATAATTCGTAGTCAATTGGGACTGAAATGACGTGTATGAAATTTTATTGCAATCGGTATAGAATAACTGCCTCAGGATTAGGTTTAAAGTTTCGATATACGAGAGTATTTTCAATAAACTAGCTCATTTATGAAAGTAATCCTAATAGTACTTGAATATACACAACTTATACTTTCAATACACCTTATAATAATATTAGAATGATGTCATGTAACAAACAGCACCGAAATCGTAAACATAATATTTGTGGGTAGGTGTAAATATTATTGAAGTTAGGACCGCAAAGTGATTTTCTTAGTCATTCCCTATATATTAGTCTCATTTCCCACTTAATATTACAATAGTTACAAGTACAAGGGGTATGTTGGAAAACCCTTCGGAGTTGCTTACTTTATGAATCGAAAAGATTGAGTAAAGGAGAAGGATATAGATCTAATTGACTATTAAGTAACCTACCTGAATTCTTTTCTTTGTTGATCTCTAAAATTTCCAATAGATTCAGTTTTTGTCTATTATTTTCATTGTGTAAAATTTTGAAATTATCATTAAAGTTATGGTTTTCTTCCAGTATGTGATTAGAATAAGGGAATCTGATTTATGATAATTAAAACTACGTTACGGACAGTTTATAAACACCGGATTTATTACCTTTATCAATTTTAGATTTGCAGTTTTTTATATGTCGGCCTAAAGAATTATCAGTTCGGAATGCTATATTGAAATTATAATGCTAGAGGAATGATTTTGATTTTAGACTAGGATATAAGTTAAGCTGTTTTTTTTTGTGTTAGAACTTTTTATACTTGGAAATATTTCCTGGATTGCATTTTAAATTTTTTTTGTTTGCGTGAAATCATGATATCAATCATACTTGGACTGTAACCGTTATTGACTGCTATTTGTTCAAATATATTTAGCTCTTTCAAAAATTATTTTGTGATATTGGGATATTAATGAGTCTATGGACAATACTATTGTAAGCTGCTAATTTATGTGGATAAGGATGTGTAGATAAGCTGTGAATAATATCTGTATTCGATGGCTTATGCAAAATAGAAAAATCATGTTTGCCGTTAATTTTAGTGATAGTTAAATCCAGAAAGTTAATGGAGTTTACTGTTTCTATCTCTAACGTGAATTTAATATTATCGTGAATTTTGTTAATGAATGTTTTGAATTACTCTAATTCTCTGTTTGTGCCAGTGAAACAACAAATGATATCTTCGACATATCTAAACCAATAAATAAAGTATTTGAATAAGGAATGTTTTTGCATAGTTTTCTCTATATTATCCATTAAAATTTCAGCTAGTAGAGGGCTCAGCCTCACCCCTTGTACTTGTACCTATTGTAATATTAAGAAGGAAATGAGAAAATTACATGAGGACTAACTCTGTTCATTAGTTTGTATCTATCTGATGAAGCCACAGTGTGGTGAAACCGGTCATAGTTTTGTTAATATACTGAAAATCTAAATACCATAGTTTTATTTTATTGAGAAATGTATATCGATTTTCATCAAGTAACGACCTCCCCAATCAAATTATTTCTTTAGTCGTTTAGTTGCGCTGTATTCAGCTAGAACACGGGTGTGTTAGTGTGACTTTGAAACTAAATCATACTCAAAAAGCTTGAAGATGTCCTATATTTGGTGATACAAGAGATCTAAAGGAAAATGTGCTTCCAACTTATGAAGAGTTAATGAAGTGTTGTAAGTGGAGGAGGTTTGATATTAAAATGATCAAAAATACAAAAACAGAACCAAGTTTTCAAGAATTTGCTAATATTGTCACTTTAAAAATAGAAAATATATGGAAGACCGCATCACTACCAATTTTATCACATATTAGGGAGCAACAAATGCTTAAAGCTTACCATCTCAAATTTAAAATCATTTTAAAATATCATCCTGAAATACCTAAAAAGCGTTTCGAAGATTTCATCGGTTCCAGTAAGGGTTTATTTGATATTTCATCTTGCAATGGTTCAGATTTTACTAAGTATTTTTGTCCTAAAGAAAAAAGAGTCCAATTGAAAATATAGAGCTTTCTTACTGACCGAAAATCTGCAAGAAAAATGATAATAGGGAATACAGGTACCGTAACAACTAGGAAAAATCAAAAACGGCTGAAAAGCAACAGGAAATATAAAAGCAAAAACACCCACGAACGAGTACCGAAGTCCTAACTATCACAGTTTCTAACGATAATAGCTATCTAGCGAAAACGAGGTTTTTCATCAGCAAAACAAATAATTTTGATGATAGAATCTTCTAGTTTTAAAAGCTACTCTACACTGTCTCAAACCTGCGATCACTACTCGGTATCAAACAAAGCAGCCACGCTATAGACTCAGTTGATTTACAAAAAAATAATCTGCCAGTTTATGATAAAAATAAATTGAGAAGAGAAAGAAAGAAATCTCTGAAACACATAGTTTGTCAAATACCTTAGATGGTCAAAAAGATGAGGCTTTGGTTTCCAAGAAAAAAGGAGGAAAATATTACAGAGACCTCGTAGATGAAGAACATATTTCATTAAACAAGAAAATAGATAGCAAATTTTTAGGCTTTATCACTCCAGCAGCTAGAACAGCTAAATTTATAAAAAGAGAAATTATTAATTATTTTCGTACTAAAGAGGTATCACTGGACCACTTGATAGCTATTGGATGTGATGGTACTGATGTCAATGTTTGAAAATTGAAAATACTATTGAATTTATTATACTCGAAACATTTTATTGGTCAACTCCGCATCAAACTAAAAATAGTTCAAAGTGTTCGCCACTAACACAAATACAGATTTTGCTCGAAACGTTTCCGGACATTACGTAGCATTTCAGGGATTATACGATTACGCTCGACTACAATCCGTTGTCGTAAATCCACCATATCTGGTGGATCAGTTTTATAAATTTGACTCTTTAAGTGTCCCCATGAAAAATCCAGTGATGACAAGTCGGGAGAACGTGGGGGCCATTCTGTAGGGCCTCTTCTTCCGATCCATCGAACAGGAAATTCTTGGTCTAGTTATTGTTGAACATACAAGTGCAAATGCAGGAGGGGGGGTTCCATCCTGATAAAACACAACATCTTCTAAATAGCTAAGATCATTTTCCAAAATTTCAGATATGACCGGATTGATTAGTTCTTCAAGAAGTTGGAGATACATTTCTCCTGTCAGATTTCCTGGTAAAAAAAGTGGCCCAATCAGACGATTGTCATAGATACCAACCCAAACATCCAATTTTTCAGGATATTGAGTATGTACTCCACGAAAGATTTAGGGAGGAGAGTCCGACCAGAACTGGTAGTTATTACGATTTACAGCGCCATTCAAAAAAAAGTGGAATAATTCTGAAGCAAACATTGTAGAGAAAGTGGGAATTGTTTGCGATTCACTCACTTATTATTTCACAGAATTGCACTCTGCAGTCGAAGTCATCCTCATTCAATTCCTGGACCATCTTCATTTTCCATGGATGGAATTTGTATTGTTTTAAAACCCGTCCAATAGTTAACTGTAATTAGATAATTCTAAATACTTATCCAATAAGCTATAACTTGGACTAACTGATCAATTCCAAAATTTGAGGGGTTGACACCCCCATCTGAAGGGGTATCTGAGGAGGTGTAATGGAGGCACCACTGCCTTAAGATATTTTTTCCCAAAAAACAACAGTATTTCGGTGAATGTTCATTCGAAAGCGACAGATTTTGCAATCACTGAAATTCACTCAGGGGTTGATGTAAAACAAAATCACCGCATGTTAAAAGATGTCCCCCTTCAGACAAAAATTGAACTGTTTCTGCTTTTTGTCCAGAAACGAATAGTTTTGCAGTTATTGAGTATTTTTCGTTTTAGTTGCCCCACCCGGTATAGTGATAAGAATTTTATTCAAGGAACAATTTTCAGAAAATCAGTTCCTTCACGGAAGGATATTTAATATTCTACGGAAGGTTGAATATTGTTCCTTGAATATGCCTTCAGATGATTACTACCTGATCCATCATAGAATAGATGAATGTCAGCCAATTCTTGAGAAGTGTATCCCATTCTAACTTTTCAAAATACTAGAAATTATGTATTATTGATAAAAACTAGCTTCAATTTTGACAATTATAACGTAAACCTGTATGTTACTGTGAATACCAGAAGCAAGATTAGGTATTACTTGAAAAAGTTATAGGACGTAAAATTACTTCAAAAGGATATTTTCCTAGTTTTGTGAAAATTATGAGAATATTTTCGATCTTTCATTTAACATTCTGTCAAAAAAGTACCGACAATTGATTATATAAAAAAACCTGCAAAATGATTGTCAAAATTTTTGTTATTGCTAAGTTTGCTCAACTGTTTTCTATACTGACGCGGAGTTTGACAGTCGGAGAAAATCGAAAAAATAATTGTTACAATCTATATGTCATAAATATAAATGGCTCAAGAGATACTTTCAGAACACAACATACATTCAGCATTTCTCATAGCAGTTTCTCTGCGTTTTTTCATGGAGACTCCAACATGCGACCAAGACAGAAACATCACATACTAGGTGGGGCAACTACAACAAAAAGACTCAATATCTGCTAAACTATTCGTTTCTGAACAAAACTCAGAAACAGGTCAATTTTTTTGTGAAGGGGAACATCTTTTATTACACGGTGATTTTATTTTCATCAACGGCTTAAGCAGGTGTGCACAACAATCAATTTTTTTAATATGGAAGATAGGTCGAGTGATACCTCATTGGAAAGCTCTTTTGATTCTCAACATAAATGTATAATAATTTTTGAGTTTGACTTATTCGAAACAATATACAGGCTCGTTCATCAAAAGACAAGTTATTTTCATTGATTGCGAAATCTGTCGATTTTGAATGAACATCCACCGAAATACTGTTGTATTTTGGGGAAAAATATCTTTAAGCAGTGGTGCTGCCACTACACCCCCTCAGACACACTCAGATGAGGGTGTTAACCCTTAAAATCTTCGAATTGATCACTTAGTTTGAGTAATAACTCATTAGAAAGGTTTTAGAATTTCAAGAATATTGTAGACGAAATTTTTGCTTCAGCTGCATTGTGATGAAGACACAGGGTGAATTAATAGAGAGCGATACAATGTTGGCGAGGTCTGCTGGTTTTGGATGGAGGTTCGGAACTCGTTTGTTTGGTTTTCAAATGAAAGAACTTATTCATAGAATTACTTACGTGTTTGTGAGAAGGGAAAAATTGTAAATTGAAAAATTGAAAAAGCAATTGAATTTGTTATACCTGATACATTCTATAGGTCAACTCGGTATCAATCGAACAAATGTTCAAAGTGTTCGCCACCAACTTCCAAACACAAATACAGGTTTTGCTCGAAACGTTCCCTGATATTACGATTACAGTCGACTACAATCCGTTGTCGTAAATCCACCAAATCTGCTGAATCAGTTTCATGAATTTGACTCTTTAAGTGGCCCTATAAAAAAAATCCAATGGTGATAAGTCGAGAGAACATGGGGGCCATTCTGTAGGGCCTCTTCTTCCGATCCATTGATCGAGATATTGTCGAACAGGAAGTGCAAAACATCCTTCTGAAACATAACATCCTCTTCTAAGTAGCTAGATCATTTTCCAACATTTCTGTTATGGCCGGATGGATTAGTTCTTCAAGTAGTTGGAGATACATTTCCCCTGTCAGATTTCCTGGTAAGAAAAATGGCCCAATCAGACGATTTCCATAGATGCCAACCCTAGCATTCAATTTTTAAGGATATTGGGTATGTACTCCACTGAAGATTCAGGGATTAGAGTCTGACCAGAACCGGCAGATTTACAGTGCCATTCAAACAGAAACATTAATTAAAAAGCAAATATTGTAGAGAAAGTGGGGTTCGTTTGCGATTCGCTCGCTCATTATTTCACAGAATTGAAATCTGTTGTCGAAGTCATCCTTATTTAATTCCTTAACCATCTTCATTTTATAAGGATGGAATTTGTATTGTTTGAAAACTCTTCCAATAGTTAACTTCTTAATACCTATCCAATGAGCTATAACTCGGACTAACTGATCAATTAGAAGATTTAAGGGGTTGACACCCTCATCTGAGGGGTGTCTGAGGGGGTGTAGTGGAAGCACCACTGCTTAAATATATTTTTTCCCAATATACAACAGTATTTCGGAGAATTGCAATGACTGAAATTAACTCGGGGGTTGATGTGAAACAAAATAACCTTGTGTTAAAAGATGTCCCCTTTCAAACAAAAATTGAACCGTTTCTGGTTTTTGTCCAGAAACGAATAGTTTTGCAGTATTTGAGTCTTTTTCGTTTTAGTTGCCCCACTCGGAATAGTGATAAGAATTTTATTCAAGGAACAATATTCAGAAAATCAGTTCCTTCACGGAAGGATATATAACATTCTACGGAAGGTTGAATATTGTTCCTTGAATATGATAACTACCTGATCCGTCATTGAATAGATGAATAACAGCCAATTCTTGAAAAGTGTATCCTATTCGAGCTTTTCAAAATACTAGAAACTATGTATTATTGAAAAACTAACTTCAATTGTGACAATTATAACATACACCTGTATGTTACTGTGAATACCAGAAGCAAGATTAGGTTTTACTCGAAAAAGTGACCTAAAAATTACTTCAAAAGGCTATTTTGTGAAAATTATGAGAACAATTCCGATTTTTCATTTTACATTTTACCAAAAAAGTACCGACAATTGATTATATAAAAAAACCTGTAAAACGATTGTCAAAATGTTTGTTATTGCTAAGTTGGCTCAACTGTTTTCTATACTGACGCGGAGTTCGACATTGCAAAACAATTGAAAAAGTAATGTTTAAAATCTATATGTCATAAATCTAAATGTCTCTAGAGATTCTTTCACAACACAACATACATTCAGCATTTATTATAGCAGTTTCTTTGCGGTTTTTGTTGGAGACTCCAACATGCGACCAAGACAGAAACATCACATATTAATCAAATACAATAATACTTCTCATTCATCTCAAACATGGCGTCAAAAACAACAGTTCGCAGTTCAAATACGCAATTCCTTACAGCAAATTTCATCAATTCACTCTTTACTTCAATTCTGTGAAGCTCAAAAATCAAAAATTTTTGGCATGACGTAACTACCCAAGTATTTAAATGGCGAAAACCAAAACACGAAAAAAAATTGAAAACAAGAGTCATCGTCGGAACTGTAACTTGTCCCCGCATTTTCGTAATGGGCATCATGAACTTGACAATTTTAAAACAACCTAAGCCACAGTCGTAAATAAGAAGAGGAGATGGCTCGTGTGGGCCGAACACAGAAGATTTGCGGTCTTAAATCATGGCACTCTGTGTAAATCCATAAACCACTGCCACACACATTGTTTTATCACGAAAGCGATGTGAATTCTGTGACTTATTATGACATAAGATTGGAGCAGATGAGAAACAGGAAATGGGAAGAGAGGAGAATTATTTTTCGCAATTTACAGTACACAGGTGGAATTTTTAGTCTTATTAAAATTTTCATGTATATATTTATTGTCGTATTGATCAAATGAAATGTATTTCGGCAAAACGTATGAAGTGCTGTAGTGGAAATAACTGAAATGAAATTAGAGCTACCAAAAATCTCTACCTAGTATAAATATTCTCTTATCATATCATAATAATTTTCATGAAAAATATTTCCAAGCTGTTATATCATTTTTGATATCAGAATTACATAATTTCTTGCCAATACGAAAATACTTGTTTTCAATTTCAGCTTTTAGTTTTCCAACAAAAGGTGAAAAATGCTCTCATCATTTTAAGTTCGAAATTTTAGTTTTGAAATCTTCGCTAGATTAGATCATTACTGAATGAAATATAATCTCATTCATTATTATTATTTCCTAAGCACATGTTTGTTGAAGTCTTATCCTGCAGACCTCAAAGCAGTAACGAATATATGAAAGATGAATGAAAAGAAAGATACACGAAGAAATAACGATTTTATCCAATTGAGTGCGCTAGGTAACAAAATGTTATATATAAACGTGAATGTCCTAAACTTATTCCTAGAAGTTCTAAGTATTCGTGATGTATTATAGGTTCGAGAATTCTGTAATTAATTTGGATCATGACAACAAGGAACCTCAAATCTATCATCGATTACATTGTAGGAAGAAGAAGATCATATATATATATATATATATATATATATATATATATATATATATATATATATATATATATATATATATATATATATATAGGGTTTTACCCCGACGAGTTGCCCATATATCTGTTCATGCAATCAAACTGATTTCATGAAAAATATAAATCCACCACCCGGTAATTAATACCATTGCCAGGCAATGATTATAATCAAAACATATCCTGGAGTAATTATATATTAAGATAACGTTAAATGTTATGAGAATATATCAATCTACCAGAGTATATACATACTATAGCATCATCAGACAATGATATCAATGTACCAACGAGTAGAGTCAGAGGCTTTCTCCCCGAAAAATCCAGTGTACGGACCTTAGTCAAGTAACACTGAATGTTACTCAATAATAGTTTTTTGTTTGAAGTGGTGAACGATCGAATAGAATACTGCTCTGAATATAAATATGACAAAATTGTCAGTTAATTATATTACATTTATATAAACAAATAAATTAAATATGAAATGAGATTCTGAGCAGTATAAACTAAAGAGAAAACCTATGACTCTACCTCATTATTATTTTCGGAAAGAAACCTACGAAGAATATTACAAGATTTGATGACTGTTATCGTTTGAAACTGTTCAAATAAATTTTTCTTCAGACCCAAAATCTCAATACTTTTGTGAAGATTTCTAGGAATAACGCCTGTTGTAGAAATAATAATCGGTAGAATAAATATTTTCTTCATTTTCCACATTTTTTAATCTCGTCGCCAAGCATCATATATTTAGAAATTTCTTCATTGTATTTATTTTGTATATTATGTGTGTCGGGTATAGCAATATCAATTATATATGTTATTTGATTCTGTTTATCATTAAGAACGATATCTGGTCTATTGTGTTTTACAGCTCTGTTGCAAAGAATTGTTTTATCAAAATAAAGTTTATATTTGTCATTTTCACAAATAATCTCAGGTTCATATTTGTGAATTTTTTCTTTGGGAATTAGGTCATGTTTAATTCCTAGATTAAAGTGAATAATATTAGCGACGGCATTATGTCTTTCTAAATAATCTGTTGAAGCAAGGACTGAGCAAGATGATAATATATGAAAACTGTTTCTGAAGAACAGAAACATCTACGGCAAGAATCATCTATATTTTGTTTGATGATGTGTTTTCTATAATTCCTCGTGAAAACAACCTGATCCTGGATCGCAATTGCCAAGCCTTCTGTTTCAGCAAACAATTCTCCAGATACTAACCATTTATTCGATGCAATTTCATCAATATAACCATTTTTCAATTCTTTAGGGTGCTTTCCGTGTAATTCCTTCTGAATCCAACTTTCTCTTTTAGAATTATCATCAAATATATCAAAATCTACCTTTTGCATTGTCAAGTTCAGAGGTGTAAGATTATAATCTGAAGCAACAACAATATAATGTAATTTAGACGTTCTCTGTTTATCATGAAAATGGGAACGTAGATGAAAAATCTGTTTACTATATATAGGGTTTTACCCCGACGAGTTGCCTATATATCTGTTCATGCAATCAAACTGATTTCATGAAAAATATAAATCCACCACCCGGTAATTAATACCATTGCCAGGCAATGATTATAATCAAAACATATCCTGGAGTAATTATATATTAGGATAACGTTAAATGTTATGAGAATATATCAATCTACCAGAATATATACATACTATAGCATCATCAGACAATGATATCAATGTACCAACGAGTAGTGTCAGAGGCTTTCTCCCGGAAAAATCCAGTGTACGGACCTTAGTCAAGTAACACTGAATGTTACTCATTAATAGTTTCCATTGTGTGAAGTGGTGAACGATCGAATAGAATACTGCTCTGAATATAAATATGACAAAATTGTCAGTTAATTATATTACATTTATATAAACAAATAAATTAAATATGAAATGAGATTCTGAGCAGTATAAACTAAAGAGAAAATCTATGACTCTACCTCATTATTATTTTCGGAAAGAAACCTACGAAGAATATTACAAGATTTGATGACTGTTATCTTTTGAAACAGTTCAAATAAATTTTCTTCAGACCCAAAGTCTCAATACTTTTGTGAAGATTCCTAGGAATGACGCCTGTTGTAGAAATAATAATCGGTAGAATAAATATTTTCTTCATTTTCCACATTTTTTAATCTCGTCGCCAAGCATCATATATTTAGAAATTTCTTCATTGTATTTATTTTGTATATTATGTGTGTCGGGTATAGCAATATCAATTATATATGTTATTTGATTCTGTTTATCATTAAGAACGATATCTGGTCTAATGTGTTTTACAGCTCTGTTGCAAAGAATTGTTTTATCAAAATAAAGTTTATATTTGTCATTTTCACCAATAATCTCAGGTTCATATTTGTGACATTTTTTCTTTTAAGAATTAGGTCATGTTTAATTCCTAGATTAAAGTGAATAATATTAGCGACGGCATTATGTCTTTCTAAATAATCTGTTGAAGCAAGGACTGAGCAAGATGATAATATATGAAAAACTGTTTCTGAAGAACAGAAACATCTACGGCAAGAATCATCTATATTTTGTTTGATGATGTGTTTTCTATAATTCCTCGTGAAAACAACCTGATCCTGGATCGCAATTGCCAAGCCTTCTGTTTCAGCAAACAATTCTCCAGATACTAACCATTTATTCGATGCAATTTCATCAATATAACCATTTTTCAATTCTTTAGGTGCTTTCCGTGTAATTCCTTCTGAATCCAACTTTCTCTTTAGAATTATCATCAAATATATCAAAATCTACCTTTTGCATTGTCAAGTTCAGAGGTGTAAGATTATAATCTGAAGCAACAACAATATAATGTAATTTAGACGTTCTCTGTTTATCATGAAAATGGGAACGTAGATGAAAATCTGTTTACTATATAGGGGTTTTACCCCGACGAGTTGCCCATATATCTGTTCATGCAATCAAACTGATTTCATGAAAAATATAAATCCACCACCCGGTAATTAATACCATTGCCAGGCAATGATTATAATCAAAACATATCCTGGAGTAATTATATATTAGGATAACGTTAAATGTTATGAGAATATATCAATCTACCAGAATATATACATACTATAGCATCATCAGACAATGATATCAATGTACCAACGAGTAGTGTCAGAGGCTTTCTCCCGGAAAAATCCAGTGTACGGACCTTAGTCAAGTAACACTGAATGTTACTCATTAATAGTTTCCTTTGTGTGAAGTGGTGAACGATCGAATAGAATACTGCTCTGAATATAAATATGACAAAATTGTCAGTTAATTATATTACATTTATATAAACAAATAAATTAAATATGAAATGAGATTCTGAGCAGTATAAACTAAAGAGAAAATCTATGACTCTACCTCATTATTATTTTCGGAAAGAAACCTACGAAGAATATTACAAGATTTGATGACTGTTATCTTTTGAAACAGTTCAAATAAATTTTCTTCAGACCCAAAGTCTCAATACTTTTGTGAAGATTCCTAGGAATGACGCCTGTTGTAGAAATAATAATCGGTAGAATAAATATTTTCTTCATTTTCCACATTTTTTAATCTCGTCGCCAAGCATCATATATTTAGAAATTTCTTCATTGTATTTATTTTGTATATTATGTGTGTCGGGTATAGCAATATCAATTATATATGTTATTTGATTCTGTTTATCATTAAGAACGATATCTGGTCTAATGTGTTTTACAGCTCTGTTGCAAAGAATTGTTTTATCAAAATAAAGTTTATATTTGTCATTTTCACCAATAATCTCAGGTTCATATTTGTGACATTTTTTCTTTTAAGAATTAGGTCATGTTTAATTCCTAGATTAAAGTGAATAATATTAGCGACGGCATTATGTCTTTCTAAATAATCTGTTGAAGCAAGGACTGAGCAAGATGATAATATATGAAAACTGTTTCTGAAGAACAGAAACATCTACGGCAAGAATCATCTATATTTTGTTTGATGATGTGTTTTCTATAATTCCTCGTGAAAACAACCTGATCCTGGATCGCAATTGCCAAGCCTTCTGTTTCAGCAAACAATTCTCCAGATACTAACCATTTATTCGATGCAATTTCATCAATATAACCATTTTTCAATTCTTTAGGGTGCTTTCCGTGTAATTCCTTCTGAATCCAACTTTCTTTTAGAATTATCATCAAATATATCAAAATCTACCTTTTGCATTGTCAAGTTCAGAGGTGTAAGATTATAATCTGAAGCAACAACAATATCATGTAATTTAGACGTTCTCTGTTTATCATGAAAATGGGAACGTAGATGAAAAATCTGTTTACTATATATATATATATATATATATATATATATATATATATATATATATATATATATATATATATATATATATATATATATATATATATATATATATATATATATATTCTTTTGAGAAGAGAGGATTTACAAAATTTGAATAATTGTATTTACAATAAATGCTATGCTTATATCTATAATTTTGGTGTGTGTCAGAAAAAGCACAATTGTGAGCTCAGGTACTGTAACAGGGGAACCATACTATCTTGCATATGATTCAATAAACGAGTGAAAAAACCTGAGAAAAAAACTCGTTTTCCTGACGCTATTGCACTATAAATAGCTTGTCTGTTTATGTTGTGTTAGTGTCGTGTGTACATAAAGAGTACCAAAGATATAGCCGCATCGTTCTCTCTTGCATTCCATGATTTTCAAACGAAGACAAGGGTGAAAGGAAGTGGTTTGGGACAGGAATCTGTAACAATGGAAAAAGGAAAACCAGCAGGAAAATATTTCAACAATCATACCAAAGATATAGCCGCATCGTTCTCTCTTGCATTCCATGATTTTCAAACGAAGACAAGGGTGAAAGGAAGTGGTTTGGGACAGGAATCTGTAACAATGAAAAAAGGAAAACCAGCAGAAAAATATTTCAACAATCATACCTCTTATAGGTCCAAACAAAACTGAAAAAAGATTTTACATAGCAAGCAAGGTCATAAAAAGGACTAAGGAGATAATCAAAAAGTACATAACCTGCAATATTTCCCCTTTCGCGGAGATGTTCTTCCGTCGCAGTGTGAGTCTCCTGAAACATAATCACTTCCTTGTTCTTGCTTGCCAATTTTGAAGTATAATCGCAGAAAAACTCTTCAATATTCAAATTCAACAAAACAATTCCCTCTCTGTTTGACTGAGAGAGCCCCGATGGCCAGGTTCAGTCTTCCAAGTGATGCCGATTGTGATTTATAGATGTTTTAGAATCATTATGGACCCAATAGTTTTGGTTGACATCGCCCATGCATTATTTCTTCGTGGATCCTGTTTAATTTAAAGAAAAATTCATGACAATCGTTCGAAAAATAAGACAAATGTCGACGATGTAAGAGTATATAGAGGTGTTGAATGCGGTTCAGACCACCACTCCATCAGCTAAGATCTATTTTGCCCAATATACACATATGGTACCGCCGACTCAGGAAATCACCGATGAAGAACGCCAATGCAAGCCTAAAAGACCTTCTGCAAGATTCTTCAGTGGCTTTTCTCCATAAACTAAGATTCAGCCAGAAGCTCACCCAAATAGACGATTCCACACCAATGAAACTGTATGATGGTCTAGTTAAATCAATCCACCAATCAGCTGAAGAGAGTCTTGGCTAACTGGATAATGGAAGGAACAAGAAAAGTCTATACTGGTGGAACGATTAGATCAAGGAAAGTATAGAGGAGAAAAAACTAGCATACAACAAGTGGTTAACAACGAAAGATTCAGAAGACAGAAAATATTACACGCGAATTAGTAGGGAAGTGAAAAAAGAAATAATAAAGATAAAGAACAAATTTTGGGATGCGAGATGTGAAGAAGTCGATCAATACTTGGGAAGCAGCAGATGCAGATCAAGGGAATCTCGGAGACTCTTGAAGAACTTGATAACCAACGAGAATAGTAGATTGAGTTTACAACCAATAAGTATGAGTGAATGGGAACTTTACTACAAGCAACAGATGAAGAGACAGAGAATAATTTGACAGGGCGGAGTTGGAACCGAACGGACAAAACACTGAAATAACAAAAATTACTCCACAAGAAATCAAAACTTGCAAAAAAACGGCCGATCACCAGGAACGGGGCAGGTAAACGCAGAACTTCTGAAGAGCGGACTGGATATCCTGTTCGAATGGTTAACTTATTTATTCAATAGATGTTTATCAGGAGAACAACTCCCGGAAGATTTAAGGAAGGGGTATATAACTAATATTGATGAAAAAGGAGATAGAAGGGATTGTTTGAACTATCGAGTAATTACGGTGTTAAGCAACATAGGAAGAATATATGGAAAACGACTTAAAATCAGAATAGAAGGAAGTTTCGAGGAAGTGGAGGACCAGAGCGGCTTCAAAGCAGGAAGATTCTGCGTTGACAACATATTCAGGATAAGAACAATCACCGATAAACGCTTGGCCCACAATCTTATGACTTTCCTCCTCTTTGTCGATCTGAGGAAGGCTTATGACGGCATACCATAATGTAAACTCTGGGAGGTAATGAAAGCATAAAACGTAGATCACTGCTACATTAGAGCAGTCAAGCGCCTATTTAGTGACAACATCAGCTACGTGAAGAACGGATCGTTGCTTTCTCGGGGAGTCGAGGTTTCCAATGGTCTAAGGCAGGTATGCTATATCCCTCCGACTCTGCTCAAACTATACCTGAATGAAGTGCTGAAGAAAAAAAAAATGTAGAAATATTGGGATAGAGGTAGATGATGATATGCTTTTTTCGCTCAACTTTGTAGACGACCAGGTCATATTTGCAGGGGATGCAGATGACTCCCATGATATGTTGCGGAAGCTCAACGAAAAATACACAAAATGGGGTCTGCAGATAATCTCTAACTCCCATCACTCTCGTGGTGGGAGGAAATGGAACTGATTTGATCATGGAGGATGTAGCTACAGTGAAAAACTGTAGTAAATACCGTTATCTAGAAGTATTGATTTTAAAGGGAGGAGGCAGTGTAGAGGATATAAATGACAAAATAATAAAAGGGAAGACAGCGATTAGACATCTATATAGCGTTATTTGGAACCGGAATATCAGTAAACCTGTCAAAAGAAGGATATATCAAACTATTGTAGAATCAGTGGCTACATATGGATCAGAGGTGTGAGAGATGACAAAGAAAAATGAAAAAAGGCTACAAACAATGGATATGGACTATTGGCGCAGAAGCTGCTGCCTCACAAGACTTGATCATGTAAGAAATACAGAAATTAGGGAGAGAGCAAAAGTGGACTTAGACATAATAGATACAATAGAGGAAAAAAGACTTAAGAGCTATGGACCCTGAGACGCATGACACAAGAATGATGGCCTCATAGAATATGGAAATGGCAGCCAGCACAGAGAAGAAAAAGAGGAAGACCAAGAACAAGTTGGAACGAAGCCGTCGATGAAGCCATGACAGGAAAAAAGCTTCAAGAAAATGACTGGCAAGAAAAAAAGATATGGCAGCTTGGTTGCGGAAAACGCTGTTTGGTGTAATCCCGCTCGCAAAAGAAAAAAAAATTGGATCAACTAGATAACGAATATAGAGGGTGGTCCAACGAAAATTGTACACCTCGATTTTCCGGTTTTAAAATAAAAATATGGATAATCCCTCGAACCTTCTTAACTGGGTGAGCTCGGACCCGTCGATTTCTGATTCGAGAGGAACAAATTTCCAGATTTTCTCATTGCCGTAACTTTAATTCCTTAACGGTGGTGAGCACAACCCCTGAGTTTGAATATGGATGATGAGTGTTGCGATACCTCATTTTTAAGATCTTATCGAGTACTATCTGACCCTAAATTTTCGCTTCAAAATTTTCATCGTTAACGAAATGGCAGCTAAAATAGTGGAGTACTACTTATTTTTGTGATTAGTTTATTAAGTGCTGAAAATGGGCACCATTCACTTCCATGCACTAAAATAAGTTTCGTTCAAACCGTTCACGTACATTACCTACCATTTCTGGTTCAATTTGACGGCATTCATTAGTGATACGAATTCGCAAATCATCCAGTGACTCAGGTTGGGTAGCGTGAATCTTAGATTTCAGGTGACCCCATAGAAAAAAGTCCAGTGGAGTTCCAGATAAGGTGATCTGGGTGGCCACTTAATATGTCCCCTTCTTCCAACCCAGGCCTGAGGAAAATGTTCATCTAAGAACTGACGCATAGATTGAACACAATGAGGTGGTGCGCCATCTTGTTGAAAAATGTTCGTTTCGTGTTCTTCTTCATTCTCCGATACTTGCACAAGGGCTGGATAAATAGCGTTCTGTAATAGTTCGGAATAAATTTGGCCAGTGTTATTTCCGGGTATAAAAATAGAGGGCCGATGATGTGATTTCCATAAATACCCGCCCAAACTTTTAACTTTTAGGGATGCTTGAAATAATCTTGGATTTTTATCTTTTTTTTTCCTAGAATTCTCATGATTGTTGTCCGTGAAACAGCTGACATATTGGACAATTACCTAGTACTAAGGGTTAGATCCATCGCTACGTAACCTAAGACAGCCACTTCCCTTGCCTTGTCTCTTTCATACACTCTCCTTTTATTGCCGATTGAACCAGTAGCTTCAAATTTAGCAACCAGTTGCAAAACGTAAGCAGCGTATACATTTTTTTCAGGATGTCGTTCGTTAAATAAAGCCGCTGTTAATCGCGCAGAGTCGTTATTTCTAAAAAACAAATTTTATTATTTCTACCCTTTTTTCTACGGAATACACCATTTCAAGCCTACTACAAACTTACAATCGTTTTGGCACAGTTTCAATGTTCCTGAAAATTCACGATAAACTAACGAGAGACTAAGGTAAATCAAACACATGGTCTATCTACTTTTTCGAACAGAAAATTAACAAATAAATGAAAACATTGCATACATACCTCGAGGTAAATTCAACATAAACTAGCTATGAACCAGCATTCTCTACTGCATTTAAGTGAATGGTGCCCATTTTCAGCACTTAATAAACTAATCACAAAAGTAAGTAGTGTTCCACTTTTTTAGCTGCCATTTCGTTAACGATGAAAATTTTGAAGCGAAAATTTAGGATCAGATAGTACTCGATGAGATCTTCAAAATGAGGTACCGCAACACCCCTCATCCCGTATTCAAAATCAGGAGAATGTGCTCCAGTTAAAGAGGTTCGAGCGAATTTCCTTATTTTCATTTTAAAACCGGAAAATCGAGGTGCTACGTTTTCGTTGAATCTGTATATACACATCTACAGATATTATCATGTACTTTGTACTTATAACCTGTTTATTCTGCGACCTATTCCCCGATTTCCACGATAGGCGATTATATTATTTGTAAGACGTAATCATTTGATGATTTTTCAAGACGCCGGTTTAAGCTAGTTTCACACAGGAAAAAATTGAGAAGGCACTGCGTCAGAAGGGAAGACAATTACTTCTCTTAAATAAATAATAAAATATTAACACTTTATCACGAACATGATCAATTTTAATATATTGAAGCTCAATTTGAGAGACTTGACAGTGATATCAAAATGAATAAATAAATTATACTACAAATTATTCTAACGAAAGTTACATTTTATATATTTTGGAATATCAAAATAGTAAAATAAAGATCAAGACTCCTCTCAAGAATCTACATTTGGTAGAAATTCTTTCTCTTCAAACCATTAGAAAAAAATGAATAAATCATCTCAGATATACATCAAATATTTTTGAAAGCTTTATCCAACAGACGACGCCAGTTTTAGACTGTTCATTCGAATAAACCGAATTAAACTGTTGACTCTTCTCAAGAAACTACATTTGGTTGAAATCCTTCCCTTTTAATCATTAGAACAAATCTGAAATAATTTATCACAGGTATAGGAAAAATATTTTGTGGGAGCTTTATCCAACAGACTACGTAAGTCTTAAACTCTTTTCATTCCAATAAACTGTATTATGGAAAAGTTTTCAGATAAATTTTGATTTAACAATCTCAGTTACCACATTATTCCAAAAATTAATAAATAAAGATCAGTGAAATAGCACAAATATGAAATAGAAGAGATTAAGTTTTATCTAACAAGTAGGACAATTTTAGTATTCATCTAATCAATGATAAAATTGAACTATATCGAAGATATTGTAGGAAAACTATATTAAAGCCATATTGAAAAACTGCACAAATTTATTCCTTTTGCACCAAATTTCCAATTTCCTTAAATAGTAATTCTGATTCATCACTTTTGAATCCATCATTAAATATAGAATGCGAAGAATATCTGATAAATATTATGTAAAACCTTTATTCATGAGACCGCGCCGGTTTTAGATTCTTGTCTTTAGACTTAACTGAATTCTGGATACTAAAAACACCTGATCGAACTCCAAGTTAATAACGAAATATAAATACTATCGCTCGAATTTGAAATAGAAAATATTTTGAAGTTTCATCCAACGGACTTGGTCAAGCTTAGTTAATTCTACCTTTAATCAATGATGGAATTACACTATATTACAGGTATTAGAGAAAAGTGTTATCGAAACTTTATTTTCCTTTTCGAATCGATTATAAAATATCCTCACAATATCTCAAAACATATATAAAACTCTATTTGTGAAGATACTCGTGATACTTCTTCTCTTTAAATCTATTACAAGAGGATGAATACCAAGAACATCTGAGAAATTTCATCCTACAGACTGCGCCAGTTTCTGATTATTTTCTATCGAATTAACTGTATTATAGATAATACAATAGCACTAATATGTAATAGAAAACAAAGAGTTTTATTCAAAGAACTAAGCCAAGTTTAATCAACTCCTCATTTAACCAAAAATAAAATTGAACTATCTGACAGATGTTAAGAAAAATACTATTAAAATTATATTGAAAGAACTAAGCCCATTTCTATCTTTTAGAATCATTAAAAATATTCTTACAATGTCTCAAATATTAGAAAAACTATGGGAACTCGAGAAGAGATTGTCCCATTTAAAATTGGCTATCGGTGATTATTATTGACCTACTTGGTAATCTCCCCCCAAGCAAAGGTTAGCACAGTGATCAATGGCAAATATTTCTTCTTGAAAAACAGTCTCAAGCCCGCCAAGATAGATCAACTGTTCCTTGATAGCACCTCGGCCACAAACACCAGCTCTAACGCCTTTCGCAGTTTTTTGAGCCGTCTGTGGATAAATAGACGGTCCTTGGAGATTACCTTAACTATGTCAGGCTCAAGAAAAACTCTCTGGTCCAGCCTGGCGAGTTCAAACCTAAGTTTGGCACTCGTAGTGGAAGGTCCTCTGATGGCAAATGGAGAGTGTCTGACATTTGAGAAGCTCAGCCAATGCTCTCGTACCTTCAGTATCAACCACCAGTTGTTTTCCATCCTTGCAGTCTCCAGGGGGTTTTCGAGCCGAGGCTCTAGTCCCGTGGATTCAAACCCTTTTCCTATGGCAGCTAACCTAGCTCTCAATACCCGAGTGTCCGGATACCCACATCAGACAGAGCCTATTTATTCCTCCCTGTTTGACTAGGGCGGAGTGATATTCCTGCACCATAACTGCCGCGCAGGTGTCGTCAATGCCTTCAGTGCAGCTTGGCTTTCAGTGATTATTATTGACCTACTTAGCAATCTCCCCACAGGCAAAAGTTAGCACAGTGATTAATGGCGAATATTTCTGCTTGAAAAACAGTCTCAAGCCCGCCAAGACAGATCGACTGTTCTTTGATAGCACCTCGGCCATAAACACCAGCTCTAACGCCTTTTGCAGTATTGGAGCCATCTGTGAATCAATAGACGGTCCTTTGAGATCCCATGAACTATATCAGGATCCAGAAAAATAATGAAAATATTAGCTAATATTTCATTTAGACTTCTTCTCGCAGATTGTTCCAATTTCATTTTGTTTTCATCTCAATGAAACATCACTTAGACTTTAGAATGACTTAAGAACTATCCAACAGACTGCGCCAGTCCAAGTATTTTTACCTCAGTAAATATTAAAATCAAACGATATGATAGACGTTGCAGTAAATTCATGCTGAGCCTTTAAATATCAAATTGCGTTAGCATATGTTATTGAGTAGAAAATTATGTACAAATGTGGCAGATCAAATTATTAGAAAATAATTTCATAACACCAT
Organism: Cryptolaemus montrouzieri; assembly: GCA_013387265.2. Classification (NCBI taxonomy): domain Eukaryota; kingdom Metazoa; phylum Arthropoda; class Insecta; order Coleoptera; family Coccinellidae; genus Cryptolaemus; species Cryptolaemus montrouzieri. The sequence goes on along the minus strand of JABFTP020000062.1, from coordinate 14,311,986 downwards.
GTCCACTGGTTCATATAAGCAAATGAGTACCCAAACAGTCGATGAAGACAACTTATCCGATTAGTTTCAATCACAGTAGGCGCATAATTGGCAAGCTCTTCGAAGAGATGGTATCTTGGTTTTCGCCCTGCGGTCTGTAACAGATTAACTTAATCTAATAAGCGGGACCCCCGCCCTGTGATAAATTATATCGCTAGTGAAGAAATGATAGTATTTTAAATGTCTTATTACCCTTTTTACAAATCGTTTACATTTATTTATTGCCCTTTCGATTGTGTTTGCAAATCGAGTTACCTTTCATATGTAAATGAATGTTCTCAGCGTTGTTATTAATTGTCAGTCCATTTGAGTTACCTATTCGGGGTGAAGCAAAATAGAAATAGATGTATGAATGGCAAGAAACCTTCGAGGAATCCGCTAATATTGATGGAAAAATGAGAAATGGGTGTGATATGAAAAAATATGTTTATTTATTAATTGATTTATTAATGACTAGCTCACCCGGCAGAGTTTTTACTTGCTCAATCGATAAATAAGAGACCCAAACTTTTGTATAGTATAAACTTGAAGCAAACAAATGAAATCCATAATTAATAAGATCCAATGATATTTTGAACAAGTTATCTAAATTGTTCTGATGAAAGAACATTCGTAATTCTTGAACAATGCTTCTCTTCATTGTTGGATTGTGAGCACAACGCTTATGAACTTCCCCATCTGAATTGCACATAAAATAAATTTGTAAAAATTGATGATACGCATCGGCTAGTGGTAACAGCGCCCCAGTAAGTGATAAATTTGTCCTTGTATCTGTAATTTTAAAGATTTGTCCAATAATTATTTCTGATATATATTTTAATACAACCTCGAATATATATAAAAAATATTATGGTATAATACCTTATATACGAAATATATATATATATATATATATATATATATATATATATATATATATATATATATATATATATATATATATATATATATATATATATGTATATATACAGAGTAATCATTAAGGCGAGGAACTTCTATATCTCGGAAAATATAGATAGAGATAAAAGCGAAATTTTTCTGATTATTGTTTTGAAAGTATGTGTGCATTCCTTAAAATTATTTTCGTATATACAGGGTGTTCCATCTTTGCTCCAGGAACAAACATAGATTTTTTTAAATGGCACGCCCTGTATTTTTTATCATATTCTGATTACAATTTGGATGCTCTCTTCAACGAAATCTGTTTTGTGTCCAAACAACTATCGGTAGATTTTGAATCAATTAAAATATCGATAATTTCGGGAATTTGGCAGTTTTTTCAAATGCCTCATTTCGCATAATTTACGCATGATATTTTTTCTTTCAACACAAAATTGGATTCTTTGCTGTTCAATGAAACTTAAACATCAAAACTCTCAAGGTGTATCGAAATCTCTCCACAAGAAAGGATTTATTTACGATTTTATCAGTTGTGCTCAGAGCTAAGTCTTCACTTAATCGAAATTACTCAGTTCGAAATCTTCAATAGATGTTCAAAAAGTGTACTCCTCTCAAAACAACCTGCATGCTATTCTCTTCATTGAGTACACACTTAGCTCTTTCATTCTCCCATATCCAACTTGTGATTATACCATAGAGATAAGTATGACTTCTATGGGCATACCACATGAAGAAAGATAATATTGTTCGATAGTCTGTAGTTTAATCCACCTGTGCCCATAGAAGACTTATTTCTATGGTTTACTCACAATGCCCCAAGATTTGACAGTTTTGAATTGGATAATTCCAACGTCATATGAGTGAGTCTAAGTGAAAAATACATAATATTATTGCAACAATGAATTTTACCTAAGAAGAGTTAATTAATATGATTTATTGTTTGGGAGAAGGTGAGAGGAATTATTTGTTGGCGTCACATATTCATTCCCAACGTTACCCGAACAGTAAACATCCTAGGAAAGAGCCATTCGAGAGACTGAAGGAAAGGTTTGAAAGAACTGGACAAGTTGGATATGAGAAGAATGAGAGAGCTAAGCGTGTACTCAATGAAGAGAATAGCATGCAGGTTGTTTTGAGCGCAGTATAGAATCCTTATGTTAGTACAAGAGATGTTAGTCAAGACTTGGGCATTAGTCAGACCTCTTTATCAAGAATTTGGAGGAAGGAAAAGTTCCATCCTTTTCATGTTCAACTCCACCAACAGTTGGAGCCCCTGGACTTCGGGCGGAGATTGGATTTTCGTAGATGATCTATAAATAAAATAGCAGACCAAGCGAATTCTTTCAGTTGGGTAATTTCCTCTGATGAGGCCACCTCTCATAAGAATGGATTGGTGAACCGGCATAATTTTCATTATTAGGATACTCAAAATTCTCATTTCATGAGAACTGTTGACCACCGACATCGTTGGTTTCTGAATGTCTGGGATGGTAAAATTGATGATTATGTGATCGGACCTTTTTTTCCAAGAACATTTGAACGGCGAACGTCATTTCAATTTTTGTAGCATGATCTGGAGCCTTTGCTCATTAATGTTCCCCAAAACATAAAAACAATATGTGGTTCCAACACGATGGGGCACCAGCACACTACTGCGGCAATGTCCACGATTTTTTAAATGATAGGTTTGAGGGCAATTGGATAGACAGTGGAGGTCCTGTAGGATGGCCTCCTAGGTCTCCGGACTGGAATAAATTGGATTTTTTTGTGGTGGTTTGTTAAAAAGAGCGTATATCGAGACCCTTCAACAACCAGGGAAAATGTGATGGAGAGAATTACAGAAGCATTTAGATATATATATATATATATATATATATATATATATATATATATATATATATATATATATATATATATATATATATATATATATATATATATATACCTATTCTAAATTAATTTCTCATTGTTTAAAATTCTTTCACAACCTTATCTGCACCCAGATCTTAAATTCAGGAAGCCTATTGACTCATCCACTTTCCATTACAACGTTTCATAACTTTCCTTTAGAAGGAATTCAATTGTGAAGCTGAATATCAACCACGGGGGGTTTCGTTTCGACATCTGTTGCTTCCAGTAATCGAAGATATTTAATTCTTTAAAAATCTAGTTAGGTAGTAGCTTTGGGTAATAATAAGTAAATACAATCTATCATAGTCTTGAAAGTGTGCGAACTAGGTCAAATTCATGGCATCTCGTTTTACCAAACTCGGTTTGCTTAGCAGAGAGCTGTACTTGTTGTGTTTAAGAATAACCTATTGATGTTATTAAAATACAATATATATTATCTACAGAAAATGAAATCTTTACATTGAATGAATAAATATCAGGGAAGTTTTTGCTATTAGTATAATTCATTATCATATTAATTCAATACTTGTCATACTTTATTCCTCAATTCCTCTACATCAGAGAATATATCCTTGTTCGCCAATTTTGCTACAGATATTTTCGAAAGAACATTCGTTACCGAAAACATAGTGAAACCGGGGTAATTTCTTAGTTTTTTCTTTCATAATTCTTGAATTATGCGATATTGTTGAAAAAATAGATGAACAACAAATGTTTTATTAGGTTAAAAGTAGGTTAATTGAATTAAAGATTAAGTTAAGTTAAGAATAAGAAGTTAAGATTAAAATAGTCTGTGCCTATGGATCTCTACTTTTTTTTGCTTTCTTAAATACGTGCTACTGAAGTGTTAAGTTTTAATTTTTTCTACTCACTTTAATAAAAATTATATAAGAACGTAATATTTCAAGTTCCCACATACAGGGTGCTTCAACGAAAACTAAACAGAGGCAATATCTACCAAGATATTCATTTCTGATCAAAACACAAAAACTGGTCGATTTTTGTTTCAAGGGGGACATCTTTTGGGGTACAAAACTTGCCTGAAATATCTACCCCCTAAGCGGGGGTTGCAATCCTTGAACATTTTGAATAGGGAAGATGGGTCGAGTAATGACTCAAAAAAAAGGTGGTATCTTTGTCTACATCGCCTTGAACAAATTTCCATTTTCAATTGACACGACGAGTTATGTATTATAATATCTGTATGTGACGGCTTATGGTAAATTGCGAAAACATGTTTTCCATTTTCATTCGAAATTGTTACGTCTAAGAAATTTATCAAATTATTGCTTTCTATTTCGGTTGTGAATGCAATTTTTGGATGTAATGAATTTTATGATGAAAATTTTGAAAATTTCAGCTAACAAAGGACTTAATTAGGACTTGATTATGGGCAATCCGTTAAGTCCCTTGTTAGCTGAAATTTTCATGAATAACTTAGAGAAATTAATTCATAATCATCCACTCAGTAAATATTGTTTATACTGGTATCGCTATGTAGACGATATCATTATTTGCTTCACAGGAACAGATAGACAGTTAAAATTTTCGAAAATCATATAAATTCATTACATCCAAAATTGCATTCACAACCGAAATAGAAAGCAATAATTCGATAAATTTCTTAGACGTAACAATTTCGAATGAAAATGGAAAACATGTTTTCGCAATTTACCATAAGCCGTCACATACAGATATTATAATACATAACTCGTCATGTCATCCATATCAACATAAAATGTCAGCATTCAATAGTTTTATTCATAGATTGATTAATATCCCGCTATCACCAGAAATTTTCAACAAAAAACTAAATTTGATTAAACAAATAGCCAAAAATAATGGTTACAATCCCAAACTAATAAATAATATTTTAAATAAAAACAAAGTAGAATCGCGTTCAATGAAGTTTACCCTGTCGATAAATTGAAACAAAAATTCAACACCTTAACCTACGTTGGCATTACAAGTGAGAAACTGAAATCATTCTTAAGTAGCAATAATTTCAACATAGCTTTCCAAACTAATAATAATTTAGGCAAATATATGAAAAATAATAAAACCAAACCAGGTAAAAACAATAAATCAGGTGTTTATAGATTGAATTGCAATGACTGTGATAATTTCTACATTGATAGAACACATAGAAATTTTAATATTAGAATATCGGAACATAAACGCAGTTTTTCAAATAAAAATCAGATTCAAATTACGCGAATCATCTCTTAGAAAATAATCATTCTTTCGATCCACAGTTTGAAATTTTGCATACATATAATAAATATTGGAAGGTAGATCTTTGGGAAACTTTAGAAATAAATAAACACAAACACTCAGGTAGACTCATCAATGAACAAGTCGATTTAAGCCATTCACCTCTATTGAATCTTTTCGGGGAGCAATCTATTCCTTAATTTTATTGGATATACCTGTCATAAATAACCACTTAAGAAGAAGCAACCAATAAGCTTTTAATTACTCAAGAACATTTATAGTTATATTCTCATTTACATTTTCTGCATAATCATTCGTCTGAAGAAGCTACGGTGTAGTGAAACGCGTTACGAATCGCAATTATTAAGTAAAATTCCTTAAAACACAGTACTTGTTTTTATTATTAACAGTGAATTAATTGAATGAAATCAAGTCATATTTTCAAACACAACCACCTACCCACATATAAACCTCATACGAAGAAATAAAGACTTTAAAACAAGTTTTTTTTGAGATAAGTATTATACATCATACTAAGATACCGAGAGTGTGTGTAACCATCCTTATAGCTTCTGTTATATATGCGGTCAACTTACTGTTAGAAGTCAACGTCGTTGTTTGACACCATTAGTTATAAACTGTTATTTTAATTATTTTGGTTTTCCGGAGCGAAATTTGGACAAAACCTGGACTCCCAGTGTTTACTGTGCACAGGGTGTCACTTTGTTGACATCATGGGCTAAAGGACCTCGTCATATGCCGTTCGCAGTTTCAATGATATGGGCCGAACCGAAAAACCATGTATCAGATTGTTATTTCTACCAAACTTCTATAAAAGTTACAAATCTAGGCACTCTGATTTATCCAAATCTACAATCTTCTCAAAGACCTATCTCTCCAGTAAACATGGATGACGTGACCAAAGAAAATGTATCCGAGAGTTCAGATTCCGATCCGACTTTTGAGCCCAGTACTTCAAACAGAAAACCTCATTTTATAACTCAAAATGATCTAAATGACTTGGTACGTGATTTGGATCTCAGTAAAACACAGGCAGAACTGTTGGCGTCCCGACGTCATGACTGGAATTTATTGGAAAAAAATATCAAAATATCCGTATACAGAACTCGACATACGCACTTCTCTAGTTTCTTCGTCAAGATGGCAATATAGTGTTTTGCAGTGACATTTCCTCGGTGATGACGGAGTTGTCGTTTGAATATAAAACATCTGACTGACGGTTGTTTATAGATTCCTCAGAGGTTAGGTTAAAAGCTGTACTGTTACATAATAGTAATGAACACCCTTCCGTACCAGTAGCTCATGATACTGAAATGAAAGAATCACATCCAGGTCCACAACTTGGATGTACGAAGTTTTATTGCTTTCTCTGTGAGTGGAATAGACGAGTAAAAAAAAATTATTATGTCAGAAATGAGTGGCCTAAGCGAGACGCTATTGTACCAGGTCACACTCCTTTAATAAATCCTTAAGATGTATTGCTACCTCCTTTGGATATCAAATTCGGACTAATGAAAAATGTTGTCAAAGCTATGGATGAAAATGGAAATAGTTTTTGTTACTTGAAACAAAAATTCCCAAAAATCAGTGATGCCAAAATAAAAGAAGGAATATTTGTAGGGCCACAAATAAGAGACCTACTGGCTGATGAAGAGTTTGAACAAAACTTATTCCGATCGAAAAATCCGCATGCTTTCCAAAATATTGTTCGTAATTTTCTTGGAAACCACAGGGCCAAAAACTATGAAGAGTAAGTCAACAACCTCTTAGCGGTTTACAAGGACATGAGATGCAATATGTCGCTCAAGATTCACTCTTTACACTCGCATTTGGATATTTTTCCTCAAAATTTGGGAGCCGTTAGCGACGAACACGGCGAGCGGTTCCGTCAGGTTATATCCGAAATGGAAAAAAAGGTACCATGCAAGTGTAGTCTGAACATGTTGCGCTGGACACTCAAAAGGGATGTACCTGACGCTAAATATTCTAAATCCTGAATAAAAGTAAATATAAGTTATTTGTTCTTCATTTGAAACATTTTTTACCGTTTTTACTTAAAAAAGCTTAATTGCTGTTGCAAAAAAACTGAAGGTGATGGAAATTTTCTAAAAATGCAGATTAGTTACAGACTAGTTGTAGATACAAAATATTCAATTCCATTTAACTTTCATTGAAATCGTTTTTGTCTATTAGTGTTTTTGTCGGAAAAATAAAAATGCACAGTTTGAAAATTAATTGAATTTATCTAATGAAAATAATGATACAATATTGGTACGATATACTTTAATTTTGATAAAATTTATAGAGAAAAACAGTTGTAGTGCTGAAATATCATTTTTCGATGACTAGTAAGTTTTGATATTTCACTCAATAAAACAAGAAATTTTTCATTTGTCAATTCGATTATGCCACATATAGTTAAACATTTGTTCTAATTTGGGAGAAATCAATATCATCAATAAATTCTAGGTAAAGAACTAATTCTTGATAGAAATACCGCTTTCCCAGCCGACTTCAATAATCCAGGTAAAGTTTATTTGCTATGTCTCACCCTGCAGTATCCCAAATTTACGATAATGTTCAATCTGATAAGAAAGTTAGGTTTAATTCACACGGGTGGTGCTCCCTATTGCCTTACAACTGACACTTATACCTCCCACAATAATCAGGAAGGTGTTTTAGGATCGATTGAAAAAAGATCTCCCCTTGTAGATGCCATTTCAATTTGCGTCTATAGTGGATAAAAATTTAGTTTGAAAGTGTTGTTTTAGATATGTTGTCGGTTTGAAAATTGCAACACTACTTATGAGATATTTTATTACAATCTAACGGGAGAAATTCGATATTTTTTTCAATTTTTGAACTACCAATTGTGAAAGGGTTTTATCAAACATCCCCTATGAGAAATCATTCTTTCATTATTCCAGCCAAAATCGCCACAGAATGCGATGATATGATTTGATTTGACTATATGAGAGGGACCGGAGCGTTGTAACAATTTTTCAATTTTTAAGTTTTTTTTTCATAATTCTTAAATTATCGAATAACATCATCATCATATCAGCTCCCAGTCATCCACTGCTGAATGTAAGCCTCTCTCAACCTTTTCCATTCTTCCCTGTCCTGTTCGCGGTGATACTAGTTGGAGCCTGCGTATTGGCTGAGGTCATCTACCCATTTTTGTGGGCTTCCAATGCCCCTCTTGCTTGTTCTAGGTCTCCAGGTCTATTTGGCCATTCTTCTTCTGTTTTCCTGTCTACGTGCCCTGTGCAACTCCATTTCAATTTACTAGTTCTTTCCATTATATCTGTAACACAGGTTCTTCTCTTTATCTATACCTTCTGGATTCTGTCTCTCAGAGTCACTCCCAGCATACTCCTTTCCATATGTCTTTGGGCAACTCTCAGCATTTCTGCGCTCTTCTCAGTTATTGTCACAGTCTCTAGGCTATGACCTAGAGACGCAGGAGTCGAACACCTTCCTGCGTAAGGAGATGGGAACATCTCTGTTCCTCAAAATGTTACTCATTTTTCCAAACGCTGTCCATCCAAGTCGGGTTTTTCTTTTCACTTCAGCCACCTGGTTTTGTTTTCATAGTTTTATAACATGACCGAGATAAATGTAATCTTCAACTTTTTCTATCAGTTGATTATCTATTCTCATCGGATTTCTGGTGTTGCTTAAGAGTTTTGTTTTGCTAGAGTTCATATGAAGGCCTATCTCATTGGATGAGTCAATAAAATTCTCAAATCTACCTCGTTTGAGCTGATCAAGACCACATCATTGGCGAACCGGAGACTATTCAGGTGTTTTCCATCTACATTGGCCAGCCAAAATGCTGATCAAGTGGCAGGATAGATGGAGTAATTAGAGGGGAGTCGGCGAATGGACTCGCCAACTACTGCCTATTGTGAATGACTGGGTGCAGTGTGAGCAGAAATGTACCAATTACTGGCTGACCTAGATACTCACCAGGCATGGTTCCTTCGAGACTTACAGGAAAAGAATTGGCAAAACCGAGAGCGAACTATATACGGTCTGTGGGGTTTGGGACACTGTCGAGCATATGAAAGTCGATTGCGTACGGTGTGAAGCACAGAGAGGAAAGCTGATACGTGTGTTCGGGCTGAACATAAGTTGTACAGAGATCATACGGTCGATGTGTAATAACCGGAAACTAGGAAGGAAGGATGAAAGATACTGTCAGGAATCATGTAGTCGAAGAAGAGGAAGAACAGGTTGTCTTAATCACCGCAAATAGAGATGTAAGAAGTGGAAATGAAAATCCAGAACTGCACCGAAGGTAAGGTCTGCCTAAAGACCGTTCTTGACGGTTTCTGAGGGGTGACGGAGGGGAGTTTTTAGTGGGTCGGCAATAGCCATCCCCACATAACCACAGCGAGTGGTTTCTGTATGCAGATTTTTCTCCCAAGAAAAAGGTTCAACAAGCGTAACCATTTTCGAAGATTTATTTGTAAAACTGTTGTTCTGCTGTTTGGTCATGACCACATCACATTTTAAGGCTGCGTGGTTCAATTTCAATCGTTATATTCCCGAAAAAGTTTGAATATGGATCATGTACTGTCATCGTAGGTACGTTGTCTCTAAGTCTGAAGTTAAACCTGATAGCACACCGTTGCCAATTGATTTCACCAATTCACGCCGTGAAAAAACTAGCAATGAAATTTGCTCACAAAAATGAATATATGAATTAAGAAGATTCAAATTAGTACTGAAGGTGCATCAAAATTCAACATTTCTGTAATAGTAATCGACATGATGATCTCCGTTAACAGATCTAACCATTAACTCCCTAGAGAGATTGCTTACCAATTTGAATTTTATTTTAAGCTCATTAAAATACATCATTAATTTCTTCAATTTGACATTGTTCCAACTTTGTGCTCCTTGTCTTTTTTATTATGTTGTGCTCTCATGTCAAATGCTCAATCTTTCGAACCAAGACAAATCCATCCAATATTAATTTTCGAATAAATAAACAATGTAATTAATGATGATGGCTCGATAGAATCGAAGTAAATATAACCGTACCTTAAACTGAAGTTAACATTTAGGTAGTGAATGCTTCACTTCCAATTTACCAGGAGTTTTCCACCTTCTCCCTAGTACAAAATATGATAGAGTGAGCGTAACCTCTGACCTAGGTATCCTTCGGTTTGTCAGTATTGGCCTCGGCTTGCCAGACGCTTTATTCCGTCTAACCTTGTTTAAAAACACTTATTTCGAATTTCAGTCTAGTGAAAGAAGGATAATTTGATTTCATCACCACGTTCGCTGTCATACGAGGCATATGTGCCCCTTATTGTACTTTGTTCGGGGCGTGTTTGAAATTAACAAAAATATTGAATGGAACGGTATCCGTAACTAACAAGGTGAGATATGTTTACTTAAATTAAGTTTTTTTCAATGAAAATATACGAAAATTATTTACCCCTTATCGCCCTATGTGAAATTTTTGTTTTCTGGTGCTGTACGGGGTCATTCATTAAGTCAGGATAACTTTAATAAGCTAATAGGCCTTACTCAAGCCCGTCACGTGTTCAGTTGAATTTGTAAAATGGACTTTAAAGTCGGTTTTATGGCTATGGCAATTAGAAGAGGACAATTCGTAGCTGTTGCATTAGCTCAGGTTAATGACGATAGTTTTCACGAAGAATTTAGAAGAGTATATTGGAGACAAGAGGATTTATTCGAAACTAATGCATCCTGACAAGAGCTAGTTCTCTAATCTGCCTGCCATGTACGCAGCCATCAAGAGCCACAATAGTGTAATTAAGCAGGAATCCGAAAAACGAGGCGGCAGACTGCAGTTTCGTCCTTATTAGGAACTCATCAGTGTCGCTTATTGTTTTTCAGCACCCTAACTAACCACATCTGATCAGCCTAACGATTCCAGAAAAGACGCATCTCGTACATACATATGAGAATTGCCCTCTATGCACCAAGACGGTGGACCCATTACCGGACTTCGTCTACGGGTTCACATATACAGGGTGCTTCAACGAAAACAAACAGAAGCTATATCTACCAAGATATTCATTTCTGATCAAAACGCAAAAACAGGTCTATATTTGTTTCAAGGGGGACATCTTTTGGGGTACAATACTTGCCTGAAATATCAACCCCCTAAGCGTGGGTTTCAATCCTTGAACATTTTGAATAGGGAAGATGGGTCGAGTGATGATTCAAAAGAAAGGTGGTATCTTTGTCTACATTGCCTTGAACGAATTTCCATTTTTAATCGAAAACTGTGAAAGATACAGGGTGAGCAACTGAAAGATAGGGAAGACTATTTCCCTGAGACAATTCAAGTTTCAGTGAGGTAAAATGGAACAAATCCATACTGATCAATGGCAGCATCAAGTACCATCCTTTTCTCGAATTTCAACCCCTGGATCAGGGGTGACAACACTTGAAAATTTGGAAGAGTGTGGATGGGTCGAGTGATAACTCGAAATCTAACCTAACCTAACCCAAATTTCACCCACAAGCTCCGTCCTTCTTGTAAAGGATATGAGCTTTATGTGTGTGAGCACAATGAAGTTAGTCAGCTTCAGTTTGTTAGAACCAAGTTCATTCAGCCTGACTCTGTTGCCTGCTGGATTCTAGACTTCTGAGGTCCAGCCTGGAGCCTTGGCTCTCACAGTAGAAGGTCCACTGATGGCGAGTGGAGAGTGTCTGACAACAGAAAAGCTCTACCAATGCTCTCGTACCTTCAGGTCCAACAACCGGTTGTTTTTCATCCTTGCAGTCTCCAAGGGAATTTCGAGCCAAAACTCCGGTCCGGTGAATTCCAAGCCTGTTCCTCGAGCCCTCTATGCCCGAGTGTCTTGGTACCCACATCAAACGGAGTGGAAGTGTCGGATGTCAATGCTGTGTATCTTAGCTATTGGTGATGATTTTTATTGACCTACGTGTGTTACGGAATGGCTTTGATATTGCCACGTTGGGTTCTACTTATAAAGAATAACGCTTTGTACTATATACATATATTAAATTCACTACATTAATATGATAGTTTTTACATGTAAATACTTATGTTGTTGTATGATTGACTATTGAATAGTACGTTACTATAATAATTGTTGGATGAGATGTTACTGTGTTGAAGGTTAAAGCTTTAATGCTAGTTATCTCGGTTATTCTGTCCGAGATAGGGTTTTATGACCTGTTCACATCTGGTTCGGGCGTACAAACCCAGCTCCGATATGAACCAGGGTAAAAACCCAAGTTTTGTGGTAACAACGTGTTAAACCCTCAGGAAGCAAGAGGTTAGCACAGTGGTCACTGGCAAATATTTCTGCTTCAAAGACAATCGCAAACCCGCCAAGACGGATCGTCCTATTCTTTGGTAGCACCTCGACTATATGCACCAGCTCCAATATCTTTTGCAGTTCTGGAGCCGTCTATGTACCAACAGGGTCCTCGAGAAGGTCGTTGGAGCTGTTCCATTCCTGTTTGCTAGTAATGATGGTCTGGAATGGCAGCTCCATGTTAATTTTGGTGAGATTTTATTGCTATGTCAGACTTCATACTCAGCATCTCGTTCTCCTCGATTTTAAACTGTAAAGCTCTTGCACGAAGCTGAACATACTTGTTCCGTTTTTGGAAAAGTAATACAATATGTGTGTAGCAATTTTAGCTGTTCCTCCACAAGAGGGGTAAGGCCCAGTATCAGTTCTATGGCCACAGTATTTATAGAGCGAAAAGCTGCAGTAATCATCATGCAGACCGTTTCCTGCTGATGCTTCACGGATCGTTAAATCCCCATGATTCAAAAAATCAAACAAACTATTTTGTTTCACAAGCGGAAACTTACAGAAAACGAATTTAGACTTTAAAATTGTTCTAGTTTTTGACAATGCACTAGATCATCCTCGCTAACTTCAAACCATGTATCAAAATCTGAAGGTGACATTTATACCTCCACACACGACGTCTTTGATTCGACTTATGGACTAAGAAATAATCTAGACCCTTAAGCTCTATTACATTAGACGAACCTTCAAATTAATATTGGATAATATGGAATGTGATCCATATTATAGATTGAAGACGAGGCTTCAATAATCACTCAAAAGTGACATTTGATTTGAGAAATCTCAGTGAAGGTTCAAGAACGGCAAGTGAGCTTTGTGAACTCTTATTTTTGAGAGGCAAATAGCTGAGGCCACTGCAGAATATGAGTCTGACTTGAAGGAGCTTCTAGAAACTTCCAAGCAAGAAAAAATCATAAAATTCTTTAAACTATTGCCTATGCTTGAAGATCATGAATAATCAATCAATATGGTCAAAAACTCCAATTGAATTAATTTTTTTATATAATTATGTTTTATTTTGCCACCTGACACGTATCTTCTATAATCCTATTCCATTCCATATTCACGGTTTCTGTATTTGCAACATTTTTACGCAACATATACCCCGCGAATAAAGAAATTATACAATACTAACAGCTGATCGATGGTGCCCTCTATGATTCAGCATGAACATGAAAAACATCCCTCGTAAGCATTCAACAATAAAACTACTGAATATTACTGTATTCAATAATCATTCAAAATATCTTCCTTCTAAAACCAGAAATGCTAAAGATTTGGTTTTTGAATTCAATTCTTCAGTGAGGTAATTCAATACTCAAAAGGTGAAAAAATGTTGAGCATCTGACATCGGAACCGAACAATTATCACCTTCGACCCACGTGTGTAAAAAACGATTCAGATAAATATCATGAATGAAAGCACGTATACCGAGGGGACAGATAAAACAGTAATAATAAAAAAATCGAATCTGGAGATAAATAAATGGATAATAAAACAACGTCAACAGCACAGGCCTCAGAGATTCTAGCCACTCCGGTTGGTCGGTTATTGTTCAGGTTTTTTCGACGATAACGGAATTCCTGAAAGCGAATAAATATAGCAGGTGATATTTTCATTCGATAACCACGACCAATTAGTGCGTTGTCACTATAACACGACCGATAAATTAGGTAAGACACCTCCGAGATAAAGATACGGACTTTTGTCAACGGCCCACTTGTACCAGAGGTCTCATCTTGTGCTTTTGGTACCTCCGGAGACCTTATAAAGTCATGGGTGGCCCAAGATCCATTATTTGCTTTATGCTGTAATTTAATATCTTTAATGGCCAAGAGAGGGAATTTACTCAACAAAATTCTTTATTACCCGTATAAATATCTTCAGATGTCATCTTTTCATCATCGAATCTATTAATTCTACCCACGGAGTAATTGATATTGTTTTCGAAAATTTCATAGCTTCCTGCCTGATAGTAATCAAAAGAAAATGGATGGCTTTGTTTTAATCAAAACAAAGTTTATTACTAGAATTCAATTCTATCCTTCCTTCCTTTCTACATCAAATTAACGATCCTTTAATTGTCGATGAATTCAAATTTGCTACTCACAAGAAAATATCAATACTTAGACTTAGTCGTCACTTTTCTCGAATAATAAATTAACTGTAATTTTTACATTGTTTTTAGAGTTTTATTCTCGAAACTTTTCTGTAAGTTTCCATGCCTGTATCAAAACCAATTGATACCTTGACAACATTTCTTGAAACCGATGACTTTAAGAAAAGTCCCCAATGCAAAATAATTGACGAGACAACGTCTTATTATTCGATGGAGCCGGCTGCACACACGAAAAAACCATAACTCATACGGCGTTACCTCAGTCTGAGGCGTTCCATTTAAGGCTTGAAGTGCAAGCGAGAGCACGAATCGAGCAACAAATAGGCACAATCGGCCTCCGTGTTCGGCAGCGTTCGAAATCTGTCTCTCTCTTACTTGAGTGAGCGATGCGTCGGCATGGACAGCTGCTATACGATAATACATTTACTTTATTTCCTGTAAAGTGCAGTGAAAAGTGAATGTGGGGTCACAGTGATATATTGCTCTCATCATTAAAATAAATAGCATCCGTCCGCTAGTGCAGTGATTGTAGGTTATGCTATAATTTACAAAACTATAACAATAAGTTTTTCACGATGAGTAAAAAATCAATTGCTTCACTATTCGATTGAAATAACTAATGAACCTAGCTATGACTTCAAAAATTAAAACATAAATGTCATCGTCGTATTCTCAACAGAATAACACAAATTGTAAGAAGTTAAATGTCACACATGTTTAAAAGTTGTGAATAAGAGTATATACGCATTCAGAAGTAACCGCTCAACATTAGACATACTTGTACGACTAGAGAACGATATAAGAGTAGCCTTCCAAAACGATCAGAAACTCATAGCAATATTCCTAGACTTAAAGCAAGCCTTTGATAGGGCATGGTGTTACCTGATCATCAAACAGATGTCGGACTGAAACATACAAGGAAGCATTCTGGCATTTATTAAACTTTCTCGATAATCGAACCATACAAGTGAGAGCAAACGGTATTTTATCTGAATTCACAACTGCACACCGCAAGGATCAGTTATCAGTCCAACCCTCTTTTTGATCGCCATAAACAGTATCACAGTAAAACTGAGACTACCCATCCAAATCGGCATTTTTGCAGATGATATAATTATATATTCCCCCTCAGGGACTCAGGAACATTGTTTCTGAGTACGGGCTTAGCGAACCCGAGATACCCAAGCTGAACCTGGCAGTAGGTATAAAATGCAACTTATCCAATGATGTACAATCTAAGGAATAAACGGGTGAATCGACATTGTACCACCATAACCTCTTGTCGCATTCAAGATTTAGGAAGAGGGTCTTGTTCAGAAAGTGAGTCACAGTCTCCCTCGGTTAGCGACGGAAGCAGCGTGATATCGAGTAGGGATACTGCAACACAAAACCAAGTTGGAAATAACATCAACACCCCCCAAACGACTCTTGATGTTCCAACGGCGGCGCAAGCCATTATGTCTACGACCACGAGAGCCGTACTCCCTAGGAAACGCATGAAGTGGACTCCAGAAATGAATACCTTCATTATGCGTTCCTATTACAAGATTACAAACTTGGAATCGGAAATGACAGCATACAGAGACGCGTTACATCTTGGGTTCATAGAAAAATATCCTGAATTACAGCACATATCCGAGCAGAGAATTTCGGATCAACGAAGAACAATCGTTAAAAACAGGCTACTTTCTTCAGAAGCGCTGTAAAGCTTACGAGAAGAGGTCATAATGGTACTCAGAAGCGAAAATGATACTCATAACGGTATACCTGCTGGAGTCAATGAAAATGTTAGAGATAACATCGAAGCCACGGAAACGAATATTAACATGGAACGCCTTCTTGAGCCGAATCAGCAGAACGAATATACGTATTTAGCAAGATCAGAACTCAACAGAGCAATAACTGAAGTGGTAGTAACCCAACTAAAAGACCTAAACTGCCCAAACCCAAGACGAACAAGAACACCAATATCATCCTAGCAAGCGTAAACTCAGTGTTTGAAGAATATACCGACCAGAACACCTTGGAGAAGATTCACACTTTGATTTACTGTGGAGCATTAGCGGTTCTTCGACTTCACAAACAACAAATCTCCACAACTCTGATTCAAGCTGAGCCAAAAATCGTCAGAAAACCACCATGGCAAAAACGACTGGAGAAGGATATTGATAATATCAGAGCAGAAATCGGTCGCCTCACAGAATTCCTGAGAAACAGAAAACCCTCAAGGCGCTTGAAATCACATATACGCAAAATTTATAGGAAAATTGGTACGAACAAAAAACACCCAGATCACAAACAACACATCGACGTGTATATGGACACTTTGAAACAGAAACTCCAAGCAAAAGCAAAGGGGCTTTCAAGATACGTCAAGTGTACTGAAAGGAAACACCAAAACCAAAGGTTCCTCCAAAACGCAGCCAATTTTCATAAGGGAAATAACAAAACTGCGACCAACAATAACAGAGAAGTACCTGACGCACAGTGCTTGACCGACTATTGGTCATCACTATGGTCGAACCCCAAAGAACACAATAGAGATGCGGAATGGATCACGAAAGAAAAAGAACGCCTTGATATCAGACATATGGACTTCGAAGGAATAACAGAGGAAGAAATCACAACAGTAGTTCGAGTGACCAACAATTGGAAGGCCACTGGTATGATAATATCCACAACTACTGGTACAAGAAGTTTGATAAGCTCCATGGAGCCCTAGCGAAACAGCTCACATATGTTCTTCAACATCCCAAGAAAACACCCACTTCCTAACGCAAGGCTTAACATATATGCTACCGATAGGACACAGGATCCGTCTCAATATAGGCCAATCACTTGCCTGCCAACACTCTACAAAATACTCACCTCATGCATATCCAATCGAATAAACCAACCCCTTGACGACAACAATATATTAGCAGAGGAGCAGAAAGGATGCAGAAAGAAACACCACGGGTGCAAGGAACAACTCATCATCGATTCTGTGATAATGAAACAGGCACACGTAGGGCATCGGAATGTTCATTCAGCTTTTCTCGATTATCTGAAGGCATTCGATAATACCGCCCATTCTTGGCTTGTTGAAGTATTGCAGATATACAAAATTCACCCAGCCCTGGTAGAGTTCTTGAAGATAACAATGACACACTGGCGCATGTCTCTGCAGGTCAACATGAACAATAAAACAATTAAAACCGACGAGATACCCATACGTCGTGAAATTTTTCAAGGAGACTCTTTGAGTCCACTATGGTACTGTTTAGCAATGAACCCATTGTCCTCAATGCTCAATAGAACAGGATACGGATTTAGGATAAAAGCAGAAAGGAATTATCATACAATCATCCACCTGCTGTATATGGATGACATCAAATTATATGCTTCGAACAAGAAGCAATTGGATGATTTGCTGAAAACTGTCAGTGAGTTCTCGGCAGATGTTCATATGAAATTCGGGATTGAAAAATGTAAGACCCTGAACATTCAAAGAGGGAAAGTCATAGATGATGAAACACAACTTCCAAACGGTGATATTATACAGTGAGAGATGGTGAAACATACAAATATCTGGTATACCAACAAGCCAGGTTGCTAGACCAAAAACAATCAAAGTAGAAGATTCGTTCAGAATACAGTCAGCGTCTGAAGTATGTGCTGAAATTTATGTTGAACTCGGGGAATCTAGTCAAGGCAATTAACACCTACGCCATTCCAGTGTTGCTTTACTCATTTGGAATAATCAGATGGACTAAGACAGAACTGTATGATATTCAAAGGCAGACCCGAACGATGCTGACAGAGTACAACAATCATCGTCCAAAATCGTCTGTGATACGAAAAACTTTGAAGCGGAAAGAAGGAGGACGCGGATTAATAGATGTTGTCAATTTACACACCGAACAGATAAAAAATCTCAGATAATTCTTCTCTGCAAAAGCTTTCACTTCTGACCTCCATAGAGTGGTATCGTTGGCTGATAGGAGATATACACCACTAAATCTTGCTACCAGAGATGACCTGCTGAATCTACCGTTCCTATCAGATACTGAAAAATAAGAGCAATGGTAAAGAAAGGAATTGTATGGACGACATCACCATGAGATTAATCAACCACACATCGACAAAGACGCCTCCAACAAATGGTTGATGAAAGGAGAATTATTCGCAGAAACAGAGGGATTCTTTATGGCCATCCAAGACCAAGTGATCGCTACAAACAATTACAAAAATTTATAATGAAGGACGGAACATTACAAACAGATAACTGCCGAAAATGCCATATAAGATCGGAGACTATACAGCATATTACGTCCGGATGCGAACAACTGACCAATACGGAGTATCTTCACAGGCATAATCAAGTGTGCAACATTATCCACCAGAAACTTGCACACAAGTACGGACTTCTGAAGACCTTCCAGCCATATTACAAGTATCATCCGGCGCCCGTATTGGAAAATGACTCTATCAGATTATACTACGATAGGCCTGTTATCACTGACAGAATGGTGACGAATAATAGGCCGGACATAGTGGTGTATGATAAGAGAGCCAGAACAGCAATGCTGGTGGATGTCGCCATACCGAATAATAACAACGTGCTGAACAAGTTCCAGGAGAAAAATTCCAAATACACAGACCTTGCTATTGAGATCAAGCAGATGTGGCACCTCGAGAAAATAGATATTGTTCCTGTCATCGTATCCTCGACTGGTTTAATACCCAAAACTTTGCATGATAGCCTTAAGAAATTAGAATTGCATAAGAATACCTATATAGAAATGCAAAAAGCTGTAATTCTTAATACATGTAGGATAGTTAGGAAATTTATGTCAAGTATAGTGTAATCGAGCCTATTCCCTTTGATTGCTAAATCTGGGAAAGGTAAATTATATCCAGCTAACAGCTGAGATAGTGCATAATATATACTGCTAGCAGAAACCTTGACTCCTCTGAAAATATCCTACAACAACAACTGGACAGAATACAACTATGGGCAAGCAGGTTTCAGCTTTTCTACAGAAAAAAGCATCTACATTTATATTCGCCAAAAGATATCCAAATATCCAACTCAATCCAAACTTATACGGAAAAAACAAAACACAAACAAAAGAAATAAAATTCTTAGGAATGATACTAGACACAAAATTATGCTGGAACAACCACATAAAACAGCCCTAATTATCATGCCGAAAACGGACTAAACTCATCAAGATAATCTCGAATCACACTTATGGGGTGCAAACACTAAAAACTTACTTAACAGTTACAGATCCCTCATCAGAACCAAACTTGACTACGGAATAATTTGCTACAGCACCACATCTAAAAACCAAATAAGAAAAGTAGACTCCATCCAAAACCAAACTCTTCGACTCTCACTAGGGGCGTAAAGAACAAGTCCAGTACAAAGCCTATACACTCTGGCAAACGAAGCTTCACCCTTCCTATGAAGAAAATATATCACGCTTTGTTATGCAGCGCGAATCGGATCATACGAGCAAAATCCAAACAAAAAATCTTCTAATTCATAGACAGATTAGTTCACTACAAAAAAGACATCAAGCATTTTTTGATCAACTATCTCAAACAAAATTCAACCTAGATACTTTGAAGTCATCCATTCCGATTGAATTGAATACTCCACCCTGGTTAGTAAAAATACCGAAAACGGAAAATAACTTCAAAAAGACGCAACAAACCATCAAGTCATAAAAAACAAATACCATAAGATCCTAAAAAAATACAGACAAAAATAACTCATCAGTAGCCAGTGCGCCCATTTCTGAAAACGAGACCATAACCCTCAAAATGCCATCTTATTGTAGTATACATACAGGGGAGACTATAGCCATATACGAAGCCTTCAACACTGCACTGACTCGGACTCGTTAAGCGCTTTACAAGGAATCCAAGAAATTTACCCAACGAATGCTATTCAGATCATGATGAAAGAAGTAATATACAAAATGAACCAACACAACATATAGGCATCGATGGGAACGAGAAGGCAGACACAGCAGCAGTCGCCGCGGCAGAAAACAACACAGCTCTAGATATCACATTAGTACCTATAACAGAGATTAAACTAAATATCAATAAATTCACCAAGGACGAATGGCAAAGACGATGGAACGATACGAACACACACCTAAAAAAATAATTCCTCACGTAACTACAACAAACTCATTAAAAACACTGACAGCAAGAAGAGACCAAGTCGTCACAGATAGAATACATACAGGACATACCAACCTTACTCACGATATAATGCAAAACACAGAACCCCCAATTTGCAACTACAATACCAAACTCTACATAGATCACATTCTGATCAACTGCAAAACCTACGAAGACGAACAAAGAAAAACTAGAATATAACAAAACCTACAAGAAGATCTGACAACCGACATACAATGACGAAACTTTACCAAAAAATATGACACATAAATACCATACTAACCAACAAGTAGCTACTAATAATCCAATTAGAGATTGATGTAGCTCTAAATTTGTATATAAATGAATAAATAAATAAATAAAACTTACAAAACAATTGCTAAAAGCACATTCATACTTGTGAAAACTATGTACATTGTAAAAAAATTAATAAAATTGACATAATTGTATTTATGCGTACAATAAATGTAACTTAATCAAACAAATTGTGATTTAAATTTACCTCCTCTTTATATCTATTCAAAATTTCTATCAAACAAGACCATCTGCGTTGTTTATTTTTGCGCCTGATAATAAAACAAAAATGTCGTGTATCACAAGGTACTTAAGTGAAGAGCAACCTATGAACTAAAATACAGAAATAATAATGAATAATTAATGTAGGTACTTAATTTTTTTTTTATTATTTTTGATAAAAAATTAAATAAATTCCAAAATCTGCTTATTTATTGCCTTTAAGGCGGAACACAGTTCCCCGGGTCAACTAGTTCATTACATAAAATACAATTGAAAGTATTGTTGATTGGTTTAGCTATTCTGTGAAAATCCGTCTTAAATGGGTAAATATTTAAATCAAAATTCCACTATTCATTGATTAGGTACCCGACTAATTTCGAATATTACTTTATATTCAAGTGTTTATTATACATTACAGTTTCGGTATTTATATTACTGCTGGGAAATAATTATTGATGGCTATTTGTTCGATTATAATAATTTCTGAATTGAAGTTACTATTACTATAGTACAGCACACACGCTCTGAGAATCATGGAGTTAAACGCTGCATGTCTATGATTTAGCGAACTAAATGAATCAGGAGCTAGGGCAGCTGTAAATGTGTCTATGTGAATATTTTAGTTAGTTGGTAAGTCTAGAAAGTTAATAGAACCGTTCGATTCTATTTCCGAAGTGAATTCAATTTCTTGAACACTATCCATAAGAAAATTGAATTCAGTTCCGAAATTGAATGGAAAAGTTCCATTAACTCTCTAGACTTAACCATAACTAAAATCAATAATGATATCAGTTTTATCATATTCAGAAAAGACACATTCACAGATGCCATAATCCCTTTTGATTCACTCAGTCCTCTAAATCATAAACTTGCAGCCTTTAACTTCATGATCCATAGAGCATTTACAGTAGCAATGCCGAACAGTAACTTTAAAACAGAACTTGATTTAATCAAACAAATAGCTATGAATAATCATATTCCAATGCAATTGATTGAAAACATTATTAACAAACCGGATTTTGAAACTTCTTTAACCCATTATAGGCAAAGAAAGAGCCAAATATATCTCTTTATCTCATAAAGGTCATTTATCCACTAAAATTCAGAATTTTTACAAATTTAATATACACACATCAAAATTTATATATATGAAATCACCGAAATTTGAATATTACCTCAGGTATTTTGGAAATATCGAAGGATTCTTAGAATTGATCCTTTTGAGATATTTCAATTGAAAAAAGAAATGAATTAAGATTTATTTTGAGAAAGAAGCAAATAAAAGAAAATAAGAAATTTAAAATTGTTTTCTCACGGATACGGTGTTTTTTTCTCGACCTCAGTAGCTTGTATTTCCGCCTCTTGCCCTGATACAAGTCTGAATCCGTCTAGGCATGCTTTGGTTTAGGTTTTCGACCTTCTCTGGGGTGATATTCTGCCACTCTTCTGTGGCGGCTTTGATGAGCTGTTGTGGAGTTCTTGGATTATCTTGGCCCGATCTGATTTTCTTTTTGAGATTATCCCTTAAATGTTCAATAGGATTCAGGTCTGGAGAGCAAGCTAGCCAGTCCAAAATAGCGATTCCCTCTGTTTCGAGACAATGTCGCGCGAGGTTGCAGGTATGCGGAGGAGCCTTATCTTGCTTAAAAGTGAAATTCTCACCGTGGGCACCTCGCCAGAGTTTCACTATGGACTCCAGCACAAGGTCCACGTAATTTCTATCCGTTACACTCGCAATAAACGAAATCAAAACTGTTTTGCCTCCCAGCATAATGTCACCCCAAAACATCACACTGCCCTCTTGGTGTTTATGAATTTGTCTTGCTGCTCGGTGTCTAGCTTATCTTCAACGCCCCTAAAAACCCGAATCCGGCGGTCATCTGACCGAATACCAATTTTAGTGTCATCCGAATAAAAACATTTCGCCAATTCTCAATATTCCACTTTTGGTGCTCGATACACCAATTAAGTTTGCTAATTTTTTGTTGTCTGGTTAGCTCTGGAACTCTTAAGAATCTTCTGCTGTATGAACCCCTTGAACGAAGTCTGCCGTATCATTTCGACTGATACACTGATGCATGTTGCTTCCAGAAATTGCCTTTGGAGTATGGGGCGCGACGCACTAGGCTCTCTTCTTGCAATTTGGCACAAAAAGCGGTCTTGTTCTTCAGATGTCATCTTAGTACGACTTCTTCTAGGCCTATTTTGCAGAGATTGTAGCTCCTCATATCGGGCGTATGATTTTGAAATCACCCCCTGTGATACCTCCATTGTTGCCGCTATATTCGTCTGTGTCACCCCTTCTTCAAAGAGAGTAATTATTGGTTCCCTGTACATATCGGAAAATTCAACATAAGGCATTTTCAATTATGATTATAGGCTTTTTTTTAATTTTGAAATCCACAGATTCAAATCTTAGTGAAGACCTAGTATAATATCCCGAACATGTGCTGATAATTTTCAACATTTCTTATCATACTATCCAGCTTTTTTACAACAAAAAACTTCATTCTTCACTAGTAGTCAAAGATCCATGGTTAAAAACAATCAATAATGTGAAATACCGAGTGTTTCCATATAAATTTAGTTGTGTGTATATTGCTATTGCTTAAATATTTTTCATTGTCATAAGCAGTACTCAAGGTACTGTTTAGATAGAATATAAAATGTTAACAAAATCGTATGTTTCGTTCAATAATTTATTCAAAATACATATATCTCATTGTGAATAAAAGCGACCCGTTTTGTGGAATATAATGAAAATATTGGCTGACGTTTTATTGAACACATTTCTTTCAAAGTCCGCATTCTCCTTATTAAAGTATTCTAGCTACAAATAAAAGTTGCTAACTAATTATTAGGAAATCATATTTTTAGATGAAATATTACTAATATTACAGTTATCCCTTTAATCTTTTACACTTACTGTGATACTTCTACTGAACTCGTTTGATTCTCATCTTTTCGATATTCCAATTTTACTACGTAAGAAACAGTGTATATTCTTGGCTATTAAATGCGCGTAATCCATCAACGGTATTGATCTTGAGACAACAAATCATTTCTGGAGATAAAAATAGGAATCGACCAGTTACTAGTTACAAAGTTCAGGGCTGCCGCTGCTTCTTAACCTGTCGACCACGACTCTGCCAACTCAAAATCGTTATTGATGTTCCTATAGTCGGGTACAGAATACTATAAATCATCCAACGGCACCTCTTTACTGTAATGAGCGCTCATGGTTTCTGTAATTTGAAATGTTTCACTCAAATTGCCTCTTGAGAATAAATAAGTTAACAAATGGCGCTAATGGATATCAGACGAAAAAAATTGAGCCAGACTCACTGCTGCCTGTAGAATAAATGTTGCTCGTTCGAGGTAAGGGTTGAATGAAAAACACGAATATTACGAATATTACAATAATGCTGAGACGCCATTTATTCTTTCTCATTGACAAAATATACAATGAAACACAAAATACACTCCCCACAAAAATTGTCGCATCCCCCTACTTTTACGACAATACTATATAAACTTTTATGTTGGTCATTCAAGAGTCGCTTAGTAACTTTCAGAAATGTAAAATAAGAAAATATCATTCAAAAGAGATTAGTTTATGATGGAGATATCAACAATTTTCGAGTTAATGAAAAATTAAAACATTCTACCATCTTCAACCATCGCGAAGAGACCAATCAACTAGCATGATCGAATGGTTAATAATAATTTTCAAAATCGAGTGTTTACTCCCCTGGCCCTAATTACTGCCGGTACACGTCTCGGAAGCCACTCAAACAAATTTTGGATATACTCTTGAGTCACTGAGTTCCCAATTTCAGGAAGCAGATTTTCTAGTTGTTGGACTGTTCTACAAGGCATCCTACATTGCTGAATTTTCCACCCCATGTTGTCCCAAATATGTTCTATAGGATTCAACTCAGGACTTCTTTAACTACTCTAGCTGCATAAGGCCGAGCATTATCATGCATATAAATGAAGTTTTCGCCAATCAATGGGCCAAAGGGTACAACATGGGGTTCAATGATATCTGCGATGTATCTGGCCGCAGTCATTCTTCCATTATTCACTAGGACTAACTCAGTTCGACCATGGAAAGAAATGCCTCCCCACACCATTACTGATCCCCCTTCGAAGTTTTCAGTTTGCTGAATATTGCATTGCTGATACCGTTCCCCAGGTCGTCTGTATACAGGCATGCGTCTATCATTTGATACTAGACAGAACCTGGACTCGTCGGAAAGGAGAACATTCCATTATGGAATACCCCTATTTGCATGTTCACTCGCAATTGTCTTGCAACTCGATGCTCTCTGGTAAGACGCGGGCCGGTAGAAGCCACCCTGATATCGTCTTCTCTGAGCCTGTTCCTAACAGTTTGCAATGAAATATGCACATTTCTGGAAAGTGCAAGTTCATTTTGTAGCATTCTAGCCGTACGATGCCGAACTCTTAGTGCAGTTAAACGGAGCCAACGATCATCAACTGGTGTTGTTATCCTATTTCTTCCCTGTCTGGCCCTTCTTGTATATTCCCCTGTTTCGTGGTACCGATTAATTGCTCTTGAAACAGTGCTTTGATTAACATTCAACAAGTTAGCCACGTAACGTTGGCTTCGCCCATCCTCTAGAAGTGTTACAATTCTTACCAATTCATTATCACTCAAATAGCGTGCAGGACGTTCAGAAGCCATTACAATAAATTGAAAGATTCAAAAATCAACAAGAAACACAGAAAACTTGTATTAATTTAGCGTGAAAACTTAAGATAAATTGAATGAATACTGATAGTCAAATAAACTCATTCTTGTTTCAGACGTGTTTGAGATCATATAGAAACAAATGTCACTACATAGGATAAGATTTTTTCCCCTCATATGTCCAAAAACATATGTTGACAAAGAAACTGCGATCGAGCTGCTTAATTAACTGGGGAATTCAGAATACCAGGTGATGCAACAATTTTTCTGGTGTGTGTATTTATTTTTCATCCAAACTTATTGTATCGCCTTCAAAGAAGGTCCCTTCCAAAGTAATACATTTACGCTATTCGATTTAT
This sequence comes from Cryptolaemus montrouzieri, assembly GCA_013387265.2. Taxonomy (NCBI): domain Eukaryota; kingdom Metazoa; phylum Arthropoda; class Insecta; order Coleoptera; family Coccinellidae; genus Cryptolaemus; species Cryptolaemus montrouzieri. Next base: position 14,285,667 of record JABFTP020000062.1, on the reverse strand, counting down.
TACAACGTAATGTATCATACATTCTGGTCCAATAACATCAGGATAGCGATAAGTACAAGTAAGCAGCACACTTCTCATGTTTTTGAACCAAATATTTTGCGAAAAAAGTTGACTTAGCCAATTTTCAATATTTTCGAATTCTCTTTGATTCACTCTCTCATAATCATTCAAAGATGACCGTTAAAATACGATATCATTCAGCAAGTCATTGGCGGTACCAAAGAATTTCAGATATTCCCAAACCGTCATCTCCTGATGAAACACTGGACTATTTAGTACCAAACAATGGGACTGTCGGGTACCTATGAATGGGCACATTTCTAAAACAGTGTGAAGTCGGTCCATTACCATCCATTGTGGAACCAAAGAGCCACGGGGTTCTTAAACTCTAAATGCTTCGTATTGTTGTCGAGTTAGCTTTGTGTATTTGATTATGTGATTATCTGTGGCAGGTGTACGAATTCCCAACATTGTACGGATGATTGATTGAATTTTTCTATTTTATTGTACTCAATCATCGGGATCTTTGAGTTTAGAGGTGTGAACATTAATTCCGAGGATTGTCTATATGAAATTCTGACTGACCGACATGCGATATCAGTTTTGAATCTATTAGAGTCCTGATGATATTTCAGAAGTAGTGTCAGGATTTTATGAAGAATCTGAACGGTAAATTGCAGATCTTTTTTTCGCTGATATAGCATCGGGAATAATTGTGTCTCGTGAATTTATATCAATCTTGAATTTAAAGCATAAAACTTTGGAAAATTGACAAATACCGAATTATGTTCTTGTTTTGTATGCTACATAAATTTTGAATAAAATGAGAATAAGACAGTTCTTCTTCTACAACTATTTCATTCATTCAAAACGGATTTTAACCTAGACAACTGGAAAAAGACTTGTAAATGACGAGAAATAAATTAGGGTTTTTATCATATCATTTCAGAAACCGTGAACCCAGTTATTGAGAATAAATCTTCATCCATACCGGGTGTGAATGGAACTAGAGCCAGCCCTGTAACTTTTTTGCTATTTGGAATATTTTGATGAAATTTGGCAATCGGATAGAAGACAACATTGTAAATTTGGTAACATTGATATGATTTACAATTCGTTTTCGGTTATGTCGGAAACGATACCAACTTTCGATCTTAAAATGGGACACCCTATCTTTTGCTTATTTTAATTCTTCATCTCATCCTCCAACCTTTTGACATATTTTTGAGAGGAAACAAAACACAATCTTTTTTTGCAATTTTCATTATTCGTTTTAGAAGGCAATGAACAGTGCCAATTGGGTTAGCTAACGAAAATACAAAATTGTATTTGAAAAATTTAAGTGCTCATTTTTTACGGGGTGTCCAGGTTTTAAATTTCGGTTTTTCCTCAAAAAGTAGGTTCTCATCTAAGGAAACCATATCAGGCCACCCGGTATTACATAAGCAATATTTTTTGATCTTTTTTTATACCACTTACGTCACTATATTCTCAACGGCTCCGGAGTTTTAGTGGAGAATACCTAGCACAGAACAGACCCTAATGAGAAGTATAAACTCAGTGCTTCGACATAGGAAACAATATGGCCGTATCTGCATAGAAACTAGCGCTACACGTGCCATTATGAGAAACTAAACCCAAAGGCGCCGTTTTTGAATTCTAGATTCCCCACGATCGAATTTAACTCGACTGAAATGGGGTATATGAACTAGTCTAATCGATGCATATCATTTCTGTCTCAATAAGACTGTTCAAAAATTGAGACAATAATGAGTATAGTAGTAGTATAGTATAGTATAGTAATGAGTAAATAAAATAAATTCTTAACACATGTAAATCAAAATTATAAATCACATATCACAGAAAACAGGTACATTCTAATATTCAAAATAAAAAAGAAATTCTGAAATATTTTTGTCAGCCATAATATTGGTCCTCCATTAGGGTGTATCGTTTTTGACTTTTTTTCGAAATTCAAAAAAGTATAGTGCGGAAAAGTTTCATTTGGTGGCACCGAGCATCTGTGATTTTTTTCAGAATTTTTTAACAATTCCTAGGGGTCGCGCAATGCCCTCAAAGTTTCTTATGTTGTGTATAGGCAACCCGCACAACAATCTTGCGTTTTCAAGCTGTTTTAGGGTTCTAAAGTCACATTTCTGAACTCTTTCTCTTGTTTTTAGTTGTTTTTTTTATGGAGTATAAATGAAAGAAGGATTTCGCTGTATTGTTAGGCTCTTTTTTTACTTTTATTGTACAATACAATATTAGAGTTAAACATCATTATAAATTAAAATTTTAATTATAATATTTGCTTTGTTGGGATTAAATGGTAATGGAAGATTAATACAATTAAAGCCAATTCAATATTGTTACAAACAAGTGTTAATAAAGCATGGATACAATTTAACGTTAATGCAGCTTTGGTAAAATTAAATTTTGAAAATCAGAATTTCCTATGGACGCTTCCGCTCTTCTTATGCAACGGCGTAGTCCTTCTTGGTATGTAGAGATGACATCCGTTGTCTGGACTCCAGTTTTGCTTTCACGTACGCGTCACGAGATTGTGGCCCAAAAACAGAGGAAGAAGCTTCTGTTACTAATTTTACCAGCCTTTCGACAGCCTGAGTGTGGCACGGGAAAGCGGTTAATTCCTTATCACAGAATGCTCGACTCCTAATATTTTCTTCTATTTCTTCGGGTGATAGTGATCGGGTTAGAGGGGGCTCGGTCACAGGGTGCGAAGACCAGTCTATGAGATCGTAGTAGTGCTCAGCGTTGAACTTTAATTTGGGCAATTCGAAGGCGCGTATTCCCTTCCGTGTTGTCTTCGTCGATCTTGCCTTTTTTATTCTTCTCCAAGCAAGAGCTCTCGTGTCGGGATTGCCATCGTTGATCATAGCGAACAGTACATTCTCAGGGTGTCCAAAATAGGCATTGTTCTGAATAACCTTGTCCACAATATTCCGCAGTTTGAGAGGCAGGTAGCGTGACAGTCGAATCAACTTCCATAAATGTATTGGACCCTGGGCAATCGAGGGTTCTTTTTTTACTGAGTACCAAACGGGAGCGTAAACTTTCATTACATACGAAGCCAACTGGCGAAGCGCCTCCGAAGGCTTTTCGGTACTAATGTATAATCGTAATACTCTACTAGCTGTTGTTAACCACCTAGATTGTACAACAGGGCCTGTTTTCTGCTTGCTGAGTTCTTTTGGACAATGTCCACTTGAGACAGCGGTACATAAACGTAGGAGGTATTTCTGATCGGTGCTAATATCTGTCAAACCTTCCGTGTCTTCTATCCAATCAACGGAGATGGCGTCAAACTTCGTCACTCGTCGATTTTTAAAATAGCTTCTCAATGGGTCCACCGGTTGCTTGTGGATTTTTAGTTTCTCCGTCTAAATATCGCATGAGATGTCGGAAAGGTAGCTCGTTCAAATGGAGTTGACAAACAACATGCTGCACAGGAGCGTTGATAGCTATCTCTATGAGTCGCATCACACCTTGGATCCGACCAGTATTGACGTTAGTGCCGTCACATCCCAGCACTGTTAATTTAGAAATATCGATTTTCTGTTGATCAAAAAAAAATCGCATACTTTTGACGATATCATCAGCGGACCCTGATGAAGGTGAAACATGGCCAAGAAACGATGCAGCTACCCCACTCCCAGTGTTGCCAATGCTTGACATTTAATAAGAAAAGAGTAGCCTGTTCCTGCTTGACGCACTTAGTATAAAGAACCTTACCGAACCAAATACGAGAAAAATAGCACTCTGATATTTATAATTTCTTGTTTTCTTCCTCTAATTCGTTACATCGTAGTCTTTTATTCCTTTATACCACAAAGACAACAAATACACATAAACAAACTGCAAGAAAATCGACTTTAGACCTCTGAAAACACTTGAAATCGCGAAATTGTTGTGCGGGTTGCCTATATACAACAGAAGAAACTTTAAGGGCATTGCGCGACCCCTAGGTATTGTTCAAAAATTCTGAAAAAATCACAGATGCTCAGTGCCACCAAATGCAGCTCTTTTTTTTACTTTTTTGAATTTCGAAAAAAAGTCAAAAACGATACACCCTATCCTACATTGCTACCAGTGGTCACCCGTTGGGGAGTGAACTGCCTTCACTGGCAGTTACCCCATACTCCTTCTGAAAATAGAAAAAAACGCAGTAATAACTGTCTCAAGAAGTTTTCATCTAAAAGAATTTGACATCACTAAAAATTGTTGAATATGGTAAAAATAGGCAATTTCATTACTAATCTTGGAAACTAGGGTTGCATTAATATTCCTGATGTGTTCAATTGATAGGTTCATAGTAAAAATATAAACCTATATATAAAGGTTTCGCCCGCAGAACCTTATGTGTAAGCAGGGTGTAAAAAGCCCATTGTAAAAAAAAAACAATATATACTCAGAGTAAAAAGAACTCAGAAAATTGAATTGATAATAACAATGTGTATATCACAAAATAAACATGAATTATAGATAACAAAGGGAATGTAGGGTGTAAAGGACCCAAAAATTCAATTATTCGGTCACAGATTAATTTCCCCATTAGTGTAAAAAGTGCATGGAAGAAAATAAATAATATCACAGACTAGAAAACATGTTTGTAAATTATAAAAGGGTATAAAAGCCCAGACAAAACAACATGTATAGTACCACCAACTGTATAAGATCGATGGTAAATAAATAACAAGCACCTAAAAGAGTGAGGATAACTCGCTCTTTAAAATCACAATAAACACCTATAATTGAACCAATCAAAGATTGCTGTCCTTCTTGCTTCTGAACTTTTTGGATTTGCTTTCAGTCCCAGAAGTAACAGTTTCCTTCTTTTTATCCTTAATGAATTTAAAAATTAGAAGAAGAGTAGCCCTTTCGAAAATTTCATCTTTCACCGAATATAATTCACAAAAATTTAGAAACATGAGACTTGTAAATAGCTTTGAATCTGAAAGCAAGATTTTCCTGATGCCCTTGACTATTCAGGAAAAAGTAAAGTTTATTGTGAATGTCTTCTGAGAATTGAGAAACTTTTACTGAAGGATACGTTTACTTAGACTTATTATCACAAAATTCCTTGAATGTTATAAAAGTGTGTTGTTATTGGGGCACCTCGCCCCTAACGAAGTCATCCTGACAAATTCGAAAATTGAGAACCTCAAGAAAATTTATATAATTCAAATTAACTTATCTTTTCAGAGCTCAAAAAAAGGCTTGCTCCGCTACTTTTATTTCCTCGTCATTCACTTCTCTTGTATGGTATACTCCTTTCCCGCCGCACGCCAAAAGGGTGAACCTCAAAATTAAGAAGAAAACCGATAAGAATTGGATATAATCCAATTTAGGTACCGTAGAATCAAACAAAGCTCAAGTTTCACAAAATGTCGGCTTAAACTTCACAAATTCAATTTACTTACCATCAATTTTCAAGAGAATTACTAAATTTGAGTCCAAGACAACGGAAACACCTGAAAAGAAAATGATTTCGGAAACACAAACCGCAAAAATAAAAGGGTTTAGAGGGAAACTGAAAATTTTGACATTGACAGACATTTGACAATTTATTTATTGGCGATTGAAGTTTGATCGACAGAGTTTGACACTTGACGTGGTTAAATTAGTGCCATCTATATCTATTATGGGAGTACTAGATAGATAGGTGAGGGGTCATGAGGGGCTGTTGAATGTTTTGGTCTGTAAGTCGACCTTCTTATTAGGGTCTGTTCTGTGATACCTAGGCAATTTTTGCAGAGTTTTCCCATTCACTAATAACAATTACTACGTTGGCGATGCAAAGTTTTTGTTCATACTTATAATATGCTGTGATAATAGCGAATTATTTACGAAGAGTGTAGGCAAAATAGCGTTCAAGCTGAACAATTATACAGAGAGCGCTATCCGGAAAGACTTCATCCGAATAGAACCTATTTCTCCAAAGTTGAAGGAAAATTTCGTGGAGTTCAACCTGCTGAAGAGGAGGATTTCGTTATCGACGAAAATAACGAAATAGAGTTATTGACATTTGTTGATATTAATTCAACCCCATCAACAAGGGAAATAGCCGAGGAACTTGAAATTAGCATCCACAGCGCATGGAGAATTTTGAAAACACATAAGTATCGCTCATTTATGTTATGTTAACTATAGTGTTAGGTGACTCCAGTACTGTGAATAGTACCCTAGTAAAATGTAGGGTTATCCACAATATCCCACAAAGATTTTACACAGTGGCCAATCACGTTTCACGAACAATGGGTTGTTTAATATGCAAAATACCAGGTATTGATCGCAACAAAATGAGCACAGATATCGAAATGGAAACTTCCGTTTTCGGTTCAATGTCTGGATGGGGATTATGGGAACATATTTAATAGGACCTCTAATTCTTGAAAGTTTATTGACAGGGAGATAGAATTTTGAAGACCCAAATACTTGGGACATTCTTACTTCATAAGAAATAGTTTGAGCAACAGCTCGAAGACTTCCTAACATAGAATAATTTGAATTTGAAGATCACCCAGAAAGTATAATTCTATAAACTCTCAATCTAGAAATTCTTAAGAAAAATAAAATAGAAAAATTAAAACTTAAAAATAAAAGAAAAAAGGTATTCTTAATCACAAAATAATGCTAAAATAAATTTATAATAGGAGAAAAATAATAAATTAAATAATTTGATATTAAGGACTAATTTGTTCTTTAGAAAAAGTTTAATAGCATCACTAAAGGCTGTAATAATCCAATATATCCTACTTTAATTGGACGAGTTGTCACACTATAACTTGTACACTGCCATTGGCTGCTGTACGCCGGAGAGCAATAGAATCGTGGATGTTAATAAGACCTGTTTATTTAAAATTTGGACGCCACTCAGTTTAAAAAAAATCTCACTTACGTAATGAATGTTACAAAAAAATTAGAAATTATTGTATACGATAATACGTACTTTGCGTATATTCAGTGAGGTGAATAATATGCTCGATGTTCTCTTGAAAGTTGAAAGGAAACACTTATATAATATGACTATTATAATGAAAAGAAGGTTAGTACTTATATCTATTCGAAACAATGGTAGGACTTATCAAAATCTAACTCAAATTTATGATATTTCAGAGGGTTGGTGTGGTACTTTGGTAGGTTGATACGTAGATAAATATAACGTTGGATAACGTAGCAGGTGTTAGAAATCAAAATGGAGTATACTGGCCTTGTTCATATTGGATGGCAACCTCAGATAAGTGTAACTTCTCCGTAGTAGAAACTTCGAAATTAATTTGTACTTCCTCGATTGCAGGAATATGGAATGGATATACCTCGACTGTAGGTAGTCAGTGGTAATTTGAGACCATCAACTATGGACGGGCCCCAGAAAAAAAACCCTATAAAGTTAGATATGTGAATGTGATCTCAATTTGAATCAATGAAGATGAACGATTCATAAATATATGTTGGAAAACTCACCTCAAGAGGGTTTGGCGATATACGATAGGATATTTACTCTATAAGAAACTATGGAGGTAAAATCTATAAATGATTCGATATAATTCGAACGATATTTCGTATTCAGATATATATGATAACGTGAAATGTCTCTCAGAGCGACAAATTTTCACTGACCCTTCCGGTGCCTCTCCTCAAGATTCATGCATCCTCCCAAGGGAATAAAAAACTTACTTTACGAATCGAAAGCGGCAGGTCATCTGGTGTCACATATTTAAATTACTTCTTTCTTTCAGGTGGAAATTAATTAAATTTGAATTGTATATCGCCATCATTCTTATAGAGGGACACAAAATCATATCGAGAGTAGAAATCACACCCATATCCAACAATTACAGATTTAAATTTCATTCGAGAACTCTTTATTTTCAGTTTTCATTCAGAGACGTTCAGGACATTTTCGTACCGCGAAATAATGCGAAAATACATGCGACGTAGTTGATTTAATTTATTTAAGTGTTCATTTCAGATGTATTATAATATAATAATAAATAGTTTCGTTATTGGATTTTTGAATGTTACAGACAAGATGGTGCACCTCCTCGCAACACAAAGGAGGTCTCGCGGTATCTCGACGAAATTTTTCCCGAAAAATGGATACGTAGGTACAAATGGACCCATAAGATGGCCATCTAGATCGCCAGATTTAGGTCCACCAGATATCTTCGTGTGTGTCTTAGAATTAGATGAACAACGAAATAAGCAAAAAATAAAGGTTGTCCCATTTGAAAATCGAAAGTTATTCTTTCAAATCGTTTAGGGCATGTGGCACATTTGTGTTTAGGATAAAGTGAATTAACATCAAACGATGCCAAAATTACACCTTCTTGTAACTGAGCACCTAATTCATGAATTCGAAAGAATTTAAAACTCAAAAAATGAGCTCTGAACTCGATTCATAGCCATTTTGCAATCTTATACGTAGGTTTGCTTATAGCTGATGTAATTGCTCGCATTTCTCTAACCATATGGGGATACTTGCCGAAAGAAAGGAAATCAAACGGTTAAAGTATAAGATTCGATTTCGCGAATGATTTCCAACTAGAAATTCTATGTGTAGATTATAGCAATACATAGTCCGCGATCATGTGAACGTCTTCCTCGATATCTATCTCCCATAAATCCTATATTCTTCATCGTTGACTACAGGCGATGAAAATAATGTCTTTTTTTGGACCGTTACAGTCGAAAGAAAATGCGTAACGTATCTCCTGAATTTTTTAGCTGTCATAGACGGCAAATTTGGATATAATTCGTTAAATCTCCTTCAAGTTCTACTCACATTCCGTATCTCATCTCATGGAATAAAGAATAAACTAAGTTTTTGCTCATTTGTGTAACTAGTCATTCTCTTTGAATTAATTCGACTGACAGTTAGATCAATAATAGTTTGTTATCTATGCTCAGGAGCTTGTCTATGCTCTGGGATATATCTATGCACATCCCGAAAATCCTCCTTAGCCAACTTCAGGTAGGTACGTAAGTTCGTTTTTTCACCATAACTTGAAAACTTGAAATCTCAGGTACAGAGTATGTATATTAAACTTCATTCAGTTTTTACGGCGAATCTAATGAATTGAAAAAATATGGGCTACAATTTGGAAAAACGTAGTTTTTGATGTTTTTTCGTTTTAAAATGTGAGGAGGAAAATAGATCACTCTGTATACTGACTGAGATTTAGGTACATACGAGTTATGTCCCGCATGGTTTCTTGTTTGCAAAACTCCTTTCATTATTATGGTAGCTCACGCCGTTCTCGAGATATATCAATTTTTTCAAAAAGCAAAAAAATCGAAAAATTTTCAAGTGAATCTAGGATATTTAGTGAATGAAACAAGCTAGACATATATGTTACGTGTTTTTGTAATTGGAATAACAAGTTTTATCAAACCAATCATCAATATACAGGGTGTTCTATATTAAATAATGAAGCTGGTAGATATAGAGTTTCAGACCAGCCGAATTAACTACCAAAATTTGAGGACGATAGCATTATTAGTTCATTATGAAATCGCACATATCCCTGACAAACAAACACGATTCAAAAATTTATGAAATCTGCTGGCACAATGCAAGAGGGATAGCGGACATCTCGTTTTTTATTATAAATTAAAAAAAGTTTCAGATAATATTTGTTTTATGTGAGGGTAGAAACAAGGCGACGTTATCGGATTTTGGATATTCGAATACTTAAAATCTGTATTACCATGATCTCTAAATTATTCGGAACGTTTTACCTACCCACATGACAAATTACTGAGTCCAGAAATTTTCGAAAGTGGTTTCGTCGGTACCAACATAAAGCACTCTCAGGTTACTCGGTGAGTAAATTAAAATTATAAGTAGAAATGTTGTGAGAGAACACCTTGATTTATACGTAAATATCAAGGCAAATGGGAGAAAGAACTCCGATGTTCTGGCCTGTGGATGCCTATGACATTACTTTGTTTGGACAGACGACAAGGGTCAGTTAAGTTGTAAAGGATTCAGATACACAGGCCAGCTATTTTTATGTACGCACGTGTGGTCCGAAAGGATAAAGTGACGATTTATTGATAGGATTGTGGAGAACAACTCGATCGATATCCTAAAACGAGGAATGGTCTGTCATTCTTACTTTTCGACCAATTTGCCACATTCAAAGTTATGATTAAATCAGGTAGAATTATTTTACAAGCTCTTCTATACTATAGCTGGGAATACTACACTTCCCTGAAAAATTAACGTGAAATTAAAATATCTAACGCCGGGAGAACTAATATACTAATCATCAAAAATTACGCCTTAAGTCTAACCTCAAACATAGAAGGAGTCATCAGATTATTCAAAACTTTTTTCTTCAATAATAACGACAATTCCACTCGTGTCAAAATGCACGTTTAAGAATACAGAAAGCGTTTCTATAGCAACCCAACATTCACAACAATTAGCATTAAAACTGTCAAGAACAGCCATTTTAGTACCTGTTGTAAAGTTTCTGCCGATATAAATTGAAATGTCTCGTTTTGGAAGCAACAGTAAAGCAGAAATAAATAGTTCTATACAGAATTCATTCTATCCTCAAAAATACAAGAAAAACGCACAGCCCGATTTGGAATCAATTCAGTATATTCTGCAAGAAACGAACATTCGATTTGGATATACAGCATTCTATTGAAGATATTGCAGAAATTCTTATGGCTTGGGGTTTCAATATGAAACAAATGAATGGACAAGATTACAAAGAATACGTTGTCGAAACAATGTGGAACACTACTGCGAAAATGATGCAGAATATGTATTTCGAAAAATTCAACATGAGTTTCAACCCCTTTACCAATTCACCATTTAGAAGAGCTCGTGAAGCTCTCAATTCTAAAAGTACGATGTTACATGGGGATGTGGAAAAGCGCAAAGAAAGTTCCGTTGCATTAACAAGAACTGAAATTGATAGCATGGCTCTGTACTGGTACGAAAATGCCCAGTTAGGTGTGTTGAAAAAATTTTTCCAGATTTTTGCTTATGAATTAACATAGCATGGCGGTGAAGCAGCAACTTACGACGTACACTTTTTCAAAGAGGAAAAATTTAATAACGGAGAACTGACTTGTCGTATTGAATATAACCCTGTATTCTCGAAAACTTGCCAAGGTGGCTCAAAAAATGCTCTTTTAGTATATGGCTAGTAAAAAATAAGGAAAACCCAGATTTCTGTCCTGTCCTGTGAGGTTGTTTCATAAGATATTGTCGAAAAGACCCGATCATATTACAAGTGATCGATTATTTCTGCCTCCCAATCAATTTTGGAAAAACAGTACTTCTAAGGGTTGGTACAAAAATATATATCCAAATGGACAAAAATTTCAGCAGTGAAAGTTGAACAAGATATGAAAAATAATGTTGGGGAAAATTCAGTTTGATACTGAAACGGTTCACCTGTCTTTACGATTGAATTTGAAAGAGGAAAAAAATATAAAAACAAAAAAAATTTGATTATGAACTGATGGACTGTAAGAATTAATTAAAATAGTCCGAATCCCAACACAGTAAAGAAAGGATAAATGAACTCAAGAAAGTAACAATATTTTCTTACCTGATAAGCAGAAAATAGATGGAAATGGATCTTGTAGTAGTACTCACCCTCCAGGGACAAATTGATTGAGCTCAACAACCGTACCCGAGGTGGAAGATCCTTGTTGTGAAAAAGCTGCAAGGTGTCAATCAGAATCCACTTATCCTTAAAATTGGCACAAAACGCCACTGGTGAATGTGAAGAAAAAAAACTCGACACGAACCAAAGTCTTTGAAGTCAATATTCAAGGAATATTTAATGTTCTTTATGGAAGCAAAGCAATTTCGTTTTGAACGAAATGAAGTTCAATGAATGAACGAAAATTTCGACTTTTCGAAATTATGAATGAATAATTAGGAAGCAGATATAACAGTGTGCATACAGATGCGTATGTCATTCGACTGACTTGAAATAACAAATCGAAAAATAAGGGAAACGTATTTGCTTGTCGGGTGCAGAGAGAGATAACTACATATTTCACAGCTGGATCATAGAAAGAAAAATAAAATGTATGTGTTTATTTACTTTGCGTGAACAATAAGAATATCACAAATTATTCTCATAGATCCAGTGCTGTTTCGAACCTATCTGAAGCAGGTGTCAGTAAACAAGAATTAATCAAACTAACCGGACACTCTACGGCAAGCTCTATTAAGCCCAACATGCAACTGAACAATGAGCATCATTTGAATCTTGTTTCAAATCTTCGAAAAACTTCTGCGAATGCTGAATCTTCCATAATTCCTCAGGCATTGTCCCACATAGAATCGACCCGGAGTGAAAAAATGGTATATAGTAATTGCATTTTCAATAACTGCTTATTCCAATAATAACTAAACATGTTTGTCTGCTTATTCCAATAATAACTAAACATGTTTGTAATGAATGCTTTATGATTTTCTCGATGAGTTTGTGTGCATTTCTCAATAAAGTTCATTTTGTACGTTTTGTCATTCGCGGAATTTTCTCAGCAAATACCACTCGAGCTCAGATTTGGCAGGATATTTTTCTAAGCTCGAGCTATGCTCTCGTGAGTTTATCGCCCAGTTCTCGTTGAATTGCCTGCAGGTTAGTATTCGAAAACGAGAATAGAAAAATATCCTGCCAACTCTGAGCTTTTGTGGTATTACTTACGACTATAAGAAGTATGCTTATCAAATCACATAGCCGTTACTGTTTGGTAGTTAAGCATGATTAAAACACAAATGAATATTCTTCACTATGTTTTTACTACCAACAACGCCAGAGGACTTGTACTGCTCAATGGATTTTTGAAGTGTCCGGATGCATAGTTTATAGACTGTGGAAGAGAGACGTAGGAGATTCTTGGGAGAACACACTTCCCAGATTATCGGTTTGTTGTTATCAGCAACAGCTGTGACACCGTCGCACTGAAGGGTCTTGCTGAAAGGCCAAAAGTACACAACAACGATCACATAGTATTAGAACGACAAAAAATTAAATGTAATATGTTACAGTTTCTTATTCAATTGAAAGTGTTTTAGCTACTGGTTCTTATATTAAAAGACACGTATTCACAATTCTTGCGAGAATGGCGGAAAAGTAAAAACCTGCTTCGAGAACTTTCCGGAAACTTCCGAGATATAAATGCAACTTTTTCATTCAAATGAAATATTCGGCTCTTCAAAAATAGATGAATTTTCTTTGCTGAATTATTTAATGAAAGATGAATAATGATAAGAAAACAATGTCAATTTCCAAGGAGATGCTTGAACTGTCCTCCCAAATTTTCTATAGATAATCCGCATCTTCTTTTAACCGAATTCTCAGCATTCAGTTGTTCAATTCCACGTATTTGGTCAATGGTATCCTGGAATTCTCCTTACTTTCCGCAGTGTGAGTTGAATTTTATTCTTGATGGAACCCTTTATGAAAACGTCTAATGGGCTGAGATCTAGAGATCTCGCGGGCCATATAACGAGACCCTTGTTGAAACCACTTTGTTCCGAGGTCTGCAAGCGAAATATTTACCCAATACGATTCAACAAATTCAGTCAAATTATTTATGTACGTGTTAACGTAACGGATTCCTCAGAAATATATGGCCCTATCATTTGTTGCCCAAAAATTGCCAATCACTCATTGAAGCCAGAGCGACCTTGGTAATTTCTCTCTTGGATACCAATGGTGATTTTCACGTGGCCAATGATGTCGATTATTTCTTCTCAAGACTCCATCTCTGCTTATCCTAATCTCATCGTCCCTCAACGTTTCTTGGAAAATCTGTATTTTCGAGGCATTTCCTTCGAAAGATCTACAGTTTTCAACACTCCCTGATTGCAGCTTTTCGTAACAGAATTTTTAATTACTGCCGCAATTACGTTCGTTATAGTTTCTGCATTATTTTCTTTAGCATATTCTTTGACCTTCGGTTATTGAAAGATTTTTAGGTTCGCAAATTATTTTCCAACCTTTTAAAAATACCTTCTTCTTCTTCTTCTTCTTTAAATAGGACGATGTCCTGTTTTTCTGCTACAGCCCCTGCTGCGAACCGGAGCTCCAGCACTCATGCCATCGCTTTTTCGGCCTTCCTATGGGTCTTCTAGTGTTGGGTTTTTGTGTTTTTGCCCACTTCGCCATACGTTCGGGGCCCATTCTGTCTACGTGATCTCTCCATAGGCGTCGACGTGCTCTTGTCCACCTCACCACATCCTGGACACCTAGCTCCCTTAGCGTATCCTCATTCCTTATTCTATCTCTGCTTGTAATACCTCTTAGAGCTCTTAGTGTTCTCATCTCTGTTGTCCTCATTAGTTGTTTTGTTTTTGTTGTCACAGCTCTTGTCTCAACCGCATATGTCATCACGTGTCTCACACAGGTTTTATAGATTCGGACTTTGCTTTCTGTGCTTATGTACTTATTCCGCCAGATTACATCTCTCAGGAAGCCAGATATTCTCGATGCTTTCATTGTCTGCTGTTTTGCTTCTTGTAATAGTTGCCTATCGCTCGATACTTCTACTCCTAGGTATTTAAAGTGTGAAACTTGCTCTATTATATGGTCGTTCACTACTAGTTTGCATCTAATTGGATCTTTCGCTATTACCATCGATTGGGTTTTCTGTGTTGATATTACCATGTTATATTTTTCTGCTGTTACTTTGAACTTTTGTAGTAGGCGTTGTAGGTCGTCCTCATTCTCGGCTATTAGTAAAGCATCATCTGCGTAGCACAGTATTCTCATAGTTTTGTTACCCATCCTATAGCCTTGGTTCATTTGGTTAACACCTGCTATTATTTCATCCATGATTAAATTAAATAGACATGGGCTGAGGCTGTCACCTTGTCTAATGCCTGCGTTAATTTTGATCTCGCTTGTAAGTCCCTGTGTAGTTTTTACTTTCGTCTTATTAGAGTTATTTAGTTCTTTGATTATGTTTATGTATTTATTGCTTAAGTTTTTATTTCTAAGGATAGTGATCACATCGTTCATTCGAATTCTGTCGAATGCCTTTTCCAAATCTATAAAACATATAAACATCGGTTTGTCAAACTCTATGGACTTCTCCACCAGTTGCCGCAATATAAAAATTGCATCCGTTGTTGATCTATTTGGTCGGAATCCTGTTGTTCTTCAGACACAACTACTTTGTCATATATTTTTGCGATAGAATTTTAGTGAGTAGTTTCGATGCAGAGTTAAGGAGTGTGATGCCTCTATAATTTGCTGGGTTTGTCTTCACGCCTTTTTTGTATATGGGTATTGTTATGCTCTCTCTCCATTCTTCTGGTATCTCCTTGTTGTTTTCAATTTTTTGGAATAGTTTTGTTATTTCTGCTCCCCCATATTTAATTAGTTCGTTATTTATGTTGTCCGGACCGGGTGATTTTCTATTTTTTAATTTATGGATTACTTGTTGTACTTCTTCTAGGCTGATAATGTCATTTTCTGTTTCTTCGTAGAGTGTGTTTTGTTCTTCGATTTCTCGTTCCTCATTGTTACCGTTATCATTATCTCCCAGGTATAAGTTCTGGAAATATTTCACCCACTCTTCTGGTTTCATTACATTTATCTGCAGTTCTTCGGTGATTGGTATTTTCCTGTTTCTCAACATGTTCCATACCTTTTTCTGTGCTCCTCGTAAGTCGTGTTCCATGTCATTTGTAAATCTTTCCCAATATATTTTTTTAAATTTTTTAATTTTGTTCGTTGTTCTATTTCTTTCTGTTTTATATCTTTGGTACTCTTCTGGTGTTCTGTGATTAACATATCTGATATATGCGTTCTTCTTTTCTTTTGCTAAATCTTTGATTTCCTGTGTGAACCATGGTTTATCTTTTCTATGACTGTTTATATTGATTCTTCGTTCCCCAGTGGCTTCTTTTGCGCTGTTAATTATGTTGTTTTTCACTTTATTCCGTGCGGCGTTTATGTTGTCTGTGTCTACTATAGGGTTAAGGTTGATCTTTTCCTCGAGTCGTGTTTGGTATAGATTCTTAGTACTTTCGTTTTGTAAAGATTCAATGTTGAATTTAGTGATGTAGTTATGCGGTTTTTTTCTCTATTCTATATGACAGGCGGTACTTGCAGATAACCATTCCGTGCTTTGTTCCAACATTCGCTGATGTCAGTGTCCGTACGTCAAGTATTTCTCGTGGGTGAATTTCCCTATTGGTGATCACAAAGTCAATCATAGATTTTTGTCCTCTTGTGTTGGTGAATGTGTATTTGTGTTGTTCTTTGTGGTCAAAGTACGTGTTATTTATTCGGAGTTCATTATGTGCACATATCTCGAGAAGTATGTCTCCATTTTCGTTTGTCGCCGCTTCATTAAACTTCTGCATAATTCCCGGGAGGGGAGTATTCCCTATTCTCGAGTTAAAATCTCCCATTATAAATATTTTTTCTGTTTGTGGTATTCTGTCTAGTGTGCCTTGAAGTGCTTCGAAAAATTCTTCCCTTTCATTCTTTGGTTTACTTATATCTGGCGTGTAAATGCTGATAACATGGGTTTTTTTTCCGCTAGCTTCATGGATAGGTGAAGTATATTTTGATTGATGTAGTTTACCTCTTTGACTGCGTTTTCAAATTTCCTATGCATTAGTATACCAACACCCGCTTGAGCTCTTAGGTCCTTGTCTACTCCACTGTAGAGTAGTGTGTAGTTTTGGTATCTCATGCTGCCTTTGCCCTTTTTCTTTGTCTCTGCAATTGTACATACGTCTATTTTGTGTTTCTCTATTTCCAATATTACTTCCTGGTCTTTCGTGTGTATTAAAAATACCGCTACGGATAAAGATAACCAGTAGCGTCACTAATATTTGCGCTTTCAATGAAACAGGAAACAACAATAATAAATATATCTTTATTAGTATTTCCTAACAAAGACAAAAGAACTCACAAAGGTAATACCTGTGGTGAGTTTATGCAGAAAAATTTCGAGAACAGAATCTATATATCAAAACAATTTACCATACTCAAAACATACATTGACATTCTCCATGGAATGCCGAATTGTAACCATACGACCTAATGAAATTGTAAATAATTATTTGTTTATATCTACCAAACTTTTAATATAGTTTCTATTGCATAAGAACAACCACTCGTTCACTTTGCATTTGTACTTTTTCAAATTTCTTTCCGATTTTACTTCCAATGGAAGTCTTTCGAAAATTTGGGGGTCAAGGAAGAAGTGGCTCCGCTGACTTATGGTCTTGTGAACTTTTAGAGTCTTTAGGGAGTACTCACTATATCTTGTACCCATACCATGTTGCACATGTACTTGTTTCTGAAGATTATTGTGAAGATGTTTTAAAATCGCAGAACAAAATAGCTATTTCACATCCCATGCTCCTGATATTTCAAACAATGAATTTGTTGGGAATGTAATATCTTTTGTGAACAATTTTGAGGAGCCATTTCTGTTGTATAACCAGCTTATCGAGTATATTACTATAAGCGCCACCCCATGCAACAATACCATAACGCAAAAACGACTCCACCAGGGCTTTGTACACCATTTTTATATGTTTTTTTCGATTATATTAGATAAAATCTTATATTCAGAGACGAGACCTCTAACTTTTAATGCCAGCTTTTTTATATGAGCATCCTACTGAAGGTGCAAATCCAGAATCACCCCCAAACACTTGACATGGTCACAACAAGGAATCACAAACGACCATTCCTCACTAATAAAGGGGTTTTCTCTGGAAGGGAACGCTTATCAACCAAAAAGGGAACGTACACAGTCTTAGTGAAATTTATGCTCAAAAGGTGTACGTCAAACCAGTTTTTATGCATACAAAATCCTTTTCTGCGGTTTTCCTCAAATCTTTCCAATTATTTCCAGAATAAAATAGTGCAGTGTCGTCCGCAAAGCTCATTATACGACCTTCATATGTATCTATAGGATTCTTTAACTCCTGAAGCATAGAGCTTCAGTAAGTGCTCACCAATGGACCCTATTTCTCGCCGTAACTTTGGCCTCCATGTCTTTCCCACCTTCTTCAATTCGTCCATAATTGACCTTCTCCATGTGTGTGCTAGTATTCCTTTTCTTCTGCCCTGTGGGTTTCAGTTCAGTGCTGTCTTAGCAATACAATTGTCATCCTAGCTGAGGGTGTGTCCGATCCAGCCGATTTTATTCTGATTGGTCAGGTGAAGGAGATCTTCGTTTTTAATTGTCTGTGGCCAGAAAATTCTGAGTATAATTCTAAGACATTTATTCGCGAAAACTTGTAGATGATCCGTTAGAGTTTTCGTTACCTTCCAAATTTTGCAGCCGTGCAATAGTACAGACTTCACGTTAGAATGATATAGACGCAATTTGTTTTTGTAGAATACTGGCTGGAATTCCACACTGGTCTAAATATGCTGAAGGCGTTTTGGGCTTTTCGTAGTCGGTGTCTTATATCAGCTTCGGCTCCCCCACTCCAGCCAAGATAGGTGAATTCGTTGACGTCCTCTATGTTCTCGTCTCCCACACGAAATTCACTGCTGCAGTTGGTGTTCAGCCTCATTTGGTCTCTTGTATATTAATTTGAAGTCCAGTCTTCTTGGCTTCGTCGGCTAGCGCTGCCAACGTTAGCTGTTTCCAGAACATAATCGAGCATGATATTAAATAGGATGTGAGAGAGCACACAGCCCTGTCTGACTCCTGACAAGAGTTCGAACTTGCCAGTACTTGTGCCGTTGTGAGCGATGCAGCGTTTTGCGTCTTTATAGAGACATTTGATCAGGTTTATCATTTTCTCAGGTACTCCTCTCAGCTTAAGTACTCTCCAAATTGCTTTTTGTGACAGTCCATCAAAGGCTCGCTTGAAATCTATAAGAATGAGGCATAACGTCACTTGCAATTCCACTGATTGTTCAATGAGGATTCGGACTGTGTTAATATGGTCAGTGCAGGAAAAAGCCGGTCTGAAACCAGCTTGGTTCGGTCGTAAGGTCGTTCCGATCTCTTCTGTTAGTCGGTTTTTTCATTACTGAGGCCAGTACCTTGTTGACAGTATTAAGCAGGGTAATGCCCCTCCAATTTTCGCACAAGATAAGGTCACTTTTTTGGGCACTTTCATGATGATATCTTCATTCCAGCCCGTTAGAATGTTTTCTGTTTCCCATATATGAGTAATTATGGGAGCTAATAACTTGGCACTTATCTGTGGATCAGCTTTCAATAGGTCAGCTGTTACATTGTCAATTCTTGGGGCCTTGTTATTCTTCAAGCTCCTCGTTTGAATCGTCCCCTTCATCTTGCGGGGTACCTAACATATTCTGGAAATGTTCTTTCCATCTCTTTAGTTGTTCGCTTTGCGTGTTAGCAAGATGCCTGTTTCCGATCTTAAATGTTTTGACTGATTTGAGGCATTTCCTGTTAATTTTTAGTAATTTGGTAGAGCTCTCTTGCATTATTCTTTCGCGCCGCTGTCTGTACCTCCTGTGAAAGTTCCTCAACCCATTTTCGTTTGTCTCTTCTGGCTGCTCTTTTCACTCTTTTATTCATCTTCTGATATAATCGTTGTGCTGCCGCTTTCGTTTCCATTGTATGCGCTGTCAAAGTTTCTCCTTTTATTCTCTTTCTTTCATTTATAAGATTCCATGTTTCATCAGATACCCATTCCTTCCTCTTTCTCTCTACTGTACCCAGTACGTCTTCAGCTATCTCTGTGAGTACCTTTGCCAGGCTTTCCAAATCTTGAATATTTTCTGTTCTTGTTTTTCCCTTTATTTCTTCTTTGAATGAGTTACATTCTTTTCTGTTCTTTAGTTTAACAACATTGTACTTCGGTCTCTTTAGTCTCATTGGGTTTTGGTTCCTTGCCAGCTTGAGCTTCAAAACGCCAATAACAAGGTGGTGATCACTAGCTATATCAGCTCCTCTCTTGTTGTGGACCTCTTGCTGGGATGAGTGCCATTTCCTCGATATGGTTATGTGATCTATCTGGTTCTCGGTGCGTTTGTCAGGTGAAATCCAAACCCAAACTTTGTGCATTTTTCTGTGGAGGAATAGGGTCCCTCCAATTACGAGGTTATAATTACAGCAGAAGTTTGTGAAGTATTCACCGTTCTCATTCATGTCGCCGAGACCATGAAGTTTGTGT
The DNA here is from genome assembly GCA_013387265.2 of Cryptolaemus montrouzieri. Lineage (NCBI taxonomy): Eukaryota > Metazoa > Arthropoda > Insecta > Coleoptera > Coccinellidae > Cryptolaemus > Cryptolaemus montrouzieri. The sequence goes on along the minus strand of JABFTP020000062.1, from coordinate 14,265,524 downwards.
TTTCGTGAACAACCTTGGCGGTTAGGTCCCCATAAACTATCATTATATCGCCTTTCGCAACTTGTTGAGACGTTTCGTCTAACTGGTCATAAAAATCTTGTTTGTCCCTCTATGGGGAAGGGTTTGTGGGTGCGTACCATCGGATAATAGATAATAGGTAGGAAATATTCTGTCGTTGATTGGTTTCCAAGATATGAGGCTCTGTCTTGTATGTTTGCTAAGAATCAAACCCACACCACTCTCGTGGCTTCCGCTTTCTTTTCCACTATATAAAAAAAACTCTCCTGTTTGAGTTCTATTCTCGCCAATTCCTAACCATCTAACCTCTGAGAGACCTAGTAGGCTCTGTTTATATTTATTGAACTCATTCACAATTCGTGCTAACTTAGAAGGTTCATACAGCGTTTTTACATTCCAACAACAATTCTTATCCTTTCCTTAGTCGTGGCCAGAGTCGTCGTTAGGTTTTCCGTCCGGTTTACTCTTTCTGAAGTTTCGGTGATAATTGGAATTTAAGGTGAGTAAGTTATTAGCCTTCTGCAACCGAGTCTGGTCCTGGGGCTGCCAGCTTTAGCTTCCAAACAAGCCTCAGGTGAAACCTGGCTAGTAAGCAACAACATTTCCTTCGTACTGTATTTTGAGGATATACCGCCTATGCTCGGTCGTCAGTGCCTCGTTTGTGGAAGCAGGGGGCACAAAGTTCTTTCTGAACAGAGGGTGTTGTGCAAGAGAGGCTTTATATTGCACATCATTGCACCATGGGCATCCCCAGACAACCTTTAGTTTGTAAAAATAGCAATTTTTTCAAATATATTTTAAACAATATTGGCCCTAAAACGGTTCCCTGCTGAACCCCGCATTCAACCATCTATTCTAACTAGTTGTTTTCTATTAGTAAGGTAACTCTTCATCAATTCCAGCCCGATTCCACCAACTCCCATCCCCTCCAACATTTCCAGCAGAATGCCATGCTCCACCGTATCAAATGCTATTGTTAAGTCTATACAAATACACAATGACACTTTACTGTCATTGAAAGCTCTGTAGATGTTTTCAGTTAGTGTAGCGATGGTATCCTGCGTGGACTTCTTCTCCCTAAATCCATACTGCATATGTGACAGAATGTTCATATCCTCCAAATATAAAGATAACCTATTTTTCATGTCATACTTTTCGTCGTTTCAGTATTTCATTTAGAAAACCTTCCAAAATACCACAAGCTATTTCTGACAACAATACAGAAATTCTGGATATGGGGAGATCACAATTATTCTTCTTGTTATTTGTTGTTGGAGTTGCTTTATAGATTGCATTCAGTAGAATTTGACATTTGAGATTTCATTCATTAATTCACAAAAAGTATAAATTCAGGTGTGAAATTTCCATAAATTATTGAGTAATAAACCTGAAACTTCAGAAATCAAGTCCAAATTTTCCGATCACAAATTTTATGATAGGTTCAGTAAACTTTCAGATGCTAATTTTAACGAAGATAGGTTTCACTTCTAAAAAAGGGTTTTAAACACGATTTAGAGTCAAATAACGCTCGTCTCCTTTTCGATCTGCTAGGAATTGAAACCGAAATAGCCTTAAATCATTCATCGCAAGCCAAACCCCTAAAACACTCTGCAACGTTACTACTTCAAAAAGAGTTCAATAGTTTTCAACCTAAGAAATTCGAAAATACAAATTTAAAGTCCATTAAATCTAAGTCCGTATCTGAAGATATCATATTCATCAATGCAGATAATCATAAAGTCATAGCCTCAAATGAAGCAGATTATTTATTGAAAACCCAAAATTTCATTGAATCAGGTAGTTTTTAAAAAATTGATAAAGATACAATAAATAAATTTCAATCCATTGTAAAAAGCGCTTAAGAGTATGCCAAGTCTACAATACCTACCAACCAGAAATATAAACTTTTCATTGACAACCCGCAATCTCCAAAACTTTACTCCCTCGTCAAACTCCATAAAACAGAGCATCCCATTAGACCAGTAGTTTCATATTTTCAAGCTCCAGCTGCAAAACTTTCACGCTTTCTCATAGACATCATTCACGCTAATTTTGAACCTAAATTCTCAAGAAAAACTCTTCAGTCCTAATAAATAAAATTCAGCACACGATACTACCACCGAACGCTGAACTTATGTCATGGGATGTAGTAATTCTCTTCCTTAGTGTTCCACCTAGTGATACAGTGAACCTCATCAACATCGCTATTCAACGACCAGAATAACTCCCCATTCTAGTACTTGTCTTGATAATATTTTAACCAATATTGAAGGAGGATTATCCTCTGTAATTGAGGCTCATTTTTCGGATCATTGCGCTCAGAAAGTATCTTTCACTTTGAATACAAAGCATTCTATAGTGGCCCCCAGAGAATCAGATCACGGTGCATGAGTGATTGTAAGATTAATGAATTTGTTAGCATTATCTCTAGAGTGAATTGGGATAAAGTCTTAGGTCATGTTTCAGAGGATGCTAATTTGATGTGGAATGCCTTTTCTGATTATTTCAGCTCAGTTTTGAGAATCTGTTTCCGTTAAAGTGGGTGAATACTGGTACTGCAGTAAGTCTTATAAAAAACTCCTGAAATTCTTAAATTAAAAGACACCTTGGACAAGGTTTGTTCAGTGTTTCGGCTCCATCCTCAATTTAAAAGTGTATATCAAAATGCGAAAAAGAAGTATGACGATGCAATTTTGAAAAGTAAGCAAACATGATGAAGATCCGAAATTCTGACAATAGATCAAAGGCAGCTTGGCAAACTGTCAATGAACTCACAGGTAGATGTCAGAAATCTAAGCCAGCTATTTTTCCTTCAGGTAGTCCCTCAAAAGTAGTAGAGGATTTTATCAACTATTTTGTCAATATAGCACCGAATTTATGCAAAAATTTCCGAAAATCCTTCTCAATGTTTTCCCAAAAGAAGAAATAAGAAATCTATCTTCATGTTTGAGGTAACTGAGAGTGAAATCTGCAATACTGTCATGAAAATGAAGAGTAAATCATCTTGTGGGTATGATAATATTCCTATGAAATTAATAAAAAATCTATTCACATTCTTTCTGAACCTTTGTCCCTCATAATGAATCGAGCTTTTGTAGATGGAGTTTTCCAGATCGCCTTAAAATCGCTATTGTCAAACCACTTTACAAGAAGGACAATCTTGAAGAGTTTGGGAACTATCGACCCATAGGTTTGCTTACAAATTTCTCAAAAATATTCGAAAAATCTTAGCTAACAGGTTTATTAAGTTTTTCAAGAAATTTAAAGTTTTTCTCATTGTCAGCACGGTTTTGTCGGGGAAATGTACTGATACTGCTATATTTGAACTGATTCATGCAGTAACAGAGACTTTGGAATCGGGTTGTATCCCACTTGGGGTATTCCTGGATTTTTCAAAGGCTTTTGACTGCGTGCAGCATGATATATTGCTGGAAAAGCTTGAAGCCTGTGGCATCCGAGATAACCAACTACTTCTTATGAAAAGTTACCTGAATGATCGGAAACAGAGACTCGTTACAACAATAGATGATCAAATTTTACGTCCTCTGAACAGAAATTAGTAATGGGTGTCCCCAAGGAAGTATTCTTGGCCCACTTCTTTTCGTAATATATATAAATGACCTTCCCAACGCTCTTGATGGAGATGTTTACGACTCTCTTGTTATGTTTGCAGATGATACCAATTATCTTGTATTAGATGAAGAGCCTATCTCTGTCACTTCTCATGCGAATGTAGCATTTGAAAAGATTGAAAAATGGTGTGTTGATAATCATATTTTGTTGAATATGAGGAAATCGGAAAGTGTTATTTTTCATACAGATCAGTCTAAAATTGAAAGAGCCTGCACACTCAAAATAAATGATGTCGACATACCTATTAATTCTTCTTGTAAATTTTTGGGAGTTACTTTGGATAGCAATATGAAATGGATTAATCACATTGAGACACTAAGTAAAAGGCTCCACTCAGTTATTTATACACTGAATGCCCTTAAACATCATGTTGATGAAGAAACATTACTACTTGTTTATTTTTCTAATTTCCAGTCGCTGATGGCCTACGGTTTGATTTTTGGGGTTGCTGCTCGAATGTGAGTAGAATTTTTCGGATCAAAAGTGGGCACTGAGGATCATTTATCGAATGGGTTGTAGGGTTTCTTGTCGAGGTCTTTTCAGGGCAAAAGGATTTATGACCCTTTTGGTCTTTACATTTATAGAAGCTTAGTGTTTGTTAAACAGCATAAAGTCTATTTTTACAACATGTTCAGGACAACAACACTAGACAAATATTTCCTTACCGGTATCCAAAGTGTCGACTGACGCTTACCCAAAAGCAGGCCGAATATACTTGCCTTAGGTTTTTAATGCGTTACCCAGAGCTTTCAGAATATTAGGTGAGATTAATCTGTTCAAGAAAAGGGTTCGCAATTTGATAATAGATTGTGAACCGTATTGTGTGAATGAGTTTTACGACTATTGTAAAAATTTTAGTCGTAAATAATCATTTGTATCTTATTGTGACTTGTTCGTCGAATTTTTGTATTACATTGTACTAGTGTTTTTACGATAATTCTGTTGAATAAATATTTATATTATTATTATATTATTAATTAATAAAGTCAATCCGATAGTTCAATCAGAAATCTTACACCTTTTAGAAATTTGTATAGAACAAAATTATTTTAACTTCAATGGAGTATTATATAATAGTAAAAAGGTTAAATCATGGGTAATCCTCTGAGCCCTCTTCTCGCTGAAATTTTCATAGATAATATTGAAGAAACTATCCAAGAACATCCGTTATTCAAATACTTTATTTATTGGTTTAGATATGTCGTCGACATATTTTGTTGTTTCATTGGCACAAACAGACAATTAGAGTTATTCAAAAGATTCATCAACAAAATTCACGATAATATTACGTTAGAAATAGAAACAGAAAACTCCATTAATTTTCTGGATTTAACTATTACTGAAATTAACGGCAAACATGATTTTTCTATTTTTCATAAGCCATCGCAGATATTACTATTCACAGCTCATCTACACACTCTCATCCACATAAATTAGCTGCTTACAATAGTATGGTACATAGACTCATAAATATCCCAAAGTCACAAAATAATTTTATATAGGAGCAAAATATAATTAAGCAAATATCAGTCAATAACAGTTACAGTCCTAGTATGATTGCGAACATGATTTCACGCAAAAATCTCAAAAATCAATCCAGAAAGTATAAAAAGTTCTAACTCAAAATACAACAGCTTAACTTATATTGGTAATCCTAGTCTAAAATTAAAATCATTCCTCTCGCATTATAATTTCAATATAGCATTCCGAACTGATAATTCTTTAGGCCGACATATGGAAAACTGCAAATCTAAAATTGATAAAAGTAATAAATCTGGTGTTTATAAACTGTCTTGATTGTAATAAAATTTATATTGGTGGAACTTTCAGAAATTTCAAAGTTAGATTATCCGAGCACAAACGTAATTTTAATTATCATAAATTAGATTCCCATTATTCTAATCACCTACTCGAAGAAAACCATAACTTTAATGATAATTTCAAAATTTTACACAATGAAAATAATAGACAAAAACTCAATCTATGGGAAATTTTAGAGATTGACAAAGAAAAGAATTCAGGCAGGTTACTTAATAGTCAATTAGATCTAAATCCTTCTCCTTTACTCAATCTTTTCAATTCAGAAAGTAAACAACTCCGATGTGTTTTCCAACATACTCCTTGTACTTGTACCTATTGTAATATTAAGTAGGAAATAAGAATAATATATAAGGAATAATTCTGTTCATTAGTTTGTATCTATCTGATGAAGCCACAGTGTGGTGAAACCGGTCTATAGTTTCGTTAATATAGTTAAAATCTAAATACCATAGTTTTATTCCATTGAAAATATGTATATCGATTTTCATCAAGTAACGACCTCCTCAATCAAATCATAATTATTTATTTCGACAAGGCAGAGGCGTTCTCTGTTGGTTCACCAAACACAAATACACCTTGTTCAGTGTTAAATGTTCTTCTCTGTGATTTGTCCATGTTCACAGATAAATTCTACTGATATTGCCATAGAGAATTATTTAGCGAAAGCCAAAATTTCCATCTCTACTCATCGACGAATTTCATATGTGATTCGAATTGAAAAAAGCACAAGTTTACGATATACCTCCGTGGGATGAAACAAGTTTTCGAATGCATTAATGCATTCTGTTTTCTATATGTAAAGTTCACATAGCTGCCCCACAAAACCATCGAATTTGAGTTAACGTGACTATTACTGTGGTATCTAAAGGGATCTGCTTTTCACATTGCCCATGGCACTAGGGGGTTAAATACATCTGAAGTCACCGACGATATACAGATGTCAACGAAAATCAGACCGAGCGAAATTGGATATCTCAGATGAAAAATTCCAGAAGGGAGAGACGAAATACTACTCTTTCGTCTCTCCCGTAAAAAAATTATACAAGCAAAGAATAACTGAAACGAAGAAAAATCGGAACTTCTAACACACACAAAAATCAGATAGTCCTTTCAGGGTATAATTTAATTCAACTTGAGGTCGACTACATCCGTTGTAATTCTTTGAACAACCGTATTTTACTGTTATTATAAAAACATTTTTTCAAGCCAAGCACACATTCTTCTCATCAGAATGGAATTCGTTTCTTGTATTCAGTTCATTATACTTCTAAAATATTTGTAATATCATATCCAAATTATAATTTTATTCATGGGAATGCGTATTATGCAAAATTTATGTTTTGTATTTGAGAAATATCGTTAAGTCGAAGATATATGGAAATACAGACGAAAAAATTCAGCATTTTATATTTTATTGTGTATAGGTACAACTGACGTTTGGATGTCACAGAAAAAATAAAGATCCTTGGCGATTTTCCACATAGCAACTAGTTTATAAAATATGCGCTTTTCAAGGAAAATTATTCATTAATTCATGAATTAACATAAAATTTTCAAAAAGAGCTTCCGAGATTGGTATCCGAGATCGTTGTGATTACATCAACAGTAGTAAAATAACATTGAATATCCCAGTGTAGAATGAGAACGCACATTCGTCGTTATTATTTAATTATTAGATATTAAGTCTAGAGGTTTTGATCCATAAGAACGTGGCATTTCGACCAGTAGTTTCTTTTATTGATTTACCATTATATAATTTGACAAAGTCATATCGAAGTTTCTTGACAAACTCTTTGATCGAAATGATGAAAAATACGTGAAAGACTCTTTCTCTTTTTCGACTGTCATTAGAACGAAGCAAATACCACCCAATTTTGAACTTGTATCTTTGGGCGTGTTTACAAATATTCCTATGCAATTGGTTAAAGTTATAATTGAAGATCATACTTAAGGAAGATACAACGATGTTAATGGAGGATTTTCTGCTACTTTTTGATTTTTGTACATATAATAACTATTTTCAGTTTGAGGACTGTTTCTACCAGCAAACTTTTGGCTTGGGGATGGACTGGGTAACTGTCTGTTACCCATTTGTGAGGACATTGTTATGTTCAGACTACAGGAACTTTGTTTACGACTTTCGCCTTTTTTCACCACCATTTTTTTGTAGGTATGTGGATGACATTTTAACTGCAATTCCACAAAATACCAAAGATAGAGTTCTTCAACTTTTCAATTCTTTTGATGAAAGTGTTCAGTTTACAATTGAATCTGAAAGTGAGATGCAGATACCATTTCTCGATGTCCTCGTCCATTAAGAAAGATAACGGTAATATACTGACTAACTGGTATCATAAACCTACATTTTCAGAGAGACACCTCAGTTTTCGATCCGAGCATCCACTCAAACAGAAACTCAATGTTGTTCAAAATCTCATACACAGAGCGATCAACTTATCGAGTGAAACGTATAGTGATAGCAATCTTAAGTACATTCAAAAAATTCTAATGAAAAATAATTACCCTATTTCCTCATGACGAAGTTAATCCATAGATATTAAAGACCAACTTTGAAACCCGAATCTATTAATAGCAACAATCAAACTAAGTTCTACAAAATTCCATATGTGGGAGGTTTATCTGAGAGAATACAAACATTTTTGCTAGAAACACGCGCAACATAAAAATTTGTCTGAAAAGCAAGAATACTCTCAAAATTCCCTCTTTTACAAGAACCAAAGCAACGGTAGCCATTGAACAACAATCAAATGTTATATATGAAATTCCCTGTTTGTCCTGTGAGGCTTGCTACATACGTCAAAGTGGTAGATATTTACAAAAAAGATTGAAAGAACAGATAGCAGACTGCAAAAAATTTTCGGAATAGACCACACTCCACCACTTTGGTTGAACATAAAATAAATCAAGGACACAATTTCAACTTTGAAAATGCAAGAATCTTGGGAAAACAGAATTTCTACGGTAAAAGAATTTCTAAAGAAATGCTCGAGATAAAAAAGAATGAGGGTAGGGCCGTAAACAGACGATCTCATTTTAACATTATTGAAAAATTAAGAACGAAATGAAATTCAAACTGATCCTTTTTTGGTACCTACTTGACGTGATCTACAATATTGCTTTCATGCATACGACTGACATATGATTTTCGAGTTTATTCATTTCTTTTCAATGTCATTGCGAATTTCAGACTGTGTGTGTTGTTTCGATTTCAAATTATGAATTTTCCATTTACGTAATGTTTTATCGGTGTTTGTTAGTCATTTTAAATGTTTTTAGATCTCATTTGTTTCGTACCCTTATAATTCGTTTTATATATACATATACATATGTATATATATAGTTGAATAGTTGCCCTGAAGAAGACTCAATAAAGGTGTCGAAACGTCGGCTAATTTACTACAATAAGTTCTGTTATTCTTTTGATCCTTACTCAAAAAAAAACCTACTGCATTAGATAGTTAGATTAATCACGAACTAACTACTTTTTTACAAGAAAATGATGCAATCAAACCTGGCATTTGGTATTGATTAGGACGGTTTCGACGAGTCGATGCTAATAGGAGAAGACACTTAACCTAACTGAAGGATAAGAATGATAAGTGGTGACCTCTCCATTTGTCTCAAAATTTATACTTCCAGGTATTTGTTCAGGCAGGTAAGGAAATAGAGAATATTCACTGGAGCATATTCTGAATAGAATAGCATAGCTGGACAGTTCACGAGTATGACTACCCAAATACTGTTCAGGTGGACAGATTCGACTTTTTAGTACTGCAACTGTTACTGAAAAAGGAGCCCTTACCCCATGTTTTTTTTGCGTGAGGAATTCATTGCAGCAAACAGATTCAAGGAAACTGCTTTCGTTTCCGAGTTATTTAGAATTTATAAATATTTCTGAAATGGGTCAATTTCTCGATTGTTTCTGAAGTCATGTTAAAATTGTTTTGATATTCTGCAGATAACTCATAGGGAAGGTTTGGTATATTGAACCATTCGTTAAATAGAACCCCCATCAAATAACAATTGAGTAGTTTACTGTTAGCTTGTTTTCATTAACGAAAAACGAATAATTTTCAATGAAATAAAACTAAAGTATTTAGATTTTCACTATATCAACAAAACTTTGACCGGTTTCACCACACTGTGGCTACATCAGATAGATACAAACTAATGAACAGAGTTATTTCTAATATATTAGTCTTATTCCTACTTAATATTACATTTTATATTCCGGAACAAGATTCAAAGAATTCAGGTAGGTTACTTAATAGTCAATTAGATTTGAATCCTTCTCCTTTACTCAATCTTTTCAATTTATAAAGTAAGCAACTCCGATGGGTTTTCCAACATACCTTTTGTACTTGTACCTTTTTTAATATTAAGTAGGAAATAAGATTAATATGTGTGGTGAAACCGGTCATAGTTTTGTTAATATAGTGTATAGTACATTTCTTACTTAATATTATAATAGGTACAAGACAAGAGGTATGTTGCAAAACCCATCGGAGCTGCTTACTTTATGAATTTGAAAACATTGAGTAAAGGAGAAGGACTAAGATCTAGTTGACTATTAAGTAACCTACCTGAATTCTTTGAATCTGGTTCCGGAATCTAAAATGTGATATTAAGTCGGAAATGGGACTAATATATAAGGAATAACTCTGTTCATTAGTTTGTATCTATCTGATGAAGCCACAGTGTGGTGAAACCGGTCATAGTTTTGTTAATATAGTGAAAATCTAAATACTTTAGTTTTATTTATCGATTTTCATCAAGTAACGACCTCCTCAATCAAATTATTGAAAGCAGCTGAGACAAGCATTTTGGTCATTTGGTATTTCAAGCTGATTCTAAGATACTGGTTCTTATTCAGTTGTTTGAAGAACGAAGTATTTCCGAAATATATAAAACTGAAGACACATAATACCAGCCCCGCAGCCCGAAATGGAGTACTACAAGGCAAAAAGAAATGGTTGAAGTTAGAAATCAAGTTTCAATACAGCCAACGAGACAACTACAACATCTTTTTAAAGGTAATCCATTCGGAATTGCTTCATAGATCGCATTCAGTAGAATTTGACATTTTAGATTCCGGAACAAGATTCAAAGAATTCAGGTAGGTTTCTTAATAGTCAATTAGATCTGAATCCTTCTCCTTTACTCAATCGTTTCAATTCATAAATTAAGCAACTCCGATGGGTTTTCCAACATACCTCTTGTACTTGTACCTATTGTAATATTAAGTTGGAAATAAAACTAATATATAAGGAATAACTCTGTTCGTTAGTTCGTATCTATCTAATGAAGCCACAGTGTGGTGAAACCGGTCATAGTTCTGTTAATATAGCGAAAATCTAAATACTTTAGTTTCATTTCATTGAAAATATGTATATCGATTTTCATCAAGTAACGACCTCCTCAATCAAATTATTAAAACGAATTTCATTGTTTTCAATGCAAAATTTGGTGTTTTTTGCTAGTGGTGTAATTAAGGCAAAGGTAAGCTTTTATGTATTCATATTTTTAATTGAGATTCGTTATTAGGTAACAATTAACTGGGGATAAACATTAGCCGGCTTAGATGGGTAATGTTCTCGTCAAATACATTTTTTATGAGAGTTAACAGTTTGCTTAAATGGATCACACATGGTCGGTTAAAATGGACTGCTCCAATTTTTCGAAATTTTCGCTGTTTGTAACAGATGACTGAACAAAAATATTTTAAATGGAGAGCAGAAGATCTACAAAACACTATACAGGATTATAAGAATGGAGATATTGATTTGACCGAGTGTGCATGATTACACAAGATGCCCAAAGTGACATTAAAAAGATATTTGGATAAAGATGACCCAGAAAAAAGTGTTGAAAATAATAAAAGCAAACCAACGGTGTTTGACAGTGAGTTTGAAAATGTTTAGTAGAGCACATATTATTTTTGGATCAACGCATGTTTGGGTTAACTATCACAGAAGTTGAAAGACTTGCTTACCAAACTGCCCAGAAAATAAACTGAAACATAACTTCAATAGAACAGATAAAGTAGCTGGGAAGGCCTGGTATTAGACAAGATTAGTCTTCAACAACCTGAGGCAACTTCTTTGAATCTACCTTAATGATTTAACAGGGAAAGCATTCAAAACTCTTTTGTTATTTATGAGCAAAAAGTTGACACTAACAAACTGAATGCTGACAAAATATTTAACATTGATGAGAGCGAATTCCCATAGTGCAAAAAAAACCAAAAAGTTTCAGGTGATATGGGAAGAAATCAAGTTCGAGCATTAACCAGCGGTGAAAGATGTTAATTGGTCGCCTGTGTGTTTTTTTTTAGACAAAGAGGAGGAAAATCTTCGAAAAGATGCACCCCGGGGACGGCGACAATGTCGGGTTTTTACCGACTAAAAACCTCCTCTTGGAGTTCCAGCCCGTAGGCTATAGTCTCCATAGTGCAGAATTAAAGGATGCTGAGATTAGAGAGTGACCTAATTGTCAATACGCTTACGCGGACGGAGATTTTTGGAGAGAAGAGAAGAGAACTGTATCGAACCGTTTGGGCTGACAGTTTGCTAATACGGAAATCGTTGGATTCTCGTGTTTTGAGATGTTTTCACGTAGGTGCTAATTTGAGAGTTAATTCGGTAAGTGAGGCTACTTCGAAATCCTTAAGGATATCGGCGTTCCTCACAAACCATGGAATGTTTAGCGACGTGCGCAGCAATTTGGAGAAGGTACCTTCTTCTTGCTAAAGGTCGCCTATGTAAGTGCAATGATTATATTCAAACGAAAGCGCATGAGTGATCAGATTACAGTTACAGTTAGCAGGCTTCCAGCTGCAGCTACCTCTTTCATTTGATCACTCATGCGCTTTCGTTTGGCGGCATAAGCCAACAACGGAAGATAAGGTCTTACTGTTGCTCGATGGACACACGACACACAGCTGAAACCTTGAAGCTTTGATGTTCGCACGCGAGAAATGCATCATTTTGCTACAATTACCAGGACATATTACGCACAGATTGCGACCGCTTGACGTGTTTTCAAGCCAATGAGCACTTACTACACCCAAGCCATCGAATCTTGAATGCGTTCACATCCTGGCAGTGGTGTGACCCAGTATCAAGTAAGCCGGCTTATTAATGAGGCATATGAACGCGCAGCCACGATCGGTAACCTCAAAGGATTTAAAGCCAGTGGTACTTGCCCTTGAACCGGAACATATTTCAAGATCACCATTTCGCACTAGCTGAAGCTTTGGTCGCCAATGTTACCAGTTCTGGGCAAAATGATTCTCCAACATTCTCTACATCACCTCAGAGTTAGACGAAATCAAATGTACCATAAATCCTCATTTCCAAAAACAATTTACCGGGTCGAGGCAGAGGCGCTCAAAAAGCTGTTAAACTGATATATTCTCCGTATAAAAATGACTTAGAGACACCTCAGCAGAATGCTAAGCACTCCAAAAAAGTTCCATTGCAATTAAATAAACGGATTAAGTAGACGATAAAAAAATAACTAAATTACTAAATAATCATAAAACAGCATGCAATAAGAAAGATTTAAAAACTGAAAACAGTGAAGAGTCGACTGAAGAAGACAAAGAAGTTATAGTCTTTGCCGATTCAGTGAGTCGCGATTCAGAAGATAAAGTGGGTTGAATACAATGTAGTTAATTATAATCTTAATATCAGGACGCAAAATTTGGCGGAAAAGTAAAATACATGATGGCTAGATAACCATCAGTTGGCCTCAATGTTTGTAAGATAACAAAGTATTAGACTATTTTCAGTTTTTCCCGTAAGCGGGAAACTTGAGTTTTTTGCACTAAAAAAGGGCTAAGAAACGAAATCATTGGCAGAAATATCTAAAAATCGTAATTCAAAAATTTTTTGAGGGAAATAAGTTCAGTTGGACATTATTTTTGTATGATATTAAAATATTGAACTGTTGCCTTTGTTTTTCGCCCGCACAACCATGAAGAATTGAGTTTCCCGTACTAAAAGAAGAAAACACCGGTTTTGCGTTTTTGTGGTGGCGGACCATCAAGAAAGTTTCGAGAAGATTCATAAAACTACCTGCCCAGACATCCATACATTAAACGTACGAAAAAATTTTTGAAGAAAAAATGTTTTTGGGGCACAGGTGAGGCTAAATAAATATGAAAATATTTTGCACGTTTTGTGAGGACAGTGTTCATGAATTTGTTCAGGTTTTCAAGCGATCAGAATCCAAAGTAAAGAATCAGACTTAGAAAATACATTTTTTGATATTAGAGGATGGGGGAGCGGGCAAAAACATGGTTTTTGCATTTTTGGAGGTAGCTCACCTATAGAAGAAATTTTGAAATTTTCAGAGAAGCACTTTTCATTAACTGAAACTATACTTCCATTGAGCGTAAGAAAAACTTTTGGAAAAAAATTTTTTTTGAGGCCCTTGTGGGAACCGAATAATAACGAGAAAATTCTACATGCATTGTGAAGTGATTAATAGTGTTCATAATTTTTTCAGAGTCTTTAAGGCAACAAAACCCTAGGAAAAACATATGATGTGAAAAAACACGTTTTCTGATATTGGGGGAGGAGGAGTGGGGAGAGAGGTTATAATTACGATGAAAGCTTTTCATTTGATCACTCCAATGGTATTTTTAATAAAAAAGGGTTTCGCTGTTTAGGACACTTCGTCTATTTTAACAATGGGGGTTACCCTCTGCGAATCAATTTAGGAACTAAACTCAATCTCCTTTGAATTCAAAATATAGTTTCAAGACAGAAAACAACATACAACCGTTTCATCCTTTCCGCCACTAATTTCCAATTCACGTTGAATATCATAATTTGAGGATTCGAAAAGACATATAAATGACATTGACATTCTATAATGAAATACTTATATCAACCTTACATTGGTAAACAAAATGTTACTGAAGTTCTATGGAAACACTTTGTTAACTTCATGTCAGGTAACAAAGTGAAGAAAGCTTTTTAGTGGGTGGGGTATGATGAAAGGGCGTTTTTAAAATTAGAAACTCAGATGTTTTTGAACGTACAACACTTTTAATTATGTGAAATGAAAGCTTGAATATTACTATTAAGTGTAGAAAAAGTGAAGAGAATCATGCTCTGAAATTCACATCAGGCACATGACGTCCGTGTTCCGCAATGAATTGCTGTAGTCGATTCTCAAAGTTCTGCATCAAAGAAATCTGTGTCGATTGCCCTAACTTCTCTTGAGATGGCTTCTTTCAACTCTTGCAAATTCGGAGGTTTATCGACATAGACCTTAGCTTTTAGATTTCCCCAGAAATAATCTCAAGCAGTGAGATCCGAGGAACGAGGGGGCCACGGCACATCACCAGGCTCTGGCTGTATGTAACGTGGCACCATCCTGTTGAAACAAAACATTTGCTCTGTTCATTCTTCGTGGTCGCAATTCTGACATTTCCTCTCTCATATTCGAAAAAAGATGGTTCAATCACCCCAAGACGGCTCATAGCGCACCAAACGGTGACTTTCTCACTGTGAAGTGGGAATTTATGCAGTTCATGGGAATTTTCTGCTGCCTAATATCGGCAGTTCTGTTTATTAACCGAACCGCTGGAATGAAAATGAGCCTCATCACTCATCATTATCACTGGTTCATTTTCGTCATTTGTATTATCTCGGCAAACTGCTGGCGTTGTGCCAAATCACATTCATTCAAGAGATGGACAATTCTGAGCTTATAGGGGTGAAATCGGAGGTCTTAGTGTAAAACTCTGCGAATAGTTCGATTACTCATTTGGAATACTGCAGCTCGTTCTCGGACGGAGCGCTCTGGGCTTTGAATTACAGCTTGACTAACTCTCTCCACGGAAGCTGGTGTCCGTACACTTCAGGAACGACCTTAAGGTTTCCGATTTATTACTGGTGCAGTCTTTCTAAAATTATTTACCCATGGGATGATTGTGTCACGTTTCGGAACTGAAGCGTTACGACCAATGTTGAAGCGCTGGCGAAAGCGCATAGATACTAATCAAAATGATACAAAGCGCTACAATGACAGACGCCCCCTTTTTTAAATACTCTTCAACTGAGGACGCACAGTGCTCTCTTGTCCAGATAATGATTGGGAACTAAATGGTAACCCCTCCTGAGTCGAAAGACTTCAGCCACTCCCCTCTACTCAGTCACCGTTACGTGTACTACCCGTTCCAAAAACGCCCTTCCATTACGCCACCCTGTACAACTCAACTGAAATTGATGCAATGATAACTTATTGCCAAAGTTGACTTGTTATTAATTGACGTAGCTTTTTATAACTGGGCCTTACTCGCTGGCTCGTTTATGTTAAAATTCTGGACCACTCGATTATTGTTGAAATTTTATGAATTATTCGCTGGATTATTTAGCTGACACTGAAGCTACAATTTTATTTCCCTACCTGAGCTAATACATCGAACTCTGATTATCCACCAAAGAGAAATCAACGTAAAGAATTATGAAGCAGTATACCTCGCAAAATTTTAATCATCAACTTAGTTCAACAGAATAGATCTTGAATGTAAGTATACCAGACTATATCACACCTGATTCGGCTCTGTGGTCGTATTAGCACTAACGGCGCACACGATGTTAACATCTTATTAAGGCTCGATTGAAAGAGACCTTGTATTTAGGTAGTAAATTTATTTTATCGATGGTCGATACACCAGTTCGGGTTACACTAAAGCAAATAATAATAATTAGAGCCATTATGTGGAATTCTATGAGGACCTACATCCAAGATGTGGCAATGGTAGTGACTACGTCTGATTTCTAACCAAGATATGAAATGTATCTTTCAATTCAATTAAGACGATTCCGAAAAATAAACTAGTTGATGTCGAAACGAATTAAAGGTATCTCGTAGGGTATACAAGGTTTTTTCAAAAAGTAAATGCAATTTTTCTGTTTTCTTGAAAGTCTCTATTCATCAATATCAAATTTGTATTTTCCAAGTTATGGTCCAGTTTTTTAACAATTATTCTGAACAGTTAATATCAATAATTATTTTAGTTCGGAAGTAAACATAAGGATCGTTTGAAAAATCCATGAAAAAATGATAACTACTCAATCTTCTGGGATGAGCCTTTATTATTTTTTTCCTCTTAGGCTTATACATTTCGTGCAGCGCAGCTGTTATCTGCTGATCCTTTCCGCTTGATAAGATTTGTCAAAATCTTTAAAATAACTATTTTTTGCAATCAGTTTCACGTTTGAATAACATTCCTTAATTTGATTGAGTAAGTCGTTACTAGATGAAATTGATATACAATATTAAATTAAATTAAACAAATTTTTACTATATTGAGGAAATTATAACATGTTTCACCACACTGCGGTTTTTTCAGTTAGGTAGTACATTTGAAATAATGATGTGCCTTATCTGAGACATTGGTAAAAACAGGTTCTGAGCTCAATAGGAGGGAATTTCAACCACGATTGCTTGTTTGAGCGATTGAAATTATTAATATTATATATGGAATTCTCGCTAAACACTTGGTGAAACCTAATCAAAAAATTATTGATTAAAACACTTAGCAAATGCTTCACAAAAATATATTAAACTACTCGACATATTTTTCGGGTTATCAGGCCATTATTGAGAGTAATACAATACTAAAAGGCAAAATGAGTGATTTTACTTGAATATAACAGCTTTTATATCAAGATACAGACCCAAGTCTGTTTGCTAAATACAACTTAGCTGGTTTTTACTACGAGTGTACGTGACTTCCATCACCTCCATATGTATATGTTCAATTCTATCGAAATTTATGAAATGATTCTTATCTTTACAGTGGTCAGAAAAACCAGTAGAATATTTGTTTTGAATAATGGATCTTTTATGTTCTTCAATTCTCTTCTCGATTCATCTTCCGGTTAGGCCTACATCAAAAGACAATTTGAGTATTTTTCATAAATTTGTTCACAGATCACTCACAGTAAAGATCGCATTTAATCTTAATAAAACAAAACATTATAAACTCTTACTGGGCAGTATTTATCCTTTGCATACTGAGAAATCGAATGGAAATTTCCAATTAATTATATTCCTTAACTTATCAACAAGATGAGTAATATATTGCACAAAAAAATAGCATCAGTACTAATGAAAACATTTGAGTTAATCGTTATCTAATAATAAAGATAAAATTAAACTATTGAATAAAAGGGAGTATATAAAATCCACTATAGTGAATGCGAGACTTTTATATAGGCCAAACCGAAAGATGTATTGAGAAGGGAATTGACGAATATGAAAGAACAATTATTCAAAACAAAAAATC
Organism: Cryptolaemus montrouzieri; assembly: GCA_013387265.2. Classification (NCBI taxonomy): domain Eukaryota; kingdom Metazoa; phylum Arthropoda; class Insecta; order Coleoptera; family Coccinellidae; genus Cryptolaemus; species Cryptolaemus montrouzieri. The sequence goes on along the minus strand of JABFTP020000062.1, from coordinate 14,247,721 downwards.
TACTGGTTTTTCTGACAATTGTATAGACAAATGTCATTTTATAGATTCACCGAGGTAATAAAGAGAAGAATATGGACATTATAGAGATGATGGAAATCACATCTGCTCGTAGAAAAAACCAGCCAATTTCTGATGAGCAAAGAGACGTATGTCTACCTCTTGTTGTAAATGCCCTTATATTTAAGTTAAACTACTCTTTTTGCGTTGCAATATTGTATTAATCTTGATAATGGCCTTATAACTCAAAAAATATGTCGAGTATTTTGAAATATTTTTGTGAAGTGTTGCCAAGTGTTTTCATTAATCATTTTAAATGATTAAGTAATGGAGTCAAACTTAGGTCTGATTGACTATTGAATAATTTTCGGGAATTCTTCAGTTTATTTATTTGCAATGCTTACCACAGGTTCAGTTTTAAAATAATTTTTTCGTTATGTGAAATATCAAAATTATCGTTAAAAGTATGCTTTTGTTCTAAAAATGATTGGCATCTGATTTTTGTTTGTCATAACAACAACGTCTGTGCTCTGATAAAAAAATTTTTGACGTTCTACCGATATAAATTTTATAACAACTTCCACAAGAAAATTTTAGTTTTACGGTTTCGACATAACTGAATCGTAAGTTCTGAAAGCTATGTTCAAATTATAAGATGAGAAGAATGACTTCAAATTTGGACTGAGTTGTACAATATAAGTTGATATATTATAGTTTTGCTAGGCTCTTCAACAGTAGGAAAAACTTGCATGTTGACTTTCTTCACTAGAAAGCATACTGTCAATCACACTAGAATTACAACCATTATTGACCGCTATTTGCTTTATAATATTGAACTCTTCAGGAAATTATTTCATAATATTAGTACCGTTGGAGAATAAATATCATTCTGTTTTAAGCAGCTATTTTATGTTAATGTGGAGGTGCGGACGAATTGTGAATTGTAATATGTGTATGGTTCATGGAGAATAGAAAAATTATGTGTTGAGTCAATTTTGGTTGTAGTTAAATCTATTAAAGTTGATGAAATTCTAAGTTTGCTTTTCCAAAGTGGACTTTGAATTAGGGTGGATTGAGTTTATAAAGCTACTAATGAAATCTATTTTTCTATTTGTACCTGTGAAATAAATGAGTGTGTTATCCACATATCTAAGAAAACAAATGCAGTGTTTTGATTATTGAATTAATTTCTCTATTTATTCATTTATCTATTTTTGGAACACAAACAGGAAACCCCAGCAACGTGTCGACGTTTTACAAACATAAATTACATTAATTGCTTATACTATAACTAAATCTTTATATCGAAAAAAAAACAAACAAGACAACTAGGTTATTCCTTAGAGTATTTTTCAGAAATATTTTCAAGGAGTACAATGATACCACAAAGAAGTCAATATTCTCACAATAATTATTACTCGATCGGAACATTCTAGACAAAGGAGGATTCGAGGAGCTATTTGTGTTGAATAGGTTGAAATGTCCCAAACTCCTCTGCTGTACACTGAAAGCAACTAGAGACAGTAAATCGGGAGAATCTACTCTTGCATTAACAGTTTTATATAAGGTAATAATATCTTTATGTTAATTATGAAAATTTCTGCTAGTAAAGGACAGGGGGATTGTTGAGTCTATGAATTTTTCTTTTCTTTATTCAAGTATGAGAGATAGGCAATGAACTGTCTGTGTCTCCACAATCATAAAACGCATCGTAACTGGTGATGAGACATGCGTTTATAAGTTTAACATGCAAACCAGCCAACAAGCTTTGGAATGTCGCTTTCCAACTGAACCGAAACCGAAAAAACCACGTCAAAGTGGATCAAAAGTCAAGGTAATGTTGACCGTTTACTTTGATTATCTCGGTGTTATGCCCTCAGAATTTTTGCCAGAAGATTAAATGGTAAATAAAGAATATCACCTGAGCGTTATGCAGCGTTTGAGAGAGCAAATTCTTCTAAAAGGCTATATTTGTGGAAAGAAACTCATAGATTTTTCCTCACGAGAATGCATCATCTCAAAAGCCTATCATTTCTTATGAATTTTTGACCAAAAACTCCAAAAATACAATCGTACAACAACCATATTTACCTGAAATGGCTCCGGCTGACTTTTAGGATTTTCCAAAATTCAAATCACCTCTTCGAGGTCCCAGTTTTAAATCGATAAAAAGAATTCGCTGCGAAAACTGAAGTCGATTTTGGAAAAACTGTCGAAAAATGTTTTGATGATTAGATTATTTCAAGCCAGTACAATAAATTCGGATGAAAAATAATTATTTTGTGTTTCATGGACCAATTTCCGGTACTTTTTTGACAGAATGTATAATGGGATTCACATAATTATTCTGCAGAACTTGATTAATTAATTTCAATCGATCGTGGGAAGAAACACTAAGATAGAGAATAGCTGCATCCCAAGACAAAAGTATAGCATTATATCGTAGTGAAATATGTTGAATTTTTCCAATTAGATCCGAAGAATTCTTAATTTTTCGTCCATTACCACAAAATAGTTATGTATCTTCTCACGAACACTACCCAAGCCAAACTTCATTTTGAATGCCTGCTGATCCTGAAGAAGATGCTAATCCTAATTTCTTGATAAACCTGTCGAATAATTTAGGTCAGGGCTGCCTCAACGGTCGATCGCGAGTACTTTTTGAGTAGATCTCGAGAAGAAACATTTTTTCAATAAGTAGGTAACCAAACTACAAAAATTTATTACGTAATAAAATAACATTCCGCTAGCGGCAAAAGGCGGCTTCATCAAAGGAACGCGCGGTACTTGTAAAAGAAAAACCGCGTTTTTTATTCTTGCCGCTTTTCTAGAAATTTCGGGCGACGGGTTTGACGGGAACATTCGAGACTTTCGTTCACGCCGATATAAATGTTGCGCATGCAAGAATTGGAGTCATTCTGAAGTTTATTATTAAATAGTACAAAATGTGTGCAGCGAATAAATCTAAAACGTATCATTTCAATAACGATTGGGAGGAAGAACTTTTCTTTTGTATGGTGCATTTGTCTTATTTGTCGTGCGTAAGCTGCAATAACTAAGCGTGGTAACTGAGAGGGCCATCATAAAACGGTTCATAAAAAGTATGAAAAGGATTTTCCGCCACAGAAGGAATTAAGAAAACGAAAATTACGTGATTCGATATCTAACCTAACCATGTTCACAAGACCAGCCAAACAATCAAAAGCTGCTACGATCGCGTCATTTAAAATATCTCATATACCGGCGAAACACAAGAAACCATTTGCAGATGGATCGGTTGTGAAGGAAGCATTTATCGAAACGGGCGAGACTTCATTTGGAGATTTTAAAAATAAAACAGACATCATATCTGCTATTAGAGAACTTCTGTTATCTCGTCCGACTGTCACAAGGCGTATTGAAATCTTGAGTCAGGACATGGCAGATAAACTGAAACATGATATGAAATTTGCATACTTTTCTTTACAGTTCGACAAATCCACCGATATGACAGACGCTGCCCAGCTGTGTATATTTATTCGGATGGTATTCAATGACATGTTGGCTAAGGAAGAATTTTTGATAATCATTCCTCTGGAGGGGAAGACTCGTGGCGAAAATATATATGAAGTTTTCTTCATTTTTGTAAAAAATTGCAAGCTACAAATATATAAATTATTGTGCATTAAAACCAATGGAGCACCAGCGATGACTGGAAACAAAAACGGTTTTGTGGCATTGTGTCGAGCTAAGGAAGATTTTCCTTAATTTTTTTCATTCCACTACTACATCAACAAGTTTTGTGTTCAAAAGATTCAAACACGGAGTAAATTATGGGCATTGCAACAAAAATTCTGAATTGCATCCGTGCACGTAGCTTGCAACGGCGCTTTAAGTTGTAGTTGGAAGATAGGTAGTCAGCTGAACACGCTGATTTAGTTCTTCACACGGACGTCAGGGGGTTGAGTCGCGGAAAATTCCAGAAAAGTTTCAAGAATTATTGCCCGAAATAACAACTTTAATAGACGAAAAAGGTGATGCACTCAGATGTTGAAAAATGAAAAATGGCTAACTGATTTGGCGTTTTTGACTGACATCACAATGCACTTAAATACCATTAACTTGGAGCTTCAAGGTAAAGGAACATCTATTATTGAGATGATTAGCACAGCAAACGCAATCCAAAGTATATTGCAACTTATGATAGATTAACTGAAAGAAAGGATCTGAAATATTTTCTTTCTTTGATAGAAAGGATTCCTCAGTTGAATTATGATACGTATGAGGCTAAATTGTCGAATATTTTGGGAAAATTCGAAATGTGTTTTTATGATTGCAGTAAATTGGCAAATATAACATCATTTATGAGTTATCCTTCTTCATGTAAAAACATTGAGGTATTAGCTACTGAAATAGCAAGTCAGTTTAATATGAACTCAAGTTTGTTGAAAATCAGTTGGTGCAGATTATATCAGATATACATTTCAAAGCTACAGTATCTGATACAAATTTCTGGTCTTTTATATCTGAAGATAGATATCCGAATCTAAGGCAAAAATTATAACGCTAACTGACGATTATATGTCATGATGCTTTTGAATTTGGGAGGCTTTTACTTGGTAAAATTCCATTATCAATAATAAAAAAAAAGTACTGTGTTTATTAAGTAAAATTCCTTAAAACACAGTACTTGTTTTTTATTATTGTCATGATGCTTGCGATTAGCACTCAGTAGATACTTACCATCATATGAAAAACATGCTGAGGACATGCAGTGCCTCGCTTCAACATCTGAAGTCACTCCTTAGTTAAGTTTAACACCATATTTAACTCTCTTGTTTTGTAACAACCGATAAACTCGCAATTTTGAATAACTATGAGTTTTTTCATTGATATTATAGAGAAGAACCTAACCTAACCTAACCCAAACCTTGACCAAAATAATGTATATTGTGCGCATAGCTAATATCTATATATGCTACGGTACACCCTACCTAAGAAGGTAGGTAGGGTGTATCGTAAAGTACGACAACCCTGCATCACACATACTTGCAGCCTCTCAGAGTCGATCGTAAGTAGTCTAAAAATATTGAGGAAGATCGCCAGCAGTTTAAGTTTGAGCTCCCCTGATTAAGATGTATTAGGCATTCTGGTATGTCACATCAGTAAGCTCATCCAACTGTCCAACATTCACCAGTAATAACCAAAATTGTCCGACAATTCTCGTTATTCTAAACAAACAACAGCATCACCAACTTATTTTTAAATCAACATGATTAACTATTGGATAATAGAAACTTCGTATACTAATTCATCATTCTTATCTCGACAGGTTGCAGTTTTCCAAATTCAAATCTAGGAAACGTTATGTAGAGATGATGCTGCCATTTTTGAATGATTGATGAGTAGATCTATAGTAGTTAATGATTATGAATCGATAACATTTTCAGGGTTAATTTAAACATTGGCTACCTACCTTAAAAAACAATGAATCGGCAAAATTAGATCAGGTTAACTTGTAGGAGAAGTGAAGGATACCGAAAAAGAGATACAGTTAGTGCTGACTTCATCATAATTGGAGCATATATCTAGTCGACTGAAATTCTTCCTTTTATTATATGAAACATATGTAATGTTCAAACGTAATCCTTGATTATTTTTTTCCTATTCAAAAGTGTATCACATATTTACCATTTTCATTTCAGTGAAGTAACTGAAAGGACCCATCTAAAAGTTTTGCAAGAGAAAAACATATTCACAAAATGTCGACAAATGTATATACAGAATGTCTCATTGTCGGCATAGATACAGTGAGTGCCTAACTTCATCATAATTGGAGCATACATCTAGTCGATTAAAATTTGTCGTTTTATTATATAAAAAATATATAATGTTCATAAAGTAATATGTATGTACATGATATCTCATTTTCGATGTTTTAGTAGGGCAGCTATGAGAAATACTACAAAAACAAAAAACGCCCCTCCGGGGAAAATTCATTAGTAACAACAAGTCGCAGCTATCCTCTTTTGTTTCCGAATTACTCGACCAGTTTTCAGTGGTACAGTTAACAAGAAAATACCACTAATTTTGTTCATTTCACAATTTCTTCATTTAGCTTTCTACAACACCCGGTATACAAGATCTTTTTACCATTAGTGCTTACCCATCTTATAGCAAATTCAATGCTCTTTCCGATGGTATGGTCAGATTTGATGTAGCTGTGAGAATAACAGAGATATAGAGAGAAGCAAAATATTTCGTAACATCAAGAAGCGTTAAATAACTCGATAATTATCAACTTTTCGAAAAAAATGTTCTGTTGCAAATAACTTGTACTATTACCTCCTCAAGTTAAGCTCCTTTCCTGTATAGTTAAAACACAAATAAATCTTACTTACACACTAGTTGCCTTCTAACAAATCAAAATTCTAAATATCTGCAATAAATCATAGGAATTGCATTTCCTGAATCAATAAAAATACATAAGGCATTTAAGCGAAAAATGTGAACTGTTGAATATTCGGGTACACTCAAATACCGCTACCGGTAAGGCTGGTATTCAGATTTTTTTTATTCTACAAATGCAAACGAATATAATTTTTAATTTCCGTTATCTGCTTATAAATTTCTGATTTTAATAATTTTTCTTACTATCTGTGTTGGCTTTTATCTCCAATCGTTCAAAATTCTTTTTATAATTTAAGTATTTTGGCAGCGTGAATATCCCTATCCACCTTATTCTTTAGACAGTGGCGGCTCGTTAATAAGACCAGCAGCACTGTTGTGAAACTAAAGTATCAACAAAAACTACTTATTTCAATTCAACATAATATTAGGGTTCTCTAGATTAACGTCTGAATACGATTGTAGTTTTCAATTTGGAAAGGTTTTGTTAGCGACATTTTGACTTGTTTTCGTTCAATTTCATTTTCAAGATTAGCTAATGATAAAAGTTACTTGAAACTTGATCGTGGCTTGATTGACAAAACGAATAGAGAAACAGAAACACTTGCATATAGCTATTAGCCAAATATATCCAAACATCATCATCATCATCATCTGTCAACCGTCCTAGTCCACTGCTGAACATAGGTCTTCCTCAACGATCTCCATTCCTCGCGATTTTGGGCCGGATTTATCCAGTTCGTACACACTCGCTTGATATCGTCTTTCTAACGAGCTGGTGGACATCCTCTACTTCTGTGGGCTTCATCTCTGGGACGCCACTCCAAAAGACGCTTTGTCCATCTACCGTCCGTGGTTCTTACTAGATGACCGGCCCAGTTCCACTTTAAATTAGCAACTCTCTCGAGAGCATCCTGGACTCTAGTTCGCTGGCGTATGATATGGTTGGGAATTCTGTCCCGTAGTGTTATGCCTAACATAGCTCTCTCCATCTTACGCTGAGCAACACATATTTCATTAGCTGATTTCTTTGTTAGGGTCAGGGTTTCTGCACCGTACGTCAAAACTGGTAAAACGCATTGATTGTATACTTTACGTTTCAAACAAATCGGTATCTCTGATTTGAACAGATCTCTCAGTTTTCCAAATGCAGCCCATGTCAGCCTTATTCGCCTTCCTATATCTGTTGTCTGGTTGTCCTGCCTATAGTTATCTCATGCCCCAGATATTTGTATGACGTTACTTGTTCAACAATTTCACCATCGATGGAAACTGGTTGGCTTGGTACTAAGTTAGTCATCATCTTAGTTTTCGACATATTTATCTTCAATCCGATTTTACTGGATTCCTTAGACAACTGCAAGAGCATCTCATTTGCTATAATGACGATGTCGTCGGAGAAACGAAAATGACTTAATCGCCCACCATCCACATTTACTCCCCTCTGATCCCATTCCAATTGCTTGAACATATATTGCAATAGGTTTGTGAACAACTTCGGGGAATAGTATCACCCTGTCTTACTCCACGTCCGATCCTGAATTTTTCTGTAGAATTGTGAAGGCACACTTGTGAAGTGGCATGCTCATATATATATTTAATGATGGCAGTAAATCTATGATCTATTCTACAGTCAGCCAACGCTTTAAGCATAATCGCCTGTATCACGGTATCGAAGGCTTTCTCGTAATCTACGAATATGAGAACCAGAGGCAAGTTGTATTCTATGCTCTTTTCAATCAAAGTCTTGAGAATTTGGAGATGATCATTAACACCAAATGTTGCCCTAAATCCGGCCTGCTCTCGAGGTTGGTAGGTGTCCAGTTTGTTTGTGAGGCGCTTTGTTATTATTTTCGTGAAGAGTTTGTATAAGTGCGATAGAAGGCTTATAGGTCTATAGTTCGAGAGATTTGTGGGGTCTCCTTTCTTGTACATAATTATCATTATAGCATTATGCCAAGACTCTGGTAATTTTGCAAACATAAGTACTATCAAATCCGAATAAATTCATCCCTTTATTATATTTTGGACAGATAAGAAAAAATGACGTATATAACAATTATTGAAATGAATGTTAAGGATGACCTTATTTCTTAGGTTATTTTCGGGTATGGTAAACTTGCAGCTATCTGTATCATCACTATCTGAAAATAGTTACTATGTTTTAACTATCACTAATTTATTGATGTTTTCATTAGCTTGTTGTTGATAATGAACGTATGTCCGAAACCGGTCCAACCAAAATAAAATTTTGTCATTCTTTACATCAATAAATTAGTGATAGTTAAAACATAGTAACTTGTTTTATTTTATTATTCATTATGAATATCAACTATCACGTAGTTCAGGCTTCATCGATCAATTATTTGAAAATAGTTCTAGAAAGAGTGGAAATGCATATAGTACTACTTCTGTTAGATTGGAAATGAACGTGCATCATGCCTGTATTCACTCAATTTTTGTCTTTCATACTAAATAATTCTCCATGAAAAAGACTTGAAACAAAACAAGAACAGGAAATAGCGTGTAGGTACCAAATATATCATAATTTGTCGAAAAAGGCATCCATTATAATTAAGACCAGAGCTCTACTGAAGAGGTTTCCACTCAGATCGTTTCAAACTACCTAAAAATAGTTGGTACATAAAATTTCACCCAAGATAGAATAGGTAGAAAATTTCTAGAATCATAAACAATGCTTCAAATAGCAATAATATCTAAACAAACAACAAATAAACTATTGTCTTCATCTACTTGTTCGAGATTACTTAAAATTATAATTGAACGATATACCGACTTTCGAAGAATTGCTTGATAGTTTCCGAACAATAATATTGAAATCTAAAATTTTAAAAAATTCTAATTTTCAAATTCTTGCACAAATAATTGGATTATCAATCATATATAAGAGACCACTCAATTCTTCAATGTACATATGTAAATTTTTTCGTTATAAACAAATACAATTTCTACAAACAATTGAATGCAATCAAATTTTTATAATTCATAAACTTAAAGTACTCGTCAGAAAATTTTACGTTGATGAATAATTTTTGTTTCGGGAAAAACTTTCTTTTGCTTATGCATTTGACTGCACTCAATACAGGGTGTTACATAATCGTATGTCTCAACTTGAGGGGGTAAATCAACGTGCAATTTTAAGAAAAAAAGTTTTTATAAACATAGGTCCGCAAAAGCTTCGTAACGGAGCTACAGGGTGTTGAAATTTCCGGAAAAAATTGGTTTTTTCTTCATATTTCTGCATATTTTGAGAGATTCAGCCCAAATTTGGAATGCAAGCTATTTTTTCAAATTTTAACTGAAATTCACAAGGTGTTTTATTTTCCGAGGCCATGGCTTATTTTCCCTTTCAAACTTTTTTGAAGTACGCCACTGATCGCTTACAATCAATTTTCGTCATCTTTGTTCAATTAACAAACTTTTTTGACACTTGTAATTTTTCCGTATCTCTAACCGTTTTCGAGTAAAAAGTTATTGAATTTGAAGTTTTTGAATTGTATGTTATTCGCTAAGTAAAAAAAAATTATAGAAACACTCGATAGGTATGTCCAAAATTTGCTATTATTTTGATAGCCCGTCTTCTGAACCTCAACTTGTACTTATTCAATATCAAACTAACAAAAATAACACTTAAAAACTGAATAAATTGCTGGAAGTGTCCTCCACCTGCAAGAATACAAGCCACTGTCCTTCTTCGCATATTATCACGCTCTCTTTGAAATATTCCTGGGGTATTTCTTATCGTGTCACAAGAGGTTCTTATTTGATTTCTCAATTCTTGTACAATGTTCACTGTCGTGGTATTAACTAAACTTTTGAGATATCCCCATAAGAAAAAGTCTGAAATATTCAAGTCTGGGGACCTAAGAGGCCATGGTTCTGGCTCACCCCTACCTATCCATCGGTTGTTGAATGTATTCCCTAGCTTCTCCACTAAAATGTGCTAGTGCCCCGTTATGCATGAACCACATTATGTTTCTCACCATAAGTGGCACATCCTCGAGCAATAAAGGTAACTCCTCCTCAAAAAATTGCCGATAAGCGGAACCGTTTAGTCTGTTAAGCAAAAAAAATGGCAAAATCAAATAATTCCAATTATTCCGACCCAGACATTTAGTGAGAATTGTTCTTGATGATGCGATTCTTCAATTAAACGGGGGTTTTCCTCATTCCAATAATGATTATTATGTGAATTGGTAATAGCAGTTCTCGAAAAGTCAGCTTCGCCTGTGAACAATATTTCACTATCATAATGAGCATTTTCTCTGATTTTATCTAAGATCCATCGGCAGAAATTCAGTCCTGAAATGAAAATCTCGAGGAAGTAGAGTTTGGACGCGTTGAATATGAAACGGGTACAATAAATAGTCGTGGAAAACCCTCCAAACTAGAACATGTGAAATATTCAACTGATTTCCAATTTTTCTTGAACTCACAAGATTATTCAAATCAGTACATTACGAAACTGCTTCCTCAATATCTGGAGTTCTCTTGGTTTGAGTTGCACGTTTCAAATGATTATTTGCAGTAAAAGTACCAGTTTTCCCCAACCTTCTGTGGATATTTGAAAATGTTCGCCTATCTGGAGTTACCCGTTTTGGAAAGCGCACCTGATATAATCGCCTAACTTCTGTTGTGTTTCCGTCAGCCAGACAGAGCATACATGTAATGGATAACAGCCAATTCGGCGTTAGTAAAATCAGCCATTTTTTCTTACAGCAATAACTTTAAGAGTCATAGAAGTAATCGTGAATTTAATAAACAATTCGAGCAGACACTGGTTCAACTTTAGAAATTGTCAAAAGAAATAAAGAAATGAAAAAAATCAAAGCCTACAGTCATTTTTTTCAATTAGAAGTGCTTCTTTCAATGCAGCGAATGCATACAATCGTTTAATAATTTTTTGCTCGAGAACGGTGTCAAAGTGTCAAGAAAGTTCCTACATTGAACGAAGATGACGAAAATTGATTGTACGCTGATCAGTGGCGTATCATCTATCAATGTTACTTGCCGATGTACCAGAGCATATAAGACAAGATTTGTGGTTTCAACAGGATGGAGCACCGGTACATCAGGTTAGGGAGCATTTGAATCATGTATTTCCAAACAAATGGATAGAATGTGATGGTCCTGTTAGATGGCCAGCTAGGTCTCCGAACCTTACAAGTCTAGATTTTTCCTTGTAGGTTTATATTAAGGGCATCGTTTACCAAATTCCTTCTACAACACAGTTGGATATGAAACAGAGAATAATCGATGCCTTTCAGTCAATTAATCCGAAAATGTTGTCGAGAGTTCAACGGTCTTTAATCAGAAGGATTGAGTTGTGTCTACAAAGAAACGGGCAATATTTCGAACACTTATTGAAATAGTTCAATCATCTCACCAAAAATCAATCTATTACATATTTCATACACGACTTCCTTTAAATATCTCCATTTCTCTGATCAAGTATAATGATGTACTAATAAAGTCTTCTTTCGCAACCACTGATTTTATTATTTTAGTTTATTTTTTCTATTTCGAAAATGGTCGAAGATACAGATAAGTTTACTTCTGCTAAAATATGCCACAATATTTTATGCGTTGACATGAATAATACATTACAGGATGTTTCATTTGAAAAATCAAGATATGTTATTTTAAGATTACAATATTCAATAACTTTTTTGAGTCACTCCTGTATAAAATGAGGATAATCTATTTCAAATCATCAATAAAGCTATCCTTGGGTAATAAGAAAACGAAAGGAAAAAGGTATTCATCATCTCTGGCCGAAGGAGCATGCGATGATGTGAGAGCCTATTTTCTTGAATTTTAACGGAAAAAAATATTGTGACGAAACTACTCACCAAAAGATCTCATTACTTAAAGACATTATAGCAGAGTTTAGGAAGCTTTTGAATCGTCAACAAAAAAGTGGTTATCCAATCATAAAAAATCTCCCAAGATTTTTTTATAGAAAATTGGGACACCCTGTTTACTTCAGAATAAATTGCTGAAGTAGATTTTTACTTTTAAATAGAATACTGTTCGAACAAAAATGAAATCTTCAAGAGTGTACGAGCTACAGAGCACCGCGCCACTAGTGAATCACCCAGTATAAATTAAACTACTTGTCTATTACACGGAGACTTCAACGGTGGGTGAGAACAGTAAATTTCTATAATTACCATACAATTAGAGGGGAAAGTAGTATGTGGCCCCTACAGGTATTTTGACCCCCTTCGAATTTAGAATCACGCCATCTAGTCAAAATTTTTGTGCAAACGCGTGGCTCTTGTGTATGTATGTATTTTTTTCATTCGATCAAGTCAAGAAAACCTATAGTACCACCTAAGCTGGAAAAAAAGTTAGTGGAATATATTTTGTTTATGAAGTCGAAATATTATGGACTGACAAGAAATGATGTAAGACGAATGTCTTATCAGTTAGTTTTAAGAAACAACATCGAACATAATTTTAGAAATGAAGTAGCTGGGCGTGCTCGGTTGGATCACTTTTTGAAGCGTCATGAGAGCTTTTAATCATCACGCAGACCAATAAGGACTTCGTATGCTCGTGATCAAGGTTTTAGCCGTGAAGCAGTCGAAGAATTTTTCGATATATTGGAAACTGAAAAAAAAGGGGTCACTATTTACTCTTGTTTGCTGCATGAGTGCTTCTGGTATGTTTGTGCCACCAATTATGATATTTCCTAGAAAAAACTATACTGATATTTTAATGAAAGGTGCGCCACCTGGGTCGATTGGAAAAGTTCATTCATCTGGTTGGATCCAATAAAAATTTGTTCACTGAACGGTTTAGACATTTTATTGAAAATACAAAACCTAGCGAGGCTTCTCCCGTATTGCTTATTGTTGACGGATATTATAGTTACACTCGCAAATTAAAAATCACGCCACTATTATCAGTCTTCCACCCCATACGACACATAAGCTACAGCCGTTAGATAAAACTTTTATGGGCGCGCTTAATAGTTACTACAGTGAGGAGATTCGTAAGTTTCTTCTGCATTCTGAAAGAACGCTGAAGCCTCACTATATTGCTGAGCTTTTTGGTCGGGCATATCTCAAGAGCATCACAGTACGTTTGATTTTGGTGAACCAATTGGGCATGTCGCCGCTCAGCTTGTTCCGATAGAACTGAATTTTCTTCAAAAACAATACCGGATGCAAGTAGCTGAAGTAATGCTACATCGTACGAATTCTAATCCCATGTTCATGAGACGGATCAAAACTGGTGAAGAGACATGGCTGTCTGAATATGACAAACTAACGAGCCAACAATCATATAAATGAGTAGAAAAATGAGAAAAACCGAAAACCACGAAAATCGTAAGGAAATCAAGATAATGCTGATTGTTTCATTCGATATTCGGTCAAACGGTCACTGAGGACTTCTATTCAACCGTTTTTAGACGTTTGCGTGTAAATATTGGCCGTAAACGGCTGGATTTGTGGTGAAACAATTCGAGCCACGGTTATTAACGATCTTAAGACCAAACACTCGATAAATACCATCGAGCCGCCTCCATATTCGCCTGATCTAGCTCCGTGTGACTTTTTTCTTTTTTCCAGACTGAAATTGCCGCTCCGGGGAACCGGATTTGATTCCATAGACGTCATACGAGAAAATTCGCAGAAGAAGCTAAAGGTCATTCCTAAATCCCTCAAAGCGCCTATAAAAAATGTTTCGATGATTGAAAAACACGTTGACACATGTGTGTATCGCTTCAAATGGAGCTTATTTTGAAGGAGATTCAATAAATATTAGTAGATTAACATTTTTTCGTTTTATTTCACATTTTCGGATACTTTTTGTCACAGTGTACAAAGAAATTCGACTAGAATATTGAAATCAGGAAATTTCCGAAATAATTAAAGCAAACTTTCGAAATTCATCGTTTGACAGTATATTCCACTAAAAGTAGCTTTCACAATGCGAAACGAATTTAACTTAACCATTGTCCTCTTTCACAAAACCTTTAGATGTCAAATTTAGAAAGTATTCGAACAACAAATCCTTTATTCTCTTTCTATCCTCACTAGCATGTTTTGAGTTGTTAGTTTCCTTATAAAACCACAGAGTTAACCAAATAATAGGAAGATATTGCTCCCTATATTTAAATATTCGTTACGGTTGGTGGCAGAGATTTCAGGTTGTTTTTTGACACATTTTAAGTTTTCGGTAGCTATTACCTAAATGGATTTTCTCGGACTTGGCCCGCAGGTAGTCCTCTTAAACTACAATTTCGGAACATAAATAGTCGGTTGTCACTGTCAAGTCGTCTTTTGTGATCTGCTGGAATGATATCGGTCCCTCAGAAGTGTTTCTATTCGGGTAACAAAGGAAAAGAGTGTCATGGGGTCAGTAGGGGTGGGAATATTAGACTTCAGATGAAATAAAATAGTCTGAAATTTTTATTTCTGTTGTGAGATTATATCGTCCAAGGTTTAAATAAGTTAATAGAATAAACCGCTCGAGCTAAGTTAGGGATGTGACCAAATTTTAATGAGAGAGTATAGTAACACATGTTAGATTACAGAATCTCGTATTTTCTGAACAATTTTTTCTTACAGCTATTTTCGCTTTTTTCATTTGATCCGGAAAAACTCCTTCTGAGAAACATCTGTTTATCAAAAAAGTGTTTGGTTTTATGATGCTCGAAATAATTAACTTCAACAGGTTGGTAGACATGCCATACGTATCTTTCGTGTCATTTGCTTTCAAGTTTTTCGAAGAATTTTTCTCTCCGTTACTTCATTAACGAAAATTGAATTCTCAAGCCTTTCCTTGGCTCTCCTGAGGAAATTGAGTGGGTGTTCATTAGTATTTCAGCAGCTTTTCTTCCTACACTCAAAAACGAGTTGTTTAAATCATCAGGTTTTACTAAAGATGGAGTTTCCTTCTTTTTTTATCTTTTTCTTTGTTGATTAGTTTCCATATCGATCATGTTTTATTTTGAGCTTCTTGTACTTTATTCTCGTTTGAGTTCTTCTTGATTTCTTCCAGTTTATCCCTATATTTCTTTTTTAAGGTGTTCTGAAACTTTTTTCACAGCTTTGATCACATCTTTTATTTTTTTTATTTTATTTTATTAAACAGGAACTCCAACCGGTGATCCCAATTACAAGGGTCCTCTAACTAGAACAATAATAATACAATTTTTAACGAGTTGTCCTCGAAAACATATTAACACTATTCAAGCTTATAAATAAAAGGAAAAAAATTAAAATTCTCTACATGAAACACTACTAAGTTTATGAAATTCGGCACATAACATAAACTAATTGTAATTTCTCAAGTAAGTGACTAAAATTTTTTTGAAACTGTAAAGGCTCACTGAAAACAAGTCTACATTATTCAGATTGAAATTGGCAAAACGCATTATTCTCAGAAACACAGAGTTATAATAAAAGGCAGTTCAAGCTTTTAGAACATAGAAAAGTGAAACTCGACGATTATTATACTGGGAAACGTTGAAAAGAAAAAAATTGATGATAGGATAATTGAAATGACAGTTCATAGAACGGTACAAAAATATTCCATCGAAAAGCATCCTTCTATGCTCCAGACTCAAGGTATTAAGGTGTTTTAAAGATACATTATAATCACTTGCCGGTCCACATCGATTGAATCTAAAGTTAAGGTTTTTGACAAACTTTCTTTGTACTTTCTCTATACTATCTATATAAATATAAAAATGACCAAATGGGGGTTGCATACTCCAAGTTGCTTCTTGCTAGTGTGAAATACAATTTTTCAAGTAAATTATCGCTTTTGAAGTTCTTCGTTAGCCTCAACACGAAACCGAGCATTTTGAAAGCTTTTGATAACACATAATCAACGTGAACAGAGAATGAGAGAATTTCATCAAGCATTATGCCAAGATCTTAGGTGCAATTTGTTCTTGCTCTATCTAAGCCTCCAAGAGTGAATGTTTTTCGTATACTGTTAGTATTCTTGGTTAAAGTGATATGCTGGCATTTATCAATATTAAGTTTGAAATGTCGGGAGGTGCAGAACGTAAACAAATCGATCTAAGTCAATTTGAAATGCATCGATATCAGAAAAAGATTCCACACGTCTGTATATTTTGAGATCGTCGGCATATAACTCGTGATCGGTATTCAAAAAGCACTCAGAGATATCATTTATATAGACTAAAAAGAGGAGAGGTCCAAGGTGAAACCCTCTGCGGTACTCCAGAAGTAACGTTGAAGACGATTGGAGAAACTCCATTCACTACGAAAAATTGCAACCTGTTATGTAAATACGAATCCATCCATTTCGTGAGCGATTCGACGAAACCAAAGTCAGATAGTATCTGTACTAATGTATCGTGATGCACCTTATCAAAAGCCTTCGCCATATCAGTGTATATTGTGTCCACTTGAACGCCTTCATCAAAGGACTTTGCTAAAAAAGTGACCAATGGGGCTAGGTTCATCAAAGGTGATCTTCCCCTAAAGAATCCATGCTGATGTTTGGACAGTCTAGTACTACAGAGGTGAAAAAGTCGTCCCGTCAAAATTGATTCGAAAATTTTACCAAAATGGCTGAGAATGGAAATAGGTCTGTAATTACTCATTAAACATTTTTTACCATTTCATATTCAGCATGCTATTGATTTTTCAGATCTAAAACTTCATTACTCTTTTCCTTTGAATTCTTGCTTATCCACTATTCGGGACAAGTTCTGTCGAAGATTTCCATCAACATTTTCCAAAAATCATTGAAGGCTTCTTCAGCCGATGGGACCGATCTGCATGCGTCCCAGTTTTGTCTTTGAAGTTCCTCGTACATTTTCGAGATATTATTATCATTGATTTATCTAATCCACATTTTTTCCCTTTTTACAGGTTCATTATCATGGTTCACGTTGCATCTTACAAGGCTACCATTGTGAATTAATTTCTGATATGGCCTTACCAACTTTTTTCTATTTCGAAAACTCAAATCACCATTTCGAGATGCCTTTTTTGAATCGGTAGAAGACAAAAGAGTGTTCGCGACAAGAACTGAAGTCGATTTCGGAAAGAGCGTTTGAAAAATATTCTGATAATAATAATAATACAGACAGAACTGGATGATATTCAGAGGCAGACCCGAACGATGCTAACAAAGTACAACAACCATCATCCCAAATCGTCTGTGATACGAACAACTTTGAAGCGGAAAGAAGGAGGACGCGATTAATAGATGTTGTCAATTTACACACCAAACAGATAAAAATCTCAGAGAATTCTTCTCTGCAAACGCTCTCACTTCTGACCTACATAAAGTGGTATCGTTGGCTGATTAGGGATATACACCTCTAATTCTTGCTACCAGAGATGACCTGCTGAATCTACCGTTCCTATCAAATACTGAAAAACAAGAAAGAAACTGCATGGATGATATCACCATGAGGTTAACCAACCACACATCGACAAAGCAGCTCTAACAAATGGTTGATGAAAGGAGAATTATTCGCGGAAACAGAGGGATTCCTTATGGCCATCCAAGACCAAGTGATCGCTACAAACAACTACAAAAAATTCATTATGAAGGATGGAACATTACAAACAGATAGATGGAGAAAATGCCATATAAGATCGGAGACTATACAGCATATTACGTCCGGATGCGAACAACTGGCCAATACGGACTATCTTCACAGGCATAATCAAGTGTGCAATATTAACCATCAGAAACTTGCACACAAGTACGGACTTCTAAATACCTTCCAGCCATATTACATGTATCAACCGGCGCCCGTATTGGAAAATGACTCTATCAAATCATACTACGCTAGGCGTGTTATCACTCACAGAATGGTTACTAATAATAGGCCGGACATAGTGGTGTATGATAAGAGAGCCAGAACAGCAATGCTGGTGGATGTCACCATACCGAATAATAACAACGTACTGAACAAGTTCCAGAAGAAAAACTCCAAATACACAGACCTTGCTATTGAGATCAAGCAGATGTTCCACCTCGATAAAATAGATATTGTTCCTGTCATCGTATCCTCGACTGGGATAATACCCAAAACTTTGCATATTAGCCTTAAGAAATTAGAATTGCATAAAAATGCCTATATAGAAATGCAAAAAGCTGTAATTCTTAATACATGTAGGATAGTTAGGAAATTTATGTCAAGTATATTGTAATCGAGCCTATTCCCTTTGATTGCTGAATCTGGGAAAGGTAAATTATATCCAGCTAACAGCTGAGATAGTGCATAAGTCCACGATAATAATAATCGTCTTCAATAGAATTATTTGTTTGCGTAAATGTATTATTTTGGAAGGAGCCTAATCTGAAGTCGATACAATAAATTTGGATGAAAAATAAATATTTGGTGTTTCGTTGACAAATTCCCAGTATTTTTGAGAGAATATATATCTGGTGTTTTACATGCTTCTATAAAATAAAGTACTATGTGATATCAGAGTAAAAATTACAATAATAAATGTATTTTTTATGAACACTTTAATTTGCTAACAGAATAACACGCGAAGTTTAGAAAATCTATTTCTACTTAACCTCACATATTTAACATAACTGTTGATATAAATAAAATGACGAAATGCACTTGTTTTCAAGAAAATGCAATATCTTGGTAACAGTGAAACAAACGAATAAAGGAATGAAACAAAATGGAATATGAAAACCATTCCAAGGCATCAAGATGGACAAAATCAACTGTGAAGATTTGAGGAAAGAACACATTCACCGAAATGATATAGCTACGAACGCGATGCATGCATATTTTTATTGACAATACAATAGATGGAAAGTGTTTAAATGATTCGTTTATTACTTGGTTAGGTTTCACAAATATTTATTGAAAATAGTCGACATATGTTTCGGGTTCTTAGCCCATCATCAAGAGTAATACAATACTAAATTCAAAATGAGTGATTTCACTTATGTATAACGGCATTCACAACAGGAGGTAAAATGAAGTCTAGTTGGTCGTTGCACATTGGCTGGTTTTTCCTATGAGCGGACGTAATTTCAATAATCTCCAAGATGTCCATCCTTTTTCCTTTATTACTTGGATGCACGAGTTCGATATTCTCGAAATCTATGAAATGATTTTTATTGATGCAGTGATCCGAAAAACCCGTAGAATCTTTATTTGGAGAATAGATCTTTTATAAACGAGAGAATGCTAATTCTCATTGGGGTGCACTTATACTAGTAGAAAATGGAATATTTTTCGAGCCAATGAACGATGTAAATGCATTCTCTATAGGGAGGCACGTGCAAATTGTAGCCGCGAAAGTGCCGCACATGGGTTTGACTGTACTTTCCTTTTATCGACCTTCAAAGGGTGAGATAGTCCTGTTTGTTACACAAATGGAACTAGCATTGAACGCAATAACCCAAAACTCAGATGATAATATTATACTAGCAGGAGTCTTCAACGTAGATTTCTTAACAAATTCATCAGAGAAAACTAAAATCATAGAATTGTTTGCATCTTTTGGCCTAAAAAAGATTCTTAATGCACCTTCCAGGATAACCAAAACTTCTGCAAAGTGCTTAGATATTATTTTTAGGAATATTGATACAAATCCAGTCCCAAGGTTACCTTAACCTTCACCTATCCGATCACATGGCACAGAAACTTGAGGTCCATTTCAACATATCTGAAACAAAAGAAATTTATTATTATAGAGATCTGAGTGAAAAAATATAGATATCTTCATTAAAAAATTAGATAGTGTTAATTGGAGCAGTATCAATTACTCCGAAGCGAAGGTAGCCTACGAGGACTTCCATGACGTTATCATGAAATGTTTTAATTATAGCTTTCCCCTAAAAAGAAGTATCAATTTAAAAAAGAACAAAAAAGTAATGAGAAATCCAAAGCTAGAACGCCTTAATAACAGTATAGACGCAGCCGAGACGATACATAGAGTAAGAAAAGACAAAATTTTCAAAGATATATACAGCATATTAAGAAAGCAATATAAGATGGCAGTCGACAGTGAAGTTAGGAGAGAATATTTGGAAAAGATAAAAAGTTCAACCGATCCTCATAAAACCGTATGGAAAGTCATAAATTCGAATATTAAAGGATCAAAAACCAAAGAAATCAAATGTGCCATTACCGCAAGTGAGTTTAACAGCTATTGTAACAAAATTCCTGAACTTCTAATACCAACACCTGCAGATTCAGAAAAATGTAAGAAATACGTGACGAACGTCAAATCATCTGACTTTGGATCTATATTTCTGAAACCGACAACTCCGGAAGAAATTTTAACAACGGTGTCGAAACTAAAAAACAAATCTTCGTGTGACTATCACGGATTTAATGTACGAGTGCTCAAGCGGGTTATCCAGTCGTTGGCTGATCCATTGAGTAAAATAATAAACATGAGTCTTATTACAGTAATGATGAGGATCATGGAGTTCTTGTTTGAGGCGCTTGACAATCGAGAGAATGCAGGAATTAGGGGCTGTGACCTGAGCAAAGCCTTCGATTGTGTTGTTCGAGCAGTTCTTCTTTCGAAGCTAGAATACTATGGCATGAGAGGTCCAGTTCACAAAATCATCAAATCATACCTTAGCGACCAATATCAATCAGTTTCATGGGGAAATTCTTTGTCTGGACTGGAAAAAAGTGATGTACCACAAGGATCGATCTTGGGGCCAATTCTATTTTTGATTTATATAAACGACCTGCAAGTCAATGTCTCCTCAGGTGACAAGAGCCTGTTTGCGAATGATACTAATTTCCTAAACAAGTCAACCTCAATTGAAGAACTTACGAAACTTTTTACCGTGACAATATCACAAGCCAAAGAATGGTTCTCCGCGAACGGACTTAAACTCAACGTGAATAAAACACAGAGATTGGTGGTGACCACCAAAACACTAAATGAAAATGAAAACCCGAACAAACTTCTCGGTTTTACCATAGATAGCTCGTCGACATTATGGAAGAGCCACATCGATATAGTTTGCAGAAGGTTATCGTCAGCAATTTACGCCATCCGACGCATTAGATATATAGTAAATCAAGAGACCGCGATACTCACCTACTACGCACAGTTTCACAGTTTGGCATCTTATGGGATTCTTTTATGGGAGTCTTTGACAGAAGCGGATCGTGTATTTCTGCAACAAAAACGGGCAGTAAGTACTATAGCTGGGTGAGCCAATCTCATAGTTGAAGGGAATTATTTTTCAAATATAGAATATTGACAATTCCGTTAATTTACATACTCACCTGCTTGTGTATTAATCACAACAATCCTGAAAAGCAGTGTGCTCATTCCACAGTACACGGATATTTAACTGAGATAAAAAACACAAGGTTTAACTTTAATCTACACTTTATTTGAAAAATTTCGACAACGTTTCGCTGACACAGCAGCTTTATCAAGAATGACAAACAGAATGAAGAGTATGGTATTATAAACAAATCGTAGAACAAGTTGGATGAATAACAGGAAAATCCACACCGAGCCATTGTATAGTTAGTATGAAAGGTAATAAAAACTAATTAAACAAGTTAAGTAGGGGTGAATAATTCACATCTACCTGCTCATTCAAAAACTTGTCCGAATGTTTTATCTATTTATTTCTAATGCTTCTAGGAGATCTAATTTTAAACTTTTTGATTTTATATGTAATATGTCAAAGTTTTTATTGAATGAATGGTTTTCTTTTATTAAGTGGTTTGAATAATTTGAATCAGATTTATTTTTATCGAAGCTACGTTTATGTTCAGATGTTCTTATGCCAAAACTCCTATAGGTCCTACCGATATAAATTTTATCACAAGAACCGCAATTGAGTTTATAGATTCCTGATTTACTTGATTTTTCAACACGAGATTTATTATTTTTAATATGTTTACCTAAGTTATTAGAAGTTTTGAAAGTTATATTAAGATTTTGTTTGACGAGAAAGGATTTAATATTTGTACTTGCAGAAACGCAGAATGTTAAACTGTTGAATATTTTATAGTCTTTATGAATAGGATATACTTCATTTATTGCTTTCTGATACAGTTTTTACGAATGATTAGGTCTATCATATCCGGATTATATGAATTATTAATGGCTATCTGTTTGATGATGTTTAACTCTTTATTATAATCTTCTACTGATAAAGGTAAATTGAGTAACCGATGTACCATGCCGTTTAAAGCTGCAACTTTGTGTTGAATTGGATGTAATGAGTAGTTATGTATAATTGTATCAGTATGTGTTGGTTTACGAAAGACCGAAAAAACATGATTATTATTTCGTTTAGTGATTTTCAAGTCCAAAAAATTAATGGAATCGTTCTGTTCAATTTCTATCGTGAATTTAATGTTCAAATGGATGGAATTAATGAAATTAAGAAATAAGTCTAATTGACGAGTAGTTCCAATGAAACATACTAAGATGTCGTCAACATATCTATACCAATAAAGAAATTTGGAAATGAGTGGATGTGTATGAATTTTCTGTTCAATATTATTCATAAAAATCTCTGCTAAAAGTGGACTCAAAGGATTTCCCATGATCAAACCATTTTCACTACTGTAATAGATGTTGTTGAAAGAAAAATAATTTTGTTCAATGCAAACGTCCAACAGATTCAATATATTTAACTCGCCACAGAGATCGTCTAGTTTTGCCATTACATAGACTCTCTTGTACGCAAAATAACTATAACTTTATCGGAGTCAAACTCTACAACACGTTGCCAGCTGCATTTAAGAAGCTTAGTCTTCATTTGTTCAAAGAAGAATTAAGTCCATTTTAATCGAAAACGTGTGTTATAGTGTAGAGGATTTTATTGATTGTCTTAAATTTCAGTAATTATAATTTGTTTGTGAAATATGTCATAGTCTTTTGTCATTATTTAATTTTAATTTTGTGTATTTTAAGACGGGCCATGTAATTATTTGATGGTAAATAAATGAATATGAATATGTTTTTCAACTCTCGTCTCGATGTTTCTTCCGGTTTGGCCTATATAGAATGTCTCACATTCACTGCAGTGTATTTTATATACTCCGCTTTTATCCAATAATTTTGTTTCATCTTTATTATTAACAAATAATGAACCCAAGTTCTTTTATTAGTGCTGATGGTGTTAATATTATTTCTGAGTAATTTCTTACATATTTTGTTGCTAATATTAGGAATATAGTTAATTGAAAATTTTCTGTTAGATTTCTCAATATGCAATAAAGGTTTATGTCGTTTTTGTCTTATGAAGGTATCAATTAATTTTGGTTCATAGCCGTTGTTCACAGCGATTAAATTTAAAACTTGAACATTCTCAAAATCGACAGCTGACAAAGGAATAGAAAGCAATCTACGCACAATTGAATGAAAAGCACTCAATTTGATACACCGGGAATGGGAACTACTGTTATGAGTCAGGGTTGGTTTTCTGTATATTTTAAAGGCGAGTGAGTTATGAGGCCTAATAATCGAAAGTCCAAGAAGTTCAAAGATTTTTCATTTTCCATTGTGAATTGAATCGATTGATGAAAAGTATTTGAAAACTGTAAGAAATTATTGAGTTGTCTGTCTCTGCCAATCCATATACAGAAGATATCATCTACATATCTTTTCCATAAAAATACATTATTGATTAGGATGTTGGGGAACTAAAATTCTATTTTCTAAATTTGTCATAAATATTTCACTTAATAACAGAGACAATGGAGAGCCCATAGGTAAACCATCTAATTGTTGCTATATTTTATTATTGAACCTGAAATAACTTTGTTGGAGACATAGGTTTACAGCTGACATCGTTTCTTCTATATCATTGGGGTTTAATGTACTATTGTATTGAAGTTGTTGATTAATTGTGGCTTTGACATCACGTCAGGGTGTGGACGGATATAGATTAATTATATCAAAGGATACTAATTTAGCATTTATCGGAATTTTTGGAGATCCCAAGTGATTGGTTAATTCTATAGAGTATTGTATTGAATAAATTATATTGTGTTGTATCAAATTTGAAAGTATGTTGTTCAAATATTTACATAATGTAGTAGCTGGAGCACTTATATATGAAACAATAGGTCCCATGGGACAATCTACCTTGTGAATTTTGGGTAATGAATATAAAATTGGACTTGGATTTGAAATTTGTTAGTAGGAACAATATGTAGTTCTATAAAATTTTCTGGAATAAATAGTCTTTCTGTTTTTCAATATACATATCAGTTTCTAAAATCGTAATAGTGTTACCATTGTCAGCTTTACAAAGGGTTAAATTATGGTCTTTAAGTTTTGTTGGATGGATCTAACAGTTGCTAATTCCTATTGTTTTTAATCAATCTAGAATGTCTTATATATTTAGCACATAAGCTTTATCATCTACAACTTCTATTGAGCTAAGAGTTATATCAGAGTTAACGGCTAACATTTTTAAATCGTTCAAATTATTTTTATTGGGACACTATTTCAAACCTTTCTCTGAAAGTTCTGTCTCTTTTCATCGAAAAAATATTTGAAATTTATTAATTCTAGGGTGAAATTGAAATTCTGGGGTGGATTCACTATTAGTTAACAATGAAGACTTACTGTTTTTGATGAGGTTTTTCAACTTATTCTGTTGTTTTTGTATTATTCATGGCACAAGTGCTTGATTTATGTGTTTGCTCTTTATGTAATAATGGGTTAATTGGAAATAATTCCAGAAGTAGTCGAATTATTCTCCATCACCTGATTTCATTACGTCATATTAAACATTTTATCATCACAACTAAAATAGGTGATGACAAATTTACGATTCCTGTGAGAAAAGTCATGATTTAAAGTCTTAAATTCCTTCATTCTTTCTCAAAAAGTTCGAATACTTAGGTAGTTAAGTCGAATCGTTTGAATTTTATTAGACCAATAATAAAGCATTAGATGAAAATAAATACAAAGAACAGAATAGAAGACTTTATAGTAACGTAGGAGTTTTACAACAGGTTATAAAATAATAAAATTTATTTGAACTTGGGTATCAGACATCCATATCAGGAACTAGCATTATTCTGAATCGTTATTATCTCCGTTCATTCATGTAATCGTATTGTATAGAACTTACTGTATTCAATACGCTTCCTACTATAAACATAGCTGGATTTAACCTTTAGGAAACCTGAAATGATTTACGATGATATTAATCATCATCAGATTTGAATATCGTCGCTGGATCAGGAAGGTGGTCAAAATGTGTTAGCAAAGTTGGAGATATCAGATGTCTATTACTTCTCGAGGATGTTGGTTATCGAAGTAGTTCTCGAAAACTTTATTCACATCATTAACTTCGCAACATTTGTGTAGCGCTGAAAATTGAAATAACTGCGTCCAGAAATTAAGATTTTAATATTTCAAATTTCTTGTTGGAAAGGAACTATTTATTAACATGTCTTTTTCGGATATGTTCAAATATACTGGGTGATTCACCAGTAGTGAGGTGCTCTGTAGCTCGTACATTCTTGAAGATTTCATTTTTGTTCGAACGGTATTGTATTTAGAAAGTAAGAATCTACTTCAGCAATTTATTTTGAAGTAAACAGGATGTCTCAATTTTCTATAAAAAAATCTTGGGTGTTTTTATCAGATTGGAAGACCACTTTTTGTTCAAGATTCAGGAGCGGCCTAAACTTTGCTCTAATGTCTTCAAGTAATAAGTTTTGTTGGTGAGCAGTTTCGTTACAATATTTTTTTCTCCGTAAAAATTCATGAAAATAGGCTCTCTCATCATCGCATGTTCCTTCGTCCAGAGAGAATGAATACTTTTTTCCTTTCGTTTTCTTATTGACCAAGGATAGCTTCGTTGATGAATTGAAATAGATTATCCTCATTTTATACAGGAGTGACTCAACAAAATTATTGAATATTGTAATTTTAAAATATCATATCTTGATTGTTTCAAATGGAACATCCTGTATTTTATTATTCATGTCAACGCATATAATATTACGCCATATTTTTGCAAAAGTAAGCTTATCTTTATCTTCGATCATTTTCAAATTAAAAAAATAAACTGAAATAATAAAATCAGAAGTTGCGAAAGAAGAGTTTATTAGTACATATCATTATACTTAATCAGAGAAATGGAGATTTTTTAAGGTAGTCGTGTATGAAATACGTAATCGATTGGTTTTTGGTGAGATGATCTACAAGGTGTTGAACTATTTCAATAAGTGTTCGAAATGTTGCCCGTTTCTTTGTAGACACAACTCAAGCCTTCTGAGGAAAGACCGTTGTACTCTCGATAACGTTTGCAGATTAACTGACTGAAAGGCGTCGACTATTCTCTGTCTCTTATCCAACTGTGTTGTAGAAGGAATCCTGTAAACGATGCCCTTAATATGACCCCACCAGAAAAAATTCAGAATTGTAAGGTCCAGAGACCTAGCTGGCCATCTAACAGGATCACCACATTTGTTTAGAAATACATGATTCAAATGCTCCCTTACCTGATGTGAGTAATGTGCCAGTGCTCCATCCTGTTGAAACCACAAATCTTGTCTTATATGCTCTGGTACATCGGCAAGTAACATTGGTAGATGATTTTGCAGAAAATCTAAATACATTTCACTATTGAGGTGCCCGTTGAAAAAGATATAGTGGATATCCATCTACTATAGCGGCCCATAGATTCAAGGACCAACGATGCTGGTGATCTATTTGTCTCATGAGTTTGGATTTTTCGTGGCGTAATCATTGAAAGTTGTGCCTGTTAACAAACCCATTCTTGTGGAAAGTTGCCTCGTCCGATAAAAGAACTCTGCTTAACATATTTGGGTTTTCCGCTCCTTTGTCACTTGCCCAATTGCAAATATGATTCGATTTTCATAGTTTTGATTGTTCAGTTCCTGGTGCAGCTGTACATGGTATGCATAAAATTTATTCAATTTCAAGATTCTCTGGACGGAAGTTTGACTTATATCTTAACTAGGAAATCTCTCTTTGGCTTTTATATGGGTCCTCTGTCACTGTCAACAAAACCGATAAATGGTTGTCTTCAGCTGTAGCGTTTTTGGTTTTTCATGTTCTTTGTAAACGATATTACCCGTTTCGATAAATCTAATTAGAAGTTTTTCAAAGCGTCTTGCATCAGGATGCCTCTTATCAGTAAACCTTTGTACATAAAGTCTACTTGCCAACAAAGAATTTCTATCACACTCACCCAGAATTAAAATCATATCAACCATTTCTTCTTTGAAGAACTTCATAGCAGTTAATTGAGAAAATTGGGTTCGAACCTCAGTTCAACAGTGTTTAATAACGAAACACTGATAAGTTCACCATGTAAAATGCAGAATATGATATGTCCGGACACCTGACAGAAGGCACAAATAAAAAAAATGTCAAAACATACCTCGATTTACGTTTCAATCATCTTGATTTTATGATTCGTTAAAAGAATTATCTTGTTTAGGTTTCAAAAAAACTTCTGTGCAAATAATGAGGCATGTTGATTAGTTTGATACGGTTTGTAGAATTTTCATCAAAAAGTTTTACAAAGAATCGAATATTTCGAAAATGATCGAAAATAAAGATAAGGTTACTTCTGCAAAAAAATGGGTGTTCCATTTGAAAATCAAGATATGATATTTTTAAAATTACAATATTCAATAAATTTGAGTCACTCTTGTATAAAATGAGGATAATCTATTTCAATTCATCAATAGATCTATCCTTGTGCAATGAGAAAATGAAAGGAAAAACGTATGCATTCTCTCTGGCCGAAGGAACATGCGATGATGTGCGAGCCTATTTTCATGAATTTTTACGGAAGAAAAAATATTGTGACGAAACTACTCACCCAAAAAAAACTTATTACTCGAAGACATTATAGCAGAGTTTAAGCCGCTCCTGAATCTTGAACAAAAAAGTGGTCTTCCAATGTGAAAAAACCACCAAAGATTTTTTTATAGAAAATTGGGACACCCTGTTTACTTCAAAATAAATTGCTGAAGTAGATTTTTACTTTCTAAATACAATACCGTTCGAACAAAAATGAAGTCTTCAAGAGTGTACGAGCTACAGAGCACCGCGCCACTGGTGAATCACCCAGTATAATAACAAAATCCCTCTCATGAGAAATAAAATAAAAGAAATAAATTTAGATTTTGCAAGAAACCAACACATAATGATAACAGCAGCTATTGATCGAAAAACGTTTATTTTTCTCGAAAATTTAAATTTAAGAAAAATGCAATGCGAATTAAAAATTGTGACCCCAGCAAAAAGTACTGAAGCAGTAGCGTTAGATGATCTATAGTCTATTTGTTGAAGATTTAGAATAATCAAAGCTCTTCAAGCATGCAAATCCCTTAGAAATGTGGTACGTGGGTAAATTTAAACATAAATGTTGTTTCTATGATTTTGTCTTGTAACAGGCACAAACTTATTGCCGGATCTTTGATAGAAACCCTTGTACAAATCTCCAGAAAGAATCCAAATACCTGACTACTCTTTCTTTTTTGTTAATTGAGAATATTGCTATCCTAGTTTCAAATGAAATCTTTACTTGAGACGTCCAAAATTTGTAGTCAGTAACGTAGGATGAATATGCGTTTTAGGGTTCTCTTCAAAACAAAATTGAATCAATTGAACACTTATGTATCTAAAGACGATAATAACACTGATGGACAGTAAATTTATTGAACGAAATCAAGTCATATTTTCAAACATTACTACCTACCCGCATATAAACCTCATACTTAGTTTTATTCATTCACCCTCAGTTTTCATAAAACATCAACTTACTCGATTACGCGAATTTTGCGACGTGTATTTCCGTTAATTTCCGTCAATTAAATTAACTCAAAAATATTGAAATTAAAACAGTTTTTTTTGAGATTAGTGTTATACATCATACGAAGATGCCGAGAGTTGTGTAAACCATCCTGATAACTTCTGTTGTATTTGCGTTCAGCTTACTGTGAAAGTCAACGTCGTAGTTTGATACCATTAGTTAAAAACTGTTATTTTAATTATTTTGGTTTTCCGGCGCGAAATTTGGACAAAACCTGGAATCCTAGTGTTTGCTGTACACAGCGTGTCACTTTATTATCTTCATGGGCTAAAGGATCTCGTCATATGCTGTTCGCAGTTCCAATGATATGGGCCGAACTGAAAGACCATGTATCAGATTGTAATTTCTGCTAAACTTCTATAAAACGCATTGATCACAAATCTAGGCACTCTGTGAACTATCCAAATCTACAATCTGCTCAAAGACATCGTACACAGTGATGATTTACCTGTTCCCCAGACTCCAGTAAACGTGGATGACGTGACCGAAGGAGCTGTATCCGACAGTTCAGATTCCGATCCGACTTTTGTGCCCAGTACTTCAAACAGAGGACCTCATTTTATAACTCAAAACGATCTCAATTACTTGGTACGTGATTTGAATCTCAGTAAAAGACAGGCAGAACTGTTGGCGTCCCGACTTCATGACTGGAATTTACTGGAAAAGAATACCAGAATATCCGTAAGCAGAACTCGACATACGCACTTTTCAAGTATTTTTTCTCAAAATGGCAATATAGTGTTTTGCAGTGACATTTTCTCAGTGATGACGGAGTTGACGTTTTAATATAAAACATCTGACTGTCGGTGGTTTATAGATTCCTCAGAGGTTAGTTTAAAAGCTGTAGTGTTACATAATGGTAATAAATAACCTTCCGTACCGGCCTCTCATGATACTGAAATGAAAGGATCATATGAAAATATAAAATCACTGCTAGAACATATTAAATATAACCAATATTCCTGGAAAATATGTGGAGATTTGAAAGTAATCGCTATTTTGCTAGGTCTACAACTTGGATATATGAAGTTTTCTTATTTCCTCTGTGATTGGAATATAGCCTAGACGAAAAAAGTCATTATGTCTTATACCAAGACAACGAAATGTTTTCAAACTCATTTAATAAATCGTAAAGATATATTGCCACCTCCATTCCATATCAAACTCGGACTAATTTCCAACTAATACAATATATTGTAAGTTTAAAGAAAAACCAAGTAATGCATCAAAAGTTCAAGCAATCCAAGAGGCAATATTTTCAAGACGGCGAAGTTAGTACACACTTATGCTTTTCATTATTTTCGTTAGTGTATATTTTGATTTTTCGTTCATGTTGGTAAGAACGTTGAATACTCAAGTAATAAAATAACTTTAATTTCCAATTTTAGTTAAAACTTCTACTAATTACACAAATAACGTTTTACGGACAGATTTATAAGTGATAACTTGAATTATACTCGGAAAAACAAGAACGAACTATTTGTATACCGACCAACTTCAAACAGGTTTTATTTTATTCCTCAAGTTTCTGTAATGACAATAACTGAAATCAGAAAAGAACTGGAGAGAATTCTGAATTTTTTCAATTTTCGAGAGAATGTTTTAGATTTTGTTTCCATTATATTCCGACATTTCATTTATATTGATACTTCGCAAAAAATTACTACGCCACTGCTCAATATCCTACCGATCACGAAAAATGAACCCCGATCGGATCTGGCAGACGCGACCGAAAATAACTTATTTCAATAAAGATGTAACTGACAAGTTATTAATTTCCGAAGAGGTAAATTAATAATTATAAACTAGATCTATTTATCCCGAACTGCGGTAGGCTGCGGTTTCAGCTTTATCATGGCCTTCTTAATTGTTATATCAGTCAGTGACGCGGCAAAATATGTTAATTGATCAATTCGATCCCTCGCTATATCTGAACGGTTGACTTGCTTATCTCTTCGTTCAGCCTGCTGGAAAATCGCTGATAAAGTTCTTGGATGTTCTATAGTTAACCATCTTGAAGTTTTATTCAGTTTGTAAGCTCTTCTTGATAAATATAGAATCGTTTTTATTTAAAGCATAAAGCTTGGTGTACAAGCGAAAATTGCGCTTACATGTATTTAAAAGTATATCGAACTTTTCCAAGGGTATGTATTTGCCAAATAATCTATAAACAAGGAGAAATTCAGGATATTGAAATTATATTTTAGCCCAAAACTATTTTTCATTTACAATTGAGATAATGAATATTAATAGTATATGCTGCCTAACCTGATGTGAGTAATGTGCCGGTGCTCCATCCTGTTGAAACCACAAATATTGTCTTATATGCTCTGGTACATCGGCAAGTAACATTTGTAGATGATTTTGCAGGAAATCTAAATACATTTCACTATTGAGGTGCCCGTCAACAAAGTGCGGACCAATTAGATATCCATCTACTATAACGGCCCATACATTCAAGGACCAACGGTGCTGGTGATCTTTTTGTCTGTGTGGATTTTCCGTGGCGTAATACTGAAAGTTGTGGCTGTTAACAAGCCTATTCATGTGGAAACTTGTCTCATCCGAGAAAAGAACACTGCTAAACATATTTGGATTTTCCGCTACTTTGTCACCCAATTGCAAAAATTGATTCGATTTTCGATTTCAGTTCCTGGTGCAGCTGTACATGATATGCATGAAATTTATTCACTTTCAAGATTCTCTGGACAGAAGTTTGACTTATATCTGTTATTTGAGAAATCTCTCTTTGGCTTTTATATGGGTCCTGTGTCACTGTCAGCAAAACTGATAACTGGTTGTCTTCAGCTGTAGCAGTTTTGGGTTTTTCATGTTTTTTGTGAGCGATATTACCCGTTTCGATGAATCTAGTTAGAAGTTTTTCAAAGCATCTTGCATCAGGATGACTCTTATCAGAAAACCTTTGTGCATAATTTCTACTTGCCA
Organism: Cryptolaemus montrouzieri; assembly: GCA_013387265.2. Taxonomy (NCBI): domain Eukaryota; kingdom Metazoa; phylum Arthropoda; class Insecta; order Coleoptera; family Coccinellidae; genus Cryptolaemus; species Cryptolaemus montrouzieri. Next base: position 14,215,576 of record JABFTP020000062.1, on the reverse strand, counting down.
ACAAAGAACTTCTATCACACTTACTCAAAATAAAAATCGTATCACCATTTCTTCTTTGGAGAACTTCATGGCAGTTAATTGAGAAAATTGGGTTCAACACTCACTTTAACAATGTTTAATAACGATAATTTCACCATGTTAAATGCAGAATATGATATGTCCGGACACCTGACAGAAGGCACAAATAAAACAAAAATGTCAATACATACCTCGATTTACGTTTTAATCATCTTGATTTTATCATTCGTTAAAAGAATTATCTTGTTTAGGTTAACCAACTATGCGAGAAAACAATTTTCAATTTTTACTACATGCCGAAAGAGTCTCTTATTTTTTTTATTTGTTTCTTTCTTAAAATGAACCTTAAATTATTCCTTTTTCAATTGAAATATCTCAAAAGGATCCATTCTAACAATCCTACGAAATTTCGAAAATCTCTGAGGTAATATTCAAAATATCGGGTGATTTGGATGTCTGTTTATTCATTTTCGTTTAGTATCTACAGTCGTATTGTTCATTCTGATATGCCATACTAACAATTTTTTCATAATATTCTATCATTTTTTCATCGGGAAGTGTTCTTAATAAATTATCGCTACCCACATCACTAATATTATGATTGAAGTGAAAAGATAGCAAGAAGATATTCCTTTATAACTTATCCTTCCTCACAAGAAAAATCTGTGCATTCTTCATGACGTCCTCTACGTAATTATCTTAATGTCTTGATGTCCCACATTGTAGAATTGGTCAGAACATCCACAAATTGACCAAAATGAGGCAGTCGCTTAATTCCAAATTAACTAAAATGTTGTTTACAGCATTTTTTAGTAGATTAAGTTGGTGGCAAACTATATTTTAGAGCTGCCGTCGGCGCCTTTACGTTCATTATGGTCGTGTCTGCCCATGTCTAGCTTTTGCTAATCAACTTAACTACCAGTTATAACTTTCGGTTTTTCGATACTCTGTTGCTATTTCCGTGAACAAATGGGATGGCGTGGTTGCAAGATTTATAATTATGTCGGATTGCTAAGAATGTTAAAAAAAAATTTAAATTAAATGGTTATTTCTTGGTTACTATATCATTTAATTTTTATTCACATTTTATATAAAACTCAGTTTGATACAAATTCTTGTTCCTTAAACCACTTTCTATCATAACAAAATAATAGAAAGTTCGCCGAGCAAAAGTAGAAAGAGTATACTAAAATTCGCGTACACTTTGTTCAACAAAATTAAAAAAAAAATTGAATATTTTGTTCGAAGAATCATACATTCTGTTAAAAAAGTACCGGGAAATGATTATTCAAAAATTTGCTAAAAACGATTGACAAAATCTTTGTTTTTACAAAGTTGGCACATCTGTTTTCTATACTGACGCGATCTGTCATTTTGTTGGTTTACAGTGCTCAATTTTTCAATTCTCTCAAGTGTGTTTTGCGATTCTTACAATGAATATGTCTCCAATTCAAATCATTTGTACAGTTCGATTCAAATTTACCAGTACTTCAAAATACCAAACTGGGGTGGATTTTATCAGGTGCCAGTCCTTACGTACCAAGTACAAAGAAATTAGTCATCAATCTTCCTTCGACAAAATGTCAGACCTATTAGAGGCGTTCTGGAAGCTTGAACATTTATCTAACAATTCATGAACTCATGAACAGTTTTGTGAACGGCTTTTTATAGAGAATACTTCCCGTGACGACGAAGGTCGGTTCATTGTTTCCATCCCATATAAATAAAATCTTTCTAAATTAAGTAATTCTTATCATAGTGCATTGAATCGTTGTAAGTTACTAGAATCTAGGTTATCGAAAAATCCTAAATTGAAATTACAATACGCTACCTTCATTCAAGAATACAAAACCTTAGATCATATGAGCATTAGAAATAGAAATAGGAATAGAAATATATTAATCATCAACAAAATCACATAATACGTCATATAAAATAAACAATAATAGTAGATGTCAAACAATGATATACCTATGCGATTAAAATACAAAAAAAATCACAGGTAAGTGTGCACGCTCTACCATTCAAATCAAAATTTTTTGCATGTCATTGTGAATTCCTCGATACAATAGTATACTCCTTGTATCAGATTTTCCTTCAATTTTTTAACGAATATATTCATTTTCAGGTCTTCAAAGTGCGTTGAAAGACTATTGTACATTTTTGTGCCCCTGAACCTGTTCCTCGTATTGAAGGTATGCACGTCACTGCGCTTTCGGTGCGCTGATCTATTGAAATGAACCTGCTTCAGTGCTTCGAGGATGTGGACACATGGAAGGTAAGTATTTTCTTGTTTTTAAATATTGACCCACAAGAGTCATTCATTCTGACTCCAAAAATTATTCGTAGAGCACTTTTCTGCTACTTAAAGACTCTGATTGATTCTGAAACTCCACCCCATATGAGAACTCTATAAAACATGAATGCATGAAAATATGCGAAATAAGCTACTTTCACTGATTCTCTGGTGCTGACTTTTGTGATCTGTCAAAGCATAGAGTGCCCTAGACAATTTTTGACATGTCATGTTAATTGTCCAACTTAACCTTGAATCCATCCACAGCCCCAGGAACTTGCATGACTCCAAAACCACTCTTGGGCCAAATGAAAGTTTTCCGTCTTGTCCTCATTTAACTTCATCATATTTCATGAAAACCAATTTTTGTTTTCATGTTAATCTCGCTTTCGTTTGATCCCCTCACAAATACTGATGTATCATCACAGACAGACATTACTAGCAGCTACCATAGTTATGTCATTGACATAGATAAAAAAGAGAAGAGGGCCCAAAATTGAACCTTGCGGAACACCACATGTCAGTCTGAGCGCACCCGATCTGTCGTCGCTGAAATCCACCAACTGCGATCTGTCACTGAGATATGATCTGATCAGCAAATATATGCTACCACGAAATCCGCAATGGTATACCTTTTAGAGAATTATCTCATGCGATAAGCAATCCAATGCCTTTCCAAATGCCATTGTCAATAAATCAGATAAATCGACTGGTTTTTATCTTCCCCATCATTGTATTTTTAAAGAAAGTAGTGCATCTAGTCCTATCAGAGTGCTATTTGATGGCTCGGCAAAAAGCTAGTCTGGCGTATCATTGAATGCTGTTCAAATAGTTGGACCGCCACTTCAAAATGCTTTATTTAATATCCTCTAAAGATTTAAATTATTTGAAAAAGTGTTAAAGGCCGATAAAGCGAAAATGTATCGTCAACTTCTCATGAAAGAAGATCACCAAAAATATCAAAAGATTTTATGGCAATTCAATCCACTCGTGAAAAGATCAGACCCAGCCATAAAGATAAAGAGCTTAAAATTGAATCAAATGACGGAAAAAATAACAAAGAGCATCGAAACAGCAACAAAGAAGGTGAACATGCAAGGGAAAAAACAGAGGGGCAGTAGAATGAGTGAAGAAACCCTTGAACTGATGAATAGAAGAAGACAGATGAACAGGGACCATACAGAATATAGAAGCTTGAATAGAGCTATAACAAAAGCGCTCAGAAAAGATCAAAGAACATATAATACAAATTCTATAATAAAACAATCGAAAGCAATAAAAATTTGAAAATTCTAAGAACGAAACTTGAAGCTTAGGAAAAACAAAAATAATTCAACTCAACAACGTAGACGGAGACATCGTTACTGATAAAGCTGAAATAATTAGAGTAATTGAGGGCTTTTACGAAGAACTCTATAGGTGAGAACTTCCAATACCTCCTGATGTCAAAGAACATAAATAAAGTCACAAATGTTAACTCTGAAGAGATGCCCGATATCACAGCAGAAGAAATAAGATCTGCACTGAACCAGCTCGAATATGGGAGATCCCTGGGGAAGACCGAATTACAAACGAAATGCTGCAATTTGGAGGTGACGTCTTGATTCAAACAATGGGGGTGCTTTTCAATCGATGCTTAGAAGAAGGAAAAATCCCAGATAAATGGCGTAATTCTGAGGTGATGTTAATATTCAAAAAAGGCAACAAAGACTATATAAGCAATTACCGCCCGATAAGTCTTCTTCCACATCTCTACAAACTGCTAACGAAGATAATAACTATCCGACTCACCAATAAACTCGGCTTTTATCAACCCGTCGAGTAGACAGGATTCAAAAAAGGTTTCAGCACCATCGACCACTTACAATTCATTCGAACTCTGATAGAGAAATGTTGTGAATACAATATTAACGTACATCTGGCTTTTGTAGACTTCAAAAAAGCCTTCCATCTTATATAACGTTGGGCAGAAACTAAAGAATTGAATGATGCAAGGATAGACTCCAGATACACCAACCTCTTGGGGAATATCTAAGAAAGCGCCACATTGAGAGTGAGGGTCGACGAAGAAACGCAGACGAAAGACATCAGTTCAGAGGGGAGTAAGACAAGGGGATACAATATCTCCCAAACTCTTTGCTCTTGCTCTAGAAAACATCTTTAAAAAACTCGAACGAGACGAAAAAGGTGTCATTGTAGATAGAAAACACCTTAATCATCTCCAGTTTGCCGATGATGTGGTTTGATCAGTTCAAACGAGGAAGATTTAAGAACTATGTTAACTCAACTGAATAAGGCATCGTAGGAGGTGAACTTTAGCATAACAAAAGTCTTAAGCGACACCGAAAATCCGGTGAGAATAGATAATCAGCTGATAAAAAATGTTGAAGATTACATTTATCTCGGTCATGTTATAAAACTAGGAAAACAAAACCAGGTGGCTGAAGTGAAAAATAGAACCCGACTTGGATGGACAACGTTTGGAAAAATGAGTAACATTTTGAGGAACAGAGATATTCCCATCTCCTTAGGCAGGAAGGTGTTCGACTCCTGCGTTCTTCCCGTCATGACCTATGGCCAAGAGAATGTGACACTAACTGAGAAGAGCGCTGAAATGCTGAGAGTTGCCCGAAGTCATATGGAAAAGAACATGCTGAGAGACATAATCCAGAAAGTAGAGATACTGTGTTGTAGAAGAAATCTGGTAAACGATGCCCCTAATATAACCCCACAAGAAACAATCTAGACTTGTAAAGTCCGGAGACCTAGCTGGCCATCTAACAGGATCACCACATTTGTTTAGAAATACATGATTCAAATGTTCCCTAACCTGATGTGAGTAAAGTGCCGGTGCTCCATCCTGTTGGAACCACAAATCTTGTATTATATGCTCTGGTACATCGGCAAGTCACATTGGTAGATGACATTCAAGGACCAACGATGCTGAAGATCTATTTGTCTCAAGAGGTGTGGATTTTCCGTGGCGTAATAATGAAAGTTGTGCCTGTTAACAAGCCCATTTTTGTAGAAAGTTTCCTCGTCCGAGAAAAGAACTCTGCTAAACATATTAGGATTTTCCGCTACTTTGTCACTTGCCCAATTGCAAAAATTGATTCGATTTTCATAGTCTTGATTGTTCAGTTCCTGGTGAAGCTGTACATGATATGCATGTAATTTATTCACTTTCAAGATTCTCTGGACGGAAGTTTGACTCATATCTGTTTTTGGCTTTTATATGAGTCCTCTGTCGCTATCAACAAAACTGATAACTGGTTGTCTTCAGCTGTAGCAGTTTTTGGTTTTTCATGTTTTTGTAAGCGACATTACCCGTTTCGATAAATCTAGTTAGAAGTTTTTCGAAGCATCTTGCATCAGGATGCCTCTTATCAGGAAACCTTTGTGCATAAACTCTACTTGCCAACAAAGAATCATACTAACCAAGAATAAAAATCATATCAACCATTTCTTCTTTAGAGAACTTCATTGCAGTCAATTGAGAAAATTGGATTCAAACCTCAGTTTAACAATGTTTAATAACGAAACACTGATAAGTTCACCATGTAAAATGCATTATATGATATGTCCGGACACCTGACAGAAGGCACAAATAAAATAAAATGTCAACACATACCTCGATTTACGTTTTGATCTTGATTTTATCATTCGTTAAAAGATTTATCTTGTTTAGGTTTCATTTTCATCAAAAATTTTTACAAATAATCGAATATTTCGAAAATGATTGAAGATAAACATAAGGTTACTTCTGCAAAAATATAGCACAATACTTCAGTCACTCTTTTATAAAATGAGGATAATCTATTTCAATTCATCAATAAAGCTATCCTTGGGCAATAAGAAAACGAAAAGAAAAAGGTATTCATCATCTCTGGCCGAAAGGAGCATACGATGATGTGAGAGCCTCTTTTCATGAATTTGTACGGAAAAAAAAATATTGTGACGAAACTACTCACTAAAAAATTTATTACTTAAAGACATTATAGCAGAGTTCAGACCGCTCCTGAATCTTGAACAAAAAAGTGGTCTTCCAATCTGAAAAAACCACCCAAGATTTTTTCATAGAAAATTGGGACACCCTGTTTACTGCAAAATAAATTGCTGAAGTAGATTCTTACTTCATAAATACAATACCGTTCGAATAAAAATGAAATCTTCAAGATTATACGAGCTACAGAGCACCGCGCCACTGATGAATCACCCAGTATACATTGGATGAAAATTAAATATTTTGTGTTTCGTTTACCACATCCCGGTACTTTTTCGACAGAATGTATGAGAGATGATAAGATTTCAGGTATTACTTCATACAATCTTAATGACGCAAGAAAAAATTTTGGCAAAATTTGATAAGAGATAATATAAAAATTCTAGTATGAAACAAACCGGGTGGGGCGACTAAAACGAAAAAACTCAATAACTGCTAAACTATTCGTTCTTGAACAAAAACCAAAAACCGGTCAATTTTTGTCTAAAGGGATCTTTTAACATACGGTGATATTTATTTTACATCAACCCCCTGAGCACGGGTGCACAAAACTCAATTTTTTTAAAGGGAAGATAGGTCGAGTGATACCTCAATGGAAAGCTCTTTTGATTCTCAACACAAATGTGTAATAGTTTTTGAGTTTTGACATATTCAGAAGAAGATACAGGCTGGTTTGTCGAAATATGAGTTATTTTCAGTGATTGCAAAATCTATCGATTTTGAATGACCATTCACGGAAATACTGTTGTATTTTGGGAAAAAATATCTTTGAGCAGTGGTGCTTCGAATACACCCTTTAAGACATCCCCTCAGATGAGGGTGTCAACCCCTCAAATCTTCAAATTAATCAGTTAGTCCGAGTTATAGCTCAATTGATAGGTATCAAGAATTATCTGATTACAGTGAACGAATTTTCAAATCCGATTGCATTTCAATGAGAATACAGCAGTTGAATCGCAAAAAATGTTCCCCATCAGTGGACTGATGGAACGCAAACATGTGAAAACGAGCACTAGGTAATGGCCTGCACATCTCACGACCGCATAAGCAACCGATCGTCGTATGAGAAAAGCCTCTAACAGCATGGTGTATCCAAGGTTGAAATGAAACGAACTCAAGTAAAGTTCTCTTTACAAAAAAATTAAACCGAAATCACACAGGTGTAATGCAGAGTTCTCAACAACAAATGCGGCAGTTTTTGTTTCTTTTTCCAGATTGCTTGTATCTGATGAATGAAATTCGAATTAGTTTGTTTGTTTATAAAGCTGCTTTTCACAATCACGGGCTGCATCCCTACTAGTACAATAGTTTATTCAATAGCTAAAAGAGTAAACATTTTTGTAATTTTTTTCAGCAATAATAGTTGTGCAAATAGGGCAGCTGCTATTCAATCAACGCCATGACGACAAACATGTAAGCGCACATTTTGGAGTTGGTTGAAAAATTTAGAGAAACTGGCTCTGTTCAGAATTATAGTTCAGAAATAGTAATTGATAATGTACCATCGTACCATCTCACAAGACTATCACTGTGTATAAATCTCTGACAAAAACGCAACAAATACCATCGAAAAACCACCGTATTTACCTGATATAACTTCGGCAGACTTTTTTCTTTTTTGAAAACTCAAATACCACTTCGAGGTACCTATTTTGAATCGATAGAAGACATAAAAGAGAATTCGCAGCCAGAACTGTAGTCGATTCCTAAAGAAGCGTTTGAAAGATGTTTTGATGATAGGCTTATTCCTTGGCGTAAATGTATTTGAAAGAGTTACAATAAATTTGGATGAATAAATATTTTTTGTTTCAATTACCAATTCGCGGTACTTTTTTGACATAATATACTTCAATTTTTTTTTAGAACTTTACAATGGAGTATGAGAAAAGTAATTTTGATGAATCTTCATTTTCAAAGAATCATTTATATCATAAACGAGATGTCTTCAATATGTTTCCTATTATCAAATGAAAAGAAACCTTTCGAAGGTAGTTAGGTTAGGTTCTTCATATTTTTGAATTAATAATGAACTATTACATTTGTTCAAATAAAAATTGAAGATATATCCATTTTCAATATTGAAGTTGTTCACAATCATAAAAGAAAAAACAGCGTTGCAGAATGATTCTCTACCAATGGGATGTTGTTCTCCATTATCTCCTTAAAAGTAAAAATTATGACAACATTTAAAATAATAATAATGTCTTTTCTTCTTCATCAATATTTATTTAATCTTGTTTGTAAATAAAACTATTACCTTACCATTTATTTGTATGGTAACCATCCAAAGTTACTGTTCTTACCCACCGTTGAAGTCTCCGTGTAATAGACATGTAGTTATCATGATTAATATAAAACCAGAATACTCTGTGACTAAAAAGTATCCACAAATTTGAATTAAAACGCAAAAATCTTAATCTACTTCAATATTCATCGAATCTCCTTCAAAATATGCTCCATTTGAAGCGATACACAAACAATTTTATAGGCGCTTTCAGAGATGGTCTTCAACTCCTTCTGCTAATTTTCTTTTATGGCGTGTATGGAATCAAAACAGGTTCCCCGGAGCTGCAATTTTAGTCTGGGGAAAAAAAATCACACGGAGCTAGATCAGGTAAATAGGGCAGATGCTCGATGGTATTCATTTAGTGTTTGATCTTAAAGTCATTAATCACCGTGGCTCGATGAGATGGTGCGTTATCATCATGCAAAATCAAAGAATTGTTTCGCCACAAATCCGACCGTTCACGCGAACATCTCAAAACTGTTGAATAGAAGTCCTTATTGAGGTTTGACCCCGCCAAACGAATTCATGATGAACCATACCACGAATATCGAAGAAAACAAACAGCATAGTCTTGATTTTCGAACGACTTTAGCAAGGTTTTTTCGGTATTGGCTCAGATTTTGAAAGCAAGTATTCCTCAGTTGAATTATGATACGTATGAGGCTGAAATAACAAATATTTTGGGAAAATTCGAAAAGCGTTTTTATGATTGCAGTAAATTGGCAAATATAGCATCATTTATGAGTTTTTCTTCTTCATGTGAAAACATCTAGGAATTAGGTACTGAAATTGCAAGTCAGTTTAATATGAACTCATGTTCTGTTGAAAATGAGTTGGTGCAGATTATATCAGATATACATCTCAAAGCTACATCATCTGATTTCTGGTATTTTATATCTGGAGATATATATCCGCATCTAAGGCAAATCGTCCTTCAACTGACGGCAGTGTTTGGGTCAATTTATTTGTGCAAGTCTGCATTTTCTGAAATAAAGATAATTAAGTCAAAATATCGCAATCAACTAACTGACGATCATATGTCATCGTGCTTCCGATTAGCACTCAGTGGTTACGTACCATCTTATGAAAAGTATGCTAAGGACATTCAGTGCCACGCTTCAATATCCTAATTCACTCCTTAGTTAAGTTTAACACCATATGTAACTCTTTTGTTTTGTAACAACCAATAAACTCGCAATTTTGAATAACTATGAGTTCTTTCATTGATATTATAGAGAAGAACCTAACTAACCCAAACCCAAACATTGACTAAAATAATGTATATTATGCGAAAAGCTAATATCTATATAGTTAGCCGGCACGGTGGCGTAAAGAATATGATGCTCGTCTCCTGTGCAAAGTTACCTGGGTTCAATCCCCACAAAGTCGGTGCGATTTTTTGGATTCTGGGAATCGCTTGAGTATCCATCTTTCGGAGGAGATGTAAAGCCGTCGGTCCTGTCTAACAGAGATGCGTTTGACATTAAAGATCCCTTTCCTCGACACGAGAGGGGTTCGGAAAAATTTCCGGGTTAGTGAGGTGCCAGAATTCCCCGGCCTTTCATTCGACGAAAGCCGGAAAAAGACAACGTTAAAGGAATAACAAACAATATCTATAATGCTATGGCACACATACTTGCAGCCTCTCAGAGTCGATCATAAGTAGTCTAAAAATATTGAGGTAGATCGCCAGCAGTTCAAATTTGAGCATTCCTGGATTGGGGTTAATGGTGATTCCATCGCAAGACCACTTTATTATATATATATATATATATATATATATATATATATATATATATATATATATATATATATATATATATATATATATATATATATATATATATATATATATATATATATATATATATATATATATATATATATATATATATATATATATATATATATATATATATATATATATATATATATATATATATATATCTTTTCATTAAATCGAAAATAATTAAGCTCCAAAACAAAAATGGAATATGATTTCTTTCACCGCTTTGCAGTTAATATTGAGAGAAAGTTTATATCATTTTCGGAATATATATATATATATATATATATATATAGGGGGTTTTACCCCGACGAGTTGCCCATATATCTGTTCATGCAATCAAACTGATTTCATGAAAAAATATAAATCCACCACCCGGTAATTAATACCATTGCCAGGCAATGATTATAATAAAAACATATCCTGGAATAATTATATGTTAGGATAACGTTAAATGTTATGAGAATATATCAATCTACCAGAATATATACATACTATAGCATCATCAGACAATGATATCAATGTACCAACGAGTAGTGTCAGAGGCTTTCTCCCCGGAAAAATCCAGTGTACGGACCTTAGTCAAGTAACACTGAATGTTACTCATTAATAGTTTCCTTTGTGTGAAGTGGTGAACGATCGAATAGAATACTGCTCTGAATATAAATATGACAAAATTGTCAGTTAATTATATTACATTTATATAAACAAATAAATAAAATATGAAATGACATTCTGAGCAGTAAAAACTAAAGGAAATCCTATGACTCTACCTCATTATTTTTTTCGGAAAGAAACCTACGAAGCATATTACAATATTTGATGACTGTTATCTTTTGTAACTGTTCAAACAAATTTTTCTTCGGACCCAAAATCTCAATACTTTTGTGAAGATTTCTAGGAATAACACCTGTTGTGGAAATAATAATCGGTAGAATAAATATTTTCTTCATTTTCCACATTTTTTAATCTCGTCGCCAAGCATCATATATTTAGAAATTTTTTCATTGTATTTATTTTGTATATTGTGTGTGTCGGGTATAGCAATATCAATTATATATGTTAGTTGATTCTGTTTATCATTAAGAATGATATCTGGTCTATTGTGTTTTACAGCTCTGCTGCAAAGAATTGTTTTATCAAAATAAAGTTTATACTTGTCATTTTCACAAATAATCTCAGGTTCATATTTGTGAAATTTTTTACTTTTGGGAATTAGGTCATGTTTAATTCCTAGATTAAAATGAATAATATTAGCGACGGCATTATGCCTTTCTAAATAATCTGTTGAAGCAAGGACTGAGCAAGATGATAATATATGAAAAACTGTTTCCGAAGAACAGAAACATCTACGGCAAGAATCATCTATATTTTGTTTGTTGATGTGTTTTCTATAATTCCTCGTGAAAACAACCTGATCCTGGATCGCAATTGCCAAGCCTTCTGTTTCAGCAAACAATTCTCCAGATACTAACCATTTATTCGATGCGATTTCATCAATATAATCATTTTTCAATTCTTTAGGGTGCTTTCCGTGTAATTCCTTCTGCATCCAACTTTCTCTTTTAGAATTATCATCAAATATATCAAAATCTGCCTTTTGCATTGTCCAGTTCAGAGATGTAAGATTATAATCTGAAGCAACAACAACATCATGTAATTTAGACGTTCTCTTTTTATCGTCAAAATGGGAACGTAGATGAAAAATCTGTTTACTATGAAGATTATTCAAATCAGTTAATCCACGACCTCCAAGATGTCTAGGTAGTGTAACTCTCTGAACAGCTGACTTTGGGTGGTGCTTATGATATTTACAGAGCATTTTCCTCGTTTGACATTGTAATTCATTTAGATCAGTTTTAGACCATTTAATAATTCCAAAAGAAGAAGTAAGAATAGGAACTGCATAGGAGTTGATAGCTCTGAAAAGGTTTTTACTAGTTAAATGACTCTTGATGATAATTCTAAGTCTTTTTTAATATGAACTTCTAATATTTTCTTTAGTGTTGCTATGGTTTATTGTCTTCTCTTGAGAAAATCCAAGATATTTATATGTATCTCCTTGATGCATTGGCTCGATTTCGATATTGGAAATCTTTATATAATCAGAGGTGTTCTTTCCTTTTTCAATAGAAAGATTTTTACATTTTGGAAGCCCAAATTTCATATGAATATCATTGGAATAGTTGAAAGTAATCTCAAGTAGACTTTTTAAATGAGATCTGGTTCCGGCATATAATTTAATATCATCTAAATAAATTAAGTGACTTAATTTGAATTCAGTTGATAGACTCTTTATTTTGAAGCCGAAACTAGTAGCATTTAATTCGTGAGATAATGGATTAAGGCAAAGACAAAACCAAAGAGCACTTAAAGAATCACCTTGAAAAATGCCTCTTTTGATTGGAATTATTTCGGATTTTAATATATATATATATATATATATATATATATATATATATATATATATATATATATATATATATATATATATATATATTTTTTTTTGACATATAAGCGAAATCGTGAAATCTACAATCGATAGTATTGATGATTTATTTATTTTATTATCTTCAAAGTAAAACGAAATGAGACACTTTTTTCACTTTTCCACAATTTATTCAATAATCACGACCGGTTTCGACCCTACGGTCATTTTCAAGTACTTGAGACCTCAATATGAATTGTTATCATTCTCGTTCAATGCTGAAAATCCTGTAGAAAAATTTAATAAATCAGGATTTCCTAAGTGGTCCAGACTGCAATAATATTTACATAGATCAGACTGCTCGTTGCTTCAGAATTAGATATGAACAATATCAAACTTCATTCCTGAAAATTAACAGAATTCAATATTAGCTAAACGCTGCATCCAAAATGGCCACTAGTGCAAATATAATACTGATGAACATTGCCCCAAAGGGTAGATAACTAAATTTTACCTAGAATCAGTGCAAAGTTTCAAATAATTTTCAATGACAACTTTCTGATATGAACGACCATACTTGATCTGTGTAAATCCCGAATTTTTCTATGTATTCAAATAGTGACTCCCTTTCAATAGTTGTTGACAATACAGTCATAATATCTGATTTTTCCAAATTCAAATAACGATATATTCAAATACATTTATTTCATGTCCCTTTGTTCTTTATTTTCATTTCCGATGAGGAAAGAGAGTTCGAAATCGCAGTTACAGTGATCTATTAATTTAATTTATTCGTTGGTAGTAAAACAATTTAAACAATTCTATTTATATTTTAAACATGTTTTACTACCAAATAGTAATCACTGAATGGATGCAGTAACTTTCTAGCCATTTCAACTTCAATATTTGACAACACTGTTCGTTGGTCGTACCGCTGTCAAACAGCAGTTAATAATACGGTAGCCAACATTATTAGTTTCCTCTTTTGAAAGGACTTCACATAATTTATAGTTCCAAATAAAAACCATTTAAATTCATCCCCAGCACTATGCCATTCTATTTTTGCAGGTCTTTTACCGGTTGAAAAGTATAGGTTTCGAAGATTCGAAATAATTGATACCCTATTTTCGCAGTCAACCGCAGATATCATCAATTACAGGCGATAAAAGTAATTTATTTCATTGTTTTTTAGTCGTTGGGTAGTTTCTGGTGATTTTGTGGGTGATATTTCGTAGAAGGAATTCTTCTTTTCCGGCGGATGTTGTGCAACTGATATTTGAGTTATAGGTACATGCTTATAGATAATAATTAGATAATAATATAACTACATTGATTTTGAATCAGATAAGGAAAAAACAATGGGAGCACTTTCCGGTTTTGAAATGAAAATATCGGGAATGAGAATCGCTCGGACCTGTCGATTTCTGATTCGAGGGGGAACAATTTTTCCCACGTTTTCATCCCCGTAACTTTAATTCCTTAACGGTGATGAGCACAACCCCCTGATTTTGAATAAGGATGAGGGCTGTTGCGATACCTTAAGGATCTTATCGAGAACTATTTGACCTTAAATTTCGCTTCAAAAATTTCATCGTTAACGAAATGGCAAACGGAAGACTTACTTTTGTGATTAGATTATTAACCCATTAGTGCATGTGGAAAATTTTTGATTTGATTATAATTTTTTCTTGAAATGGATATAATTTTACTGTTGCAACGTGGTTCTGTCACTATTTCTAAATTTTTCCTCTCAGTTTAGAAAAAAAGGTGATCCGTTTAAAAGAACTATATGCATAAGAGCATATTTGGTTCAAAAATTCATTAATTTTTTCTACGAATGAAATATTGAAGATAGTAACACATTTGAATAAACTAAATATGATAACATTAACATCATATTTTTGGCTTTATTTCTTATGAAAATCGAAAGAACAGTTTTTAGGGTGTAAGCCAATATTGCACTTATCACATATAAACTTCGAATTATTATGGCACATTTTATATTTCCTGTCACTTTCAGAGTATTTGACCAAATGTCCCACATTATCGAATCTAACATCGTTATTGTTGACAAACTGTCGGTAGTTTCTGACTGATCTGGTCCTATATTTTTCCAGAAAGCCCACGGCTATGCGACCTCTGAATGTTAGTAGATTTGCACAGTTTGGATCTTCAGATCTCAGTTTGTTCATCAAAACCCAGCCATTTATCACACTCACATCGAACAAATACTGACAAATGGGCCAGTACTATTTTAATTGTCGCATTCTCGATCGGTACGCAGCTACTAATTTATCCATCTTATCAACCCCTCCCATGTATTTATTGTAATTTGATACCACTTTTGGTTGGGGAACATTCTGTTTGGATTTTGGCTTCTTTGCACCAACGTCTAGCGGTCATCATAGATTGATCTTCGAAGTTGGTGGCCATCGTTAACACCTTGTTTTCTTTCCATTTAGCCATCATAATTTTCTCGTTAGATAAAACCTAAAAGGATCCTCTTTTTTCTCTATTCCATACATTCTTCTCTGGAAAATGACATCCTTCTAAACGATTCTGGCGTATAGTACCAGTAGCACAAATATTGAGGTCCGCTAGATGGGACATTAGATCAATACCAGTAAAGTAGTTATCGAAATGAAGTTTATAACCCTTATTCTCTTCCAGCCCTGCTAATCGAATTAGAGATAAAACAACACCGCCACCCAAACCAAATTGTTTTTCATTATCAGATTTACCAGTATAAATTTCGAATGCTAAAATATACCCTCCACTTTTAAGAGTGCTCAATTTTTTAAACCAAACCTGATTGGCTTTCCTTTGATATAATGCTTCGCTTAATGCTTTTCATAGTATGGTATCATGCTCTCGTCAATCGAGGCTCATCTATACCGCCGTGCTCTCGAAAATTTTGAGAGAGCTATCTTGAAGAAAAGATCACAGTATAAACTTTTAATCAATGTTTGGTGTGCACTTCACAATAATCGACTAATAGGACCTCATATTTCCACTGAAACTCTTAATGGGGGACGGTATCTCGAATTTTTGAGAAACAACTTGCACAGATTAATGGCGGAAGTTGATATGAGGGTTCTTGTATTCCACCATGATGGGGCAGGTCCTCATTACGCACTTCCAGTGAGGAATTATTTGAATCAACAGTATACGGATTGATGGATTGGCGGAGGAATTCCCATCGCTTGGCCATCCAAGTCACCGGATCTGAATCCGGTTGACTGTTTCCTCTGCGGCTTTCTAAAAGAAAGAGTTTACCAGGGGAAAATTCAGACAAGGGAAGAACTCTTAGAAAGAATCACAGAGAGTTGTGATATCGTCAGAGGAAACCCTGAAATTATTGAGAAGCCAACCAGACCTATTTTCTGACGTTCGGAAATATGTATTAATGAAGGTGGAAGCTATTTTGAGAATAAACTCTGAAATTGGGTGTTGAAAGTTATTAGTGTTAGCGATCAGTACTTTCCTTCTGTTATTGTGTTATTATTCTGAAATATTCACACACTAGTTTTGCAATCAGTTGAGACAACATGTATTTTTATATTCCTCATATAAACAGATTCCAAACACGTTTATTTCTTGTAGAAAGCGATAACAGTTTTTTTTTCAGGTGAATTTTTCGTCATTCAACAAAATCAAAAATTTATTTCAAGGTCATTTCAATGGTGCCAAAAGATTTTATTACATAGTTTGTACACACTGTTTGTGCGGTTCGAGCACCAGTGAACAAATCATGGATAAAATATTATACAGGGTGTTGTATCGCTCCAAACACAATTTTGTACATTTATTCGGTCCGGTCCAGAAATTTTCACAATTTATGTCCCGCTTTGGATAGATCCTGCAAAGGAGATCCAGTGTGCCGAATTTCTTGGTATTCGATTTTACAGTTGCAAAGTTGTGAATTTTTGAATATTGAGCGAAATTCAGAAATCGATCTGTATATCTGAAACGAAGCAACTCAGGGGGTTAATAGGGGGATGTTTCGAAATCACCTCAGTCACATCTATCTTCCCTCAAGCCATGTAAAGCCTTATGTGGTACATCCTGTATACAGATACTTTCCGAAACTCTGATAGCTAGGATCATTCAAGATCACAATTGACGAAAATAGTTTTGAACAAGCTGAAGAAGTTTCGATGTGGCCTGAAGGAGCTTCAATCACAAAGTTTTTTCACAAAAAACTGAACAGCGATGTTGAGCCTAAGAATAAATGAATGAACCTGAGAAAAAATTTGCAGGAAGTAGACAAATTCTCAGTATTTCATTTTAATTTACAGGGAGGCTAAGCCGGTAAGTCCAATTTACTAGATATTTATTTAAATGTCATGGAATATTCTGTTGTTGTTTGTTTGACCGATAACTTATGCAATGAGTTTGTTCTTGATGGTTGGATGAGTGCAGCAACAATTGGTCGCTCGTCATCACGACAGGGTGGAGTAGCAATTTTCTGCAAAGGTTATGATTTTGTTGTTTTGGAAAGTGTTGGTGCTTTTTCAGTGGAATTTCATTGTGAGGTTGCTGGTATATATATTCAAAAATTAGGTATTAATGTTTTATCATTCTGTAGATCTCCTTCAGGTGATTTAAATATTTTTCTACATATTCTAGAAAAGATTATTGACAAGTTTAGTTGTACCTGTAAAATTATATTATGTGCTGACTTTAATGTACACTTTAATACTGACGGTGTGAATTCTGCACTGTTCTCTGATCTGCTCAAGGTTTAGGTTTTCCATAAAACTATTTTTGAACCAACGAGGGGGGATAACTGTATTAGCAATGTTTTTTTTTTAATTTTTTCCCCAAATGAAGTAGCTAAGGTGTTTAGATGTGAGTTCTCTGTTCTCAAGTCTCGCAAGTTAACCGAAGGTTTCAACCTCTAACAGAGAGTGGCTTAAATGATTTTCATTTGGCACTGGAAGGTTTGTCATGGGATTTTGTGAGGGGCAAAACTGTTGGTATCAATGATGCGTTTCAGGATTTCCACGATGCATTTATCGGCTGTAATAGCACTGTGTTTCCGGAGAGAGAGGTAAAGGATGGTTTAGGTTGATATACTGAGGAACTCAGAAGCATGAGGAATAATTTAAATCTTACTTCTGAACTTTATGACGAATATAAAACTGAACAACTGAGATAACAACGAAATTGATTGAAACTCAATTGTAAATTCGAATTAAACAAGGCTAAAGTTCAAAAAAATGATGAATTGATTATGCAATCAGGAAATAAAAATGAAACCATGTGGTCTATAATCAATAGTAAAAGGAAAATTACTAAAAATAAAAATAGTTCGCAAATTGTTGTGAATGATTATAGTAGGTATTTCTTTACAGTTCTTTACAGCCTATTAATAAGAACGAGGACGATTTATTTTTGAAGAATGTTCCTAAGGAATTGAGTTTTTCGTTTTCAGAGGTGTCTTACAACACTGTGAGGGATGTTGTTGGCAAGACGAAAAATAGTAAATCTAGAGATTTTCATAACCTCTCAACCGTACTCTTTGAAAGAATGTCAATAATATAATTTATCGGCTAACTGACTTAATAAATAGATTCCTATCTGCAGGCGTTTTCCCAAGGTGAATGAAAATTGCAAAGACTATTCCTCTTTTCAAGAAAGGAAACAAGGATGATGTTTCCAATTATAGGCCTATTTTGCTGCTGCGCGTTTTCTCAAAAATTATAGAAAAAATTATGTGTAACCAGGTTATTGATTACTTTGAGTATAATGGTCTTTTCTCAGTCAGCCAATTTGGTTTTAGGAAAAGAAGGAGTACTGTTGACGCCATTATTGAATTTGTGAACAGCACCTTGCAGTTTTTTGATCAGGGGTTGTTTTCTCTGTCTCTCTTTCTTGATCTGACCAAGGCGTTTGATTGTGTCTCGCATTCAGCACTCTTGACTTAGCTTGTACGCTATGGATTCAACAATACTAGTACATCTTTAATAAAATCATTCTTAACGGGAAGATATCAGGTGGTTTTTACAGATGGCAGTTGGTGTGATAAGGAAGTAATATCTGTTGGCGTTCCACAGGGTTCAATTATGGGCCCACTTCTATTTTTGGTATTCATAAATGATTTTCCTGAATATCTGACTAACGGTTTGAGCATTCTCTTTGATGATAACGTATCTGTAGCATGTGATAATCTATCGTAGAGTAGGATGCTGTTTGAGAGTACGGAATCGAGGGTCTTGGAGTAGTTCGGGGGGAACAGATTGAGCATGAATGGTGATAAGACGGAGATGGTAATATTCAGCCTGAGAAGTGTTGAGAGAGGTCCAGTGTCAAGTTTCTTGGCCTGCACTTCGATACAAAACTCACCTGAAGTGTCCATGTCGGCCATCTGTCCTGAAAACTTGCTAAAAACATTTTTGTTTTTCGTAATCTTAGATCTTCAGTTTCTCAGAGTGTTTTGAGGTCATCTTATTTTCCACTATGCGAGTCCCACCTTAGTTATGGAGAAACTGCGCTAATATTGGGTATCAGGTTACAGAGAAGATTAATTCGGATTGTTACCAACCTCAAGTATACCGACTGGTGCAAGAACTCATTCAAGAATTTAAAAACATTAACCCTTCCAGCACTTTATATATTGGAGTGTCTTTTGTATGCTCATAAAAACACGTGTCGCTGGGCCAAAAATGGTGATATCCATGCGTTTAATACTCGTCACAAAGATGATATACGCAGTCCTTTATACAGGTTGAGCAGATCACAGGATGGTCCAGATTTTCAATCATTTAAGTTTTATAACAAGTTGCCTTTAGTGTTTCGTTCTTTGTCCGATGTTAAATTCAAAAATATTTTAAAAAAGATTATAATTAGTAATGTGATATATGATGCCAAACAGTTTTTAGATATGAGTGTTTCTCTTTCCAATGTGTCTTGATATTCTTTTTATGATTTTTACCTTGACTTGTGAATACACTGTGTAACTAAATTTACTTTTTTATACTCTGGTTAAGCCCAGAGAAAAATGAGCAATGAGACTCATATTCAATATTCGTCACTGAAATCTTGGAAAAAAGTCAAGAAAATTTTGCTTAGATATTTAATCAATTACATAAATTATGATAATGATACTTAGTGTCACAAATACTTCTTTATATGTTCATACATGCAATAAGATTTATCTTGGTGGTGCTTGGTCTTACTGCTGCCTTTGGGGAAAACCTCTATTTCAGCTGTTGAACTCCACGTTCAAGTCTCTACCTAGGAATTTCAGTCTAGGACTCTCCACCTACGAATTTCTGTCTAGGGCCTTCACCTAGGACTTCAAATCTAGAACTTCTCACCTAGGAATGTCTGTCTAGGGCTCCTCACCTAGGACTTTCTATCTAGGGCTCCTCACCTAGGACCTATACTTTGATATAGGTCACTACACAGTTTACAAGACGAAGATATAAATTTTAATATAATTTAATTACTTTATTCGCAATTTAGGAGGATTTTCAAGTGCAACTAATTCGCTTGAAAGTCTGCAAAGAAGAGAACGCCTATAATGAAGAATTGGAAGAATCTCCGTAGCACATGCCATATCTGATAGCCGGATTATGCGCATTAAACTGTTAGCCAGTGGCGTGACACAGATAGAGGGTTGACTGGAACCAGGTGTTTTAACTCAAATTGTTGTGACTTGATTTTAGCACGTTACAACTGTGAGATTTGCGTTTCAGCATTAATAAACTTACTTACTTACTTAGGATCTGAATGCGGCAGTGTTACACCAGCGAGTTAAATTGGAGATGGACAACTTTTTCAGGTAAGGTTAGTATGGACCGAACTTGGTCTTTTCGCTCAAGGTGACGCACGTGCCATGAGATCTTGATTTATTTCTACTATTATTAAAAACTAACCTAACCTCTTTTGGAAATGTCTTTGCTTATCTGCAAGGCCCATAAATGGTCATTATTTGATTCATACCATCCCTTGTGTTGGAAATTAATCTGAATCTTGAGCGAGTTACTGCAAAATCCAGCGGAAAAAAGTCGATTAAACAGGTCTCTGCATTCAATGCCTGGATTCCCTGTTGATGATGAGGATGCAGCTACTTTCTTTTCAAATTACGCCACGTGACACTTCGCGGCATGTCCAATTGATTTGCAATGCCCCAAGTATTTATCGAAGGATTATCTTTCACACAATGTATAATGTTTTCCCCTGACGAGAAATATTATTTGCTTGTATTAATATTCTTAATGAAAGAACACCTGAACTCTGAAAAATCAAGGGATAATATCAAAAATAACTGATGTAACACAATCAAATTTTTTTTTAGAAATACTGAAATAACTGACTGTCGTTCATATAAATTTCTTTGTACCACCTACTCCATCTATCGGTGTATTATAAAACAAAGAAAATGGGTAAATTCACCACTCTCTCAATCTTATTTCCTTCGAGACCTCCTCCTAATTATTATCATATACAAGCACAAACTGGCGAATTTTATTACAATCTCAACTCGTCTAATGAAAAATAAGAAGAAGAGAAAGGTTGTTAACAGTTATAATTGATCATTATTTGTAAACTCCTACGCATCGAGTTGTAAAACGTTCGCCATTGTTCGATGTTCACCCATTCATTTCTATGTTACTGCCATCGTTTGGTGTATAATTATTTCAATGATTTCAATACGTGATTTTTATCTGAGGTGAGATATGATGATGTAAGTAAAGTTGTCAAGGTGATTATTATCTGTTGGAAAATTATTTGAAAACTACTGCTCCGACTTGGTTTGTTTGTACGCCGAAATATTTGTCTGCAAATTTGTTTATTTGATATGATGTTCCCATGCATAAAATCTGAATACAAAGCACTGAATCATCAAAAATATTTCTTTAGTGAGAATGGGAGCGGATTTATATATTTTCCCCTACTTTCTCTATAATTCGACATCCTAGTTCACTATCATATTAATAACATATTTGGTCTACGAAATTGCAACCTTATGCTTTGTGATCTAACGTCCCCATTACAACTATGAAATATAGGATCCTTCAATTTCTATATTATTCAACAAAGATGAAATAAAATGTATTTTATATTTGCTACAATTTTATTCTTACCATTGAGAAGAATGTTTGCAATATATCTTGCATTTTTTTCTCAATATTGGTTTTTATTGAGGCATACGATGCTGTTGCCTTCATCATTATTACCTCTTCAATAAATATCAAATTAGGCTAGTATCTATATTATTAAGTTCATTTCTTGTAGTTGACAGGAACAAGAAACGAAACGTCGACCGGACAAACTACCTGAAGCCATCTGTCAGATGATCAGGGAGAGAAATAGAAAGAGACGAATGTTCCAGAGAACATGGAACCCTCAAAACAAGCGAGAATACAACCACCTGGTGATGGAGGGGAAGACTGCCTTAGAGAACTACCGCAATGAGCGCTAGGCCGCCAAGATCGAGTATTCAGAAAAGGAGGACCATTCACTATGGAAAATGGCCAAAATCCTATGCCTGAAAACGACACCATTGCCCCATATACAAAGAGAAAGAGGGTTGGTATTTTCTGTTTTAGGTAAGGCTGAGACCTTTGAAGACATCTTGAAACGCCAGTTTACGGTGAGCTACGCAGAAGCAGACCTCGACTGGAGACGTCTAGCCGAGAACAACGAACAGAATATTCAGCCTACCACCACGGACAAG
This sequence comes from Cryptolaemus montrouzieri, assembly GCA_013387265.2. Lineage (NCBI taxonomy): Eukaryota > Metazoa > Arthropoda > Insecta > Coleoptera > Coccinellidae > Cryptolaemus > Cryptolaemus montrouzieri. The sequence continues at coordinate 14,193,070 of JABFTP020000062.1, read as the reverse complement.
CTGAAATTCGTAATCACTAGAACAAAAGTGAGAAAAGCACCTGGATCAGATGCAATCAGCAATAGAGCCCTAAAGAACATCCCTCAGGGAGCACGAGGTCAGCCGACTTCGATCACCAAAGCGTGTCTGCGACTCCAACATTTTCCTGAGAAATGGAAAACATCGGATGTGATTGTCATCAGGAAACCAGGTAAGTCTGCATCCTTTCCACAGAACTATAGACCCATCAGCGTCCTGTCTACGATCGGCAAGACTGTTGAGAGAACATATGGTTGATCCAATCATCCCGGATGATCAATTTGGCTTCAGGCAGAAACACTCCACCCATTAGCAACTTCGGCGTGCAGTTGAATTCATCAGCGATGAATTCAACAGGAACCTGTCAACCGGTATGACGCTGTTCGACATTGTTAAGGCATACGATAGGATCTGGCAAAGGGGCCTACTCTTCGAGATGATAGTCCGATCATACCTGAGAAACAGGCCTTCTCGATCCACACATTCCTCCACGAAAAGAATGGAAGCTGGTGTACCCCGAGGCCACTCCTGGCACCGCTGCTGTTCAACATCCATACCTCAGACGTCCCGAGGACCCCAACACGAGCTTAGCCCGCTTCGCAAATGGCACGGCTATAATGACGAGAACTACAGCCCTCCACCTGATAACCAGAATACTCCAAGAGACCGCAAACCAATTGGAAGAATGGTTCAACAAGTGGCTCATCACGGTCAGTTCAGAGAAGAGCTCGGCACTCTACCTGTCCCGAAGAAGACGAAGACCCAAGGAGCAGAAGACGATGAATGGCCTACCAATCCCATGGGTGATCAAGTCCCAATATCTAGGAGTTACGTTAGACCGAAGGCTGACAAGGCGTCAACATGTGGAAGACTACACGAGCAAGGCTAAGGCATCCCAAATCTTCTTGTATCCCCAAATGAATAGGAGGAGCTAGTTAAGTCCAGCAAACAAGCTGAGGATATGCAAGACCATCATCAGGTTAGTGATGATATCCGAAAATCGTGCAAAACAAAGCACTGAGAATGACCGTGGATGCCACATGGTACGTCCGAAGCTCCTAGCTACATCGAAACCTGCAGATCCCGAGAATTATCGAATTCATCAGAGAGACAGCAGTGTAAGCTTTCCAAGCAGTTGACAACCACCCAAATTCATTGGTGAACACCTTGGAAGATCACGAAGAAGATGAACCGAGAAAATACATGAGTAAGAGTTATTTAGATCCTTCAGATAATCGTTTAGTAGCCAAATAATGTCCGTTTATCTATCAAACCACCAAGAAATGTTAAGTTAAAAGTTAAGTGGCTCTTGAATAAAGAATATGTCAAAGTCAAGTAGTTGACCTCTTGAAAATCACCTGACGGTCGAAAAAGGTCGTGTTCTTTGTTGGAAATGAATTTCCATTAAATAACTAAATCATCATCACTTCCCATATTTTTATTTCCCAAGTTTTTGTCCTCAATTACTCAAGAAATAGTTTTTGGTATATTTCTTAGCTAAGAAAAGCTTAAACATGTACTACTCATGACGGAAAAGGAGTATAAGGTATATATCGAAACTACTTGCACAATGAGAACTCAGTTTACACAAAATAATGTAAAATCGGTAACGTTAAATACTACATAGGTCTGAAACAAAAATGCTGTCAGGATCTTTTCAACTCTGGTTACGTGTTCTTGCAACAGAAAATATACTCAAAATATTCCAGAATATCACATTATTTTTCAAACCGTACAATATTATTACAGAATAGAGTTCTTGGGTTTACTAGAAGTTATACAGGGTGTAACATAATAGTGTGCCACAACTTAAAGGAGTAAATCTACGTGCAATTTTAAGAAAAAAGTTTTATATACAAATAGGTCCAACAAACGTGGACCCTCAAGAGACAGTCAATAAACAAGCTGAAAGTAACGCAAAGATCAATGGAGAGATCAATGCGGGGCATCTTTTTGAGGAATAAAAAGCGAAATGAGTGGATAAGACAGAGAACAAAAGTAAAAGATATAGTATACACCATTTCACATCTTGAATGGGAATACGTCGGCCATGTTGCAAAGAACCAGAGATGAAAGATGGAACAGTAAGATCATTAAATGGAGACCATGGATAGGAAAGAGAGGAAGAGGAAGACCAATTATGCGGTGGTATGATGATATAAAAAGATTGGCAGAACTGAACTGGATAGCGACAGCACAGAATAGAAAAGATTGGAAAGAGAGGAGGGAGGCCTATGCTCAAATTTGGACGCGAGAAGACTGATAAGAAGAAGAAGAATCTGAAATTAATTTTTCCCAAGATATTGTCTTTTGCTAAAATTAATTTTTACCAGTAAGGGTCATTTTTTTCTGTCTGCAATGTTTCACATAGTTACCCCACAAAAGCATTGAATTTGGGACACCCTGTACATAAGCTTTGTTATGCGACTCTTCCAACAGGGAATGACTTGAAATATTATGCTAATTGAAGCGAAACTCTGGAGATTGATCCCAGCCTATTTTGACCCAAACAAAAACAAAACTACACACAAAACATAATTTCCCAAAAGTTAAAATCGATGTATCTTTCTTCAAAGGAAATATCAATTAACTCGTTCTTTTTAAAGTACGCACACTGTATAGATTTTTCATCTTTATTTCAATTACTCTACTAAACTATTCGTATACAGTTTACTCACCTTCATATAGAAGCCAGGCCTGCATACCTACCGGTTACGCCTAGTAAGATGCTTCATCATTTTACCTTTATAAAAATAAAATAGGTTGCCAATTGCCTTCAGCTATATCTTCCTTACAAATTCTTCACAGTCTCTATCATCACATTTACCTATTTACTATTTCAAAATATCTCAATATCATAAGTTCTCAGTATTATTCTCTATATCGGTAAAGAAGAAACAATAAAATATATCTTATGCCGTGCCTTTATATCATTTTATGGCATTTACAAGTATGATTGCTTAATTGCTAATACTACTGTATCAACGTGAATAACTTCTAGTTTATGAATACATAAATGAAGTAATAAAGCGCATTCTACGTTTGTTTCCCATAATAATAAATGGATTTTATCTTATTATTGGATTCATTAATATCAGTGGTGGCTCAATAAGGAATACTAAATGGAGTTATTCTTCATTCAAATATCTGTTGCTTCATATTGTCGAAGTTTGTATTACAAGGTTGGTCCAATGTTGGAAAATAGTATCTTTATTTTGCAACAATCCCCTTATAGTGCTGAACACTTGCTTGTGCAAAGCTGCAGGTTTTTGATGCTCTTTTCGTGGTTGTATATTGAAGATACCCTTTGTTTCGTAGATGATTTCTGAATCTATTGAAAATCTTCTTCCTACTACATAAATTTTCATGTCTGGAGACAGATTAAAGTCTGGGAACAAGGCTAGGAGAATATGGGGGATGAAATAGCAAGTCATATGGTAACTCCACCTGCTTGGTAGTTGCAATCGCGAAAGAATGAGCAGGGATTTCAAAAATGATATCGAGTCGGCCGTTACCAAGTGATATTTGATCAACATACGGTGATTTTGTATTACTTCGTAAAGAATATCACAAAATTAAGTGGAAAATTTAATGGGTATAAGAGGAAAAATACTAAAACTTCTGCAATCTTACTTGAGCAAGACGACAGATTGTGAGATTGAATGATACTTACAGTGAAGAGGAGTATATTACTTGTGGCATACCCCAAGGCTCTATTTTTGGGCCATTACTTTACAAGCTATATGTCTTGAACCTTAAAATTGCAAATTTGGAGGTAAAATACATTACTTTTGCTGATGACACTATCCTGGTTTACAGCGGCAGTGATCTCAAGTTGCTCGAACAAACAGACAATAATGATTTGATGAATTACTATGCTTGGCTTGTGCAGAATAAACTCAAAATGGACACAAAAAAAACGAACTACATGCTGTTCAAGCAGAAAAATAAAAAGGAAGAAATCGTTGAGATCAAGATTGGTAACTATTGTCTTGGAAGGGTTAATACAACAAAATATTAAGGCTTGATCATAGATGAATATTTGAGCTGGAAAAATTACTGTGAACACCTATCCCACAAATTTATTCCAATGATCGGATCCCTATACCGATGTCGCCACTATCTTGATACCAACTCAAAATATAAAATCTACAATGCATATTTTGTTTCTAATATTTGATTACTGTTTGGGGAAATTGTTCAAATACGTTGTTTGATGAAATGCCGAGACTTCTGAACAAATTTTTTAAAGTTCTTTTCAGTATAGATTTCAAAGCCCCCAGTACTGAAGTGTATGACATACTGAGTGTTTTGCCTGTAAGATCACTGAGAAACTCGAACAATGCAAGCAGATATATAAAGCCTCAAAAAATAAACATAAAATCAATACCAAACTTGTGAAAGGACAAGACATTCACGAATATCATACTAGATTCAATAAAAATTTTCACTTAGACCCAGTAAGAATTGTAATTGGGTAAAACGACCCCATAGCAAAAAGCATACTAGCGTTCAATGAACTACCAGTTGAAATAAGGAAAATTGAAAATTATAAAAAGTTTATTAAGAGATTGAAGGAGCACCTAAGAATTTAATAGGGTACAGAAAAAATGATGTAACTTCCAGAACAGCTTTGCTGAGTGAAATAAACTATACTTTATCACCAGCTGTGGGTTTGTGGTGGAAAGGTACATTCGGTGTTGAGTTTGAGTATGTTACCATCCATTTTGTGTTTTTTTTTTTTCTTTTTCTCCTACCTCACCTTAGTTATTTAGGGCAGTAGAGGAACTATGTTTATTATTCATTCTTAATATGGAATTGTATTCTTTTCTTTATGGAATTATTGGGAAATAAAGTATTTAAATAAAAAAATATTTAATTAACCAACGTAATAACTATTTCGATATTTCTATCTGCATCAGACGTTTACAAATTCTGAGTTAAAACTAAGGTACAGTTGTACAATTTGTATTAAATATAGAAAAATACGTAGAACTTTTAAACAAGTTCTTACTATCGAAATATAGATAGGTATTGAAATGTACATTCATAATTACTTGAAAATCACAAACATTGGGGAATAACATAGGTCTGTTTTATCGTTAAGAAGGAAAGATTATTTCTATTGTGCTTAGCTTTGAAAACTTCTAGACATTCCAGATAATTGAGTTAGTTTATTACTTTTCGGGACACTATGAATAATGTTAAGATCTATACTAGGGAAGCGGTCGTTGTTATCTAGGCAATGCTATACGATGGTGGAGTCACTTTTATTTTTTAGAAGGAAGAGTTCTTTGTATCTCATGCGAAAAGATCTTCCTGTTTGACCTATGTACACACCGTTACAATCAGGGCAACACAGTTCGTATACTCCCGAATTGTCTGATTTGGGAGATTTGTCTTTGGCTTTAAAAAGATTGTGATAATTTACATTTAGGTTTGAAGGCTATTTTTGTGTTGAGACTTTATATTCGATTTGCAACTTGCTGTGAAATTGGACCAAAATGAGTTAAGCGAGCGAATTTTTCAATATCGGTATTTGATTAAATATGGTGGTATATACTATTGTAAACTAACCGTGTTTGGTTTTTTAAGAACTATTTTGCCTATTATGATAGGGGGATAACGGTTATTACCGGCGATAGTTTCTATGATGTGAATTTCTTTGTTAGGATTTCCAATAGAAAGTGGCAATAAAAATGCTCTATGAACCATTGAGTTGAAAATGGCTAGTTTATGTTGCAACGAGTGAGAAGAGTCATGAGGAATGCAAATATCTAAGAAAGTAGGATTTCGAAATATATCAAATGCAAAAGAGTTTCGGGAAATGGTTGAGTATAAAAAAATTCATTTGATTGTTTTTTTCTATTTCTAACTTGAAATTGATTTTTGGGTGGATATTGTGGATGGAATTCAGAAAAATATGAAATTGTCTTAATATACCAGTTAAACCCGCTAGTACAGGGATGCTCAACCTTGAACTGCTGGTGATCTACATCAATATTTTTAGACTATTTACGATCGACTCTGAGAGGCTGCAAACATAGGTGATGCAGGGCTGTCGTACATACACGATACACCCTACCTACCTACCTAGGTAGGGTGTACCGTAGCATATATAGATATTAGCTTTCCGCACAATATACATTATTTTAGTCAAGGTTTTGGTTAGGTTTAGTTAGATTCTTCCTATAATATCGATGAAAAACTCATAGTTACTCAAAATTGCGAGTTTATAGGTTGTTACAAAACAAAAGAGTTACATATGGTGGAGTGACTTTGGATGTTGAAGCGTGGCACTGCATGTCCTCAGCATACTCTTCATAAGATGGTACGTAACCACTGAGTGATAATCGAGCATATTTCAGTTCGTCGATTGCGATATTTTGACTTAATTATCTTCATCTCAAAGAATGCAGACTCTCACAAGTTAGTTGACCCAAACATTGCCGTCAGTTGCGATTTGCCTTATATTCGGATATTTATCTTCAGATATAAAACAGAAAAAATTTGTATCAGATGCTGTAGCTTTGAGATGTATATCTGATATAATCTGCAACAACTCCTTTTCAACTGAACATGAGCTCATATTAAACTGACTTACTATTTCAGTAGCTAATTCCTCAATGTTTTTACATGAAAAAGGATAACTTATAAATGATGCTATATATGCCTAATTACTGTAATCATGAAAGCGCATTTCGAATTGTCCCAAAATATTTGATAATTCAGTCTCATACGTATCATAATTCAACTGAGAAACCTTTGTTTTCAAAGACGGAAAATGTTTCAGATCCATTGTTTTCAGTTGATCTATCATAAGTTGCAATTTACTTTTGAATGCGTTTAAGGCGTTAATCATCTCAATAATAATTTTCCTTTACCTTGAAGCTCCAAGTCAATGGTGTTTAAGTGCATTGTGATGTTAGTCAAAGATGCCAAATAAGTCAGCCATTTTTCGTTTTTCAACATCTGAGTACCATCACCTCTTTCGTCTAGAAAAGCTGTTATTTCGGGCAATAATTCTTCTGACGTCCTATCTTCCAACTGCAACTTAAAGAGCCGCCGTTGCAAGCTACGTGCACGGATGGAATTTACAATTTCTGTTGCAATTCCCATAATTTCCTCCGTGTTTAAGACTTTTGAACACTAAACTTGTTGATGTACACAATGCCCCAAGCTCGTTTTTATTTCCAGTCATTGCTGGTTCTCCATCGGTTGTAATGCACATTAATTTATATATTGATAGCTTGTAGGTTTTTACAAAATTGAAGAAAACGTCATATTTATCTTAAATACACAGCTGGGGAGTGTCTGTCATATCGGTGGATTAGTCGAACTGCAAAGAAAAGTATGTACATTTCATAATATCATGTTTTAGTTTATCTTCCATCTCCTGACTCATGACTTCAATACGCCTTGTGACAGTCGGACGAGATAACTGAAGTTCTCTAATAGCAGACATGATTTCTGTTTTATTTTCAAAAGCTCCAAATAAAGTCTCACCCGCTTCAATAATTGCTTTCTTCACAACTGATCCATCTTCGGATGTATTCTTGTGTTTTCGCCAATGTATGAGATATTTTAAATGACGCGATAGTAGCAGCTTTTGATTGTTTGGCTGGTCTTCTGAACATGTTTTTTTTTTCAAACAAGATATCAAATCACGTACCTTTCGTTTTTTAACTTACTCTGTGGCGGAAAATCCTTTTCATAGTTGTTATGAACCGTTTTATGATGCCTTTCTTAATTACTACGCATGAAATGTACATACTTTGCTTCACAGTTCGACGAATCCACCGATATGACAGACACTACCCAGCTGTGTATTTTCATTCGGATGGTATTCTATGACATGATGGCTAAGGAAGAATTTTTGACAATCATTCCTCTGAAGGAAAGACCCGTGGCGAAGATATTTATGACGTTTTCTTCAATTTTGTAAAAAACGTCAAACTACCAATATGTAAATTAGTGTGCATTACAACCGATGGAGCACCAGCAATGACTGGAAACACAAACGGTTTTGTGGCATTGTGTCGAGCTTATGAAGATTTCGCTTCATTTTTTTCATTCCATTGCATTATACATCAACAGGTTCAGTCACGGAAAATTCCTAGGAAGATTTCAACATTTATTGCCCGAAATAACAGCTTTTCTAGACGAAAGAGGTGATGACACTCAGATGTTGAAAAACGAAAATTAACTGACTGATTTGGCATTTTTGACTGACATCACAATGCACTTGAACACCATTAACTTGGAGCTTCAAGATAAAGGAAAAACTATTATTGAGATGATTAGAGCAGTAACTGAAAAGAAAATAACGGAAACATTTTCCTACTTTGAAAGCAAGGATTCCTCAGTTGAATTATGATACATATGTGGGTGAGTTATCAAATATTCTGGGACAATTCGAAGTGCGCTTTCATTATTGCAATAAATTTGCAAATATATAATCATTTATGAGTTATCCTTTTTCATGTAAAAATTTTGTGGTATAAGCTACTGAAATAGCAATCAGTTTGATATGAACTCATGTTATGTTGAAAATGAGTTGGTGCAGACATATCAGATATACTTCTCAAAGCTACAGCATCTGATACAAATTTCTAGTGTTTTATATCTGAAGATAAATATCCGAATCTAAGGCAAATCGCCGTTCAACTGACGGCAATGTTTGGGTCAACTTACTTGTGCGAGTGTGCATTTTCTGAAATGAAGATAATTAAGTCAAAATATCGCAATCGACTCACTCACCATCATATGTCATCATGCTTGCGATTAGCACTGAGTGGCTACGTACCATCTTATGAAGAGTATGCTGATGAGATGCAGTGCCACGCTTTAACATGCAAAGTCACTCCGTAGTTAAGTTCAAGACTACATGTAACTTTTTTGTTTTGTAACAACCAAAAAACTCGCAATGTTTAATAACTATGAGTTTTTTCATTGATATTATAGAGAAGAACCTAACTAAACCTAACCCAAATCTTGACTAAAATAATGTATATTGTCGGAAAGCTAATATCTATATATGCTACGGTAAACCCTACCTAGGTAGGTAGGTAGGCAGGGTGTATCGTGTATGTACGACAACCCTGCATCACACATACTTGCAGCCTCTCAGAGTCGATCGTATGTAGTCTAAAAATATTGAGGCAGATTGCCTGCAGTTCAAGTTTGAGCACCCCTGATCTAGAATATCATATCATCATAATAATTATTTGATCCTCATAAGAACGAATAAATAAATCCAATGCCACCATCATCACCCCCATAATAAATGCAACGAGAAAATGAACACTTTTCTTCAAAACACATCGATTTCTCAATTGAGTTGTGAGTCTAAAATTCCAAATATACCTCAAACGCTATCCCGCCAACATTACACCCAATTTCTTTAATAAACCAAAATGGTCCCTCATTAATATGAGACCTTGTGCACCCTAACTTTACGGACTTTAAAACATACAAAGAAAATGCCCCAAACCGTCCAGTTGTCTCTTACACTAGTTCTCAAACGTACAAACTTTCTATAACACTTAAGAACAAACTGTATTTCCCCCGGGTCGTGCTTTTGACTCACATTACAATTTGATAAACCATATAGTTTTTTCTTTAAACATAATTCTCCCATCCTTCATTCTAGTAAATGAATAACTTCTCTATTATCACAATTCATGATCTGCCTCTGACCATTACAATATTGCTTAGCTTATAAATAAAATTATCAATCCTACTTAGAGGTACTGATAAAAATCATTAAATCACGATCTTGTAGAGGTAATAAGGATATACCTTCACTCATTTTAATAAGCAGTTGAATGTTACTGAATTATTACTCACACGTATCTTATTAGTCAGTATTACAAAATGATTTTTTCTGTCGATTGCCTATGTAGACGGTAGGCAATATTTAATCATTAAAGCATCATCTGTTAATCATGTTTTCCGGAAGCAGCTGCGGGGGTCATAAAACAGATGTATCTATTTGAATTATACCACATTAACCGCAAGCATTCTGAGAAATGATTGAATATTCCAAAAATATGACATTTACTGATATACTACCATATTTTCTTGTGTACTTAGAATTTAATGAGTTTCCTATAAAACAAGGTTCATTCATATCATGAGTGCACATAAAGTTTTATTGATCAATTGCGGCATTTTCTGTTCAAGATAATTATTGTCTAGTTTATGACACTAACTTCTGAATTACGCAAACAAATTTTTCTTAAAATTATATTCACTTTAGATAGACATATTGATGTTAATGATTCTCTTTGAAATTATGTAAGAGCATATAGAATCCCCATATTGATTTTCTGAAGTAACCAAATGCATTTCACGGTTCTCCAACATTCATTCTGGCTGGTTTTTCTGGGTTCTTTATCTTCTATTGAGAATGTCCCAGACATTTTCGAAGCGATTCAAGCCTGGATTTCGTGCAGGGTACTCCATTTAAGTGATTTGTAAAACATGTTCTTCTAAAATGTCTGTAATGTACCTCTGAGCATTCAGGGTTTCATTATTTATGATGGCCAGGTCAGTGCGGGCATTCAAAAAAATTCCTACCCATATCGTTATGGAACTTTGACCAAAACCATAGGTAGGTATAAAGTCGTATTGGGTATATCTCTTATTTTGACGTCCATACACTAAAGAACGTCGATTGCAATGGAAAAGATAAAATCTTGACTCATCTTTCAACAAAATTCTCTTCCAGTTAGCTTCTAAGCAATTAACATTCTTCTTCTTAAGGTGTCTCTTCTAACGAAAATCGGCTATCATCATAGCAATCTTCACTGTGGAGGCGGCAGTTTTGAACAGGGACTTCGTACTCTTGTTAAACCACTGTCGTAGATTCATAAGCCAAGATGTTCTTCTTCTGCTGAGCACTCGTCTTCCTTGATCTTGCCTTGAACAATGAGATGATGCAGCTTGTATTTTTCATTTCTCATAATGTGGCTAAAGTATTGGAGTTTCCTCGTCTTCACAGTGGTGAATAGTTGATCGTCGCTGTTTACTCTTCACCGCTCAGTTTGTTGCCCATCCAGCTGTTGCGTAACCGGTACCTCATATCTCTTATTAATTACCATAAACTTCGTCTTTTTGATATTTACTTGAATACCATACTGTCAGCCGGCAACAAGTACTCGGCCTAGTAGCTCTTCTAGGTGTTCTTCCGACGAGCTAATAAGAACTGTGTCATCTGCATACCTGATGTTGTTGACAAGTATGTATTCCATTCACTGAAATTTCTTCAGTCGCACCCTCCAATGCTTCAGCCGTTATTCTTTCCGGATAGCGATTGAAAAGAGTAGGCAATAGCACGCATCCCTGCCTCACTCCTCGTACGATTGGGATATCTCTTGTCTCATCAGAGCCCACAAGAACTGACGCCACTTGATTCCAATACGAATTTGCAATAGTATAAACATTTCTGTCATCCACACCAACATCCTTCAGTATCCCGATGAGTGGAATGTATCGTACCATGTCAAAGGCTTTTTCGTAGTCGATGAAACAGGCAAATACGTCGACGTCCATATCAAGGCTTTTCTGCACGAGCACTTGTATGCCAAACAGCGCATCTTTTGTCCTAAATCCGTTCCTGAAGCAAAATTGTTCGCTAGAGATGTGTTCATCACATTTTCTGTATAATCTCTAGAGTATAACCTTGAGATATACTTGGACGTGGTTCATGGGACTAATAGAGAGGTGGTCTTACATTTCCTGGCATTGGGTTTCTTCGGCAGAGGGATGAAATGAGATTTCAACCAATCCACTGGCAATTTGCCTTCTCTGTATACTTTGTTAAACATTCTGGTGAGATATTTAACTGCTCCAGCATCAAGCAGCTTCAGGACCTCTCCATGTAAGTCGTCTGGGCCAGAGGCCTTTCCATTGTTGAGTTGTGTAACTGCATATCGATCTTCTACGATGTTTGGTCCCGTACTCACTTCTTGCAAGCCGCATGATTCTTCTCTCACATCATGGAAGAGCTGCTGAACGTATTACTCCCATAATCGATTTTTGTCCTCGATCTCGTAGACAGTGTTGACAAGTTGATCTTGAAGAACATTTATTTCTCTTCCTCGTCTTCTCCTTAGCGACTCTCGAATCTTTTTGTGGAGATCAAATGAATCATGTCTTCTTGCAGCTGTTCTAATTCTCCCATTTTTCTTCTTCGCTACGGTGCTTAGCTTCTCTGACTTTTCTTTGCATATATTTGTGGGCATGTGAACGGTATTTCGTTCAGTCAACATTCAGTCATTTCCTTCTCTCCTCCATAAGTGTTAAGATTTCGTTAGTTATCCACTCTTTGTGCGGCCTCATCAATTATTCCTTTCACTTTCATCTAACATCTCCTCCACAACGACATCTTCAGAATTTCGTAGTTCGTCAAAGAAACTGCAGGCAATTTCTACTGCAAGTCTGTTTTTCGTGTCTTCCTCGCACAGTCGCCGTATGTCAATTGCAGCCGTCCTCACGCCCTTTTTCATTGCTTTCAGCCTCACACAAACATCTGCATTAACAATGCTGTGGTCCAATATCTTCACTAGGGTAAGCCTTTTGACGATATCTTTGCATTCCTGAACCTTTTGTTGATCGCAATAAAGTCAATTTGATTTCGAACAATGTGCTCTGGTTGATCTCTGGGTGATCTGCATGTGCACAGTCTTCTAACAGGTTGTTGAAAAACGGTGTTGGTTAGAACCATCTCTTCTTCTTGACAGAATTCAATTAGTCTTTCGCCTCTTAAATTACGCTCTCCAAGTCCAAACTTCCCTGTCACTGCAGAGCTTTCCTCGGCACCAACTTTATCGTTGGAGTCGCCCATTACAATATTTACTTGTTCCTTCTTTGTTATTTGTATCAGTATTTTCATTTCTTCATAGAAGCGTTCTATTTCTTCATCATCGCTGTCCGCTGTGGGTGCATACACCTGTAAAAGATTCATTTTGACTGTACCATTTAGTTGAAGCATGCACACCCTGTCCGAGTGAGGTATAATATTCAAAACAGTCGCCTTGGTGACGATGAAGCCTACTCCTCTCCAGTGTCCAGACTCATCATTTCCAGCCTAGTCGATCTGGTGATTGGGCATATTCAGTGATCCGCTTCCCTTCCATCTCATTTCACTTATTCCCAGAACATCAACCTTCATTCTCTCCATCTCTTCAATAGCTCCTTCCACTTTTGTCATTTCATACAAACGCCAAAAATTCCTTGTGGCAACCTTGGATACCTTTCTCTTCTTCTTCATCTTCATTCCCATCACATCGTTTAAGACCGTCCCCCCCGGAGATCCGAATAGGGAACTTACTCCGGAATATAATTTAGTATTAAACAGCATGATGATTGTTTTTGGGAGAATTGGGTAATGCAGTGGTTTCCCGTTGCCTTATGCATCCTTCTGCCGTTGATGCGACAACGTCGAGTTCCTCCGCCTTCGAGGCCGATTTCTTTACCCCAGAACGAAAGAGTGCCCTAGGAGGAGCTGGGGGGAAGCTTGTACCGGCTCTATTCGGTCCCTGCCTGCGTTAGCCGTCTCTGATGATGTTACCACTGCTCACCACGTGGAGGTGCAGATCTGGAGTTATTCTTCATCGAGTAAAAGACCAGAAAGGCATTCCCTCTTACTCTCGGGAACTTAGAGCATGTTCACTGGCAAAATACAATCAGTCTCTTTGAGTGCTGCGGTTAGATCTGGGCCTCGAGCTGCGACATGAAGCTTCAATTCAGATTTCTTGAAACGTTGTCGTATTTATTAAGTGCTAATTTGCACTCGACTACTTTGCTGAAGCTACACTTGAAGATGCCTACTAGTTTCAACGGGGAAATTCTTAGATAAGGGTCATGGATAACCGTTGTTGCTGTAAGTCGACCTCGTCCAGCTCTCCTTCTTTGACTACCAGTCTCTCTGTACCTGCGGATCATTCTGCATATAGTTGAATGGACATCCCAAACCTTTGTCTTATTCTTGAATATGTGTGCGATAGCTCAAACCAGAGAGCCAATTCCAGCAAGTGTTCTTAGACTAAGACGAAATGCTTAGCTCGATAATATCAGAAGATATAAAGGGAAGAAGTTAGAAAAATTAGGAAGCTTCAAGTTAAATCGGCCCCTTTCAGTATAACTCGAAAAAGACAAATGTTAGGTGATATATCTACGCGTCCACTTTCTTCATTCAAAAGAAGAACCATCAAAATCCGTCAAATAGCCTGGCGAGCTTGACAAAAACACAACTAAAGAATCAAACAAAATACAAAAATTCTTTTATAAGTACAAAAGTGACCCTCAAGTTGTATGATAAACTTTTAGAGGTGATTCATGGAGTAATTCTAAGACAAACTAATTAGAACGGCACAATCCGAATCTTTTATATTCATCGATATTCAGGTTCAAAAATTTTATCCTCAAGGTCCTGAAATCACAGTTTTCAACATACGAGAATACGAAATCATTTCAAAATCTTAAAGTACACCAGTCATTCTCTCTGTCGAAATCATGGAAACACCTCCAATCATACGGAGGTGCTAAAAGTTACAGCAAACGTCATTTTGAAATCAAGTTTCATTATTCATATCAGTCGTACACCTAACTACCTTACATCTCCCCCGCCTTATCACGATATTATCCAGAGATCCCGGCACGGAGATCAGTTCCGCATTTTTGCGAGAATCTTGCGGCAGTGAGCGCATCTCGAAACGCCCAGGGCCGGTCCCGACAGGCCTCCGGGCCCAAAATCCGGACAGCTAGGTGCTGTTCCAGTTCCCATGTCTACCGGATCACGAAACGAACTTTCAACCACAGTTTAACTTCGTTTATAGGTCTAATTGTTACGTTTAAGAACGTTTATTTAAATTGAAAATGCTCCGTTATTGGAAAGTATTTGAACAATGGTTGCCAACCTGCTATAAAGGCTGATGATGTGTTTCGAAAAAAAGTGTTTCGAATTTGATTGGAAATTTTTACAGCTGTATGTTGTATGCTGATTCAGTTTGAAGGTATTTCCTACGTCAGTGTTTCTCATTACCAGTGGCAGCTCGTGATATATCGTTGTGGAAGGTTATGGTATGACCCAGATAACTCATACGTTTTCCGAAGAAAACGATTAACTGGTGACCTCCTTGCATACGTTATGCATTTGTGGACATCAACATTACATTCGTGGGGGTCGATTGGCTTTCCGAACTACGACCAAATTGGTCTTTTGTTCGTAACCCTTCTTATTCATTTCCCTGTAGGTCTAAATCCCTTACAAAATTAAGAATCTCCCTGGAAGCTTTCGCTTTCACGTGCGGCTCTAGTTTGTCGCTACCAAAGTGTATATGTCTGAGACGGACAGTTGCGATGTAACTGCAAATAATATGTTCGGCAGTTTCATCGCCATCTTTACACATTCTGCATGTTGCCGTTTCCGATTTGCCCATTTTATTGAGATGGTATCTCAGTGGGCAGTGTCCAGTAAGGAGGCCTGTTATGATCCTCAACTCGTCCCTAGAGAGATCGAGAAGCTGTTTTGTCTTCTTTGGCGAATAGTCAATGAACTTTTTGGCTTGCCTTTGGCCTGGAGTTTTCCTCCAGTATTCTTTTTGCTAGATTCTTCCCATCGTTCCAGTTCCTGTCGTCTGTGCAGCTTACTTAGACCGCAGAACGATTCAGGTCCGAAGGGTGGGATTCCACCAGCTGATTTGGCAAGTTCGTCAGCGGCTTCATTTCCTTGTATGCCTTCGTGGCCAGGCGCCCACCACAGGAAAAGTTTGTTCCTCTCAGTAAGTTGCTTCAAGGATTTACGGCATTCCCAGACAGAGATGCTCCGATAACTGTAAGAGTTTAGAACTTTTATCACTGCCTGACTGTCCGTTGAAATGTAAATCTTTGCCCCTTTGAGTTTCCTTCGTAGTCCCTCCTGGCAGCTAAGCTTTACAGCAAGTGTAGAGCCCAGAGGCACTGATGTACTTGGGTTCATATATGCCTGCTCCTGTTCCATCAATCGTTTTTGATCCGTCCGTGTCCCAAATGGAGGATTTTTGGTCTAATTGAATTAGTTTTCCCTTTACGATGGTGCGGTCTTAATATGACCACTTCGAAGGGTGTGTGAAAATCAGACTTAAGCGGCATTATATCCGATGGTTGTGATAAGATTTCTGGCGCTATGTAACCCAGAATCCCCAGGTGTCCCTTCAGGTCACCAGATAATAGTTTCTTTGTGTCTTGGAGCCGTAATGCCGCCATCAACGCCTCCTTTTTCAATTTTATATGAAGAGGAGGGAGATTGAGGATTACCTCCAGGGCAATAGTCGGGGTGCTTCTCATAGCACCTGTTATGCCCAAGCACGCTAGCCGCTGATGTTTTCGTCGACCATACTAACGATGCATATGTGACAATGGGTCTTATAACCCCTATGTATAACCAGTAGGTTATTTTTGGCTGTAGCCCCCAGGTCTTTCCGAAGAGTCTACATCATGCCCATAGGCAGGATGTAGCCTTGGGAAGAGTTTTGTCAATGTGTAAATTCCAGTTGAGTCTCTGATCTAGGGTTAACCCTAGATACTTAGCCTGTTCCGAAAATTTCAGAATATGTCCATTCAGAAAGGGGGGCTTTAAGTTCAACTTTCTATGTCTTAGAATGGTTTTGTCTTAATGCATGCTGAGTCCTCTTCAGCGCACCATTCATTTACGATGGTAAGGACTTTTTGCATCAAGTTCGATAAGATTCCATCAGGCTTTCCCTAATGATGATAACTAGTTCATCAGCATAGCCTTGTGCGTTGAAGCCAGCGTTGTTCAGTCTTTCTAAGATGCCATCAACAACTACTGACCATAGTAGCGGCGATAGGACACCTCCTTGAGGACATCCTTTTATTGCTGACACCGATATTTCGGTGTCTCCAAAAGTGACCGTTATGATCCGGCCTTTGAGCATTTCTTTGATCCATTTGATGGTGGGGTTTTGACACCCTTATTGTTTGCACCATTGCTAATGGATGTATAGGAGGTATTATCGAAGGCTCCTTCAATGTCTTCAAATAGAACTGAGGCTATTTCTTTAGCCTCTAGTGCTCCTTCCACTTCTTATGGACATCAAAGATCGAAAAGCATCTCAAAGGCCTTCGACAAGGTTTGGCACGCTGTCTTGATGAATAAACTGATCGCATATGGACTTTCAGAAAAGCGCGTGGTTGGGTTAGTAGATCGATTCGAGTGGTAGTTGATGTCGTAACGAGCGAATCTTATCAGGTTAATACAGGAATGCCCAAGGGCTCCATACTATCGCCAACTATATTCAGTTGCAGATAAACGTCCACCGAAAATAGAATATTTGGGTTTGCGGACAACTGTTCTTCGGTGTCTGCGTTTTGTAGTTAGCATACTGAAACTGCTGAGGAGAAAGATCGACAAAGATACCAACAGAGTATATCACAGTGGGTCGATTGAACTTGGACCTCATCTAGTAGAGGTTTGGATGAGTCAATCTTTATTTTTATTCAGAACTTGTGCATCAGTTTTGTGTTCAGGATGTCCCAACTTCGATGGTTTTGTGGGAACGCTATGTGAAACATTGCAAATGTCTCGGTCTTGATTTTCAAGATAACCTTATTACTGAAAACCAATTTCCATTATCATTTTTGTTTTCGAGTTATTCCGTAATTTTCGATAGTTCGATTCGAACAAATGACCCTATCTCGGTACAAGTTATGTTATGTAAGAAATATTTTCACATTCTCATAGCATTTTTGAATAGAATCCATGTATACATTCGAAAATTTTTTTACCTAACGAAATTCGAGTTATGAGGTGAACTTGAGTTCTTCAATACAAACCTAATTGGTCACGTTGAGTAGAATTTTTATCCTTTTCGAGAATTTATAGGGTGTGCCAAAGAAAACCGGACGTTTTTTTCTTTTATAACTTTCGCAACTTTAGAGCTAGGTCATTCGTTCTTGCTTCATTGAAAAGCCAAAGGGCTAGGTTTTTCAGAAACTCTATCGAAATTTCACTTCCGGTCAAATCCAATATGGCTGACTCATTCGAAAATGAGCAATATTTCAAGACCGCGGGACCGTTTCTTTTTTCACTAAAAAATTCGAATGGGACATGCAGTCGATAACTCAGTCTTTTCTGAACAATTTCTTATATTGATCTTGAAAATATTGCAATAATTGGTGAAAAAGTAGCGTGAAGAATTTTCAGGTGAAATCGAAATATTTTTTTCACCTCATGGCGTTGGCACTCCTGAAGATGTTGTAGTTTTCATGGATGTTCTAAGAAGACAAAGAACCATATTTTACTGAAACCAACCTAAAACTTGATTTCCGTTCAAATCCAAAATGGCCGACTTTCGCGATCGTAATGAATCAACTGCGTAATACAATCACTAGATTGAACCTCTCCCATCATTTTGAGATGTCGAATTCGGATATTGATTCAGAATTGCGCCAATTGTCGTCAATTCCACCATCATATGAACCCCCGTTGTGAAACTTCTGAACATAGACTCCATGCATTAACTCTATGATAAAAAAATAATGGAATGTCATTGAATTTTAGACGACATCTGGTTTGAACTCGAATTTTATCTTGGTGTTGCTTGTTTTAGACGTTTGAAATTGTTAACAATAATTTTACCAAATGAAGATAAGCTTTTCATTGAATGTTTATTTGTGCGCCATACTGCTAGAAGTACAATCTATGATCTTGAGGACAAATTTTGGACAAAGGGTCATTAGAAAGAAGACCAGGCACTGGTGCAGCTAGAACTGTTAGAACACAGGTATGTTACTCGCCTTTTCATAATCTGTTAAAAGCATCAACTCTTCGTTTTTGTATTACAAACTCAATTGACAATTTCAGGGTAACATTCATCGAATTTCTGCATTAGCAGTCAGCCCTGTCAGAACTCCAGAAATCAGATTGACTGTTTCCCAAATGTCTCAGAGATGCCAAATCTCAAAAACCTCTGTGAGGAGAACTGGCACAATTTTAAATCAATATTCGAGTTCGACCCCTCAAAATGATGGGAAAGTTTCAATCTAGTGATTAAATTACACAGTTAATTCATTACGACTGCGGGGAAAATTGTTAATATTCGAAGAAGTCGGCCATTTTAAATTCAAACGGAAATCAAATTTTAGGTTGGTTTTAGTAAAAATGGTTCTTGGTCATCCTAGAACATCCATGAAAAACACAACAACTTCAGGAGTGCCAACGCCATGAGTTAGAAAAAATATTTCGATTTCACCTGAAAATCAGAATGAAAAAATTCTTCACGCTACTTTTTACCAATTCTTGCAATATTTTCAAGATTGACATGTCAAATTGTTCAGAAAAGACTGAATTATCGACTGAATGCCCCATTCGAATTTTTAGTAAAAAAACGTTCCAGCGATCTCATTTTCTCATGAGTCAGCCATATTGGATTTCACCGAAAGTGAAATTTCGATACAATTTTTGAACAACCTAGTCCTTTCGCTTTCCAATGAAGCAAGAACGAATGATCTATCTCTAAAATTGCGAAAGTTATAACGGAAAAAACTTACGGTTTTCTGTCGCACCCTATATAGTAGGATAATATTCTTATTATGGCCTATTTTTCAAAAAATTAAAAGATCAGAAAAGATTTGGATGAACTACCGATGCTGAATATGTGAAGATAAAACCGCAGAGTTTTGGAAATGGAAAAAATTATATTCAACGAAATCTAAAATGATTCTGTTGATAAATGGAACGATACGTTTGCATGAGCTCTGATTATGTTCTCACGTTAACTCACGGTAACTAGCTATGCCAATTGTTCCCTGTATACATTGAAATTGAAACAAGCTTATTTACAAATAATGAACAAAGCAGCACCTTTCATAACTCTAATAGTTAAACCCATTAATGATCGAAATAAAACTAGCAGGTTTTTCTACATTTTTTATATTTCACTATGAAAGAGGATACAAAGAATAGAAGAAAAGAAAAAAGAAATAAAAATAATGTTTCTGAAACTTTTGAAGGCGTGTACCCAAATTGGCACAGCGGCCACATAAGAGTGATAATTCTCAAAACACTGTTTTTCAATGCACAAAGTTTTCTTGCATTTCTTGCAGCCCCATCGACTTCTGTTATGACAAACAACACAGCGTACTCGTTTCGGAAACTTTTTAGGTACGCAATCGGCGCCATCAAGTTGTATTCCCTCTATGTTAGAAGTGAAGTGCAGCTGCAGACTGTCTTTTAGGCGATTGTTTTAGGTAGAACCTGACTATGCTTCGTTGAAACAGTAGTTTGTCCATGGGCTCTTCTCTAGACTGGACATGTAAACGCCAAGCATTTGATATAGCCATGTCAATCATGTATACAATACCCACTACAATTTTCTTCCATGAATGCCGATTCTGTACATTGCAATGGACTGATCCAATACATCTACAGCTCCCATGCCTTCATCATAATTCTGGAATAAATGCGGGATCGTTATGTCAGCTCTTTGCTTCTTTTCCGCATCTCTTCACAGTTCCCAACGGCTCATGAGAAACATAATTTGTGCAAATCCTGTTGTCTTTCCAGCGAACTAGAAACACCTCATTTTGTTTATCAAATCTGTAATCGAACTCACCTCTTGCTTTTTCTTCATATCCTTAGCATTCGTCAATGGGCATTTCTTAGTGCGGTTCTCTCGAATGGTTCCAACCGTTAATTCAGCAACATTTTTGCAACTCTAGTTCCCAAAGGCTCTGTACTTGAAGCAGTAAATTTACCACAGTAAATATCGAAGCTGTAACAATATCCTGAGGAGCTTGCTTCAACACAATTTTTATACCCGAAGCGCACAGGTTTGTCTCTAATAAATTGTTTTGCCGAATGATGCCAATAATACTTCACCATGGATTCATCTATGGAAATATTTTCATCAAAAACATTCCACTGGTTGAATTTCTTCATAAGAATATCCGCAAGTTTTCTCACCTTGAACATTTTATCGGTAGTGTTTGGAGCGTCGTTATTGTCGACAAAATGTAGATTCATTTTTATTTCTCCAAATCTGTTACAAGTCATTGCGTTTGACACTACGTTTATTCCAATATCCCCATCTATTGATCAATACATGCGTTCTCTAGGAAGTTTGTGATAACCGGATGGTATAAGTATTCCGAAGAAAACCGTCAGTTCTCCAGTAGTCACGGAAAAACTGTTTAGATTGTTTTGACTCGCGTACAAGTTGCTAAATCCAGCGATCATCTCAAATACTTCATCATCAAAGAACTCGTGAAATATTTGAACAGATGTAAAATCTTCTACTGCCATTTTCATGCAACTTTCATTCATTCAGTAATCGGGTATCAGATTCCATGTAAGTTTTGTTGTAAATTGAATCACACTTACGCCAGACAGGATTGGTTGAGTTTGTTGAATGGTCACCTGTATCTTGACTTAGAGAGGATCTGATTCGAGCTCTCTTGAAGGCTAATGGTTCGTCATCACTGCTATCAGAAAGTGCACCTTCGTCGCGAATAAATACCTCAATATTTCCCGGAACATCATTTGGCAAGTTAGTTGGTAGATTTTCATCATCAAACCTCTCTTCTTCATTACACTGGGTTCTGGGAGAATTATAGCCAAGTCATATTCAAAACCATCATCACTTTACTCTTCTATAGAATTTATGGCTTCTTCTAAGTCCAAGTAGCACTAAATCTTCGCCTACGACCCATTTTTGAAATCTGTAAAAAAAGGAAAAATTAGTACACAGGTGACCGCTGTACCCGAATTGGCACCGTAATGTTTTGGATATCACGAAAGCATTCACTATTATTCGTCACTACAAAATTTTGTGGATAACTGAATATACATTGAACTACAAATAATCAATAGTAATGTGACGTATATAATATTTATGAGATAAAAACACAAGGTTTAACTTTAATCTACACTTTATTTGAAAAAATTCGACGACGTTTCGCTGACACAGCAGCTTTATCAAGAATGACAAACAGAATGAAGAGTATGGTATTATAAACAAATCGTAGAACAAGTTGGATGAATAACAGAAAAATCCACACCGAGCCATTGTACAGTTAGTATGAAAGGTAATAAAAACTAATTAAACAAGTTAAGTAGGGGTGAAAAATTCACATCTACCTGCTCATTCAAAAGCTTGTCCGAATGTTTGTATCTATTTATTTCTAATGCTTCTAGGAGATCTAATTTTGAACTTTTGATTTTATATGTAATATGTCAAAGTTTTTATTGAATGAATGGTTTTCTTTTATTAGTTGATTTGAATAATTTGAATCAGATTTATTTTATCGAGCTACGTTTATGTTCAGATGTTCTTATGCCAAAACTCCTATAGGTCCTACCAATATAAATTTTATCACAAGAACCGCAATTGAGTTTATAGATTCTGATTTACTTGATTTTTCAACACGAGATTTATTATTTTTAATATGTTTACCTAAGTTATTAGAAGTTTTGAAAGTTATATTAAGATTTTGTTTGACGAGAAAGGATTTAATATTTGTACTTGCAGAACCGCAGAATGTTAAACTGTTGAATATTTTATAGTCTTTATGAATAGGATATACTTCATTTATTGCTTTCTGATACAGCTTTTACGAATGATTAGATCTATCATATCCGGATTATATGAATTATTAATGGCTATCTGTTTGATGATGTTTAACTCTTTATTATAATCTTCTACTGATGAAGGTAAATTGAGTAACCGATGTACCATGCTGTTTAAAGCTGCAACTTTGTGTTGAATTTGATGTAATGAGTAGTTATGTATAATTGTATCAGTATGTGTTGGTTTACGAAAGACCGTAAAAACATGATTATTATTTTGTTTAGTGATTTTCAAGTCCAAAAAATTAATGGAATCGTTCTGTTCAATTTCTATCGTGAATTTAATGTTCCAATGGATGGAATTAATGAAATTAATAAATAAGTTCAATTGACGAGTAGTTCCAATGGATGGAATTAATGAAATTAATAAATAAGTCTAATTGACGAGTAGTTCCAATGAAACATACTAAGATGTCGTCAACATATCTATACCAATAAAGAAATTTGGAAATGAGTGGATGTGTATGAATTTTCTGTTCAATATTATTCATAAAATCTCTGCTAAAAGTGGACTCAAAGGATTTCCATGATCAAACCATTTTACTACTGTAATAGATGTTGTTGAAAGAAAATAATTTTGTTCAATGCAAACGTCCAACAGATTCAATATTTCTGATTTAATTATGTGGTTAACATGATTCGAATTCAACATGTTTTCGATAAATATTTTGACATCACCTGGAGGAACACTTGGGTATAAATTCTCAACATCAAACGAAATAAGTTTTGCGTTAGGTGGTAGGTTAACGTTTTTATGTTATTTATCAATTCGAAAGAATTTTTTATAGAAAATTTTGATTTGAATGAACAATAATTTTAATGATATCTATAAGGTAGTGCGACAATTTCACGGCTGGGGCTGTAACGTAAGATACGACTGGTCTAACGGGGTTATTTACTTTATACAATTTAATGAGGTGGTTGAGGGTTTGGTAAAATTAATTTGTATTTATCTATTGCTTTAATTAAAGATTTTGCGTCATTTATTGAAATTTTAATATTTTTCTGGAATTTAATAGTTGGATCTTTGTTTAAAATTGTATAGTTGCGGACGAAATGAAATTTAGAGTTTTAAATAGGTAGTCATTTTTATTTAACGCAATAACAGTATTACCCTTATCTGCTTTTGTAAAAATAACTTCATTTAGTTGAGATTTTGTTTGATGGCCTTTGAAATATTTTGTTCTTTACTCGGTTTAAAGTCAGCTAATGATTCATTTTTATAATGTTTGATGCTAAATATTTAAGGTGAGTGTTATTAGGAATATTTTTCAGAGAAATTTCGGTATCTATGCCAAGTTCCTCTAAATCAGATTTTATCTTGTTTGATTTAATATTGTGTTTGAAACCTTTCTCCAAGAGATTTATTTCATCAGTTGTGAAATTAGTATCAGAAATGTTAACGAATCTATCAAAAATTGATGGTCAGAAAATTTAGTTTTACGTGGAGTAGGTTTCGGTTTTCTTGACACGAGAAACTTTAAGTTGCGGTATTGGATGGTATATTTATTATGTATTATTGATCTAATTTTGAATCTATTATTGTAATCTAATGAATCGAATTCAAGTGGATGAAGTCTGTACAATAACTCGGTATGAATTACCTTGAGATAAATATTGTAGATGTCTCGCTTGTGGAACAAAATCTTGCATTCTGATTTGATCCATATCTTCTGCCCAGAGATAACTGCTCTTCGAGCTGCATAACTGTTGTTGTTGGGGACACACTTCACTCTTCAAACACGTGGTTAAAACCACAGGTTTTGGGATGTTATAGCATTTTTAAGTAACAACTTAAAATACCAAAGGGCCAAAAAGCTTGTATTCGCTTTCTTCAACATTTGAATTGCGTATTTAGGACACATTTTTGTAGAGCTGTGTAATATTTACACTAAAAATAATTGAAATAAATGGTACATACCTCAACGTGCGTCCTGAGACGGAAGTTCAACAAGAAAGTATGAAAATAGCATTAATATTAGCACAATGTTTGTATCGTTTATATATTGACGGTATTTTTAACTACTTAAAACTGCAAACTTTTTAAGTTTAGCGTCAACACTTGTTACTTCTACCCTCAATTATTAAGTGTTCCCAAATTGGTACAGCAACCACAAATGGGTTAATAATGTCTAACCAAACACTAAAAATAATATTGCATATTCATGATTTTAACACAATTTACGCAAAAAAGCAGACAGCACGATGCAATTTAAAGGCACTGTACCATTGACCATTAGAACTGGACTACTGATGCTGTGTTTATATCCGTACTAGAATTTTTTATGTCATAGTATAGTTGATCTCCATAATTTCGGCTACTACGGTATATCAGTTCATATTTACGAATTATTCAAGACTAAGTTCGAATTGATTATAATTATTATACTAATATTGTAACTAATTTTCTTGAAGAATAAATACATTGATTGTTATAAACTTTCAATCATAACTAGTGGTATAAACGGATAATAAATTCCAATCACACTAAACAACAAGATTGCTGCTTCGTGCTCTGAGTCATACACATAATCACCTTCAACAAAATCCACCGTTTCGTAGACTGAAGCTTGATTCACTGATTTCTTGAAATCAATTCTTTCTTTCCTTGAAATTGAAAACTGAAAAGTAATTATATCTCTTCTGGTTCAGTACCTTCTGTTTGAAATACATCAATACTGCTTGAAAAAATGTTTGTAGAGTTTATTTTTCTAGAGTACCTGAATTATCAATAAATTGCAGTCAGTTGAACTTATGTGTATCAAATCTTTGTGTACGGGTGGACCAAATTTGATGTGTGAATACGGCAGCTATGTGATATAGTTAGAGAAAAATGATTGGTGAAAACGGATTACAGTTATCTTTCTTAGTTTTGAAGTTATTTCGGTGTTCTGTATTTTCCGGTATTTCAACAAGTGACGATATCTCGAATCCTATTAAAATTAGGTAAAAATATTTCCACATTCTAGAAGCACTTTTATAAATAGAATGCAAGAGAGAATGAAGCGGCTAAGCAGAAAAATCTTTGGTACTCTTTTTGTACACACGACACTAACACAACATAAACAGACAAGCTATTGCTAGTGCAATAGCGACAGGGAAACGAGTTTTCTCCTCAGGTTTTTTCACTCGTTTATTGAATCATATACAAGATATTATGGTTCCCCTGTAACATTTCCTGAGCTCACACTTGTGTTTTTTCCGACACACACCAAAATTATAGATATGAGCATTTATTTAAATACAATTATTCAAATTTTGTAAATCCTCTCCTTTCAAAAGAATATATATATATATATATATATATATATATATATATATATATATATATATATATATATATATATATAAAAGAATATATATATAGACGTTGTTTAGAATTATTTGGGTTATCATGGGTAAAACCGTAACCAACTTTCCAGAAACGTTTTATAGTACCTAGCAAATGTAGGAACACAGGTTAAATGTACCTATCTAGGTACATTTTATTACATGTAGGGATCAACTTTCACTGAATATCCTATGTAAAATTATGAGAATATTTCAGTTACCATTCATTCATCTACTAGCACCCTTCAGGTCAACATCACAATATAGTATACAGTTAACCTATAGCACAGTTGTGAAATCAGTTTGTAAAGTGTTAGTTAAATATATATATTTAGTTGATATCTAGTTTAATTCATCTGAATTTAAACTCAACGTTGTCAAACCTGGCCATTCCCGAATACTCTAACAGACGTATTCGAAAAATTTTTGGCCGATCGATTTCTGAGTTATGTGGAAAATATATCACATAGCGAGGATTAGTTTTGTTTTCTTTCCAAATATCACATGCCACATTAATTCCTTCAAGATCAGCCTCTTTCATTACGAAATCGAAAGTTCAAGCCTATCCATTTAGAATATCGCAGATATTGATATTTCTATGGTAGAAAAGGTTTGTCTATTTGAGTCCTAGATCCCATTCATTCTTTTCTGTGTTAAAAACAATGGAGTTACTCCTTAAAACATAGATTTTCCTTATTTTATAACACTTTTTCAACTATTCAATCTTATACATATGGATTCAATCAATTCTGTTTTTGAAACAATTGCAAAATTCAATTGTTAGCATGGATTCTGTGAACACAATCATTTAAGTCAGAAGTTTATGTCGTTTTTCTTTATCTACTTCGAAAATTTCTACTTATAACTAAATCGTTATGGCTCTTCAATTCCAAAATTACGAAAAGTATGAGATGTTGAAATGATATATACAGAATGAGTATGATTCGGATGCTGTGGATGAATCTTATTTCAATAGATTCCCTGAGAGGTGACAGCCGCATAAGTCTATTTTCAAAAGGAAGGGGAATAATTTAATTACTGGAGGTTCTTTTAAAAAACAACATAGTGAAACATATGGAATTGAAGATATAAATGATACTATTGACGACATTTTAGGATTAATTCAAGCCGTCAAATAGCACTTCATCTAACATTTCTAAGGGCTCTCAGAATTTCAAGGATTGTGACCACTAATTTGCTAAGATGTCTCATGACTGGACCACTGCGCTCGATTCAGGGATTTTTCTTGACGTAATTTATTTAGATTTCGCCAAAGCATTCGATAAAGTCCCACGTAGACGTCTTCTCACGAAACTGAAACACTTCGGTATTCGTGGTGGTTTCCTTCCCTGGATTGCCTCGTTTCTCTCTAACCGTGAGTTTTGTGTGCACGTTGGTAACTCTCTTTCTGCTCCTAAGCCAGTTTCAAGTCCCGCAAGGATCCGTGTTGGGACCTTTGCTATTATTGATTTATATGGCTGATTTACCTAGTCTACTCACCTCTACATCTTCCATGTACGCAGATGACACAAAAACTTACGCTGATCCACTACAAAACCATCATACTTTACAACAGGATCTCACAATTATTCAGGGTTGGTGTGAGGCATGGTTGATGCCATGAGAAATTTGTCATCCTATATATTGATAGGAAGAATTCCAGACTTCGCTACAGCATCAACGGGACGACCATCGTATCATGAAAACCATATCGACTTAGGAGTTACATTATCAAAGGATCTCAGCTGGTTTGACCATATCCATTCGGTATTCACAAGAGCTTCCAAAACGTCGTATCTTATGAAGAAGGTATTTGGGAAATGCAGCATCAATACCTGTCGCGTCCTTTTCACCACCTATATCAGGCTAATTTTGGGATTCGCCGGGCCTATCTGGGATTCTCATCTTCTTGGCGATATAAACTCGCTAGAATCTATTCAGCGGAGAGTTTCGAAAATGCCCTTCGGAGTTGTTCGCCCTTCATACGAGGATCGCCTTCGTTTTCTGAATCTCTCACTGTTTGCAGATCGACGAGGTCGTGGTGACCTCATAGTCACATATAGGACACTCAACAATCTGTTTGGAGTAAACCTTTCAACCATGTTTCGTCTGAAAAACAGCACACGTCTTCCAGGTCATAACTTCTAGTTAAACAGAGATAACTTTCGTTGCATCGCCAGAGAGCACTAACTAATTTATTTACACGCAGACTGAACAATTATAACACTAACTAAATGACTAATTTATATAACACAATCGATAATGCCTAATTTATCTCTAACACTTTGTCCACTTATTCGCTCTCTGTATTCAAACTTAAACTTCTGCGCGTCGCGCTCTCCTTATATACAAGTCCGAATTGTTCTAAAACATTTGCATAACTTCGGCTCTGTTCCAGATCTTCGTTCGAGAATCTTCCATAAACAGCAACACTGATTTCTCTGTAATAAGGCGAGCTAAAACCTTTATATCCTTCTCGAAGTCTCCCGAAGTGCGTAATTCTGCCGGCCGTGACAGGGTCGGCTTCAGGACGATTGGATATCGTTACAATATGTTCAAAAATACCTTCCATCGATGGTCTACGCGGAACAATACATAGGCTTTCTAGTGGTTAATTGTGATTGAATTCTATTATTCGTTTCTTTTGCATCCTTCACTCACTGATGTATTGCTATCAATTATATTTTTGTAATTTGAGCCATATAGGTTTACCTTGGCTTTTATTGATGTTCAATAATCATAATAAATTCAGACCCTACAGGATGAAAAAATTGCAATTCCTCCAGCCTTAATTTCAGTTACTGGTACCTTCAGAAAACATAAGAAAACCCAGAATTTTATCTACGCATTATATGGACCGATGAAAATTGCATTATAGGTGACGAGATTTCAATATGCACAATGAGCTGTTAGTCGGATGTCAATCCCCATCGACAGTTGAGTATTCAACACCACGAACGATACGGTTTGAATGTGTAGTGCGCTTTGATAGATAATCGTGTATTGGCATACACTATTTTGACATCTTTAATGGCAAAATTTATCATCGTATTATAGATGAGAATATAGTGGAAGAATATTTAGGTAAGTTGCCATTAGGGAAAAGAGAAAAGTCCAAAATTAAATTTTTCAACGGAAAAACCTTTGTTCTAAAAAAGAAAACAGAATGGAATAAATGGGATCTTTAACAAACACAAACGAATCTCTTCTACCATGGAATTGTTTATATCTGCTATGTTCGATTTTTTTAAAGGCATTAGTTGAAGGAATTAATATAGCATATGATATATATGTGGAAATTAAGTCACCTATAATCATTTGAAAAAACACAAGTTTACTTCATAACTCTGAAACCGATCAGCAAAAAGATTTTTCGAATACGTCCCTGCAATGTACTCAAAAAGTGGCTCTAGAATATGAAAATATTTTTTGCCTAACTTCAATTGAATTTGAGACATCGTCACAAGTGGAAAACACGAAAAATTCAGAATTCCGGAATAACCCAGAAACTAACACAGGTAACTGAAATCCGGTTTCACCAAAGAGTTTGTCTTGAAAATCAAGCTTGTGAGATTTGGAATCATTTTTTTCTATCTACAATATTTCACATAGCTAAAATATTCACTATAGTCCAATTTTGATTTTTGAGAAAGGAAAATTAAAAATTCGGAAAAAACTGAAGGTGGAAACACAGGATGTTATATAATAGTATGTCAAAACTTGAGGGCGTAAATCTACGTGCAATTTGAAGAAAAAAAGTTCATATAAACATAGGTCCGCAAAAGCTTCGTTACGGAGCTACACGGTGTTGGAATTTCTGGAAAAAATGGGTTTTTTCTTCAAAAGTCCTTCAGTTTTCGAGATATTCAGCCCGAATCAGGAATGCAAGCTATTTTTACAGCCTCCATCATTACACGTCCTAGATTTTAACTGAAATTCGAAAGATTTTTGTTTTCTGAGGCCATGTCTCCTTTTGCCTTTTCAAACTTTTTGCAGTACGCCACTGATCAGAGTACAGTCAATTTTCTTCATCTTAGTTCAATTTAAAATTTTTTTGACACTTGTAATTTTTTGTATCTTCAACCGTTTTCGAGTGAAAAACTATTAAATTTGCACTATTTGAGTTGTATGTTATTCGCTAAATAAAAAAAATAATAGAAATACCCGATAGGTGTGCCCAAATTTTGCTTTTATTTTGATAGCTCGTCTTCTGAGACTCAACTTATACTTATTCAAAATCAAACTAAAAAACCAATTAAAAACTAAATGAATTACTGGAAGTGTCCTCCACCTGCAAGAATACAGGCCTCTGTCCTTCTTCGCATATAATCACGCACTCTTTGAAATAGTTCTGGGGTATTTCTTATCGTGTCACAAGAGGTTATTAGTCGATTTCTCAATTATTCTACAGTGTTCACTGAAGTGGTATAAACTAAACTTTTGAGATATCCCCATAAAAAAAAGACTAAATTATTTAAGTCTGGGGAATTAGGAGGCCAAAATTCTGACCCACCCATACCTATCCATCGGTTGTTGAATGTATTATTCAAGAGTCATGCATGAACCACATAATGTTTCTCAACACAAGTGGCACATCCTCGAGCAATTAAAGTAACTTCTCCTCAAGAAATTGCCTATAAGCGGGAGTGTTCAGTCTGTTGAGCAAAAAAAATTGCCCAATCAAATAATTTCTAATTATTCAGATGCAGACATTTAGTGAGAATTGTTCTTGATGATGAGATTCTTCAATCAAGTGGGGGTTTTTCTCAGCCCTATAATGATTATTGTGAAAATTTGTGATAGAAGTTCTCGAAAAGTTAGCTTCGTCTGTGAACATTATTTCACTATCAAAATGAGCATTTTCTCTAATTTCATCTAAGAACCATCGGCAGAAATTCAGTCCTGAAGGAAAATCTCGGGGAAGTAGAGTTTGGACGCGTTAAATATGAAACGGGTACAATTAAAAGTCGTGGAGAATCCTCCAAACTAGAACATGTGAAATATTCAACTGACTTCCAATTTTTCTTGTACTCACGTGAGGATTCAAATCAATACAATGCGAAACTACTTCCTCAATATTTGGAGTTCTTATAGTTCGAGTTTCACTCAACTTTCTGTGGATGTTTGAAAATGTTCGCCTGTCTAGTGTTACTTGATTTGGAAAGCGCAATAGCCTAGCTTCTGTTGTGTTTCCGTCAGTCAGACCGTACATGTAATGGATATCAGCCAATTCGGCCATTTTTTCTTACAGCAATAACTCCAACAGTCTCAAAACTAATCGTTAATTTAACAAACAATTCGAGCAGACACTGGTTCAACTCTAGCATTAGTCAAAATAAATAAATAAATGAAAAAATCAAAGCCTACTAGTCATTTTTTAATTAAAAGTGCTTTCAATTCAGCGAGTGCATACAATCGTTTTGAATATTTTGCTCGAGAACGGTCGGAGATACGAAAAAATTACGTGTGCCAAAACAGTTTATAAATTGAACGAAGATGACGAAAATTGATTGCACGCTTATCAGTGGCGTACTGCAAAAAGTTTGAAAGGTCCAAAGGAAACATGGCCTCGGAGAAGAAAACACCTTGTAGATTCTAGTTGAAATTTATGACGTGTTATGATGAAGGATGTAAAAAGTTGCTTGCATTCCACATTTGGGCTGAATATCTCAAAAACTGCAGGAGTTTTGAGAAAAAAACAATTTTTACAGAAATTTCAACACCCTGTAGTTCTGTAAAGAAGCTTTTGCAGACCTATGTGTATATTCACTTTTTTTCTTAAAATTGCACGTAGATTTACCCCCTCAAGTTGTGACATACTATTATGTATTACCCTGTATATCATGAATTCATAACTCAAGATTCGAAAAATGAAAAATGCGTTATAGATTATGTCTTAAGAAAGTTTTTCCTTCCTAGATTTTTCCTTTAAGAAAACAAAGGAGAGTTGGAGAATTTGAATAAAATCAGAAATTTCATATCAACTTTCAATCATAACTGCCAACAGAAACAACATATTTGTTTTGTTCGTTTTGGCTCCAGAAAAATATTCAGGAAAAAATCACAAATAATTCATTTACAAGGAAAAGTTCGAAAAACCGGACGAGCAGCAAAAATCATGCTTGTTCAATCATTATCATGATTATAATTATTATGATTCTTTTTGTTGTCTGCTTTATAGTTCCGAAAAGACTTTCGAAGAAAAAATTCAGAATGAATACAAGAGAAATCTAAAACTTTAAAGAAACTAGGAAATTCATAACATTGGTATGTAACAATAAGAATATACATTTGGTTGATTCGCTGTTATTGTATTTGTTAAGGTTCTGGAAATATTTTCAAGAGAATTTATGGAGTCGGAATGAACTGAAACAATCATAATTTCCTTACGCTTTTTTCTTTTATTCAGGAAATTTTTTTATACCTATATTTAATTTTTCTACTTTTATAACTTTTATATAGTCAGATAAGTTATGTGGTAATAGTATGAAGTTTTGTCAAAATATGAGGCAAACTTAATAATCGGAAGATATGACCAAAACAAATTTCATCCAAAACGCACAATTTATCTTTCATGTCCTTAAACACAGTCATTTCCCATAGCAGCCTCAAGAGGAGTATATACAGTTCCTCATAACACCCTGTATGTATTTAAACAATTCTTAAATTTGTCCTTAAGAAACTGAAGGTACCAATAATATGATGAATTTTCATCACCTCTCATTTTTGTAAAACCATGTATAATTCAACAAAGTAAGCCATCCAAATTCTTCATGCTTTCTTTTTCTAGAAATAATTGCGGTTTATTATTATTCGTTGCACCCCCTGTAGAGAAAAGTAGCTTCAGGTTTGTTGTTCATGATTTTATGGGAATCCGTGGAGAATCTGTGGCCTAGTTATATTGTTTTTCTGTAAAACGGTGGCTTTCTATGGTTCATGCGTTTGACATCTGCGAAGAATTATGGCTTACACAGATTTTAAATTGCTTTCTGTGACTGACTTTTCTTCTTTTTATTCTTGTTTTTACATAAAAGTTCACGTTAGGAAGTCCAATGTATCTGTTATAGAATTCTAAATAACTTTATGTACAATTATATCAAACTTAGATATTCTATGTACCTATTGCACAAAGTGATTCTGAATCGTAGTTATTCTGATTTAACTCCCAAAAGTATATACAGGGTTAGGCAAAAGTACCGGAACGACTAATTATCTCAGCTATTTATCGAGCGATTTTTTTGAAAGTTGGTATTCCTACATTGTGAAGCATAAAGAATTCAGACTGTAGAAGATACAGAGTGAGCTACTGAAAAATAGAGGAGACTATCTATCGCCCCGAGCTATTCAAGTATTAGTAAAAAAAATGGCACAGCTTCATTCCAGATCAAAGGCTGTCAACTTCCGAAATACCATCTATTCCAGTTTTTCGCACTAATACTCCAATAGTCTTCGGGCGATAGTCTTCTCTATTTTTCAGTGGCTCAGTCTGTATCTTCTTCAGTTTTCAATCAAAAATGAAAATTCTTTCACGGGAATGCAGATAAAGATAATACCCTCTTCCAAATTCTCAAGGGTTGTCACCCCTGCTCCAGGGGTTGAAATTCGATATAAGGATGGTATTTGATGATGACTGCCATTGATCAGCATGGATGTGTTCCGTTTCACCTCACTAAAACTTGAATAGTCTCAGGGAAATAGTCTTCCCTATCTTTCAGTTGCTCTTTTACAGTTTTCAATTAAAAATGGAAATTCGTTCAAGGCAATGTAGACAAAGATACCACCTTTCTTTTGAGTCATCACTCAACCCATCTTCCCTATTCAAAATGTTCAAAGATTGCAGCCCCCGCTTAGTCGGGGGCTTAGTTGATATTTCAGGCAAGTATTGTACCCCAAAAGATGTTCCCCTTGAAACAAAAATTGACCCAGATTTTTCGTTTTGATCAGAAATTAATATCTTGGTAGATATAGCTTCTGTTTAGTTTTCGTTGAAACACCCTGTATACAAAAATACTGAGACGAATGTTAAATATAGGCATACATATAAATATACAAACTTCCATCTAAAAATTTGAAATATGCAAAATATACACCAATATTTATTGCAGTAGGTAGTATAGTGCACTTTTGAAATATACAATGATTATACCAGAGGAATGATGAAAAAGTCGGAAAATAAGGAATTTGAAAATTTGATTGATATTGTCGTTACTTGATAAAATTGATATATATTTTTTGATCAAATTATACATTGATGTTCAAATTTTCACTTTCCAAGCATTTCTGTAAATTATATAGCTAAGAAATCGAAGATTTCTACAGAGGCAAATATAAAACAACAATATTTAGAAACTTCTCTGGGTGAGATATACAGGGTTAGGCAAAAGTACCGGAGCAGTTAATTATCTCAGTGATTTATCGAGCGATTTTTTTGAAAATTGGTATACCTACATTGCTAAACATAAAGAAGAAATGTTGATATTTCGTGCTTGCTAGTGTTTCTGGTGCAGCCGAAAATGACCAAAAAATATGAATTTCAAATATAATACCCTATGTGTTTATTTATTTTAGATTCAGAGAAAAACTTTTTAGAAAAATCAACAGAAAACATTTCCTGTCAATGTCGAGTTCATAAAATTGAAATAATAAAATTTATATCACCAGTATATTTACCGTAGTACTATACATTTCTCGGTGAAACAAAATGAATAAATGAATATTTATAAACACTTGGCAAAGGTTTCACGAATATATATTGAAATACTCGACATATGTTTCAGGTTATCAATACAATATCAAGAGTAATGCTTTACTGAAAAGCAAAAGGAGTGGATTGAATATTATCGGCATTTACAGCAGGCGGTAGACTAAAGTATGTTTGCTCATTACAATTTAGCTGGTTTCCCTAATAGCGGACGTAATTTCCATCATTTGGAAAATGCAATTTTCTTTTTATTATAGCCTGTGTATATAAGTTCAATACCCTCGGAATCTACGGAATGATTTTTGTCTTTACAATGGTTAGAAAAAACAGTAGAATTTTTGTTTTGAACAATGGATGTTTAATGTTCTTCAATTCTCGCCATATGTTAAAGATACGGATTCGTTCGTGCTTATAATTAAATATATTTCGCTAAAAGTTTAAATAGTTCTATGTAATGTTTACGTTTCACTATGTTGTTTATTAAAACGCGATCGAAACCAATGAGTTATAGTTTCAATGGATTCAATTACTTTTTCATGATTTTCTAATGATGAAGGTAACAAAAATGCTCTGTGGATCATTGATTTTCATGCTAAGTACATAAATTTGTACCCAATATTAACGGCAAAGCGATAAAATAAATTATAACAGTAGAATCCATTATTGCTCTTTTAAATTTCGATGACTCATATACTAGCTCGAAAAATTACAAGACCCCTCAGAAAATGTAATATGGAAAAGATTATCTAACACTTAACATCATAATATTCATAAGATAAAATGTTGGGACCGATGATATTACGATCACCAAAGTGATGAATCAGATGCCACAGTTATATTACGAAAATCAGAATACAAGGGTGGTCTAAAAAGTTTTCGACCTAACATAGATACGAGACATTTTTCCTGAATTTTTTTCTCCACATAGTTTCCTTGTCACTCTACAAACTTTTCCCAGCGATATGTTCATATCTGTAATCGGTCGAAATAGTACTCTGCAAAAAAGTGGTTTACGAAGATGATTGCCTCCTCATTTGACGAAAACCTCTTTTCTCCGGGCGCAATTTTCAGATGAGAAATAAGAAAAGTCGCTTGGGGTTAGATATGGTGAGTAAGGTGAACGGGCAACGGGCTCAAACCGTAAT
Source organism: Cryptolaemus montrouzieri (assembly GCA_013387265.2). Classification (NCBI taxonomy): domain Eukaryota; kingdom Metazoa; phylum Arthropoda; class Insecta; order Coleoptera; family Coccinellidae; genus Cryptolaemus; species Cryptolaemus montrouzieri. Next base: position 14,157,243 of record JABFTP020000062.1, on the reverse strand, counting down.
TCATGGATTTTCGCCATGACAACCGCTGAAGTGTGAGACAATGAATTGTCATGGTGGGACAAGATTTTCTTTTTCTGTAAATGTGGCCCTTTTTCCTTAAATTCCGCTCTAAGATTATCAAGTAATGATGCATAGTATGGTACTGTGATAGCTTCAAAACAAAAACCCTACTGGTTTTTCTGACAATTGTATAGATAAAAATCATTTCTTAGATCCCGAGAAAATGGAACAGAGAATGGATACGTCCAGGTAATAAAGGAAAAAAGTTGGACATTTTAGAGAAGATGGAAATCAAGTTCGCTCGTAGGAAGGACCATCCAACTTGTAATGAGCAAACACTTCGCTCTATCTCCTGTTTTAAATACCGTTATAGTTAAGTGAAACCATTGATTTTGCTTTTCAGACTTGTAATAATGTTGAAAATGGGTTGATAACCTGAAATATACGTCGAGTATTTCAATAAATTTGTGTGAAACCTTTGCAAAATGTTTTTAATCAATCATTTCATTTCCATTTTCATCAATTCATCTACCGCAGCCGAGGAAAACACCCTGAATAACATTGTAAAGTTAACAATACGGACAAAACTGTCTATCACTCGATATAATGAAATATATATCAATACTTGCTGAGTATACTCAATATTTTCGAAACTTCTATTGTTTGAGAAGTTAATAACCATGTTATTACAATAAAAAGTGATTTCATGTTTTTAGTCATAGCTTCAGAACATCCATCTCTTCATAGAATCTCAATTTGTCACACGCATAAGAAATATTTTCTGATATGAATGAAAATTTTCCATGTTCTCAACCTTTTAGCACAGCAGGAATCTCATTCTCGTCCGTTTTCATTCTATGTTCCGTTCACAAATTCCAACGACATACCTCAACCCACGAGCACAGAGGGAAGATGAAACCGAACGTGTGCGCTCCTTAGAACCATAGGCATAACTTACTTTATTCATAATTTATTCAACAAGCGATAATTCCGTCATATTCCGTCGTCATAACAGCGAGCGAAGAGAAGAAGAAGAGAAGCGCGCGGTGAAAGCAAGCGGGTGTGAGAATCTAGCATGCGCCCGGTTCACAACAGTGCTGCCGCCTGCGGGCGATCGAATCACTCATCTCGTTCATTCATTCAACTCTATGATTCAAGTCTCCGCTTTACGGTCTTAAAGAGAGGTTCACAACGGTAGACTTGCCTACGGATCAACCTCAACACTGACCTAAGGGACAAATTTTGATATGAATGAGTGTTCATAATTCATTTTTAATTGGACATAACCTCAAAGAAAGCTTCGTTCACAATCATTCATTGGGAAAGGAACCCCCAAAAACAATGGGAATTAAAACCCGGTCACAGCGAGTGACCACGAACGCTGCAAGCTATCCTCCTGGATGACTTCTCTCCTATTCGGATATTTCTAACAGTGTTCCGTGGTGTGTGTGAACTGAAGAGGTTTCAGTAGATTTACCAAATGGTGAATTCCACAACTCCGGAGAATAAGATTAATTTCCTTCTGATATAACATTGTTGCACAAAAGCTTTTCGTTCATTTCAAATTAGCTACTCCTGTATCAAGACTTCTGCCATCTTCTGAAGCTTGGTTATTGCTCCACTATTTTATTTATTTTTCTCCTCAGAATTCTACAAGAGATTTTTTCACTTGATATTTTCAGTGGTATTTGCAAGCGTGTTCTTCCAATTCTTTGCTCGCTGTCATTTCTCACTTTTGCACTGCTTCCTGCACAAAGCATTCGTAATATCAAGAGTTGAGCTACCTAATTCTCTGAATATCTACACTGTGCCAACAAATTAACCTACAATTGCTATATTTCTAAATTCTTTCTTGGTAGGCTACTAGGTATCATCACATACAGCATATATTGATAATATCTGTTGAAAATTTTCAGTAATAATGCAACGCGAATCTAAACTCGGAGAATATGCTGAAACTGTGGTGTCAAAGGCTTAGGATTCTCCGTTCAACTGATCCGCAGGTAAAGGGAGACTGGTAGTCATGAAAGGAGCAACAACGGCGATTCATGTCCGCCATCTAAGAATTTTCTCGTTGACACGATTCGCTTCTGCTAGGATGCACCTTCGAATGCAGCTTGGACTGAATAGTGGAGTGCAAATTACCACTGAAACGATACGAACAAGGGAAGATTCGGCAGGAAGGGTCATCAAAATTTAGAATTAAAGTCTCTTGAAACTGAATTGCTAACATATCGAGTTTTCGAACAATTTTCATGAAAGAAAGTAACAGTTGTAGAAAAAAATTTCATCATCTATGTCTCTCTTAATTATATTAAAACATAAGATATAGACTCTTCATCGTAAAAGTGAAAATTGAATTTCATAATGAAACAGTCAATTATGTAGTTTCAATGACACTGCAGAAAATAACCAGAATAACCGAAATTGGGAATTTCGATTTCCCTTCACGTTATTTGTAAGGATATTTAAAAGAGGAAAACACATTTTCACACTGTGCATTTTTTCACAAAGAAGAATTTTGTGTCGATATGTCATTTTCATGTCAAAGATTTTAGATACAGACCTGTAAATCTTTTTTGGCATTTATGAATGCCTTTGTCACGAGGAAGACTCCCATCATCTTTATGAATCGAAATTTCGGCGTTTCCATCCCTGTTTTCATCATCGGTGCAGCTTTTCAGAATTTTCTGAATATCGTCCAGAGAATTTGTGTGGTTTGAGGCCTCGTGGCCAACTCTAACCGCAGCACATCGAAAAACCCGATTGAATTTTACCAGGAACATGCCCATTGGTTACAAGCTAACTGAGAGAAGATTTTGTTCACATATGAGTCGATATTTTGTCTTTATTTCATTGAATATCCAGACAACAAATGATGAACTAACTTTGATATTAATAATCAATGTTAGCAGATAAAAATTGAGTAAATGAAATGTGGTCCAGTAAATGATACTAGGAGGATCAAGTCATTTTCAGCCTCGTAGGCATGCTCAGGCCTGGTTCTCTGGCATCGAAATGGACAGGCTCTAACCTGATTCATGAGTATCTACTCTACTTCTTGGAAGGGCCATAATAATTAGAATACTTCATGGTCGCTGTTGTTTGAATCTGTCTGACTAAGTCTATGCATGCAAAAAGAAGACCGTACCTTCACTCCGTCTTAATCTACGATGAAACAATAAACGCAAGCATGAATAGCGGGTCAAGTTAGACAAGCAATAGTTTAGTTTAGACTTTCTGTGGAACAGTACTCATGTTGAGAGAAAGCAAGTGTCTAATTTTCTAGAGGAAGGGGAGGTAGGTCTCACCTTATTGCAGATCCCTCGTGATCCATCCTATGAAAGAGCAAACTAGAGGTTAGGTTAGATTTTCACTGACTACATGTCTTACGCTGTCTAGGAACAAGACAAAATCTAAAGATCTTTTCAATAGGAATAAAGCAACATAATATTATTCAGAGAGTGATCCAAACTTCAAAACTTTCAATTCCAACAACCACAGAATGATATTGCGCTTGAAAGAATCTAAATCTCTCTATAATGAAATAACTAGAGCGATTGCAAATAAATTCATTTATTTCGTTTGCTTCAGTTCTATTCAATGCAAATGCCAAATAAACTCATATATCATCTCGCGTAACTTATATTAAAGTTGGCAGACAAATCTACCAACACATTAACAAGATAGTAATTTTCAAACATAACCTCAAAATTTCGATAAAAGTTACTTAAATTCAAGCCGTCGTTCATATCACGTTAAGAAGACTGGCAGTGTCTAGACACCCTTACATATAACCTCCAACCCGCAACTCGTTCGCTTCGAATAGGATCTGAATTCTTTAGATCTTTACGCCCGCTCATCTCATGGCCTGCTTGACGTGGTCCAGGCTCGCGAATAATCTCGTTATTTTCGGCGTCGTAAATTTGAATCGCGATTCGGACGTTCTGGCATGTTTATGAACCCTTTGAAAGTTCATTATTGGAAAGAAACAGAAACTCAGGTACACTGAGGCTTGTGCTTAATTTTCTTCGAAAGATTGGCCATCTGAAAACATAAGAAAACATGTTTTTAAATGAATTCATTCATAAATACTTTAACAATTCGTAAATTTGTATTAATAAAAATGAAATGATATTCGTTGGTAAGAATAACTGGAGAACGACTTTACCGTTTCCGCTGTTATTTGTTTTGAAATGTTAATAGTACGGTATCAGGTTTCTAATGGGAAAAGCTGGTCGTAAAACGGGAAAACTCAATTCTAAAAATGGAAATACCCAATTCCTTCTTGATCGATCGCCAGTGTTTTTTAGTAGATCTCTAGAAGGAAAAAATTTTTAATAAGTAGGTAACTAAACCACAAAAATTTATCACGTGTTAAAATAACACTGCAACCGGCAGAAGGCGGCTTTATCAAAGGAACGCGCGGAACTTATCAAAGAAAAGCCGCGTTTTTAATTCTTGCCGCTTTTCTAGAAATTTCGGGCAGCGCTTTTGACGGGAACATTCGAGACTTTCGTTGAAGCCGATATAAATGTTGCGCCTGCAGGAATTGGAATCATTCTGAATTATAACTTGAAGGCAATACTACGTCGATACAAAGTTTATTGTTAAATCGTACAAAATGAGCGAAGCTCTTACGGCCACGTTGAATTCAGTGTCCAAAATTTCATTATGGTAAATGATGGTGCAGAGTCCTCTTATATAAAATCTAACTCATCTTCAATTTTCATAGGCTCGCCTTTCAAAAACAAGTATTTATAACAGTTCGATTTTGGCCATTTTCACAAAAGCACTCACATCGAATCATTCAAACGACTATTCCATAAAAACTACTCGTCCAAAATAGCTGAAACTTTGGTGAGTAACTGTCAACAGAGGAACAAAGAAGATTCACTATCTTTCATTTACGAGTGCTGCCATATTCACGTAAAGGGCGGAAACTTTTCAGACCATCCTCGTAGAGTGATCAAACTTGCTCAGCCATCTAATTACGTGTAATAAATTATTCTTGCGATCACTATTTCATTAATTACATGAATATAGAAATAATTATGTCTAATAATTACTAAAAAAATAGATGAATGATAATATAATAACTGATGACAATGTTAATGACTAGCTCCCATTGATACTAGCACTTAAATAATTGAATTGATTTCACATTAGTTTGTTCCGATCTCTTTCCATGCGAGTATGACTAAATTTTCCTATAACCCCTATTTTTCATAATTCATATTTTTAGATTCTTGCATCGTACAAAATAAAACACCATTATCATCATACCTGATTCGCCTGAAATTGAGAAAAACATCGTGAGAAATAAAGATTCTTACATATCATTTTGTGGCAGTAAATATAGTCGGTATCTAAAATAATACACCAACGTCACCCATAAAACTTAAGTGAAAGTTTGATTAATTATAAGAGATATTGGAGTCTTGTGCTGCACTTGCATTACAAACAGTTACGAAAAAACATGTGTAGATATTCATTTCATGAGTTTGAATATAGCCAAATTTTACTGCATCGTATTTTATCTTCCAATATAATTAATTTAAATTCCTGAATACTGAATAATTCGTGAATTTTAATTCAGTATTTCTTAAATTAAGACCCAAGCTTAAAACAGGAAATGGAAATTTAAAGAAGTCACTAGTTTTTTGTATTTTGAAGTCTGATAGATAACAAATGTATCGAGGATACAGAAATAAATTGGTGGGTGGAAAAGGGAAACAACTTCAGTTGAACAGGTTGTTAAGATCGAAAGGTTTATCTCGTAAATTCTGAGAAAATTCAATAAAAATTAGGAGTTTGGGAAAGAAGAATATTGAGAAGGATATAGAGGGAAAGAAAAATTGACACAAGCTGGGAAAGAAAATCAAATACAGAGCTTTATGAGTTGTGTGAAGTAACAATGAGTGAGTTTGTGAAATCAAAGAGGTTGCAATGGCTAAAATGAATGAAAGAATCCTTGTAGAGAAGGATCTTCTGATACATTTCAAATCTTTTTCACCCAAAATACAAAATAATGTGAGTCATCCGAATTAGAATAATGACTAAAACTCTATCTAGGATAAAAGAATTAAATCACAAACTCTACAATTACATCGATCAACTGGAAATGTGAGTCTTGTTTCGAAATTTGTCGATAATTTCATTTTTCTCAGTAAATACAACGTATTGAATGACATTTTTTTAGCAGAAAGTACTCAAAATTGATTGAGTAATCGAAAATAAATGAAAATATCAGGTCCAAGTGAGAGTCAACCTCATTCATTTCCAGGAGTGACAGAACAATATGAATAATTTGAGCTCCTAGGATATCATTCAAGATGCAATTCGGTTGCATTGTAGGAGTTTTACCTTAGCACGGTTTTCACCGAACACCCGATATAAGATACCAACAGAGCATGTCACTGAGTTCAGACGAGAAGATATCAGAGTGGGGCTGGTTGAACGTATTCAATTTTAACGCAATTAACAACGTTCTCTCGAAAAGTCACTGCTGGAAAACGCAAAAACATCAAATTACCGAAGGAACGAACACGCTTGTACTTGGCATCATAGTCAACATCTGCTTCTGCTGAACTCATTTTTAATTTCAGAGCTAAATAGATCACAGATGATGCTTTTATACAAAGCACAAGTGCGACCTAGTCTGGAATACTGTTCCCATGTTTGAGAAGCACCTAGACATTGATTACATCTATTTGGTCCAGAAGAGAGCAGTGCGCCTAATCGACCACGAAAAGGAAGATATGAATTTTTCAATCGGAATTTTGCGATTTTTGGTTGTCTCTTAGAAGACATCATAAAAATACTACACTATTTAACGTGTCCAAGCTATTTGCGATTTTATCCCAAAAGGAGGACCCTGAAGTACACAGATTACATGACCGGAAATCTTTCAAATAATGCATTTCGATCTCTCAATACCAGGCTCATCTCAAAATTTTCAACAAAGTAATTCTGGTCAGAATGCAAAGAGAAGATGTGCGAAAACAAATACTATTGAAGTGGATTGAATCTGGTTCACGGTTTTCTACTTTTCTAGTAGGTATTCTCGACTTGTCAGGAAAAAATCACGATTTTAGATCATTGTCCTGAAACAGAATATTTCAAATAATATTCCACGAGTTGAAACTCTGATATTTTTCAGCATAATTTAAGGACTACAACCATGGTTTTTTCGATTGGCAATGTTTTTGAAAATTACCTACATTTAACTATAAAACAAATCAACATGCTTCATTCAGCGAGGTATCTCTGGTAATTATGAAACGACTTTCCAGACTAACTGATGAAATGGAGAATACCTACTAGAAAAAAAGAAAAACGAGAAGGGAGAATCCACCTGTGGTATGACAGACATCGTCTCTTCTCAAAGAATAGGAATGAAAAAAATTCGATCGAATCTTGGGTAACAATGAGAGGTCTAGTAAGGGTAAGACAGTAAATATTCTGAGCGCCTGTGATCTTTTAATTTTACAGGGTCCACAATATTTCCCCTTTCACCTCCTCGTATATCTTTTACATTTTTCCTACTGTTTCGTTTCTATTGTCTCGTTTCAGAAGTTTTACGCTCACCTACTTATTGTATTGGATCAGCAGCCTTCCTTTGAGGTTTTAGTTCGAATGAAGATAACTGTGTTATCGCCCTCTTTTTGTTCTGCATTCCTTCGTCATCGTATTCTCTTTTTCACTGAAGCAGGGAAATGTGTTTATCCATTTCCTAGGCTTTGTTTGGGTTATCTTTTTGTTATTTTTGTCTTCTTGACCATCTTCTCTTCTAGCGTCTTAATGTTGACTTACTTATTTGCTCTTTTATTATGTACCAGGCTCCCAATTGCCTTCGTGATGATTTTGTTCAGTGTCTCTTGTAGGATTCTTTTGAACTTGGTCTATTTCAACGCAGACAAAACAAAAATTTGTATTTGTATGACATGGTTCATGGAATGTATTGTGCGAACACAACTACATTCTATAGAAAACTCACTGCTGGAGAACCTCATTTAGTTTTGCAAGCACATCGAATTGCCTCAGAAAAAAACTTGCATCTAGTCGGCATTACGGTCAACACTGGAGATTGCTGGCATCACGATGTGTCAGCCATTATCAAATCTGCTTCTGCTAAACTCCGTTTTCTTTTCAGGGCTAAGCAGTATTTCACACAATCGCATCTGATGCTTTCCAACAAAGCACAGGTGCGATAAGATCTAGAGTTCTGTTTCCATTTATGGGGCACCAAAATATTCCTTACATCTATGGGATAGTGTCCTGAGGAGAGTAGTAAGACCAGCCGCAGTGCACATATCTCCAGCCTCTAGCTCAAAGAAATAAGAGTGGGGATGGTAAACTGTAAGGTGGAACAACAACTAAATATGAATAGATGCTACAAGTGTTGGTTATACGATCACACTGCTAAGGACTGCAACGGACCAGACAGGTCTAAACTCTGTCTCAGATGTGGGAAAAAAAGACATTTTGGAAAAGAGTTCAAGAACGTGGAGTACTGTGCAATATGTGAAAAGGATGGGCATCGACCAGGCAGCGGAAGGTGCCAGACCTTTAAGAAAGCACTTTCTAGGGCGAAACAGCTGAAGTAAAGCTTGGATGTGCTCACAATCAATTTGGTGGAAAAGAACAAGAAAAACATAAAGCGACTGACCAAAAATATAAAATATTAACGGAAGGCCGAAGAGATCAAGAAGAGCCTGGGATCCTGGGGACCTCAGGTGAAACAATGTATCAAGATCCAAAAAACTTATTGAACAGGGTTGTCTTGAGGGCTCCCCTCACAAAAACAGTAAGACAACAACTACTATAAAACAACAGATAATTAGTACCTATAAAATGCTACAAATAAAAGTAGGACGGAGTAAAGCAGCACATGACCTTCTGGAGGCTACTGCTGCGAAGGTTTAACCATTATACTGATAAGTGAGCCCAATGTAAATATTACGAAACAAAATGATAAGTGGAAGACTGATATCAAAATAGACGCGGTCATCAAAATAAGAGACAACAACATATCATGCGTAAAGCAAGGAAGAGACAAGGGGTTCGTGTATGTGGAAGTAGAAGACATAAGATTCTACGGGTGCTACATTTCACCAAACTGTTCTATAGAAGAATATGACACCTTTCTGTCAGAACTGCAAAGTAGCATTTTGAGCACGAAAAAAAAGTAGTTACAGGCGGAGACTTCAATGCCAAGTCCCCGGTCTGGGGGTCCAGGTACCAAGATATAAGGGGCACAATGCTTGCAGAAATGATGGTTAGAGTGGTTACGATTGCTGAGAACGTAGGAAAAGCACCCACCTTTCAAAGAGGAATGGGTGAGTGATGGAGGAGGATTCTCTAAGCCTTCATAACTACATGACGTTCGAAATATATTCGAAAAAACAACCTGTGGTTGAAGGAAAACGGCCGGCCGGCGGGAATGTACTCAAACTAGATTCAGCAACACTGAAGGAGAAAATTGATGATGAAAAACCAAAAATTAGACGTGGAAATATTACCAACTATCATAAGGAAAGCCTGTGCTATAGCCATGCCCAAAAGCTATGGAACAAAATAAAAAGTTTACTGGGGGAAGGAAGAAATCGCTGAGCTGAGAAGGAGTGCTATAAGAACCAGAAGGGAAATAACGAGAGCTAACAGGAAAGGTACCTCTACCATTGAACTTGAGACACCCTACAAAGATACTAAAAGACAACTCTACCTTACCATCCTGGAGAGAGATCCGTAGGGAGGTGGACGAAGACGTATAGGGAAACGGCTATAAGCTGGTCACAAAAAAGTTTGCAAATAAAGCACCTAAGATTCATGCTAAACTAGCAGAAAAAATTGTTGAGGCTCTTTTCACGGGATATCCGAGAAACAAACGCGAAGGATGTTGAAATATCACAATTCTTCTCACATCTTGGAAACGACCAGACACCTGAAGAATGGCAAGGCGCCAGGACCAGATAAAATAACACCAGAGGTAATAACGATAGTACCAGTAGCGGAAAATTATCCAGAAGAAACCACTGAAGCGATGGACGAGTTGCTTTGCAGAGGAGATTTCCCTGCAATATGGAAAACAGCAAAACTAGTCCTCATAAGAAAAAGAGGAAAAGACGAAAATGACCCGAAAGGATACAGGCCACTGAGTCTCCTAAACACGTTGGCAAATCTATACGAGCAGCTGATTGGAATGAGACTAAGAAAAGAGTTGAGAAATAAAGGTGATATATCGTGCTCACAATTTGGTTTTATGGAAGGGAGATCGACTGTTGATTCTCTGAGGTGTGTCAAGAGAGAGAAAAGGAAAATTGGGAAAACAAGAGAGTTCTGTCTAATGGTGACTCTGGACATGGAAAATGCATTCAATACAGCAGTGTGACATATTATTCTCGAGGAAATGGAGAAAAGAAGAGTGTCGCCATACTTACTAAATCTTGCCATAAGATACCTAAAAGAGAGACGTGTCAGCTATGAGGGGGTGGAGTATGACATGACTTGTGGTCCACAGGGCTCGCTTCTTGGTCCTCTCTTATGAAATATTCTGTATGACGGAGACTTGAGGCTAAACATAACACCAAGGGTGTGAAAATACTGGCTTTCGCTGACGATCTAGCTGTACTGAAACAGAGCTGATGGAACAAAATAACAGGACCCTAAAAAAATAATTGCTTACCTGAAAACAAGAGACCTCAAAGTCTCAGCCCAGAAGCTATACTTCTATCTATAAGAAAGAAATGTGGACATATAGAGGTGATGGTGAAGGAAACTATAATAACTCCAGGAAAAACCCTCAAATAGCTGGGAGTGGTGTTGAACAGGAATTTGAGTTTCGGAGAACATATTATTCGGAGAGCAGTCAGAGTTGGTGAAACGGCCGTAGCCATCAAACGGCTGATGCCCAGAATTGGCGGAGGGGGCCAAAATAAGAGGAAAATTCTGAGCAGTGTAGTTGACTCAATTTTCTTATATGCTGCTCCTGTGTAGTGGAAGACACTTCAAGTAGGAAAGTACAAAATAGTGACTGAACGCCTAGGAAGGAAAGTGGCCATAAGAATATCCCGTGCCTATAGGACTGTCTCTACAACAGCGCTGGAGGTAATAGCAGAAATTATTCCTTTATAAATGTTAGCCAAAGAGAGAAACAGCTTTTATGGGATTGGTAAGGAAAACAGGCTGAAGGAAAGAATAATCACAGTGGAAAAATGGCAGGAAAGGTGGTCGTCAGAAACGAAGGGAGCTTGGACAAGGAGGTTGATACCGAACCTAGTCCCCTGGTACAACAGGATGCATGGAGAGGTAGATTACCACATCACTCAGCACATCTCGGGACATGGATGCTTCCAATTTAATCTGTTTAGAATATGTAAGGTTACGAGCGCTCATTGCCGTTATTGCAGAGAGATTGATACAGCGCAGCATACTGCTTTCCGAGGACATCATTGTTAACTGTATGTTGGCGTTACAGGAGAATTGGCTGGCTGTCAATGAATATGCTTTGGAAGTCATGAAAAATCAAGAACAAGACAAGCAGAAAGGTGAAGCGGAAAAGGAATAAACGACTATAATGGCAAGTATGCATGGAGGTAATTCAAAAGCGGTACCCATGCATATCTTGGAAAACAGGAGGGGTTTTAGTTAGGGCATACTCCGTCAGATGCTGATGGTGGGAGTCCCACACTACCCGACGTGAGAGAGTCAAAGCGTTGAGTGTCCATAAAGATTTCCACACCGACGAAAATAAAAAAGCTCAAAGGCGGCATGTTGCTGATGTTAATCTTTTCTACAAATACTTCCATGGTAAATGCTCTGAAGAACTGAAAGACTTGGTTCCGGAAAGCCCAGTTCGAAAGGAAAAGGTTTGCAGGAAACTCGACTAGCAACTCCACGTACCTTTCTCTATAAAAATTTTACAACTTCAAGAAGCGAGTGAAAACACACATTAAATCACATTGGGCGGCCATGGCTATGGCACGACACCTCTTCCCAAGAGTTTAGTCACAAAAAAATGTTGTAATGAAACATTTTACATATCCAAAACATTAAGTTTACATCAAACCAATTCTCTGAATCATCCGGTACAATACCGACAATTCAAATCAACATAATGATTCTAGCGTAGCTGTAAATGATTCTTCAAATAGACAATTCGATGTCAATTTTCCCACAATCCCTCAAGCCGAATATAATGACGAGGACACGATTTAAACAAATATTCCCACAATAATCTTTCTAGCTCACCATACATAACCGTTTATATTCGAAAACGCCTTGAAGATTCGAAATCTCAAGTAGTAACTCGTTAAACATCCGGAAATATCGGATAATCTCGAATCTCTGCGGGCTGTTTCTCTCTGAAATTAGCAAAATGATCTCAGGACACGCAAAGTAGCCAGCACGGTAGCCGGAAGATTTATTCAAATTCTTCCTTTTTTTCGAAATCGTGATACTCGGAGCTCTTTGATCCGCACGGTATATCATTACACCCTAAATGTACTCTACGCGTAGTTGCGTTGTGGAAAAACGTGCGATGGAAGCATTCTATTATGGTTTTTGTCAGTATTTAGCATTTAACCGATCAGATATACATCTCGTAAATTATAACCCGGTTTATGGAATCACTTTCTCTCGACTTCCAGCTTTGTTTCGTGCATTTATCGGTTTTAAAATTCGTTTTTGTTCTAAATAAGAACTTTCACTAAACGCATTTGAATTTGGCGGGCTGTCAGAATGTTAATGTCATTTATATTGCTTGTATTTTGGTGAACTTGGGGTGTGATATGAAAATATGGTGAATTGTTTCATTCATAATAATGAAAACAGGTTATATCGAATTTGAATGAATCTTCGTCGATGTGCTAGCAATGCAACACATTTCTGATAGACCTTTTTCGGAACGGCTTCAGCTACTCGGTTGTGACGATCTCAATGATTGAAATTGAGCATAACTCATTTTTGTCTGATGCCGGAGAGGTTGTGGGGAGTATAACGAATGTTTCTCAAAGTTCAGATGAATTGTTTGTCAAGGAAATTTCGAGCACGTTGCATTTTTCCTTCAGAAGGGTGGATCAGATCGAGGTTAGGGACAGTATTTGTGCACTGAAGAATAGCAAATCAGCTGACTATTATGGTATGTCGGTGATACCATTAAAGAAAAATATTAATAATATAATAACTCCTTTGACTTGCCTATTAAATAGGTGTCTAGATGAAGTGGTGTTCCCTGAGTGTCTGAAGATATCTAAAACTATACCTCTCTTGAAAGGAAACTCTGATGATGTTACTCACTACCGTCCTATTTCTTTAGTTCCCATTTTTCTAAAATACTCGAAAAAATCATGAGTAATCAGATAGTAGAATATTTTGAGCGAAATGATCTTCTTTCGAACCAGCGGTTTCAGAAAAAGTAAAAGCACAACTGATGCAATTTTGAATTCATTTCTAATACGATAAAATGCTTTGAATTGGGTCCTTGTTCCCTGTCGCTGTTTTTAGACCTCACGAAGGCCTTTGACTGCATTTCTCATTCAGCTCTCGTGTCGAAACTGGAGCGTTATCATTTTGATGGCGGGAGCATAGACTTAATAAGTTCATTTTTATCAAATCGTTACCAGTGTGTCTATGCAAATGGCAGTTGGTCAAAAGAGGTACCACAAGGCTCCATAATTGCACCTTAACTGTTTTAATTTTTATAAATGATTTTCCCGAATATATGACTGACTGTCTAAGTATATTATGTTACTATATCGTGCGATGACCCTGGAAAGACGGGTGAGTTGCTTGAGCGGAAGCAGTTGAGGGGTTTTCTGGAAACAAATTAGCGATAAATAAGACGAAGACGGAGAGTAACATTCTGGGCGTCTACTTGGACTCTCCGCTTATCTGGAGTGTACATGTTTAAAATCTATCTAGAAAATTAAGCAGAAACATTTTTGTTTTGCGAAGTGTTAAGGAATCTGTATCACCTCAGGTATTGAAAATTACCTATTTTTCACTATGCGAATCACTCTTAAGGTATGCCTCACTTTTGTGGGGAAATGCTGCGAGAGTGCAAAGAATTTTTAGACTACAGAGACGTGCTGTTCGTATCATGGGAGGTATCGCATATAGAGATTGCTGCACGAACTCATTTAAACAACTAAATACACTAACTCTGCCTGGACTCTATGTTTTTGAGTGTCTTGTGTATGCGCACAAAAGTTTTTCTTCACTTGATCTTGGCGCGGACATTCATAATTATGATACGAGAAATAAACACGATGTCAGAATTCGCTTTGTTAGGCTCGGGAGGTTGCAGAATTGCCCAAATTCATTGGCTTCCTCATACTATAATAAATTTCCGTTGTCCTTCAGATTGTTATCTATAAAAAATTTCAAAAATAAAATTAGGAAAATACTACTTAATGCAGTTTTATACAATGCTTGTGAATTTTTCAATTTGAATCTTGTTTAGTCCGAAACGTTAACAATTTTTCTGTTTGTCTCTGTATTCATTTATTATAAATTACACTGTGCTAGTTCAAAATTCTAACACGTGGGAGACATACCTAGTAAACCTATATCGGGTACGCTGAATCCAGTGGTAACCACCGTTTTTGAAAGTTAGCTCTTGTTTAGGAGATATTCGCCTTTGAAGTTGATTTTAGTAGGGTTCGTCGTTTATGACTTCAGTACATTATATGCTTGTAATTCCCAAACCGTTCAGAATATCGCTTTACTGTCTTCGGCAAAGTTTTAGCTATTGTCATGGCCAACAACTTTTCTGGAAATACCAACACAGAAAAACCTCATTCAAACACCGTTTCTTAACAAAATGTCCAAAAAACTCCATTTCTTTGCCATTTTTTCGTTAATTTTCGTCTAAATAATAGAGAAATCAAGGGAATTTCGCTTTAAAATCTCAAAATAAGGAAAGAAAACACATTTCCTATAGTTAAATCGAAAAATTTAAACGCACAATCATGATTTTAACTCAAATTTTTATTCCAATTCCAACAATTTTCAACAAATAAACATATAAATTCATGATCATTCTTCCTCTTCTCCATCTTCATCTTGCTGTGAATTCCAGCAAATGTCTCCTAATAAAGAATAAAGTTTTTTCCACTATACCAGTGCTCAAGCCTAGCCGTCTCCTGATGAAACCGTTCGTTATGCTCATCTGATTCACATGGTGATTGTTCGGCAAACTTGTCTGCATGGTAATGTAAAAAATGAATTTTCAAAGGCATTTTTACACCGATGTTACGGAAAGCAACGAGCATATTTTCAACGTGTATGCGCCAGTTTTCGTCACGATGAATTCCAAGTACATTTTCGATGACTCCTTTGACGCAATCCCAAGCAACGAGCTGCAAATTCGACAAACTGTTTTTAAATTGCTGGTCCCTCATCAAACGTCGAATATCAGGTCCATTGAGTATGCCTGTATTAAAATAATTCGAAAAAGTATGTGTTAAATATTGAATAAGTTAGGTTGACTGGTACGTATATAGTTTCACACAAAGCTTCTTTTATTTTCATTCCACTCAATCTTGGGAAAATTCGCTTCAACTCATTGAATGCATTGCCTTCAGGATCTAGGGCCTTGATGACAATTTCAACAATCCCAAGCTTGATATTCAGAGGTGTCTCATAGGCCAGCTTTTATTAGCATATTGGTCGCCGGCATATCGAGTATCCCATAAACATATAAAACACATGTTTTTCGTATATCCCGTCTGCATTCCTCTCAAAAGAGTTATCACCTTCAAATCTGCACAAATCTTCCAACGATGGTCTTCATATTTCACCAAATCAAGGATTTTTTTCAATGATTCGTAATTCTCTTTCGTTTTTGTGCTGATGGCAATCGGGACACTGTTTTTTGAGTTTGTGACATGAAGCAAAACCGCCTTGAGACTACTTTTGGACGAATCGATGAAAAGACACCAGTCTTCTGGTTTATACTCATGATGCATTTTTAATACCAATTCCTTGATATCAGTGCAGTACGCGAATGAATTGTCTTCGATGGATTTGAATAAAGCAGTGAACTGTCTATGACGGCCGATTGCTCCATATACTTTCACATCAGGTGCTAAGACATTTTTTTTCAATTCTTGAGTCAAAATAATGGACTGACGCTGCGATAATTTCAATCTACGAATAATTTTATCCAGATCTTTTTGAGAAAATTCGGTATGATTACATTGTGGAGATACATTTGACGGTACATAACTGGATGCAGACGTTTCGCCAATAGTATCAAAAGTAGATGGAATGTACTCTTCTGTCGGACTGGGTCTTTTCGGTATTGGAATGGATTCCGAATGTGGTAACGGCAACTGAACAAACCGAGTTCCTCTGAGTTCAACTTTACGTTTTTAGCTCTGTACAATCCGACAATTTCATTAACACAAGCAAAACAGTCATCTGGATTATGTTCTTGAGGATTTTTCCAAATTACTGGAATGCCAAAAGGCATAGATTGGAATTCACCTGTAATTAAAATAGCTTCAATTGATATAATTTTGAAATAAATGATAAATAATTTCATTTTACCTCTTTTCCATCCACTCGATCTTATGACACAACCAGTACAAACGATTGGAGCCCAGTTCACATCTTTGATTACAGGTTGGTTGAAATATTGTGTGTACGATTCAGCAATTGCTTCAGAAATTGAACGCTTTCTTGTCATTATAGTAAACTTTCCACAAATGTAGCAAAATTTATTAAATTTACTACAAGAATTCATTTTTGATATTTTCACCAAATATATAACTTGTGTAAACAAAGAAACTTCAACAAGAAATGTCAAATTAAGAAATTTCAGAACTATGACTATGAAAAAGGCACACAAATACATAGTAAAATACGTAGTAACATCAGTGACAATACTAATAAATACGTATTAACAGTGACATCTGTGAGAAATTTGAGTTAAATCATGATTGTGCGTTTAAATTTTTGATTTAACTATAGGAAATGTGTTTTCTTTTTTTCTTATTTTGAGGTTTTAAAGCGAAATTCCTTGATTTCTCTATTATTTAGACGAAAATTAACGAAAAAATGGCAAAGAAATGGAGTTTTTTGGACATTTTGTTAAGAAACGGTGTTTGAATGAGGTTTTACTATGTTGGTATATTCAGAAAAGTTGTTGGCCATGACAATAGCTAAAACTTTGCTGAAGACAGTGAAGTGATATTCATATAATGTACTGAAGTCATAAGCGACGAACCCTACTGAAATCAGCTAACTTCAAAGGCGAATATCTCCTAAACAAGAGCTAACTTTCAAAAACGGTGGTTACCACTGGATTCAGCGTACCCAATATAGGTTTACTAGGTATGTCTCCCGCGTGTTAGAATTTTGAAGTGTCATTTTCACGCACTGTGTTATTATAACTGTTTACAATTTATTAACAATTTATTGACAATTCGTTTGCAGTTTATTTACAATTTATTTACAATTCATTTACAATTTTAATTTTGACTTGTGCATATACTCTGTATTACATATGAAGCACTAATAAACAAAACTTAAACTTAAACAGTCTCTGATCAAACCACAAACCTTTATAGTTTACAGTCAGTTATTTCAGAAAACAATTTGAAGTCGTCTGCGAAGGCGGCTCCCTCAACTTGAATGGTTTCTAGTAAATCATTTATAAAAATTGTAAATAGAAAAGGACCCAAAACGGATCCTTGGGGTACCTCAGAACGGGCTTTAAATTCATTAGATTTAACTCCATTATATAACACATACTGTTTTCTGCCAGTCAAATATGAATGAAAAAACCTCAATAGTAACGGAGAAAAGCCTAAGCTGAATCAGATGGTTCAGGCCAACGAATGCCTTGGAAAAGTCGATCAGTAGCACATCTACTTGACCGCCACGATTCAAAACCTCAGTAACATACTCTGAGAAACAAACGAGATTAATGACCGTTGACCGCCGAGATGTTGTCGATCTGAGATGACATGTTCAAGCTGGAAAGATAGTGACTCATGGATGAGGGTTTCAAATATTTAAGAAAACGAATTAAGAAGGACAACTGGACGATACTTCGACACGTTAGACTTTTCTCCGCTCTTGAAAATAGGACAGAGAGATGAGAAGAATACAGCGTCATATGCAAGAAAATATAACTTCGATATGAAACGCTGTAATGGAACACCCTGTATATGTGAAAATAATTTTGGGAAAAGCAGCAATTAGGAATAACGTTTTTCTGTATATACCACTTCAATATATTAAACAGAAACGAGGTTATGGAACGAATTGGTACTAAATGGACACTCGGTATACAAACATCCATTTGAAATGTCGAAATTACCAGTTCATGCTTTTTTGAAAAACGACCCAAAGTACCCCACACTGATTATTGACCGTTTTTTGAAATTTATCTCAATTACAAAAGTGTTATGGTTTTTAATCTCACTCCATTTCACTTGTACTTGTTGGGACACCTCAACGTCGTTTACGTTAATATACCCTGGACTTTTCAGAAATAAAAAGAAGAAATAAATGGGATCCTTCAACATATTCAGGAGTTCTTAATTTGACACATTGGACGTGAAGAAAATCAATAGAATTTGGGACGAATTGAAGCGGGTCCAAAATATATCCCTGAGGTTCCCCTGAACTAACAGATCTCTCGTACCAAGAATACCAAGGATGCCAAATTTATGTTAAAGCATTTTGGTTTGAACACGGTCGCAAGCTTCGACAACATCTTAATAGATGCTGTTCAGAAACGTTCAAGTTTTGTTTGGGTAGTTTACATCAATCAACTGAGGTAATTCATAATTTGATAATTTCCCTCCGCATCCTTCTCTCTCTGTTCTTTTTTACAGTTTTAACACATGGGAGAAAAGAAGGAGTACAGCAAGACGGCAGAAGGCTTCGAAACATATAACGAAAAACTTATTACTTTTGAGACCGACAAATATTTTCTGCTAAGAATAATTCATAGTGATCCTTCGGGAACTCATTCTACCGAACTAAAGTGAACGATAGCTCTCACTCAGCAGGAAGCCGAACTAAGGTCGGTGCTTATTTTCTCCATCCGTATTTTTCCTTTGTCATACTTATAAAAGAATTTATGAATTACCGAATTATTGATCTATATGAACTTCGACGTCATTTTTTTCTATTTTTATTTATAAAAGTTACAATAATACTTATTGTTCCTAAACAGATACTTTCGGCCATAAGGACGCTTACAGTCATTTAGGCTAGTAAATTAGACATTGTTGATTCCTAGAGAAAGCCCTGTTGCTCAGAAATTATAAACTTCTTGTGAAAATCTTTCCAAATTGTTTATGGCATTTCCTTTGACCGTAACTCAGATTTACCTCAAGTCTCACAAAATAAAGTGTTTCTGTGTATTTAACCAGGCGACTTTATTATTATGTTTTTGGGTCGCTGATTCCGAATCCGAGGTCAGATAATCTCCTCAAAGGACAGTATAAGGTCATTTGAAGGTCAAATATAATTGAATCTTAGAAAATATCTGAAAACACCTTTGTATAAGTTTTTAAGGTCGATAATCACGAATCTGATGTCACATTTTTTTAAATCGACATGCCTTATAAATAATCACGTTCAAAAATATTGAAAATTCAATAATTTCAATGTCATTAACTATGAAGCTCCATTTATCTTTTTTCTATAAAAGAGAAACATTAAATATTTCTGGTTTAGGTTAGATTTCCCTTATGATAATATACGAATATCCCAAATACCATATAATAGTGACAACTTAGACATGTGCAGAAGTCTGTGGTCAACAAGTACGAATATATAATGATGTTTTCCACTTTGATAGCTAGATTTCATGTGTTTTTACGTTTACGTTATTGAAGCTTGGGGTTTCAGTGTTTATTGCATTTGTGGACAGGTTTTCAGATCACCGGAGCTTGAGGTACCACAATATTAAGTTTTAGGTTAAACGCCTCGGTAGCTGCACGGTTATTGAGCAAGTATGTAGGAATATGCTAGGTGACTGCTTCGAATCCGGGTTCAAGTCGTGGATGTTGGCCTTGAACAAAAAAGTGAATTTGACAAAGACATACATAGAGATTGGACACAACCATAGTTGATGGTTGATAACTTCTGAAAGCCTGACAACTTGTAATTGCTTGCTTGCAATGTATCTTTTAACAATGTGCTAGGGAACTTAGCCCATTTACACAGCTGGACCTACAGTTTATAGTGGATTCTGAACCACTCTCTTAGACCGTGCAATGATAACTGCCGCCATAAGGATTATGTTATCTGGTCTTCAGAAGTTTATGCCCTCTTTAGGCGACTCTTTCAAATTCAGTACTTTTTTGTTCAAGGACAACATCCATAACCTGACCCCGTTATTATTGAGTTTCAGAGTATAAGGTTACTGTTGTTAAAAGTTTCAAGTTATTGACTTTTAAGGAATAAGATTCTAGAGTATTAGGTATTAGCGTTTTATTATATTGATATTAGCGCTCAGATTTTCTGGTGATTAAATTTTGGTGTTTGGATTTGTTATACCTAGTATTGGGGTTATTGGGTTTTACTTTAGCCTACCAGATTGTTATATATGTGATGACGATTTATATGAATTATTTCAGTATGTATCTGGAATTGTTCAAATCATTTTGGCCATCTTGCAGCCGCCAACTAAAATTTTGCAAATGTGACTTCAGATTCGTGATCAGCGACCTTCAAGTTTTATAAGAAGGTGTTTGCAGATATTTTCTGCCATTTAATTAGACTTGACCTTCAAATGACATTTAACGGTCCTTTGAAAAGGTCATCGGACCTCAGATTCGGTAATAGCAATTGAAAAGACATAGTAATATGGTAGTTTAGTGAAATACGCAGAAACACTTTTTATTTTCTGGGACTTGAGGTAAAACTGATTTATACAGTCATAAGCAACACTTTTACGTCTGTTATCTCTCATATCTCAAAAACCAAAGCTGATTATCTCTCAGAAATGTGTTAGTCAATAGTGATGTCCCACATAACCTTAAAAGGAAAGGACAGTAAACTTAAAGGTCAACAATTTCGTGAGGTGTTTATCCTCCTTGACACTGCAGTCTTCGATGAGTTCTTCCTAGAGCTTGGGAGGTAGGATAGATCAAAGAAGCTCGTCATTAAAATTGGCGAAGAAATTATACGCAGCAAAACAGGAATCAGTATGTCCAGTCCTGTGAAAAGTGATTTCTCAGAGAACAGATGCTTCCCTTGAAAGGGGTGCCCATAAGTCCTTGTACTTTGAAGAACATATTTCAGTAAATATAGCCTTCTACTGATTCAAGGTCGAACATTCAACGCAGTATATTTTATATTATTCTTTCGAAAGGAAAAGCAAGGAAAATTTGTTGAAACAGAAAAAACTTGATTCTTGACGATTTTTTATTCTACAAAAAATATACAACTTTTCAAGCTCTTATAATCTTATTCAATAAATACTCTAAAATAGTTACGTATTTTATATTGCATCAAATCTAACAAACTAAACAAGCACTGATATAATTTTTGCCTATAGCAAAAAGAACTCAGTTAAGTCTCATTGTTTCGCGACGTATTAGTACAAATTATTCGAAATCAATGTTAAAAATACAACGGCAAGCAAGATTAACGCAAATTCAATGTATAACAATCGCGAAATTGCACTCGAATATTGCAAAGAAAAATCGCACAAAAAACACACATAAAAATTAGGTAAACTATGGCAGAATAGAATAAAAATTGAAATAAACTGATTGAATTGTTGTGATTCAAATTAAAACTACGTGTGGATTTTGTGCGATTCTCCTCTTCGTTTAAACTATAGATATTTTTAATAGCTCCAAAATGGAGTTGATTTTAGACTAGAATCACTTAGTCCGATTTCTATAAATTAAAATTCAAACATTAAAACGTGGTATTTCTCCGATTTATATAAATAAATTGCGATTTTTTGTATTAAATATGTTAACCTACATAATTTAAAAAATATGTACATTTGTAATACAAACAATACAATAAATAGAATACTGGAAAATACTGGATTTGCAAAAAAGGTTACTGGGTTTTTTTAGTCTATCAATATCTTGAAAAGCAGTTGTAGGCAGGCGAAGGCGACGTTGGGTAGTGTATTGTTCTGAAAGAAAAAAAAACAGAATTAGCCTTGATATAATAACTTCTAAACGGATATAGCCAGATTAAAGAAATATTTTTCGATTAATTTCATTCTCTAGAAGCATTAGTAAGGGCCCATAAATAGGTGCTTAGATAAGTAGGTGTTATTTAGAATTTAAATAATGTTGTCAAGTATCCAACATATAATCAGTGTTTCGGATATTTTCTTGTTCTTGACATCACCATTTCTGAATAGTTTGTTAAAAGATTATCTTACATTGCATTACAAGAAGACAGGGCCGGAGGTGCCCAGGTGCCAAGGGAGACCTTTACCGCCATATGCATTGATTACATCTAAAATAGCAAGATTATATTAGAATATTTACAAAAGACAAGTAGAAATAAACAGTTATTATGTAAGTAAATGCTCAATTCAGTGTACCCACAGCTTCTAAAATAATTACTAAGTGAAGGCAATAAGAATTCTGAAACATCTTTAAATTCTCAACATTTTCCTGAAGCCCCTGTACTATTTGAGCTTCGAGCTAGTTTCATAAACAAAAAACCCAAGAAAACATTTTTTCTTGAAAGATTCGGTATAAAGGAAACTTTTTTGAATAGGAAGTAAATGTTTTGTTTTATTAAGACCGTACACACTTCTTATTACATACAGTTATACATATCAATTATGAGATATGGATTAATTCATAATTTCACCATTTCAGTTTCTGGAAAAGTGCATAGATAGGTCATCTTTTATTTTGAACAAGAAATTGTTTGGCGAAATGAGAAATTTTTTCGAAATATCGACCATCTTTTCAAATTAGAACACATATTTTTTTCAGTTCTGTAATGCCGCATAGATGAGTTCTGCGTTGAATAGTTCTCATATATACAGGGTGTCCGTGAATTGCGTGTACAACGTTATACCACAGATTCTTCATCTTGAAATAAGTCGATTTCGGCCAACTTACCTATATGAAAAGTTTCTTCGTTTGGCCGCTAGAGGTCGCCAAACCCAAAGAATTTTCTTTCCTATTTTTCAAATAATTCGTGAACGACTCGATCCATAGAAGCCATATTTGGTATGCGTGTCGGTTGCGTTATCCACGTTTTTTAGTGATCCACTCAATTACCTTGACGTTTAACAAGTGTGCTTAAAAACTCGAACGCGTTCTTAATCAACCATAATTTTGCAACTGTCTGCGTTTGAGAAGAACTGTTTCAGACATTGAGCAGCTAGGCTAATTATCAAACTTTTTGTCTCTTGAGAAATTTTGATATGAAGGGCGGTTCAATCACAAAAAACAGTTTTTTAATTTCATGATTCAATTTCTTCAACCACCTAGCAAGTCAAAAATATCAATTTGACCATGTTTACTTTTGATTTATTTCTGTGGTCTGGCAGATTGTCATTTTATTAGGCTTGACAATCAATGGTTGACATAACAGTGTTCCTTAAGTTCTTAACTAGGTATTTTGGTGATTTTTTTTTATCACTATAAGGCACGGAGATGTACAGTAACTCTGAAATGGTTGATATGGTTATGGTGTACGGATTTTGTCAAGGCAATGGAAGTGAAAGTGCGAGAGAATATGACGAAAGATTTCTAGATCCCATAGTGCCGAACCACCAAACGTTTGGAAATCTGGAGAGGCGCCTTCGCGAGAATGGTTTCTTCAAGTCCAGGAATTTGGATCGAGGACGACAATGAACAGTAAGGACAGTAGAACGCGAAGAACAAATTTTTGACATGGTTGAGGAAAACCAACAATTAAACACGCGGCGTTTGGGTTTGCAGTTGGTCGTTCCTAAAACATGATGTCTTGAAGGAACAATTATTTCATCCTTATCACATTCAGAAAGTTCAGAAGTTACTTCCCAACGATCCTAACAATAACCTAACATTATGCCGATTTATCCAAGAGAAGAGAACTCAAGATCTCCACTTCAGTAGGAAAATTCTATTTACTGACGAATGCACTTTAACTTAGTCTAGCTTTACTAACCTTCAAAATGAAGGTTACAGTACAGTGTCGAAAATCCACATTCTTTTTTTGAACATTTATTATATTTTTTATTTATTTTTTCATTTACTATAGTTGAATGAAATGTTGTGTGTAAACTAGTTAATCCTTATTCTGAAGTGATTTGTTTTTCTTATTTAGTTTTCAACTGGCCAACCTGTTTTCATATTTTCAAATAGTCATTGTGAAAAACTTTTTAAATTTTTTCATAAAATCATGAAATTGAAAAACTGTTTTTTGTGGTTGAACCGCTCATCATATCAAAATCTCTCAAGAAACAAAAACGTTTGATAATTAGTCTAGCTACTCAATGTCTAAGACAGTTTTGCTCAAACGTAGACAGTTGAAGAATTATGGTTGATTAAAAACACGTTCGAGTTTTCAGGGACACTTGTAAAACGTCCAGGTCATTGAGTGGATCACTAAAAAATGTGAATAACGAACCCGATTATGCATACTAAATATGGTTTCTACCGATCGTCATTCTCGAATTATTTGAAAAATTAGAAAAAACTTTGGATTTGGCGACCTCTAGCGGCCAAACGAAAAAAATTTTCATATAGGTAAGCCCAAATCGAATTATTTTAAGATGAAGAATCTGTGGTCGTTGTACACGCAAGTCATGTAAATCCTGTAGAGGGTGTTTTATCGAAGAAAAAATTCATTTGATGTTTTTCATAATAGATTTTCAACGCTTGGTCACGTAAACGTTGTTTCCAAAAATTCCCCTTTCCGTTGTTAAGTCGTTCTGAAGGAAATCATCAGCTCAATCTGTACACCCCGTAATATAAGAATGTTGATAGCGAATAAATGTAACACTTCAATTGAAAGGTATTATGAGTTCTCATTTGAAAAAATGGTCGACGACGTTATATCTTGAAAGGAAGTGAAAAAAAGTTTATTTGGCCAAACAATTCCTAGCTAAAATAGGCTGTCCGCGGTAAACGGTCTATTAGAAATATCTGGGAAACATGTTTATCGATCAATTTCAAATTTAGAATTAGAGTGAATTGATACTGATCTACAATTTACAATTGTTTTCAGGGCGATGCCACCTCCGGTTTACCGGACATCGGCTACAATTTTGCCGTTTCAGATAACATGGTGTACTTTATTTTTTTTAATAAAGGGCATGCTTTTTCAAGCATCTGATGTTGTTTGATTTATTTCATTTGAAACTAACCACCATTGAACTATATTTTATCAAAATTTTGGGATTAGAGTGTCATACTTTCTGCCCAAAAATAAAACAGAAAAGTGTTATTTCTGAGAGCAACGTACTTTGTGATACTGATGATGATATATACAGAGTGCTAACCAAAATCATTGCTGACTACAACAGTTATTACTCGATTAATTAACAAATAATCCGCTATGCATGAGCCATGAAAAGACAAATATGCAATCTTTCATTTATTGATCTGACAAACAATTGAATCCTACCACCACTTCTTGCAGCTCTCGTCACAGATAACTTTGGTTAACATATTCAGAAATAAACTCCTTATAAATAATTGTTTAAGAATTTACAATTTATTTCTATTCTTCAATTGAAAATAACAGAAATTTGATTGATAATTACTCGAAAAGAATAAAACAAGCTGATTGGAATTTGCTAGATATTCTTGATAGAATAATAATACTGTATTTTGATTATTCTGATTATTCAAGTCTTTTCACTTTTGACGAAACGCTGAGCTCCATCTACTCTTAAACAATTGCAAAAACTACTTTTATCTTCAAAATCAATTATCAAGAAACAAAAAAGGTTAACGTTTGAAAAACCGCCTTTTCAGTGGTTAACCCTTAATCAATTTTGCATGTTTTCTATAAAATCATTGCGATCAATGTGTGATTAGGTTAGGTTTCAATTTTATTTCATGGATTCTTATTGCCCTCATAGATTACTAATTTCAATTCTGAATAATACGTTATAACCTAAAATAAACAATCCACCAAGTGTTGAAAATAGTTCTTAACAAGAAAATCTGTGAAATGGTACATGTGTAACAATGGTATAACAATAGAAGAAAGGTTCTGAATAAACATATCATTAATCAGGTTTAAGAATGGTCCCTGATCTACTTGGATATACAGGAAGCTGTATTTTCGTATATAAACATAGCTTCACCAATAAAAAATTAGATTCAAAGCATGCCAATCTCTTGTCAGAGGAAATTAACAATTTATTCTCAATGCGTTTTTGGAAAATCATTTTTTTATAACAGCAGGTATGGCACCAAGTCATTTTTTCTCATTGAAGAAAATAACTGCAAATTTTCCGAGCTACGAACATTTGATTTTCTCTTCTGTTCAATTGTTATGTTAGTTCACATATACAATAACTGAATCGACAAATTCATCAAAAGAAAAAACTAAAAATCATTATTCATCGTTAATTTCAAAATTTCAAAATTATCAAGATAAAAAACGTTAAAGTCTATTTGTAACAAGAGCTGCAGAAAACGAAACATTTTTAGACTTTGAATTTGAACAATTTTTGTGACAGTCAATGAGTACGAAAAAAACATTTCGTTAGTTAACAAGTCTAATCGTTAAAAATTAATTGAAAAATTGTTTTCGTATTTCACTTCTTTGATTTCAGTGTTCAATAATAGTATATCTTCTAAATTTTGAATAGATATTTAATACCTTTCTGAATTATTCTTGGTGAGATTTCAAGAAGTCATGATGAATTTTAATTAAGATCACAGATAGAATTTTGTGAGTACTTTTTATCGATAACTTCGTCCTGTTTACATCCTCCTTTGATAATTTTTGAATTATCAATTGTTTCGGAATTATCTGAGAAAAACTGAATACCTTTAGCAATTTCATTTGTCAGTAACTTTTATGTGGCAGTTGAATATTTTGATACATTTTCTACACGTCATCTGCATCCAATAAGCTATCATCTATACACTGTACTTTCCGAAAGTAATGCAATTGAATTTGACGCGGCGCTCCTATTGGTCTAAGTGGAATCAGACCACTTGGAGTAGGTGGGGGAGACCTTAAGATTTTCTGCGAAGTTTTGTGCTAAACTGAAAAAATCAATTGAAAAGATTTCGAAAATGAGTCGACAGGCTTACTGGGACTCATCTCTAACCTTGTAACCAAGAAGTACAAGGCTAAGCAATTAAAGGACTTCGAAGAAGATCCTCCTCACAAAGAAGCAAAAGACTAGGTAGACTTTAAAGAAGGCTGAACAGAGGTTCAAGACAAACAATGCTCTAGAAGGCCGTTAATCAGCAAAACCGACAATAATGTGACTCGGGTTGTGCGATTGTCGGACTCTGGCTGGTTGACAATGAATTAAATCTGACAATTAATGTTGTGCTTCACATTGATACTAAAGATATTACTGTTGAGATAGCTCTGAGTGACACACTTCCCAGTCTCTTAAACCTAACAAGCAAGAATGAACAAATCAAAGGTGCAGATAATGGTCATTTTCTTCATCTACATCAAAGGAGAAATCCATTAAAGACTCCGTGATAAAGAGGTAGGCTAGACAAGATATCTCCACAGCTTGGCAACTGTATCACGACAACGTGTCTTGCCACAGCTCCCTACACAAGTACACAAGTTCCTAGCCAAATACAAGGTAGGAAAGATGCCCCAACTTTCTTATAGTTAACCTTCTTTTTACTCACAAGAAATAAGGCAGGCCTGAGAGATTTTTGTGGTCATAGAAGAGATTCATTCAACCATTAGCAAGAGCCCCTAGAGACGCTTTCCAGGATCGGTACCGGTCAAGGCTCGATCGCTAGAAAAATGTGTAGAGGCCCAAGAGCAGTACCTTGAAGAAAAAACAGGGCTGGGTGAATAACAGAGCAATATAGATACACCTGGTTGGACGCTCAAGGTTATCGCCAGTCCAAGGCAATGCAGGGTACATCATTTAGTAAAACCCAAACAAGCTTTGAACCTGAAGGCAGTCGATATAATACATAGCTCCTGGCACAGAAGCTGATGGGGCTCAGCAAGTTCAGATATCACCTATGCAAAATAGAACTGGAGAATAATCCTAAATGAAGACGGTGTGAAACTGGAGTCAAAACACCAATTCATTTGATCATCACATGCCCAGCATGGATGAGAGTTACACGTATCAGATTGGACGAGTGATGCTGGAAGATACCCCCTCGCTCTATTGAAGACTAGCAGAGACAGAAGAGCTATAGGCCTATGTGTCCACACCTATGACGAGCCTCTTGATTTAATCCTTACTATAAGTTAACTACATATTTCGTTCTGGTACTAGGAAATTCCAATCATTATCAGGGATGAACATCGATTTGTACGTGTGAATTCGACTTTGATTAATATAATGATCATCAACAAGCTGAATTTCAACAAAGTTGACCAGAAGCAGCAACATACCTTAGAGAGTAAACAACTTCAATTGTATGTTCAATATCAATAAAAAGTATAAACCTTTTTATTTCAATTCTACAAATGAATACCTGATAATCCGATCATTGTTTTATACATGAAAACTAATCATAGAATGAGCGTATTTCTTTCGAAACTCCCTCCACTTTCGATCAGTTCACATACTAAATATCATATCAGTATAATTCTCCTGCAATGAATGGAGTATCATAAAACCTTTTGATGTACCGACGATGCCTTGCTCAAATAATAATCACATAAACAATGGGAAAGTAAAGTTTTGAAAAAGCTGTAAAATGCCACGATTTTATTGATGCCGTAAACCATTTGTTTAATTTGTTGCCGACATGCATTCGTGAGGATTAGACGAGATGGTATGTCAATTTTTTTTTAAGAACCGAGGTCAGAAACCAATTTTGATAACATTGTGTTTCGTGATACGCAAACATTGGCGTGTATTGAGTTTATATCGTTTATTGACATGAGACAGCTGTTTTCTTTATTTTCGGAATATATTGGTTTATATGAAAAGTTGAATGGACTTATGTTTTGAAATTAAAGTTTCAAGGGCTTCTGAGTTACAAGACATTTTCGCTTCAAAACTATTTGAGGAGATAATTTCAGAAGTTTTGCACAGGATGTTTCCTGAGTACGCCAACCAGGTGGGACTCAGCTGAAATGAACAATGTTTGTGAAATAACTTTTTTCTAGAGGCCTCTTTCTTAGAGAAATGGTTGCTCAAAGTTAAGATAGAAAATGTGTAAAAAGTTCCATTCAACTGATTCCAGAGTGACCTCAAGCAACAACGGCAATCTATGACAGTTATTTGAGAATTTCCTCGTGAGACAACGGTTCGCTACTGCTATGCATCTTCACATGCAGCTTCGATATAACAGTACAGTGCAAATCAGCACTGAAACGTTCAGCAGCTCGAGGCCCAGCTCGATTGAATTTCGCCAATGAATATGTCGATTAGTTAAAAGCTGACTGTTAGAGAGTATCTAGGAGGAATATCTTTTAACACCCGCACCTATCTGGTTATTGTAGTAAATAATGGAATTTCTGAACTCTCAGAAGTACGTGACAGATTTTAGAAGAACATGTACCATTTGCGGCAAACATGAAGACTTTTCATTTACTACTATGACAAAAATTCTCATTTAAATTGGCCGAGTTGAGTATTTTTAAGTATTTTAAGTTTCTGAATGTTGGTAGGACTGTCTTCAATTAATATGCCAAACATGAGCGCGATCTGTCAACTAGTTTGTTAACGACAGCTGTTGAAACCTGGTTTGCGAATTTTACAATGGAAAAAATATTGAACAAAGAGTTTATCTCAAATATTGTGTTTTGAACGTGTGTTGAATCATTGCGAATGCTGAAAAAGGCTTATGTAGACTCTGTTTTATCAAAAACCCAAGTGGTACAAAGACCCCAAAAACGGTCGGGAAATCGTCGAAGATTTGCCTCGTTCCGGACGACTTTCGACCTCTTCAACCGACGATAACGTCCAAAAAATCAGGAAAATGGTGCTCGAAAATCATCATACCAGTGTTAGAGAGATAGATCGTGATCTCAACATCTCTCGCGAAACCGCTCGTTTGATTTTGGTGAACCAATTGGGCATGCACCGCGTCCGGCTCGACTCGTTCAGATCTAGCTGAATTTTTTTCAAAAACAGTACCAGATACAGGTAGCTGCAGACAAACTGCCAAAACCGAAAAATCCTCGCCAAAGTTGTTCGAAAATAAAGACGATTCTTCGATATTCGTAGTTTGGTTCATCATGAATTCGCAAGGTCTAGTGGTCAAAAAGGACTTCAATTTAACCGTTTTGAGACGATTCCGTGAAGATATTCGCCGTAAATGGCCGGATTTGTGGCAAAACAATTCGTGGATTTTGCATGACGACAACGCACTTTAAGACCAAACACTCGATAAATACCATCAAGCAGCCGCCTTTTTCGCCTGATCTAGCTCCGTGTGACTTTTTTCTATTCTCCAGACTGAAGTTGCCGTTCCGGGGACCAGATTTGATTCCATAGACGTCATGAAAGAAAATTCGCAGAAGGAGTTGAAGACCACCCCTGAAAGCGCATATAAAAAATGTTTCGATAATTGGAAAAATCGTTGGCACATGTGTATCACTTGAGATGGAGCATATTTCGAAGGAGATTCAATAAATATCAAAGTAGATTAATATTTTTGCGTTTTATTTCAAATTTCCGTATATTTATTTGTCACAGTGTATGTATGATAACGCTAGTTCCCACCAAGCTCATACCGTTAGAAACTACCTTCAAGATCACTAAATCACTTCAAAGGAGTTTCCTGCAAGAAGTCCAAACCTCAATCCCGTCGAACATGTTTTGGACCGTCTAAATTAATAAATAAATAATAGATAAATAATAGATTAAGAAGCCGGCAAAACTAGCCATGAAGATGTTAAGAACAGACGGATCGAAATTCGGAACGAAATGGATCAGAATGCCAATGATTTTGAGTATGAATCGTAGATGCCATAGATTCATTTTCGCGAGAGGCGAAAATAACTGGTATCAACAGATTTTTGGAGACTTTAATTATTTACAAAAGTTTTAAATTTTTCATTATTAGTTTAGTTTCAATTTCTATTGAAATTACATTTTCATTTCGATTGTTCTCGAGCATTTCTTAGTTGCTGTGAATTACTGAAAAAATAATTCTTCAACATATCTAATCTTTTTCTGAATAAATTTGAATTTTAGATTTTGTTCGTTAGTTTCTTGGGGCAGTGTATTTGAGTTGGAAAAGAGTAGAAAACCATCATTTGGCAAGAAAAAATGTTGAGAATTTATTCCAGTTTTCATATTTTGTGCTGGGATATCCGTAATCAAAAACAAAAGTATCCTCTTTCATATAAAGGTTCGATATTTCAGCGAAACATTCCCTGCTCAGAGCTGAATAAACAGATAAGCAGGTTTCATTGGTAACTCGGCTGATCAAAAAACTTTTCCAGGTAACAGAATGAAAGACAAAGGAAAACAATGTTTTTGTTGCGATATTTCTACCCGAAAATTTAATTAATAATTAAAAAAATTACAGTCTTTAGGCAACAACATTTTCAATACATACAAGATACAGTTCGTCAAAAACTATCGAAAAATTTAGAATTTTCTTTTCTCTTTCAATTTTTATGAAAACTATTTATTCTTACGATCTTGTTTCAACTTTCGTTCATTTCATTAAAACATAAAAACAGCACTTCTTTCAATTCTTAAATTTTCATGGTTATTTCATCATATATAAAAATATCACAAGGTCATGACGTCTGGAGAATACTCCGGGGTAAACCAATGGAGTTGTTTCTGAACTAAACTTCGTGTACAGAAGTTGAATAATGAAAAGACATGCTTATTATAAAGCGCCTCCTTGATTTCTCCACGTAAACTTAGTCATTGACCTCGTAACCAGTAAGTATACGATATTCTGGTCACAATTTATAGTATGCAATGCCCTTAAAATCAAAGAAAAAGAGAACTTATATTAAAACTTTCTCTGGATGAACAATACATACATTCTGTCAAAAAAATCCCGGTAATTTATTGTTAAAAAAATCTGCTTAAAACGATTGTCGAAATTGCTAAGTTGGCACAATGTTTTCCATACTGACGTGGAGTATGAACGCGATCTGTCATTTAGTTTGTTTACAGTGCCCGATTTTGTCAGCTTAGTATGTTTTGCGATTTTTACAATGGATAAAAGTATGTCTCAAATTTTGTATTGAAAATGGAACTTCGAGTGCCAAATCGTTGAAAACGTTTCAGAAGGCTTACGTTGAATCAATTTTATCAAAAACAGGTGCATATGAGTGATACAGTGCATTTGACAGCGGACGAGAAGTAGTGGAAGATATTCCTCGCTCTAGTCGGCCATCAACACATTCAACTGAAGTTAATATCGATAAAGCGAAGGAAATGGTAATTGAAAATAGTCATTTAAATTTGAGATAGATAGGCAATAAACTATCTGTGTCTCACGAATCTACTCGTACCATTTTAAGCAATTGTTTGGGCATGAAACGCATTGCAGCTCGATCAGCTACAAAAGATATAAGTTTTCTTCTAAATTACGTGTTGTAACTGGTGATGAGACATGGGTTTGAGTTTGACATGTGAACTAGTCAACAAGCTTCAGAACTGCACCCCCCAACTGAACTGAAACCGAAAAAACCACGTCAAAGTCGATAAAAAAGTTAATGTTGCCAGAAAGTAAAACGGTAAATAAATAATGTTACCTGAGCATTATACGGCGTTTCAGAGAGCAAATCCGTCGGAAAAGGCCAGATTTGTGGAAAGAAAACTCATAGATTTTTCACCACGATATTGAAGCATCTTACAAGGTGAACAAATTTCTGAACGCAAAAAACGTTTGAAAAATGTGTTGGTGATTAGATGATTAGTTGACGTAAATCTATCATCATGAAGGCGATACTATAAATATTTTGTGTTTCATTCACCAATTTCCTGCACTTTTTTGATAGAATATAATTTGAATTGAATGCAGCATCGTATAACATTCTCAAGAATCAGCATGTAGAAAAACCTCAGTTTGACCTTTTGTACATAAATAGGACCGCAGACTAAAATAAAAACTGGGTTAATCCTTTGGAAGCTTTCAACAATCTCATGGTCTAAATCAAGCCTAAAAAACGTTTCTTTCATTTTGCACATCTAGAGTGCCGAAAATAGACAGAACAAAAGATGAATAACAGAAAGTGATCCGAAAAAGTTATTGTTGGGTTTCAAAAACGATTTAGTGGGCGACAATAAAAACAATTTGTAATAGTCTCAGGCCATTCACAATATGTTTCTGTTATGTTTGTCGATAATTTTGAAAGAGTCCTTTTATTTTATGAACTATTTAACGGAAATTAGGTTAGGTTGAGAAGGTTTCTGTATAATATTACTCTATTTAAATGATAATTTCGATTTATTGTACAGAGTGTTAAAGAGAAAAGTATGATAAAGTATTATTTTTCAAAAATGAAGAACTATTTCTTATCAAATACCTACATTTACAAGTCGATAAGCATATTTGTGTGGTTGAGTTTCTTATAAGATGCGGGAAGAACAAAAGAGATAGAAAGCGGAGAAAGTAAGAAGAATAATACGTTCTGCAATGTAATGTCGAGTTGCTATCAGGGTCGGCATAAGGGCTTTTTGAGAAAATTATCCCTCTTAGGCATATGGCATTTCAAGGTACTCGATTATTTTAATTTCTATTACGAAGAAATAAGTTACAGACTCATCACCAGTTAGACTACAGGAAATTTTCGAGGAACTAAACCTTCATAATAAGTACTATTGTTTTCTCCTTATAATTTAAATTTTCAAGAATATCTGGAATCTGTACAATAGGATGAAATATAGTATTTGAAAATTGATATTCAATAGGGATTTGAGACAAAGAATTAGTTACTATGTTTCACCTAAGTACCTAGTATATTTGTGATACCTCGATGGGTTTATATAGGATCAAAGACATAACAAAGAAAACAGAAATTTTAAGAGCTACAATCGTATCGCGCTTTCGCGAGGACGAATGATTCGGATTTACTTGGTTGTCAGTTTTAACAATACAAATTCATTTATCTAGATAATTGAATAACGAAAAATTGAAAATTTTCTATGTCAGATAGTTCTTTATCAGAACTAGAAGACTCGCTGTTGCTGTCACTATCGTCTGCTTGCTCCATAAAAGATTGTTAAATTTTCTGCGTATTGTCGCATAATGATTCCCACTGATCTGGAGAAAACGAAGAGAAAAACTCAATACACAGTTTTTCCATATTTTTCATTGAGAAATTCCAGTCAGCTACATAGACTTTCATGGCTGCCCAAACTTTTTCAATCGGGTTTAAGTCAGGATAATATGGGGGAAGTCTAAGTACATCGTGGCCCTGATCATTCAGGAGTTTGTCAATATTATACGTTTGTGAAATTAAAAAAAAAGCTCTGCTTTGAGAATTCCATCCGCGAAGGCAATATTTCGAAGTTGCAGCCACTCTTTCATTTCTTCTTTTCATGAACCAATGTTCGGGTGTTTTTTTGTTTGAACATTGTGATATGGGGCGTTCTCGATCACTCACACACTTTTTGGTGGTAAATTTGGAATAAGTTTTTCTCTCAACCATTTTTGTAGTTTGCGAAATTCATATCATCCTGATAATCACCGGTTTTACAATTGGCCTTAAAGGCTACATATGCGTTTCGTACAAAGCCACATTCACCACCGGCGTTCAAAATGATCAGTCTTGGTCCTTTTGAAATAGGCTGACGTAGGCCGTCGTTTGTCTCGTCACTTCTTCTGTGTATGGGAGGGATGAATATATGTTTCGTCCATGTAAATTATTGGTCTATTTTCTTGACGGTATCATTTGATGCTTCTTAAATAATTCAAGCATGGTTGCGGTATTTCAGGTTTTTCCATAAGTAGCTTTCTATTCGTTTTCGTCTCAATCTAACGGAACTCCATTCCACTCAAAACTTTTCGAAAGCTCTGTCGTGATCCTGCATATTCATTCTCGATGACGAACTTTTGATGGATTCACTTAAATGTGGGTACGATTTCATCGACGACGTAGCAACTTACGAAGCAGAACTCTATCGAAGCCATCGAGATTTTTTCTTCGCTGATTTTCTTCTCCTTTTATCGGTGGTTGAAAACTAATATTTTCGACATCTTCAACGTTCTTTATTTCGCTCGAAAGTTTTTGCACAGTTCGCAAACCTACTCCTGTTGCGACAGCTGCACGATCTTGAACATCTTTCAAAGAAACTACAGGTTCATTAAGCATCCCTTCTCGTTTCATCAAATGAATGACATTCGCAATTATTTTCCTTCATTGCCCACTAAATTGTTTCCCTTTGAAATTGGAAACGAACTCCATCCTCAACCAAACTTCGGTTCTGTTCGCTTGGCTCTTCTTAAAGCTTCAAATGTTCATTGAGAACTGAGCTCTCTGCACCGTTACCGGTAAAATTAACGCGCAACAAGGGGAGAGGCTATATCACTCGCACAGATGTTCTAATCAACCCGTACATAGGTGTTGGTATATGATTTCGTACTAAAATAACCTACATTGAAAAGCCCCTTGGCGTTAGAGAAATGGATCATTTGATTCGTGTATTATCAAGTGCCCTCCAATTGAAAACAAGTATATTTAATTCATAAAATTTTCAAACTATTAATAGAAGATTCAATATATATTGGTCAGTGATCACTTTATTCTATCAGTGAAATACACAGGATTAGGCAAAAGTACCGGAACGATCAATTATCTCAGTTAATCACCAAGCAATTTTTCTTAAAATTGGTATTCCTACATTGCTAACCATAAAGAATTCAGTGTTGATATTTTGTGCTCGCTAACAATTCCGGTGTAGCCAAAAATGACCAAAAAATGTGAATTTAAAATGTTACACCCTATATGGTTATTCATTTCTAGATTCAGAGCAAAAAGTTTTTAGAAACAATCAACAAAAAACATTTCCTTTCACTGTCGAGTTCATAAAAATTTAAAATAATGAAAATTATATCACCTAAATCAAATTACTTTTGTATTAATAATCAACGGGACAGGTTGACAAATAATGTCAAGTATTTGTTGAAGTTTAGATTTCTGCACTTCAATTCCTAATAATGCTATGCTCAGTGAAGCAGAATGGATCGAGATTAGATCCATTCTGATAAAGATAAAGTATGACTTCCATAATCTCTTTGAAGTGATCAATGATGACCAAACCGCAGCAAATAAGTCAATTGGACCAAGGATCTTTCATCTGGACAGGCATACTTTGGCCAAAATATAAACCATTAGTACCCTTGGGGTTCGTCTCCTACAATCCTGCTAGCAGAAACGCATGCTGCCAATAGGGTATACGAAGAAAACTCAAAAGTGCACAGGTTAACATACTAGCAGACAGTTAGACCAAAAAATAAGCTCTGAATTCACATAGTTATCAAAGCATCCTCGCCCAGTAATGTTCTCAATCTCTAAAGTGACATGCTGAGGGTAATAAACTTTTCCACTGATGGGTTTTGGTCACAAACGTATAGAGGGTAATAAAATTGCTGAACTTGCTAGAATACATGTTGAAACAATTCCTATAGACCGTTCTGAAAAAATCAAATTACCAGCAGGAATCCAAACGGTATGTGGAACAAAAAAAAACAACATCCCGCCATCATACAGATCGATACTATAAATTGCATTATCTTTGGATTGCGTTGACTTAAAAGTTTCATTTTTACAAAGCTCCAAGAGCTGACATACTCGAATTCTTGATATTAATTTCAACTCATCTCAACTGTATCAATTTTGTATCCACGATAACTGCCGCCACCAAACTTTATAGTGTGATTCAAGTTGCCGAAATCTAGGCGGGGATTGCTATTGGGTTCAATAAGCTCAAGATGACAGAAATAGGATGGGAAGAAAATTGTCAAATCACTATCTGTCCGGTAATAACCGAGATAAGCCTACATGATTTTCAGATTATTTTTAGCCATAATTTTATCGAAAACTTTTGTTTGAAAAGTTTTTTTTGATACGACCCTCATTTCAACAATCGTCGGGACGAAAAAAACGTTCGAAAAAATATTTACAGACGGAAAAATTAATAACAATTTGAATAATTTCATTGACATTGAATTAATTCTTGAAATTTCTGAAAACAGGAAGAACATCCAACTAAATCAATTTCAAATGTGGTTTTTGTTGCCGAGTTGCTTTTTATATCGAAAAATGCGTTGAGAAAAGCGTACAGGGAATATTACACTTTTTTACACTCTCAAAATTTACGCAAATCTTGATGCGTCTAGGAAATATTTCTGATATTTGAGATCGAAATATCCTTCAGATGGATATTATTCATTAAAGGAATGGGGTTATGCTGAAACTAACTTATATTGTGTAGCCTTATTCCAAGATTTGAGGTTAATATCTCAATAATCGCAAGGTCTATGAAAAAAATTATATAAATATAGCCATGTAGATCCGTTGCTAAGCGTTTCCAGACTAAAGTATATTAGAAGCTTTTGTCGTAAGCTTAACCGAAGGATTACCCCATGTATTACTTGATATCTAGGAAGACCCTGTATATTTCAAGTCATACAAACTATTACTACATGAGAACTACACAAACACAGAAAATTCTAATAGAAATTTGACTCCCTCTCTAATTCAGGAGAAGGCAGCGTAAACGGAAAAAGAAATCTAACCCCTGACAAGATTTACTGAATGACAACTACGATTCATACTGAAAATTAATGACCTTGCTGCATTGTGGTCCATTTAGATTCTAATTCCAATCAGTATCTGTGACTATTCAGAGTTCCATAATTTATGTGCTGCGGTTAGATCTGGCCTCAAGCTAGGACACGTGGCCTCAAACCAAATTCTCTGAGACATTGTCGCATCTTTAGAGTGCGAATTTGCACTCCACTGTTCTGTCAAAGCTGCATTTGAAGGTTCCTAGCAGTAGCGAATCGTTGTTTTAACGAGAAAGTTCCATTCCGAAGTAACGATCATACATCGCCGTTGTTGCTGAAGGTTGTCCCTGCCCAGGTCTCATTTAATGACTATCAGCCTTCCTGTACCTACGGGCCATTTTGAAATCATTTGAATACGATACCCGCAGCCTTTGGTCTATTCTTGTTTAAGTCCAACCTAGATCATCTAACAACACTGCTTCAGAACATTCTGCCGGGGTCAAAAACCTGTCCAGCCATTACGAACAGTCGATGTTTACGACCTCACTCATCATTACTTTCGGTTTCGTAAGAGAGCAGTACGGCAATAGGACTACAGCAGTGAATTAATTGTGAGCAGAGTGCCGAAAAGCGGCTCAGCTATTTATATGTCAGTCGGAGGAAGATCATGAATAGTTATTCGACGATTTTCTTTTGATATATGGTTAGTGTTATCAAAGTTCGGTTTTGTTCAATTCTTTTCGATCTAATTTTGTTTCCGTTCTCATAATTTTAATAATGTATACTATAGAAGAATGGGAATAATTATTTGATTTCCCAAGAAATCCTCACATTATTCTTCAAATATCGTGTATCGAGAAAAAACTCCTGAAGTGTAGCTGTTGGGGACAAATTTCGAGATTGGACTTACAGTATAACCGAAAATTTCGAGAAGATCAAAGATAACTTGAAAAAAATTTATCGACTGCTGTTATAAATATGTGGTAATCGCTTGCAAAATCTAAATTTACTTCCTTCAGTGTTATTTATCGCGAGAGAACCATGTGCGCCAAGAAAAACCATCGAATTTTGTTGGTATATTTCGAGATACATTGGAAAAAAAAAACATGGTAGTTGCCTACAAAAAAAACTTTGAGATGTTGAAACTGTATGTTATGGCGCAGCTTTAATAAAAACAAAATGAAGTGCCAACAAATTAATAAAAACTATTCTCTTATAGAAAAGATTATTCAAAAACAACAACGAATTTTAATTTTCTGTATGAACATTCAGGGAAGTTCGAAATGATAAATTTTAACCTAAAAATTCCAGAAAAATTATTAGAATGTTGTTACGATGATTTTTAGGTGCTTTTGCAGAATCCTTGCACAACTCTGAAGAATTAATGAAAACAAATATTTCCAATCAAAATAGAAATGAATCATTAGTAGCCTGTTATCTTCATTCAGTTGAATGAAATTACTAGACTAAAAAATTTCAAAAACGAATTTCATTTTTTCAGTTTCAAATTTTGATCATATAAAAATATTTGCAATTTCTTCACGAAATATTTTCTATAATATTCCTATGATTTTTCCTCAGTAAATATTCCAAAATCAACAAATATAATTTTTGTCTAATAGTCAATAATTTATCCAGAAAAACTTATTTTATGTCAATAATTATTTGATGAAAAAAAAGTTTTATATTGTGTTTTCATATATTATGTTGAAAGAAACTTATTAATGGAATTTTCTCCATAAATAAATAATATTCAGAACCTTTCTCAAAAGTTAAAAATTTAAAAAATTCTTACCTGTGTTGTTTTAAATTATCCTGCCTCTTGAAATTCTTCCCGCATATTTCGCAGATGAAAGTCAAGGAATTGTGAGTCCTCTCGTGTATCATGAGATTGTAACTCTTCGTGAACCTCCTCTGACAGTATTTGCAAACATATTCACATTTGGAACGCATTTTTCTACGGAACTCTCTACCACTCACGTCGTTCTCAATCTGCATGATCGCAAACATTTTGCCCGATTTTTGTGCCTTATCTCGTTTTGCGGAACAACAGAGATGAGAATTGATTTAATTATGGATTACTCAGTTTTGCGGTGAGATAATCAGGTAATTCTTTATGTCGATTTTTCTATATGACTGGGAAATTCGATGTTATATCCTGAAGATGATTCGGGATATTCACCGTTATGATTCAGTATCTATATCGATGCGATATCCTGAAATCAAAGGAAATTCAATTAGTCACTATTTACATTTTGATGGAACGAATATTTATCGAGCGATTTTTCAAGTTTGATAGATAAGAATTTCAATTTTGTGAGATAAAATAATAACAGAAACACGACGAACTATCAATGTTAACGCCACTACCAGGTATTCTACACATGTTCTTTGCATTTTTAACACCTCGAAAGCATTTCTTTCCTTCATTGAATACAAAACTAAACCTGCGGTTCCTTTTTGATGAGTCTTATTTTCGTAACTTTTGCTGAAGATAAATGAAGCAATCGTATCTCGATTCAATAGCTGTGCAAAATGTAAATCGAATTTTGATTCAACAATTTCCTAATTCTGCACTTTTATTGAACATACACAGCGTCGAAAACTAAACGCACGAAATCGAAAATTCAAATTTATTCTGAAGAAATTTACTTACGAGGGTGGTCTGAAAAGTTTCCACCTAACAAAGACAAAAGACATATTTTTCTCATTTTTCAACATAGCGTCCTTGAAACTCTACACATTTTTCCCAGAGATCAGAATCTCTGTAACTCGTCCAAATAGTACTCGGCATTTTTCTCTACAAGAAAGTGGTTCACGAAGGTGATTGCCTCTTTATTTGATGAAATCTCTTTCCTCGGAGCGCAATTTTTATGAGGGAACGAGAAGAAGTCACTTATGGCTAGATCTGGTAAGTAAGGTAGATGATCAAGCAGTTGAAACTGTAATTCGTTGATTTTCGCCATAGCAACTACTGGGGTGTGAGACGATGCGTTGTCTTGGTGAAAGAGATTATTCTTTTTTCGTAAATGTGGCCATTTTTCCAGAAGTTCTGCTCTAAGGTTGTCAAGTATTGTATGCTCCTGTGATGGTTTTTTCTTTTTGAACATAATTGATTGAAATAACTTCATGACTATCCTAAAAAAACAGTCGCCACCTTTTTTCTAGCCGAAAAAAACAGTTTTTGCTTTTTCGGAACTAATTTAACTTAGCAGTCCATTGTTTGGACTGTATTTTTGTTTCTGGCGTATAATGGTGTGTCCATCTACAGGAATTAGTCGGCGCTAAAACTCGGATTTATTGCGCCCAAACTTCACCAACAGAGTGTTTAAAATGTTCATTCGAATACGTTTTTGGTCTAACGTGAGCAAACGCGTCAGCCAATACGCAGACATCTTTCTCATGTGTGAATGTAGATTTAATATGTGACAAACATTAGCAGAGGTTATGAACATGATGTTTATAACATCTGCTATATCTCGCACTTTAATTCGGTGGTTGTGTAGCAACATTTCGTGAACTTTGATAATGTTATCGTAGGTAGTTGCAGTTTTTTAATGTCTCGAATGTTCATCATCTCCCAAGCTCTTACGGCCACGTTTAAATTCAACTGAACAAAATTTCACTGTGGTGAATGATAGTCCAGAGTCTGTTTCGGAAAGCTTGGGTTTTTACCACGTTGGGTTCTACTTATGAAGAAGAATTCTTTGTACTATATATTGAACTCACTACACGTCTATAATGAGAAGTGTAAATGTACGGTCCTACAAAACGTAGGAAAAATTGTCGCGCATGTTGGGAGTATGACCAAATACAAACAGAGAAAGCATGGCCCGAAAACCGTCAAAGTACAATCCGCATTAATATTTTAAATTTGAACGGATAACGATGGACACGAATTGAGATAGGAAACTTCAAAGCAGTTGCGATACCAAATAATTGTTGCACATATTGTATTTCACGATGTTCACTCTGCGAGAGCTTTGATGAACTAGCCATTGAAAAGCGCTCTTCACCTAGATAGAAATTCTATCTAGGGGAAGAGGAAACTTCAGATATATTTGACGGCATTCAACTAAGATTACTATTGTAAGCAACTTGATTGTTGGATAATACGTTACTACGTATTGGTTGGATGGGATGTAGTAACTGGGATGAGTGTTGAACAGAGAATGTTACTGTGCTGAATATTGAATAGACATTGGTACTTTTTCTCGGCCATTGTGTCCAAGGGTAGAGTTTCATGATCTGTTCACATCAGGTTAGGGTGTAATAACCCAGCTCAGATAAGAACCAGGGAGAAAACCTGAACTTTGTGGTAAAAGAGTCCACATACGCAGATTCCAACTCATTTTTAATTTTCATAGGTATATTGCCTTTCAAATCAGATATGATGCTAGCTCGATACTCAATTTTATTCATTTCCACAAAAACACTCACTTCAACTCACTCAAACGACTGTTTCATAACAACTGCACGTTCTAAATGTCTGGAACTTTGGTGAGTAATTGAGATAAACAATGAAAATTCACTAGCTTTTATTTACTTGTGCTGCCATCTTCACGTAGAAGTCAAAATCTTTTCAGACCATCCTCGTATGTTGAAGAATTATTTTTCCAGATAACACTGATAGTGTAAAATGTGAAATTCTTTGGAAGTTCCCAAGAACCTGTTAATACCGGATATTTTCACTTCTAGCTAGAATATCTGCATGACATCTACGAATCATATTGAAAATCAGTGACCTTAGCAGTCTGATCTATTAAGTTCCAAATTTCGATCAGTATGTTCCGAACCTCATTCACCTATAGCTGGCTCGTTTTGCTGGCTTCTTGATCTCCTATCAGAAATGTCCCGGACATGGTATTGAGATCCGGACTTCTGCAGGTAACCCCTTTGAAGTAATTTCATGACTCACCTCTATACATTCAGGGTTGCATTATTCACGATGCCCAGATCAAAGAAATTCCTTTCCACACTATTATTGAACCAAAAAGTTCCAATGTCATATCTCTCATTTTGGACGTCGATACACAAGAGAATGTCGATGGAAATAAAACAGAAAAGATCTCGACTCATTTGTGAAGGAAACTCTTCCCCAATCAGCTTCTAACCAATTGGCATGTTTCCTGGAAAAATTCAATCAACGTAGTTCGGTTAGAGATGGGCCTCGAACTACGGCACGAGTCCTTAATCCAAATTTTCAGAAACGTTGTTGTATCATTTATGTCCTAATTCACACTCCATTGATCTGTCAAAGCTACATTTGAAGGTACCTAGCAATTGAACCGTTGTCTCAACAAGGACATTATGGATAACGAACATGGATCGTCGTTGTTGCACGAAATCGTCCTTGCTCTGGTCTACTTTCATGATGACCAGTCTACTTGTACCTGCGCATCAATCTGGAATCAGTTGAATGGGACACCCCATGTCTTTGGGTTATTCTTGTCTAAGTTGAAACTAGGTCATCTAAAACCCTTGCTTGAGCACATTCTGCCGAGGTCAAAACCTGTGCAGATTCTTTTTATTACTAGTACAAGCCAAAAGTATTGCGATACGTCATACTCAATGCTCACGACCTCACTCATCATTAATTTCCTAAGAAAGCACTGCGGCAATACAACCGCAGAGAAAACCAACTATGTTGATCTTCTATAAAGCGTTGTTGTGAGCAGAGTGCCAAAAGCGGCATAACAGTCGAAGGAAGATGATGAATAGTTGCTCAACGATTTTTTCTCGATGTGTGCTGTCATGCTTGGGTTTAGTTTAATTCTTTTCGACCTAATTATGTTTTCATTATTACTACACTATAGAAAAATAGGAAACATTGTTTGATTTCCTAAAACATAATTACGTTTTATACCATATAATAGTAAAGGTCGTAGAATCGAATCAAATTCTGTGAAATGATATTACGAAATATTGCATGGTTGTCTATTCATTGCAATGCAAACACAGATGTCCTGAAACTTTAGAATTATCCTTTACATATCTCACTTCTCCGAGAACGATATTTTTCATCTCACTTATACCTTATATTTCAAATCAACTAATTGTGATATGATAAAAGATAACCATCTTCTCTTAGAAGATCAAGTATTGGGAAAAACGCCCCAAACTTTAACTACTATAATTGTTGATCGCTTTCAATGAAACAGAAACCAAATTGCAACTCAAATAATATTCTAACAGCCTGACTTATTTTCGTAAATCTGTAGCTTTAGGAAACACCCGAAATTGATTTTCATTTGAACTTTTTCATATATTTATTTCTTTGTTGTTTCCTCAATCAATTCTAAATACCCCTCTTCAAATTTATGAATGTAATATGCAAAATAGACTGAGTATATGATTTTTTTCTCAGCCCTAGTGTTGATCATTATTTCTGTTTGGGCAACGCATATTATTCCGCAATTCGGGTAAGAAACGACTGGAAAAGAAACAAAAGTCTCTGGTGAATTATGACGTGATTCTGTTGCGAGAAAACATTGAAAATCACTGAATAATTTTCATAGATTTATAATGAAGGGCATTTTCAATCAACAAAATTATGACAAATAAGGTAGATTTCAACCTATTTTCAAGCTAACAGAAATAGTGCCTAGTATTTCAACTCTTTCCAGCACGATTTATAGATCATGATGAACCAAATCGCTACAAGTTTTCCAGACTTTCCAAACTTAAGAAACTAGATATATCTTTTTTAATGAAGCAATAACATCGAACCGAATAAACTCAATTAGGATTAAAATCTTTCTTACAAAAATTATTGAGAATGCCCCCGTACTCTTAAATACATAACTATCATCTCAGTACGTTCCTGTTGCAATCAGGATATCAGGAAATAAAACCTGACAGGTTCTTATATCCTCTATCAACATGTCCAAAATTTTTGGGGGAATTGCGCCAAACTAGATCCTGTAGCTAACTCAAGAGCGAAAATGCAGAAGGGTTGAATCCGTAGAGCGTGATGGCCATCTTACAAGACCATTTGTCCCTATTCATAGCATTACTGTTCAACCAGTTTACATTCAAAGCTGAATTGTGAGCTGGAGTACCCTCTTGTTGAAAGTAAATTTTTGTTCTTTCTTCCAGAGAAAGATCATCAAGAAAATCTTCCAACGTTTGAAAGAGAAGTTTCTTTCAAAGAAAACTGGAAAA
This sequence comes from Cryptolaemus montrouzieri, assembly GCA_013387265.2. Classification (NCBI taxonomy): domain Eukaryota; kingdom Metazoa; phylum Arthropoda; class Insecta; order Coleoptera; family Coccinellidae; genus Cryptolaemus; species Cryptolaemus montrouzieri. The sequence goes on along the minus strand of JABFTP020000062.1, from coordinate 14,112,295 downwards.
GTCGAAGAGTATTCAGTTTTGAAGTTATTTGGGCATAAATTTTGACAACTAGTTAGGCAATTTTTAGCCCAAGTAGTAGAAAAATATAATAAAACAAATAAAAATACTAACTACTGCCTCAACTACTAAGTAAATAAATTGTTGAGAAATAATGCACAATTTCCGTGACATAATCCTCTCCTCTTTTTATGCACATATTGTTTCGAGTACACATTGGACCACAATTTGTGAAATGTTTATCCACAATTATAATAATTTTTTAACATAATTATTTCTATCGAAATGACGAATTCTATTAGTAAAAAATAAGAAAACTCGAAGCGTCCAACACGTGTGAACTTTTAAAGCATTAAATTCATGTTTTCGTTGAACAGAATTAACAGATGTATCTGAACTGCATCTATACTTAACAAGACATTGAATCCCATTGAACTTCCATATAAAAGTTTCGGTTTCTGAGTGAACCATATCTTCGTAAGATTGAAAAACTTGCGCCGCTCTGACTATTCACAATCTGGAAATCGTGCTCTAAAGAGTCGGAATGCTGTTTAACTGAAGATAAACTTGTATTAAGCCTGTATTCAATTCATTCCCTCCTTCTGAAATCTAAACAAACCTATTGATTCCTCAGCGGAAAATACGCAATTGCAAACGATAACAACAGTGACTGAGGAATCAACCAATCAGTCATGATTTTCGTAGATTCAAAATGGCATTGATCATAAATGTATGAAGATAACTCTGTGATTTTCAATGTTTTCACGCCATGGAGCTTATTTCACCTTTTATCACAACCTTTCGCTGCTGTTTTCGACATTTTTTATCCGATATACGGAATAATTCGTGTTACCCGAACTGAAATAATGATCTACAGCTGGAAAAATTTATCATAAACTCAAACAGTCCTCCATCCTTGTACTCAATTGAAAAAAACTCAAAAATCTAGAGAAAAATCTGAAAATTTCTGAATAAAGTCTTTCGATTCATCATGTTTATAATAATTAATAGTTCATGATTACAATAGAAAAAATAGTTCACAAGAATAATGGTAATAAAGAAATAATATATATTAAACAAGTTTATGTGCGGTAAATAATCATTGATATACATATATATCAACTATTAATTATATAGTTTATTAGTGTAATAATTTATATGCCAATTGAAATGTTAAGGTCACATATTGATAGAACTAAACAATATTGTATTAGAGATCAATAGAAAATCAATCAAATGTAAACTTTTCCACATTGTTCAATTTTCTAATTCTTAGTGTAATTTTTGTATCATTCAATTAATAAATGATGAATCTATGCTAATGTATGTATTGTGTCAATTTTTTTTACACCGGGTGCTCACTTAGTGTGTAATGGGTACATAACTCTGTTCCTCTTGAATATAGGGTGCCCCCTAGCTATCTAATAAATTTCCTGGTGGTTCACTGGGGAAATTCCTAAACAGATTAGTTAGAATATCATGGCTCGAATCTTTTCAAATTCGGAAATAATCAGCTTCAAAACTCACAATTTTCAACATACTAGAGCGATTCTGAAGTGTTACCATAAATGGAATGAAATAGATATCTTGATGTACAGAATTTGACATTAGTACCCATAGTGAAATAATTATAAAGACAATTCAACTCATGTGTCAAAATGCACGTTTAAGAACACAGAAATTCAAGTTTGATATCAGATAAATTGCATAGAAATAGAAAGGAAGGTAGGATATTAGTGGATAAATTTGCCCATAGAGAATCCTTGCGTTTCCATAGCAACGCAACTTTCACAACAAATAGCACGGTTTTAAAACTGTCAAGAACAGGCATTTTAGTACCTGTTGTAAAGTTTCTGCCGATATAAATTAAAATGTCTCGTTTTGGAAGCACCAGTGAAGCAGAAATATATATATTCAGAATTCTATCCCCAAAAATACAAGAAAAACGCACAGCTCGATGTGGAATCAATTCAGTGTATTCTGCAAGGAACGAACGTTCGATTTGGATATACAGCATTCTATTGAAGATATTGCAGAATTTCTTATGGTTTTGGGTTTCAATATGAAACAAATGAATGGACAAGATTATAAAGAATACGTTGTCGAAACAATGTGGAACACAACTGCGAAAATGATGCAGAATATGTAATTTGAAAAATTCAACATGAGTTTCAACCCCTTTACCGATTCAGCATTTAGTAAGGGTCGTAAAGCTGGCAACTCTAAAGGGAAAAGCGCTAAGAAAGTTTCGTTGCATTAACAAAAACTGATATTCATAGCTGGCTCTGTACTGGGACGAAAATGCTCCGATAGGTTTGTTGAAAAAATTTTACCATCTTGTTGCTTATGAATTAGCATGGCGTGGCGGTGAAGTAGCAACTTGCAAGAGACACTTTTTCAAAGAGGAATAATTTAATAACGGAGAAGTGACTGGTCGTAGAATATAACCCAATATTCTCGAAAACTTGCCAAGGTGGCTCAACAAAATGCTGTGATAGTAAACAGCTAGTAAAAAATAAGGAAAACCCAGATTTATGTCCTGTGAGTTTATTTCAAAAGATATTGTCAAAAAGATCCGACCATATTACAAGTTATAGATTATTTCTGCTTCCCAATCAATTTTGGAATAACAGTACTTCTAAGGGTTGGTACAAAAATATGCCTTTGGGAATAAATGAAATATCCAAATGGACAAAAATTTCAGCAAAGAAAGTTGGACTGGATACGAAAAATAAGATCACAAAACATTCTCATAGATCCAGTGCTGTTTAGAACCTATCTGAGGCAGGTGTCAGTGAACAAGAATTGATCAAACTAACCGGACACTCTACGGCAAGCTCTATTAAGCTCTATTAAGCCCTACCTGCAACTGAACAATGAGCATCATTTGAATCTTGTTTCAAATCTTCGAAAAACTTCTGCGAATGCTGAATCTTCCATAATTCCTCAGGCATCGTCCCATATAGAATCGAGTGAAAAAATTGTATATAGTAATTGCATTTTCAATAACTGCTCATTCCAATAATAACTAAACATGTTTGTAATGAATGCTTTATGATTTTCTCGTTGAGTTTGAGTGCATTTCTCAATAAAGATTTTGTACGTTTTGTCATTCGCGGAATTCTCTCAGCAAATACCACTCGAGCTCAGATTTGGCAGGATATTTTTCTAAGCTCGTTTTCTCATAATTTTCGATGAATCAACTCGACAAAAGCACTCGAGCTACGCTCTCGTGATTTTGACGCCCAGTTCTCGTTGAATTGCCTGCACGTAAGTATTCGAAAACGATCATAGAAAAATATCCGGCCAAATCTGAGCTCTTGTGATATTACTTACAAATATTGAGTTACTTCTGATGGATAAATGTCAAAATATCTTTTAAGATAGATAATTATTGTTTTGAAAACTCGAATGTATTCCTTCAGGAATGAAGAATATAGTATGCATATATGATCTATGATCATGATTTTTGCGATGGAAACGCACCAGAAGCTGCTACAGAATACCATTTAAAATTTCCCCAAGGACATCCTCCTGTTCGTATAGTGTATAGAGAGGAAGTGTAGGACTGCAGGGTTGAATGCAGGGCTCGAGCAGCATCGACTGACATTTTGCGGCTGGATTCCGCAGCAACATGTTCTAGATCAAGATTTCACTCCCAATATTTCATGGTCTGATGAATCACGCTTCATGAGAGATGGTATAAATAATTTCAATAATGATCATTCATAGACCCTGCAGAATCCCAATGCAGTTGGTCTTTTATGCTATTAGCTTCTTGCCCATTCATTACCTCTTGAAATTTTCTATAGAACACGTTTTTTAATTCAATTGAAGATGTTCCGCCAAATTTCAGTCAAAATATTCATTATGAAAATAAGGGATAACCTCTTCATCGTAGAAAAATATTTGTTGAATGAATTTCCAAATAGGTGAGGTTGCGGCGCTCTGTCTATTCACAATCTGGAAATCGTGCTCTAAAGAGTCGGAATGCTGGAGCTCCACTCAGTTTAACTGAAGAGAAACTTGTATTAAGCCTGTATTCTTCATTCCCTCCTCCTAAAATCTAACCAAACTTATTGATTCCTTAGCGGAAAATACACAATAGCAAACGATAACAACAGTGACTGAGGAATCAACCAATCAGTCATGATTTTCGTAGATTCAAAATGGAATTGATCATAAATGTATGAAGATAACTGTGTGATTTTCAATGTTTTCACGCCATGGACCTTACTTCACCTTTTATTACAAACTTTCGCTCCTGTTTTTGACATTTTTTATCCGATATACGGAATAATTCGAGTTACCCAAACTGAAATAATGATCTACAGCTGGAAAAATTGATCACAAAGTCGAACAGTCCTCCATCCTTGTACTCAATTGAGATAAACTCAAAAATCTAGAGAAAAATCTGCAAATTTATGAATAAAATCTTTCGATTTATCATGTTTATAATAATTGATAGTTCATGATTACAATAGAAAAATAGTTCACAAGAATAATGGTAACAAAGAAATAATATATATGAAATGAATTGGTAGGGGTTCAGTTGTTTGGCCATCATGGTCATCGGATTTTTACACGGTAGATTTCTATGTATGGGAATATATGAAACACTCGTCTACGGTGTGGAGATAACGAATTTCGAACTGTTAAAAACAATGCCTCTGAAAGAATTAGAAATGACAATACCCATCATATGGTTCTTCAGTCACAAAATGGCCATTTTGTAAAACTATGACCTTTTTCAAACATCCCTGTATCATCTAAGAATCTCAATTTCAATACATTATTCTCAGAAACCACATTATTTCTCTTATTTCGAATAGAACACCCTATATTTATCCTCTGCAAATGAAAAGCAATTCCAATATCATTGGAATGTAACCGATGCCCCTATACCTAATTTCAATAAATTGAGGGTTAAAATTGATTCTATATTTTTGTTAGAATTTTCACAAGCTCAAAGTTTGCACTAAAATTCTCAAACTTGGTCTAACTCAGAACAATATCCGAGAAAAAGATAACTTACATACGCTATGAAAAATGTTCAAAGTTTCTACTTTCTTATCGGAGGCACATTTCAATTCGACACACAAAATTTCTCTCTCGCATTATTAGGTTTATTCAGTGTAATATTATGGATTGCATCTCAAGTTTTTCGTATAATATCATCCCGTGATAATCCTGTAATCAATGAATACAAATCAGAGACATTCCATAACTCGTTAGAATGTATTTTCTCTTATGCATATTTTCATCAAATCCAAATGCATGATTTTGCATTTTATTCATACACATTATTGTCACAAAATGTTCATGCAATTGCTTGAAAATTATCTCAATTCGATCGAACAGATTTGCTTTCAGAGTGAATAGGTGCAATTGTTTTACTAAAATATAAAATAAATCAACAGTGTTTGTAGGTTATTTATATGTAAACAGGAAATATAAAAGAAATAACCAAATACACTAATGGGTAAATCTTTAGGAAAATCCATAAAGTATATTGTAAAGATTGTTCCTCATAGATATTGAATAAGGGAGACGAATTTGAATCTATTTGTTCATTGATAATGTTTCCTGTTTTCCTGTTTGTTAATCTCTAAAACTTCCCAAAAATATATTTTCCAATAACTATAATCTGTGTGTAATATCCAGAATTTCAGTGACTATAATACTAAAATATGGTTTGTATAATTTGATTCTCATTTCTGATAGAAAAAACTTCGTTCGTGCTCTGTTATTCTAGTATTACAATTTCTATGGGTCCTACCAACGTAAAATTGATAGCAGTCGATGCACCTCAACTTCTGAATGAAAAATCTATTATTTTGTCGGACTTAGTTTTATTGTTTTTTATGTATGTATTTGCTCAAATTATTATTGGTTGGGAAAGCTATATTTGAATCATTTTATTCATTAAAAACTTTCTCGCTTGTGCGGTAGGTTAACATATTGAGTTTTTCTTTCGATTTTACTGTAGAATAAATCTCATTCAGAGCTTTTTAGTATGTTTTTCTTGAATCATTATCATATCATTTAGATTCTAACAAAAAAAAGGAAATTGATTATTTAAAAAATCTTCTTAAAACGATCGTCTAAATTTTTGTTGTTGCTAAGTTTGCACAACTATTTTCTATACTGACACGGAATTTGATCGCGATCTCTCATTTATCTTGTTTAGAGTGCTTGATTTTGTCAGTTCTCACAAGTGTGATATTACAATTTTTTTACAATGGATAAAAATATCGAAAAAAGAATTTGTCTCAAGTTTTATATTGCTAATGGAATTTCGTGTGTCAAATCACTGAAAATGTTACAGAAGGCTTAAAGTGAATCGACTTCATCAAGAACAAGTACATATGAGTGGTATAGTGCATTCAACAGCGGCCATCAACATCTTCAATTGAAGCCATAAAGTGAACTAAATGGCAATTGAAAATCGTCATTAAAGTTTGAGAGAGATAAGCAATGTACTTTCTGTGTGTCACAAATCAATTCGTACCATTTCGAATGATTGTTTGGGCATGAAACGCGTGCCGCTCTACTTCAAAAGGACCTGAATTTTGTTCAAAACTTGAATGGCGTAAAGGTTGCTGAAGACATCCTAAACAAGCCAATTCCAACCACACATTCATACAACGCATTGTAACTGGTGATTAGACATGGATTTATGAATTTGACATGCAAACCAGTCAACTAGCTCCGGAATGGAGAATTCCTACAGAACCGAATCCGAAAAAACCACGTCAAAGTCGATCTCTGAATAAGAATAAACTAATTGTTAATTAATTTGGTAATAAATTATATTTTGCAAAATGACTTCTCAAAATAAGATGTAGACAGACAAAAAACAAATGAAATATTAATTTCAAGCTTCCTCAATGGATATATAATCATACAATACGTCCTAGCATTTTCCTTCAAAAGATTTACGTCTAATCCAAAACACCCAACACGAATATACTTAATTTAAATGCGGAAATCAAACTTACAATGGATTAACCGCTTTATCCTTGTTAGAGACGTTTTAATTGATCGTACACTCATGTTAGCACGATTTGTTAATACTTAGCATGCTATCACTTTCGTTTTGTTAAGACATCCTCAAACAGAAGCCTCCGAAGGTGAAGAAGTAGAAGTGGGAATTTTTAATAGCAGCATCAAGGTCAATTAAAGCACGGAAAATAAGATGGACCACATACTGTTCATTAAGGTAATTGAGAATTGCACGATAAGCGGTTGATTGTTATTATTAAATATTCAAAGAATAGCAGATAAATTGTTGATTTCTAGAGATAGATAGTTTTAGAGTTTTCATTTACGATAAAGTATAATAAATTTATTATACCTGCTATAATAGAATAATTATTCAGAATATGAATATATAGGGTGCGGCAATGAAATCAAAACAGACTCAATGTTTATAGAACTATTTCGTTGAAGACGAATTTCTGTTTTGTGGAAGATATCTTTCAGCATATGGTCAACATGTAGATGAAGATACGAGGTAAATAACTGAAAGGTTTAAGATACAATAACTGCAAGGTTCTTCAGCTAATAGGTAGTAAACAAACTCAGGGCAGGGACCCCGCAACCATATGTGCAAAGTGTGCAATGCACACGGGCGTCATCCTTTAGGGGCGCCAAACCCAGGGTCCAAAAAAAATATTAAAATAAAAGTTGAGAATTTTAATTGGATTAGGTATAAATACTGTTACTGCCTATTCCTATGTTGCGAGAACATGTCAGGCGGCAGTTTCTTGATTTTTCCTGTTCAGACATGAATAATGCCTGGAGCGCTATGAAAGCGATGCATCGCCATAGGCGTTTTTAAATCAGTTAGTTCACTGGATCGTGCAACAAGTGAATAAAAACAAGTAATCCTATTAATTTTTACATATAAAGTTATTTTTATTTTGTCAAGTGTGGTGTTGTGTTGTGTAATTTTTGTTTACTGCTTTTTTTCAAATTAAGTGCTGCTGACTGCAATTTCAACGGCTTGATTTTTTATAAAATGGTAAGTGTTCCCTACTTTATACTATCAACATTAACCCTTTATGGGATACTGGTTATGATTAATTTTCTTAGCCACATATCTTTTTATCAATTGAAATGTCATGTACGAGTTTAAAAAAGTAACTGGTTTTATCCATAACTCGCTTAGTTTTTATGCTACTGATCTTTTCAAACAACCATTTTGTAGGGTTTTTTAAAGGCTATAAGATCAAATTTTTTTTTGCCATTATTTTTGAAAGGATTAAAGCTGAAAGTGCTCAAATATGCAAACTTTAATCGGCCATATCTTACTCAATAATAATCTGCCCTATAAAGGGTTAAAAACTATTGCCTACTTAGTTAACTTTTAAGAATATTTCCTACCCTACCCACATGGTGCTTATTATTGTGGTTACTTTAGAAGTTGATTCCTAATTCTCATGAGTACTAATTATTTATTTGTTTTTTAAGGATAAAAGAAAGAGACCTTCAAGTACGAAGATTCGTGAGCAAAAGAAACTGAGACTACAAGAAGGTGGAAAATAGTTGGATCTTTAAAGCATTTCTTGCAAACAATCGAGATTCCACGGAGACTATCGATGTTGGTGCGACCGAATCGTCCGAATCTCAAGATTCTAAATCCGTAATATCAATAACCGTGAGTGGACCATCTGAAATTTCAACAGTAACATCAGGTCCTGCAACAAGTGGCAGCGGTTGTAGCAGCAAAACAGCTTTTACTGATGCAGAGCCCGATGAAGCGATGACACCATCCTCGTCTACAGCACTTGAACAATCCATTTCAGGTAATTCAGCTTGTGTAAAAAGTTCGGTAATGTCAGCTACCGAAATACCTGCTGCAAGTGACACTTTCGATGAAGGCTGTAATGAGGCTAGTATCGATATAATTCTGTCCGACTCCGGTTTGTGGCCCGAAAGAATCACCAATGAGATGGCTAGAATATTGGTTAACCGTGGTCCACCCTTGATAGATATCAGTTTTAGTTTTGCTAGTAATAAAGATAAGAGAAAGTTTTCGTGCAAATACGTTGAAAGAAATCTAGCAAATGGAGAAAAAGTCGAAAGGTCTTGGATTATTTACCCTATTTCTAAAGATTCTGTATTTTATTTTTGTTGTAAGTTGTTTTGTAAATGTAAAACTCCTAACGCTTTTTGTGATATAAATGGAATATCTGATTGGCAACACACAACGGAAAAAAAATATTGGCGAGACGTGTTGGAAAGAATTATTGCGATTGTTAAGTATTTATCTACACAATGCTTGGCATTTCAAGGTTCTTCTCAATTGCTTTTCGAACATGATAATGGAAATTTTCTAAAAGCTGTTGAGATGATTGCCTCTTTTGATTCAGTGATGAGACAGCACGTTAGCCAAAAATCTGTTTAAATGAATTATTGTCGTACAGAATGAAATAATTGTATTGTCGGAAATAATATTTTAGAAATGGTTCGCAGTTCAAAATATTTTTCAATAATATTATATTGTACACCAGACACTAGTCATACTGAGCTTATTTGTCTTGTTCTGAGGTATGTTGTCCTTAACACCACTTCAAAAACGGTTGAAGTTAAGGAAAGCTTTATTGCGTTTAATCGAATACTGAACTCTACAGGAGAAGGGATATATACAGAAATGACGCAATAAAGCCCCTTAAAGTTTATTTAATTGAGGTTTGCGAAAGTCTTCTAGAAGTGGCTGAAGATAATTCCTTTCACATTGATGCAAGACATAAATAGAGTTCCCTCTTAACGTCTATACAAAATTTTCAATTTATTTGTGGAATTATTATTTCGCATGACGTTTTATTTCATATAAATATTTTTAGCAAACAAATGCAAAGTGCTACAATTGATATTAAAGTATGCCAAACCTACCAATATAGATCTGACCAATCATTTCAAGAAATTCTTGTGCAAGCGAAATAAGTAGCATCCTCTCTCGAAATTGAAGAAGACTTTCCACCATTACCAACGGTTAGGAGCAAATTTAAACCAAAACTTTTGGCTATGAACACCGAGATGAGACCCTCATGATCCAAAAACCGCCTTCAAAAAATTATTTGTTTAACGAAATTGAAGCGTTAAAGTATTTTTCATTACCTGATGATACTGACCCCTTAAGTATTTCACAATATATATTTCAAAACAATTTAATCACCACCTTACTAAACGTAAACATTTCACTAAGAATTCTTTTGACATTGCCTGTATCTGTAGCTTCTGGTGAGCGATCTTTTTCAAAGTTAAAAATCATTAAAAATCATTTAAGATCTACAATGATTGAAGAAAGATTGTCTGGGCTAACAATACTAGCAATTGAACAAGAAATTTTGACGGTATAAATTTTAGCGATGTAATTAATGAATTTGCAACAGCAAATCTCGGAAAATATCGCTACTACAATAGCTATCTTTTATTTTTCTATTGCACCTAGACCTAGCTATCATTTTTAATTTTAAAACGAAGTTCCCTAGGTATTTGTTCTTAGAAATATCTGCATTTTTTAAGATATATAAGTATAAGTAGAAAGTAGTACTTATATTTATATGTAGACATTAGGCAATATTTCTGTTATTTGTTCCTAAAAAATGTGATTTTTAGTTTTAGGTTATTTTCTAGTATTTATAAACAACGAGTCAACGTGTCTGTATCCCATTACTTAAGTAAATATTTTAAAATGGGTGTGAATAAGAATTTATTTTGTTATAATTCTGTTCTGTTTGTTTCATTTTGATATTTTAGTCTACAAATAAATATGACTTCTAAAGTTCAGTTTTTTGCTTTACTTCAAGTACCTAACTACCTACCTCCTACCTTCAAAAAAAAACATGATCCAAAATGCCTTAAGGGTGCCAAAATCATTTTTTGCACACAAACGCCAGTAGCCCTCACGGGGGCCCTGTCTAAAGGACATAATTCGCTTGAAGGGGAGATTTATCTGCAATTAGTGACTTCTTGAACATCAATTGGAGTTGCAATCTTTCAAATTTCTTAAATATTCAATTGGGGTATAAGTATAATCTAGTGAGGTTGAGTGGAAAATTGAAAAAAATACAGGGCGTATCATATAAGTTTTCCAATATATGTCACCATAACCGAAATATAGGCGATGTCTCAAAATGACAAATTTTCAAAATCACCCCTGTTGTGGCATTTATTTCCTAAAATACTAAGGTTTCGTGAAAGCTGCATCTTTCTATCCTCGCTTAAAATTGATGTACCCCACAAAACCGTAGAAGATGGGGCACCCTATAAAGAATTATTCTGTCGTATTGTCGTTAAAGCTATGAATGTCATAAAAATAATATTCGTAGCTATGAATGTTGGACTAATAAATTTTAAAACATCTTGTTTTTGATGGGGGCTCTTAGCCCTTCGCCCTCAGAAGACTAGCCGCAATTTAAAATAAAGTTTTTCGAAGAAAAATTCCATGTTAGAATGGAGTAAGTTTTAAACTGTGAACGCCATCTGAACGTAAATACGTGAACTGGGGGTTCCCTGAGTTAATAAGTTATTTAGGAACAAAATGCTAGGAAATTTATATAATAAATATCTTACATTGAAGAAGATATAATATCTGGAGACAATGAATGAATCTGAACATTCTTTCTCCAATCTTATTGATTTCTTGGAAAATTTTTAGACAAAGTTCTAGATCAAATATTCTCAGATAACAAAAACATTCATGAAGAAAAGTTGTACCAACAGAAATTTTCCATAAATTTCATTTTATTCACCATTAATTTCTGAACTGTCAATTTTCAAATATTACTGCATTGAAAATATATATTTTTTTTGGATAACAAATTCATGATTCATTTTGTAAAATCCTCAATAACAATCAGAATTTGAAGAACAAAACTCAACTTTCATAATTCTTTTGTGAAAACTATTTTTCATCTCGTCATGACATGTATTAAATGAAACTCATTGTCATTAAAAATTATTCTGAAATTATATCTAATAATATTTTAGAGACGTAACTCACTTGTAGCTATCTTCAAAATCACCTCGAAGACAAGTATAAGCGTGGGAACAACAAAAACGTGTAAACCACGTACCTATATCTGATGAAACAGAAGCACGCGATTCCAAATGAACATTCAAACTATGTATAAGAACTCGAACAACTAATCAACAATAAACAAGACCCTGATGGACGGACGCGACTAACTTTAGAACCCAACGATCGTAGATGAAGAACTAAGAACACAGAATGTGAAGATCACCGAGATCGGTGTGTTATAGTTCGGAAGCCAAGAAGTGGCGCCTTGCGAATGGCGATTTTGCCATCTCGCTTCGCGAAGAGTGAAAGGTCTTGGTGAGTTACTCTCCTGCCTACTTTGATTCTTGACGGCAAAATAATTGTCGAAATGCACCGTACGGAGGCTCTTAAAGTCACGATTTTTTGTATAATTGCTCGATCGTTTATACCGTGGTCAAAGTGCCTATAGCCACAGCAACGATTCTTATGTTGAAGCTAACTGATGTTTTGTTGGAGTCGAAAACAAACATAACCTTCAAAACATGTTGAAAATTTAAATGCGTTATTTACAGATGAATAATGATACTATAAAATATTCGAAAATCTTCACAATATTGAGTGAATAACGAGTGATGGTGAAAGGTCGTGTATTGAAGAGAAATAATTATGAAAACTGGAAACTATCTTATGTTACTATTTTCGTTACCTAAATATTTATTTTAAGCTATAACCTTCAAAACGTACCTCGATTCGCATTTGAATCAAGAAACTGTATTCTCGGAATGTTTTTTTGAGTTGGAGGAATAGCCAGAAAGCACATTGAGCTGAATCAGATGTACAGGGTGGTTATGAAACGATATACTCTGAGTTTCTGGCAAAATACAGAAAATAAGCAAACTTCATTTAATGTAAAACCATAACGATACCTAAGACCAACAACGCCAATGGATATTATAATAATAGAGCCATGGCATTTAGATCACATGCTTAGAATGTCTCATTTATTATATGCGAAGATAGATTGAAAGGAAAAATAGAACAAAATATATCAGAAGACCAATTTGTATTTAGAATGGAATAGATATCAGAAAAGCCATACTTGCTTCAAGACAAATACTGTAACACAGACAGGTGTTACTAAAGATCATTTTTTGCCTTCATAGCTCTGGAAAAGGCATAAGACAAAACTGATTGAAAACTTTAACTCAAAACCCTGAGGGAGGAAACTTTATACTGAAGAGATAGAAATATCATATTCAACATTTGTATCAATCAAGATCGAACTACTCAACCTGACGTGAATGGTCCAATGGAAGAAGCAGCAATTAGAAGATGTGTTAGACAGGGTATCGACTACTCCATTCTCGTTTAATCTACTCATCGAATCGAGTATGAAATAAAATTCAAATGGTGTAAAAATTAATGGCCAATCATGACATTCTATTAGCTTTGCTGATGAAGTGGTAACCCTAGCTGAAACTGAAGAAGATAAGAGTCACATGCTGGAAATACTATCTGATGCATTTCACAAATAAAACCTAAAAATATACTCCATATGTTGAAATTAAAGCTTGACACCCATCCAAGAGTTACCTTGGAAACACTAACAATATATCTGCATAGGATATAAGGAAGAGGATATCATTAACAAAGAAAGCACTTCTAGATAAGTACTAACTCCTAACTGACACACATCTCAGCGTAGATACTTGAAAAAATTTGTAAAAGCATATATTTGGAGTACTCTTACCTATGGAAGTGAAACATGGACTTTAAACCAAAGGAAAAGAGAAATTACAAGCTGCTGAAATCTGGATTAGAAGAAAAATGACAAAGACAAAGTGGACCGAGAGAAAAAACAATAAAAAGTTATTGAACGAAATAAGAGAAAGGAGATCTCAATTGAAGTTTATTGCATCAAGAAATGAAACTGACTATTATCCGACATAATTCATTTTTAAGCGAAATCTTTGAAGGGAAAATGCATAGGGAGACACAGTATTTCCAAGATATTCAGGTAATCATGCGATGCAAATCTTTTGCGTCTTTAGAAATTGTGGCAGAATGGAGGGACGAATGGGTAGAAAAAGGCATAATCTTTAGAATGTATGCAAGACCACATGGTGTAGTAGGGGTGAAAATAACCTTGATGAAGTCGGAATCGATCTTATGAGATCGATTTGTATAGACGCCAACTCTTGCCTATCACAAGCAGCAAGCGGTGAACATCCTGTAAGATCATAGAATTAATTATAACCCGCATCCTAGATCTGAATCCCATAGGGACTTGTCATCTCCCTGTAACCATCAGTGACAGCCAGGACACATGGAGTAGTTGACAGAGGTACCTTATTATAGGGTCGAGTTCTGCAGAACAGCATACACGTTACCATTCGCAGTATGTCAGATGATTTAATCAATAGTGTTTCAGAATGAAGAGGTAGAAAATATTTCCATTTCCCCAACTTTGTGTGCACAGTGTATTCACGTATAGAGTCCTTATAAAAATATCTATCAAGGATTATGACAACTGAAAGTATAACGACAAAGGATGGGTTAAAATTCGATCGATACCGTCGCATTCATTCGCCGACGTATTTTATGAAAAATAGCCTTGCATTAAAACACAATAAATTTAAAAGGGTCCGAAAACGGTTCTTGAAGATCCCTCCTATTCCTTTGCATTTTAATGCTGAAACTCAGTAGGCTACGAGAACAAATTCCAAAACAATTTATCATAGGAATCATTCATCACAATAGGCCGTGGCCTTTTTCTATAACAATAAGAACAAGCGACAGTGAACGCCGCCTTCTTGATTTCTTTCAAACGCAATGAAACCCGCCCGAAAGGATCGAAGATGGTATGTAACATACTTCTCCACTCAAAAAATCTGTGTTCGAAGAAAGGAAAATATTCGCAAGTCATGGGCTTATTAACATAAAGTAATTGTTGTCATTCTTCTTTGACAAGTACCTAGATCTTTCGATATTTCATCTCGTGTCCTATTGTTCGCGGTTAGCGGACAGTGTTATGTCAAAATTTATCTGGTGTTGTTACGAACACGTTGACAGATAGGTTATGACGCTTCTTTATTGCATCGCGGGCGTTTGATGAATTGGTTTTCTATGTTTGAATCGCAGGGAGTGCGTTCCATTATGACGACTTGGTGATCAGCGTGGAAGCGAGCATGATTTTAATGACACGTTTGAAAATCACGTCATAATTTTGAGTTTGAATAATAATTGTGTGTCTTTTGATTCATTTGAAAATTTTGATTTAATCAAAAATGAAAGGTCAATTCACCTTAGACATTTTTGGAAATTCCAATGAATACACGTAATAAATAGCGTTATAAAATAATGAGAGCACATAAGCGTTATGAAAATGATTTGGTCGAAAATTGTTCAAAAGTTCATATTTCCATGTCAGAAGATGCAAGGATAGAAGTAACCAGAAAATACTATGTAAATCCTCGAAGAACGCATTGGTTTGTAAAAGGTTAGGTTAGATTGTTTGTAGTGTCTTTTGCGGTTTCGTCGATAAATTTTGCATTGAACTCAAAAAGCATGTTCTACATGGGATTCTATGTATCTACCATTTTATTAGACATAATTTGACATATCACAAATTGGTCTAACGTATTTTTGTATGTAAATTGTGCATCACAGTTTTCAATTATAATTATCTTAGTATTAACATAAATCCCAACATACTACCAACTAATAGAGAAGAAAAAGAGTTCAAATTTCTACATGAAATTCTATGATATGACATTTCGACCTAACTTGGCATATTAAAGATGGCTGTAATGTATATGCGTATATGAATTGTTTATTAATCTCAAAGAGCTCAAAATGATAGCATTTTTCAATATTCTTAACT
Source organism: Cryptolaemus montrouzieri (assembly GCA_013387265.2). NCBI lineage: Eukaryota > Metazoa > Arthropoda > Insecta > Coleoptera > Coccinellidae > Cryptolaemus > Cryptolaemus montrouzieri. The sequence goes on along the minus strand of JABFTP020000062.1, from coordinate 14,096,405 downwards.
ATCATTATTTCACCACTAAAGTTAATTTTGCTTTTATCTGCTCATAGAGGAAAATGGTAAGTTGGAATTATATAAAATTCAATGACAGACATTTCATTTGACGTTACTTGACATTAGCAATTGAAAACATGGGCGCATATTGTTGAATCCAATAGGTAATCATTGGTTAGAATGGATATTGATCATATTTACACATCATACGAAAAAGAGAAAAGCACAGGCATTACTAGAACTACATGAACGTAAACTAATTTTGTTGTACCCTACTTGAAAGTTTTAAAACAATTATTAACCAAATATTCCTCCCATTATTGCACAACGGAATTAGATCACAATATAATCATCATCAAAACGTGCAAGGGAAAGTGAAAAATCCGATCGACTTTTGCAATATATCATCATGACGAACCTACATCCGCTGCAATAATTTTGTTGTCCACAAATCCATGATGTAAGTACGTAATAAGCAATCTGTGCCTGAAATACGAAAGTTATACACCGATATTATTAAAGATATTAAATATCGAACAGAAAAAGCACACAATGATGAATACCAATAGGATGCAACAATGAGAGGCGGGTCGAACCATAGAATATTAGCATAAATAAACGTTATATTGTGAAGCATCGGTGACATTCAAGCAAGTTTTAGGTGTGCCTCAAAGCTAACTTGATATTAAAAATATATAGATTGTTCACTAGTTCCTTCGGCATTACTTGTAATGTCGAAATTGAATATTTAATCTTCGGTATGAAAGAAAATGATATTTATTATAAGATTTTTAGATGTTATAGTGATATAAAGTAATACATAGAGTATAGAACAAAATCTAAGATGGCGACATTATTTTAATGGTGAAGTGTTGGCATCAGGTGTCTATTTTGGGAATTATTGCAACGCAGTTTGCGGTAGGGTATTAATCGTCAAATAACGAAACAACGTTGTTATCTTCATATTACTTCTAGTACATACGAGTGTGTATTATTTATAGATTGATTAGAAATTCTGTTTACAATAGAAATTATCAATATAGATAGAAAAACAAGTTTGCTGTTAAAAATATACTTCATTGTTTGCTCTTGCGAAAAAAGATTTGTTTCTTCGTAAAAGTTTGGTAATAGATCATTTTGATTAGAGGTCTCACGTTCTATCTTCTAATAGAGAAGAAAATTTTAGCATGCAGTTCTATGTCAGACATTTAATTGTAATTGTAATCCAAGAAGAAATAGTAAGTACATAAGATTCTATGACAGACAATTCATTCAACGTTTCTTAACGTTAGAAATTGATTGATATAATGCAAATTTACTTTGTAGATGTACTAAATTATTATTATTATTACTAAGTGGACATAATACAAATTGCTCGCCGTTTTCAAGAGTCAAAAGCTTAAAAATTTATTTTGTGAATGAGTTCAATTTTACGAATTAATGTAGGTTCAAATTGCTTTGCATAAGATTCTGAGACAGGTATTTCATTGACGTTACTTGACATATTGATTAAATACATTTCGACATTAGACGTATTTCGAATTGATGTAATATATTTTAGTACTTGTTTATTAACATTATCATTGTCTAAAGAAGAAAAACTCATTCAAAATTATAATTATCAAGAAACGCTCGAAAAATTCTTAAAATCATGACTTTACTTACAAATATCTTCTTTGCATTCGACGAATGAATAGTTAAGCCTGTTCAAAGAGTAAAAATAATTCTGCATGAGATTCTATGACATTGCACATTTCATTTGACATGCCTACTCGAACAGTTTATTATCATTTTCAATGCCAAAAAGAAGAATCTTTTATATACTAAATCATTATTATAACGTATCTACGCCTAAGAAAATCCGGCAAAGAATTATCTTCGTCTAATTCGGAGGTTATTCAGAATGAAAAGTTAAAAGTTTACATTTTATGTCTATAGAGTAAAATGTTACTTGAAGTTCTATGAAATTAAACAGTTAATTTGAAGATAAATTGATGTCAAATTTTTCGGTTCTTTTTTGTTAACGTACTATCAATTTTAATAAATTTATATTGTCTATGTTCTAAGCTACTATCATTGCGAAATTACGAAATAAGCTTCTCATATGAAGAAACTTATGAATATAAATGCAAGCTTCATATTATTAGTTCATAGACAATAGGTAGTAGTTCAAATTGCTCATCATGAGATTCTGTGATATCAGATATTTCATTTTATGTATCTCACAAATAGAAAGTTGCATGAAATATATTTTGATATATTAATAATGATATTATTATGAATTTAAGGTCCTTTCAGTTCAAAAATAGTTCAGCTTAATTTTTATCTACACAGACAATGAATTCTCTCTGCTTGAAGTTCTATGATACCAGATAACTAAGTTAACATAACTCAATAAAATGACAGTTCAATAAACTTATTCTGACGTACAAAGTGTTAATTATCATTTTAAGTGATTCAGAAAGGTAAAAGTTGAGTTTATAGTTAATTTCGTTCATTGTCATATTGTAAGGTGGTAAAATATATATAAATATGTCCGAAAAGTGTTTCATTCTTAATGAAGGTTCAGAATTAAAATCTAGTTCAAATTACATAAATCCCATTTCAAGTTGGTCCATCAGACATTTTAAGTTATCGTACGTAATTTGAGAGAATTCAACAAAATAAAATTGGAGATAATATAATTTTGGTAAGTATACTCAGTTTCTTTATTATCCTAATCGAATTCAGATTCAAAATGACTGTTTATAAATTTAATTTGTGATTTTAGTAAAATTTGAACTTGAAACAAAATGATTTACAAATAAATACTTCATTAGATACTCTTGTTAGGTTTGAATAGTATTTATATTTCTGATATCGATTTTTCTGAGTTTTTCAATATATCAATAAGATAATTTAGAATTACGTATTTATCTTCAGAGTTAAATAACACAGAAAATTTCAGGCTGGGTTAGATTATCATTTTGAGAAAATCAGTTGGAAAATATCATTAATAGTTCATCGTTTCCACGTACTTCTTTAAGTAGGCTAAAATATGATATGTCATTCAATTATTAAAATATCAGTTATACACCCACTTGATTTCAATGTATAATTATCCTCAACTAATCTATCATTCTCGCACATACATTAAAATGCTAATTTATTCCAAATAATCAATGAATTCCGCCCTGTCTAAAATTGCTACTTTTCTCGAACCCAAATTATACTTGGACGTATATTCGAACAAACCAAAAACCCGGTAGTCACAACCAAATATTCACTCAACCACTTCATTCCCTCCCATAACCTAAAATAACACTCTTTACCATGCAGAATCGGCGAAACTTCTAGCCGACGGCAACGTTAAACCACACAGTGGAACACATATTTAACACAATGCACACAACTACAATTTCGTATAGTTGTAGCTTATAATTGGAGCTTCGGTAACCAGTAGCTACCGAACTGCTTACACGCCCAATAAAGCTGCCTGTATCCCCACTATTTCTTGCGTAAGAACCAGTAGCAAGTCAGCGGGGTGCGTGTAAGTGAGGTAGCGCGAGTATAATAAGAGTATACTCTCGTGTGGGAAATGCTCATTTAATATGCTACTGATAAATACGACTAAAAGGGGGAAAATGGGAAGATGTTGGGGGATATTCAGTATACGCTACATATTTTGAAAATACTGAATACTGCTTGAAACAATCAGACAACTTTAAAAATTGATGAAATTTTGAAATCTAATTTCAGGAAACTATTTGCGTTATTGAAAACTTTTCAAGGTTGAAAATTTGATGATATAAACTAGTTTAAAACTGCAATTGATCAGTGAACGAAGGATATGTATTTTCACTATCCACCAAGAAATAAATTTATATAAAACAATTTAACTGATAGTAATCGAAAGTTACTCTTTGAAATTTTATATTGAATAAAGAACCAATTCTCTTAAGTAACTTGAATCAAAATCAAATCAGCAAAAAAACTATGTGAATATTTCTATTAAGTCTTCAAAAATTAACTAAATAATTCGAAATTGGGAAAGTATGAAATAAAATACGAAGTCGAAATGACCTAAATCATAAATAACATTATTGGAGTTACCAGACATGCTTAAAATTGATGATTCAGCTGCTACCATTGTTCAGACATTGAAAAACCTTCGAAACTGTCATAAACTAATGCAGACGACACAGTACCGTCATAAAAGCACAAAGGAAAAAATAGGACAACATAGAATTCCAAGCGAATGCCTACTAGTCTTAATAATACCCCCACTACCTTCACTCCGCTCGCGTAATACCGGTAGTCCCCCACGCGTAACACAGTGGCCGTCGCTTAGCACGTGTTAAGTGAACAAGCATAGTCCAGTCTGAATGACGTAGAAGTAACGCAGCAATAAACAATTTCACTTTCAACGCTATCTCGATTAATGAGAACATTTATATCTTAGAAGTGCAGATTAATTCTAATTGAACTTTGTCAATGTTTCTCGACGTACATAATCCTGAATGTTAAAAGAATTTATTCGAATATGAATAAGAAGTTTAAGAATTATTAAAATTAAATATTCTGTCATTTGGAAGTTACAGTTGTGTCAGTTTTAATTCAAAGCAATTTTCAGGTACATATTACTTGAATGAAAAATTTTCTTATATTGTCGACATGACTCAAATAATTTAGTTTTTGAATCAGCATCATTAATTGAACAAATTCTTTCAAAAAATGATTTATCATGTATAAAATCTAGAAGGCATAAACAAAAATTCGGATACAGGAATCAAAATAAATTATGATTATAAAAGTTCTGAAAAATGTTTCAAAAAATTAAAAGCACTTTGAATATTGCTATAAAATGTTTCTAAAAGCATATAGAATATATAAAACTTACGTTAAAAAAATCAGGTATGTTGACGTCCTTAGAAACCAAACTCAATTACAAAGATATTAGAACAACCTTTAAATATAGTTAAAACTTCTGCTTCTGTACCAAACTAGAGTTGGTAGCCCAATGAACCTAGCAGTAATGTGTAGCTCTGGGCTTCCTCAGCTCCCCCTGCCCCCTTCTGCAGCCCGACGAAGTCCAGCCTACCGTTTAGAAGCCCCTTAAGAGGCACTGGCATAAGGATCACCTTTCCAAGCCAACTTATACCAGAAGTCGTCGGACTGCTATGAGAAACTCGACCTTATGTCCAGTACGTTTGAGTTCACTTGTATTTCTTTCCGCAGCCTTCTTAATTGAGATTTTAAAAGAACCTCGATATGTGTAATTATTTATGTAAAAATGAAACGCGTTTTGGTATACTGTCAGTTTTAAAAAGTTGGTGATTAATGAGTAGATTTGTTGAAAAACAGGAATTTGGAAAGGAATCATTTTGCGTCGGCGGTTGTTATTAGTTATGTGTATATGGGAAATTTTGTAACGTTGGCTAATTCAGAATATTTAATGAAGATGTGTTCTTATTTCTTAGTGAGTTTTAAGCGTTTAACGCTTGTGGAATTCATTCATTCTGAGTTCAATCCATTCTATATAGTTTATTAGAATAGGTTTGGCCTACTATTTGAAAAAGGCGTTATGCGTTTCTGAAAAAGAAATCGTAATAAATTTATATTATTTTTATTATTTAGTGTCGATATTTATTAGGTTAATCGAGCGATTAACTTTTAACTCACTGATTCCAATGGAACAAATATTTCATGCACTTCGCTAAAATTGATAAAATTTTAATCAAGATTATTGAGAAGCTGGAATATGAAAAGGAAACACTGTTTTTCGTCCAACGAGTTTTGTAACATTGCATGATTTTTACTTATCTAGTAAATATATGTTACAATTTTCTCTTGGTTTTTTAGATCTTTTAGATTCAATTTGATATACAGTGTAATTTTACGTCCGCTGCACGATTTGAAAAGGAAAATTATTGCTTTTTTGAGTGGAAATTAAATAGTATGAGGAAAACCGGAGTAAATTGCAACACTTTTCACTGTGGTATTCATTATTAAATTTTAAACAGAACAGGTATCAGATTGATGTAATGAGGATTAAGTAACGAACATAAGGAACTCTTTCTGAGGAAAAAAAGGATTAGAATGATTCAAAAATTACAAAAACTTATTCAGAATATTTAATGAAGATATGTTCTTGTTTCTTAGTGAGTTTTAAGCGTTTATTAGATTAGGTTTGGCCTACTATGTGAAAGAGGCGTTATACGTTTCTGAAAAAGAAATCGTTATAACATCAGTTTCTATCATTTTCATTATTTAATGTCGATATTTATTAGGTTAATAGAGCGATTAACTTTTAACTCACTGATTCCAATGGAACAAATATTTCATGCACTTCGCTAAAATTGATGAAATTTTCATCAAGATTGTTGAGAAGCTGGAATATGGAAAGGAAACACTGTTTTTCGTCCATGACAAGTTTTGTAACATTGCATGATTTTCACTTATCTAGTAAAAATAAGTTTCAATTTTCTCTTGGTTTTTTAGATCATTTAGATTCAATTTGATATACAGTCTAATTTTACGTCCGCTGCACGATTTGAAAAGGAAAATTATTGCTTTTTTAAGTGAAAATTGAAGAATATGAGGAAAACCGGAGTAAATTGCAACACTTTTCACTATTGTTTTCATTATTCAATTCTAAACTGAATAGGTAACAGATTGATGTAATGAGCATTAAGGAAGAATATAAGGAACACATTCTGAGAAAAAAGAAATAGAATGATTCAAAAATTACAAAAACTAATTCAGAATATTTAATGAAGATATGTTCTTATTTCTTAGTGAGTTTTAAGCGTTTAACGCTTGTGGAATTCATTCATTCTAAGTTTAATCCATTCTATATAGTTTATTAGAATGGGTTTGGCCTACTATGTGAAAAAGGCGTTAAACGTTTCTGAAAAGAAATCGTAATAATATCAGTTTATACCATTTTTATTATTTAATGTCGATATTTATTAGGTTTATCGAGCGATTAACTTTTGACTAACTGATTCCAATGGAACAAATATTTCATGTACTTCGCTAAAATTGATCAAATTTTAATCAAGATTGTTGAGAAGCTGGAATATTGAATGGAAACACTGTTTTTCGTCCATGACAAGTTTTGTAACATTGCATGATTTTCACTTATCTAGTAAAATAAGTTTCAACTTCCTCGTGGTTTTTAGATCATTTAGATTCAATTTGATATACAGTCTAATTTTACGTCCGCTGCACGATTTGAAAAGGAAAATTATTGCTTTTTAAGTGAAAATTGAAGAATATGAGGAAAACCGGAGTAAATTGCAACACTTTTCACTATTGTTTTCATTATTCAATTCTAAACTGAATAGGTAACAGATTGATGTAATGAGCATTAAGTGAAGAATATAAGGAACACATTCTGAGAAAAAAGAAATAGAATGATTCAAAAATTTACAAAAACTAATTCAGAATATTTAATGAAGATATGTTCTTATTTCTTAGTGAGTTTTAAGCGTTTAACGCTTGTGGAATTCATTCATTTTAAGTTTAATACATTCTCTATAGTTTATTAGAATGCGTTTGGCCTACTATGTGAAAAAGGCGTTATACGTTTCTGAAATAGAAATCGTAATAATATCAGTTTATACCATTTTTATTATTTAATGTCGATATTTATTAGGTTTATCGAGCGATTAGCTTTAACTCACTGATTCCAATGGAACAAATATTTCATGTACTTCGCTAAAATTGATAAAATTTTAATAAAGATTGTTGAGAAGCTGCAATATGAAAAGGAAACACTATTTTTCGTCCATGACAAGTTTTGTACAATGCATGATTTTCAGTTATCTAGGAAGAATAAGTTTCAATTTTCTCGTCGTTTTCTTAGATCTTTTAGATTCAATTTGATATACAGTCTAATTTCACATCCACTGCGCGATTCGAAAAAGAAAATTTTTACTTTTTTAAGTGAAAATTGGAGAATATGAGGAAAACCGGAGTAAATTGCATCACTTTTCACTATTGTATTCATTATTAAATTTTAAACTGAATAGGTAACAGATTGATGTAATGAGCATTCAGTGAAGAATATAAGGAACACATTCTGAGAAAAAAGAAATAGAATGATTCAAAAAATTACAAAAAATAATTCAGAATATTTAATGAAGATATGTTCTTATTTCTTAGTGAGTTTTAAGCGTTTAACGCTTGTGGAATTCATTCATTTTAAGTTTAATACATTCTCTATAGTTTATTAGAATATGTTTGGCCTACTATGTGAAAAAGACGTTATACGTTTCTGAAATAGAAATCGTAATAATATTAGTTTATAATTTTATTATTTAATGTCGATATTTATTAGGTTTATCGAGCGATTAGCCTTTAACTGACTGATTCCAATGGAACAAATATTTCATGTACTTCGCTAAAATTGATAAAATTTTCATCAAGATTATTGAGAAGCTGCAATATGAAAAGGAAACACTATTTTTCGTCCATGACAAGTTTTGTAGCTATGCATGATTTTCGGTTATCTAATAAGAATAAGTTTCAATTTTCTCGTGGTTCTCTTAGATCATTTAGATTCAATTTGATATACAGTCTAATTTCACATCCACTGCGCGATTTGAAAAAGAAAATTTTTACTTTTTAAGTGAAAATTGGAGAATATGAGGAAAACCGGAGTAAATTGCAACACTTTTCACTATTGTATTCATTATTCAATTTTAAGCTGAATAGGTAACACATTGATGTAATGAGCATTAAGTAAAGAATATAAGGAACACATTCTGAGAAAAAAGGAATAGAATGATTCAAAAATTACAAAAACTAATTCAGGATATTCATTGATGATATGTTCATATTTCTTAGTGCGTTTTAAGCGTTTAACGCTTGTGGAATTCATTCATTCTAAGTTTAATCCATTTCATATAGTTTATTAGAATGGGTTTGGCCTACTATGTGAAAAAAGGCGTTAAACGTTTCTGAAGAAGAAATCGTAATAATATCAGTTTATATCATTTTATTATTTAATGTCGATATTTATTAGGTAAATCGAGCGATTAACTTTTAACTAACTGATTCCATTGGAACGAATATTTCATGTTCTTCGCTAAAATTAATAAAATTTTATTCAAGATTGTTGCGAAGCTGGAATATGGATAGGAAACACTATTTTTCGTCCATGACAAGTTTTGTAACATTGAAATAAAACTAAAGTATTTAGATTTTCACAATATTAACAAAACTATGACCGGTTTCACCACACTGTGGCTTCTGTGTGGAATTTGTTAATATAGTGAAAATCTAAATACTTTAGTTTGATTTCATTGAAAATATTTATATCGATTTTCATCAAGTAACGACCTCCTCAATCAAATTTTTGTAACACTGCATGATTTTCACTTATCTAGTAAAAATAATTCAATATCATCTAGATTCAATTTGATCTCATTTGGTCTCATTTTACGTCCGCCACACGATTTGAAAAGGAAAATTGTTGCTTTTTTAAATGAAAATTGAAGGATATGAGGGAAACCGGAGTAAATTGAGACACTTTTCACTATTGTATTCATCATTTTATTTTAAACTGAATAGGTTAGTTAACAGATTGATGTAATGAGGATTAAGTAACGAATATAAGGAACACATTCTGAGAAAAAAAATTAATAGAATGATTCAAAAATTATAGAAAACAACCGTACGACTTTTGCAATTCACACGCTCATTTTTTTACCGTTTTTACAACCAAGAAATACCTAAATTGAATTTGAAGAGCACTGTTACCGCGGTTTCAACTCTCGTTCGTAATCGGACAGTATGAAAAACAAGTACAAATTGGAATAAACCGGGTGGTTCACCATATTCCCGAAGGAAGATTAGGCATATTTTATGTCTGATTTTAAATTTTTTTTGCTCAGTAGTATAGTATATGTAGTGCTGTGTAACTGTAAACTAAAAATGTTTTATACTATACCTACAGGTGTTCCATAATTTCCTATACCTTTCTCAAATAGTTACCGAAATATTTGACATTTTCTGAAATCTGACTTTGGAAAAGAATGTTGAACCCTCAATATTGATTTCAAAGCTTTATATGTACAGCTATTGTGATTGCTGTTGTTTGAACTTATGACAAAGTGTCTCTTATTTTCTTTTATCTATTTCTTTCTTAAAATAAACCTTAACTTATTCCTTTTTTCAATTGAAATATCTCAAAAAGGATCAATTCTAACAAGCCTCAGAAATTTCCAAAATCCCTGAGGTAATACTCAAAATATCGGATGATTCCATATAAATTTGGTTGTGTGTATATAGTGCTTGGTGACTGTAAACTAAAAATGTTTTATACTATACATACAGCATGTTCCATGATAAAGTTCTGTTTTATTTTTGACTTTCTAAGGAAAAATGAAGGTGAGTTTGTTTGAAATTCCTTGTACCTATCTCAAATAGTTTCCGAAATATTTGACATATTCTGAAGTCTGAGAATTTTGGAAAAAAATGTTGTGCTCTCTTTATTGATTTGTGAGCCTAAGTGAATTGAGTACACGAGCTCTTTATCAAAGTATATGAAACAGTGGTATTTAGTTTCTCAAAAACTTTGAAAAGTTCAAAAGTGAAGTAATAAACTGTGATTAGAACTACTGAATCGAAAAACGTGGATAGTTTCGTCATAGATCAATTTCACTCTTAAATTGTTATTCAAATACTCCATCAACCTTCGAAAATTTTAAATCAACATTATTGCATGCGATAAATTCCATCTGTGTTTTGTTTTGACTGGGCGATAAGGAGTTTGGTACCTTCTGTTGCCGATCCGATAAAATATTAAAGGTAGCATACACCCCGAAGATTAACTACGAATTTCTGGGAATAATATAATGAATAAGCTATGGGTGGTTTCAGAGAAGCACGGAAAACATATTTGAAATCATTACTATCAGACTTCAATGCCATAATGAACTAAAAAATTGAGTTATTGGAGACTAATATAAAGACGGAACTAGAGAAAAACTGGGTAGAATTCGAGAGGCTCAAAATATACTCCCTACAAAAATTGTCGCATCACCCTACTTTTACGACAATACTATATAAACTTTTAGGTTGGCCATTCAAGAGTCGCTTTATAACTTTCAGAAGTGTAAAATGAGAAGATATCATTCAAAAGAGATGAGTTTATGATGGAAAATATCAACAATTTTCGAGTTCATGAAAAATTTAAAAATTCTACCATCTTCAAACATTCGCGAAGAGACCAATCAATTAGCATCGAATTGCTACTGATCATTTTCGAAATCGAGTGTTTCCTCCCCTGGCCCTAATTACTGCCAGTATACGTCTCGGAAACCCCTCGAACAAATTTTGGATATACTCTTGAGTCACTGAGTTCCAAATTTCAGGAAGCAGATTTTCTAGTTGTTGAAGTGTTCTACAAGGCATACTTCGTTGCTGAATTCGCCACCATGTTGTCCCAAACATGTTCTATGGGATTCAAGTCGGGACTTCTGGCTGGCCACCTTAAAATATCAATTTCGGCAATTTGCAGAAATTCTGTAACTACTCTAGCTGCATGAGGCCGAGCATTATCATGCATATAAATGAAGTTTTCGCCAATCAAAGGGCCAAAGGGTACAACATGGGGTTCAAGAATATCTGTCATGTATCTGGCCGTTGTCATTCTTCCATTATTCACTAGGACTAACTCAGTTCTACCGTGGAAAGAAATGCCTCCCCACACCATTACTGAGCCCCTCCGAAGTTTTCGGTTTGCCGGATATTGCATTGCTCATACCGTTCCCTAGGTCGTCTGTATACAGGCATGCGTCTATCATTTGATACTAGACAGAACCTGGACTCGTCGTAAAAGAGAGCATTCGACCAATCTGAAATACCCCAATTTGCATGTTCCCTCGCAGACTGAAATCTTGCAACTCGATACAGCATCAGCAATTTTATACGCTGAACGCTCTCCAGAACGGCAACATCCTTCAAGGCACTATTTTCCAAAACTGGAAGTGAAGTTTCGTCAGCAACCGGTTGTTGCAGATAATCAAAATTTTATAGTAAGCGAAAATTCTGAAAATGATGTATTAGCGTACATTAATTTGAATTGTACGGCATCTACCAGAGAAATCGCACAAGAAACAGGGATAAGTCATCAGAGTGTTTGGAGAATTCTTAAGAAGCATAAATTTCGCTCGTTCAAATACAATCTTCATCAACACCTTTATGAAAATGATAATGGCCGAAGATTAGAATATTGCAACCAGTTTCTTCAAAAGATGGAAATGGATCCAAGGTATCCTTAAAAAATTTTAGATTCAGATGAATCCCGATTTACTAACAATGGAATGTTCAATAGAAACAATACGCGCTATTGGGCCCACGAAAACGAGCATTTAGTAAGTGAGGGTAATTTCCAGGAGCGATTTGGGTATAATATATGGATGGCAATGGTAGGGCGACATCTCATAGGTCCAATCATTTTTGATGGACCATTAACAGGGGAAAGATATTTAGCATTTTTACAAAACGAAATAAGCGATCTGATTGATGGTTTACCACTGGCTGTTGCTAATAACTTAATTTTCCAACAAGATTGAGCACCAGCGCACAACTGCAGGGAAGTTGTTTTTGTCATCGGCGAGTGCCTACAAAATTGTTTTTCTAGTATCAAGAATTCACTCCGAAGATATCCGAATCGAACATATCCAGACAGAAATTCCCTACAAAAACTACTACAAACATTTCGACAAAACGGCAACGTAGCTATTCGAAAACGGACAGACAAAAGCGGGTGACAGAAGATGAAAAAAACGAAACGGGAATTAATATCAGAAGTGTATCCAGAGTCTTGAAAAAACACGGGTTCCATCTGTATGTTCAGGTCCACTGGGAACTATCGCAAGGGTATTTTGAACGTAGACTTGAGTTCTGTTTATGGATGTCAGAAATGATCGGAAGAAATTAAAATTTTGCAAATAATATTATGTTCTCGGATGAATACACTTTCCATAACAACTCCTTATTGAACCAGCATAATTTTCATTATTACGATGATCTCAATCCACATGTCTTTCGTCAGCAGTACACGCAGCATCAATGGGCGGTTAATACTTGGGGCGCAATTATAGGCTCGCATGTCATCGGACAATTTTTTCGACTAGTACTTAAACGAAAATATATTTTTGAGGATTCTTCGTGATCATCTAAAAAAATTGCCAGAAGTTGTGACGATTGACGTAAGGTAACGAATGTGGTTCCAATTGGTCAGAGCTCCTACACATTTCACTGCCAATGGGCGGAATTTCATGGACATACTTTCCTAATAAATGGATCAGCAGAAGTTTATTCCCAAATTGGCGTGCAAGATCGCCTGATTTAACTAGCCCTGACTTTTTCCTATGAGGGCATATGAAGGAAATTGTATTTTGAACTCCGCCAACGACGGCTGTGATTTGAAAGAGTATAAAAGAAGCATTTCGATCGGTAACATGCTAAGTAAGGTTAGAAGATCATTTGAAGACAAGTTAACATTGTGTATCGTTCAAAATGGAGGCCATTTTGAACATTATATGTAAAAAACGATAGTGAAGGTCTTTCTATCTTTATTTTGCAAATGTTTCGTTTTTGATATAAGATTTGAAGTATGAATTAATATGATATTATGAACTCGAATTTTTCAGATAGAAATTGGAATATTTCTTGAAATTCGATAAAAATTAGCTAAACTTTCGAATATCTTCAAAATCGCTGAGAAGAGGTATAAAGGACTCACCATTCGAGGGTGCTCGACCCTTTATGTATTATAATGAAATATATTTTCAACAAGATGGAGCGCCACATTGACATTTGTTGATATTAATCCAACCACATCAACAAGCTTGAAATTAGCCACCCTAGCGCATGGAGAATTACGAAAAAACATAGTACCGCTCATTTAAATATCAACTACACCAACACTTGTTAACGATAGTGTTTGGCGACTCCAGTACTGTGAAGAGTACCTTAGGAAAATGGAAGGTGATGCACAATATCCCACAAAGATTTTATTCAGTGACGAATCACGTTTCACGAACAATGGGATGTTTAATAGGCAAAATACCAGGTACTGGTCGCAACAAAATGAGAACAGATACCAAGATGGAAACTTCCATGAATGTTTTGGGTTCAATGTCTGGATAGGGATGATGGGAAGATATATAATATGGCCAATAATTTTTGAAGGTTCATTGACAGGAGAGATATTTGGAATTTCTGAGGACCCAAATACAAGATGAATTGGACGAGTTGCTATTAGCTCTTGGGAATGAAATATATTTTCAACAAGATGGTGCACCTCCTCACAACACAAGGGAGGTCTAGCGGTATCTCGACGAAATTTTTCCTGAAAATTGGATTGGTACAAATGGTCGCATAACATGGCCAGATTTGAATCCACTAGATTTATTCCTGTGGGGCTATTTGAATAATGAGGTTTACCAAATATCTGTTGGAACCCAACAAGAATTGGAGTGCCGTTTGAGACAGGCTATTGCAGGCATTACAGCCGAACAGTTAAATGATGTTGTGAGGGGAAGCATCAATCGTGTGTGATGTTGTATTTATTTTAATTATTTCGTTTTCTCTGTTCACCTTTTATTATTAATTTTGACACCCCGTAAAAAATGAGCAATTAGATTGTATTTTCGTGATAGGAGATGTTGAGCTAAGCCAATTGTCACTATTCATGGCCTCCTAGAACGAAAGATGAAAATTGCAAAAAAAAAAATTTTTTTTCTTTCAAATATATGTCAAAACGTCGTAGGATGAGATGAACAATTCAAGTAAGCAAAAAATACAGTGTCCCATTGGAAAATCGAAAGTTGGTATCGTTTCTGGTATAACCGGAAACGAAATGTCAAGCATATTAATGTTATCAAATTCAAATGTTGTCTTCTATCCAAAATGTTGTCTTCTATCCGATTCCTAAATTTCATCAAAATAGAAAAAGTATTACAGGGGTGTCCCTAGTTTCCGTTACACCCGGTAGTTACTACAGTTTTTCTGATACTGAGTTAAAATGCCTATTTAAATATACATAATCAGATCACAGAAACACATATGAAAATTCACAAGGTGGTATTTTTTCTACCGCTACAACTTTTTTCAATAGATCCCGGGCAATTTTTGTGTAAAAAATTGATCAATTTCATGTGTACGGTAGAAACATAATCGTTGTGTTGATTTCTTTTATTAATACAACTCTAAATTAATTGTTTCTACAGAAACGTCTCTCCGAGCCGGTACATCATGGTATACCCTATACCATTTGAAAAAAACAGTGAAATGAGATTTGAATGAGTCCAAAATGAGTTCAAAACTCCTATGTGACATAAATCAACGAAATTTGTCATATGTTCAAGCAACAACAATTACTATCACAATAGTTGAACATCTGAAGCTTTATACTCAATATTGAGGTCAAAAATGAAACAAAATATACTCATATTTAATATTTGAAAAATCAAAACTTTCGTATGTGACTTTATTATGGAAAATCATGTATAGTCTAAAATATATTTGATTTGTAGTCACAACAGCACTACTTACTACTGCGTAAAAAAAATTTCAAAATCGACAGTGAAATATGTCTAACCTTCCGTCGCAAATGTAGTGAGCCACCCGGTATAGTCTAATTAAACATACCACACGATTTGAAAAGAAAAACTGTGGCTTATTCAAGTGAAAATAAATTTGCATGAAGATTATGAGGGAAATCGGCGTAAATTACAATACTTTTCAGCATTGTATTAATTATTCAATTTTAAATTAATCGATAACAGATTGAAGTAATAAGCAATAAATAACAAACATAAGGAACACATTCTGAAAAAAAGGAATATAATGATTCAAAAACTTACAAAAGAACAACCGTATAACTGTTGCAATATACACCATATTCTGTTTTTACTACTAACAAATAAATCAAATTACTAGATCACTGTTACCGTGGTTTCACTCTCGTTCATCACTATGACACTATGAACACAAGTACAAATTGAAATATTCATGAATAGGTCGTTATTTGGATTTGGAAAAACCAGATATTAGAACTGTACTTAACTATTCAAAAGAAGAAGTTATTATGTGAAGACATCAAAGATTTGGGATTTACATAGATGAGTCTGGTCGTTCATTGTTGTCATTAGAAAGGGATTCTAAAATGTCCACTGATTCTAGATAATTGTGAGTTCTACCCTATGGAGCAATGCGTAGAACTTTAATTTATCCTCTTTTTGGGTGGAAGTTGATGGAATTTGTACATTGTCATTAGATTGACTGTTTTTTATATACGGTGTAACCAATTGCATACCTAAATTTTCCAAATAGTTTCGCCGATTTGCTAGGCAATCTTCCTTCCAGCTGCTATTGGCAGCCGTGAATAATATAAAAGCGTTGTAGGCTGATATGTCTACCATGTTACTAAATACCCCTTGAGGCTAACGTTTTGTTTTTCTTTTTCAACTGTAACTGTATACAGCTTTATCCACGCCACCCTTACATTTTTTGTAGTCTAATATTATCACAGGCTTTTTGTCTGAACGATTACTCACTTCTGAGTTGTGATGAAAAGTGCTGAGAAGATTCACCGACCTATTTTTTTTGGGTATGTAAGAAACAAATGTAGTATCTTTGGTAAAAGCAAAACATGATAAAGATAACGGTCTTCCCTTTGTTGTTACTATTTCTGAAGGCGATTCCGGTTTATTCTTACGTTTAGTCCCTATTACAGTGATCCTTTTTTCTATTAGTTTCGTCCAAGATGATGTGATGTAAAAAAATTATCCACCGTAAGATTATCCCCTCCCAGGCCGCGAGTCAAATCATGGACTACACGCATGCCTTGGTTATGTCAGGCACACCTCCTATCTATTTCTTTGCCCGTGTAGGGTTGGATATTCCAAACGTAACTTGTGGCAGAATCACATAGAACCCAAAACTTGATGCCATATTTAGCTGGTTTCGATGGCATGTACTGTCGAAATGGACATTTTCCTCTGAATGCTACGAGCTGCACCTCTACTGTAACATTTTCAGAAGGATTATGAAATTTTGGCAAAAGGTCAACCCACTGATTTCACAGATCTCTAATTAGAGTTAATTTATCCAGCACTCGCCATTCGGATCGAGTTTCTCTATTGTCAAACCTAATCAACCTTGACAACTTTTTGTTTTTAGTGGCATGACTGCCCCAAAATTAGGTCTGCCTTTCTCACTATCCCAAAATACGGTAATTTCATTATTTGAACGAAATACATCAGATAGTAATAGTAGCCCAATGTATGCGAACAGATCAATATCGTAAATGTCATTCCAATCATCAGCGAAAACACGTTTACCTTCCAATTTTGTATATTTCAATAAGGTGTGTATCAAAGGTGGAGGAAAAAATAATTCAAAACTGGATTTTTCTTCTAAGGTAATCCTTCAGCAAGAGTACCGTGTCAAACCTGGTACCAAGTTCATTATGTTTTCTCTGGAAGCTATTCCATAAGACGGTGTGACGGGGTTTCTGGAATATTTTATTTGTCCACTTTTTGACGTCATTGTTGGCACTAATTCACTGTCTCTATCCGAGCTATCAGATGGTTCAGCTTCTTCGATATAATCTTCTGTTTCAGAACAAGATTCATTACTATCCGACATTTCATCTAATAACGCCGCTTCTATTTGATTGTCTATAATTTTTATAAGCAGGGCCCCCTCAACCATATGTGCAAAGTGTGCAATGCACACGGGCGCCATCCTTTATGGGCGCCAAAACCCAGGGTCCAAAAAAAACATTAAAATAAAAGTTGAGAAATTAAATAGGATTAGGTATAAATACACACGAAAGTTTATTAGTATATCATCCAGTTACTTCCGATTCCTATGTTGCGAGAACATGTCAGGCGGCAGTTTCTTGATTTTTCCTGACATGAATAACGCCTGGAGCGCTATAAAAGCGATCCATCGCCACAGGCGTTTTTAAATCAGTTAGTTCACTGGACCGTGCAACAATTGAATATAAACAAGTAATCCTATTAATTTTTACATATGAAGTTATTTTTATTTTGTCATGGGTGGTGTTGTGTTGTGTAATATTTTGTTTACCACATTTTTCTTGAATTAAGTGCCGAATACCTGCTGACTGCAATTTTAACGGCTTGATTTTTTATAAAATGGTAAGAGTCACATTAGCCCTTTATATGATACTGGTTATAATTAATTCTTTTTTAGCCAAATATCTTTTATTAATTGAAATGTCATGTACCTAAGAGTTTAAAAAGTAACTGGTTTTAACCATAACTGTTTTTAAAACCATTTTGTAGGGTTTTTAAGGGCTATAAAATTGAATTAGTTTAATATCTTTTTGCCTTCATTTTTGAAATGATTTAAGCTGAAAGGACTCGAACAAATTGCTTTTTACTCAAATATGCAACCTTTAATCGGCCATATGTTACTTAATATTAATCTGCCTATAAAGGGTTAAAGACTATTGGCTACTTAGTTAACTTTTTAAAAATATTTCCTACCCTACCCACATGGCGCTTATTATTAAGGTTACTTTAGAAGTTAATTCCTAATTATCATGAGTACTATTCATTTGTTTTTTCAGGATAAAAGAAAGGGACCTTCAGGTGCGAAGTTTCGCGAGCAAAAGAAACTGCAACTACAAGAAAGGGGAAAATGGTTGGATCTTTAAAGCATTTCTTGCAAAACAAACGAGATTTCACGGAGGCTATTGATGTTGGTGCGACCGAATCGTCCGAATCTCAAGATTCTAAATCTGTAATATCAATAACCGTGAGTGGACCATCTGAAATTTCAACAGTAACATCAGGTCCTGCAACAAGTGGCAGCGGTTGAAGCAGCAAAACAGCTTCTACTGATGCAGAGCCCGATGAAGCGATGACACCATCCTCGTCTACAGCACTTGAATAATCCACTTCAGGTAATTAAGCTTGTGTAAAAAGTTCGGTAATGTCAGCTACCGAAATACCTGCTGCAAGTGACACTTTCGATGAAGGCTGTGATGAGGCTAGTATCGATATAATTCAGTCCGACCCCGGTTTGTGGCCCGAAAGAATCACCAATGAGATGGCTAGAATATTGGTTAAACGTGGTCCGCCCTTAACAGACATCAGTTTTAGCTTTCCTAGTAATAGAGATAAGAGAAAGTTTACGTGCAAATAGAAATCTAGCAAATGGAGAAAAAGTCAAAAGGGCTTGGCTTATTTACTCTATTTCTAAAGATTCTGTATTTTTTTGCTGTTGTAAGTTGTTTTGTAAATGTAAAACTCTCAACGCTTTTTATGATACAAATGGAGTATCTGATTAGCAACACTTGTCTTTGCTAAGAGACACGAAACGTCAATTTGACATAACGGGCATATAAAAACTTGGGTAAATTTCAAAAAAATGTTACTGTTAATGCTCATCATCTGTAGATTTTAGAAACGGAAAAAAATATTGAGATGATTACCTCTTTTGATTGAGTGATGAGACAGAACGTTACCCGAGTATATAACTCCCAAAAAAAATCTGTTGAAATGACTCATTATTTAGGCGTGCAAATACAAAATGAAATAACTGAATTATTGTCGTCCAAAGTAAGAAATAATATTTTAGAAATGGTTCGCAGTTCACAATATTTTTCAATAATACTAGATTGTACACCAGACACTAGTTATACTGAGCAAATTAGTCTTGTTCTGAGGTATGTTGTCCTTAACACCACTTCAAAAAAGGTTGAAGTTAAGGAAAGTTTTATTGCGTTTAATCCAATACTGGACTCTACAGGAGAAAGGATATATACATTTGTGATAGAAAATTTGAAAGAATTAAATTTATAATTTACATTAGTAATTCACATTAGGGGACAAGGTATGATAATGGAACAAATATGAGGGGACAACATGTTGGGCTTCAAAAACGCATTCTTGATGCGAATCCGAAAGCCCTTTTTGTACTTTGTGCGGCTCATACTTTGAACTTAACAGTAAATGACTCTTCTAAGGTGTCAGGTGCTACAATAAATTTTTTTTCAATCTTGTCCAAGAGTTATATAATTTTCATCGTCATCCACAAAAAGGTGGTATGTTAAGTTTAAAGCCTCTAAGTGAGAGAAGATGGTCCAGCAGAATTGACGCAATAAAGCCCCTTAAAGTTTATTTAATTAAGGTTGCGAAAGTCTTCTAGAAGTGGCTGAAGATAATTCCTTTAACATTCATGCAAGACATAAAGCGAGTTCCGTCTTAACGTCTGTACAAAATTTTCAATTTGTTTGTGGAATTATTATTTGTCATGACGTTTCATTTCATATAAATATTGTCAGCAAACAAATCCAAAGTGCTACAATTAATATTAAAGTATACCTAAAAAATTTAGTTGATCACTTCCAGCAATAAAAATCTGACCAATCATTTCAAGAAATTCTTGTGCAAGCGAAAGAAGTAGCATTCTCTCTCGAAATTGAAGAAGACTTTCCACCATTACCAACGGTTATGAGGATATCTAAACCAAAACTGTTTGACTATGGACACCGAGATGAGACCCCTCATGATCCAATAACCGCCTTTAAAATTAGTTTTTTCTTGAAAGTTATAGACATATTGAAATTAAGTGACAGCGATCTTTGAAAACATTGTTCTATTCTTGAAGACTGACAGATCAGGATAATGAGGATATAGACTCCAATGATTTGTTTAACGAAATTGAAGCGTTAAAGTAGTTTTCATTACCTGATGATACTGACCCCTTAAGTATTTCACAGTATATATTTCAAAACAATTTAATCACCACCTTACTAAACGTAAGCATTTCACTAAGAATTCTTTTGACATTGCCTGTATCTGTAGCTTCTGGCGAGCGATCTTTTTCGAAGTTAAAAATCATTTAAGATCTACAATGATTCAAGAAAGATACTAGCAATTGAACAAGAAATTTTTGACGGTATAAATTTTAGCGATGTAATTGATGAATTTGCAACTGCAAAATCTCGGAAAATATCGCTACTACAATAGCTATCTTTTATTTTTCTATTTGTTATTTGTTCCTAAAAATGTGATTTTTAGTTTTAGGTTAATTTCTAGTATCTATAAACAACGAGTCAACGTGTCTGTATCCCATTAGTTAAGTAAATGTTTTAAAATGGGTGTGAACAAGAATTTATTTTCTTATGATTTTGTTCTGTTTGTTTAATTCTGATATTTTAGTCTACAAATAAATATGACTTTTAAAGTTCAGTTTTTTGCTTTACTTCAAGTACCTACCTACCTACCTCCTACCGAAAAAAAAAAAACATGATCCAAAATGCCTTAAGGGGCGCCAAAATCCTTTTTTGCACACAAGCGCCAGTAGCCCTCTTGGGGGACCTGTTTATAAGCAAATAACGTTTCCACCACTGTACGTCTCATTCAAAAAGTTATAAGATACATAAACAATTGGGACAATGATAGATGCGCTGTGCGTTTGTTTTTAGTTGCTGTCAATTCTGATCCGAAGATCGTTAGAGTAAAAAATCATATGTGGAATGTTTTAATCATTTTTGATAAACTTATTCCAATAAATAATTAAAAGTCATAGAATATGAAACTTCTTGAACGCTTATTTTCTGAGAAAATTACATTTTTATCTCAAAATGGGTCAAAATTGACCTGAAGACCTCATGAAGGTTAAGCAACTTGCATGTTCGGAGACCATATCTACATATATTTTGTTATAAGATATGCAACGTAATACTAATATATTTGGTGATTACTTAACTTTAATTTATCTCTGATTAATCAAATAATCAGGATACTGATGTCATGTATTATAACGGCATTAAAATCATAAAAATAACTTGTGGTTGCTACTGCATGCCTGAAGCTCTTTAATTTATCCCGTAGATTATAGTTTATTTGTCACCTCTGAACTATGATTAATCATGTTCTGATGAAAATCTATAAAATGCCATGAAAAATGTCGATAGCCAGCATTCTGAGAAATTCAATGAAGGGAACCTTATGTCTAATGAAAATCATTCAAACATCGCAATTCTCTGAAATATATTCGGTTAATGCCTTCGAATTCTATTTATTCTCGAATCTATGAAATATATCAATGTTACTTTTGATAATACTAATATATATATATATATATATATATATATATATATATATATATATATATATATATATATATATATATATATATATATATATGTGTGTGTGTGTGAAAAACACAAAAAAACAAGCGAATAAATAGAATACCAGCAGAAAAAACAGACCATTCCCGTTCCTTAATCAGGCATCTAAACTGGCATCATGTCTCCTACGATTGCCCCTAAATTGTGAAGACAGGAAATGTAACAGGGGAACCATACTATCTTGCGTATGATTCAATAAACGAGTGAAAAAACCTGTGAAAAACTCGTTTCCCAGTCGCTATTGCACTAGCAATAGCTTGTCTGTTAATATTGTGTTAGTGTCGTGTGTACAAAAAGAGTACCAAAATTTTTCTGCTTAGCAGCTTCATTCTCTCATTCTCATCTTGCATGATTTCCAGGACTTCTTCACGAAGACAAGTGTGAAAAGGAAGGGGGATTGGGACTGGAAAAATCTGTAACAATAGAAAAAGAAACCCAGCAGAAAAATATTTCATCAAAACATACCTAACTCTTATATGTCTAAACTCACTTGAATCTAAGAACTTAGCTAATGCTCCCCTGTTTTTCAACAGGGAACATCTCCCTTTTGGGAATGAAGCCCTACATGAGTGTAGCCCTTGCCTTATCAATATACACCATGGGAAAAAACACTAAGGGGGAGCAAAAACTAATCTCTTAAATAGACTCAAAGTTCTGTTCCCAGTTGATGAAATTATCTGAAACGGAACGAATTTTTTGAAAACCACCCGTAGAATGGTAAATAGGACAATCGAGGACTAAATGTCTTATTGTTTCTTCAGCTACGCCACATTCACATGCCGGACTTTCTACAGTATTCCATTTGAACAACATACTATTATTACGACCATGTCCTGTCCTAAGATAATTTAATGTACACCAATTTTTCCTACTTATATCGAAACCTGCAACCCTTTTGGAAGGATCCTCTATGAGAACTTTATTTAAAACATCAACTTTCTGCCATTCAGTTTTCCAAAGATCAACAGTCTTTACCCGTGTACGCAAAAAGTCAATCGACCAAATAGGTTTCCTAGATTTCAATCTCAGGTTAGGTGGATTTTGAAGATCGTGTATTATCGGAAAAACTTCTGGAAATGAGCTACTTATTCCAAGACGATTTAAGAGCTAATTTCCTGCGAATATGGGAAGGAACTATATTACAAATAACCGGAAGCCATGGGGTAGCAGTTGAACTGATACATCCACTCAACTCTCATAGAACAGTTCAACTGGGAATCAATCTTATTGACATGAGCTCTATTCAACCACACCTGACAGCAATATTCTGCTGCTGAATATACTAAAGCTAAAGCAGTAGTTCGCAAAGTAAAGACTCCGGCGCCCCAATTAGATCCAGCTAGTTAATGTAGTATATTGTTTCTTGTTCTCAACTTCTCAATATGAAACTTGCAAGTCAAAGAACGATCAAGCTTTACACCAAGATATGTTGGAGTGAAATTATGAATTAATAATGATTGATTGAAGAATACTCTTAGTTGCCTATCCTTCTCATGATTATTCAGATGAAAATAAGAAACCTCAGTTTTCGAAGGATTAAACGCCATTTATTGAAGAAAACGTTCAGGATTTCTAAATCAGGAGTCAGTGTTTGCTCAATTGTTTCGAAATCATAGCAATATCATCAGCATAAATAAACTTTGTAGAGGAAGTTTCAGGGATGTCAGACATAAATTGAAGAGAAGAGGTGCAAGAACAGATCCCTGAGGTAGGCCATCATTGAGAGTGTAAAATCTACTGCTTTTCTCACCGATAAAAATTCGAAGTTTTCTATCAGATAACATATTTTCAATCAACTTTACAATTTTTCCACATTGAACTACTTCAAAGAGTTTATGAACTAAACCATCCTTCCAAACTGTGTCATATGCCGAAGAGAGATCTACAAATACAGCGCCTATTTTAAGTTTACTCTAAAATCCTGTCTCAATGAAAGTGGATAAACCTAAGACCTCATCAGAACAATTCCAGTTTTTTTCGAAAACCTCCCTGAGAAGTGGACAGAGCTTTGTCAATGATTGGTTCTAACCTCTGATAAAGAAGACATTTTGAAATCTTGAAAGAAACAGAAAGTAAGCTGATATGTCGATAACTACTAGGAAGTTCTGGATTTTTTCCAGGTTTGAGAATGGCAATAACTTTAGCCTTTCTAATTTATATGTGTTACACACTTTGGAATATAACATTTCCTGCTGATCATGATAATAGGAAAGAAAAGGAAATAGCACTGGCGAGAAAATATTTCAATAAAAAAAAGTGTTTCCTTGTTGATTGAAATTTATTACTACCTATCTCTTTGTCACCTTAAATGACCATCGGATACGAACAAAGCGAAGCAAAATGAATACATTCACGTGACCACATCAATTATGGCGAGTTCTCATAAAAATACACTAAACTTTTAAAACCACCCTCGTATATCTAAATGTATCGAAAACTAGATGAGCTTAATTGTAATTCATAGTACAGGAAATGATGAGACAAAAACAATTTTTGTAGTCCCATATTTCACTCGATTCTCATTTCGCATGACGTCATTCTAGTTTTATTGGTCGTGAACATCGAAATGCTGGTCACATAAACAAGGTCTTAAATATTCGGCATAGAAATAACGAATGCAGAACATAAAGTTTGCCCTTTTTCGCCTTCTTCACCTTGATTCAATAACAATTCCGTAATAAATAAGAGAATATTAATAATTCATAGCGATCTTGTGAATCAACGAAATCTTGAACGGGCGATCGTAAAATCGTCGATGATTTTGGAAGCCGAAGTGTAATAATTTATTAGCATTTAATGATCAGCTGGATAGTTGAATTCGTGGGTTCATCATCGCATATTCTATGAATAAAGATGAATTTCGTCATTTTTGGAATATCGATACATAATCTCAACCGTGACGTGTTTCTGAATAATGAATGTTGTTAGTAGTCAGTGGCGCCTTATATTTTTTTTTTGTTGATTTATATTCATCCAACAAAAAATTTTAATGAACGGATGAAATATTTCTGCCATCATTCAAAATCGACACCAAAAACAGTTCCAAGTCAATATCTGGATCGGATAATATTTCGTTGAGCCATTTGTGTTATTCTTATCTCTTCTGAATGGCAAAAATTGTTAGTCTTTATGCACGATGGTTCTCCAACACATTTTAGCTTAGAGGTTAGAAAATATCTTTTCGTGACTTAGCCCGATGGAAAGCTGGAAAAGGACACATAGCATAGCCAGCTAGGACAGCTGATCTGAATTCCCTTGATGTTTATTACTGGAACCACATAATGATTGTAATTTATGCAGTTCAAAGGGATTATGCTTCAAAAATTAATTTTTCCTACTAATTTGTTTCCACTTTGAACACTGAAGCAAAATGAACAATTTTTTTCGTAACAACCTTCAAAAAATGTTCTCACTGAAAATATTGCTCTATTTGTGGATATTAGGATCTTTTTATTTTTTGAAAAATCCTATCATCGTCGATCTTCTCAGCCGTTCTTATTTTAACATTATTGAAAAATTAAGAACGAAATGAAATTCAAACTAATCCTTTTTGGTACTCACTTCATGCATACGGCTGACATGATTTTCGAGTTCATTCATTTATTTTCAGTATCGTTGCGTATTTCAGACTGTGTGTTGTTGTTTCGATTTCAAATTATGAATTTTCCATTTACGTAATATTTTATCGTTGTTTGTTAGTTTTCAGACTGGGAACTTGTATCAAATGTAAGTAATTTTAATAAATATTCATTTTAACTGTTTTTAGATCTTATGTTTTTCGTACCCATGTAATTTATTTTATATATACATATACATTTTTTGTGGTTGCTGTTGAGAATACCACTGAGGGGGTTTATATTTGAACCATGTTGTTTTTTTATTATAGTTGCCCTGAAGAAGACCCAATAATGGGTCAAAACGTTGGTTGATTTACAACAAGATGTTCTGTTCTTCTTTTGAGCCTTACTCCAAGAAAACCTACTTCATCTTCAGTGGATCATAACCTCTAGACTTATAATTATATTTCCATAAATTATTTTTGCTTCAAAATTGAAAGATGATAATTGTTTGAGTAGTTCTCTCTTACTCCACATAGTTGAAAAACGAAAATTGTAATCTGTATATTGAGTTATGTTTTCTTGTTTATAGGAAAATTAGGTAAATATATTTCTTATCCTATAGTGAAAAAATTGCACGTCGCGGTATGTCAAATGATTTTTTGGGACATCTTTTAATGAATAATTAAAACCACCTTGAGAATTTTGGCGATTTTTAAAATTATAGAAAAATAGGAAAATAAATCAATCTTCATTTTCATATATATTTGGAGCTATTTTAATACCCTCATCTACGATTCGCTAGCATAGATCATACAAATTCTCAGGCTATCACAAAAATTTTGGAGTTGAAATGTTCCCCGAAGAAAAAGTCTAGAGGGTTTCAGTCAGGAGATCATGCAGGTCACTCCATAGGACAAAAATTGGCGAAGTATTGGCAAACTGGCTCTGTTGGCCATAATTTCATAAAACATTAAGAATGGATGTGAAAATATAATTTTATTTCAATGAAAATTCAAGCTAATTAATGCTTTTTCAAATTTTAAAATGTTAAGTCTCATCTCCACAAACTTCTCCGCCACTGCAGCACGAACGTGAATATTTCATATATTCTCGAAATACTGAAAATGTTGTCAGGGATAATCGTTAGAT
This sequence comes from Cryptolaemus montrouzieri, assembly GCA_013387265.2. Classification (NCBI taxonomy): domain Eukaryota; kingdom Metazoa; phylum Arthropoda; class Insecta; order Coleoptera; family Coccinellidae; genus Cryptolaemus; species Cryptolaemus montrouzieri. The sequence continues at coordinate 14,069,528 of JABFTP020000062.1, read as the reverse complement.
ACAGTTTTTTTCAATCACTATTTCAAATTTAAAACCATTTTAAAATTGTTCATGACATGTTTAAATACAATGCCAACGGCGAAAAAGGCCGTCATAACAAAACAAGGCGAAATCTTTCACTGAATTAATCTTCAACTGCAGAAAAAAAACCAGTTTGACGCGTAAATAAAATAACAATAAAAAGTTAATATTATTCTTGCTTATTTGTATATTTACTCAATTCAGTGTATACGTGATGACAGCAATAAGGAGTATAATGAGATTATAAGTAAACTTTTCTGAATTCTTTCAGAGAAAGTTTGGATTGCCTGTTTCACGGTTTGATATAATGTTTATGATTGAAGGATAAAATGAACATTTTTACTCTATTAAAATTTCAGTCCTTATTTGAACTTGGTAATTTACCCGAAAGGGTGTTGATGAGCAGCGACTGAGTTTGGAGGAAGACAAACTAATTGCACTTGTTCTTTATTGCAAGTATTTTTAACGATTTGAATTTATATACACAGTTTATGATGGAAAATATCAACAATTTTCGAGTTAATGAAAAATTTAAAATTTCAACCATCTTCAAACATTCGCTAAGAGACCAATCAACTAGCATCAAATGGTTACTAATCATCTTCAAAATCGAGTGTTTCCACCCAGGGCCCTAATTACTACCAGTATACCTCTCGGAAGCCCCTCAAACAAATTTTTGATGTAGTCACTGAGTTCCAAATTTCAGGAAGCAGATTTTCTAGTTGTTGGAGTGTTCTACAAGGCGTCCTACGTTGCTGAATTTGCCACCCCATGTTGTCCCTAACATGTTCTATGGGATTCAAGTCGGGACTTCTGGCTGGCCATCTTAAAATATCAATTTCGGCATTTTGCAGAAATTCTGTAACTATTCTAGCTGCATAAGGCCGAGCATTATCATGCATATAAATGAAGTTTTCGCCAATCAATGGGCCAAAGGCTACAGCATGGGGTTCAAGGATATCTGTGATGTATCTGGCCGCTGTCATTCTTCCATTATTCACTAGGACTAACTTTTCGATTTGCCGGATATTGCATTGCTGATACCGTTCCCCAGGTCGTCTGTATACAGGCATGCGTCTATCATTCGATACTAAACAAAACCTGGACTCGTCGGAAAAGAGAACATTCAACCATTCTGGAATACCCCAATTTGCATTATCCCTCGCAAACTGAAGTCTTGCGGCTCGATGCTCTCTGGTGAGACGCGGGCCGGTAGAAGCCACCCTCGGTCTGATTTCGTCTTCTCTGAGCCTGTTCCTAAGTTTGCAATGAAATATGCATATTTCTGGAAAGTGCAAGTTCATTTTGTAGCATTCTAGCCGTACAGTGCCGAAATCTTAGTGCAGTTAAACGAAGCCAACGATCATCAACTGGTGTTGTTATCCGATTTCTTCCCTGTCCGCCCCTTCTTCCATATTCCCCTGTTTCGTGGTACCGATTAATTGCTCTTGAAATAGTGCTTTAGTTAACATTCAACAATTTAGCCACGTAACGTTAGCTTCGCCCCCCCTTTTTTAGAAGTGTTACAATTTTTACCACTTCATGATCACTCAAATAGCGTCCAGGACGTTCAGCAGCCATTACAATAAACTCAAAGATTCGAAAATCAACAAGAAACACAGAAAACCTTCATTAATTTAGCTTGAAATCTGAAGAAAAATTGAATGAATACTGATAGTCAAATAAACTCATTCTTGTTTCAGACGTGTTTGAGATTATATGGAAACAAATGTTACTACATAGATGAGATTTTTTTCCCATCATATGTCCAAAAACATTTGTTGACATAGAAACTGCGATCGAGCTGCTTAATCGATTGTGGAATTCAGAATACCAGGTGATGCGACAAGTTTTGTGGTATGTGTATTTTACTCACATTTGAAGAGTATTATTATTTCTTTTAATTTTAACAGCTTTCCGATGCTATTTTATATCAAAAATTACTTTCAGATGCAAGTACGTAATTTTCTCACTTTATTTGAACCGTATTCAAAGTTATTATTGTTTGGTACTCGATTACCTTGTACCTGAAATGGTCCGTTTTCATTTTATTACGATACCTACACATCGAGAAAAAACAATACAAATACGCCTTTTATTATCACGGTATACCTTATATGCTAAAGTTTCCATATTTTCTTCAAAATCCTCATAGTTACATCACTGTTGCAATTGATGCAGATGAAATAAAGATTGGAATCTAGAGTACAGCGTTCATGGGCCCAGTTCCACTGGGCTGCCACTGTATCCACTGTTCTCCTGACTTGCTTTCTGAAAAAGCTTCGGAGCATAAAAGACAAAAACACTCCTCATCATTTCTGATGAGAATTGTTCTTCTCATAATATTTTCTTCTTTATTAACTTTCCCCTATAACTTATGTTGATTGCTTTTCTTACCTCAGATTCTCCTCCTTACACATTGTCATTAGAGAAATATGAAGGGCAATTTACGTCCAAAACTCTCTTCTTCACCAACTTAGTTTTCATATTTTCGTTGCTTGTCTTTGTTTTCCTTGATTTCGACTTTTCTTGCTCTTTTTCCAATTCAGTTTTTTTCGGGACTGTCAGTTAGAGTTATTGCTTTACGATGTTTCCTGGTGAAAGTTTTTTGGGGTCCGGCTCTTGGTATAGGTAGAACGGTTCAGGAGAAAATGGTTCTTTTGATGTGCTTTGTTGAGGAGAATTTGGAATAGATTGCTTTGTAATTATATTCGAAGGCACCATATCAGATTTGTCTATAGATGGAGCTACGTTTTCAAAAATGTTGGAAGGGTTTGGACGATCTTCTTCTTTTTATGCGCTCTTCCCAGGAATAGGCAAACCTGTTACACCACGTGAGTGGGCACCTGGGAAGAATGGTGGTGTCTGTTTACTCGCCTCTTGAAGAGGGCCAAATTGTAAACAAAGGGATACTTATAGAGAGAGGTTCGAGGGATCATTAAGTGTGCCGCCATATGATGGAAACAAAACATGAGTTTTCCCGGAACAAGGTCAGCTCCTTAGAGCATCTTCCGTGGAAGTATCTGTAAAACAGAAAAAGGTCAGCAACTTGTCGATGAGGCGCACAGCCCGTTTTTGCACAATATTCAACATCAGCAACGAATGTTTGGGCGCAGATCCCCATACATGAGAACAATATTCCAAAGCAGGTCGAATCTGTGACTTCTATAGAAACAACAGCTGAGATGACGTAAAGTATCTTTCGGCTCTGAAAAGAAAACTGCGTTTAGCTGATGCCGACCTATTGCTGGTACATGCTCATGCCAGCAAAAGCTGAAGTTGACCGTTATTTCGAGAAGGTGCATCGAATCTTTGGATGCAATTTGATGGCTTTGCATCGTTAGAGGAGGTTCTCCAGCGGGGACCTTTCTAGAAAACGTAGTTGCTTGCATCTTGTTCGCGTTGAAGCTCACCAGGTTCAACTGTCCCCACTCCGTATCTTCTGTAAGTCAGAGTTTAAGTTATCAATTTGTTGACATCTCTGATGCTGAGATTCCGCAGCTGTAATCGGCCGCAGACTACTGAAAGACGAAACCAGGGTACGTCTGCAAAACCGAAGATCTTGTTTTCTGTAGATGACAAAAGATCGTTTTCCTGCAACAGAAACAAGGTTGGTGAAATAATGGATCCCTGAAGTACTCCTGCTTGCAACTGAAAACAATCAGATGTTATACTGTCGACCACAACTTGTATTGATATAGTTGCAAGAAAGCTACTAATCCAACCCCGCAATTTTCGGGAAACCTATTTGCAGTTTATTCAACAAGGCTGCATGCCAAACCCTATCGAAGGCTTTAGAGATATCGAGGGCTATTGCTCTAGATTTCCCATGCTTTTCCATCGTTGATGTACAAACATGAGTGATGTAGGCGAGCAGATCTCCTGTCGATCTTTGTCTACGAAAACCATATTGATGGTCGTTAATAATTCCCTTCAACCCAAAATATTTGATGAGTTCATCGTTTATGACTCTCTCCATCATTTTGGACATAATGGGAAGAAGTACAACAGGGTGGCAGTTTTAGGGTAAGGACTTCTGTCACACTGCTCGGAGCAACATATGCATCAGAGAATATTTCACGGTTAAATGGAACAATGCCAGATGTCTTGAATCCATTTATTATAAACACCTCAAAAAGTCTAGGAACACTTACCAATATCTTTAAAATATGAATTTCATGATTCGAATTTATAGAAATCTTTCGGTTTTGATAGGATGTATTGTATATAATGTATTCTCAAGAAAACAAAATAATATTTGACTTCTCCAAAGCACCAATTATAAAAAAAAATTTTGAAATTTGAAAATGACGAAATTTGGTAAAACTGAAGTAATATTTTCGAAACGATATGGAGGCACTTATATTTTTCAGTACCCAGAAGGTCCACCTCTGTTATTAATGACACTTTGGCATCGTCACGGCATGCTCAATATTAAATTGTCTATTACATTTTGGCCTAAGTCAATCCAAGCCCCCTGAACTGCTAATCGAAGCTCCTGTTCATGATGAAAGACGTTTTGACGCCGGAGATTTCTTTTTAGGGTGTCCCACACATGTTCAATGGTATTCAGATCTGGGGAGCAGGATGGCCACGGTAGAAGATCGATATCATTATCTTCAAGAACGTTCAAGACAACTCTTGCACGTTGAGGAGGGGCATTATCTTGTTGGAAGAGTGGATTTTGACCCATTGTTTGGAGATACGGTACCACGACAGGTAAAACTATCTCATTTGCGTAAGAATTTCTCGTGAGGTTGTTCTGTATGAAAACGAGGTCAGTTCTTCCACCAAGGCGTATACCTCCCCAAAACATCACTGATCGCCTCCCTGTCTAACAAATTCTCGAGCATGCTGGAGACGGTTTTGCTTTCCCAGGTTCCATCCATATTCGAATTCTTCCCGACTCGGGATAATAATTAAATCTAGATTCATCACTGAAGAAAACTGTGGCCCACCTCTCTTGATCCCAGTTTACGTGATCTTGGTACCAAGCTAAACGAGCAGCGCAATTTCCATGGGTCAGTTGTGGAACTCTTAAAGGACGTCTGGAATGGAGTTGACCTTTATGCAGTCGATTTCTCACAGTTTGGTCGAAAATTTGTAGATTATGAACTCGTGATAGCTCTTGAGCTAATTGAGATACTGTGGTAGTACGATCTCTTCTGGCTTGTAAAACCAAAAATCGGTCTTGGGCGACTGTAGTCATCCTGAAACGACCTGTATAGCGTTCTTCTACTCTACCTGTTTCATTGAAACGCGACCATAAACGGTTTATGACACTTGGGCTACTTCCCAGAACCCTGGATACTTCCCGTTGTGAGCTCCCAGCTTGGAGCATGCCAACGGCTCGTAACATCTCTTCTCTAGTCAAATGTCGTCTTTCCATGCTCGAATCACAAAACTTGAATATTTTATTTGTGCTTACAACAGAAACAAAGTGCCAACTAACTGATTTCAAACACTGAATACATGAAATGATTATAAAGCAGCGTCGCACCTGCTGCATTTTTAGTTTTTTATAAAGAAAAACTGAAATCTATTGCGGCACTCTACATAATTTGGTGAGAAATTGATGCAGGTGTTCATTTCTTTCAAAAAAATCATCCATATTGATCGTTCTTGATACGATATATCGATATTCAGTAGTGTTCCCTAGACTTTTTTGAGGTGTTTATTGACAGGTGAAAGGGCCAATTGAAAGCATTTGTACTTAATTGATTTTGTAGATTGTCATACTGTTTCCCCTATTGCTTCTTATTCATGAGTCTTGAGCACCAGACAAATACGTCTTGAACAGACCGAATACAGAAATATCAAGGTGCTGCAACTTGTGAGAGCAGTGTGGGGGAAACGATAACAAGACTATTCCGTTTTCTTTAGCTAAATGGAGTGTTCTGATACATGAATGTGAGAAATGGATATCCAACAGAATAAGGACTAGACTTTCTTTTGAAAGTCTGACATGGTATATGAAATGTTTAATAAAGCAATAAAATTCTTCGTCGGTTATCCATCCACCTGAATTTGCTTTGCTAATGCAGATGGAGGGCCATAATGAATGAAGTGATTGTGATTATATTCTCTCGGGAAATTAAACATTGGTGGGAGGTGAGAATCTATAGCTGAGACTGCTACAACAAGGGTGGCATTAGTTCCTCTTTCTCTGGAAGTAACGAATCCAACATTACGCTTTCTTTTTGCAGCGGTTTCATCTACATCCCATATAGAAGAGGCTGAAAATTTATATCTGTCCAACACTACTACCTACTTATCGAAATAATTTTGTTGAAACGTTGAAACGATTAAATGAAATTGCTCCATCGCGACTCGTGGCTTCAGATTGCCGATTGGATAAGGTTGGATTTCTTTTCAGAAAAGTTGTCATCCAGTCTCTGCCAGCCATCCTTCTTTCTTTCTAGAAATCACATATTTTAATTGAAAATTGAATAGTACAATCATACGCTAGACGACGTACATCCTCAGGCCCAAGTCCATGGAACATCTGGGCAAGCCGAAGCATGTAATAGCGCAAACTGTTCTCTTGTTCCTCTATAAAAACTTGACGTGTGGATACGTATCCATAAGACACATTGTCTGGGTGACTTCTATATCGGGCAATGAATCGTCTAAGAGATTCCTGCATATATCGTAGTCTCTAGCAGCTTGACATAACTTTTTCTGTTCATTGATTACCTCATTTGCAGCCACTTTCCTAATGTTCAGAGGTGTAGTCCATCTATCCGTGTTTCTCTGGTAATGACGCATCTTGAAAAGTAGAAAAATAATCTAATCATTAATCATGTTGGCTGAAAATTCCGATTGAGGGGTCCTACGAAGAGGCAAAAAGTCCCATCGAAGTACTTCTTGCCCCTTACAGACTTCGAGAGATGTTCTCGAAATATTTCTATCTGAAAGGAAACCAGATATTGTAAGTGTTGCCGAGCACTGGTGCAGTCCTGAGAGTGTAAATACCATGACCATCCCTAGATACCTACTTGCAGATTCATATTGCCGCCCCTCAAGAGCCCACGGTGGATCAATGGTTTACATTAAAGCTGGATTACTAGTGAAAAATTTATGTGTGTCACGCTTTTCAGAAGAAATGGAATGTGAAATAAGTGGAACAATAGTGATGGCTCGTGATATCCGCTTGGGCATTATTAGTGTGTATCGGCCATGTTCTGGTACCTTCGAGGTGTTTCTGGACAGGATATCGCTTGCTTTGAATTTTTGTTGCAATTCAGCTGACATTATATTCCTATGTGGTGCTTTGAACGTTGATTTTTTTAAAACAGAATGTATGAACCGTAAGTTACTTGTAGATTTAATGAACTGCTATAATCTAAAAGTCTCATCAGATAATCCTACCAGAGTATTCACGAATATCACAGGTCACACATCAATTTCTAAGGTTGATTATATTTTGACCAATGCAGAATTATCAAATTGTAATGTACAAACTTATGAAGCCCATATCAGTGACCACCTTGCCCTCTCACTTGATCTATGTATTAGCTTCCATAAAAAGCCGAAACTGTATCGAGAATGGTCAGAAGTTTAAACGATCAAAATCTTAATAAGTTTGCATCGAGTATTTCTCAATGTAATTTTCAGGACTTATACATAGATTCTGATGTTGATGAATGTTTTGGAGCATTTGTAGATACCATTCAACATATCTTTGAAATTTGTTGCCCTCTTATGCGTAGTACCAATTATACTCTTAACAGGAAAAACTGGATTACTCCAGAAATTGTTTTGGCCAAATGTGACCTACAAAATCTTCATTGGTTACATTCTAATATGAAAACTCAATCCTCTAATGATTTATATAAGAAAGCCAAATCCTATTATAAATCCTTAATCCTAAGAACCAAATACAATTTTCACAGTGAACTTATTGATAAATCTGTAAATAAAAATAGAACTGTGTGGAATCTAGTAAATACTATGACTGGTCGAAAACGTATGGAACAAAATTCTATTGCACTGGTTATTGATAATGTTACGCATAACGATCCCAAGGATTTGGCTGAGATTTTCGCTAATCATTTCACTACAGTTGCCGAATCTTCCCTCAACAGTTATTATAAAGACTCAATGTCATCCTCATGTACGACGTCACGTATGTTAGACACAACCTTTTTCTTCCACCCAGTCCTGGAGCATGAAATCCATGATGTTATAAGATCACTCAAAAACAACAAAGGTTCTAGTGTTGAATTCATCTCAGCACGAATTCTGAAGATGATATCAGCCGACATTTCGCTCATGTTATTAACCTGTCAATTAGCACAGGCGTATTTCCTCGTATTCTGAAAAAAGCAATCGTCATTCCTATTCATAAAAAGGATGATGTACACGATATCATGAACTATAGACCTATATCTATCTTAAGTGTCTTTTCCAAGGTTTTTGAAAGAATAGTGTTTGATAGAATGATGAAGTACCTAGATAAATTTCAAATACTTGATACTGCACAACATGGTTTCAGAACCGGCCGCTCGACTCAAACTGGAGCATTGCAGTTCGTGGAGTTCGTCTATCGTTGCCTTGATAATGGTCAATATGTTGCTGGATTGTTCTTTGACTTGTCTAATGCGTTTGATAGTCTTGCTATCCAGTTTATATTGGATAAATGTTATAATCTTGGATTCAGAGGCGTGTTCTTGAACTGGATTCGTAGTTATCTGGAGGACAGAACTGCCTCAATCAGGGTTCACGACTCGTTCTCAAATGAACAGTACTGTAAATTAGGAGTACCCCAGGTTTCTGTCTTGTGGCCACTTCTATTTCTGTTATTCATCAACGATCTGCCACCAAATTTGAAAAAAATATTCTACAGAAAATCTAATATTCGCAATTTATTATCAAATATAATCTGGTTGATACTGTTCGCTGATGACTCTTCCATAGCTATTACTGCTGAGACTCTTGAGGAGCTTCAAAAGTTATGCGAGCTGCTGGTGGAGAGTTTCGTAGAATGGTGCCATTTTAATGCTATTATGATCAATGTCAACAAGACGGAATGCATTCACTTCACTCTGTCGTCTTGTGATCAGGGTAGCATAACAATAAGGTATTTAGATACAGTCATCTCTTCGAAGGACACCACTAAATTCCTCGGCGTTCACATCGATAGGAATCTGAAGTGGGGTGCACATATCGATGCGATTTGTAAGAGGCTGAATAGTTCCTATTATGCCCTAAATAGAATCAAGAGTTCACTACCTCTAAGTTCCTTGTGAACGTTTATTACAGTTTGGTATATAGTCACCTGTCCTATAATATCTTACTGTGGGGAAATTCCTCAGACGTAGGTAGAGTTTTCATCATCCAGAAAAGAATTCTGCGAATGATGTTCGATACAGCTCCACAATCTTCATGTAGACCGTTGTTCCTGAAGAATGGTATCCTCACATTGGCGTCTATTTTCATTTTGAGATGCCTCGTTTATATTAAAGAGAATGAAAGTAACATGACTAAACTTTCTAACTTTCATTCCCACAATACTAGAAATGAGGAAACATTATGTATCCCTAAACACAGAACTTCTAGATTTGAAATGTCGCCCCTGTACCAGGGTATCAGATTGTTCAATCATCTTCCACAGCATATACAGGGTCTAAGTGTAAATAGATTTAAGGTAGCAGTTAAGAATTTACTTTTAGCAAAATGTTTTCATACTGTGAATGAGTTTCTATGTGTTGATTTAGATAATGTCTAAATGTCTTTTCTATTGACCTGTCCTATACATACTTGTGATGTCTTAAGGGATCAATAAATTATTATTATTATTATTATTCGAGGTTATAAAATGAAAACGGAAAAACACTGGAAAAACGTTATTATTTATTATTTACTAGGATAATGAGCTTGAGTTGCAACTTACTTAAATCCTCTCTGTTCACTGATTTCGCAGCTAGGACTAAAACAAACAGCAGCTATTTTTTTTACTTTCGTATGAGTAAAAATTATGATCGCCCTGCTACTCGTACCTTCCATGGTAGAAGACTGGTGTCTATCGTCTATCTCAACCCCTTCCTGCTTCCTGTGACGTGAATCGTTCATTCCTATCGCTGTTCTACACTGAGTAACATATGTACTTTTTACTCGACGAACTTTCAACCCCGCTCTACCCTAAGATTCTGCATTTTCCGTCTGAGGTTTTCGCAAGAATTCCGAGTGCACAACACCTCGATAATCAAAGAGAACACTCAACTTACTTCGACTTTATTCCGAAGCTTGACTGGTTTACAAGTCAAATTCATAAATCCCTGTCTCATCACCAGTTACAATGCGTTTTATGAATGTGGGATTAGAATTGACTCGTTCTAGCATATCTTAAGCCACTTTTTCGCTATTCAATTTTCAAAGAAAATTCAGGTTTTTGAAACTAGTCGAGCGCAACGCGTTCTATGTGGAAACAATCGTTGAAAATGGTACAAATTGATTCATGAGAGACAGAAAGTTCATTGCCTATCTCTCTAAAAATTAAATGACGATTTTCAATTGCCATTTCCTTCACTTTATCAATGTTAACTTCAGCTGAAGATGTTGATGGTCAACCAGAGGGAGGCAAATCTTCCACCTACACTGTATCACTTATATGAACGTGTTTTTGATAAAGTCGATTCACTGTTAGCCTTCTGCAACATTCTCAGCGATTCGGTACACGAAATTCCATTTGCAATACAAAATTTGAGACAAATTCTTTGTTCGATATTGTTATCTATTGTGAAAATCACAAAAGTGAGGATTGACAAAATCCAGCACTGTGAACAAACTAAATGACAGCTCGCGTTCAAACTCAGCGTCAACGTAGAAGTGGTGCCAACTTAGCAACAACAAAAATGTTGACAATCGTTTTAAGCAGATTGTTTAACCCATTAACGCCCAAAATTTAACAAATTATATTTTAATTGATTTAGCTTCAATTATATACGCAAAAATACAAAATAATAAAGGACAGATAAAAAAATTAGAAAAAAAATTTTTGTAAAGTTATAGGGGTGTACAATGGGCAGATCAAGTGTGAAATACACTCGGAGGTAAAATTAGCGGAACACTCGAAAATTTAACCAAATTCGAAGTCCGATATTTTTCCTAATTCTCAACCGATTTAGATGATTTTTCGGCAAGTTATAGATCAACTCTTCTGCTTTGCAGAAATTAAAAGAGAAAACAAAAAAGATTTGAAAAAAAATTTATACGGGGGCAAAACTGAAAGTGTTTTTTTGTCAAAAATTCGTAACACCCTTTGGAATTTGGTGGTACGAGTTGAAACGTACAATATCATGGTCTGTCAAGACACATCTTCCTACAGTAACGCCCTTCTTGTTTCATGCGTTTATCTTTATTTTTGCAAAATATATTTAATTTCAAGTGGAAAATCACCATTTTGGAGAAATTCCATTGAATCAAGAAATTTTCATTAAAATTCGTCTATCAATTTGGAATTTTCTTATTATCACTAAGGCGTGTCGAAATTGTCGTTTGCGATTTTTATGTTCGAATTGCGTTAGTTATTGATGACAATTTGGTTAATTTGGTGAAAATTAGGAATTCATAGGAGATAACAGTCGGTAGGTATTAAAATACACAACCGAATTCTGGGACCATTGATAAAACTTTTCATTTACACATGTGCACACCTTTTTTTTTATCAAATATGAAATACAACACACGTTTTTTTGTATATGACCACATTTGCACTTGTTTAAAAAATGAGAGTTTTCCATTCTTTGATTTGATACAAATTCGATCGGTTGCGGTGTTTTGTGATTCTTTTACTGTTTACGATTCGAAACGGTATTTTTCATTCAGAATGAGAGATTTACCACCAACCTCAGTAGCAAGGACAGTTACAGTGATCGAGGAAGGGCGCACCTACCGCTCAGTCGCTACCATGTTGGGTGTCTTGACGTCGGTTATCCATCGAATCTACCGACGTTACAGGGAAACTGGATTGTACGTGAGGAGGCGAGGACAAGGAAGAAATCGGGCAACCCGCGCTATACATGACCGTTTCATCGTCAATCAAACCATAAGAAATCCTCGTCTTACTGCTGTTCAGGCACGTAACCTTTTACAAGCAGTGGATAACATTAACGTCAGTGTGAGGACAGTCAGAAGACGATTAAATGAAGTTGGTCTGAGATCATACGCGCAAGCAAGAGCACCAAGACTCGATAGAGCCCATCGGGTAGCAAGATTGGCGTTTGCTAGGGAGCATGTAGCATGGACAATCAATCAGTGGAGACGAGTTTTATTTAGTGATGAGAGCCGATATTGTGTGAATTTCGTGGATGGTAGAGATAGAATATGGAGGCATCGAGGGGAACGGTAAAATCAAGCGAACTTCGCAGGAACTGAGCAATACGGTGGAGGGTCAGTTATGATATGGGGAGGCATATGCTTGGGAGTACAAACAGAACTGGAGATTATTGGCAATGGATCACTTAATGCCCATCGGTATATAACAGAAATCTTGGAGCCCCATGTTGTGCCTTTTGCTCCTTACATAGGCGAAAATTTCCTTTTTATGCACGATAACGCGCGCCCTCATACTGCGCGCATAGTGATAGAATATCTCAATGAAGTTGGGATCACACGATTGGACTGGCCGTCGCGGTCACCGGATTTAAACCCGATCGAACACGTTTGGGACATTCTTGGAAGAAGGGTTCGACAACGGAATCCAGGCAACGTTGAAGAGCTGACATTGGCTTTGGTGGAAGAGTGAGACAACATACCTCAACAGATGATAGACAACATCATTGGGAGTATTCGAAATCGTATGCGCGCTGTAATAAGAGCTCGGGGGGGTCATACTCGCTACTAAAATCAAATGTTTTTTTTTTGTGGGTCATCATGAACATTTTCTCAAAATGTTCATTTCATTTCACGGATGTATCGCCAGGATACACACCTGCTCTCAATTTTGGATAGGAATGATAATTATTATAGGGTGTCACACAAAAAAATTCAAAAATAAATGTGCAAAATCAACGATTTTTTCAGTGTACTTCGAGTTCTCCCGGAGCAAGAAATTGGCCAGTGAATTTCAAAATTTTTCATTTCGTTAGATTTCCGCTTCTCTAATTTTGATTTTATTTTTTAGCTAACCTCCGATGTTATGCACCTACGCAAGATTAAAAATAAATTCTTGGAATTTGTGAGTTTTCGCTTCAAATTGAATATCCCTTGTAAAAATAGAGATAAATGCATAAAACAAGAAGGGCGTTGCTGTAGGAAGATGTGTCTTGACAGACCATGATATTGTACGTTTCAACTCGGACCACGAAATTCCACAGGGTGTTACGAATTTTTGACAAAAAAAACACTTTCAGTTTTGCCCCGTATAAAATTTTTTTCAAATTTTTTTTTTCTCTTATAATTTCTACAAAGCAGAAGAGTTGATCTATAACTTCCCGAAAAAATTATCTAAATCGGTTGAGAATTAGGAAAAATATCGGACTTCGAATTTGGTTAAATTTTCGAGTGTTCCGCTAATTTTGCCTCCGAGTGTATATCGAAACTCCAAAGTACTCTGTTATGGCAAATAACACATCTTAATGGATTTGTAATCATTTGAGGTGTATGGCCATTATTTTGATGATCTGCATCCACTGGCACACTCGATAAACCACGACTTTTTGAGGGTTTTGATCGTCGCAAATAATCCCGAGCGATACTCCGTCTAAATGCCAACTGATCCAGAAATGCAGGACGTTCTTTTTTCTTAGCAATGATATGCATTTGAATTTGCCTTATCTATAAGATAGGTAAAAATTACCCACCACCATTTTTTACCTTTCATTGCCACACGATATAGACTGATGGATTGATCCATTTGATCCACACGGCCCATCCCCCATTGTAATTCTGAAATGCTTGCGGCATATTGAAGTCCACTTTCTCCTTTCTTATTGAACACCAACGTTAAGTTAGTGCCAATAGTGCAAACATTGTTGTCCTTCAATCGCACAAACAGTATTTCATTGGTTTTATCAAAGCGATAGTCTCAAGCAGCTCGAGGTTTCCTTTTCATTTCCTTCACTGTATCTAGTGGACATTTTTTTGCCTTAGTGTCCCCGATTCTCTATAGCCAGCCATTCGTCACTCAAGTCACTCAACAAATTATAGCTTGTGAAAAAGTTATCGAAGTAAACGATATGCTCTTTTAGATTTACGGGCATTTTTTGCAAAAGACACTTTACCACCCTAGATCCCAAGGGGTCAGTAGATACTTCGGTTGACTCTCCACAACATATATCAAATGCGTAGCAATAACCATCAGAGCTAGTCCCACCCCTGTTTCGATATCCAAAGCGCACTGAGTTTCCCATAATGAACTGTTTGGCTGGATGATGCCCATAGTATTTGATCATTGATTTGTTAATAGACAAATTCTTATTGAATACTCCCACTGACAAGAGTTCTTCTGTAAAATATCAAACTTACCTTATACATCCTGTCAATATATAAAGCTATCAATGTATTGTCAACAAAATGTATATTTTGTTTTATCTCCATGTTGCGGTTTCTCGACATATAGTCTGAAACGAGTGGCAAGCTTAGATATTAGTCCAAAGACCAATATGCACGTTCTGTAGGCAATTGGTATTTTAGGTATCCCTAAAAAACCTTTCAAACTTTCTATGTCAAATTGAAAACCATGCCTATTGTTTTGTCCCGCATACAAAAGACTCTGTTCCACTATCAAATTACACATTTGATGGTCAAAAAGCTTCTCGAAAAGTATTACTGGACTAAAGTCCTACTACATGCGGAGTAGAGTAAATTGGTAAGGTTTTCCGCCAAATAGGATTAACTGAAGCTACAATACTAGCCTCAGACATACGAGGACGTTTTGAAGTTGAAGCATATGTCGAAAGCGTCTCATTGTCCCTCTATCACCATCCGAGGATAGTCTTCCACGTCGTACTACTTCTACAATTCCAGGAACATCTCTTGGCACTCCTTTTCGTCAGTTATCAGGTCTGGCGGAACAATCAGAAAGTCGTATGCATTATCGTCTTCTTCAGCAATTATGAAATTAACTGCCTCTTCTAATTGAAAATATCGTGATTATTCTTGGAGTACCCGCATGTGTACGGTGGGCGGCAATGGGTTAAATAATCAATTCCCATTAGTTTTTTGACAGAATGTACTTACCATATTGCTGAAAATCATGAAAGACACGTTTGACTCCCTGTAAATTTTTTTCTAGGTATCGGATGGATTGGAATTTCTTAGATTTCATTTATAATGGTGTTTGGAACAATCTTATATAAACTTTGAACTGGTTACTAATTTTTATCTTTTTCTCCTATTTTATTGGTCTAATTTGAAAGAACTATTACCCTTATTGAAAATCTTCAATTCAATTTACTTCAATCATAAAAATACTCATGGCAGAATCAATGTTTAACATACAAACACAAATACAAGTGTAATAATTTCAAGATCGCAAACAGCTTCTTCTCAGAATGTTTTGATCACACAAAAACCACCAAAATCAACATTTGGGTGAATTCTTTTCTACATCGGTTCGTAAATGTCAAACTGAATATAATCCAACTTTAAATCATGTGGATTACTGGACAAATTTATCAGAACGTGGGTGACAATAAATGAATATGTTTGCGTCCGCTTTATCACTGGTATTTCCAGAAAACGATGTTTGAATTCAGCATATGAGAACTTAAAAAGAGCCGACACGAAAACCAAACTAACACTGCAAATATGGAATCTTTGATAACGAAAGTATTTATGACGATGAATTTTTGGGTTGGGACTCGCTCCGAGTTTGACGATACTCACGGGGTATCATATAATATGTTATTTTCATATTCATTTATGGACGTAAAGCTTTGGTCAATACAAGTGGATGTTTATTATATTCATATCTCTCCCATTTATTTTATTTTATTTTCTATGAATTTAGCATTTTTTTCTATGTTCATGTAATGTAGAAAAATTCAATAATTCATTTTTATTACGCGAAATGCAAACATTCATCATATCGAACTTGCAGAGTTATTTCTAGAAAAAATAAATGAGTTGATATCGGGTATTCCGTGAAATTGCCCCAAGCTATAGCTCCTTCAATTGTTGATATTTTAACAGCCTGCAACATTTTTATTGATCTGTCACTTCCGAAAATACCGAAAGTTGTTCATTACTTGGTATTTGCAATGTTTTTTCGATTAGTTATTGTATTTTGAGTACTTAAAGTGCTGTACTTTATGAGAAAAAAAAATTTGAAAAATTTCGGAGAAGAACTCACATTTCCAATTCATGGATGTAATTCGTAAAATTGGCTACTGCGTCAGTTTCTGATAAAATTTTTCTGGCCTAGAAAGTGTTTTGCTCATTATTTCGGTTCCGATAACTCGGATGATAAGAACAAATAGAGGAGAAGGTGGAAATGTGGCCCCTGCAGGTATATTGGCCCCCTTCGATAATTATAATTTAGAAGCACGCCATTTAGTCAATTTTTGGGCAAACGCGTAGCTCTTGTGCATG
This sequence comes from Cryptolaemus montrouzieri, assembly GCA_013387265.2. Taxonomy (NCBI): domain Eukaryota; kingdom Metazoa; phylum Arthropoda; class Insecta; order Coleoptera; family Coccinellidae; genus Cryptolaemus; species Cryptolaemus montrouzieri. The sequence continues at coordinate 14,052,971 of JABFTP020000062.1, read as the reverse complement.
TGTCAATTAGTATCCAAAATTTCAGACGAGAGCGTTACGTTGCTTGTGCGTGAACCTCTCGGAAGAAAACCTATACTACCACCTGACCTGGAAAAAATTAGTGAGAATATATTTTGTTTATGCAGTAGAAATATTCCCGTGTGGGGTAGCTAGTCCTCCATCGGGCGCCTCCCCAGGTGGCGGATAGGGGAATGCCTCCCAGATATGGGTGGTATCGAGGAAATGAAATACTCGAGGCGGACCAAAACTAGCGTTGCAGTGTCTGTTCCCAAATTGGGCGACTGCAAACGGCGACTGACTCAGAATGGGCGGCCGATACTCAAGCCAAAATATGGCATAAAGGAAGGCAACGGGATACCACCTTTATTATTATTTTTCCCAAGAGAATAACATGAGTACATTTAATTCAAAATTTTCCGGAGGTATAAATAGTTCTCCAATCGGATCTCCGGGGAGAACGGCTTTAAATGTAACAAACATAAAAGCAAATTTAAGAAGACCACTAAAGATCGGAACGTGGAATGTAAGAAGCCTGTATGAGGCTGGAAAATTGGCAAACCTCACACGTGAAATGAACAGACTTCAACTTGATATCCTGGGCGTTGCTGAAACCTGGTGGCCTGGTGTAGGGAAGTGCAATGTAGATAACGGAATGTTCTTTTACTCTGGAAATGAAGATCCAAAACACAGGAAAGGTGTGGGAATCGTTATAATTAAAGAACTATCAAAATATGTCGTGGACTTTGTTCCATATTCGGATCGCACTGCTTTATTAAAAATCGGAGCTAAGCCAAATAATCTTAATATAATACAGGTATACGCACCAAATGCGTAAGCGTAGGACCATGAACTAGAACAATTCTATGATGAAATCAAAGAACTGTTAAAATTGACTAAAAAACATGACGTGAATTTAATTATAGGTGACTTCAATGCTGAAATAGGAAAAGGAAAATTCGAGGAGATAATTGGATTATATGGTCTAGGAGAAAGAAACGAGAGAGGTGATCGACTGTTACAATTTTGCCAAGAAAAAAACATGAAAATAACGAACACATGGTTTGAACTCCCGCCGCCTATACACATGGAAATCCCCAGCGGACCGAACAGACAATGTAGTTCGGAACCAACTAGATTTCATCCTCATTAACCAAAGATTCAGTTCAACCATGAAGAGAGCTTATACATATCCTGGAGCGGATGTTCCTTCTGATCACGTATTATTGGTGGCCGTCATGAAAATTGCTTTGTCAAGTCATAAAAAGTCAACCATACAACGACAGATAGCGTTAGAAAAAATGGAGAACCCAATAATAAAATCTGAGTTGAGCAATGAGATAAACTCACAAATCCAAATAATAACTTCGAATATTGAATACAGGCCAAATCAAACTTCGACAAGGATAATGGACACTGTAACAAACTCAATGCAAAACATACTAGGGTATAAAACAAAGAACGAAAAGCACAAATGGATGACAGATGGGATCTTGTTTCTAATGGACAAACGACGAGAGCACAAAAACAAAAAAGATAGTAAGTACAAAGACATTCAAAGACTTATAAGGTCAAAGATTAGAATAGCAAAAAACGAATGGCTTAAACGTGAATGCCAAGAAATCGAACAACTACAAAACCAACATGATGACTTTAACATGCACAAAAACTGAAGGAAACTGCTGGTATATATAGAAAATGAGAACAACTGTAACAGTCAATAATAACAACCAGATAGTCCTCGACAGCAAAGAGAAAAACAATGTTTGGGAAAAGTATATAAAAGAACTATTTGATGATGACAGACCTCCAGCTGATGTCAATATTTCACTAACCGGTCCACCCATAACTAAAGACGAAATTGAAAAAGCTATACGCGACGCAAAAAATAATAAATCAGTTGGCCCAGATGAAATTCCTTCAGAAATACTTAAACTCCTAAATGAAAAAGGCATCACAGCTCTACATAAAGTGTTTAACACTATATATGAGACAGGCCACTATCCCAAGCAATGGTTGTGCTCAACTTTTATCCCCCTGCCTAAAAAGACCAATGCAAGAAGATGTGAAGACCACAGACGCATTAGCCTGATGAGCCATACCTTAAAAATATTTCTTAAAATCATACACCAGAGAATTTACAAAAAATGTGAAAGAGACATAAGTGACTCGCAGTTTGGGTTTAGACAAGGGTTAGGTACAAGAGAAGCAATAGTCGCCATACAAGAGCTTGTCCAGAATTGCCATGATCAGAGAAAGGATGTCTGTCTATGTTTCATAGACTACGAGAAAGCATTCGATCGTGTACAGCACCACAAATTAATGCAGCTTCTAAAAAGGCTTGATATAGACCAAAAAGACATACTATGCATTGAGAATTTATACTGGAACCAAACAGCACAAATAAAAGTAGACAATAATATGTCTAATGACATCCAAATTAGAAGAGGAGTACGACAGGGATGTGTGCTTTCTCCACTCCTATTCAATTTGTATTCAGAGACGATTTTCCAAGAGGCACTAGAAGACATGGAAATGGGAATCAAAGTCAATGGAGTGTGGATAAACAATATCCGATATGCTGACGATACGGTCTTAATAGCTGACAACATGACCGACCTGCAACAATTGGTCAATAGGGTAGGTGAACAAAGCCAATCAATGGGCCTAAATATAAATGTAAAAAAAACAAAATTTATGATTATCTCCAGAAACCAGCAAACGTTCGAAAACTCTAAGCTAATATTTAACGCAAGGCTCATAGAAAGAGTAGAAAAGTTTAAATACTTGGGAATCTGGCTGTTTCAAGACTGGTCATCAGAAAAAGAGATGAAATATCGCATAGAGCAAGCACGACAGGCATTCCTAAAGTTTCGAAAAGTGCTACATTTGGTCGGTGCTTCTTTATGGTATGGAAGGTTGGACATTAAAAGCGAATGAAATAAACAAATTAGAGGCTTTCGAGATGTGGCTATACCGCAGAATCCTTAAAGCACCCTGGACGGCTAGATTGACAAATGAGGAAATTCTTAGACGAGTTAACAAACAACGTGAACTGTTTGCAGTGATCAAAAAGAGGAAAACAGCATATCTGGGTCATATAATGCGAAACACGAAATATCAATTCCTGCATTTGTTAATCGAAGGCAAGATCGAAGGCCGGAGAGGGATCGGATGGAAGAAAATGTCTTGGCTGCGAAATATCAGGCAGTGGACAGGACTACACGATATACAGTCATTGATACACACCGCAAGAGATGGAGACGCAATGGAAAATGTTATCGCAAACATCCATTAATGGATATGCATTAGAAGAAGAAGAAGTAGAAATATTATGGACTGACAAGAATGGATGCAAGACCAATGGCTTATCAGTTAGCTTTAAGAAACAACATCGGAAATAATTTTAGAAATGAAGTGAAGCAATCAAAGAATTTTTCGATATATTAGAAACTGAAATGGAAAATAAGAATTATCCCCTCGCGGGATTTTTAACGTAGACGAGACTGGATTGACAATTGTGCAATCTAGAATACCACAGATTGTAGGTAAAAAAGGAAAGAAACAGATTGGAACCTTGACTGCTGCAAGTCAATATGTACTCTTGTTTAGTGCATGAGTGCTTCTGGTATGTTTGTGCCACCAATGATGATATTTCCTAGAAAAAACTTTACTGATATTTTAATGAAAGGTGCGCCACCTGGATCGATTGGAAAAGTTCATCCATCTGGTCGGATCCAATCAATTTTGTTCACTGACTGATCAAGATGCGACAGGTGTGTATGTGTTCTGCCGGAGGACATTCAGCCCATCCCCGGAGATAAGATTCGAACTTCTAATCGTGGAAGAAAGACTACCACAGTAAAAGCAAACACATCCTCTTCATACAAGAAGGAATTAAGTGAATCTTTGCGCTCAGCAGAAACTCGTGGCCGAAGTCATCATCATCCAGCAGTAGCTCTGAAAGTGATGTAGTCGTAGAAACAGATTCGGAGAATGACGACAGGATTGGTTGCTCTCCAAATCTAAATCCTATTGAACATTTATGGGATAATCTCAAACAGAAAATGAGATAGCGCCAGGATAATCCAAGAACCCCACAACAGCTCCTCCAAGCCGTCACAGAGGAGTGGCAGAATATCACCCCAAAGGAGGTCGAAAACCTAATACAAAGCATGCCTAGGCGGATTCAGGCATTTATCAGGGCAAGAAGAGGTAATACAAGCTACTGAGGTCGAGAAAAAACACCTACTTCTTGAGAAAACAATTTTCAATTATTTACTACATGCGGAAAGAATCTCTTATTTTCTTTTATTTGTTTCTTTCTTAAAATGAACTTTAATATATTTCTTTTTCAATAGAAGTATCTCAAAAAGCATCAATTCACTACCAAATAAGAAAATATAGGCTAGTATCTATAAGAGTAAGATCATTTTCTGTAGTTGACCACTTGAGAATGAGCTGGCGGTCGAAATAGATCGTGTTTATAAAATTAAAATTGTGGAAAATATAGGTATATATTATAATTTACTTCGTCTTCGTTGAAAATGAATTTCCATAAAATAAGTAAACCGTCAATATTACTCATTAGATCGGGAAGAAATGGCAACAATAAATCTATTGCTGGTTTGAATCAGACAGAACGAAAAATTGTATAAGCGAAAGTGACTCGGATCTATAAAAACGGGAATACATGGTTGGATCAATTTACTGGATAATTTTCCAGAATAACTACAATTCACATGGACTATTACCAAATATAGTTGACCAATATTGCCTTTATATTACCAAAAACTGAAATTAAAATCTATTTTTCGCATGCCAATTCTTGATCCTATCATTAATTCAAAAATACCACCAGAAGAACCTCGTCTGATGTCAAGTCGATGTGGGTGGTACAACTACGACGCAAAAAATCATTATCTATTCATTATGCAACATTTTGTGTAACTGTGAAATTATCAAAAACCCGTCTGTTGTAAAATAAACACATTCAAATTATTAATCTAATCAGAGTTGGCGTATCGAATGACATAGAACAGCGGGATTCACAAATTATCATATGACTAATTATTGTATGTTTTGTCATCTTTAAAATTCTTCTATATTTTACTTTATTTTATTACTGTATCAAATTACCTTCTACCATATAAGAGGTCGTGATGTTGAAATTATTTCATTAGGATTCTCTTGGCTACAGAATAAAAGAATAATGGGTGTAGTTTGAAGGGTCAACCATGTGGTTGTTGTTTTTCTGAAATATTATTCGAATAACACTTTTTCTTACAGAGTAAAAAGAAAGTTACAATATTTTTGAACAAAATGGGCCTGTTCCATTCAAGATAAGCATATGCTCAAAATTTAACGATATGATACAATTTTATTATCAAGAGTAGCACGGTCATAGTAGGTAAAGAGAAGGTTCAACTTCGGAATGAAGAATAATGAGCTGTATATTGGTACAAACCTTTATTTTGTTGTCCTTAATGTTGTCTCAAAAGTCATATTTGCTATCGCGTCCACATCTTAAAATATTAAAGATCAAAGGTCATAAAATCGTTTCTTCGTAATATCTCGCCATAGAGTGAATTAAGAAAACGAAAAGTACGTGATTTGATATTTTGTTTGAAAAAAGAACAAACCATGTTCACAAGACCAACCAAACAATCAAAAGCTGCTACGATCGCGTCATTTAAAATATCTCATAAATTGAAACAATAAACAGAAATCATGTCTGCTATTAGAGAACTTCAGTCCGACTGTCACAAGGGGTATTGAAGTCATGAGTCAGGACATGGCAAATAAACTATGACTTCATGAAATGTACATACTTCTTTTTATAGTTTCGACCGATATGACAGACACTGCCCAGCTGTGTATTTTTATTCGGATGGTATTCAATGACATGTTGGCTAAGAAAGAATTTTTAACAATCATTCCACTGAAGGGGAAGACCCGTGGCGAAGTTTTCTTCGCGTTTTCTTCAATTTTATTAAAAACTACAAGCTAACAATATATAAATTAGACGTCGCGGAAAATTCCTAGAAAGGTTTCAAGAATTATTCCCTGAAATAACAGCTTTTCTGGACGAAAGAGGTGATGACACTCCGATGTTAAAAAACGAAACTGATTTGGCATTTTTGAAGGGAAAACTATTATTGAGATGATTAGCGCAGTAAACGAATTCAAAAGTAAATTGCTACTTATGATAGATCAATGATTCCTCAGTTGAATTATAATACGTATGAGGCGGAATTATCGAATAGTTTGGGACAATTCGAAATGCGTTATTATGATTGCAGTAAATTGGCAAATATAACATCATTTATGCGTTATCCTTTTTCATGTAAAAACATTGAGGTATTCGCTACTGAAATAGCAAGTCAGTTTGATATGAACTCATGTTCTGTAGAAAATGAGTTGGTGCAGATTATATCAGATATACATCTCAAAGCTACAGCATCTGAGACAAATTTTTGGTGTTTTATATCTGAAGATAAATATCCGAATCTATGAGTTTTTTCATTGATATTATAGAGAAGAACCTAACTAAACCTAACCCAAACCTTGACTAAAATAATGTATATTGTGCGGAAAGCTAATATCTATATATGCTTCGGTACATTCTACCTAGGTAGGTATGTAGATATGGGGTATCGTGTATGTACGACAACCCTGCATCGCACATACTTGCAGCTTCTCAGAGTCGATCGTAAGTAGTCTAAAAACATTGGGGTAGGCAGCCAGCAGTTCAAGTTTCAGCACCACTGCTCGAAGGTCTCCTGATTGAGGAGAATGTTCTAGCATTACTCGGTTCTGTGATTGAAAATTCTATTATTATTCAGAACGATATAGTGCAAAACATCGAAATTAGTGGTACAAGCATTTCGAGGATCCTAAAAAAGCACAATTTTCATTCTTATAAGATCCAGCTTTGTCAAAAGTCAATGGAAATGATTTTAATAACCGAATTTAATTTTGTATGTGGGTGTTCGATAGAGTAACGGAAAATGAAAATTTCCTGTAAATGTATTGTTAAGTGGTGAATGTACTTTTCACATCAATGGTCTGATGAATTGATACAATTTCCACTATTCCTCCGATTTTAATCCACATACATACAGAGTAATGAACAACCAAAACCATTGGCTGTAAACGTGTGGGGTTTAACAATGGGACCTTATTTAATTAGACCATACTTTTTTGAAGATACATCAAATGGTATAATGTTTTGGAACTTTCTCTCACACGAACTTCTTATATTATTGGAGAATAAGTATTCCCTTAAATATTGGAACGGCTATGTGAGCTTTCACTCATTTTCATCACGAAGTGCAGCATTATTTGAATAAGTTCTTTCGAGATAGAGGGATTGGAAGAAATGGATCTGAAAAATGGCCCTCCGGGTCACCAGATTTAATTCCTCCAGTTTTTTTATGGGGATATATTAAAGGAATTTTTCACAATGAGCTGCCAACTACTCTAAATGATATAACAATACGCACAACAGAAGCTTTCAAAACGATAGTGGACAACCTTGTAGGGTGAGGCAGGCGACCTCACGTCCGTCGCCCAGTGGATACCACCACATCCAGCTATAGGTCCCGTAAATTCGTCACCTGTGTGCTTAAGTTTCGGGATCAACCGGATAGTATGGTTAAGTCGAGCACCCTCCGGCGAATTCACTGATTCATTCACGTTCTAGAAAAGAAAGCAAACTCTTGATAGAGTTCTGCAATATCAGAGAACTGGGGCACAACAACGTGAATGTCCATGCAGTCCACCAGCATCTGCAAAACGCACAACCCCTTGTGCTGGCCCTAACCGAGACCCAGATAAGTCAAACATATATATGTAACAATGAGTTACATACGAGATTTAGGTTTAAAGTGGGCCTCTGTGTTTTCACCAGATCGGATGTTGCATGCCAGAGAGAGGATACGATGCAGGACGACGCTTTCGACCTTGCGTGGTTTAAAATCTGTTTGCAGGATAAAACACTGTTCTTATGTTGTCTATATCGCTCGCCAAATAACATTCACTTCCCTAGACTGTTTCAGTATCTAGATGATGAGGTGGATTGAATTCAGACACATCATCCGGCAGCTGAGATCACTGTACTGGGTGATTTCAACGTTCACAACACCAACTGGCTCCGCCACTCCAATAGAACAGATGAAGCGGAAAGACAGGCTGAAACATTCTCAATCTACCATAATCTAACGCAGCTAGTCGACGAACTGACAAGAATACCTGATCACCCAACTGACAACTTGGATCTTTTTTTAATTTCAGATCCAGATGATTTTGGAGTGGAGGTCTCAGCACCGCTAGGCAACTCAGACCACAACCTTATGTCTGCTACTGGAACCAGTGTGCTGCCGCTAAACCAAAAACCTAAACTACCCAGACGCATTTAGCACTATAACCGTGCTAATTGAGATGAGCTGAGTGAATTTACACAATTTTCATTCTTAAAAGATCCAGCTTTGTCAAAAAATCAGTGGAAATGATTTTAATAACCGAATTCAATTTTCTATGTGGGTACGTGATAGAGTAACGGAAAATGACAATTTTTTCTGAAAATGTATAGTTCAGTGATGAATGTACTTTTCACAACAATGGTCAGGTGAATAGACGTGATTTCCACTATTCCTCCGAATTTAATCCACATACATACAGAGTAATGAACAACCAAAACCATTGGCTGTAAACGTGTGGGGTGGAACAATGGGACCTCATTTAATTGGACCCTATTTTTTTGAAAGTACATCAAATGGTATAATGTTTTTGAACTTTCTCTCACACGCACTTCTTATATTATTGCAGAATATTCCCTTAAATATTAGAATTGCTATGTGGCTTCAGTTAGGCGGAGCTTTCCCTCATTATCATCACGAAGTTCAGCATTATTTGAATAAGAGTTTTCGAGATAGAGGAATTGGAAGAAATGGATCAGAAAAATGGCCCTCCGGGTCGCCTGATTTAACTCCCCCAGTTTTTTTTTATGGGGATATATTAAGGAGATTTTCACAATGTGCCGCCAACTACTCTAAATGATATAACAATACGCACAACAGATGCTTTCAGAATGATAGTGGACAACCCTGTAGGGTGAGGCAATCAGCCTCACCCCCGTCGCCCAGTGGATACCACCACATCCAGCTATAGGTCCCGTGAATTGGTCACCTGTGTGACTAAGTTTCGGGATCAAGCGAAGAGTTCGGTTAAGTCGAGCACTCCTCCAGCGAATTCACTAATTCATTCACGTTCTAGAAAAGTAAGCAAACTCTTGATAGTGTTCTGCAATATCAGAGGACTGGGACACAACAACGTGAATGTCGATGCAGTCCACCAGCACGATGGAAGACGACGCTTGCGTGGTTTAAAATCTGTTTGCAGGATGAAACACTGTTCTTATGCTGTCTATATCGCTCGCCAAACAATATTCACTTCCCTAGACTGTTTCAGTATCTAGGTGATAAGGTGGATTGAATTCAGACACATCATCCGCCAGCTGAGATCATTGTACTATGTGACTTCAACGTTCACAACACCAACTGGCTCTGCCACTCCAATTGAAGAGATGGAGCGAAAAGACAGGCTGAAACTTTCGCAATCTGCCATAATCTAACGCAGCTAGTCGACGAACTGACAAGAATACCTAATCACCCAACTGACTTCCCGAACATCTTGGATTCCTTTTTGATTTCAGATCCAGATGATTTTGCAGTGGAGGTCTCAGCACCGCTAGACAACTCAAACCACAACCTTATATCTGCTACTGGAACAATTGTGCTGCCTATAAACCAAAAACCTAAACCAAGCAGACGCATTTGGCACCATAACCGTGCTAATTGGGATGAGCTGCGTGAATTATTTGCGTGTTTCCCATTCAGTGATGTTCGCCTTTCAGATCCTGACATCCATGTGTGCAATGAATCTGTTACAGAAATCATTCATTCAGGGATGGATCTCTACATCCCTCATTCCATGAAAAGAACAACAGCACAAAAGCCATGGTTCAACAAAGACTGCGAAAGAGCCTTTGCAGCCAAGAGCAGAGCTTACAAGTCATGGAAGATAAATCCAACAGGGGAAACAAGAACAACCTTCGTACGAATACGGAACGTATGTAACTTTGCAAGAGCAAAAGCTAACTAATAAACTCCTTGAACAGGCAAGCGGGACTAGACAATTCTGGTCTATGGCGAAGAATGTCAGTGCCAATTTCTGTAAATCTTTGTGTCAACCTCTTGTTAGAGAAGACGGAAGTATAGCATCATCTCCGAAAGAGAAAACCGATCTCGTTGCTCTCTTGTTCTTAAAGAATTCTATGCTAGACTCATCTAACACAATACCACCGAACATTCCACCTACAAATTCTTCCATGGCAGAAATGAAGTTTAGAATCCGCAGTGTGAGACGGGCTCTCGAGCAGCTGAACTGCAAGAAGGCAGTTGGTCTAGACGAAATGCCGCCAATCGTCCTAAGAAAGTGTGCTCCCGAACTGTCACCCATTCTCAACCGTCTGTTTCAGATTTTTTATGAAAGCCAGACTTCGGAGTAGCTGGAAAATAGCTAGAATTCAACCGATCCCAAAGAAAGGAAAGAAGTCCTTACCCCAAAACTACCGCCCTGTTGCACTTCTTCCCATTATGTCCAATGTGATGGAGAGAGTCATAAATGATGAACCCATCAAATATCTTCAGTTGTAAGGAATTATCAATTACCGTCAGTATGGTTTTCGCAGGCAAAGATCGACAGGAGATCTGCTCGCCTACGTCACATGTTTGTACATCAATGAAAGAAAAGCATAGGGAATCTATAGCAATAGCCCTCGACATCTCTAAAGCCTTCGATAGGGCTTGGCATGAAGCCTTGTTGAATAAACTTGCTGTATATGGACTTCCCGAAAAATTACGGGGTGGGATAAGTAGCTTTCTTATAAATAGATCAATACAAGTTGTGATCGAAGGTATAACATCTGATTGTTTCTAGTTGCACCCAGGAGTACCTCAGGGATTTATTTTTTCGCAAACCTTGTTTCTATTGCAGATAAATGATCTTCTGTCATCTACAGAGAACAAGACCTTCGGTTTTGCAGACGATTGTACCCTGGTTTCGTAAAGACGAAACCAGGGTAGTGAAAGAGTAGTCTTGGGCCGATTACAGCTGCGGAATCTCAGCGTCAGAGATGTCAGCAAATTAATAACTTAAACTCTGACTTATAGAGGATACCTCAGTGGGGTCAGTTGAACCTGGTGAGCTTCAACGCGAGCAAGATGCAAGCAACTACGTTTTCTAGAAAGGTTTCTAAAAAGGTCCCTGCTGGAGAACCTCCTCTAATGATACCAGGCCAACAAATTGCATCCAGAGATTCGTTGCACCTTCTTGGAATAACGGTCAACTTCGGGTTTTGCTGGCATGAACATGTATCATCAATAGCTAAGTCGGCATCAGCTAAACTTAGTTTTCTTTTCAGAGCCAAGCGATACTTCACGTCATCTTAGATGTTGCTTCTATATAAGGCGTAGATTCGACCTGCTTTGGAATATTTCCCCATGTATGGGGATCTGCGCCCAAACATTCGTTACGGATGTTGGATAGTATGCAAAAGCGAGCTGTGCGCCTCATCGACCACCCGGAGATCAACCGCGATCTCCAACTACTGGTTCTCAGAAGACACAATGCTGACCTTTCTCTGTTTTACAGATACTTCCACGGAAGATGCCCCAAGGAGCTGAAAGACCTTCTTCCAGGAAAACTCATGTTTAGCTGCAACACTAGGCTGGCAAGGAGTTCTCATCATATGGCGGTACATTTAACGACCCCTCGAACCTCTCTCTATAAGAATTCCTTCGTTTACAGGGCCGGTGAGCTGTGGAACTCGCTTCTGTCCAACATCTTCTCAACATCCTACAGTTTGGACCTCTTTAAGAAGCGAGTAAACAGACACCTCAATTCTTTCCAGGCACCTACTCATGTAGTGTTACAGGTTCACCTATTCTTGGAACACACGACATATCGATCTATTAGTCTCCTTAGACTTTTTTGACGACTTTTCGAAAACTTACACACATTCAGTAAATTTATTTTAATATTAATTAGTGTGAAAAGGTAGATATTGTTTATTCAGGTTTCAAATGTCGGTCAAGATATTTTTAACAATTTCCGCACCCATCAATCACAAAGAAGCGCCATAAGAATTCCAGGAAAATTTCTATATCGTTTAACGATGCTCGCCGCGTCGAATTTCTAGAAATCCAAGCGGCGGGACATTTTCAGCGAAACTACAATAATAACCCACGCCTCTCGACGATATTTCACACATAAAGCGACTATAAAAATTAGTCATCTTACCTGTGAGAAATTTGCTACCGAAATGAAGATATCTAGAAACATAAAATTGTGTTCAAAGTTGAAATTCCCAAGATAATATCTATATCCGCTTAGTATGAGCAATTCAATTCAAAATCTGATTCATAGCCAGCGCGACGGCCCCCCAAGATACTGAAGAAATTCCGGTTACTAGCAGGGTTACTACATAGGTTAAATATTTCTATGGGTAATTAAAATTCTTAGTTTCTTCATCTGACCTCACTTTTTTGTGGTTATTACATTATTTCGATATATTCATTCATCAAGGATGTGAAGATATTGTGGTTTGCCCTTTACTATATATTTTCATTGTTCACGTAATCTCCTGTTGCAAATTATGAAATAAATATGGTTATTTTCGAAATTGAATTAAGGTTTTAATGAGTTGTTTTGATTTATTCGAATGAATATCTTAATTACTCATTACAATCGGTAATTTCATTTTGATGCACGATTATAATTTATGTTTCTCGATTCAAGATTCTACATTCAAGGTGTAAAGACTTATTCAAAATCAAGGGATATTCAGTGGCGGTTACTCTATTGCAGGGGTGCTCAAACTTGAACTGCTGGCGATCTACCTAAATATTTTTAGACTACTTACGATAGACTCTGAGAGGCTGCAAGTATGTGTGATGCACATACATACGTACTATATCTAGATATTAGCTTTCCGCACAATATCCATTATTTCAGCCAAGGTTTGGGTTAGATATATATATATATATATATATATATATATATATATATATATATATATATATATATATATATATATATATATATATATATATATATATATGAGCAAGGCATAAAATACCCAAGTTGTTGGAACTTATCTGTCACAATTTTTGACAGATTTAATTATTTTGTTATAAACTCGATTTTTGAGGAACATTTAAAAAATTGTAGCTCGTAGATCTTTTGCACTACAGACACAATTTTGCCTAAAATTAATGTACTTGTCACTTCGTTCAATATATGAGATATTTTAAATTCATCGAAAAGTGCCGGTAATTGGTCAATGAAACACAAAATATTTATTTTTATGAGTGTCTGGCACGTGCCAATTTTTTTATATCGCCATCAACATCTGTTCAAATCAGAGATACCGATTTGTTTGAAACGTAAAGTATACAATCAATGCGTTTTACCAGTTTTGACGTTGCAGAAACCCTGACCCTAACAAAGAAATCAGCTAATGAAATATGTGTTGCTCAGCGTAAGATGGAGAGAGCTATGTTAGGCATAACACTACGGGACAGAATTCCCAACCATATCATACGCCAACGAACTAGAGTCCAGGATGCTCTCGAGAGAGTTGCTAATTTAAAGTGGAACTGGGCCGGTCATCTAGAAAGAACCACGGACGGTAGATGGACAAAGCGTCTTTTGGAGTGGCGTCCCAGAGATGAAGCCCACAGAAGTAGAGGACGTCCACCAGCAGCACTTATCATGTTCCCAATCTTCGTTCATTCATGAGTGTCTGTCAACACAGCAAAACTTAGCTTTTCTCCTCGTGTTAGTTGCTTCTGGGTCCTGTTCTCGGTAATAGCCTCACTAACTCTGTCGAAAATGGAACACAGTATTTAAATGTGGATAGCATTTGAAAATTTGATTTTTGATTGTCTTTGTTATTTAATGGCTCTAGAGTAGCTAACACACTACAGACGATTTTCGACCTCCTCCTCAAAACTTACTTAAGGTGCTCTTATTTCAGGACTGGAAGATTGAAGCTCAATATTCGTCCCATTTGTCTCTGGTGCTGGGAGTTCATATGTTTGGGTGTAGGATTGTGATTCTGGACGATCAGCTATGATGGCATAAGCATCGTATGGCGGAAAGAAGGAGTCGCGGGTGGGGTAATCACCACGCGATCGCTAGTGGCGGCTGGACGAACGTGTGAACGGTCCGTCCTTTTTGTTTATTTTGTGCCCAAAATGCAAAAACCTCGTTTTCGTCTGTATAAATCAATTGTTGTCTGTTTTCAATCAGGTAAGTGTTAACCTTCGAGATAATTATTGTCTTTTGATATGTAGATAGGTTCTGGGTATAATTTTTTTATAACCTTGAGCAACTAGTTGCTCAACTTACCCCACGGCTCGAACAACTAAAGTAATGAATGTTTTATTTTTTGTTAGAATGCGGACTTACGAGAGGAAGACTACAAGATGTTCTTACACTACTGAAGATTTAAAAAATGATGCAAAGGCTGTCAATGATGAAGGAAAAAGTGTTAATGCCACCTATAAAGAATTTGGTATCAAACGGATGACTTTGACAAGATTTTTGAAGAAATTAAAAGAAGATGGTGATTCATCCATGGGCTATGTAGCACCGAGGCAAGCATGTTCTCCTACACAATACCTACTACAAATGGCATCAATCTTCTATGGATATTCTCCAAAAAGACGTCCGTTCTCTTCCCTACGAATGTGCTATTAAATTTGGCATCAGAATTCCACCTAGCTAGACTGCGAATAAGATGGCCGGAAAAGAATGACTTACGATGTTTTTAAAACGAAATCTGGAGCTATCCATACGTAAACCAGAACCCATCAGCCTTGGTAGGGCAACATCATTTAATGAGCAGAATGTTCAAGTTTTTTTTTGAAAAATCAGTAATGGATAAATATGGATTTACTACGGCAGACATTTGGAATATAGATAAGACAGGAGTATCCCCTGTGCTGAAGCCAAATAAAATTTTAACTGCCAAAGGTAAGCTCAACGTCGGCGCAATGGCTTCTGAGGAACGAGGGACTAACGTTACAGTAGTAACTGCTATATCTGCTCTTGGAAATGCTGTACCTCCTATGTTTGTATTTCCGAGAAAACAGTTTAAGACATACTTTCTTAACGATGGCCCCTCTGAATATATAGGAAGAGGCAATGTCAGTGGATGGGTTACAGACGAAGAATTCTATCAGTTTATGCAACATTTCATAAAACATGTGAAACCGTCCATGAAACGCCCTGTTTTGTTAGTGGTCACTTGAACTTAAAGGCACTAATTTTGGCCAAAGAGAACGGATTTTTAATGCTGTCTTTTCCACTGCATTGTAGCCATAAATTACAACCGTTGGATGTATCAGTCTTTGGACTGTTCAAGTACTTATTGCGCAGTTGCATAAGACGCATGGCTACGAAACAATCCGGGGAAAACCCTTACTATTTATGATATACCAAAAATAGACGCTGATTCCTTGCCGTTTGCTCAGACAAGTATTAATATTGTTAACGGTTTCCGAAAGACAAGCATCTTCCCGTATAATTCAAACATTTTTGGTGAGGATGAGTTTTCAATATCATTTGTAACCGATCGTCCTGAACCAGAAACTATCGAGCCGGAAAAAGATCATCCAGAGCAAGCTGTGATGTCCAGCACTAAACCTAATCTCACTCCTTCAGCCTCCACCAGCCAAGCTGAACTCGAACCTGCTCCAAGCAACGAAGAAAACGGGAAGAACGACCTAATCCAAGTATTTTCCCCGGAAATTGTACAACCATACCTGCTGGCTCTAGAGAAACAGCTAAAACTAACAGATGAAATAGGAAAGCTGCAATACAGACACTCACAAAGAGAACGCTTTAGAAGAACATCAAAATAAAACCACAAAAAAAATTAAGAATCCAAAGAAGAAAATGGGTAAGAAAAGGAAGAAGGGCGTCTATAAAAAAATACACCAGTCAAGTGAGGAAAGTAATGATAATGATTATTCCTGTCTGATTTGTGGCGAAGGCTATGCTGATATCTTACCAGGAGAACATTGGATCCAGTGTCAAGCTTGCAGGGAATGGGCACGTACAAAATGTGTTTTGTTTTTCTATATAAGACTATAAATAAAGAGCTGATTGTCAAACACATATTTTACTTCTCTCGTCAACATTGAACCCATGGTTTGGTTAGACATTCTCAGTAGTCAACTTGCCCCATGTCCTTGCTCCACTTACCTCACCTATGGGATACATAGAGCGTAGTTGACTTTCTGGATTTAAACAGCTGTAGCTATTAAATTCGACTTGTTACAAAAATTACTATGGACACTTTTGCTGAGGGATAAATTTCTAATCCATCAAGCCTGTTAACAATTCATTGAGACTTATTATTGAGAAGCTATATCCGCTCAAGTGAAAAATTACTCAGCTATCCCCGCCCTACCCTACTGTATTTCACATAGGCAAAGTACTAAACGTCGAAAACTGTCCAGCCTGTACATCTCTTACTTTCTTCTATGAAAATGCTAACATTATACCTATCACGGTTTCAATTTCTCATTCAAATATACATATCGTTTTTATTTCTTTTCTATGATTCCAAAAGAGAATATCATCGCTAATGAGAAACTTCTAGTGAATCAGGAATCCAGTGGGCGATTATAATTGATTTTATTACACGATCATCAATAAAGAAACTTGAATACAGTTAGATATAACGGTTTTCAACTAATTTTGTCTATTGATTCAAGAATTGAATAAATCACATAACCTGATTCAACATAGAAATATACTTTTAATATGTAGAGCTACATTTCTGTGGTGTATTTATGACGTATTAAAATGGTATGTTCATTTGCATACTTAGGATTATTGATTTCATTCTCATTTCCGTTTTAACCACGTCATATTGCTACACTACCATTCGCTGATACATTTTAAATTTCCTTCTATGCGTCCATTCCGTATGACCCAATAGACGGTGGTTTATTCGAGGAAGTGTTACATGTGGGTAAGATCATGGTAAAAGGGGGGCAAACAGTAGCAATATTGGCTACCGTATGTGCTACCGCGTATTGGTTAAAGCGGAAACTGACGACGCATGCGTGTAATGAACAGTAGCATAGTAATGGCGTCAGAATTGACCGTCCACAACAACGACCTCGTAAAATTCCATATCAACCGCGTGCAGAGTTGTCGGACTGGGCAAACAGTAGCCTGCTCCATTTATGAGGTACTTTTGTGCGATTCTTGAAGTTGAAAACGATGGTTCATCATGACATCAGTTTGGGAAATGCCCAGAGAATTATTACGTTCGTAGCAGCCAAATATTTGAAGTGGGTTTTGTTTGGATGGCAAAGGAATGTGGACTTGTGAGTAAGAGAGGGAATCACGGAATAATATCTTAATTTAAGCGGTGTACACAATGATAACCAACCAGGTATAACTTGTATCCGAGAGATAGATCTCAGATAATGGCCAATTTATAAGGGGTACCCCAAAAATTGTTTTAATTATGAATGTATTATGATCAAATCTGTTATTTCTTCTGAGAAGAGTTGAGAAAATTAATTCGTATGTAGATGTTCAATATTTTTTTTTTTTGGAAGCAGAAGCTCTGAAGAATTTAACTAACCAACTTTATCAACGAAATCTAATTCTATAACCATTTATGTTGCATTGGCGACATATTTTAGGAACGTTAGGGAATTAAAACCTATAGGGCACTTTCTGTTAACCTAGAAATATGACATTTGGTGAGGAATAACATCTTTAAGCAGCGATCTAGGAAAAATCCAAACACTGTAAATTTGTAGTACGCCACGAACAATTTTTTCTTGTATACTAAACATATTCAAATTTTCTTAGAAACAGGTGAAGGCATCCAGTTAAAATTGATACCTCATTCTCAGGTCTGCAATCTCTTGAAGCTGAGAACAAATCAAACTGTTCAGTTGAGGCAACTGGACAATAGAACTGTTTATGTCGCATGTTGCTGTATATTTTGGTAATTGCAAGGCAATCAAAATTCATATGGTATTTTCTGTTGAAACAATGCGGCGAAATTAGCATTAATACAGCAAAGTGTAGTTTTTTTTATTCTCAACTTTTGGGGATAGGCGATACCTGTCTACCTCTGCTGTGGCTGCTCAAGGTGATTGGATGTGTGTGTTCACTCGCTTCTTGGATATGATCAAACCGGAAAATGTTCAATGTAAGCAAGTTCTACAGCACACTAGCACTGTAAACGAAAGAATTCTTATAGAGAGCGTTGCTATTTGATAAAAGTTTCCGCAAATCTGGCTTTTCTCTGATCTTAGGATTATTTCCTGTCTTTCAGTTCTTCAGAGCATTAACCATGGAAGTATCTGTTAAAATCAAAAAAAAATCAGCAATCTTCCGCCTTTGAAAGGCTAGAGATTACGCATGATCTCCATAATCACGCATGATCTCTAGGTGGTCGATGAGGCGTACATCTCTTTTCGGGACACTATCCAATAGATGTACCTAATGAATGTTTGGGTACGGAGCCCCACACAGGTGAAAAGTGGGGTAAGGTGGTATAAAATACACACTTAACAAATTTTTCTATAGAAATTGAATATTTTCGCTTCAAACATCGAATATTTTTATGTGAAACTGCTAATGACAGTACAGCACATATTTCACATACTTGAAGTTTGAAATTTCAAAACTCTTCTGAAAACAAATTTGTTTTCAACAGTCTTTTACTTGGGAATTTTAT
The DNA here is from genome assembly GCA_013387265.2 of Cryptolaemus montrouzieri. Lineage (NCBI taxonomy): Eukaryota > Metazoa > Arthropoda > Insecta > Coleoptera > Coccinellidae > Cryptolaemus > Cryptolaemus montrouzieri. The sequence goes on along the minus strand of JABFTP020000062.1, from coordinate 14,034,130 downwards.
GCCACCCAGTGGGTTTAAAGCCCGCACTTTGGAGGGTAAGAATTCGCACTTTCTATTTAAACAGTCCCTGAGAACTAGGGAAGAAATAAAAAACCATACTTTTGAAAACTCAGTATCTATAAAAACCAGAGGTAAAATATAAGTATTGAAACAATAAATTTAATCTCCACAAAGATCACAAGCTAAGTTTCCATTTCCGTAAATGGAACAATTTTCATGCCACCATATGAAACAAACAGCACACTGGATCCGATTCTCTTGTAGGGATCTGAAAACATTTCATCACATCCTGGACAATATATTTTCTCTGAGGGATTTAAACTGATATCTTTTCCTCGAAGGACGTTTTTCCTTTGTTCAGAAACTTTTTGGCATCTTTTTTCCTTTAGGCTTCTTTCTTTTTGCTCTCCTCATTTTCAAATTCCTCCTTATTGGGAGTAGATGTGAGTATTGTCGACCTTTAGCCTTTTCTCATCCGCTTACGTTGTTCAGGAAATAATTCCGTAGGAGTTCTGAATTTTGCATTGGATGAAGACGGACACTCGAGTTTCGACGTGGAACGTTGAGGTATAACAGATCTATGAGGAAACTGTATCGATGTAGAGGGTTCGAAAGGATGAAAACTCAGATTGAAATTAGAAACGAGAAGCCTAACAGGTGATTCATCTCCTACTTCAGAGTTGCTACAGATCAACCGAGAAAGAGGCATGTCATCATCACTCGATGGGTCCTGAACTAGTGGAATTTTTTTTTCTTTTAGATGTCCTTGATCAGTTACGGTGGCTGGTTGAAAGTCTCCATCGGTAAAGAGAAATTTATCAACAGGGACAATCCACATATATTCTAAAAGCATTTTCAGCTTTCTCGATTGTGCACACTTTATTAAACGCTTGTCCAACTATTGCAGCTACATCATCTTGACCAGCATTGTTTACAAGCCACTGATCACAATATTCACCTTAATGATCCTTAGATCCTTGAAGAAGCATCAAGCAAATGGCTGCGTTTTATGGCTCGAATGTGGTGGAATACTCAGAAGGTGAATGCCATATTCTCGACAATATAAAATAGCTTCAAGACAGCAGTGTGAGGAATGATTGTCTGATATCAGAAGTAAAGGATTTTCTTTCGAGGATTTGCCTTTTGAAAATGCTCGAGATAACTCATGACGATCTGAGAATTGATATGCCCTGAATCACTGACAAACAAAACGGAGTCAGGAGGCGACCCTTGAAGGAGGCAAATTAGAAATTTTATCTTACCGTTGTTATACCGGTTTCTTCCATATTATAGATGATACTATTGTGAAATTTATGATCAGACATGATTTTTGTCAGATTATCATAAAATTTTTCTACCTGAATTTTATTCAAGCCCATATTTCATCCGAGGCTTATTTTTTGTGGAGTTCTTAAGGACAAGTTATAATTCTTGAGAAAATTTCTCGTCCAACCGCCGTTCTTTTTTCTCTTCAGACCGTAGAATCTTTGATCCATCTCTTTGCAATGATCTGCGAGAGATCGCTCCTGCTCTACAGTAAAATACTTCTTGAAACGTTCTGAGGATTCAACATCCTATCCCTTCTTCAATCGCGCTATTAATGAGGATTCATCCATCTCCAAATCTCGTGCTATGCTTCGAAAAGAACTTGCAGCATCCCTTCTTCTTCGGGTTTCTTGGAGCATTTCCTCGATGATAGGTTTCCTATTAGTGTTTCTTTGATAGTCTCTGAAAATATAAAGTGGGATATAACTCCGCAATCGTCATCCTGTATTTGGAGAAAGAATGCGCGCGTACTTATGCGCACATAAAAGAGGATTTTTATCCCATAAATACATTCCAGTCTTCTCACTCTGTAAATTTCTAACCTTCAATTTTATATAATAATAATATTTTACAGAACTAAAGGAAAGTCATACATTTGCAAATGGAAATAAAAAAATTACTTCGAGTCTATTGGGGCTAATCTAAACAGAATCACTTATTGTATGCATGCATTATTTTACATCAAAACTAGTGATCTCGAAACTCACCTCATAGCTGCCGTATCGAGCAGGATTATATAAATCGACCTCTGTACCTCTGTACCTCTGCGTACTTTTGAACTACTTTACTCTATTCCAGACCAGGTGGCATCTGTGCTTTGTATAACTGCTGTGATGGTGTAAAGCCCTGAAAAGAAAACTGAGTTTAGCAGAAAAAGCAGATTTAGCAACATCTGACATATCTTTTTTAATTCGGAGATATACTGTTTCGAAAATTCGATCCTTACGAGTCCGGAAATCACAATTTTCAACATACAACAGCGATTCTGTAGTATTACCATAGATGAAATGAAATACAATCTTGCTGTATAAAACATGAAATTTTTAACCATAGTAAAATGATTATCAAGAATGTTGAGTTAATTTTGATAGGTTAATTGTAGAATATCTTTTTCAATATATGGTTATTTTAGAATGCATTCCTTCGATAATGAAGAAGATGAAGATACGATCTAAGTTTATGGTGTTTGCAATGAACACGCACAACAAGCAGCTAGGTAATACCTCTGAAGATTCAATAGCAATTCTTTTCTACCTGTGATTGGTCATTTCATGATGATGCTATAGATTATTGTTTGTCTAAATTTTACGGCTATTTATATACAGGTCTTCAACTGTTTGTACCGACTAAGGCTGTCAATCCTATGAAATACCCTCCCTGGTTCAATGGTGAGTTAATTAAGCTTGTGAGTAAAAGGATAAAAAGCACATTGTCGGTTCCAGAAAACCAGAGATCCTTCAGATTATAATGTATTTAGTAAACTTCGTTTTAATTGTCAGCTACTATCAAACACTCTGTACATGCGTAGAATTGAAAGAAACATCCATTCGGACCTGCAGAGTTTTTGGAGGCATATCAACAGTAAATTAAATAATTTTGATCTTCTGAATCATATGGAATTTAACGATGTTAGTAGCTCCGATGGAGCTGAAATAGTGAATTTCTTTGCTGATTTTTTCTCAACTGTACAGTACGGAAGTTATTGTGCCACCAGAGATAAAATATGATCAGGTTGTAAACATTGACTCATATCAGTTCTCTCAGACTGAAGTTTTTGAATTTATTTCAAGTATGAAGTCTAAGCTGTGTGCTGGTCCGGATGGCTGTATTATATCCTTAAAAAGTGTGTGAGTGCCCTGTCTGGCCCTATTAGTTCAATATTTAATTTATCCTTATAATTGAGGAGATTTTCAACTTATTGGAAACAAAGTTTTATTGTCCCATTTTTAAACCTGGTTAGAAATCACTTATTAAAATTTCTAATTTGGTGTCATATAAACACCTCAAAAAAGTCTAGTGAACACTTCTGAATATCGATATATCGTATCCAGAATGATCAATATGGATGATTTTTTTTAAGAAATGAACACCTGCATCAATTTCTCACCTAATTATGTAGAGTGCCGCAACATATTTCTGTTTTTTTTATAAAAAACTAAAAATGCAGCAGATGCGACGCTGCTTCATAATCATTTCATGTATTCAGTGTTTGAAATCAGTTAGTTGGCACTTTATTTCTGTTGTAAGCACAAATAGAGGATTCAAGTTTTGTGATTCGACCATGGAAAGACGACTTTTGTCTAGAGAAGAGATGTTACGAGCCGTTGGCATGCTCCAAGCTGGTAACTCACAACGGGAAGTATCCTGGGTTCTGGGAAGTAGCCCAAGTGTCATAAACCGTTTATGGTCGCGTTTCAATGAAACAGGTAGCGTAGAAGAACGCCATACAGGTCGTTTCAGGATTACTACAGTCGCCCAAGACCGAATTTTGGTTTTACAAGCCAGAAGAGATCGTACTACCACAGCATCTCAATTAGCTCAAGAGCTATCACGAGTTCATAATGTACAAATTTCCGACCAAACTGTGAGAAATCGACTGCACGAAGGTCAACTCCACTCCAGACGTCCTCTAAGAGTTCCACAACAGACCCATGGAAATCGCGCTGCTCGTTTAGCTTGATGCCAAGAACACGTAAACTGGGATCAAGAGAGGTGGGCCACAGTTCTCTTCAGTGATGATTCTAGATTTAGTTATTATCCCGATTCGGGAAGAATTCGAATATGGAGGGAACCTGGAAAGCAAAACCGTCTCCAGCATGCTCGAGAAGTTGCTAGACAGGAAGGCGGATCAGTGATGTTTTGGGGAGGTATACGCCTTGGTGGAAGAACTGACCTCGTTTTCATACAGAACAACCTCACGGGAAATTATTACGCAAATGAGATAGTTTTACCTGTAGTGGTACCGTATCTCCAAACAATGGGCCAAAATCCACTCTTCCAACAAGATAATGCCCCTCCTCATCATGCAAGAGTTGTCTTGAACGTTGTTGAAGAGAATCATACCGATCTTCTACCGTGGCCATCCTGCTCCCCAGATCTGAATCCCATCGAGCATGTGTGGGACACCCTAAAAAGAAATCTTCTGCACCAAAACGTCTTCCATCATGAACAGGAGCTTCGATTAGCAGTTCAGGGGGCTTGGAATGACTTAGGCCAAAATGTAATAGACAATTTAATATTGAGCATGCCGCGACGATGCCAAAGTGTCATTAATAACAGAGGTGGACCTTCTGGGTACTGAAAAATATAAGTGCTTCCATATCGTTTCGAAAATATTAGTTCAGGATTTTTTTTGTGTTTTACCAAATTTCGTGATTTTCAAATTTCAAACTTTTTTTTTTTACAATAGGTGCTTTGGAGAAGTCAAATATCATTTTGTTTTCTTGAGAATACATTATGTACAATACATCCTAACAAAAACCGAAAGATTTCTATAAATTCGAATCATCAAATTCATATTTTAAAGATATTCCCTAGACTTTTTGAGGTGTTTATTAATGACATTGTTGATTATTTTGAAGCAGGTTTTAAATTTGATGCCTCATACACTGATTTTTCAAAAGCTTTCAACAGGGTTAATCATAACTAGCAAATAGCCAAGATGGGGGCCCTTGGTAAATCTGGATCTCTTCTTTCATGGTTCCGTTTTTTCTTATCGGTCGCAGATTGTAAAATACAAACATTTTCGCTCTAAAGCTATTCCTGTTACTTCTGGTATACCTCAGGGCTCCCACCTTGGCCCTTTGTTGTTTAATTTGTTTATTAATGACATCGGGGATGCCTTGGGTTCCGGAGTTTTGTTATTCGCGGATGATATGAAATTATATCGTGTTATTGTTGATTCTCTGCTCTGTTGGACTCATGTTAATTCACTGTATCTGAACTTTGGAGTGTCAAGCTATTACCTTCTATCGTTCCAATACGGCAGTTATGCATAGTTACTTTCTGGATGATGTGGAGCTGTCGTGTGTAGACTGTATCCGAGATTTGGGCATAACACTTGATGTTCAGTTAAATTTTAAAGAGCATATGAAAACAATAACATCTAAGGCTTACCGGATGCTGGGGTTTATTGTTCGATATTCAGTGGGATTTTCCGCTGATACCTTTAAACTGTTGTACTGTTCGTCCGAAAAATCAAACTTAGAATATGGAACCTGCATATGGTCTCCTTTTTATTCTTGTGATATAGATTGTTTATAGAAGGTTCAGCGTAAATTTTTGAGATATTTATCCTTCAGATGCCATCGTCTGACTGTTGACCTCTATATCCTACGTATTACCTACATATGGCCTGAACCCTCTTCGAATAAGGAGAAAAATTCTCGATTTATGTTTCTCTTCAAGATAGTGAATGGTTTGTTGTGTTGAAACTCTTTGTTTTCAATCTACCCTTACTCGGCACACTCCTTTATTTCGTCCAAAACTTTTTAGGTACAATTATGGCTCGAATACATATCTAAATCGCACGGTGTCTTTGGTCAAAGACCTTGGTGTCAGTTTTGAATTGGTCAGTATTTCATTTCCTTGTTTCAAGACCCATATCAGATTACTACTTCTTAGAAAATTATAATCACATAAATTTATGTTTCAACTTAGTTTAAAAGGGGTTTCCGTTTGTATTCATTTATTATGCATATGAAAATTATATGAATAAATAAATAAATAAATTCTGTTGATAAAATAAAACTAATTATAATTATTTAGATCAAAAGGTTGAAAAATAATTTTGAATTGACATTATGCATCAAAGTTTAAATTTAGTAAGGAACATATTGAATAAATCCTATTCACCATTACAATTAAAAGAGTTGCCCTAAATGACCTCCTTTTACTTGAATGCATAGCTCACTTCTACGAAGAAGTGACTGTAGGACAATATGAAGGGCAGTGTCATTTCTTCATTTCGAATTCTTTCGGCGGTATTGTTTATCCGTTGTTTCGACTGCTCGAAAATTGTTGTCTCTACATTTTCGAAGAGTTATTACATGTATCTACATACATAGAAGCTTAATGGGTTGAGATCCGGTTACCGTAGTGGTCAAACAATTGGACCTCCCCTACCAATGCCCTTATTGGAACATCATCAATTGAATTGGACAATGTATTCACTAGAAAATTTTGATAATAACTGGTATTCAATTTGTTATTTAGAATATGAATAGGCAAGAAGCTCTTATTATAGAGGCCACCCCGAACGTTGATACTGTGCCTCCTTTGAAAACGTCTTTGTCAATCGCATTTGGATTCTGCAGGCCCATGAATGAACATTATGGAAATTATTACTATTTCTTGGGAAGCAAGATGAATCAGACCATAAAATATTAGAAAAGAAACTTGTATCTTGAACATGTTGTTGCAGACCAGCATCAAAATGTGAGTCGATGCTGCATTCAAAGCATGCACTCTTTTTTGATGATAAGGTTGCAGTTCCTCTCTTTTAAAACACGCCTCACGACAGTTCAGGGTATCTGCAATTGATTTGCAATGAGCCGAATACTTATCGAAGGATTATGTTTAACACAGTGTATAATGTTTTCCTCATTTTGTATGTTGACTTGACGAGGTCGTATATGCTTTAGCTCTGAGTCTTCTAAATACCGAATTAATAACTGTATGAATAGGAGGATGCCTTTGAGGAAATCTTCGTTGGTATTCCCTTATCAGTTTCTCGTGCATTTACATCGCAAAAATCATAAACAAAGATATTTTCAATGAAATAAAACTAAAGTATTTAGATTTTCACTATATTAACAAAACTATGGCCGGTTTCACCACACTGTGGCTTCATCAGATAAATATAAACTAATGAACAGAGTTATTTCTTATATATTAGTCTTATTTGCTACTTAATATTACAATAGGTACAAGGGTATGTTGGAAAACCCATCGGAGTTGCTTACTTTATGAATTGAAAAGATTGAGTAAAGGAGAAGAATTTATATCTAATTGACTATTAAGTAACCTACCTGAATTCTTTTCTTTGTTGATCTCTAAAATTTCCAATAGATTGAGTTTTGGTCTATTATTTTCATTGTGTAAAATTTTGAAATTATCATTAAAGTTATGGTTTTCTTCGAGTAAGTGATTAGAATAATGGGAATCTGATTTATGATAATTAAAATTACGTTTGTCTTCGGATAATCTAACTTTGAAATTTCTGAAAGTTCTACCAATATAAATTTTATTACAATCCCCGCAAGACAGTTTATAAACACCGTATTTATTACCTTTATCAATTTTAGATTTGCAGTTTTTGATATGTCGGCCTAAAGAATTATCAGTTCGAATTCTATATTGAAATTATAATGCGAGAGGAATAATTTTAATTTTAGATTAGGATTACCAATATGAGTTAAGGTGTTGTATTTTGTGTTAGAACTTTTATACTTGAAAATACTTCCTGGATTGCTTTTTGACATTTTTTGCTTGAAATCATGTTGTCAATCATAGTTGGACTGTAACCGTTATTGCCTTCTATTTGTTTAATTATATTTAGCTCTTTTATGAAATTATTTTGTGACATTGGGATATTAATGAGTCTTTGTACCATACTATAGTAAGCAGCTAATTTATGTGGATAAGGATGTGTAGATGAGCTGTGAATAGTAATATCTGTATGCGATGGCTTATGAAAAATAGAAAAATCATGTTTGCCGTTAATTTTAGAAATAGTTAAATCCAAGAAGTTAATGGAGTTTTCTGTTTCTATCTCTAACGTGAATTAAATATTATCGTGAATTTTGTTAATGAATGTTTTGAATGACTCTAATTGTCTGTTTGTGCCAGTGAAACAACAAATGATATCATCCACATATCTAAACCAATACATAAAGTGTTTGAATAACGGATGTTCTTTGATAGTTTTTTCAATATTATCCATGAAAATTTCAGCGAGCAGAGGGCTCAGAGGATTACCCATGATTAAACCTTTTTTACTATTATATAATACTCCATTGAAGTTAAAATGATTTTGTTCTAAACAAATTTCTAAAAGGTGTAAGATTTCTGATTGAATTATCGGATTGACTTTATTAATTTGAAGGGCGTTGTTGATGAGTTTCATTGTATCACTAGGTGGAACACTAGGGAAGAGATTTACTACATCCCATGACATAAGTTTAGCATAAGAGTGAAGTTTTGGTGATTGCGTCAATGAAAAGTTTATATTTTTGGTAGGTATTACAGAATTGGCATACTCTTAAGCGTTTTTTACCATGGATTGAAATTTATTAGTTGGATTTTTATTAATTTCTTCATAGCAACCTGATTCAATGAAATTTTGGGTTTTCAATAAATAATCTGCTTTATTCAAGGCTATGACTGTATGACCTTTGTCTGCTTTGGTGAATATGATATCTTCAGATGCGGACTTAGATTTAATTGACTTTAAAGTAAGCAACTCCGAGGGATTTTCCAACATACCCCTTGTAGTTTGTATCTACCTGATGAAGTCACAGTGTGGTGAAACCGGTCATAGTTTTGTTAATATAGTGAAAATCTAAATACTTTAGTTTTATTTCATTGAAAATATTTATATTGATTTTCATCAAGTAACGACCTCCTCAATCAAATTATAAACATAGATCATAGCTACATATTCTTCATTACTGAAGGAATAAATATTTATGGTTTCAAAACAATAATTATCTAACGAAAAGATGTTCTGACATGTATCCATCAAGAGTTACTCAAAATTCTTGATAATCATTTTACTATGGTTACAAATGTGGTCTTCTGTACTAGATATGTATTTCATTCCATCTATGCTAACACTACAGAATCGCTGTCGTGTGTTGAAAATTGTGATTACAAGATCAGTGAGGATCACAATTTTGAAACTGACTATATACGAATTTAAAAAGATTTCTCACTCATTTCATTTAGAAGTGCTTCAGAAATCATTTCTCAAGGCTTGTCGTACAGCTTGAGGGAGAACATGTATCAGTGCTGGGAATTACTCGAGTACTTTTGTACTCGAGTACAGCAAATAATTACTTTTAGTGTACTCGGTATTCGGGAATTAATTCTTTTTGAGGAAAGTAACTGTATTCTGTAATCGAATACTTTTTTCAGGAAGTAACTGTATTCAGTACTCATGATTACAATTCATTACAGTTTGTAACCATGAGTACAATAACCGTACCATAAAATTTTTAATTTTCTGGGGAAATTCTGCTCTCAGCAATTTTGGCCGGTTAAACAAGGGATTTATAGATATCTCAACTTTGAATTCCACAGATGCAATTATAGCATCTGTTCTATGTCCTCATTTCAAACTGAGATGGTTCAGTTGCATAACGAAGTAAGAGTATTTCAATTGAAGACATAACGAGTGCTAAAAATATTGCTTTTACCTCACCAACGATGATTCTTTCGACTTCAATGAAGACTGTTCCAGAGAAAATTCCAGTTCCGTCAGATCTCCTGTTCAAAATGCAACACAAGTACAGTGTACGAAAACTGAACTAGTCAAATTGTCAAATATTTAAATGACAACCGGAAGAAATGTTGAACGACTATCCGAATTTGAAAAACCTTTTTCTGAAGTTCAACACAGTGCTACCTTCGTCAGCACCTGTTGAACGAATGTTTTCATTCGCATCCATAGTAAACGCTCCACGCCGTAATGATCTATGTAACGATAATTTCGAGAAACTAGTTCTACTGAAAGCAAATGAAAGTATTTTCGAATCAGTTTAGTGAGCATGTCTATGCTGTTGTGACCATTTTTTTTTTCATTTCAAATTTTAATAAAATTGGTATTTTCATTATGTCTCTCATTTGTTTGTTGAGTACCTTTCATATTATACCAATAAAACTTGATATTTTGTTTCACTGATATTCATTAGCCCCTGTTAACCCATTATGATGATACATAATAGTAATAACTGTGCTTCACCAACACAAAAAGGGTTAGAGAGAGAACTCTGTGCTCACAAGAGTATTCATATAAGTATTCGAACAAGTACTCAAGTACAATTGTAATCAGTACTCAATTACTTTTTCACGAAAGTAATCGAATACTATTTAGAGCAAAGTAATTGTACTCATACTCGAATCCATTTTTTTACTCATCCCAGCACTGATCTGTATTTCGCAATAGTCGAAATGCAAATGTCAACATGTTTTGTAGCACAGAAAGTATAAAAATTAAAGCAAATCGTGTGTAGCTTCTTCGGTTTTATCAAGTGTCGAAAAACCCAAATGGGACACTGTACACGCTTCAGCTAAGATATTAGCAACCAGGATAATATAAAACGTACCAAGTACTTCCTCTGAAACACCAAATTGAATTGTGTTTTTCTTTGGAATGACAGTATCTAAATCTTTTATAAGAAGGCCCCTGTATCTATGCTAAACTCTATGGGTGGGGTAGTCGAACATTTACTGTGAGCTTCCACGTCCACGCAGTGACCGGCGTTGTCGCGTGGGAACTGCACGGTAGTGTCTAAGAATCCGAGTCCCCTCTTTACCCCACCGACGTTGTGCCCCACACGAGATCCGAACTCAACTGTGTCGCCTTTGCTCAAAGACAGAGAAGCGATCAACGATTTTCTTCGTTTAAAAATGTACCCGATCGATCAATATTTAGAGGCAGGCCCTTGCTCTGACTGCATAACAACTAAAACATAAACGTTTTCCTTTTTAATCCAAGAACTTCATTTCAGTCATTCTGACGACGTTGATTACACATTTTTTTGGGGTAACGTTAAAGTTTCTTCCGAAAATGATGTTCAAATGTAGGATAAAGATATGAAATTGTAACTGAATCTTTCAACGCCTACAAGAAATTTATTGCGTTCTACTATACAGGGTGTAGCATAAGTAGACGGACCTACTTCAGGTGGTGATACCTCCGCTAAAATGAGTTAGATTTGTAAAAGAGGTTTTTCTTACGATCCTCCTTTTCGATCGTTATGGCTACACAAAATGGAAACAAAGAATCAGCTTGAAATTCCTCAATTTAACAAGGTCATTCATATCAGTTTTTCTCATTCATAAATATCTTCTGAAGGTAGATGAAATCCTCAACCACTTCTCATTTTTCTATCAGAGCTTTTTTGGACAGTATAATTTGACCATTAAATAATTAAATAAAAGTGAAGTTATAGACGGTAAAAGAAGTCAGGTACTAAGGAGGACTTCGACAGTCATGGTGTTTTTTCAAATTTCCTCAGGTGTTCAATTCATTCCTCCAGGCGAAATTACGAGACCAGCATTGCCGACTCAGACAACCTCAAACACATCCGAACTAATCTCAAAAGCAAAGTTACAACACTTCTTCTGCGTCATGTTGATTGTAGTATCTGCTCGTCAGATGCCGAGCTAGCCGCAGCATTTGCTGAGGTTTACATGACTGATGACCCCTTCCCGCCACTACTGTCGCCCCGTGTTGAGGACAGTCTCACAGACATTCCATTTACCCCATAGAAAGTAATAAAATACCTTCAAAATCTGAAGAGCTCTTCATCCCCTGAATTGGACTGAATCACCTCGGCATTACTCAAAAACAACGCAGATATTTTTTGCTATCCGTTATCTCGAATGATGACCGCCTCCTTCAAAAAAGGACAATCACCATCCTCTTGGAAGACCGCGTCAATTACGCCTGTGTTTAAGAAGGAAGATAAGTTGGACTCCCTTAATTATCGACCGATAAGTCTTTTGTAAGTGCTTTCGAAGATAATAGAGTCACCTGCATCAAGTTATGCCAAAAGAGCAACATGGATTCGTCAAGGGAAAAGCCTCCACTACCAATTTGATGTCTTGTTTCAATGACAGATCTAAAGCGCTCCTCCGCGGCGTCTACTTCATAAAATGGAGCACTTGATATAAGAGGAAATTTTCCGATATGGATTGGGAACTATTTGATAGGCAGAAGATTCGTGGTGAGAGTTGGTGACTCGTTCTCCTAAGTTCGTCCCGTTATCAGCAGTGTGCCGCAAGGCTCCGTGCCTGGTCCTCTTTTATTCAACATGTTCGTTAGCGATCTGCCATTTCATATACAGAATAAAAAAGTATTCTATGCAATGGCACTAAAATTTACGGGAATCCTCTGACCCCAACACGGAGAACCGTTAAGAACAGTCTCCTCCTGCTTCGACTTATGAGTAACTGTCAGCAGTGACCTGTCCTAGTCTGGTGCAAATTCTCTGGTTCACCTAATCAGAAAGTCGTTCGCCGAGGTCTCCTTCAGTAGTAGAACGCAACGCTACATGAATGTCCTTCGGTCACGTTAGACCAAGTTATAATGATCGCCTGCGTGACTCCAACATTTTGCCTTTCTGTCAGCGTACGCTTCGTGGACACCTCATATTCGCCTATAGAATCTTGAAGTTCGACTATGCAAATCAAACACTGATGCACGATGGCGGGGTCATGGGCTGAAGTTACTAAAGGAGGTGTTCAGGACAACGCTTCGCCAACACTTCTTCCAAAACAAGATATTTGACTCTTGGAACAGTTTAGACGCAGAGGTCGTGGACGCCTCATCGTTGAACTTATTTAAGAATGGACTTGACCAAACTCTTTTCGTATAATTCTTCGCATTCTACGACTACACCTATTTTCAACTTTGTGTCGACAAAGCTAAACACACTATTTTGTATCGTATTCAATTTAAGCATATATTGATTTCTTTTGTGCTTCTATGGGACCTTGTCCTCTGTCCTTATTTTCGTATAATAATAGTAATAATACGAAGGTGCAGCTGCCATTTTAGATTGTAGGCCTGGACATTGGTAAGATCAACTGAGACCTCAACAATGGCCTACCAGATCATCTTATCCTAAACCTTCAGATTTTTTTGTTTAGGTTAGATTTCATTCAGTCCATAGTTTATCTTACGTTAATAAACTTAGAAACCGTATTAACGACGGTTGTGAAATAGTCCTGGAATTTTTCGAGGGTTCTCTAATATCTTAGGAAATGATGTGCACCATGCATTGATACTGTGGTAGGCATTTCTAACTCTTAATATATTAGCCTTTTGTTCATGTAAAATTGAATCTCTATTCTTCATAAATTCTTCATTTCTCAATAGAAACTATGGAAGAAATTTTATTAAAATAAATCAAATCAATTAATATCCTTATGAACAACGATATTCTTTTCAGAGAAAACTCAAGAGATGAATAAGATATTTGAGCAAACCTAGCTAGTGAAAACAATTATTTTATGTTATAAATTGAATATTACTTTAGTAGGAAGTTTATGTAATTAAATAAAAGAACCTATAGTTTCTTCCTAAAGATTTATTATGGTTACTAGTTTCGCTCTCTATACATCAGAACATCTTCAGATCAGTGACTACAAGAAAAACAAATATTAAAAGTATAACGTAACAAATTCTGCTTTTTGAAAAAACCTACCCAATCTTTTCTCGGCAAGTAAAGTCAATTATAGTAAAATTAAAAACAATAAATAGGATCGACATTTCACAACAAATTAAAATGGTATTTGATCAATATACCTATTAAAATTATGAATTAAAACTTGGAACAATTCAAGCTAAAAATGATTTTTATGACAAGACAATAACGAATAAAATTCAAACGCAAAGTGTGGTTATGTCAGCTGACCACAGAACAGAGTATCACAGATCTTATAATAGTAAGTCATGTTCTTTTTCAAAAAATAGCAGACATTGTTATAACATTAATCAATTAAACAATCCATAATTTATATGTCTCTAAATATCACTTGACTATTTATCAATGTCACATTACAATTGTTATTATGTTTCACAATTTCATATTTTTCCACAAAATCTATTAGTCCAATATTATGAGATGTATGCAATGACTCAAAATAATTTAAATGGTTATAATTATGGTTGAATTCTAGTAGGTGATTACCGAAATGAGCTTCTTGACATTCTTTGTTTAGTCTTAGAGGTTATTTGAAAACTTCTCACTGTTTGACCTATATAAACTGCTCCACTAGTTTCACATGTTAACTTATATACACCCTAGTAAAGATGTAGGATCTTTATTGTTTAGCAACAATCCACCTTAAGATCTATTTGACTTGAATGCTACTTTGATGTTTTCTTTTTTTTCTAATATTTCACTAATTTCAACCGAAATTGGACCTTGCTAAATTGAAAGAAGAAACCCAAGTGCGTCGCACCCCATACTCCAAAGGCAAAGTGTATTAGTCGAAACGATATGTCAAAGACTTAGTTGAAGGGGTTTATACCGCAGAAGGCCGGACTCGGGTTTTAAGGGGTCGTGGAAAACAAGCTAGATTCCGAGCAGGAAGACAAATTCCGAAATACCAAGGAGGCGAGGCGGTGTGATGTTTTGGGGTGGCATTATGCTAGGAGGCAAAACAGATTTGATTTCGTTTCCTGTGAGTGTAACGGCTAGAAATTACGTGGACATAGTGCTGGAGCCCATAAAAAGACTCTGGGAAGGTGCCCCCGGTGAGAATTTCACTTTTATGCAAGATAATGCTCCTCTGCATACCAGCAACCTCTCGCGACATTTTCTTGAAACAGAGGGAATCGCTATTCTGGACTGGGCAGCCTGCTCTCCAGACCTAAACCCTATTGAACATCTATGGGTTAATCTCAAGAGGAAAATCACATCGCGCCAGGATGATCCAAATACAATACACAAACAAAATTAGTGTTACTGCTATTTTTCAATAACTTCCAAACTGAGGCCGAAAGTTATAGAATATTATGGAACTAGAAACTGGCATCGCAAATAAATCCACTCTAGCAGTTTTTGGGTTCAAAGGCCTAAATATTTAAATTTCCAAAGGTAATTAAGTTCGTTGATAAAATCTTGAATAAAATTAAAACGAGCCATTTTAGGTAAAGGAAAACCTAATACCAATCAATATTAATTGAAAATAGGGTTCTGATAAAGAAAAAAATCGCTACTCGTATTTGAATAAAACGTACTTTTGGCAGTTAAGTTTTATTGAGTTAACAAGCTATTTTTGAGTACCTTTTATATAAAGTTGCATCAGGAAGTACGTTAACTTCAGAAATAACACTTTTCTAGTTAAACTGAAAGAGAACTTATAATCTTAGTCGAATTTGAGTCAATTTCTTAACTCAAAGAAGATGATGATATAATTCGAAAATTTTGATAGAAAAATCATAGCTCAATGGTGGTTCATTTTAGATAGGACAAATCTTAACAAATATTGAAAAGAATGTCCTTTAATAGAAAAATATTTAAAATTACACCATAGCAAAATTGTAGACGATGACCGGTATAACCGGAAGTGGTACCACTCTGAAACCAATTGCAAATGATAGATCAGTATCCATTTACTCGAATGCCAATATTTGAAATCGATCGATAAACCCGACCCCCAGATGTTTCTTATATAACTTTCAGCGCGGACACTCTGTATACTGGGCGATTCACCAGTGGCGCGGTGCTCTATAGCTCGTACACTCTTGAAGATTTCGTTTTTGTTCGAATAAGAATCTACTTCAGCAATTTATTTTGCAGTAAACAGGGTGTCCCAGTTTTCTATAAAAAAAATCTTGGGTGGTTTTTTCAGAGTGGAAGACCACTTTTTTGTTCAAGATTCAGGAGCGGAATAAACTGTGCTATAATGTCTTTAAGTAATAAATTTTTTTGGTGAGTAGTTTCGTCACAAAAATTTTTTCCGTAAAATTCATGAAAATAGGCTCCCACATCATTGCAATGCTTCTGGAAGGTGAATAGTTTTTCCTTTCGTTTTCTTATTGCCCATGGATAGCTTTATTGATGAATTGAAATAGATTATCCTCATTTTATACAGGAGGGACTCAAAAAAAATGAATATTGTAATTTTAAAAATATCATATCTTGATTTTTTCAACTAGAACACCTTGTATTTTATTATTCATGTCTACGCATAAAATATTGTGCTGTATTTTTGCAGAAGTAACCTTATTCTTATCTTTAATCATTTTCGAAATATTCGATTATTTTTTTATCTACAGTAGATGGATATCTAATTGGGCCGTACTTTTTCGACGGGCACCTCAATAGTGAAATGTATTTAGATTTTCTGCAAAATCATCTACCAATGTTACTTGCCGATGTACCAGAGCATATAAGGCAAGATTTGTGGTTTCAATAGGATGGAGCACCGGCACATCACTCACATCAGGTAAAGGAGCATTTGAATCATGTATTTCCAAATAAATGGATAGGATTTGGTGGTCCTGTTAGATGGCCAGCTAGGTCTTCAGACCTTACAAGTCTAGATTTTTTCTTGTGGGGTTATATTAAGGGCATCGTTTACCAGATTCCTTCTACAACACAGTTGGATATGAGACAGAGAATAGTCGACGCCTTTCAGTTAGTTAATCCGCAAATGTTGTCGAGAGTTCAACGGTCTTTCCTCAGAAGGATTGAGTTGTGTCTACAAAGAAACGGGCCACATTTCGAACACTTATTGAAATAGTTCAACACCTTGTAGATTATCTCACCAAAAACCATTCTATTACGTATTTCATACACGACTACCTTAAAATCTCCTCATTTCTCTGATCAAGTATAATGATATGTACTAATGAACTCTTCTTTCGCAACCTCTGATTTTATTATTTTAGTTTATTTTTTTTTATTTTGAGAATGGTCGAAGATAAAGATAAGGTTACTTCTGCAAAAATACAGCACAATATTTTATGCGTAGACATGAATAATAAAATACAAGGTGTTCTATTTGAAAAAATCAAGATATGATATTTTTAAAATTACAATATTCATTTTTTTTTGAGTCACTCCTGTATAAAATGAGGATAATCTATTTGAATTCATCAATAAAGCTATCCTTGGGCAATAAGAAAACGAAAAGAAAAAAGTATTCATCCTCTTTGGCCGAAGGAGCATGATGTGAGAGCCTATTTTCATGAATTTCTACGGAAAAAAATATTTTGACGAAACTACTCACCAAAAAAACTTATTACTTGAAGACATTATAGCAGAGTTTAGGACGCTCTTGAATCTTCAACACAAAAGTGGTCTTTCAATCTGAAAAACCTCCCAAGATTGTTTTATAGAAAATTGGGACACCCTGTTTACTTCAAAATAAATTGCTGAAGTAGATTTTTACTTTCTTAATACAATACCGCTCGAACAAAAATGAAATCTTTAAGAGTGTACGAGCTACAGAGCACCGCGCCACTGGTTAATCATCCAGTATATATTTGTTAAGTTCAACATAAAGAAAGTTATAGACCAAGTACACACTCAACGGTATACTTGAATGTTTGTTACTCTTCACGCACAAACGGCTGAACGAATTTGAATAAAATTTGTCACACAGATATTGATCCTTAAAATGCTTAAATTGGGCTGCAACTGCTATGTACTCCATCCAGCTTTTTCTCCCAATTTAGCTCCCAGCGACTATTTTACATTTTCAAACTGAACAACAGAAATGGCTGAGTGGTTAGAGATTTGGGTCTAAAGAAGTAGTTAGCCTTTAAGGAATAAGAAATTGGAAAATGCTGAACTGAATGAATGAAGTTAAACAAAGATTATGATAAAAAAAATCAGTTATCTGTGAAGTCGGTTTACTGACGATAGTTGAACGTGACAACCTCATAAGAATGATAGATATTTTGTATGGATATAGAGAAGGAAGTAAATGGAAATCACTATTGAATTGATCAAGTTACATTTATTTGTACGCATAAATACAATTATCTCAATTTTATTTATTCTTTTTACAATGTACATAGTTTTTACAAGTATGAATGTACTTTGAGCAATTGTTTTACAACTTTTCAACGTATGTGATATTTAACTTTTGTTGAGACTAACACGATGACATTATGTTTTAATTTCTGAAATCATAGCTACGCTCGATAGTGATTTCGATCGAATAATAAAGAAATTGAGTTTTTACTCATCGTGAAATAGTTCTGTTAACTTATTATTATAGTTTTGTCAATTATAGCATAACCTGCAATCGCTGCACTAGCGGACCGATGCTATTTATTTTAATGATGAAAGAACGAATATTCGACAATATATCACTGAACATATATTAAATATCGAATAAATCATTACTTCCATCGCCGCAATTATCGTCGCTTAAATAATTGACACCACGTTCGCTTTTCACTGCACTTCATACTTGACGAAGACATGTAAATGTATTATTGTATAGCAGCTGTCCACGCGGACGCATCGCTCACTTAAATAGGAGAGAGATAGATGTCGAACGCGGAGGCCGATTGTACCTCTTTCTCGCTTTTTCCGCGATCTCGCTTGCACTTCAATCCTTAAAAGGAACGCCTTAGAGCGAGGCCGCATGAGTCATGTTTTTTCGTGCGTGCAGCCAGCTCCATCGAATTATAAGACGTTGTCACGTCGAAAAATAAAATTCTTTTTTCTTCTAAAGAAATATCTTTTGCCATCATATTTATTTATTATCTATTTGGATACTTTACGGCCTTGATTGGACTAAATAGCAATCGAGCCAACGTACGACAGAACGACGTCCGCTCGGTACGCTGGAATTCTTTGAATTCCATAGATAATCGAAAATGATTGTCATACTTTGTATACCCAATATTCAATTCAATCAATTTCTAATTATCTTTGAACAATCAAGTAATGCATAAATCTTTGCGTAACATTTTGAGTTTTACGAGAAAATATATAAATTGAGGATTCGCATCTCCAAGATTAATCACCTCATGTACAGAATATTAGGTAGTGGGTGCTTCATTCTTATCGTCTATAATAACTACCATCACTATAATGATTAATTCCCAAGAGTTGAAATCCGTACGTTTGGCGTATCAGCAGGAAATATTAATTTAACCTTTGATGGATCTCCCAGTTGGCGGAAATCCAGCCTGTTTAATGACCCAGTCGCCATATATGTCTTGCATCTATTAAAACAATCGTGGAATAAGTCTGGAGTGGAATAGTTAAATCTAAATAAAGGCAGGGTTTGCAATAAGAATCAGACATGGCGTAGGATTGGCAAATTCTCTTCCTAGCCAAGCAGATGTTGTAGGTGTAAGGCTGCGGCTCGAATTGTGTGTGGCCACATTGATTTAAGCATTGTCAACCATTAGGTATTCGATTCAGCTCTTCGATTTGTTGCATCGAGGGATAATAAAGAAGTTGCCGTTTATGTGCGCCGGTAACGGAAGAGACATATGACTTTTCGTTTATCTTGATGTGTTCTTGGCCTGTATCGTTCATACATGACTGCACAACTTCAGCAATATGAACAAATGCATGAATTACATTGTACAAGGGTTAGCCATTAGTGAATATACAGGGTGTTTTAACGAAAACTAAAGAGAGGCTATATCTACCAAGATATTCATTTCTGATCAAAACGCAAAAACAGATCAATTATTGTTTCAAGGGGGACATCTTTTGGGGTACAAAACTTGCCTGAATTATCAACGCCCTAGACGCGGGTTGCAATCCTTGAATATTTTGAATGGGGAAGATGGGTCGAGTGATAACTCAAAAGAAAGGTGGTATCTTTGTCTGCATCGCCTTGAACGAATTTCTATTTTTGATTAAAAACTGTAAGAGATACAGGGTGAGCAACTGAAAGATAGGGAAGACTATTTCCCTAAGCTAATTCAAGTTTCAGTGAGGTAAAATGGAGCAGATCCATGCTGATCAATGGCAGTCATCATCAAGTACCACCATCATCTCGAATTTCAACCCCTGGACCAGGGGTGACAACCCTTGAAAATTTGGAAGAGGGTTGATGGGTCGAGTGATAACTCGAAAGAAAGGTATTATCTTTTTGCATTCCCGTGAAAGAATTTTCATTTTTGATTGAAAACTGTAGAAGATAAAGAGTGAGCCACTGAAAATAGAGGAGACTATCGCCCCAAGACTATTGGAGAATTAGTGCGAAAAACTGGAATAGATTCATTTAGATCTTCTTCTTCTTCTTCTGGTGTTAGCATAAGGGATGGTGACAGGATTTTGTCTGCTCCTTCTGAGGTGGCACAAAAATTTAATGAATTTTTCATCGGTGTGCCCAGGGCATTATCGGAACAGGTTTCTCAGGAACAATACTTGACAAAATAGTAAGCACAGATGAAACGATGTTTCTGACTACATATGCTGAGGAAGAATTATTCTTATTGATGAACAGAAGATTGAGGCCTTTGAGTTTCAGCGGCTATGATGAATCTCCGGGATTTCTTCGTAGGAGATGTCTGAGAGAACTCACCGCACCTTTGACATACCTGGTAAATCTTTCTTTCTCCGAAGGTCAGTTTCCTGATAGATTGAAAATATCCAGGGTGGTACCCCTTTTAAAGAATCTTTCGTCTAGACTAGGTTAGGTTAGAGTAGTTTACATTCTACACTCTACAATAGAATTAATAGAATTGAATTCACAATTTTTGTAGCAATGCCCAAAATTTTCTCCGTGTTTAAAACTTTTGATCACAAAACTTGCTGATGTATAATGCAATGGAATGAAAAAAATGAAGGGAAATCTTCATTAGCTTGACACAATGCCACAAAACCGTTTTCGTTTCCAGTCATTGCTGGTGCTCCATCGGTTGTAATGCACACTAATTAATATATTGGTAGCTTGCAGTTTTTTACAAAATTGAAGAAAACGTCAAATATATCTTCGCCACGGGTCTTCCTTTTCAGAGCAATGATAGTCAAAAATTCTTCCTTAGCTAACATGTCATTGAATACCATCCGAATAAAAATACACAGCTGGGTAGTGTCTGTCATATCCGGTGGATTCGTCGAACTGTAAATAAAAGTATGTACATTTCATGATATTATGTTTTAGTTTATCTGCCGTGTCCTGACTCATGGCTTCAATAAGCTTTGTGACAGTCGGACGAGATTACTGAAGTTCTCTAATAGCAGACATGGTGTCTATTTTATTTTCAAAATCTCCAAATAAAGTCTCATCTGCTTCAAAAAATTCTTCCTTCATAACCGATCCATCTTCCAATGGTTTCTTGTGTTTCTCCAATATATGAGATAATTTAAATGACGCGATCATAACATCTTTTGATTGTTCGGCTGGTCTTGTGAACATGGTTTGTTGTTTTTTCAAACAAGATATCAAATCACGTACCTTTCATTTTCTTAATTCACTCTGTGGCGGAAAATCCTTTTCATAGTTTTTATGAACCGTCTTATGATGCCTCCCTAAGTTACCACGCTTAGGTATTGCAACTCACGCACGACAAATAAGACGAATACAATTATCCTTCACCATACAAAGGAAAAATTCTTCCTCCCAATCGTTATTAAAATGATACGTTTTAGATTTCTTCGCTGCACTCATTTTGTACTATTTAATAACAAACTTTGTATCGACGTAGTATTGCCTAAGTTACAATTCAGAATAAAAAACGCGGCTTTTCTTTGACAAGTACCGCGCGTTCCTTTGATAAAGCCGCCTTTTGCCGCTAGCAGAGTGTTATTTCATTACGTAATAAATGTTTGTAGTTTAGTTACGTACTAAGCACTCAAAGCACACAAACGTTCGATCGACAGGTCGATCGCGATCGAACCTTTGAGCACCCCTGCCCTACTTATATAAGGAAAAAATGAAAAATATTTTTATGAAAGTACTTACGATTCGCGAACATGCTTTCCAAGATAAATTTTCCCCATCTTTAGTAATCTCTGGATATGGTTCGTTCCATTTCGCGTTAAACTCTTTCTACTTTCGGCAATTTCAAACTGTCTCTACACTACTTGATTTCAACACTGAATGATTTGAAATACTTGTTGTGAAAATTTGAAGAAGCTTAAATATGCCGCTAATCTATTACCACCTATCAAGTCGTTAAAATTGAAGAAAAAGGTAAAGCAGATAATCGAATTATAGTTCAACAATCATTCCCATGTTCGACAAAAATGTCCTTATGG
This sequence comes from Cryptolaemus montrouzieri, assembly GCA_013387265.2. Classification (NCBI taxonomy): domain Eukaryota; kingdom Metazoa; phylum Arthropoda; class Insecta; order Coleoptera; family Coccinellidae; genus Cryptolaemus; species Cryptolaemus montrouzieri. Next base: position 14,011,880 of record JABFTP020000062.1, on the reverse strand, counting down.
TTTCTTTTGACCGTTAAGCTCATTTTAAGATCGAGTGATGGATAATATAAGAATCTAGCTTTCAATTGCTTAATTCACAATCCTTTGGAGGAACATGATCCATGGAATCTAGGTAAATGACGAAAGTATTTAACCGAGAAATATGAATCTTTATACAAGTTTGGTAAAAATATGTCATACAATCCACTCTTTAGTTATCATCATGTTGTACTTATGAAGAAGCTACTGGAGTGTAAAACGCGTTACGATTTAACCACCAAAAATTAGTTATTTAAATCCTTAATCTTATTAATTGTTTTATTTGATTATTACGCAATTTGGATGATAAGAATAAACATTTTTGATTAGATTAATATGCAATTTTCCAAACGAATTCTATGATAAATAAGCGCCTTTCATCTCGTTATTTGAATGAAGTTTTTTTTTTCATTTCTTGCTACTTCGCAACATCATTGTCAAATAACCACAACTAGTTGAATGAATGAGGTAGTTCATATCTCCTGTCGGTCATTTTGTAAATCTGAGCCCGGCAACCACGTCCGAAGTGCAAGCAGTGCAGTAATTTGACCCCTGACCCTCTGGAGGGGCGCGGTATGGTCGCTACTAGGTCCCCAGGGCTTTCCCAGCATTCCACCTACTCTACATCTCCCCTAAGGGGGCTCCCAAGCCACCAAAGATGCGCTGCTGCCATATATTTCTTTTCAAGACGCCGAATGTTCACTTATTATATTGATAACTTGTCCGCCGTCTTTTTATTTCATCTTGTATGTTGGCTTTCCTTTTTCGTTTTCTTTTTCGCTGTTGCGGAGGCAAATCAATCCATTCATTACGTTGAATATAAAAAGCCGCGAGGCTTTCTAGCAGACTAATTTTATGATACTCTTGTTAATTCATAATATGAAAATTTCGTTACTTTAGACAATCGACGATGTTCCCACAGTGATTAACTCAATGTATAATTATTATATTTAGTCGAACACCCTTTATAGCTTAATCAATATCAACTTTAAAGCAGACAAAATCAAATTGAAAATATCATACTTAAAATCAAATTTCGTGTCCCAATCCAGAAAATTTTCTGCAATTTTTCGCATCTTGAGAAGTTTACTTTAAATCATTTATTAATACTTGGAAAGTATCCGTACCAAATTTTACGCAATTTATGTCTATTCCATCTCATTTTATTCAGTTTTGTCTGAAGAATGGGCTGTATTTCATTATCAAAACCAACGTTGTCTATATAGGCTGCTCCTTAAGTGCATTTCGAAATGCCAAGGTTCAATTCATTAATCTATTCGAAGAAGATCTAAATTTAGAGTATCGTGTGTCTGAAATAAACACCTCAAAAAAGTCTAGGGAACACTTACCAAAATGTTTAAAATGTGAATTTGATGATTCGAATTTATAGAAATCTTTCGGTTTTTGTTAGGATGTACTGTATATAATGTATTTTCAAGAAAACAAAATGATATTTGACTTCTCCAAAGCACCTATTTTAAAAGAAAATTCGAAATTTGAAAATGACGAAATTTGGTAAAACACAAAAAAAAATCCCGAACTAATATTTTCGAAACGATATGGAAGCACTTATATTTTTCAGTACCCAGAAGGTCCACCTCTGTTATTAATGACACTTCGGCATCGTCGCGGTATGCTCAATATGAAATTGTCTAGTACATTTTGGCCTAAGTCATTCCAAGCCCCCTGAACTGCTAATCGAAGCTCCTGTTCATGATGGAAGACGTTTTGACGCAGGAGATTTCTTTTTAGGGTGTCTCACACATGCTCGATGGGATTCAGATCTGGGGAGCAGGATGGCCACAGTAGAAGATCGATATCGTTCTCTTCAAGAACGTTCAAGACAACTCTTGCACGATGAGGAGGGGCATTATCTTGTTGGAAGAGTGGATTTTGACCCATTGTTTGGAGATACGGTACCACTACAGTTAAAACTATCTCATTTTTGTAAGAATTTCCCGTGAGGTTGTTCTGTATGAAAACGAGATCAGTTCTTCCACTAAGGCGTATACCTCCCCAAAACATCACTGATCCGCCTCCCTGTCTAAGAATTTATCGAGCATGCTGGAGACGGTTTTGCTTTCCAGGTTCCTCCATATTCGAATTCTTCCCGAATCGGGATAATAACTAAATCTAGATTCATCACTGAAGAGAACTGTGGCCCACCTCTCTTGATCCCAGTTTACGTGTTCTTGGCACCAAGCTGAACGAGCAGCGCGATTTCTATGGGTCAGTTGTGGAACTCTTAAAGGACGTCTGGAGTGGAGTTGACCTTCGTGCAGTCGATTTCTCACAGTTTGGTAGGAATTCTGTACATTATGAACTTGTGATAGCTCTTGAGCTAATTGAGATGCTGTGGTAGTACGATCTCTTCTGGGTTGTAAAACCAAAAATCGGTCTTGGGCGACTGTAGTAATCCTGAAACGACCTGTATGGCGTTCTTTCAAGCTACTTGTTTCATTGAAACGCGACCATAAACAGTTTATGACACTTGGGCTACTTCCCAGAACCCTGGATACTTTCCGTTGTGAGCTTCCAGCTTGGAGCATGCCAACGGCTCGTAACATCTCTTCTTTAGTCAAATGTTGTCTTTCCATGGTCGAATCACAAAACTTGAATCTTTTATTTGTGCTTACAACAGAAACAAAGTGCCAACTAACTGATTTCAAACACTGAATACATGAAATGATTAGTAAGCAGCGTGGCATCTGCTGCATTTTCAGTTTTTTATAAAAAAAACTATTGATCATTCTGGATACGATATATCGATATTCAGAAGTGTTCCCTAGACTTTTTTGAGGTGTTTACTTCATTTTCAAGTTCAAATTGACATTAAAAAAAATCATTATAAATTTGGAATCCTGAATTGCAGATTATTGAAATTTGACTCATTTGTAGATAGAATCTGCCTAGAAATTAGACAGGAGCTAAATGCTCATATGCCCTTTCAAAAATAACATATTTTTAACTGAGGCGGAAACAATAATGAATTTTCAACTAAAAAAAAAGTGGTACAAGTGAATGAAAATACATTTTAGGAGGGAGGAGGCGAAAATTGAAGAAGACTAACTAAATTATAAGGTCGATAATTCTGTAGAGAAAATCCGGTCCATTCTATTTTTGAAAATGTTGACGAAAGATGCCTCTACAACCTCCGCCGGCAAACCACTCCACATCGAAAAGACACGGTTCTAATTCTCGTAGTGAAGACATCTTTTCTCAAATTGAACTGATGTCCTCGGGGTCTACTGTCGCTGTTGGTAGCGAACACATTTCTCAGTTGTGTTGTTACGATCTGATCTTTAAGCCTGCGCTGTTCATAAGTTGGTTGTTTCGCATTCTCAATATTTTCTCGTAAGATGGTCTTTTTCGTCCGAAAGACAGTCTGCTTGTTCGGCGCTGAACATTTTCTAGAAGTTGCATATCTCGTCGCAGTTCGGGACACCATACTGTACCGCAATACTCCATAATTGGCCGAATGTATACTTTGAATAGCCAAATAGATGTTTGGAAAGATACGTTTTCGATAATTCGGTTCAACAAATACTGCATAGTGTTCACACTTTTCACGACACTGAGAATATGCTCAGACCAACTCAAGTCCTCGGTAATAGTAACACCAAGGTCGTAGTAGCTCTCGTCTTTTTCTAATGAATGACCATTAATAAAATATGGGAGACGAGGGTTATTTGCAGCCATGTGAAGGATCACGTACTTTGCTGCATTTAAGGGAAGCATCCAGTCCGTACACCATTGGAAGTTTGAATCTAAGTCAGACTGCAAGACATGATGGTTCAAGGTAGGGTCTGAATAAAGTTTGGTATCGTCTGCGAAGAAAAAATATGCAAGTGAAGATCGCAAGTATACATCACAAAAAGGAATGATCCCAAGACAGAGCCTTGGGGAACTCCACTCTGTACTGGTTTCACATTTGACAACGAGTTTCCAACTTTGACACAAAAGTTTCTATCAGATAAAAACGAATCTATCCACTTAAGTAGATCGCCACGAATACCTAGGTGTTCCAATTTGTGAAGCTGCCATATTTTAGAAACCCTGTCAAAGGCTTTGGCTGAATCCAGGTGAATGACGTCAATAGTTGTTCTTTTATCTAGTGCAGACCACCAATCGTTGACGCATGAGAGCAGGTTTGTCATAGTAGAACGTCCCTTCAAAAAGCCATGTTGGCACCTTGGAATAACTTCGAGCTCAGTGAAAATTTCTGATTTAGATTCTACTGTAATGGTTTCCATGACCTTGAAAATCACAGACTTCAAGCTGATTGGACGATAATTATCTGGCTTCAGTTCATTTCCCATTTTAAAAATTGGGGTGATATTCACTTTTTTTCCAGATGGACGGGATTATGTGTGTGGTAAAAGGTAATGTCATTATTTTCGACAATGGAATAGCCAAGGCAGCAGAACAGTTCTTGACAAACACTAGAGACATCAAATCGGGGCCGGGAGAGCTATTGCTATTGAGTTTTGGAAGGTGACATTCAACAACTTCTGGTGTGAATTGAACATCCTTAACATCAGTTTTTACTCTTGGTATAAGGATTTCTGGTATATGATCAGATTTTGGGTCAATAGCATAAACTTTTGAAAGTGAATCGGCAAGGACTTCCGCAGATTCCGATTGACTTCCAGAAAACGTTCCATCTTCTTTCTGAAGCTAAGGAACCGTGACCTTGGACGATAATGATGAACGGATATACTTGAAGAGCTTTTTCGGATTTTCACTATGAGCTACTGACTCTTTAAATACACTTCTAGCTTCACTAATGTCCTTCTTCAATTTTCGTGCAAATTGGTTGTAAATGAGAAGATCTGCTTCCAAACTAGTGCGTTTGTATTTTCTCCAGAGCTTTCCTCAATTATGGAGATCAATTCACCATCTATCCAGGATTTTATCTTGTATTTGTAGCATGTCTTCACTCTTGTATTTTGTCGCCCAGGACCTCATTCTAGTTGGTATTAATTAAGAGTCTATTTATGTTGTCGTAATTGATAACCTCGTATCTTGATACATTGTCGCCAACTGAGGATCGTTTCAAGTTGAATTGAATATGACCTGTTATGACTGCATGATCCGAAATGCCAATAGGTTCACCGACCTTGTGATCCGTCAAAAAGTGTGTATCGTTTGTGAATATAAGATCAAGAGTTGAAGGAAGATTGTTAATTCTAAACCTTGTGGGTTCGGTTACAAGTTGATGCAAATTTGAATTATGAACAAAATCCATAAAAAGATTCTTTGAGCCTTAAAAGTCATGAAAACTAATGAGTCAATTTTCCGAAGGGACTGCAGGAAACCTAGAACCAATCAATACTTATTCAGAATGCAGTTTTAATTCAGTGAAAAAAAATTGATGCTCATATTTTTTGCGAGAATTCAGTTTTATTGAGTTTACAAGTGATTTTTGAGCATCTTGTATATATAAATAACATCGGAAAGTATGTTGCCCTCAAAAATAAATCTTGTCTCGTTAAATTATAAAAAATTATAATCTTTGTCGAATATGAGGGCAAGGAAGACTACACTATAATTCCAAAAATTCTAATAGAAAAATTATAGCTCAATGGTAGTTAATTTTGGACTAATCTTAACAAAATCTTGGAAAAGGATGCCCTTTATGAAAAAAAAATTTCACCGTATCACTTGACATGGCAAAGTTGTAATCAATATCCGGTATAACCGTAAAATATTCTGCTCTGAAGACAAATTGTAGATCAGTATCCATTTGGTTTAATGCCAAAATTTGAAATTGATCGATGATCTCGTTACCCAGATACACAAATGGCGCGAACACCTGTATTATCTATATCATCTATGCACAGTCACAATGTTAACCATTTACTCATATTCTATGTATCCAAAGAAATAACTTAACATTATGTCAAAATGTTAACCATAGAACCATAACTAGATAGAAACCTGTAATATCTAACGACGCCAAGATTTTCATTGAAAACTCTTTTTTCAACATTCTTCAATACGTGAGATTAACAGTCTTTTAAACAATATAAATTTATTGTTGTTAACTTCATGACTTCCAATGATGAACGTAAATTCATTTTCATACAAAGAGATATACTTTATGAAAATGTCAGAAATTTAAAACGTCAACCATAGACTGAAACCTGTACCGTGGACTCATATCTAACCAAAGCCTTCCGACGCCGAGATTTTATTATGACTTTTTCACCGTACTTATTGTTATGTATTATCAGATAAATCACAGCGGCGGTAGGCCGAGCCACATAAAACACGCCTCCATTAGCGATTGGCTGAGAATATGAAGTCGAATTGAAGATTCTTGATCAGAATGTTGATGGGAAATAATTCACGGATTCCTTTGATACTCAAGAAGCCCAGAAAGTTAAGTTACACAGAGACCGAGTTAAACGCGAAGGCTCATAGAAAATCATAAACCTGTCAGAAAGTAAGAACAGTTAACCTAGAAAATGCTTTTAATGATTTGTCTTCATATCCTATCCAAACAATTCATTTTATGAGATGAATAATGGTTAATTTAAAAGAGGGAAAACAATAATGGTAACTTAATGAAAGTAGTAAATGTATACCTCTTCCTTCAAGTTATATATTTTCATATAATTTCTCTAATAGAATTGACTAACATGTTTAAAGTAAACTTCGATTCACAAGATCACTTGCTCTATGTTCGGTCTCTAATCGGAATGATTGATGAAGAAAAAGAACCTCTTGTCTCCACGCCGACTACTCCTCTTCTTTTTTCCTATTGTCCTCAGTCTGCGCGGATCTTTTGTTAGCCGTTTTTGTAATATCTCGTTTATGAATGTCATTACCTACCAAACTTGGACGACAGAAAGGTTCTCAAGTATTGTATGTAAAAGATTCTCCATAATACATTGTTATTAGATTTTTATCTGATTCATTTCACTATGGGAATGTTGCACTTGTCGATAATGATCGAAGTTAATGCTTTCATAGCTATGTTATGTATGGATATATATTCATATGAGATGCATAATGTGTACGCTTGAAATTCCTTTGGTGTCCCCCATTGTTTTCTTCTTCTTCCTGAAATGATCGCGAAAATAAAGGAAACAACCGAAGCATTTATTTTTTCTGGATTATAAGAAACTAGCTGAACAACAAAAGACTCAAAAGAATATTGAGAAATGAAAGTAAAGAATTAAAGTCGAGTATTATTACCAATTCAGAGATCGAAATATTTAATATTAATAAATATAGGCAAAATTACAATTTCTAAATCAGCTAATAATATTGTCCGTTGAGAATTTTCAAATGGGACTTATATCCTTCTATAAGTTTAAAATTTATGGTTGGCAGGTTGGAGAGAATCATGTGGTGTTTTCATGTTGTCTTTTGGCTTGTCTCTTGTAAGCGTATTTTATAGCTTCGCTACACAAACACCAGCAGCTGTAGTCTATAATCATTGCATATTTCCAACGGCCCTGATATATTCGATCTATTTTTTGTTTATTCTATATATATATATATATATATATATATATATATATATATATATATATATATATATATATATATATATATATATATATATATTTATTATCGTGGACTTATGCACTATATCAGCTGTTAGCTAGATATGATTTACCTTTCCCAGATTCAGCAATCCAAGGGAATAGGCTGGATTACAATATACTTGACATAACTTTTCTAACTATCCTACATGTATTAAGAATTACAGCTTTTGCATTTCTATATAGGTATTCTTATGCAATTCTTATTTCTTAAGGCTATCATGCAAAGTTTTCGGTATTAACCCAGTGGAGTATACGATTACAGGAACAATATCTATTTTCTCGAGGTGCCACATCTGCTTGATCTCAGTAGCAAAGTCTGTGTATTTGGACTTTTTCTCCCGGAACTTATTCAGCACGTTGTTATTATTCGGTATGGCAACATCCACCAGCATTGCTGTTCTGGCTCTCTTATCATACACCACTATGTCCGGCCTATTATTCGTCACCATTCTGTCAGTGATAACAGGCCTATCGTAGTATAATCTGATAGAGTCATTTTACAATACGGGCGCCGGTTGATACTTGTAATATGGCTGGAAGGTATTCAGAAGTCCGTACTTGTGTGCAAGTTTCTGATGGATAATGTTGCACACTTGATTATGCCTGTGAAGATAGTCCGTATTGGCCAGCTGTTCGCATTCGGACGTAATATGCTGTATAGTCTCCGATCTTATATGGCATTATCTGCACTTATCTGTTCGTAATGTTCCGTCCTTCATAAAAAATTTTTTGTAGTTGTTTATAGCGATCACTTGGTCTTGAATGGCCATAAGGAATCCCTCTGTTTCCGCAAATAATTCTCCTTTCATCAACCATTTGTTGGAGGCTTCTTTGTCGATGTGTGGTTGATTAATCTCATGGTGATGTCGTCCATGCAATTCATTTCTTGACCATTGCTCTTGTTTTTCAGTATTTGATAGGAATGGTAGATTCAGCAGGTCATCTCTGGTAGCAAGATTTAGAGGTGTATATCCCTTATCAGCCAACGATACCACTCTATGGGGGTCAGAAGTGAGAGCTTTTGCTGAGATGAATTCTCTGAGATTTTTTATCTGTTCGGTGTGTAAATTGACAATATCTATTAATCCGCGTTCTCCTTCTTTCCGCTTCAAAGTTGTTCGTATCACAGACGATTTTGGATGATGGTTGTTGTACTTTGTCAGCATCGTTCGGGTCTGCCTTTGAATATCATCCAGTTCTGTCTTAGTCCATTTGATTATTCCACATGAGTAAAGCAACACTGGAATGGCGTAGGAGTTAATTGCCTTGACTAGATTCCCCGAGTTCAACATTGATTTCAACACAGTCTTCAGACGCTTACTGTATTCTGAACGAATCTTCTCCTTTGACTGTTTTTGGTCTAGTAATCTGGCTTGTTGGTATCCTAGATATTTGTACTTTTCGCCATCCCTCATGCACTGTATAATATCACCGTTTGGAAGTTGTGTTTCACAATCTATGACACTCCCTCTTTGAATGTTCAGGGTCTTACATTTTTCAATCCCGAATTTCATATGAACATCTACCGTGAACTTACTGACAGTTTTCAGCAGATCATTCAATAGCTTCTTGTTCGAAGCATATAACATGATGTCATCCATATACAGCAGGTGGGAGATTGGATGATAGTTCCTATCTGTTTTTATCATAAATCCGTATCCTGTTCTATTGAGCATTGAGGACAATGGGTTCTTAGCTAAACAGAACCATAGTGGACTCAAAGAGTCTCCTTGAAAAATTCCTCGTCGTATGGGTATCTCCTCGGTTTTAATTGACTTATTGTTCATGTTGACCTGCAGAGACGTGCGCCAGTGCGTCATTATTGTCTTCAAGAATTCTACCAGGACTGGATGAATTTTGTATATCTGCAATACTTCGACAAGCCAAGAATGGGCGGTACTATCGAATGCCTTCAGATAATCGAGAAAAGCTGAATGAACATTGCGATGCCCAACGTGTGCCTGTTTCATTATCACAGAATCGATGATGTGTTGTTCCTTACACCCTTGGTGTTTCTTTCTGCATCCTTTCTGCTCCTCAGCTAATATATTGTTGTCGTCAAGGTGTTGGTATATGCGATTGGATATGCATGATGTGAGTATTTTGTAGAGTGTTGGCAGGCAAGTGATTGGCCTATATTGAGACGGATCCTGTGTTCTATCGCTCTTATTGCATATATGTTAAGCCTTGTGTTAGGAAACTGGGTGTTTTCATGGGATGTTGAAGAACATACGTGAGCTGTTTCGCTAGGGCTCCATGGAGCTTATCAAACTTTTTGTACCAGAAGTTGTGGATATTATCTATACCTGTGGCCTTCCAATTGTTGGTCGCTCTAACTACTGTTGGGATTTCTTCCTCCGTTATTCCATGTGTTTGATATCAAGGCGTTATTTCTCATTCTTGATCCATTCCGCATCTTTATTGTGTTTCAATGGGTTCGACCATAGTGATGACCAATAATCGGTCAAGCACTGTGCGTCAGGTACTTCTCTGTTATTGTTGGTAGCAGTTTTGTTATTCCCCTATGAAAATTGGCCGCGCTTTGGAGGAACCTTTGGTTTTGATGTTTCCTTTCAGTACACTTGATGTATCTTGAGAGCCTCTTTGTTTTTGCTTGGAATTTCTGCTTCAAAGTGTCCATATACACGTCGGTATGTTGCTTGTGATCAGGGTGTTTTGTGTTCGTACCAATTTTTCTATGAATTTTGCGTATATGGGATTTCAAGCGCCTTGAGGGCTTTTTGTTTCTTAGGAATTCTGTGAGGCGACCGATCTCAGCTCTAATATTGTCAATTTCCCCTTCCAGTCGTTTTTGCCATTGTGGTTTTCTGACGATTTTTTGCTCAGATCGAATCAGAGTTGTGGAGACTTGTTGTGTAGTCAAAGAACCGCTACCGCTCAACCGTAAATCAAAGTGTGAATTTTCTCCAAGGAGTTCGAGTCGGTGTATTCTTCAAACACAGAGTTTATGCTTCGTAGGATAATATTGGTGTTCTTGTTCGTCTTGAGTTTGACGAATTTGCAGCTCGTTGCTTGGGATTGCGTCAAAAGAGTCGAAAATGAACTTGGAATTCATCGTGACGAAAACTGGCGCATACACGTTGAAAATATGCTCGTTGCTTTCCGTAACATCGGTGTAAAAATGTCTCTGAAAATTCATTTTTTACATTACCATGCAGACAAGTTTGCCGAACAATCACCATGTGAATCAGATGAGCATGGTGTACGCTTTCATCAGGTGACGGCTAGGCTTGAGCACTGGTATAGTGGAATAAACTTGATTCTCTATTAGGAGACATTTGCTGAAATTCACAGCAAGACGAAGATTTTTGAGATTTTAAAGCGAAATTCCTTTGATTTCTCTATTATTTAGATGAAAATTAACGAAAAAATGGCAAAGAAATTGAGTTTTTTGGACATTTTGTTAAAAACGGTGTTTGAATGAGGTTTTTCTATGTATATTCAGAAAAGTTGTTGGCCATGACAATAGCTAAAACTTTGCCGAAGACAGTAAAGCGATATTCCGAACGGTTTGGGAATTACAAGGATATAACGTACTGAAGTCATAAGCGATGAACCCTACTAAAATCGGTTAACTTCAAAGGCGAATATCTCCTAAACAAGAGCTAACTTTCAAAAGCGGTGGTTACCACTGGATTCAGCGTTCCCGATATAGGTTTACTAGGTATGTCTCCCGAGTGTTAGAATTTTCAAGTGTCATTTTCACGCACTGTGTAATCTATCAGTTTATTCGATATCCAAGTATTAAAAAGTTTATTAAAATGCATTGTTTTTGATAGATTAATTAGAATGTAAGAAATAATAGCAAGAGTTACTTTGAAAAAGTGAATTCATCAAACAGAATTTTCTTCTTCCCAACAAATTCCATGGGAAAACTGAATGAACTGTTAAATCTATTATCTCATTTAAAATCCATGTCAGCAGTCAGACCCATGAATGACGGTCAACAGACAAAATAGACGGTAAAGTTCGCACAGTTATAAGGCATCTATCTACCCGTGGGCCAAATTGTCCCTAAACCCATAATTTAGGGATTTAGAAGATGCCACTAACAGTCACAACCCATACCGATCACAATCGATCTCTATGGTAACCTATGTTTAGTGAATTTGACGTCACATACCACAATTTGGTTTCCATAATGGAAAAATGGAATTGTTACGTATCGATCGAAGAATTTTATTTGTGGTATATTCAATTATATGGTGCGGAATTCTAGTTACTACCAGAGGAGGACTCTATAAATTTATGGAAATACACATATAAAAATAATGTAAGGATCAACAATAAATCTCAATTTTGCTTGAAAATACAATAAAATTGTTATTGTTTTTTCATAAGAAAATATAATAAAATTCGACACCTATAGTCGATTTGGTAAAGTCGTGATAAATCCTTACGTGACCGGATGGTTATAGGCGTGCTACTCGGATTAGGATTAAAGGGTATTTTCAAGTATATTCTCTAAATTCAAGCCCAAGAAAGATGCGTATTACGGAGAGTTATTGAAGTAGTTTTATCATTTGTATGCATCAGTTAATATTTGATGGAAGTGTTTTGTTCATTTCACAACTATTGAAAAAGTTTTCTAATTTTACGCCTGTTAAACTTGCTAAAAATATACCACTATCCCAGTGTGAAAAATTAATTATATTAAATTATACAATGCTTTGACATCAAGTCCATTTACCTTCCATCGATGAAAATATGTTCTGAGATGACGCGAATTGGACAGTCTACAATATACAAACTTCTGAAGGATAGAGAATCAGGACTTGCCTTTAATATCAAAAAACAAATTGTGGCAACTTTTGCCACAATGAGAAAAGCCCAACAGGAAATCAGCTTTCATAAATAAAGAAGAAGTCGTTTGCTCGAGAAGAAATTATTTAAGAGTTATTTTCTCTAATCACATCGACGGAATCTTCAAGTTCATTACCATATAAGTTCTAGTAAATCATGTAATAAACTTGTTATAGCTTTCAATAAGATCTCTGGACTAGGTCAGCTAAGAAGTCTATCACATAAACTTGAGGCTGATATTCGGGAAGACCTGAACATTTCAATTACCAGCATCCCAAGAAGGTGAAAAACTGTTACTTCAGGATATGTTGGACCATTTAAAAGATCATAAAGAAGAATATACAATATATTTCTTAAATTATGAATTATGAATGAATTTCTTTCACAAGTTCAGGCTATGAACTCATGAATTAATTGAAAATGATCATCCCTGATTTCATTCAGTCCACCCCTGTCCCATAAAACAACAACCGACATATTATGATCTACTTAGAGCAAGTTAGTGGCAGCGTTTTTCGAATATCAACTCCGAACATTATCTTTTATCGGAATCGAATCAGTGGTAAATCTTTCTCATGGCATCTGTTCCCAGGCCTTCTCCAGTTATGCCGTCAGTCATTCTTCTTCTTGGCCAATTAATCCATGAATTTTAATGATGGGATTACTGGTAAATATTTTGACCTTCCTTCAAGGAATCATTGAATCAGAACATAGGAAATATAGAGAAGCCATTGTTGTTATCGTAATTGAAACTTTACAACTATTGACCCAGTATCATTGAATTACACACAACCAAATTTATACGGAATCATCCGATATTTTGAACATAACCTCAAGGATTTTGGAAATTTCGAAGGACTGTTAGAATTGGTTCTTTTTGAGATATTCCAATTGAAAACAGAATTAAATTAAGGTTTATTTTAAGAAAGAAACAAATAAAAGAAAATAAGAAACTCATTCAGCATGTAGTAAAAAAATTGAAAATTGTTTTCTCACGAGGTAGGTGTTTTTCTCGAACTCAGTAGCTTATATTACCTCCTCTTGACCTGATACAAGAAGCCTGAATTCGTCTAGGCATGCTTTGGATTAGATTTTCGACCTCCTCTGGGGTGATATTCTGCCACTCTTCTGTGGTGGCTTGGATGAGCTGTTGTGGGGTTCTTGGATTATCCTGGCGCGATCTAATTTTCCTTTTGAGATTATTCCATAAATGTTCCATAGGATTTAGGTCTGGAGAGCAAGCTAGCCAGTCCAAAATAGCGATTCCCTCTATTTGAAGATAATGTCACGCGAGGTTGCTGGTATGCGGAGGAGTATTATCTAGCATGAAAGTGAAATTCTCACCGTGGGCACCTAGGCAGAGTCTCGCTATGGGCTCCAGCACTTGATCAACGTAATTTCTATCCGTTACACTCGCCGGTAACGAAATCAAATCTGTTTTGTCTCCCAGTATAATGCCACCCCAAAACATCACACTGTCCCCTTGGTATTTCCGAATTTTGCACTAACAGTTCGGCACTGTACGGCTAGAATGCTACAAAATGAACTTGTACTTTCCAGAAATGTGCATATTTCATTGCAAACTGTTAGGAACAGGCTCCGAGAAGACGGTATCAGAACAAGGGTGGCTTCTACCGGTCCGCGTCTCACCAGAGAGCGTCGAGTTGCAAGACTTCAGTTTGCTAGGGAACATGCAAATTGGGGTATTCCAGAATGGTCGAATGTTCTCTTTTCCGACTAGTCCAGGTTCTGTCTAGTATCAAATGATAGACGCATGCCTGTATACAGACGACCTGGGGAACGGTATCAGCAATGCAATATCTGGCAAACTGAAAACTTCGAAGGTGGCTCAGTAATGGTGTGGGGAGGCATTTCTTTCCATGATCGAACTGAGTTAGTCCTAGTGAATAATGGGAGAATGAGAGCGGCCAGATACATCGCAGATATCCTTGAACCCCATGTTGTACCCTTTGGCCCATTGATTGGCGAAAACTTCATTTATATGCATGATAATGCTCAGCCTCATGCAGCTAGAGTAGTTACAGAATTTCTGCAAAATGCCGAAATTGATATTTTATGATGGCCAGCCAGAAGTCCCGACTTGAATCCCATAGAACATGTTTGGGACAACATGGGGTGGCAAATTCAGCAACGTAGTATGCCTTGTAGAACACTCCAACAACTAGAAATTCTGTTTCCTGAAATTTGGAACTCAGTGACTCAAGAGTATATCCAAAATTTGTTTGAGGGGCTTCCGAGACGTATACTGCCCGTAATTAGGGCCCGAAGAGGAAACACTCGATTTTGAAAATGATTATTAACCATTCGATGCTAGTTAATTGGTTTCATCGCGAATGTTTGAAGATGGTAGAATTTTTTAATTTTTCATTAACCCGAGAAAAGTCTCGGGAAACAGGAAAACTCGAGCCAAATTATGTACGACTTCGACAAGTCAACATACAAAATGAGGAGAATATTATGGACTCGTTGAAGTATTCAGTGCATATTGCAAATCAGTTGCAAATGCTCCGAAAGGTCGTGTGGCGTATTTTGAAAATAGAGGAACAACATTGAATACAGGGGACGCTCAACATCCACTCACATTTTGCCGCTGGCTTCTTCAGCAGCAAGTTCAAAATCCAGATTTTATTTCCAAAATTTTAAGGTCTGATGAATCTGCTTCACAAGAGATGGTATAAATAATTTCTATTATGATCATTTATGGCGCTGTAGAGTCCAAATGCGGTTAGGCAAAGACGTTTCCAAAGGAAGTACTTGTCCATTCATATTTTGGAACATCAGGCGGTAGCGCAAAATACTGAGCTCCTATGGAAGGCGGTTAGGAACTTGGGCATTAAAAATAATCATGGCAAGAAAGAGATTCCTGACTCTCTCAAGAACTGTTGTGAAGTTAACTCCTACTTCTCATCTGTGTTTGGACAGACAAATGCTTGTGGAGCAGCATCGGAGTTCTATAGCATACATGAATACAATCCGAATTCGAAGTTGTGCTGTGATTGCTCCATATGTGACCCATATAATAAATTGTTGTTTGGATACCGGGATATTTCCTGAATGCTGGAAATTGTCATTGGTGAGGCCTCGGCCCAAGGTGAAGGATCCCACAAACTATGGTGATCTTCGTCCCATCAGCATCAGATAAATAATTATTTGTTGGAAAATAAAATTATATCACCGATGCAGTCTGGATTCCGTAGGGGCACAGCGCGGCAACTTTGCTTCTGGATGTGGTTGATGATATTGTTAGGTCCGTTGTTTGTGGTATGATTGCGGCGCTTGTCCTCTTAGATTTTGTGAACGCTTTCGACAGAGTTGATCACCGATTACTATGTGCAAATTGGAAGTATTTTGGTTTCGATGTGACTGAGTTACATTTTTTGAGTCATATTTCGACAAGCGTTCCCAGGTGGTAGTTATCGACAATGACCGTTCTGACGCCATTCCTGTGACATCTGGGGTGCTGCAGGGTTCTGTGCTGGGGCCCGTACTTTTTCTTCTTTACACTGCAGGTATTTTTCAAGAAATTGATTCGTGTAAGGCTCGTGCTTTTGCGGATGACACTCAGCATTTTAACACTCTGCGTGCTACAGCTTCTGCGGAAGTTATACACGCCGATTTGTCTAGAATTTCTTACTACGTCAAGGCACATGGTCTTAAAATAAATACTAGTAAGTGTGATCTGATACTGGTTGGTACTGAATCTACTAGAAAGCTTTGTTGTTGAGATCTCGGGGAAATCAATAGCTGTGAAATTTGCTTACACTTTCTCTGCCTAGATTCAATTCGGCTTTTTTCAGGAGATCGTTCACATATAACTCTGTGAATATTTATAATCAGGTTTCAAATAGCTTCAAAAATCTTTCAACAATCTCAATGCGTACTCGCCTGAAACAACACCTAATCCATTTGCAACAGATTGGGCTTGATTAGTTTGGTAAATGTCTCTCTTCTTTCTCTACAATTGATTTTGATCGTTTTTGTTCTTGATGTCCTGAAATGGTCTTTGTCTTTTTCCTTTATTTTTTTTTCGCGGTTAACTTGTATGGCTTTTGCATTTTTCTTTTAATACAATGGTATTTCATTTTTGTTCTTTTTATTTTAATCTATAATAATCTTATATAATAAGGTTAAGTAGGAATAGCTCTGCTAGACTTCGCCTTAAGTATTATTCTGTTGGCAAGATAAATTGCTCACAAATACAGACCTTTATGCACTATCGCAGCTGTTAGCTGGATATAATTTACCTTTCCCAGATTTAGCAATCAAAGGAATAGGCTCGATTACAATATACTTGACATAAATTTCCTAACTAACAGACCTTTTATTATTATTATTATTATTTAATGCCATTACAGTTTTGGACAAAAATAACTACTGGACCCTTTAGCGCGGAGACCCTGTATTTATATATTCATTACACAAATTTTTCATTTGCATGTAAATCATTTTAACGTGAAATATATTTCAGCACATCTCCTTCAGCATTATTAAAACGTCCAAATTAGATCATAAAAGTTCCGGAAGTAGTCATTAATAAAAGCATGACATAATCATAGAGTAATCTTACCCCATTCTCTACATAATTTTATTCTTGAATAGTAACTTTCTACGTACATAAAGTTTAATAAAATGACATTAATTACTTCAGATTTGCCTTTCCTACGACTTCAGGTGTGACCCTTATTCAAACTTAAGTTCATAAGATTTCAAAATCTAGTAACGCTTAACAGCAAACGTGTTTGGACATTTGAGATACCTAATAAAGATAATAAAGTAATTAGGAATAACCAATAAAAAAGATGAACAGCTATATAAGATAGTATTTCCCTAAATATTTGTCCGTCTATGAATTTTAGCGCCTTCCAATATCCTGTTTGACACCTCACTTCCTGTCTCCATCTTATTAGTTCCTGTCAAAGATCAAAGAAGACAAGAACAATCGCCTTCAATGGTATTAAATATTTACTGTCAAAGAGATAACACTTCTTTATTTTTACCGATCCGAGTTACCTGGGTGGGTCAACCATTTCACAGGCACGTAGAGTAGGTTTTATCAAGGATGACCGTGTTTTTATCAGCCGACTAAGGATGAGGTGCCACCCAAGTAAATATACTGATGGTTTTGTGAAAGGAATACTACTTATGACATGGAGTAATTGACATTTAGATGGAACGTGCTAATTCCTGTTTATTTTCGCGTGAGAAATTTTAAATTTACAGAAGTAGGTTCGATTTTATAACGAAATTGGCGAATTATAAGTGAATCAACAGATTTTAATGAAACTTTAATGACCAACATCGACATTTACAAAATATACAGAGTCAATCGAAAACATTTTTTCAAGAGATATTAATTTATAGGTATATTATTCAAGATGGTCATCGACAAGGAACGCAACAATGGTTGCTAGATTTATGGATTTTCTAGCATAGATTTCCGTTCTTTTTAATATTTGATATACATTGAATTAAGCTGGATTTTAAGAAGTTTAGGGACTATAACAATTCCCGACAGAAGTAAAACTTAAAACTTTGAAATAGCAGTGTTTTTCGATCTTCGATGTTTTACTTCAGTAGTTAGGTGAAATTTTATATTTAGAGAAGTTTCTCTCTCTCTTTTTAGGTACCAGTTTAGTGATACAATTTTTCTGATAAATCTCTTCATTTTCAAGTTGTTCAAATCTTCACAAATTTTGGAAAAATCATCATTAGGAGTATCTCGATTATTGTCAAAGTTATATAAAATTAATTTGTTTTCTACAGACTCCTTTTAGACTAAAACTCAGTGGAATAAAAATATCTCAGCTAAGCGGTTCTCTCTTGTAGAAAAAATCTTCAGTATAAACCCTAAAAAAGAACTCTAAGGCGTCGAATCAGGTGGACGAGGTGGCTATCTAACTGGAACTCTAGTCCCTATCAAATCATTCCCACAATTCGAATTTAACAGGTCAGTTATGGTCCTTGTTTGCTGGGAAGGGGCACCATCATGTTGAAGAAAGTATTCGATCTTTGTGCTAAGGGTAGTTCATCGAGAAATCCTCCAATAATACTATTATTGATAATCTTCTCACAACGACTCACATTCAAGTTTATATAGAAATATATATATATATATATATATATATATATATATATATATATATATATATATATATATATATATATACGCCATCTGTTGTTTAGTTGTAACAACAATAAACAGTTTTTCTTTATTTATATTGCATGTTTCTGTATTGCGATATGCTACCTCAACATTTTCCTTGTTTTGTAATATGCATTATATTTTCCCCCATCAGTATTATAGCAACAAAGATCTTTCCTTAATTATTACGTTTTGAGTAGATTCTGGGTAACCAAATATTCAATCCCATGGTAACTGGCGTTCTTTTTCAGAGGCTGAGAGAGCTATCTATCGAGAAGAAGAAAAAGTGTTTATTTACAAGTCCTCGTAAGTCTGTGACTTAACCTTAGTTTAGATTGTCAACCTCAAAATATCATAAGATTTTAAATTGCACAATATTATCTAAATTGAACAGACTTTTCAGTTAATTATTCTATAACTATCACTGACCTAATATTAAGAATGGCGTATTCCAGACCATCCCAAATAGAAATGCAGAAATGCATGAAAAGTCCAAAGTGTATTCGAAATGTATCAATTTTAGCCCATGTAGATCATGGAAAAACAACTATTGCAGATACCTTACTTGCAACAAACAAACTCGTTAGTAAACGATTAGCAGGAAGTCTTCGATATTTAGACGATCGCAGAGATGAACAAGAACGACAAATCACAATGAAAAGTAGTGCAGTTTCACTGCTAAATGTAGTGCATGACGAAAATGATGGCAGCAATCACTTATTACTGTTAAACCTTATCGATACACCAGGACATATAGATTTTTCATCAGAAGTTACAGCAGCGGTGAGAGTTAGCGATGGTGCTCTAATACTAGTAGATGTTGTAGAAGGAGTTTGTGTACAAACAAGGGAATCTATAAAACAAGCATTCGAACAGAAAGCTAAAATGATTCTTGTTTTAAATAAATTAGATCGATACTTTACAAATCTAATGAAGGATGTTGAAGATGTGTTCCGTGGCATCTCTCAAGTTATTGAAAATTGTAATGCCATCATTGCAGAATTCTATCAATATACAGATAATGAAATAGATATAGAAGATACTGATTTACTATTTCAGCCTGATAAAGGAAATGTTATTTTTGCCAGTGCTATTGATGGATGGGGATTCACAACCAAACAGATTGCGAAAATGTTCTTGAATATGATACCAAATGAAAGTGTTGATTCATTAAACGAAAAAATATGGAACTTTGATTGTTATGTTGACGCCAAATCCAAAACTATCAAAACTGGTGCTATAGAGCATAAAAAAATGAATGTATTCACTCAATTATGTTTGAAAACACTGGAATATGTTTATAACACTATTGTTATAAGAATGGAAAGAGAAAAGGTAGATGTTATCTTGAAAAAATTAAATATTACTAATGTCACTAGAGATATGACACATAATGATACCAAAATTCAGGTAAAGGCAATTTTAGAATCTTGGAAGCCTTTAGCAGATACCATCCTTCAACAATGTTTCAGAATAATAAGGCCGCCTTCTGAAATTCAGTTAGAAAAAATACAATGTTTTCTGAATCAACATTATTTTTATGATGATAAATATGTTAATGAATGTATTGAAAATTTGATCCCCTTCTTCAGTAGTTGTTCGTCAGATGATGAAACACCTGTTGTTTTGTATGTCTCAAAAATGTTTTGCGTCAATAAAAAGAATTTATCACAAAATAAGCCGAAAGTGTTTGTGCCAAAGCCTAGAAGTGAAAGAGAGAAGGAAGATATATTAAAGAAAAGAGATAACAGTGAGAGCATAGAACAAAATGGAGATTCTGAAGATGATGTAATAACTGTGGCCTTAGCAAGAGTATTTACAGGAAATTTAAAACAAGGTGATGTTTTATACATCCTACATCCAGGATATACACCTGATAAGGATAAAATAGATCAAAACATGGAAGATTTTATTGAAAATAATAAACTTATAACAAAAGTTACCATAAAAGAACTTTATATGTTACTGGGAAAAGAATTGGTTTTAGTTGAAAATGTTCCAGCAGGTAATGTATGTGGAATACGTGGCTTAGAATCTGCAATAATAAGAACTGCAACACTTTCTAGTACAGTTAGGTGCGTTCCATTTGTGGAACAGTTACAACAAGACCCTGTAGTTCGAAATGTTATTGAACCTGTGAATCCCACAGACCTTCCAGTGCTGCGACAAGGTTTAAAGCATTTAATGCAAAGTGATTCTTGTGTACAAGTTGTTACTCAAGAGACTGGCGAACTTGTACTTCTCACTTCAGGTGATGTACATCTAGAAAAATGTTTGGAGGATCTTACAACGAAGTTTGCAAAAATTGAAATTAACGTTTCAAGTCCTATGGTATCTTTAAGGGAAACTATAATACATACATCGAAAAGATATGATTACAAAGAAGATGATATAAATACACTAACTGTAGACTCTGGTCCATTTAAAGTTTCTGTTATAGCTGTTTCATTACCTGAATATATTTCTAGAGTTGTTAAGCAAAATTTTGAATTATTGAGATCGATTGAAGAATACAAAGCTAAATCTGAAAATGAAATTAAATCTGATGAAAATAGATTTAAAAGTGAGCATATTAATGCAGCTATATGTAAAGTGAAAGAACAGTTAAAAAAGCATTTGGTACAAAGAAAAACTTTTGGGAAAACCTTGAAGATAAAATTTGGAGTGTGGGTAAAATGAATGATAGTATAAACTTATTAATGAATGATACAGATGATTATAGATGTTATTTATTTAATGAATCATTATGTGATGATATAAGAAATACTTATAACTTCTGTATAATGAATGCATTCGATTATTGTTGTAAGTCGGGACCACTTTGTGAAGAACCTTTGATGAATTGTGCTTTTATTATAAGAAAGTTTGATGTTAATGAGCAAATGATTGAAGAAATCAAGAACAACAGATTAAATTCTCAAACAACAGCAAATATTCAACTACAACTCAGATCCACTTTTAGAGAAGCAATGTCAAAAAGGACATTGCGTTTGATGGAACCAATTTTTACTACTGATATTCAAGTTAATACTACAATTTTAGGAAAAGTGTATACAGTTATTAGTAAAAGACACGGTAAAGTCTTGGATGCTGTGGGAATGGATGAACAAGAAAAAACGTTTCTTGTCAGGGCACAACTACCAGTTGTTGAAAGTGTTGGTTTTGCAAACGAAATTCGAAAAACAACTTCCGGTCAAGCTATGCCTAATTTGAAGTTTAGTCATTATGAAATTATCGACGGAGATCCATTCTATGAGCCTGTATCAGATGATGAAGATGAAGAAGATATTAATGTTGACAGTGCAGTTAGAGCAAATAGGTTAAGAAAGGAGATTAGAAGAAGAAAAGGATTATATGTTGATGATCAAATTGTTATACACGCTGAAAAACAAAGGACTTTGAATAAAAAGAAATAATCCTATATTTATTAGAATCTGTTTATAAATATTTTCTAAATTAAATTTTTTCATTTTATAGTCGACCTATTTTCCTATTATTAACCTATAAAAATCATAAATGATCTGCCATTATGAGACAAGAGAGCCAAATTCGCTCTTTCTGCTAAAAACACCACCCTTTCCATAACAGAAATAGCTTTGCAACTCTTGCTTCTACATTTTCTGACGTTCACCTAAATGCTGTGATGTAGTTCGATATTAGTAAAATAAGAATTAATGAAGAGCAGACTAAAAATACCCTTCACACAGATACTCAAAACCCAACAAGCGTCGACTTTCTGGGAATCCATTTAACCTGGAATTTTATTATATATTCTTATTCCACTTGCCACTAGTCCCCTCTGCCCCAATGCAGATCTCATCCCTGCAGTTCTCAGCCAAGCGCCATCCCCTCAAATTATGAGCATCAATCTCACTGTTCCTTACCAGTCTAATATTAGAGATTATTTCCCCTTGTAAACATTTATGTAAGTAAATACAGACTTGGTAGGTATTTATGGATTGTATATTCATTTTTCTATTGAAAAAGTACAGGTCTCTAGTGGGAAAGAGTAGGAAGATTGAAAATCCTCTTGAGGGCTTTATTCTGTAGAACCATAAGAGGTTGGATCCTGTTATGATGAGTACATCTCCATATCAATGTTAAATAAGAAAGGTGGCCATGAATCAGCGTGTTATACAATAGTTTTCTATATTCAAAAGAAATAAACTGAGAGACTCTTCCCAGAACTCCTATTGCTGGTGCAATTTTTTTACTTAAGTGGGTGATGTATTCATGCCAAGATAGTTTGCCATCGATGAATAGCTCGAGGTACTTGATACAATCAGTCCTACGGAGGGGAGTCGAGTCAAGAGTTACAATGAATTCAGCTGAGGTGTTTGAAATTACCATGTAACTGGATTTCTCCACATTCAGCACCAAGTTGTGGAATGATTACCAATTTTTTAACTTTATTAAATCCTCTTTGATAGCCTGTTCAATTTGACATTTCACTTTACCAAAATATAGAAGACAAGCATCATCAGCGTAAAGTTGAATGTGTCCATGTAGTCCAAATTCGAAATCGGGTTTATATATATATATTAGAAAAAGGGTTGGTCATAAAATCGACCCCTGTGGGACTCCACAAATAACATCTTTCATACCACTTACACCATAATTCAGGTTAATATACTGCGTTCTTCCCCCACATATACCGACGGTCTGCAAGATTTGCAATAAAAAGTAGTCACACAGCCTCTTATTGGCAGTGTTCAAGAACTTTTGAGATTGCAGACAGCAGAGAAATGGGTCTATAATTTCCAGATGAAGTTGAATCACCACCCTTAAAAATTGGTATTACCTTTTCAATCTTAAGTGTTTTGAGAGAGATATTTATCATGGTACTCGGCAATGCAGAGAAGCTCGCACAAACTCCCTCATATTATCAGCACTCATTCCATCAATACCTGTAGCTTTACCACCCCTCATATTCCTGATTATAAGGCTTATTTCATCGGGAGCTGTCGGTGTCCAGGAAAATATACCAGTGATTTAATGAGGCCTAGGAGGAACATCCCTGGGCACACTATCATGAAGTAGCAGTGAATCAGTCAATTTGGAACCAATGGTTGAGAAATATTCATTTAAATTTTTGGCAATCTCCTGGGGCTCAGTAATATCAATATTATCGACTGTTAATTTGTTAATTTTTTGTGATTTTTTTCCCACCTTTTCCCCTAACCAATTCATTAAGTGTTTTCCACAACCTTGTAGGATCGCTGCCAGAGTTACCTATACGCTCCTGAAAGTAGTGTTTCTTCCTTAGTGCAATAGAGGAGCTCAGAGCATGCTGAGCCTCCCTATAGGATTACTTCAGGTATTCATTGTGGGGAAATTGCAGATGTCTCTTTAAATGGAAATCTCTAGCCTTTAATATTTCATTAATCTCAGCATTGAAACAAGGTGCACTATTTTTTCGGAATATATTCTTCAGTATTTTTTTCTCAGTGAACATGTATAGACTTTAATGATCTCATTACACATCTCATCAGGATCACTCCAATATTTGTTTTCAATATCATTTAGTTTCTCCTGGAAGGCAGGTTTATTAATATCATATACCAAACAGCTGTCACTAGGTTCACCGGGTTTTGACCTCTGCGGACTATCAACATACAGTATCTGATGTCTGTGATCTCCAACATAACCATGGAAAATAGCGAGTTGTGAGTTCAAACCACTATTTGTGAATGCACATTCAATTAGCGTAGAACTACCAGAGGTGACTGGTTGGGATAGAGGTATTCAGCAGCTGAAAACTATTACCCATTGCAGTTCGTTCAATAGCCAATCTCTGTGGGCTCTCTGTCAAATAGTCGACGTTAATATCTCCAGATATCCAACAATTCTTGGCAGTCCGCTGAAGATCATCAACCAAATCATCCAGCTTACTAACGATTACATCAATGTTGTAATCCTGCGGTCTATATATTCCCCCAATTATACAGTTCAGCACAGAACATGAATAAAGAACATTGAGCACATCTGCACCCTAGTAACGTCTCTCCAGGAACAACATTCTTTGACGAGAATACTAACACCACGCTTACTCCGACTGAATTATATCCAAGGAATTCAAAATATTTATCCTCCTCTGGTGCTAACCGGGTTTCAGAGATGACTACAATGTCTGACTCAGTTTTCCCCAAGAGAACCTCTATGGTAGCCACCTCATTTCGAATCGACTGTGCATTTAAGTAGTGTAGTGAAATTATGCTTACCCAATTGTCCCCCTGCTAAATCAGAAATTGTATTATAATATCTAGCCATCCTGGTAACTATTGAGATTGTACACTCACTATAGAACTCTCATTTTTTTATTTGGAGAGCTTGATCACCATCGTCCTTTTTTAGATAAATTTTACCATTTTTTACCCAGAGGTATTTACATTCCTTTTCCTATACTATACTATACTTTGTTCCAGTGACATATGGAATACTGGTGTTGGGAAGACCACTGAATTTTTGTACTACAGAGAAAGGCAGTTAGGTTGTTGATGGGACTGAGCTATAGAGATAACGACAGGTCCGTTTTTACGAGACTCTCAATTTAGTTATTGCCATCTGCTTTCATATTTGAAAGTCTGATATGTGTGAGAAGAAACAGCTCAATCCATTTTGTAAAGGCTATAAGCTTTGTGAAGGAGCTTAATAAGCTCAGTCAGCTCCAGTTTGTTAGATCCTCAAGTCTGATTCTATTCCCAGCTGGGCGTTCTATCTCCACCTCACATAGTCTGCATGAAGGATCCTCATTCAATTCGAACTTATTTAGATGATTTCTGAGGCTCCGTTAATATGGGAGTTAGAATTCTCAAGTTTATCCTCGCCAGTATAAGCCAAGCTTTGGCTCTTGCAGTGGAAGATCCACTGATGGCAAGCTGAGACCAGTGAGGCTCAGCCAGCGCTCCTGTACCCTCTGGTCCAAGACTAGGTACTGGGCCTGTGAATCTCAAGGCTTATCTTCGAGCGGCCAATGTGTCGGCCTTCTCGTTTCCCTCAATGCCTGGCTGCCTTGGTACCCACATCAAATGGAAGTTTCCCCCAGTTTGGCGAGGGTTAAACGACATTCCTGCAGAATAAGTGACGTACAGTTATCGGATGCCAATGTCTTCAGTGCAGCTTGGATATCCATGATGATTTTTATTGACCTACTTGTTAATCCTGCCGCAAGCAAGAGATTAGTGCAGTGGTTGACGGTTAATCTTTCTGCTTGAAAAACAGTTGCAAGCCCGTCAATACAGATCGACTGTTCCTTGGCAACACCTTGATCATATACACCAGCGCCTACACTTTACATTTGGTAGCTTTGGAGCCATCTGTAAACCTACAGGGAACCGCAAATAGACGGTTCTTGCAGCTGGTCCATGCCTTTCTGCTAAGAATAATATTTTGGAATGGCATGTTGGTTTTGGGTATTGCTATGTCAGACTTCATACTTACCATGTTTTCACAATCTAAAGCGCCGAGAATAAAGCTGAACATATTTGTTTTGATCTCGGAAAACGCGAAGAGCGAACTGCTCCAGTGATCATCATGGAAGCCATTCTCTACAACTTAGAGTGCTCAACTTGGGATTGCTTTTTAAGGCTGTCATATGTCATACGCCATAAGTGATATTAGTCTCACCACCATATAACCACTGAAGTTGTATTTTGGCATGTCTACATTTCTTTCAAGAGGTCATTTGAAATGCCCACAATGAATGTATAGCATTGTGTATGATGTTTTCTAGGTGCCAATTACAGGAATAGACACTCCATTCAGGATCAGAGGGGATCTAAAGATCCTCCTTTTCCTCGTGAATCGTCTCCGCCTGCCAGAAAAACAAAATAGAGGTACGATCCTATATCCTCTTTCTATAGGCTAGAAAGGTACCAAGAGAGTCCACGGTACAATGCAGTCTTCTGTTCTTCTAGGTTTTTCTATAAACGAAGACGGCAACTATCTTTAGTATCGGCCATACCTGGATATATTTGAAAAACATACAGAACGTCACTCACAGGTGCCATGGAAGTTCAATATTACCTACCTTAGAATTGTTTTTCCTACCATTCCTGTATCAGTTCATTTGAACGTAGATTTACGCAATAAATACACAAAAATAAGAGCAAATATTCATAATGAAAAATACAAAAATATACAAGCTAATAATCCATATATTAAAGTTTCCTTGATCTGGTTCCTGGAGGACTATCCCTTTGAAAAGCACAAGGTGGACCCAAAGTTGGATCATCAGGGTCCTCCACATACTTTGCAAGAAGAACCTTCAAGTCTTGATTTTGTTGCCTTAACTCCACAACTTCATCATGAAGAATTTTCCGATCTATAAAAATATAAAATTTAATTTCAAGGTAACTCAATATTCTGTTTGCACCTTTTAAAATGGCGTGATATTTCGTCAGTCCTTCTGACAAGGAATGCCAAGTAGTTTCATTCTCCTCGTTGAAGACATTTTTGAACTGTTCCCAAAATATTTTTATATCGTTCTCTTCTACCAGTCTACATATTGTGTTTCTTTGTCTTGCTAACCTCTGCCCCATGGTTGGAAGACTAAATGAAAATTTACAAGAATTATCAAAGAAAGTCAGAACTACAAATAAAAAGTTGGTTAAATTATTATATATTATAATACTTAGATTTGAACTGGATAAGGTCATTACCTAGATGAATATGTTGAAAAATCTTTTTAGACTAGTAAACGTACCCCTTCTTTTGCGTATAATAGTTGTTTACAAAATGCCTTAGAGCCTTTAATACATATACAGAGCTGATAACCAATGGATGCTGATATTGACATGAAAGTTTTTCTTCTTCCATTTTATCTTCTGTTGGAGCAAGAGAAGTGAGATCTTCCTTCTGCATAGTTCCTCCTACCCGTCTAGAATAGTAAAATTATATCTGAATAAATGAAGAATAATAAATTGTGTCAAACTCACACTGGAGGCATGTTATCCAAAGGATCCAGTGTTTCATAGTGGCCTACATGAGCCTCCCCATCACTTTCTGATGATTCAGATTCATCAGGGTTAGTTTCGAGTACCTCATTCATTGCATTAGTTATCATAGGACCCAGTAAATAAGATACAGGGATCAAAGTATGGGCAGGTTTCTCTAGGGCTTTCTTGCTGTCATCTGAATGGTGGGATTCAACCTCAGACTGTACTGTGAACGATACATTATATATAAACATGCAGTTTTATATTTATATACAATAACTAACCACCAGTACCAGTGGATTCTGACATATCATGCATCTCAACCTCAATTTCTTCAATCTTCATTGTCGACCCTTCCCCTGGTCCTTGAGAACATATTGGGCAATGAGTGTAGGGCAAAAAATATTCCAAAAGTTCATCTATATCGGCATCTTTGGTTATGTTTAGAGCAGAGAACACGTTATCCATTCTGATAAGAGTCTTTTCGGTTTCTAAAAATGGCTCCAATATCTGCTGAAGGCGATCTTCTAAGATAAAACCAGCTCTATCAGCAACCTCTTTCAGCAGACGCTTTAAGAGAGCTTCTCGAACAGCTTCTTTTTTGGGATCTAATTGTGTGTTTGCCTTCTGACTTCTGACTAATGTTAAGCTTTTTTGTGGTTCTTGCGCTTTTTCTGCAATATATATTATTTGTATATTTCAGCAACACACATACTACCATATAATATTATTGGATATCAATATTGTCAGTGGAGGATTGCGCCATAAAGCATTTGATTTCAATTGATATCCTTTTCTTATTTCATATCTTGAAAAGATAAAAGTTTGTTTAATTTGAATTAATATAAATCACAAAATTATAAATATTTCAAGTCTCACAAACAAAAATGATTATACGAAAATGTCGATAACATGCAGCCATATAATATGCCTTTTTGAGAACTGACAAAATCGAACACCGTCAACAAACTAAATGACAATTATATTGAGCAGATTTTTTAAATCATCAATTCCCGGTATTTGAAACATGGAAATATGATGTGAGAACTTTAACAATTATCGATATAAAAACGAATTCAAATAAAATAAAGAGTAAGTACAAAAATATATTGAACAAATTAAAAGGTACTGTTCATTATAGCGAACGAAATTTTGTGATGTAACTACAAATCTACAGTTTTCGCATTTTCCTCAATAATGTGCTATAAGGCAGTGCTTCTTGCCAAATTTTATGTTTCGAGGCTAACCCTATGTTTAGATCCTCTTGCGAGTTGAAAATTATTCCGTAAAGTGCTACAGGAACGGCCGCATAATTCGATTGCTTTGACTCCCAAGAGATTGCCAACCAGAGTATTCGGTATCAATGTCAACTGTAGGTATACAACTGGGAATCTTAAAAATGGAGGATAAGCGATATCCTGGTTTCTAAGTTTGCGGAACTTTCCAGTCGCATTCAAATATCCAATACTAGTTAGGTAGTAGACAGGAATGGAACACCTCCAAGGACCGTCTACTTGAGCGTCCTGTTGATACACGAACGACTCAAAAACTGCGAATGGTGTTGGAGCTACTGTATATGGTCAAGGTGCTGCCAAGGAACAGTCGATCTGTCTTGGCGGGCTTGCGACTGTTTTTCAAGCAGAAATATTCGCCATTAACCACTGTGCTAACCTCTTGCTCGCGGGGGGATTAACAAATAGCTCAATAAAAATCCTCACCGATGGCCAAGCTGCACTGAAGGTATTGGCATCCGATACCTGTACTTCACTTATGGTGCAGCTATGCCGCTCCACCCTTGCCAAATTAGAGGAACGGAGCAGGCTCCGTCTGATGTACCCGGACACTCGGGCATTGAAGGTAATGAGAAGGCGGACTCGTTGGCAGCTCGAGGAACAGGTTTGGGATTCATCGGACTAGAACCTAGGTTAGGAATTCCCCTGTAAACTGCAAGGATGGAAAATAACCGATGGTTGGCCCTGAAGGTACGTGAGCAATGGATGAGTCTCTCAGGTCTCAGACACTCTCGACTTGCCATCAGTGGACCTTCCACTGTGAGAGCTAAGGCTTGCCTTAAACTCTCTAGATTGGGCCTGAGAATTCTAACCGCCATACTAACGGGGCATTGTCGCCTCATAAAATCACCTAAACAAGTTAGTAATGATTGATGATCCTTCATGTAGGCTATATGAAAAAGATATGGAATCACTGGAATATGTTATGTGCGAGTGCCCAGCTGGGGACAGAGTTAGGATGGAGAAACATGGATCTAACAAACTGAAGCTGACTGAGCTCTCACACACAAGGCTCACATCATTTACAAGAAAGATGGAGCTTGTGGATGAAATTTAGGAGAGTGTGCCACAATAGACAAGAATTAGATAAACATCGTGAAAAGTTAACCAACAAAACACAAACGCACGGCCGTACCATACTTTTCAGGAACCGTTTCAGAGCATTTTCGACCTTCTATAACTTTGTTGTGGATAAAGCAGACTTGCTGTGCCTTCATTATTCAAGGGATACTACCAAAATTACCCGTTTCACAAATTTTCTTGCTCATATCATCTATATTATGGAAACTACAGACTTTCGAACTTCTTCATTTTACCTCTTTCTGTAATAACTGACTCACTGATCATCACATTGTTTGAGAACTTCTAGCATACACACATACTTCAAATTTTGGATTTAGTCATTATTTATCCCACAGAGTAAGAAAAAATTCAAAAATTCTAGAATCCAGGCTCTGTTTTCTGAATTCGAGCTTTGCACATACCTAGTGCTTCCTCACCTTGGAAAACTACTTCGAGAAAGGTACGTATCCTTTTTGTCGTGAAACGAACGATACGATATCATTTGTATGGCTCTGGGAAGAATTTGCAAAAGTTTCGAACACTAATATTCACTCGAAGAGTCATAACTTCCACATAAATTACATAAAACTTCGCACTTTTCATTCTAATCGCAATTCTCGTTTAACCTAATAACCTAAAAGGGCGCCTCACACTTTCAATAATATTGTCAATATTTATGTCAAAAATATTAACATCAATTCATCAATATGGAAGTGAATCATCAATATCTCATCCTTACACGATCAATAATATTTTAAATATCGCAAAATATTGACAATATTATTGAACGTCTGAGGCGGCCTCTGTGGAAGAAAGAGTTGAACCGCCGCGCCCCTTAAGAAACGATTCTTTAGGCAACCAACAATACGCAACAAGACACCATTGCATGTGCGGCTTACTTTGGCCTCCTAATTTGGGGGAAATATTTATATTGTAGAAAATGTATTCCCGACATAGGCTTTCTTTAATTTAAAATAGCCATAATTGAAAATGAATATATTAAAATTGAATTTAAATATATTATATCGAATAGTGGTAGCGGCACGGTGTGTGGCGCATAGATTAAATCGTACAATTCTATGATAGAAAAAAATCACAGATCAAATGCTGTCATAAATTTTTCAACCAGTTCTTTTGAGATAGAAAATTATCTGCTTAATCTCTTGATCATGTTCATCTTTTGTCATGAAAACACTCTGCCGTAAAAAGGTGTGAGATATCATGTGAAACCAAGTCGATCATTTCAGTTAATATTCACACATTTGTATTTATATAAAAAAAAACATAACGATTTGGCATGGCACGATATGATGAAATTGAGCAGCAATCTCATTTTCAGTATTTGGTATTACTGTTGCTTCATCCAATCGAGGATATTATTCTTTGAATATTGTAAATCCTATGTTATTGTGTTGTAGAGCGATTGCCAAGTCATTAGGTTTTTATCTATATAAATACAAATGTGTGGATATTAACTGAAATGATCGACTCAGTTTCACATGTTATCTCACATCTTTTACGGCAGAGTGTGTTTCACGATGGGTATATTCAAGGCACCTTGAGCAGGGCAGTGGGGCTGGTTGGGTACCACAAGTGTAAACTGCATAGCTTTTGTAGAACATTCCTCCGAAGAATTTTCTCATAGGATGTGATACAGCCTGTAATCAATCTGATGAAGTGCGTTGGTGCGTTAGTTTGTTTGGATGTTATTCGTGCAAAATCTGAAATCCATTCCTGCATTCTTTTGCTTATCTGTTCATCTGATATTTCTTTTCCACTGATGCTATACCCAGGCATAGCTAGGTGGAGGTAACTTTTTCATTATTATATAACCCGTAATTATGTTACTGAGACTTGCAACATTTGTTGATACATTAATATAATATAAGTTGATAAATTTCTTGTTGGTAATTTCCCTCATTTTTGTTGAGTAGTTTATTCTTTTAATATTGTTGTTATCATGATTTGGATGTGGAACGGTTTGTTTTTGTTGTTTATTTTGTTGTGGTGAATCTGTTGCAGGTGGTTGACCTCTTGATTGTTTGTTTATTTCAGTCCATTCGAAACCTCTGAAGCCTTCTTGAGTTGCATCTGGTGTTTTGCTTTACGTATTATTTTTGTTATTCCGATTATCTCTTGAATTTCATCATCTCTTAGCTCTTGTATGCTTTCTATTAATTCATCTTGACTTGCTTTTCTTTTATTTCTCCTCCTGGATCAACTAAAATTTCTTCTATTTCCATGTTGTTCTGGATTCCTATTTTCTTCTCTCGACATTATATGCTGGTAGTTTGTAAAGTATTTGATTGAATGTTTACACTGATAAACGATTTTTATCGTTAAATATCGCGTATTTTAATTCTCGATAATTATATTCACATGTGTTCACCTCAGATGTTAAACACAGACGGACACATTTGTATTTATATAGAAAAAAAACATAATGACTTGGCAATCGCATGGCACGATATGATAAAATTGAACAGCAACCTCATTTTCAGTATTTGGTATTACTGTTGCTCCATCTAATCAAGGATATTATTCTTTGAATATTGTAAATCCTATTTTATTGTGTTGTACAGCGATTGCCAAGTCATTATGTTTTTTCTATATAAATACAAATCGACTTGGTTCTACATGATATCTCACACCTTTTTACGGCAGAGTGTTTTCATTGCGAGACTTGCATTTTTGTACATTTTATGTTTTTGGTGGGATCTATCTATCTATGTATGATCAAATATTGGTGCTCTTGTTTATCAGTTACCACGCCAACTGAACAAGCCTCGGGCTAATGCCACCTTAATTACAACTACATAATGTACATCAATAAAATTGAGCGCCTGGATGTTCGGCCACGATCATTTGGGTTCGGTAATTACGAAAACGATTAGAATCGCCGCATCGGGTCGGCCTATATCTTGTAAGTTGAAGTTTTTCAAATACTGAAACCTCGTTCTGTGATAACATATTCCAGCTATAAATCATTGTTCATTCAATTGATTGCCCTAAGGAAACCTGAGCTATCCTCTTTCTATATATATCTCTTACCTTCTAGTTCTAAGATTTCAATAGCACGTTTATAACTAGCCAAATTCTCTTTTTTCAATTCTTTCTTCTTCAAGGCTCCTTTCTCGGTCCATTCTAAGCCCAGAAGCTGTTCATGCAAGATTCTATCAATTGTCAAAATTCTTTGTGCCACTTCTAACACTCTCTCCGTATTCATCTCCCAAAGTTGATTGAATTTGGCGTCGTTAATTTCAGCGAAATGATCGGCTTTAGACTCGATATCCAAAATATTCTGTTGTAATTTCGCAATTTCCCCTGATACTTTCACGATTTGTTGTTTAGTTCCTTCTCCGTATTCCGAAATTCGTCTTTTCAGAGTGTTCACTATGTCTTGTAACTTATTGATCCTTCTTTTTTGCTGTGATTTTATTATTATGTTTTCGTCTTCCCTCTTCTTCAAAATCTGATAATTATAGTCCAATTTTTCGCTATTCAATATAGCAAGAGCTTTTATTCTCTCTAATTCTTGTTCTAAATCATCGATGTCTCTTTCTAGCTTAATTTTAGTTTCTCTGTACTTTTCTTGGAATTCTCTACGAAGTTCTGTCATTTGATTCTCGAAAAGTTCCATTTGCTCATATTTCTTGTCTGAGTTAGCTTGTTCTTCTTGGTCCCTTTTCTTGTAAAGTTCTTCCCATTTCTTCGCATTTACTTCCATCATTATTTTTCGTTCTGTTTGCATACTTTCTTCAATTAATTTAAGTTGTTCCCGATAAGCCTTTCGTGTGAGACGAATCTATAAAAAATTTACTGGTAATCCTGTATTGTTTGATGATTGATCGAGTTCTGCGCATCCAAAACAAATCAATTAGCTGTTTGCTGAATGCATTTGAATTTTATACAGTGTTTTCTGATTTGTGACATGCTCTTATTTGATTGGAATTATTCTCGTGTTGTTATTGGAATCATAAAATTGAGGAACAGAGCATGATAATCCATTTCCAATAGGTATACGACAACAATTTAACAGAATAATAAATTTTCAGTTTTAATTTTAATAAGCTGTCCATACTTCCCCAAACATGTTCTAGATTCAATATTTGATTAATTAACGTTTTCACCAGATAATTTAAAAAAATAGAAAACACCGCAGCTGGTATTACCATATAGAGTAATAATTTAGCAGCGTAACGGTATTCAGAATTTAATGCAAAAATCATTACTGAAAACACAAAGTAGTAGCAAATCTTCGAGTATACCTACTATGAGCTATTTACCCCAGTTGGAAAATCAGATCACGTCGTTGTGAAGTCCAGTATTCAGTACGTTCCTTCTTCTTCGAGTATACAATCTCATAAAGTTATACCTACTATCAAATACGACAAGCTAAATAGCATGCTCGGTGCAATAGACTGGAAAGATATTTTGAGGGAGATAACATTGATATTGTGTGGAAATGCTTTTTGGACTTGCTAAACTCTAAAACCAGTGAGTGCACAACTAAGATAAAAATTTTCTCCAACCCATCAAAACCATGGTTGAATACCAAAACAATGAACATGATTCGTCAGAAAAATTCTTTGTGGCAGAGATACTTCCGTTATAAATCCGATAGAGATTACGAAAATCACAGATATTTTTCGAATGCGTTGAAAGTATCAATAATAGAATCTAAACGATCATTCGAGGATAATCTTGCGAGAACCAAGGACAAGAAAGAAATTTTTCAAATACATCCGCTCAATAATGAAAGTGAAAGCAAAAGTGTCGACACCTATGCTTCGCAACTCAGATGGTGAACTTTGCACAAATAACTGCGAAATTGCTGAAGTGCTCACAAAGCCCTTCTCAGCATCTTTTACCCACGAACCTAATGGTCCTTTACCACCCATTCAATCCAATCGATGTTCTTTGGATCTATCACACGTAACCTTCAGTTCAGCAATTATAGAGGAACAATTGAACAATCTAAGTGATTCAGCCCGTGGTGCAGATGGTCTATCTTCTACTCTCTTGAGGAAATGTGCATCTACATTGGCAACACCACTGTCTATCATCTTCACCATATCTTTCGAAACAGGTGCTCTTCCAGATGATTGGTTGGTACAAACTGTTACCCGAATCTACAAAAAAGGAGATAAATTCTCAGCAGATAATTACAGACCTATCTTGTATCGATTTCTTCGAAAATATGTGAAGGAATAATTCACCGCCAAATGCTCGATTTTCTCCTTTCCAATAAATTGATGCCTGAAAACCAGCATGGTTTCCTTCCTGGTCGTTCAGTGATTACAAACCTGCTTCCATGTATCAACAATTGGACAAAGGCTGTAGACCGCGGGATTACAATTTATGTAGATTTTTCGAGAGCGTTTGATAGAATGCCACATCGACGACTGCTTTATAAGATTTAACACCTTAGCATAAGAGGTCAGCTTCTAGAATGGATTAGAGCATTTCTACTTGGGAGAAACTTTCGCGTTAAAGTTTCGAATGAAAAGTCTTTACTCAAGCCGGTTTTAAGTGGTGCTCCGCAGGGTTCCGTTGTAGGCCCAGTACTATTCCTACTGTATACTGCTGAACTTCCTTCTATACTTTCTTCCACCTGCTCTCTCTATGCTGACAATACAAAATTATATAATAATCCATTTTCTGACTTCCACACTGCAAGATCTCTGGAACTGCTCTGATCACCACATCGAAGCAAGTTGTTCTAGGAGTTACCGTCTCTAATGACCTAACGTGGACTAATCATATTCAAAGTATTTGTAACAAAGCTTCTAGACTTTCGTTTCTGCTTCAGAGATCTTTCAAAGGTTGTCAGCCCAAAACTTGTAGTCTCTTATATAAAACTTATATTCGTCCATTGATGGAATTCGCAGGTCCTGTGTGGTCTCCCATTTACAATTAATAATGAATTCTCTCGAATCTATTCAGCGGAGGATAACAAGAATTCCGTACGGGCGTCGACGGCCAAGTTATTCCGAACGCCTCAAAATATTCGATCTTCAACTTTTCAATAATAGACGGCTTCCAGGTGATCTTATTATTGTCTACAGGGCCTTGAGTAACAGGTTCGGTGCAGATTCACCTCCACTTTTACGATCAATCAAAATAGACGTCACAGGCCACAAACTGAAATTATATCGAGAAAACTTCAAATCCACTCCAAGACAGAATTTTCTTTTCAATCTTGTCTCTTCGGAATGGAATGATCTACCACCACATGTTATTTCTTCTACTTCTGTCAATGCTTTCAAGAATGCCTATGATTCATGGATATTATCGGAAGCAGGCAACTGAAGATTTCTAAGTACCTACAACATGTTTTTGTTAAGCAATTATTATATTTCATTTTAGTTTTCTGTGGGTAGGTTAAATGCTTGATCTACTTGCTTTTGAGAATCTTTTTATTTTGTTTGCCTATTTTTAAGTCATTTTGTATTTACTTTGTTTTCACTGATCTGCAACCTGTTAGACATAATGTATATTATGTTTTTTTATTAGGCATCATTTTAATTTATATTAAATAATAATAATAATAATACAACCCAGAATACTTTACTGTTTTCCGGGTTGCCCAATGTTTATGTTCTTAATAATCTGAATACACTAATGAAAATCACCAATTTTGAGAAGAATATTCTCCATTCCTCCACATTCATTAAAAAATTGAAAAAGATGATTTTGTACGTCCCACAGTATATTTCCCTATATTTGATAAACTTTAATGAAATTCAACAAAATACTTTAGAATTGTCTTCTAATTCTTCATATTTTGTTAATAATTTATTCCGTAAACTAAATTGGGACAATCACATGGAAAGACAAGCGCAAAGGACGCAATACACTCTGGGCCTGCCGGAGATTATTCGGCCCCAAATAGGGACTCAAACCATACTTAATATATTGATAATAAAAAACAAGTACTGTGTTTTAAGGAATTTTACTTAATAATTGCGATTCATAACGCGTTTCACTACACCGTAGCTTCTTCAGACGAATGAATACGAATTACATACGGTTGAAGACACATAACAACAGTGAACCAGCAAGAAGAGCAATCGAGAAAGGCCAACGCATATGGCTCAAAGAGGATATGAAGATCCAGTACAACAGGAGGGACGTTGCCATTATATATTTGAAGGTAATCCATACGGAATTATTGTTTAGATTGCACCCTGTTGAGTTTGATATTTTAGACTTTGAATCCAGATACGATGTCAAAATTTTAATTCATAAAAAGTTTCAGCAACAACAGAAAAAGTTGAATACACTTAAATTCAAAACTTCTCCACCCAAACCTTCAACTGATAAATTTTCAGACCATAATTTTTTTGACAGATTCACTAATTTAACTGATACCGATTTCACACAACCACAAAAAGATCTATTAGAAAAAGGATTCAAACATAATTTACATCCAAAACATAATAAAACTAATTTTGAACAGTTAGGCATAGACTCCAAATCATTCTCAAAACTCCAAAGATAATATTTTAGCCAAACATCAAACAGCAAAAATCATCAAAGAAGACTTTTCGAAATTATCACCTCATTGCAATTCCGATTATAAGATAATAAAACGATTCGTGAAAATAGTACCAAGAACGATTTAGTATTCACTAAAGCAGATAAAGGTAACACCGTCATCGCGAAAGCCACGGTGTAGTGAAACGCGTTACAAATCGCAATTATTAAGTAAAATTCCTTAAAACAAAGTACTTGTTTTTTATTATTGATAATGGAATTTTACCAAGTAAAAGCCTCCCAAATTCAAACATAATATATTTCTTGTACACGACAGTGATGAGACTGCTCTTGACCTATGAGGCCATCGTACGGTGGCCTGCACTGGACAAAGAGATAAAACGGAACAAAATAAACAAGATCCAAAGGCAAGCATATCTAGCAATCACAGGAGTCTCGAGATCAACACCCTCGGTCTCTATGGAGTGTCTTCTGGGCATCCCTCCACTACACGTAGTGGTAGAGGAGGCGGCCATGAGGGTCTCTTATGAGACTGTGGGAAGGAGGTATGTGAAGGGACAGAAATCAAACTTCTGGACATTCCACATCCCCGAACAAAATTAGAGAACTCCGACTCGATCTTCTCACAAGAAGAGATCAAATGAGAGCCACCTACCACTTCGACGAACCCTTCAAGGTCATCATTCCACTAAGAAAAATTTGGACCACACTCCCCGCCTTACTCACCCCACAGGGCCCCACCTGGTTTACGGGCGGGTCCAAAACCGGGATGGGTACAAACATCGGCGTCCACAGTCCGAGGGCAAACATTACGTTTGCTGTTGGACACCATGTCACCGTAACACATGCAGAAATATTTGCCATTCTCCAGTGTATACAGGAAAACCAACACAGAAACTACAGAGACGCTTGATCTACATATGCTCTGACAGCCAGAACGCCTTTGGATATCTGAAAGATACGAAGGTTATATCCAAACTAGTTGACAAATGCAAAGCACCACTTCGACAACTCAGTGCTGCAAACAGAGTTACTCTGCTTTGGTGCCTGGCCCATCAGGGCATCGAAGGAAACGAGATAGCAGACAGCCTTGCCAAAAAGTCTACAGCTGTTAGAACCAATTCTGACCATCTCATGAACCCATGTGCTCTCTTTCTTTCAAAGCTGGAACACCACTGGGGCCCTGAACTATTGGGCAGGCTTCTCGGGACCGAGACAGTCAAAATATCCCTCGATATAAAGTCTGTTGGAATGGTAGTTCGCCTATTCATGGTACACCAACTCATTAAACATCTACTCGTCATGAAACTATCGGAAACCACACAGTGCCGTGGTTGCCTAGAAAATGACGAAACAACGGAACACATACTCTTCGAATGTCCCGCTCATAAGGTGAGGTTAGACTGAACACCTTGGGCACAGAAACACCCAGCGCCCAGATGATCCAGGGGCCCCCTACAACAGTTTTGCAAGCTTCATCAAAAAGGTTTTGGAAGACACAACAAAATAGCACAACACAGCAAGCCAATGGGCCAAACAGCCTGAGTGATGCCCATAAAGGCGCCATGCAAGAAGAAGAGGATCCCGTAAACTTTGTTTTTTTTGATGGCGTAGGGGATATGATGCTCGTCTCCTACGCAGAGTTACCTGGCTTCAATCCCCACAAAGTCGGTGCGATTTTTCGGATTCTGGGAATCGCTTGAGTATCCATCATTCGGAGGAGATGTAAAGCCGTCGGTCCTGTCTAACAGAGATGTGTTGGACATTAAAGATCCCTTCCCTCGACACGAGAGGGGTTCGGCAAAATTCCCGGGTTAGTGAGGTGACAGAGTTCTCCGGCGTGTCATTGGTCGAAAGGCGGAAATAGAGCACGTTAAAGAAATAACAAACAAACAAACATAAGAGAAGTAGTTTATTATTTATTGGCTAGAAACAAGAAAGAAAAAAAGCCTACTAGAGACAAGAGCGTTCAATTATTGTGTTCGCATACAGACAAACCAGTGCCTTCAAATATTATTTTGTTCATAATCTGACAACACTATAAAATTCAAAGGCATCAGGCAAACAGCTGACCGACTCATTTTGGGTGCTCAGAAGTCGTCATGATACAAGACAAGATTACTAATTCACTTCTAAAAAAATTCTATAATATATACTATTTTCTGACGTACCTGTGTTTCAATTCTATCAGTCAATATACAGATATCGTCTATCTGTTTCCTTTGATCATTACTGAACTTTTTCTCAGCTGCAGAGATTTCTTCTTTCAACATAACAATGATTGAGTCTTTTTGTCTCATAAGCTCTTCGCATTTTTCTCTTTGTTGCATCATTTTATCATTGATATGAAGAGGATCGTTCGATTTTAGAATGGTTAACCTAAATTCAAAAACTTATCGAATATGAAAAAAATTAAAAGATATAATCATCTTACTGTGATTAATGATTTAGTTGACAAGAAGCTCAAATATAAATAAAAATTCACTAACCATTTATCCGAGATCTGTTTGAAAGCTTCCTCAGCAAGTTGCGCCTCTTCTTCCAAAGCTTCAATAATCTTCTCTTTGTTGACCCCCTCAGCTTCTCTACGATCTGTTTCCCGAGCATCATTGGCTACTCTTATATTGGTTACTCTTTCATCACCCTCAGTAAGCAGCTTTTTCAAAACTTCGATACTTTTCTCTATTTGAATTTGAGTTAAACTCTTGTCTTTTTTTTCTTCAACATCTACATGTTCAGGCTGATTTTGCCTGAAAAGGAAAAGAAAATAAAAATATAAAATGCCTAGTAGTTATTTCTCTGAGGTGAACTTTTATTAATAAGATGGGGTTTACATAATTATAATCTAAAACGGAAACTTTCACATCTTATAGAAGACGGCAAGCAAGAAATAAGTACTACTGTATAACCTTCTGAGTGCCTCCAGACGTCTTTCGATTCGAAGTCTTCTAGCAAGTTTTCTCTCATTTGGATCAGGTGACGTTACTTGAGGTTCCAATTCAACCAAATTTTCGGAAATCTGCTGAGAAATTTCATCCATTTTTTGAGTTATTGACTAACGAAAAATAATATAGCAAATCGACAGATATCTCTATAGAAACGAAACTTTGGTATCTTTTCGCCAATGATACATCTCTTTGAAACATTTGAATTTACCTAAATTGAATAAGAAAATTGAGAGCTTGGTTATCAAATATTCCATTTTAATATTTTCGTCGATCACTTTTTTGATAAATAAAATGATTTTAAACAAATTTGGCACGTCCCTATAGGTCAAAGTTTTAATTCCAGATAGGATGCAATATAAATTCCAAAATGTGATGAGAAAAATAAACTTAAATAAATTTCATTTAGTACATTCATTAATTTTTTAAGGTTATGGTTGTTTGTTTTTTTCAAAGTTAATTTATATACAATTGATAAATAACCCAGTTCATCGTAGTGTTAGCTCTCAAAAGAATGTATTTTGCGTGAAAAACAGTCCGTCTGCTGGCGCCCTCCTTGATAATGAACTATATGTGCGGTACAATATCTATAACTGCAGTGTTCTGCAATAATACGATAACATGATAAATTAATTATTCTGATATCGCACATAGATGACGTGTAAAATCGAAACAACTTATGATTTTTCGTTGATATAAACGTAGACATGAACAGAAAGAAAGGGTTTTACTCATTTTCTATATACCGTAGTCTAGGGTTGATTATTAAGTCGATGAGAAATGAAAAAATTGAAAATAGACCCAATTATATATCAATAGCATTCCTACATATGGACATGGGGACTTTATGCTATGGGATGGAAATCTGAAGACAGGTTGCACGTTTTCGAAGATTTTTCTGTTCTTGGTCATAAGGCGTGAGCAATTACTTGTTAAGAATTAAGTATGGGTATGTGCTTTTGGGGTTGCCCTTGGTTGCGAAACCGTATTTGACTTAGGTCAATCTCCCCCATCTTCTGCCATTTTTCTCTATACATGGAGACTATAGCCTACGGGCTTGAACTCCAAGAGGAGGTTTTACATCTGTAAAAATCCAACATTGGTCCCGTTCCCGGTGGTGCATCTTTCAAAGGTTTTCCTCCTCTTTGAAATGTTAAATATATCAATATTGTTGCTACAAAGACTGAATTTTTCCGCCCTGCTTCTCCTTAACATCTGAAGTAATAATCTCAAATTCGTCCTGATCTTTCCTTCGAGCCAAAAATATACATACACACATTATTTTCCACTCGAAATGCACTCTCCTATGAGCTAACACTACGATGAACTGGGTTCGTTATCTGTTGTATACAAGTTATCTTTGCGTCAGTGATAATTCTACAGTTCCTTCAACTTTAATTCTTGAAATCGCAAAATATTATTCTTTACATTATTTTTTGGCAGTACTTATGTAGTAAGTGGAATAATTCTCGTATTTTCCCTGCAAAAGTCCATTAAACTTTGATAAAATGAAGTTCAACTATATTTTTTGGGATAAAACATTTTCGGTAGAGGACACTCACAAATAAAGACTATCTCTATGACCACACCGTGTTTCTCTGTGTTTGTAGATGTCATAAAAGAATATCTTTTACTCTATGCCTAGTCCTTCTGTAAATACGTGAACATGGCGGTAAGATATTAAAATAAATATTTCGAAGTTTTTCCAAATTCATCTCTTAATTAGGAATATTTTATCTTGAAATAAATATATGATTATATCCTTCTGATTACAGCTTTTTGAAGCTACATATATTTATCTCCAACTATAAGAATTACAGGATTATCAGCTTAATGTTTAAAATTGTTTCTTAATTTTTCTCAACAAGTTTTTTGTTATCAGAAGGAAATTCATCATAATTCTTTCAGTTTGTTCAATATGTAAATTGAAGTTGATATTTACGTTAAGTACCCTATATTTTATTGTGTTTAAAAGATTGAGGTTGTGTTACCTGTTAAATTTCTTTATTGTTTCCAGCCCGTAGCTAAACCTAAGGACAAAAAGGAAAAACCGGAGGTTAAGGATAAGTCCAAAAACCCCATGAAAGATCTTCACATCAGAAAACTATGCTTGAATATTTGTGTAGGAGAATCTGGTGATAGGCTGACTCGAGCTGCCAAAGTTGGTATAACTTCTCTTAGAACATAACTCAGTTGTGAATTATTTTATTTTTAAGGTATTGGAGCAACTTACTGGACAACAGCCAGTATTTTCAAAAGCTAGATACACTGTAAGATCTTTTGGTATCAGAAGAAATGAAAAGATTGCTGTACATTGTACCGTACGAGGCGCTAAAGCTGAAGAAATTTTAGAAAGAGGACTGAAAGTTAGAGAATATGAATTGAGAAGGGACAACTTTTCAGGTAAGATGGATTTCAATTGTTGTTGTCAGAGCAGTTATAACAGTTCTTTTTGTAAT
Organism: Cryptolaemus montrouzieri; assembly: GCA_013387265.2. Classification (NCBI taxonomy): domain Eukaryota; kingdom Metazoa; phylum Arthropoda; class Insecta; order Coleoptera; family Coccinellidae; genus Cryptolaemus; species Cryptolaemus montrouzieri. The sequence goes on along the minus strand of JABFTP020000062.1, from coordinate 13,969,122 downwards.
TTTAGCATCTGGAAACTTTGGCTTTGGTATTCAAGAACACATTGATCTTGGTATTAAATACGATCCAAGTATTGGTATCTATGGTTTAGATTTCTACGTGGTACTAGGACGTCCAGGTTTCAATGTTGCTCACAGACGTAGGAAACAAGGAAAAGTTGGCTTCCCACATCGATTGACTAAAGAAGATGCCATGAAATGGTTCCAACAAAAATATGATGGTATAATTTTAGGAAGTAAAAAGTAAATGGCTATTACGTTTATGTAATAATTATGTATTTGTAATGCTATTGAAAATTAAATTTATAAAAAATCTCTGGTTTGAATTTTTAAACACTTCTTGGATCAAAGAAGTTTAGGAATAGATTCTTATAACCTCTTGTGTAATTTGCTAATATCAAGCTTTTTTTGCAAAGGTTTCGTTGATAGTGTATTCTGATGTTTCAATATGGCAGTTGGGTGAAATAGAATCAGTCAAGGGGTGCAAACATTTATTGATCTCTCCTAAATTGAATTTTGAGAAAATCTTTCGCAGATATCTTGGCTAAACCAACGGTTATTATTTAAGTTGGTAATCGTGCAGAATTCACACCTACACCGCGCACTACGAGTTAATCAGCTATTCAACCTGAACGTGTTTGAATCTGGGCCCAGATTGCTAGACCGCTACAGAATGAGAATTATTCATTTCTGATAGGGATGTCCATGAAGAAAGTATATCAAGATTTTTTTCTACCCAATACATCTTAACTTAAGATTAAGTGTCCTAATATTTTAGATACAACTTCACTAGTCCGGGCAGACATCGTTCCGGCGCATGCCCGAATTTCTAAAGTGACTTCAGTTTGTTTCATTTTCAAAAAGAAACAACCCAAAATCTGTTAAAACCGAGTTTATTATAAAAATATCGAAAAGTTGAACAAAAAATAGTTTCTTTTATAAAACAGAATCAAATTATAGAATTTCCATTCATAGTAATCTTTCCTCGTAGAACATACCACCTTGATCAAAAAGTACCCGACTTTGTTACCGTGTCCTTTTCGTGGACTGCCATGGTGTTGTGCACCATGAATTCCTCCCTAAAGGTCAAACTAACAACAAGGAATATTATTTGGGCGTTATGAGACGTTTGCGTGAAGCTGTTCACCAAAAACGACCAGAATTGTGGCAAAACAACTCATGGATTTTATACCACGATAACGCGCCGTCTCATAATGCCTTCATTATTCGTGACCATTTGGCTAAACAGCACCAATACCATCCAACCACCACCAGATTTGGCTCCCTGTGACTTTTTCCTGTTCGGGTGACTAAAGAAACCGCTCAGGGGAACGCGTTTTAGCAGCCGAGAGGAAATAATGGAAAAATCGAAGATGGCCCTAAAGGCCATACCGCAAATCGAATATAAAAAAGTGTTTTGAGGATTGGATCAAGCGCTGGTATAAGTGCGTTGCAGTCGATGGAGAGTACTTTGAAGGAGACAATATTGATTTTGATGAATAACTTTGTATTTTTGATTTTATCAAAAAAAGTCGGGAACTTTTTGATCAAGGTGGTATACAATTTAAATATAAGCTAGTGTACACAAACAACATGCTATTCCTTATGACGTTTAAAATACCCATCGATTTTACTCTGAACCTTTCTCGATGCTGCCATCTGAACTGATTTTTCCTTGAGCCTTTTCAGGAGCAATGCGTCTTCTATAGGAAGATTATTCTGTTCGGCCCAACTGATAATCAGGGAGAACGCATGGACAGTATCTTTTACCATACTATTTATTTAAACCATTCTCTGAGTCAAGATTGCTCTACGATTCCAATATTTCTTCCTAAAGCATCCTGTATAAGCTCTTCTTCAGTCAAATCAATAACAAACTCTTTGTCTTCCACAGCCCAGTTGGTAATGTCCTCAATGGTTAAGTCATTTTCTGGATCGATGACCCTTAATGATTCGGCAATATTTTTCAAATCATTTTCACTGATTGGACGAAGTTTCTTCTGAAGCTCTGAGAGTGGAATATTTTGATCATCTGATTCCTCTACTTCTGTAGTGTCATGCCACAATGGTGTCCAACTTTTCCTAATATTTTTTGAATTAATGGCTTTCCAAGATTGGAAAAGATTGTTCACGGCAGCTTCCAAGTTATACTGCTTCAAAATGGAAGTTATTTTTTCACCTTCATGCGAAATGATATGATTAAGAAGGCATTTTCTATACGACAATTTAATGTTTTGAATTAAATTCTGATCCATAGGTTGGAGAACTGCAGTACAGTTGGGTGGCAAAAACATAACTCTGAAGTTTGGATCAGTATTAACCTCTTCCTCAGGTGGGTACGATGATGCATTGTCTACCAACAACAGAGCTTGTTAATCTTATTTAAAAAATTCTTCATCTCGGGAATAAAAGATGTTTTGAGCCATTCATTTAATAATGGTCTGATCATCCACCCTTTGGTAGATACTTTGTAGACAACTGGTAGTGAACTTTCGTTTTTGAATGCTCGTTGATTTGCCGCTTTTCCCAATACTAGTAAAGGTAATTGGTGAGTTCTAGCCGCGTTGCAGCATGGCATGAATGTTAAGCGGTGTTTTGACACTTTTCGACCTGATGCAGATTTTTCCCCTTGATGAACCCAAGTTTGGTAAACATCTCCAAAAAGACCGATTCATCAGCATTATACACCTGTTCTTTGCTTAATTCCATCTGTTCAACAACCGATAGAAATTATTCCTTAAATGGTATCACAGCGGAAACATCACTGGAAAGTTTTTTCATCACAAACCTTCAAAAAACGAATTCCATGTCTTAGCTTGAATTCATCAAACGATCCCGAACTTGCCTGAAAACCTTTTTTCCTGTGATTTGTTCATAAAACTGTTTGGATTTTGCTCTCGATATGTCTGACGAAATTGATACGTGTGCGTTGCGTTGTTGAAGAAACCAGTTATACAATGCGGTTTCAACATCAGGGTTCTCAGCTTCTCTAATAACTTTTCTTTTTCCTATAAAAATACCTTGGATATAATAAATTCGAGAAAAGTTTAAAATAATATTCCTACTAGGGATGCACCGAGGGCCCGGTTGGGTCAGCCAAGCTCTCGGTCGTGATACTCGGCATGTAGTAATTTTGTTTGGCCGAGAGCTCGGTACTCGGCTTTTTGTGAAAACCCTTGCTCGGTGTATCCCTAATTCCTACCTGTTACTTGATACGATTTGGATGTAAATCTCCTTATTTTGTGCTTGTTCTTTTTTATGTCAAACACAGTTGATTTTGGAATAGTGAACTTTGCTGTTATTCGACGAGTACTCATTTCATCATCAATAAAATCTATTATTTTTTATTTCTCTGCCAGTGTGAGCCATTATGCTCACCACCGGCAAGATTGAAATGCGAAATGCAACTGTAGAACGATACTCGCCACTCTTAGATAGTACAAGTACATACATACATACATACAGGAAAATTATTATTGTTTGTATATCAGCCAGCGTCGACGTGCCCGGATTATAGAGGTAAAATTCGCGAAATGCCCGAATGAGTCGCATGCCCGAGTTACTGGAGTGCCCGATATAGGAGTGTCCAGACTAGTGCAGTTGTACTGTATCTGTTTTCTATAATTTCGAAATACTAAATTCTTGTTAATGCTGCTGTTGCAACAGTATTCGAGTGATATGAAACGTGCTTCTTTTTATTTCGAACCTCTGCGATTTTAATTTGATTAGATGCAGTATTTTTTCCTTTTCAAAATTATATAACTTAGTCAATAATCGCTTTCAGTTCCCATCTTCAAGAAAAACCTAAAATTGTTCAAGTTCTTTTTTTCAGTGCATGTCCATCAATGATTCATGTTGTTCTATGAGTAAAAACCACAGAGATATTAGATAAATGCAAGGACCATTGGTAGTTTTTCATTCAGAACCATCGCAAAGAGGTGCATGTAAAGGAAGTATATTATAATAGAAATACTAAATCAATAACATGACTTATACAAAAGAAACAATTTTATCCAAGTATTTAAAAGTGTGGCCATTTTTTCAATGCATGAATCATATCACTGAGAAAAACGACAGACAGGTTTCAAAATATGAATATTGCAGAAGCATCGTATTATATGAAATTCCGTCTCAACTCTTCAAATTGTGTTTGATTCTTTCAGAGTTTATCTTCAACGTACCCACAACCTTTGGAAAATACTTATCAAACAGGTACCGATTGAAATATGTTTCTGCCTTTGCAGCTGAATCATAACCATTTTGAATATAACATTCTATCATGTCAAAGTCTCATAATTTTCGTTGTGATGATTTTGATTTTACATCTTGAAAGAACCACATACAGTTGAACTTTTTTCAAAATGAAATAACTGAACATACAACAAACAAGGCGTTCGATTTTGATATTTGGAAAAAATATAGTTCAAAATTCAAAACTTGAAATAATTGTCAGATTGTAAGACCACAGATAATTACTATGATGTGGATTTAATGAAACTATTTTGGTCTTGGACACAGCCTAAAAATATGAAATTATCAGTCATAGAATAATATAAATCGTTTATAGAGATGCACCAAATGATTGAAACATACAATTTCGGTGAAAGGGTTAGTCTAAATGTGTTGTATATTTTTGAAAATGCAAAAAATACTGCACATGATAAAAGTAAAATCACTTATGGTTCGTATATGAAAAAACCGCTGGGTTGACAAATAACCGAGATATCCGCGGATGACAATTTTCCCAAAATTCGAGAACTTTTGAATAACTTGAAAATGGAGGGAGATGTTAGAATAATGTTTGCATCACTAAACTAGTCCCTGAAAAATAGATCAGAAAAGATGCATTTTTCTCCATTTATAATATTTCACCTAAATACCGTACTGATACATCGAAATTTTGAGTACAGGACTCCTTTTTCTATCCACGACATGTTGCTCCTTTTGCTGATTCATAATTATATTCATTCTGAATATAATTTACCACTTGATAACATGAATGTGTGAATTCCAAACTGTCATACAAAGAATAATTCTTCGAACACAGAAAAAAAAACGATTACAATTGTTTTTCAGTGAATTGATATACACTTACTAGATGAAATTCTGGAAAAGTGTACACCAGAGAAAAGATCCAGTCTGTTCTGTGGTGTACACTAATACAACTTTAGATTTTTGTGAAAACGTTTAAGATGCCAAAATTGAGATCACATGATGTATTTTTTTGAAAAGAGAAAAATATACACCATTGAGATAAATCAAAGTTATCTATATTGTGTTTAAAATATGGCAAGTATGAATTATAAGTCGAAATCCGTTGGATGAAAATGTAGAATAAAGTATTATTACCGTTATAAATTATACCTCTTATGGTGATAAAATAATTAGTGAAATGCGTGTCGAAATTGAAAATAAGTTGTGTAGTTATGTTTTTCAGAGTAGAATAAAAAGGCAAGATTATTTTATTTTTATTAACAACACCAAAAAACAAATGATATTCAAAATAAGTGTACATAAATTTTAGATTATACTATAATATACAGGGTCAAGGAAAATATAGTATCACGCAAATCCATACAAATTCAGTCTTTACCTTAAGTGAGAAAAATACATTTGAAACTAGCTATGTGAAAATAAATAAAACATTTTCTCTATAGGAAACTACCAATATGAATTTTACATAATAACACTCTTTCTTTCGTTTTCAATGTGGACGGTTAATTTTCGTCCATTTCTTTCAACATTTTCAACATTTAATCACAATCTTTTCTTCCAACCAACCCTGAGATGGCCCTGTATATTCTTAAATTCACTAGTAAAAAACATGTAAATATGTTCGAAATATAAATAGCAAAGTGAATCCAAGTGCCATTTTATCACAAAAGCTAAAAATCATATATCAGTTTACTTTTTCATTTGCTCTGTTCAACATTCTCGAATTTTAGCACCACAAAATATTGAAATCTATGATTTATATTTCTATATTATATTACTTATATTTGTTTATAAAACAAAAATTCATGGAAATCTTCATTGTTGACAAAAATAATCCACTCAAATAAACTTAAAATAAAAATATAATAAATCAACGAAATTAAAAAAGAATTATCTAAGATAATATAGTTGATATATGCAGAAAACAATCATAGAATTTTTCTATTAACATTTCCATGTCGATGAAGAATGAAATTATCACAAACGATGTTAATGTATATAAAGAAACTATTAAAAAATGAAATATTCGCTTTCAAAGCATTTTCATTTAGTGACCTAATATTTTCGGAATTATTGCAAAAATGTAACCTAACTACATAAATACAGAGATCCAAGGCATCAGGAAATTGGAAATCATTTCGAAAATTTTCTATCTAGGTTATGTTTCTAGTTTGAATGTAGCTACAGAAACTGAGCCTTGTCAATATTACTGATTTCATTTTGGTTGAATCCTAGAATGCTTTGGATAGCCTTTAAATGTCCGACTGTATTTTCTTTATCGGTTAAAAAGTAGTAGATAGCTGACTTTAGGAATTGCAAGGTAATTTCTGGATCAATCTTATTCTTGTTCTTAGCTTCTATTAGTTGACGGTACATTGCCTGAAAAAAGTTTAGAATGAGAAATTTTTCATTTCGATCTGAGCGAAAGAGATTGAATGTTTCTGAACTAGATCAAATCTGTTATTTTTGCAAAGAGAAGGAATGCACCTTAATTTCAAATTTGCTATTATAACACGTTAGGACCTCCAGCTCTATGGTTCTTCATAAAGGCGTTAAACAAAATAATTTGACAAATAATTAGTTATTGTATTTATCTATTTGTTCCTATAAGTCTTCCTACTTATTATTGGGCGAAATTGAAATATAAAAAATTGTTGGAATTATTTTTGTCAATTTCAAGTTATATAGATATATAAAATCTAGTCATCAAAAGACCATACTTTTAAAATTACCCAAAGTGTAGAACTGGTTGCCTAATATGTTTTACCGAAAATTCATTATGGTTCATTAATTCTATTGTTTATACAGATAGACAAAATGTAGTTGATAAACTTATAATGCCCATCAAGGAAGCTCAAACATATCAATTTCTATTCAAAATACCATTTGTGACATGCAATGTGCTACTAAAATACTACATTAATTAGAGAATTGTGCAATAAGAAAAGCGTGTCCATAAACACTCAACACTGAGATTTGACAATTCTACTTTCATTTGTGAGTATAACAGCGACATCTGTGAGGAATTGAATGAACTCCGATATTGATGTATGAGGATGCTATCAAATTATTTTTGAAATATATAATATATTTAGAGATTATTTTTCTTTTAACACAAAATTCTGAAAGATCTACTTTTCAACTTTGCGTTGATCTGAAGTAGGAAACTAAGCCAAGAATCATGCACAACATAGCTACAAATCCATCTCCAAAAATACCCTTTATAAAGGGTAATGCAAATTTTACCTTTCGAGCACCAAGAACCCATAAAGATAGGGCTTCTTTAGCACTAAGCAATGGTTGCAAGTTGTTAGAGGTCGATGCGTACTCAGTGTCCTAAAAACGGGGTACTTTTAACACAAGCAAAAAGTAAGTTATAATGAGTTATTACAAATCAGCTTAAATTCTAGATTTTTAATTGGTTACTATTGTTTATTCAAAGAATATTTCAAAATACAAGACGGGTTTGGACATAGAGTTAGGAACACAACAAACGCTACTCTAAAATGAGGAATGAAATCAGTCTTACCTTGAGGTTTTCTAGTTCAGTTTTAGTTACTTGTAATTCTTGAAGTAACTCAGGAACTGAAAGTCTGGATGGATTTCGTGCTGCTATATCCATGACCTAAAAAAATGATACTAGAAGTTTTTTCATTTGGTTAGAGAAATATAAGTAGTCGAAGCATAGCAAACTGAATGTTGAGTACTATGAACTATCCAAAGGTAGTGTTAGGGTGAAAAACTTTCTATAAACCCCCACAAAACTCTTGTGGTCTCATTCACTAGGGAATGGAGAATATCTAAGGGTTACCTTAGATAGTTAGCATAAGTGGCATTCTCCGATGCGTGCAGGAAAACCTCACAGGAACTACAGAGAGGTATACATCTACATATGCTTTGATAGCCCTGGGATATCTGAAAGATTCAAGGGTTACATCCAAACTAGTTGACAAATGCAAAGCAGCACTTCGACAACTCAGTATTACCAACAGAATTATTCTGCTTTGGTGCCCAGACCATCAGAGTATCGAAGGGAATGAGAAGGCAAACTGCCTTACCAAAAAGGCAACAACTGTTAGGCCGATGGACCAGAACCTATTCTGACTATCCCATGGACCCACATGCACTTCTTCTTTCAAAACTGGAACACCATCTAGACCTTGAACTATTGGACATGCATCTCGGCTCTGATGTGTCATTTGAACCTGGGCTCGGACAGTTGCGTCAGATTCTCTCGTAGTTCGAATTTTGGGACTACGCTCTGTCAAGACATACTAAGTGAACAATACATCGTTAGACAGGATTGCCCTGGCAGTATAAACTTTCTGGTGAATTATTTATATAAAAAACTATACAATGCAATCAGCAAATCAGTCCCAGTTTATCGTGAACAAAATAGGAGGTACCCCACATGGTACAATAAAGAGATCATTGATGCTGTTAAGTCTTGGAATCGGATGCACAAAAAGTTTATTAGAACAAGGAACGATCACTATCTCGATTTGTACCGAGAATTGAGAAGGTCAGTTAAAGCTAAGATCAGGTCTGCATATAGGAAGTACTTGGATAGCTCAGAAAATAGTTTTGAGAAGGAGTCTAACAAATTTTGGTCATTTGTTCGGAGTAAACGCAAAGCGGATGGACTACCTGGCGTCATGTACTACCAAGGTGAGAGACTGGATAGCCCCCAGAAGATCGTTTCTGCATTCGATATGTTTTTCGGTGGGATATATGATGTTGTGGATTCAGATGTTAGTATTGATAACGTTATCTCGGAGGGTGTGGTTGATTGTCGAGGCTCGAATTCTATTTTCTTTCCCTCAATAACCGAACAAGATATTTTGCGTGTGACTAAAAATATGAAATCTAAAGCTAGTTTTGGGGATGACGGCATACCTTGTTTTATAGTACAGGATATCATAGGGGCGATAGTAGCTCCGCTATATTTAATTTTTAATCTGTGCCTTAAGAACAATCAGTTTCCGTCTAAATGGAGGATCGCGAAAATCTGTCCCATCTTCAAGAGCGGTGACAGGACCGATGTAATTAATTATCGTCCTGTGGCTCTGCTTTGCTCCTTTGCAAAGGTTTTTGAGCTTCTATTGCATGAATCTTTAGCATTTCAGCTGAGCCAATCGATTTCGGACCGGCAACATGGTTTTAGGGTCGGTGCATGCTCTTCGGAATACGTAAATGAGGTTTTGGACCGGGTTGGCCAGGTTGACACGGTCTTCACGGATTTCTCTAAGGCTTTTGATCGCATCAACCATGTTGCTCAGATAAAAAAATGAAGGAGAAAGGGTTCCCTCTGAGCTATCTCAGATTTTTCTATTCATATTTGAGTGAGCGAAAGCAATATGTTATGTACAATGGATTCAGATCTCAGGATTTTGGAGCCCATTCGGGAGTACCTCAGGGGTCGGCTTTGGGTCCGCTTCTGTTCACAAATACTTGCGAAGCTAAACGTTGGGGGCGTAGCCTTTGCGGACGATCTCAAGATTTACACAGAAATAAGATCGAATGAGGACTGTCAGAGTCTTCAAGGAGAGTTGCTGATGATACATCAGTGGTGTTTAGAAAACAGACTGCCTTTTAACGCCTCTAAGTGCAAATACATATCAATTACGCGCAAACAGTCGTCACATTTCTTTCCTTATTCGGTGGCGGGCTCACGTGTTTTCTGTTCTCGTGATCTCAGGGTACTTCTTGACTCGAAATGGTCGTTCCGGGACCATATAAGTGATATTGTTCTGCGAGCAAGAAAAATGTTCGGTTTTATTCTGAGGAATTCCAAGAGCTTCCGGAACCGATCTAGATTGGAATATGCCTGTGTTATCTGGAATCCATACTATGTGAAATATAAAATTGCATTGGAAAGCGTCCAGAGAACCTTCCTAAGCATACAAACAGGGTGGAGTATATCCTATTCGAGGAATGCCAGGTTTTCTGTAACCCATCGTTTTTCTGTGTTGGAGCTTCTAATTAGAAGGAAATATTTGTGCTGCATGTTTTTGTATGGACTTCTGAATAACTCCAATTGTTGCTGGTGTCTGCTTGACAGACTGAAGGTTTTGGTACCGAGGCTCGTTAGCAGAGGCAATGTAACTTTTTATGTGGTGGGAGCTGTTACGGATATTTTCTTCAACTCAACTATCAATCGAATCTCTCAATATTTCAACACGGTGGCCTCTTCGATTGATATCAGTCATTCTCAAGCTACATTCAAAAGAAACCTATTAGCAAAACTTAGTCCACGCACTTAAATTGTTTTGATTGTTTGGTGTGTATTTCTATTGTTTGAGTTTGCATTATCAATGCGTTTTGTCATTATTGTTTCTGAAAGTTTTTTAAATCCTTTTTTTTTGTTTTAAGCAAATTTCGTTTCGGCTCTGTAATTGGGAGTAATCCTGTTGAGCTTGTGTCAAATGAATAAAAAGGCTCTTTAAACGGCCGCAATGAGAGACGAAGGTACATGAACTATTGTCCCATGACCAAAATGCTATTGAGATGGTAGTTGGCCTGTTCACGGGACACAAACTCAATAAACACCTACACGTCATGAGACTGTCGGAAACTACATAGTGCCGTGGTTGCCTAGAAAATGATGAAACAACGGAACATATACTCTTCGAATGTCTTGCTCATAAGGCGACCAGATTGGACACATTGCGACAAATCGCATCGATTTTGAGGAACAGTTTAACCATAGTTCGCTTCATCTATCCAGCGCTTTGAAGCGAAGTCTTAACTTTGATTTTAATGTAGCTATTACGGACTCAACTGCTCCGTCCTTATCTTGTAGCAGCGACGAAATACGTAGAAGAAATTCATCATATTAGTTTGGGGATTCTATCATTCATTTTTTCGTCCGTTAGATTGTTTCGCTTATATTTCTATAGGGAGCAATAATTCAATTTCATTTATCATATTCACTTACATAGACTGATATGAGTATATAAATCATCTTCGTCACTTAGTATTAAAGACTTTGATGGTACTTGGTAATTTGGTATTCTGAATTTTGTCATTATTCTATCCCTTTCGAAAATGATATCAGAATTGACCTTGTAGGATATTTTATGACACAAAAACAACTCTCACAATAATAATTATAAAACGAAATAAAACAGTTTAGTTAACTTTTACAATATATTTTTACGAAAACAGCGGTTTCGACTTATGTCGTCAAGTAAATACCTATTATGTGAAAATGCGAAACTGTGTTTCTAAAAGTAAAACATCGAAAGTTGACAACATTGTCTTATTTCGTTTTATAATTCAAATTAATTTTCATAATAATGTTTGAAAGAATTTTTTTTCAATTAAAACGTACAACCAATAATTATGTTTGTTTGTTATTCCTTTAACCTGCTCTATTTCCGCTTTTCGGCCAATTACACGCCGGGAATTCTGTCATCTCACTAACCTGGGAATTTTGCCGAACCCCTCTCGTGTCGAGGGGAAGGGATCTTTAATGTCGAACACATCTCTGTTAGACAGGACCGACGTCTTTACATCTCCTCTAAAAGATGGATACTCAAGCGATTCCCAGAATCCGAAAAATTGCATCGATTTTGTGGGGATTGAACCCACGTAACTCTGCGCAGGAGACGAGCATCATATCCTCTACGCCACCGAGCCGGCTAAGCAATAATTATGAATCATCTAAATCGTTTATGATTTAAATAAACTGTTTCAGCCAATGGAATCATGCAACTCATTATAATTTCATGTATTTATCAACATCGTTCGTTTTACAGAAACTTCCGAAACTATATCAACACATGAGTCACGTTTCCATTTGGTATTTAGTAACCCTAGATTCTTGAATGAAATATAAACACCGCTAACAGCTTCCACGATAAACTTCGCGAGGAGTTTACATATGTAAACTTGAAACAAGAAGAATTATTAAAAAATCCGTAGATCAATGAATAATCCCTCCTGACAAGAGCTAGTTCCCAAATCTGTGATCCATTTCAAAATGAACTCGTACCGTATGTTAGTTTAGAAAATTGATGCGTAGATTCGCGCAAATCTGATGTTTTAAACTTAGCTGTGCAAAGAAGTGGAGACTCGCCACAATGTAATTTCAGTGGTTAGATGTGATGGTGGTGAGACCACATATCACTTATGGGCTGAATTGCTTGGTGAGAATGCAGTCTAAAAAAAGCAATACCAACTCTAGCTTTTTAAATTGCAGAGAATGACCTGCATGATCATCACTGGAATGTTTCGCTCTACACCTGGAACTGATACAGAGCCTTGCATGCTGATTAGAGCATGAATGGTTACAAACAGATTCTATCACCTTTGCCGAAATGAGACATATATGATCAGCTTCGTGCCCGGCGCTCTACAGGCTGAAATTGAGGACAGCGAAATTTTGCACATAAAGTCTTACACAGCAATATTTAAAACTATACAAATAAGAATGGGTCAGCTCCATAGACAGTCTACTTGAGGGTCTCTGTTGGTTCACAGACAGTTTTAAAAATACCCAAGGTACACAGGCCTTATGGTATATTGCGCTTACTTTGTTGTGTTGTTATCAGTCTTCCAGAAACTTTTTAGTAAAGTTTGCGAGACTATTGTAGGGGCCCTCTTAGATCATCTGGGCACTAGGTGTTTCAGTCCTAAGGTTTCCAATCTGGTTTCGTTGTTTCATCATTTTCTCAACAATAACGGCACTGTGTGGTTTCCGACATTCTCATGAAGTGTAGATGTTTATTGTTTCGAAATAGACTTCTTGTCAAGGGATAAAAGTTCATGTACTCTCTTCTTTGATTGGAGCCTTTTTGACTGTCTCAGCGTCGAGATGCCTGCTTCAGGATCTCGGATGTGTTCTTGTCTTAGAAAAAGGAGTGCATGTAGGTCCATAGGATTGTCAGAATAGGTTCTAGTCCTATCGGTTTAACAGCTGTTGCGCTCAAGTTATTGGAGCTAGTATATGGTCAAGGAATCGCCAAGGAACAGTATATCTGTCTCGGCAGGCTTGCAATTGTTTCTAAAGCAGAAATATTCGCCATTGACAATTGTGATAATCTTCTTCTTGCAGGGGAATTGACAGTTAGGTCAACAGAAATCATTACGAATAGCCAAGCTGCACTAAAGGTACTGGTATCCTACAACTGCTTAACGCTTATGGTGCAGGAATGTCGTTCTATCTTTGTCAGGTAGGCATGTGAGTCCGTGGGCCATTCAGGCATTGAGAAAGCAGACTCATTGGCTACCCAAGGGGCTGTTTCCCAAATTGAAATATTGAATTCTACCAAATACTGAATGCTTTTATGATCCTCATGGCTGCTTTCAGCGTTGACACAAGCAATGGGAATATATTTTATATACAGTGAGTATAATTATGAGAATATTTCCTATTGACACTTTCAAAAAAGCCTATAATTGAATATAATATATTTACCTGAGCATCAACTCCTAACTTAGAAGTTTCTTGACCATGTCTAGTAATTTCTAAATGTGTTTCTTTATGCTTCTCTTCCAAATCCTCCAATTTCTTACAACTATCCTCCAACTGTCTTTCCAAATCTTTGATTCGATCTCTAGCTGCTTCTAACTCTGGAACAATTTGCCAATACCTGGAATAATTTGATTAATAAACCGAAATATTATTGTTTCTTGGGTTTACCTTTGATTGATATCTCCTATTCTAACAAGTAGTTCTTCTATTTTATCGTTTTGTTTTTGTTTCATTTGACAACTTTCTTCCTCATGCGCTCTGATGAGTTCCTGAATTCGTTTTTCATATTCTTGAATGAGCTTCTGTTCGGAAATCGACTCAGTTCCGAAATCGCAGGTCTCAACAGATTTATCACTTGTCTGTGGCTGTAAAAATGAATTATTATCAGTGAATTGATATATTCGATGATAATTATCATCAACATCTAAAAAGTCTAGGCAACACCAGAGTAAATGTTTTAGTTCTATCCCACACCTGGTCGATGGGATTCATGTCTGGATACCTCCTGCTGTCAGCTTGAAGTATACCAATGACTATATTCTCTGTTTTTTCTTCTTTTCATAATCTTTTTGCGGATTTAAAATGTTTGGTTTGTGTTTGAAACGAAAAGGAACACAACTAACTGAATTTAAAGACGATATAATTATGGCATATCGTCCCACCTAAATTATTTTATTTTTATTATGAGAAAACCTTGGGATCGGATGCTGCATTCACAATTATTTGATAAAAATGATCACAAAGATATATATGTCATACTAATCTTCAAAATTTCTGTTATTCTTAAAAGGAAGTTATTACTCACATATTCACATTTCATGCGAGAAACAGATATAAAACATAAGTAGGGTACGTGTATCTGGTAATCAGTAGTATAGAGGCAATTATATATTCTTGAATTTTGAAGACTGTGAGACATTCACAGGGGCATAATCAAAAAGTTTCTAGCATTCAACTAACTGAATAGTTCTGAATATTCATGTTGTAGTTTTACTTCATCACCACTAGCTAGTCATCTTGTTTGATGAAAGTTGTAAAGTGAGATCTCAGGGCCGCCAGACGTTACTTATTTTCTCAAAGATAAAATGTATTGAACAAAGTAGTGTTAATAGGCACTCTTTGGGAATGCTTACATGCTAACTTGGCTTGTTAGTCCTTTTCGAGATACCAGGTATTTAGGGTCGATAAACATTGAACCGACTTTTTTCAATGCTCTTATGTTTTGAAGGATATGACAGAAATTAATAATTCATACCGCCTGACGCTTCCCGTAACTTGGACGCTTTAAAGCTTCCGAAAATATAATGTAACCTAATGTTCAAAGAACTATTTGAATGTCTTTTATGAGCAGACTGACCAGTTTCATTGGTCAAACAGCTCACCAGACACACTTTTAGGGTCGCTACGAACATGGGTACGAAATCTCCATTCGTCTCTTTCGTTATCGCTAAATCTCATTTATTCTACGTATGCGCACGCATATATGTGTGTTTAATGATTAGAATTTTATCAGATGATCAGCTGTTCAGCATAATGATTTCAGTGATCAAATGTTTGTGTTTCAGTAAAATATATAAAGTTGCATTGTTTTAAAACATACTATGGCTGAGTTATTGGAGTGTATTTTTGTAACAAGCCTGAATCAGAATTTATTATTTTTCACAGCAGATATTTCAAAAAATTGTCGAACTGTATCAAAACAGAAAAGAACACAACCTTGAATACAAAATACTGTTAATTTACTTGAAAGCGGTTTTCAACAGCAGTGTTACAAGACAGTCACATATTTGATGAAAAAATTTTATTTACCTAAAACTAAATGTATTGTAAAATCTACTCTACATGAGAAACTGACTCGACACTCAAAAATCCCCTCGGAATGAATATCTTACAAGTATGAGTTATCTACATGTGTTGAACGAGCATCTCCAATTATATGTTTCAAATCTTGCATCTTCTTGTATACTTGACTATTACTCGGCCTGGTCCAAATATTTCTAATTTAATCGAACCAGTTTCATCAACTTCATCGCAAAAAAATGTAGAGCCAGAACATTTGAAGTTACCTACTGACTAATGCCTCGTTTGAAAGTAATGTAAGTACAGATAAAAGTAATACTTCCTATATATTTTGTAGCCAAACAACTGAAAATCACCACCAAAAAAATTAAAAACTCTACTTATCTGATGAAATAAACTTATTAGCCAAAATAGATGGATAATTATAAGGATGATAAAATTGCAGGCCGGGTAATGGAGTATCCAAAAAGATGAATGATTTGAAACTTGTATAATTGGAGATTCTTGGTAGGTAACTCGGCCTTCAATCAATCTGGAGCTGATGAATTTTCCAGAATTTTTGACGATTCTTTGTTGAAATTGACTTCTCATGTGAAATAAGATCCGCATTCCGATAGGAGTGTTTCGTGTGGAGTGTGACCAGTGAAACTGTTCTGGCTGCTTATAAAAGACGTTTGAATAATTCCTTGAAAATGATATAAAATTCAGGACTAAGAATATAAGTGAGATTACATTATATTATCGGGAATTTTGAAGCGTCCGGCCTACGGGAAGTGTCTGGCGGTATGATTTATAAATTTTTATCATACCCTTTGAAACTTGCATAAAAATCAGCGCTGAGAACTAGGTTTAATTGTAACTATAAATAACCGGTATCTAAAAAGCGGCCAACAAAGCAAGCTAGCAAGTATGAATTCCTTAAGACTGCCTATTAACACTAATTTGTCCAATACATTTCATCTTTGAGAAAATAAGTAACGTCTGGCGGTCCTGGGATCTTAGACTATTACAACATTGTCACAGTGACTCAATAGAATGAAAAATCATACACCTAGAGTATGTTATCTTTGTTTTCTGAGCCACTCTGGGTGGCTCAGAATAATTCATATTGTGTGTTATCTATATAGTTCTTCCTTCTATTATGGTGCCCTTGCGGTCAGTACTCGCATCGGGATTCAACACATAGAACATCTTTATTGATGTATGTGAGAGTGTTGTAGGGTTACTGAATGATAGGGCACTGGGTGTGGCAGAGCCAAGTATCTCCAGTTTGCCCACCCAATGAGTAGGATACTCAGCAATAATTTGATCTGTTGTATGATTACTTTCTTGGCAACCACAATATTGTATGGTTCCAATAGTCTCGTGATGTGTGGATATTTATTGAGTTGGTAAACCATTAGTAAAGCAACTACCATCCCAATAGACTTCTTGCGGAGAGATAACAATTCATGTACCCTTTTATTGTCTTGGTAGCGTGCAGTTTTGAAAAAAAGACAGCATGTTGGTCCATGGAATTGTTAAGATGTCCATCAATGGTTTGGTGGGCTGGTTACTAAGTAGTATAACCCATCTCTCAAGTATACTAGGGCATTTTGACTGTCAGAGCGTATATGAATGTAGGTGTATCTGACGTTCATAGTTACTCTTGGTCTTTTTGTGAAATTAGCCAATCAAGAGAGGAATAGAACCTAAACCAACTGATCATGTGTAATATTTCCTGAGTCACAATGTTAATAACCAGTTTTCCTTTCATAATATCTCTATTTTCCAAACTAGAAGCCTGATACCTATTCTACTTCTATTATCAAGATTTATTTATAAATATATTCTTACAGATTCCACGCTATCAGACTGATCTGTAGAATTTTGTTTCGAGAACTCTGGTTGAGCCAAATCTTCGAAATGTCCAGAATCGACGTGCGAGTGGCCAGATTCAGCACCATTGGCCATCTGATTGACACCATTGACACTTTCTGGAGTTATCTGTTCATCGGAATTATTTTCACGGACTGTTACAGCATCGCTTGAATTCGATCTATCTTCTGGAGAACATATTGCAGCTTTGTATAGCCTGAGTTCGACAACTTCCTTTGTTAATTTCAATATATCACTATCTTTCTGTTCTAGTTCTATTTGAGCTTGGTGGAGTAAGTTTTTTAGTTTCTTTATTTGGCGATGTGCTCTCTGAGTTGGTGTTAAATATTCTTCTCCTGTTATAGCCGCATTCTGGTTACAGTGAAATATGTACCTGGAACAAAAAATGTTTTTTCTGCAGTTATTATAGAAGAACTGAAGGAGGTTAGTATATAGTATATAGATCAGGGTGTAACGGGAATTATCATGTTATTACACTCATCAAGTTACCTGATTGCAATTTATTTTTTCTTATTTATCGCAGATTTGGATGTCATAGATCGAGGGTCACGCCATTCAATTAAATTCAATTAATTTTTAGTATTATTGATAGAATATAAAGAACCATAAAGACCCATCAAATTTACAAGGAAGTGTTACCAACAACAATGAAATACTTAAATATTTTGTTACTGTCACAATACAGAACACGTTAAGATACCAGTTTACTAGTTTAAAAGATTAAATATCTATATCAGAAAAACTAGAATTCGAATTTCAAAAATTCGACTATTGAGTAGAAACATTTTCTCTTGAAATAAACTTTTTTGAATGATTTTGCCTCTAGCTGCTTCAAATTTGTTGGAAACCTATTATACATTTGTTTCCCTTCTGCAATCTACTTATTGGCAGCAGTCATTCTGGAATCTTGTTAAATGACAGTGAATATATGAATGTTTTATAAGATTGGCCCTTAACCGATGGAAGTGAACTAATATAGCAAGAAGGTCGTGTAGGTATTCCCAGTTTCTTGAATTCCTCCCTACAGCTTCTCGTCCCGCTCAAATACGCTAATATACGGATTACCTTTTGTTTTAAAAACATCCGAGTAGCATACGCCATAATTGGCTGCACTGTGAAAGTGGGCATAATGTGTGATCAACATCTCTTGTTTTCCCACGATTAGTTTAATCCTTTGCATTGTGAACAGTGCAGTTGACAGTTTTCGGCATAGTGATTCTAGGTGCTGCTGCCATAATAGAGACGTGTCCAGCAAAATTCAGAGGAGATTCAGGTGGTCAGGTTAGATCTCAACACAGCTCCTGTGTTTTCCCAACATTCAGAGCAAGGTTATTGGTCTCAAACTTCCTCTTAATAGCTACCATTTGGGAATTTTTTGATTTGAGCTTTGCTTGCTCTCTCGTTGTAGGCTTGTTTACAAGTGTTGTGTCATCTTCCAAGATCTTGATTCTGCACCAGGTCATTTATGTATAGCACAAACAAAATTGATCGCAAAATCGAGCCTTGGGGAACTCCTGTTTCGACAATTCAACAAATCGAATTGAAATAGGTTTGTAGTTTTCGCAAAGTTTATGTTCCTTTTTTATGAATTGGAATCACTGGAGCCATCTTTAGTCCCCAGGATAGTATCCCTGTTGGAAGAATCAATTTATTGCATATGAGAGGAGTTCGGTAAAGCAGTGAATTGTTTTTTAAATATATGAACTGTGAAGCCGTGAAAATCCTTCGACCTCAATAATTAGAGCCTGAGACCTGAGCTCCCTTGTTTCGTAGTAATTTCTCCATTTCTTCTGTGGTACTTTCCGGGTCCTGGGATTTCTTATCTGATAAAAAGTGATTCAACTGTTCCGATGACAGATCGTTCGCCAGATTTTCTTGATTTTCGAGTGCAACTTCCGAATTGCACTACTTTCATTTTTAGCCTTGTGTATAACTTTGCATCTTTCTTTCTAGTATAATGCTCGATAGTCTTACGTAGGATCTGCTTCAATTTCCTATAGAATGTATGGTAGTTTACATCTCCTTTACCATGGCTAACGTATGTGTTACTTCCAATTGTTTTCTTAATTTTTGTATAGACGGATCTCTCAAGAACTTCTTCCTGTTATCTCCGCTGACCTTAATATTCTCGGAGATGTATTGATTAAATTTCTCATTCACTGCATTGTGAATGTATGAGTAGATTTTTGGTGCATCGTAACTTGGTGTTTTCCCACTTTATGGATTTCAGGTTTTCTCTAGGAGGTTGAAATTTTTCTCATTTACATCCTTTCCTATCTGATATAATGGCCTTTCAGTTTTTACACTTTGATGTATGCCAAGCTTCTGTGCCAAGTGATCTGATAGGTGGAGATTCACTAGGTATGTTTGGAAGGTTTTTGTTGTTTTATATTTGTGAACATATTGTCTATGGAAGAACATTTTGTTTATACTGCTTCTGTTTTTTTCGAATTATTGTTATATTAAAATGGCATCCAAGAGCTTGTCTTCTTCTTCTTCTTTAAATAGGACGATGTCTTGTTTTTCTGTTACAGCCCCTGCTGCGAACCGGAGTTCCAGCACTCATGCCATCGCTTTTTCGGCCTTCCTATGGGTCTTCTAGTGTTGGGTTTTTGTGTTTTTGCCCACTTCGCCATACGTTTGGGGCCCATTCTGTCTACGTGATCTCTCCATAGGCGTCGACGTGCTCTTGTCCACCTCACCACATCCTGGACACCTAGCTCCCTTAGCGTATCCTCATTCCTTATTCTATCTCTGCGTGTAATACCTCTTATAGCTCTTAGTGTTCTCATCTCTGTTGTCCTCATTAGTTGTTTTGTTTTTGTTGTCTCAGCTCTTGTCTCAACCGCATATGTCATCCCGGGTCTCAAACAGGTTTTATAGATTCGGACTTTGCTTTCTGTGCTTATGTACATATTCCGCCAGATTACATCTCTCAGGAAGCCAGATATTCTCGATGCTTTCATTGCCTGCTGTTTTGCTTCTTGTAATAGTTGCCTATCGCTCGATACTTATTCTCCTAGGTATTTAAAGTGTGAAACTTGCTCTATTATATGGTCGTTCACTACTAGTTTGCATCTAATTGGATCTTTCGCTATTACCATCGATTGGGTTTTCTGTGTTGATATTACCATGTTATATTTTTCTGTTGTTACTTTGAACATTTGTAGTAGGCGTTGTAGGTCGTCGTCATTCTCGGCTATTAGTAAAGCATCATCTGCGTAGCACAGTATTCTCATAGTTTTGTTACCCATCCTATAGCCTTGGTTCATTTGGTTAACACCTGCTATTATTTCATCCATGATTAAATTAAATAGACATGGGCTGAGGCTGTCACCTTGTTTAATGAGCTTGTGTTAGAATTAATTTGATAGCAGAAATGTTAGAGAAAGTGTTTTTGCAAGGATATCCTATAGAAAACGTACATTTGTGCTTGATGTAGTATCATATTTGTCAGGGAAAATTAACGTAGTAACAAACTGTCGACGTTAACAAAAGAGTTAAAAATGTTGTAGAAATGTTAACTAGGAGTCGTAAATTGATACAAAAGTTATAGTAAGAAATCCAAAACTGAGTAATTAATTCACATAATTCATGAGTTTATGAAAGTGTGTCGTTTCCTTCTACCTACCTCATGCTTCTTCCAGAGAACGTAGTTCCATTTCTAGCTATTGCAGCATGATCACAAGACGATAAACTTAAGTTGCTGGTTGTACTTCCTAAGCTCTCTAAGTCCCATTCATGGTTAGGGTTAGATTGATTAGTACCGTATGGAGATGTTGGTGGTGTATTTGAAGGTAGTGAGATCGTAGGCGACTTCTCATTATGTAGTTTAGTAGTTGAGAGGGATAAGGACTGGAAAAATTAATAATAATGTTTATATACAAGTAAAGAAGTTAGTAAAGGCTAAAGGTACTCATAATGGATATAGATTATATTCTTGAATGTGATGAATGCATTAAAAACTAGGTTAAAGGTTGAATGCTCAGTTCTAAACAGCTGTTAGAGTATTTCAAAGGTTATTCTTAATAACGATAGACTAAGGTATATTACATTAGATACTCCTTCACTTGTACATCTTTCCACATTCAATAATTATTGATAAAATTAAAATATTTTGAAATAACGACTTCTCTATTTTATAAAAGCAATCTAACGGTATTCATTTGTAACTAAGATCTAAGACAATGGCTCTTCTGTAGAATTTAAAAATCTGGTGTGAATTACTTCTCATTTGCAACCCTTATAAAAATATTTTAGATTTTTCATATCAAATAGTTAAAATGAAAATTATGTATTTTGTTGTTGACGACAGTAATATTTTTCCCTTCTACGATCTGTGGCCAAAATCGTGGCTATACTAAAAATGTCTCATCAATGAATGAGTGTATTTATAAATCAAGTTTTTGTCCTCAGACAACATCTAAGTTCAAATCAAATAGGTTCGTTTCAAACTTTTATTACAGTTTTCGTCGATAAATCCTAAATCATAAAAGTAACTCATTGTTGGGAAATGATCTTAAAAACGTTTATGTTCGATACTAGCGGAAATGATTGTTTCCTGCTTCTGTAACGTAATGAAATTGGTAATAATTATAACTTTACTTTCAATAGAGATACTGAAGCACTTATACTGCAAAAGTTAAGTTAGTATTATTCGTTTATAAGTTTATACCATACCTGTCATAAGAAAGCACAAAAAAGAGTGATATCAGGCTATTGTAAGCCAAGACTAACAAAAACGCTGACATTCAATCAGATCAAAATTTCTTCTTCCGAAGAAAACGAGGATTCAAAGGTTGCCATCTGACAGCATGAAAGAATAAGTTAGTTTATAAAATACCGCTACACCAATCCTTCCACATTCATTTGAATGATATGTGTGTTATCCATACTCTTTCTCTTATATACTGTATCTTTTTAAGGTTAATACTGTATCTTTTGACATAACAAAGTCCATTGGTATTACAGTGTTTTTCATATTTTTGTGATTCAAAATTTTTCTAAGAAAATTAAAAGTTGATATATCCTACAAAAAAGTTGGTAAACCCTACTCTACAAATTCATCTTTCATAATATTATCCCACTTTGTTTTACATAATTTAACTTGGGATATAATCGAAGTGGAAGTATTTTTGAAAGGCATATTAATCTGTCGTTTGTGGACTTATTTTTTTTTATATTTTTTAATGGAAACAGTAAAATAGTCCTTGAATTGTGTCATGTTGAAAACTATCCTAACTGAATTCTGTCTAAAGGCAATATGGTTTCAATTATTCAATTTCATCGATTGTAGAAATTGGGGTCTCTAATCCCTTTTGTGAAAAGACGAGGAAAATGAATTATTTCTGTTTTCTACAACTGAAATTTTAGTTGGCAGTTATGGAAGCACCTATTCAACAGCGTTGTTATAAATCTAGTTCAATACGTGCCGACATAGTGACTGTAGTTAGGCATCTTTATATCTATAATGAATATAATGACTTAAAAACATAAATTCATATCTGAAATACACTATAATTAGGTGAACTATACTTTAGGTTAACTGCCTCGGTAGCTGCACGGTTAGTGAGCAAGTATGTAGGAATATGCTTAGCCAAGGTTCGAATTTCGGATTCAAGTTATGGATGTTGTCCTTGAACAAAAAAGGTGATACTTGGAACGAGTCGCCTAAAGGAGGCATAAATTTCCGAAGACCAGATAACTTGTAATCCTTGTGGTGGCAGTTATCATTGCATGGTCTAGGAGAGTGGTTCGGAATCCACTATAAGCTGTAGGTCCACTGTGCAAATGGGCTAAGTTCCCGAGCACATCGTTAAAAGATGAAACAACAAATACTTTAGTTCATTAAGAAATCGGAATGATCACATTTTCTTTCACAGTAACGAGAAAAATAACCTATATAACAAGGATTGAATTATCCAATCTAATCAATTCACCCTTTGGCTGAACAGAATAAATTATTTGAATTTTCTACAACTAATTTAGTATTTCCTTTCATGGACAATTATTGATGAAGATAAAGATAATGTATGAAATGAGTTAACTGTAAAAAGAAGTGAGAGATAGGTACATTCTTGATAATCGTGAATCAATATTAAAAATAGAGGAAGTAAATTGTCCTGACGTCCTATATTCAGGCCATATTAGTTACTTCTCTGAATTTCGGGGAATTACCTATTAGAATTGGTAGAACGATGTTTGAGTAAAGGATATTTAGTTTCACTATTTAATAGTGAGGTGAGTAAATTGACAGATGTAAGACATAATCTGATAGACTGTATGACCTGAAGTGATACCCCTAGAATGCAACCTACTATACATACTGAAACGACTTAATTTTCATGTGATGAAAAGATACTTTTCAGAAAAATTACAGAAGATTTTTGAATTTCAGAATAGGGATAATATTGATATACACACTAGTTCTCACAGGAAATATTGATTTTTTTTTGAAGAATGTGTACTAATAACGATGAAAACGTTGCTATATCAAAAATATAGATGAGAATTACTTCAATAATTTGTAATGGTGAGACATGAGATGTATATATGGCTGGTTGCTTTTCATTACGTGAAGATTTGACGCCGTAGAGAGTTAAAAACAGTTTTATCATTTTTGAGATAGTAAACTTTCCAATATATGAGTTATTCAGTATAATGGATTATAGATATTTTCTTTTGTATGGTGAAGGATATGTGCATTTGTCTTATTTGTCGTGCGTCAGTTGCAATACCTAAGCGTGGTAACTTAGAGAGGCATCATAAAATGGTTCATAAAAACTATGAAAAGGATTCTCCGCCACAGAGTGAATTAGGAAAACGAAAAGTACGTGATTTGATATTTTGTTCGAAAAAAGAACAAACCATGTTCACAAGACCAGCCAAACAATCAAAAGCTGCTACGATCGCGTCATTCAAAATATCTCATATATTGGCGAAACACAAGAAACCATTCGAAGATGGATCGGTTGTGAAAGAAGCATTTATTGAAGCGGGTGAGACTTTATTTGGAGATTTTAAAAATAAAACAGAAATCATGTCTGCTATTAGAGAACTTCAGTTACCTCGTCCGACTGTCACAAGACGTATTGAAGTCATGAGTCAGGACATGGCAGATAAACTAAAACATGATATCATGAAATGTACATACTTTTCTTTACAGTTCGACGAATCCATAGATATGACAGATAGTGCCCAGCTGTGTATTTTTAGTCGGATGGTATTCAATGGCTTAGGAAGAATTTGTGATAATCATTCCTCTGAAGGGGAAGACCCATGGCGAAGATATATATGGCGTTTTCTTCAATTTTGTAAAAAACTACAAGCTACCAATATATAAATTAGTGTGCATTACAACCGATGGAACACTAGCCATTACTGGAAACAAAAACGGTTTTGTGGCATTGTGTCGAGCTAACGAAGATTTCCCTTCATTTTTTCATTCCATTGCATTATACATCAACAAGTTTTGTGTTCGAAAGTTTCAAACACGGAGGAAATTTTGGGCATTGCAACAAAGATTGTGAATTCCATCCGTGCACGTAGCTTGCGACGGCGGCTCTTTAAGTTGCATTTGGAAGATAGGGAGTCAGCTGAACACACTGATTTAGTCCTTCACACGGACGTCAGGTTCTAGAAAGGTTTCAAGAATTATTGTCCGAAACAACAGTTTTTCTAGACGAAAGAGATTATGACACTCAGATGTTGAAAAACGACAAATGGCTGACTGATGGCATTTTTGACAGACATCACAATGCACTTAACACCATTAACTTGGAGCTTCAAGGTAAAGGTAAAACTATTAATGAGATGATTAGCGCAGTAAACGCATTTAAAAGTGAATTGAAACTTATGATAGATCAACTGAAAAAATGGATCTGAAACATTTTCCGTCTTTGAAAGCAAGGATTCCTCAGTTGAATTATGATACGTATAAGGCCGAATTATCAAATATTTTGGGACAATTCGAAATGCGTTTTTATGATTGCAGTAAATTGGAAAATATAGCATCATTTATGAGTTATCCTTTTCATGTGAAAACATTGAGGAATTAGCTACTGAAATAGCAAGTCAGTTTAAAATGAGCTCATGATCTGTTGAAAATGAGTTGGTGCAGATTATATCAGTTATACATCTCAAAGCTACAGAATCTGATACAAATTTCTGGTGTTTTATATCTGAAGATAAATGAAATGAAGATAATTAAGTCAAAATATCGCAATCGACTAACTGACGATCATATGTCATCATGCTTGAGATTAGCACTCAGTGGTTACGTACAATCTGAGTTTTTTCATTGATATTATAAAGAAGACCTAACTAAACCTAACCCAAACCTTGACTAAAATAATGTATATTATGCGGAAAGCTAATATGTATATAGGCTACGGTACACCCTACCTAGGTAGGTGGGTAGGTAGGGTGTATAGTGTATGTACGACAACCTTGCATCACACATACTTGCAGCCTCTCAGAGTCGATCGTAAGTAGTCTAAAAATATTGAGGTAGATCGCCAGCAGTTCAAGTTTGAGCACCCCTGATCTACATTACGATTTTTATGGGGACAAAGGTAGCATAACCCTGAAAAAATATCACCTTGTATATTTTCGCAAATACTGGACATATCCAATGAATTGATGAATAAAACATTCATTTTCGGCAAATCGAAAATAAGTCCTCTGAAAACTAGAATAGTTATTCACAAAAACGTGAAACCTCAACACCCTCTATCTCGAGAAGTGATGACTTTTGGACATATGTTCAGGTGAATTTTTTTCATCCTTTTCGATGATGAATCATCTGTCGAAATTAATAACATACCTGAAACATCCTGTATGATATTATCATTTTCGACTGTTCATATATCTAAGTTCATGTGAAGCAAAAAAGTTATCTACTTTATTGCATTGCACTTGAAAATTGCCCGAAGAATGCTAACGGACTTTGTGTAATATTTTTAAAAACTGAGATATCGAACATAATAAATAGAGCATTGATCATTTTTTCATAATATATTTAGTAAAGTACGGTTGCCATACTGAAACACTGGAATGTGGTTACCCTATTCTGTTGATACTTCATTTTATAGAGACAAAAAACTGGTCTTGAAAATTTAATGTTGAAACCAACCCTATCTGAATTCTTATGAAGGTAATAAGAGTTGAATTATTCAATAACATCGATTTCAAAAATTGGGGTTTATAACCTTTCTTGGAAGGACGAGACACATTAAATATTTATATTCTCTACAGGTAAATTTGTTCATAAATCCGTGGCATTACAACTTGTCTATTTTTATCATTCTTATATCAACACAAATAATTTATCTGTATTTAAATCACAAATCCCACCAAGATTTCATTCGGTAAATGAGTTCATATATTTCTGAATGAATGGAAATAGATGAAAATTCAAGGCGACACTCGAAGGTTACTGCTATGTACATAAAAAATTGTGATAGTGAAAAAGAAAGGTTAAAGGCGAGGTTCTACATAAAAACTGATATAGAAAATAGCTGACGTTGAACCTTCCCTAAATTCTAGGTTAGTAACAGATCTGAAAAATTCCGTGACATTCCAATCAAATCGATCTTTAAAATAAATATTTGTTTGTCAACTTACCAGTGTTTTCGTTCGGGGTGTATGAGGGGCTAAACCCCCCTTAGGGGTACTTGGAGATCGAAAATCCGTCTTTACGTGATTGCCACCATTTACTCCAATTCTCGTAGCTGTCTGCGAATTTCTGACACCACGCATGCCGTTTTCGACGCTCACCAGTCGAGAGTGCGCCGTTTCATTCGCAGGGGTTGAACACCCCCTTGTGCGTGCATATAACCCCATCTCCGTTAGCATAATTTGCGGATAATCTCTTGGAAAGCCTCGTGTAATGTTGAGTTGGTTTTTCTCCTCTAAGTCGTAGACTGTTTGATCTTCTCATTGGAAGTGGAGATGTGGATATAGGAATTCGGGAAGTATCGACGCTGAGAAGATTTTCAGTTTTTGTTGCGAACATTACGGCGCTCATCATTCGTATTTACTCTGATTTTCCTGCAATAAAAAATGAAAGTATGTTAATTTAATTTTTGACCTGAATCGGCCTTTAGAAAATTGAAGATTTCACTGAAATCGATTCAACGGTTTTGAGGTATCCTGGAATAGGTACCATCGGGTTTACCAATAAGGACGCTGGGATTTTAAAATACAATAACAATAGAACGCTTTGAGAATTTGAGCTACTTTTTTTTTTAATTTTGCAATATTGTTATCAGCGACGGAAAAACCGCTCTCTCAAACCAATTTTCTACGCCTTTCAGACAAACAGTTGACTCTATTTCGTTGATAGCGCTCTCAATATTGGTTTTAAGTTGATTTGTTGGAGTAAGCCATTGATTTTATGAAACCCCACAGAAAAAAGTCCGGAGGCGTGAGATCAGACGATCGAGGTGGCCAAGTGGCTGCGTCAATTTTGAGATAACTCTCTCACCGAACTTGCTCAGTATGGCATGTGGCTCCATCCTGACGTTGAAGGTCAATACGCTAATATCCTCGATCTCTTTCTCACTAACAACCCTGATCCTTACACAATAAAGGTTCATGCTTCCGTAGGAAAATCCGACAATAAGCTTGTAACGGCTTATAGCCGTTTCACAGCGACACCACCTATCACTTTACCACGTCGCCTAGACTTGCACTAGTTGCGAACCTTTTTTTCCGGTTTCCCCTTGGAAAGAAGTTTGTTTTGTAGATGACGATCCATCAGAATGCTCCGAAAAGATAACCGAAATTATCAATCTGGAGATGGAATTGTTCATTCCCCATTCTGTCAAAAAACACAGCCAAGGTAAGTCATGGTTTAATGGTACGTGTGCAGCGGCTGTGAAGACCAAGAAGCTGTCATATCGCCAATGGTGTCGAAACTCTTGTCCTGAAAACAGAAGGGCGTTTATTTTAGCTCGTAATTTATGCATACTTGTAGTAACAGATGCGAAAACTGAACATATGAACAAGGTAAGAACTAAGCTTGTCTATCATCCTAGCTCTTCTAGATCCTTTTGGGCATTGGCCAAATCTGTTGGGAGAAACTTTACTTCCAGCTCCATCCCGCCCTTGACTAGAGAAGACGGGTCTTTGGCCATTACACCTGAAGAAAAAGCAAACCTTCTCGCACGGCTATTTGCTTTAATTCTACTCTGGATGCGGGAAATAAAGACTCTCCTGTTATTTCTCATGTCGGGTCTCTCTTGCCCGATATTGTTCCCAGGCAGAAGACAATCAGGAAAATACTGCTCAACCTTGATACTAATAAAGCAGCTGGTCCTGATGACATACCTTCTATCGTTTTGAAAACATGTGCCTCTGAATTAACACCTATTCTCTGTGGACTTTACACTATCTCCTATAATAAAGGCATTTGTTCTTCCAACTGGAAAATTTACAGAATCCAACCCATCGCTAAAAAAGGGAAAAAACATCTATCCAATTATAGGCCAATATCCCTCTTATCTATGATCTTTAAAGTGATGGAAAAAGCCATGAAGTTTGAGCTTATTAAATATTTAGAATATGTTGGTATTATAAATGACTGACAATATGGTTTCAGGCACCAGAGATCTACTTGCGTATGTTACTCACATGTGGAAAAGTTCTATTGAGAAATTTGGGGAGTCTTTGGCTGTGGCTCTCGATATTTCGAAAGCTTTCGATCGCGTTTGGCATAAGAGTCTGCTTAGTAAATTGTCCGCATATGGTTTGTCCCAACGGCTATGCCTATGGATTTCGAGTTTCCTCTCCAATAGATCTCTGTGTGGTCGTGGATGGGGTTACTTCTGACACACTTGGAATTGATGCTGGTGTGCATCAGGGCTCCATCTTGGTACCAACTCTGATTTTGCTTCATATAAATAACCTCCTTACTGTTACAGGTTGTAAACTCCACAGCTGTGCGGATGACAGTACACTTCATACATCTTTTTGCTCGGTAAAACCCCTGTCATCACAAGACCCGAACGAAATACGAATCCAGCAGTGCAACAAAGTCAATAGCGACTTGAAATCAATTCTTGATTGGGGATCTGCTAACCTGGTAGAGTTCAATGGTAGTAAAACTCAAGCCTGTTTATTTTCTAGGAAGATGAATAGCACTGTCCCGGATATAACGATGGCGAATGAGACCATCTCACTTACTTCCTCTATAACAATGCTTGGATTAACTATTGGCGACAATCCATCATGGCATGACCATGTTGTGAATATTGCTAAGTCAGCGTCAAAAAAAGTGGGATTTCTCTATCGCGCAAAGAAATATTTTACTTCGAACCAATTGCTTACTCTCTATAAATCTCAAATTCGTCCTATAATAGAGTATGGCTCCCATGTATGGGGTTCTGCTCCTAAACACAGCTTGAAACTCCTGGACTCCATCCAAAAGATAGCAATTCGGTTAATCGGAGAAAATGCACTTACAGATTCCATTCCACTATTGGAACATCGAAGAAAAATTGGTGAGCTTTCTCATTTTTACAGGTACTTTCATGAAAGATGCTCTGAGCTTTCTACGCTTGTTCCACAAGTGGTGGAACAAGTGAAATAGAGACACCTAGAGACACCTAGAAAGTCTCTATATGAGAACTCCCTTTTTCATTGAACTGCCAAACTCTGGAACTCCTTTCCATGTAACGTATTTCCTCATGACTATAACCTGTCAGCATTCAAGCGAAATATTAACCGTCTATCCTTTTCAGGTACTCGCGGTGTCGTCAAGACAATAGGATTTGCTTCCTTACGCGAGTAACTTTCAGATAAAAAAATCCTGCTGGAACCACATGTCATCCAAGTCCAGTTCATCCATTTGTTCGAAGAAGTGACGGATTATGCCTCGATATCGCTCGTCATTTACGGTGCATTTAGGATGCAAAGACCCACACCAAAATCTACAAAGCCATTACGCTAAAATTGAGCTTTGTCAGTGAAGAAGATTTTCTTGTGAAGATTGTTATCTTCGTCAAGATACGGCAAGGCACAATTTTCAAACACAACGCGCTTTTGGGGGTCACCCGGCAATAGTTCTTGAGTGAGAAGGATTTTGAAGTCCTTCCTCAAAATATAGTCCGGTCAATTTAGACATTCGAAGCTACATAAAGTCCCAGCAAGCTGAAAATCAGTAAGATTGTTCAAAATATGATTAAGAATGAAACTTGAAAGTTCTCCATCTTTCCTCTGTATGACAAAAGCGACAATGTAGTTTAAAACGTAATAAGTTTGTGACTGAAATGAAAATTGAATATCATTATTCTGTTAAGTTGAGAAAAACTTGAAAATTTATTGAAAATTTAAAACCTAAATATTTGCTTTGGAACCAACACTTTTAAACGTGAATTATCGTAGAAGTTGATAAAAACCTATATTTTTATGCGTTAAAATTCCTTACTTACGTAAGTTACTTGGTTGACAGTAGTATTCAACAATTTACTTATCGCCTTTAACCAATTTCTTCACATGATTACGATAACTGCATTTTTCGTTCGAAGCTAACAGCTCTCTAACATTTTTCCTTGGATATTTCGCAACGAAAGTAAAAGGCATCGTTAAAACTTGGGAGTATTAGAGTAGAACTTGCATTGCCTACCTAATTTCGCAATCAATTTCCTGATCCTGTTATATCGGAAATGAATTTAATCAATAAGTGTTTGAAAATATCTGCATTGTTTGATTTTTATGAAATTTTATGATAGTGAGTAAAACTCAATAAATGATTAGTCTAATCTTAATTTGTCTCCACTTTGATTTGAACATTCCAGAGTTGACCAGTGTGTAATGCTTTAAGGGATGAGAGCATGTTAAACTGTTCAAGAAAATAATTTTTATTGCGAATAATTATCCAAAGAAATGTTTAATAAATTTCGGTCGTAGGCAGAAGAGGAAAGCATTTTTCACTACCTATTGTTTACAGATGTTCATTGTAGACGCCTAAGAGATCTGTCGTTCAGCATTGTTTTGCTAGGGCGTTTTATCCGCAAAGCCTTTTTCCACAATCAAAATGTACACGGTGGACATAAACACCTCAAAAAAGTCTAGGGAACACTTCTGAATATCGATATATCGTATCCAGAACGATCAATATGGATGATTTTTAAAAGAAATGAACACCATCATCATCATCAATTTCTCACCAAATTATGTAGAGTGCCGCAACATATTTCAGTTTTTTTTATGAAAAACTAAAAATGCAGTAGATGCGACGCTGCTTTATAATCATTTTATGTATTCAGTGTTTGAAATCAGTTAGTTGGCACTTTGTTTCTCTTGTAAGCACAAATAAAAGATTCAAGTTTTGTGACTAGACCATGGAAAGACGACATTTGACTAGAGAAGAGATGTTAAGAGCCGTTGATATGCTCCAAGCTGGGAGCTCACAACGGGAAGTATCCAGGGTTCTGGGAAGTAGCCAAAGTATCATAAACCGTTTATGGTCGCGTTTCAATGAAACAGGTAGCGTAGAAGAACGCCATACAGGTGGTTTCAGGATAACTACAGTCGCCCAAGACCGATTTTTGGTTTTACAAGCCAGAACAGATCGTACTACCACAGCATCTCAATTAGGTCAAGAGCTATCACGAGTTCATAATGTACAAATTTCCGACCCAACTGTGAGAAATCGACTGCACGAAGGTCAACTCCACTCCAGACGTCCTTTAAGAGTTCCACAACTGACCCATGGAAATCGCGCTGCTCGTTTAGCTTGGTGCCAAGAACATGTAAACTGGGATCAAGAGAGGTGGGCCACAGTTCTCTTCAGTGATGAATCTAGATTTAGTTATTATCCCGATTCGGGAAGAATTCGAATATGGAGGGAACCTGGAAAGCAAAACTGTCTCCAGCATGCTCGAGAAGTTGTTAGACAGGGAGGCGGATCAGTGATGTTTTGGGAAGGTATACGCCTTGGTGGAAAAACTGACCTCGTTTTCATAGAGAACAACCTCACGGGAAATTCTCACGCAAATGAGATAGTTTTACCTGTAGTGGTACCGTAACTCCAAACAATGAGTCCAAATCCACTATTCCAATAAGATAATGCCCCTCCTCATCGTGGAAGAGTTGTCTTGAACGTTCTTGAAGAGAATGATATCGATTCTACCATGCCCATTCTGCTACCCAGATCTGAATCCCATCGAGCATGTGTGGGACACCCTAAAAAGAAATCTCCTGCGTCAAAACGTCTTCCATCATGAACAGGAGCTTCGATTAGCAGTTCAGGGGGTTTGGAATGACTTAGGCCAAAATGTAATAGACAATTCAATATTGAGCATGCCGCGACGATGCCAAAGTGTGATTAATAACAGAGGTGGACCTTTTGGGTACTGAAAAATATAAGTGCTTCCATATCGTTTCGAAAATATTAGTTCAGGATTTTTTTTTGTGTTTTACCAAATTTCGTCATTTTCAAATTTCAAATTTTTTTTTATAATAGGTGCTTTGGAGAAGTCAAATATTATTTTTCTTGAGAATACATTATATACAATACATCCTAACAAAAACCGAAAGATTTCTATAAATTCGAATCATCAAATTCATATTTTAAAGATATTGGTAAGTGTTCCCTAGACTTTTTTGAGGTGTTTATTTCGACATTTTAGTACTGCAGCTGTATGAAATATTGCGAGGAAAATGAACTCTTTCCCAGTGTTCTTTTTGAGTTAGAAATTCATTACCGCAAACAGATTCAAGCTACTATAGCTTTTTTCGATTTGGAATTATTTGATAGTATTTATGGAGTAGATGAAATATAGGTAACTTTGATTTCGTTGAATATTTTTTCCGTTTCAAAAATATGATCAAATCTTCGTTGTGCACTCAATTTTTCCATTCAGGACGTGTTTTCATGAAAACCATGTTGATTTGCTTCTTCGACAGCGAAATGGTGGTTCACAAAGAGTTCGTAACACCTGGACAGACCGTAAATCAAATATTCTACCGCAAAGCGCTAGAAAGGTTACGAAAAAGGGCGCTTAGAGTGCTTCCAGAGATTGCAAAGACTTGGGTTCTGCATCACGACAATGCTCTCTGTCGCACTGCGATCAGTGTTTCTCAGTTTTTGGCGTCTGAAGGCATCGCAACGTTACCACAACCGCCCTATTCACCTATTCTTATACCCCCATATGAAAAAATTCGTCAAAGGTCGACATTTTGAGTCCGTTGAAGATATCCAAGAAACTGTGACGAGAGTACTCGGAGAGGTCCCACAAGAAGTGTTCCAGAACTGTTACAAAAACTGGAAAACTAGCTGGAATAAGTGTAGAGGTGCGGGAGGGGACTACTTTGAAGGGGATCGCAGCGATGTACCTCAATTTTCAAATATACTCGATTTTTAAATTTTGTCGCATAACTCAATTGACCTCGTATACAGGGTGTTACATAACAGTATTTCACAACTTGAGGGGTTAAATCTACGTGCAATTTTAAGAAAAAAAAGTTCATATAAACATAGGTCCGCAAAAGCTTATTTACGGAGCTACAAGGTTGGTTTTTCTTCAAAACTCCTGCAGTTTCTGAGATATTCAGCCCAAATTTGGAATGCAAGCTATTTTTACAGCCTTCATCATTACACGTCCTAAATTTCAACTAGAATCTACAAGGTGTTTTCTTTTCCGGAACCATGTCTTCTTTTGCCCTTTCAAACTTTTTTGTAGTACGCCACTGATCAGCGTTCAATCAATTTTTTCGTCATATTCGTTCAACATAGAAACTTTTTTGACACAATTTTTTCGTATCTCCAACCGTCTCGAGCAAAAAATTATTAAACGATTGTATATATTCGCTGAATTGAAAGCACTTCTAATTGGAAAAATTACTAGTAGGCTTTGCTTTTCTTCATTTATTTATTTATTTTGACAGTTGCTAAAGTTGAACCAGTGTTTGCTCGAATTTTTCAATTAATTGAAGATTAGTTTTAAGACTTTTGAAGTTATTGCTGTAAGAAAAAATGGATAATTTAACTAACGCCGAATTGGCTGATATCCATTACATGTACGGTCTGGCTGACGGAAACACAACAGAAGCTAGGCGATTATATCAGGTGCGCTTTCCAAATCGAGTAACACCGGACAGGCGAACATTTTTAAATATCCACAGAAGGTTGAGGGAAACTGGTACTTTTACTACAAATAATCATTTAAAAGGTACAACTCAAACTATGAGAACTCCAGATATGGAGGAAGCAGTTTTGGATTGTATTGATTTGAATCCTCATGTGAGTATAAGAAAAATTGGAGATCAGTTGAATATTTCACATGTTCAAGTTTGGAGGATTTTCCACGACTTTTTATTGTTCCCGTTTCATATTCAACGCGTCCAAACTCTACTTCCTCGAGATTTTCCTTCAAGACTGAATTTATGCCGATGGTTCTTAGATAAAATCAGAGAAAATGCTCATTTTGATGGTGAAATAATGTTCACAGACGAAGCTAACTTTTCGAGAACTGCTATCACAAATTTTCACAATAATCATTATTGGGCTGAGGAAAACCCCCATTTGATTGAAGAATCTCATCATCAAGAACAATTCCCACTAAATGTCTGGGTCGGAATAATTGGAAATTATTTGATTGAGTCATTTTTTTGCCTAACAGACTAAACGGTCTCGCTTATCGGCAATTTCTCGAGGAGGAGTTATCTTTATTGCTCGAGGATGTGCCACTTTTGGTGAGAAACATAATGTGGTTCATACATGATGGGGCACCAGCACATTTTAGTGAAGAAGCTAGGGAATTCTTGAATAATCCATTCAACAAACGATGAATAGGTCGGGGTGGACCAGAACCATGGCCTCCTAGGTACCCAGACTTAAATAGTCTAGACTTTTTCTTCTTATGGAGATATCTCAAAAGTTTAGTTTATACCACTCCAGTGAACACTGTGAAGAATTGAGAAATCGGATAATAGCCTGGATAAGAAATACCCCAAGAATATTTCAAAGAGTGCGTGATAATATGCGAAGAAGGACAGAGGCCTGTATTCTTGCAGGTCTAGGACACTTCCAGCAATTTATTTGCTTTTTAATTGTTTTTTTTTTTTTAGTTTGATATTGAATAAGCATAAGTTGAGACTCAGAAGACGAACTATCAAAATAAAAACAAATTTTTGGCATACCTATCGAGTATTTCTATTATTTTTCTTTCATTCAGCGAATAACACAATTCAAATAATTCAAATTCAATAATTTTTCACTCGAAAACGGTTGGAGATACGAAAAACTTACATATGTCAAAAAAGTTTCGAAATTGAACGAAGATAACGAAAATTGATTGTACGCTGATCAGTGGCGTACTGCAAAAAAGTTTGAAAGGGCAAAAGGAGACATGGCCTCGGAAGAGAAAACACCTTGTGAATTTGAATTGACATCTAGGACGTGTAATGGTGAAGGCTGTGAAAAATAGCTTGCATTCTAAATTTGGGCTGAATATCTCAAAAACTGCAGCAGTTTTGAAAAAAGAAACAATTTTTTCCCAAAAATTCAACAGCCTGTAGCTCCGTAACGAAGCTTTTGCGGACCTATGTTTATATAAACGTTTTTCTTAAATTGTACGTAGATTTACCCCCTCAAGTTGCGACATACTATTATGTAACACCCTGTATATATCCCGCGAATAAAGAGCTCATACTGTACTCAATTTAGGCGACTGTACAACTATTGAATTTAATTAACTTACGTTCGTTGCATTGTAAGTATGCCACGAAAGTGTTTTAACAACCCGAATAGTTTTTGTTATGTGTGTGGAGAATTGAATTTTATATCTCAGAGTAGGAAAATAACGTCATTAATTGAAAAGTGCTATTTAGACCAGTCAGGAATTTGTATATGTTGTGTAATGTATGTGAAACTCCTATTAAGTTAGGCTTAACAGGAGTATAGAAATTTACCTTTCGGTATACCAATGATTTGGACGGAACCAAATGAACATATAAGTAATTGTTATTTCTTTTAATTTAAACAAAAAGCGTTACAACCAAGTCCAAACACACTGTTCAGTACACAAACTTGATATCTGCCAACAGACCAATCCTACATAGTGTCGAATTACCTGTGCTAGTCCGGAATTTGTTCTTAGTCAATACGATTAAGTATCTCAAGAGAATGACCCAAGTTATGAAATGTCAACTTTAAAAGAACCGCATTAATTAACACAAAAACGATTCACTACGTAATTTAAATGTATCTAAAAAACAGGCTGAACTTTTGGGGTCTAGATTAAATGACTGGAGTTTACTTTCTTCTGATACGAAAATTTCATATTTCCGACATTGTGACGGTGGAATCTTAGTTTTCTGGTTTGGTCTATTCTAATAACATTCTTGAATTAATGATTTTATGGAATTTTGAATATGATCCAAGGCATTGACGATTGTTTATTGACTCCTCAAAAACTAGCTTGAAAGAGCTATATAACGGAAAGCAATGTCTTTCAGTTCCAGTTACCCATGGTTCTGATTTGAAAGAGACTTACGAAAAGATGACGTGAACGTGTTCGGAAAGTTTGTGGAGATAGGAAAAGTCACTACACAAAGAAAATATGGCGTAAGTGTGAATCACTTATTCCAGAGTAAAAGAATGTTGAAAATGATTCTTCAGTGAATCCTGACACCGTTGCTTATAAAGCTCAGCCTAGTGAAAAATTTTAAGAAAGCTATACCTAAGAATGGCAGTGGATTCTTATACCTGAGGAGTAATTCCTCAAATACAGCCTTTGATGCACATTGTTAATCTTATGTTGTCAAGGAATCTATCCTAGTACCCTTAAAAAATCAATAATAGTACCTATCTATAAACAAGGCAATAATGACCAACTACAGTCCAATCGCACTCATTAGTACCCTGAGGAAAAATATTCCAGAAGTGCATAAAATATCAGCTAATAATATTTCTGGAGAAGCATAAATTGATATCATCCGATCATATGCTTTCAGAGAAGGTACTAGCGTGGAAGATGCCCTGTGTAGGATGTCAGAGGAAATCCTAAAAAAAGCTGGATGATGAGAGAAAAGCAATAGAAATATTCATGGTTCTAGCCAAGGCTTTTAACACTGTGGTACACGACATAATGTTGGAGAGATTGAGTCAAATTGGCATTAGAGCGATTGCTAATAACTTGTTTAATGGACCACAGGAGTGTGACGTAACGACGGCCATTTTGTTGAAGCAGGTCAGTGTCCACTTTCCAAACAAAGTTAGAAGCAGTGTTAATTTCCATAAGGACAATTTGAAATCGTGATTATTTTTTATCCAGGAAGTTCCTGAACATGTGAGTACATTTTATGATTGAATTATGTGATAAATTAAAGAATTTCACTAATAGCCAATTCTTATGCTCGTAAGAATATGTATTTAGACCTAGTTATTGAACTAGTGAGGTTAGGATCTGTAGATGATTATATACGTTTTACATATTTGGTGTTTTTGAAACTATTTCAGAAGAATTTTTAATGGCATCTAAACATGTTCTCAATTTATCCTCAATTTTGGAGTTCTTTAAAGACGATGCCAAGCTTGTAGCTCGAGGAGAAAATGCTGTAGAGTCCGGTCATGTGAAAGACATGGCATTTGATGGAGAACTTCTCATCATTCGCGGCAATGTTCATGCTAGCATGCGGGATCGTTTATATAAAGTAGAGGTATGAGACCAAAGTAGCGAATGTGTTCTGTAGCATACTAAAAAAATTCATTTTCTAGATAAAACTTGACACAGTGTATCGAAGAAGCCAGTTGTACATGCCCAAGAGGTCAGTTGGTGTGTCATCACATGGCAGCATTGTCGATTTTTGGTTATCACAATATATCTGTAACAGATATAACTTGTACATGGAAGAGCAGAAAACCTCATACCAATGCAGTACAAACTATCGATAAACTCTATTCAACAAAGCCACATACTTCTACGAATGGTATGCTGAGCGAGGAAAATATTTTAAAGTTCAAATCAAACCTCGGAAAATTACAAAATGCTGTATTAAATGCTGTAATAAATTAAAACAATTATTGCAACTCCAAAATCCTAACCTCACAAATTCAATAAATAGGGCAAATTACATATTTTTTGGACATAATGAGTTTCCTCTTTGTCAAATTGTTTAATTCATCACATAATTCAATCATAAAATGTACTCACATGTTCAGGAACTTCCTGGATAAAAAATAATCACGATTTGAAATTGTCCTTATGGAAATTAACACTGCTTCTAACTTTGTTTGGAAAGTAGACACTGACCTTTCCCAACAACATGGCCGTCGTACGTCATTACTCCTGTGGTCCATTCCTTCCTAAATGGAAGAACTCAGTGCGTGATTCAATGAGTGAATCTCTTCCGGTGGAGTTCGATGTGCTGCAAGGAACAGTACTGGGCCCTGTCTTGTTCAACATCTATATTAACGAAATACTATTAGTTGTTAAAGTAAAGGTATACTGTTTCATTTGCTGATAATATTGCTGTAATTGTGACTGGAGAAACTGGTACTAAATATTCCTATTTCCAACATCGTGATGATGAAATAAAACCTTACTTTTCTGATGCAGATGATTTCTAATGTCTATTCTAATAATATTCCTGAATTTATTAAATTTTGAATACGATCCAAGTCGCTGACGATTGTTCATTGACTCCTCAAAAATTAGCTTGAAAGAGCAATACAACGGGAACAAATGTCCTTCATTGCCAGTTACCCATTGTTCTGATTTGAAAGAGACTTGGGGAAATATGAAGTGCCTTCTTGAAAAAATTAAATACAGTGAACTTGTCTGGAAATTTTGTGGAGACAGGTTTATTGAGAGAGAT
Organism: Cryptolaemus montrouzieri; assembly: GCA_013387265.2. Classification (NCBI taxonomy): domain Eukaryota; kingdom Metazoa; phylum Arthropoda; class Insecta; order Coleoptera; family Coccinellidae; genus Cryptolaemus; species Cryptolaemus montrouzieri. The sequence continues at coordinate 13,929,929 of JABFTP020000062.1, read as the reverse complement.
CTCGTTTTGTACCAACCATGATATTATTCAAACATTGTTAAAGAAAATATGGCCTAAGTGTGAATCAATTTAAAAATGATCCTTTGATGAACCCTGACACCGTTGGTTATAAAGCTTAGCCTGATGAAAAATTTTGTAAAAGCTATACCTAAAGATGTCAGTGGATTCTTATACCTGAAATAATAATTCTTCAACCTCAGCGAGGGAAAACCTAAAAAGGAATTATCTGTTGGTTCACAAATACGCAACTAATGAAGGATAAAAACTATGAAGGAAAGATGAATGATCGGGAAAAGTTGCCTAAAAACGTTTCGTGAAAATTGTCCAGAATTTTCTAGCAAAACATAAAGTACAACATTACAAAAAACTTAATCTATGAGCTTATAATTTCATACAAAGATGTAATATGTCATTCAAAGTACATATACTGCACTTTCATCTGAATATCTTTCCCCAGAAGGTGCTATGAGTGAGAAGGAGAGATTTCATTAGGATATTTCCTCAATAAAAAAGCGCAATCGAAGGAAATGGAACCTAGGAATGCTTACATAACTGTTAGAGACTTAAAATGGACCAAGCACAATCCAATTACAGGTGACGACATGTCTGAACCATCCGCTGTGTTCGATATTCGTGTAACGAATTAGCATTAGTACAAGTCTCTCTTCGATTCGGTGCGGGACGGGGAAGTATAGTGCGTAAAAAAAAGTTTCTACACCTGAAGGAAGTGAGGAGAGATTTTATTTCGCTTCAACGATGCCGCTAAGGTAAGATTTGATTCATTTTTTCCTACAAAATTTGATCTCATTTTATTTCCATTCTGGAATTTCAACAATGAAGGTTCATTTTATCAGATTACGAGCTCCGAAAGTTCATTTTTGGATATATGTATGAGCTAGGAGCTCGCAATTGTAGCACATGTTATATCATATCATAGGAAGTAATGGGTTCGTTCTATTGCAGGAAACGCAATTATAATCCAGAGGATCCTCGAGATGCCGAGGAGCTAATGAATTATATTTTCGAATTGAGCGAAGTGGATGAAGATTATTCAAATGTAAAAAATTGTGATCATCTCGACTTTGTATTTCCACCTGAAGATGTACAAGACAGGGATAGAGATGACGGTCCAAGCGACGAAGAAGGAGATTTTGGACTAAGGGATATTGGCAAAGGAGTTCTGAGACAAACGATGGAAATATACGCCGTTGGTGGAGAGAATGGTACTGAAATGGTTGAGTTGAATATTCCTCAGAATAGTGATGATAATGATACTGAAATGTTTGAGTTGAATGTTCCTCAGAATAGTCATGATAGTGATGATGATAACTTACCTTCGACAGAGTTAGCAAAGAAATTCAAAAAGAGTACGAATACGAACGAGCACCCACCAAACGAACGACGTCAGGGTGAGCGTACAATAAAGAATAGAAAGAAGAGGAACTGGCATAATTACAATTTGAACTTCTCTCGAAAAAACTCCGGCGCCCAACATGTCAATACTATAAGGGATCAAAATTTAATACCACTTGATTTATTCAAAATGTTTAATTCTGAAACGTTTGTTCAAAAAATTTGCGACGAAACACAAAGGTATGCGATCTTCAAAGGCAATCATTCGGTTTCTGTTACCACTCGAGAAATGTATATCTATTTGGGAATATTGATTTTATCTGGTTATTACAAGTTGCCGTCCAGGAGATTGTTTTGGCAAACAAAGTCTGATACTTTCAATTCCCTAGTGAGTAACAGCATATCACGAGACCGATTTGAAGCTATACATCGTTACTTGCACTTCAATGACAACAACACAATAAATCAAAATAACAAACTGTATAAGGTTCAACCCTTGATAGATCAACTGAACCATATTTCTCAGACTTTGGCTTTACCGTTGGGAGAAAATTTTTCCTTAGATGAAGCAATGGGTCTTGTCTACCAGCTGGACGAATTAAGTAGCATTGTGCACATGTCGTATGATGGAGAATTCGCGCTTGGTAGCTTCGGGAGCGACAAAGGCCATTTGATGTCGGGGCAGTTGAAATCTCCAACAATTAAAGTAGGGTTACTGGTAGAGAGCAATGAGCCGATGTGACTGAAAATGACAGCGTCACCTGGGGCGGGTCGTGGTCTGTAGATACAGCCCAGGTTCACAGATAGAGTGCGAATTTTTATTCTTATAAATATATTGTCTATTCCAGGGGTTGGAAGAGTATAGCTTGAGATGGAAAAATTGTTGTAGATTGAGGAGTGAAAATAAATACAAACTCCAGCGTGCCCAATCGTGGTTACGCTATCATTTCTGAAAATAGTATACCCAGGAATAGAGTACATTGAGTCTAGAAGTGCCGTGTGGAGAAAAGTTTCAGTAATTAATATTATGGCTGGGTTGTGAATTTGGACGAAAGCTATCAATTCGCTGAATTTTGAATGCAGCGATTGTATGTTGGTATACATGAAGCTCCAATCGGAGTGCTTTGTGGAGAGATCACTATTCAGTTTTTTGAACTGGATGATGTTTTGACAATTTCCGGTACGTCCTTGACATATCTGATTGTTATATGATTTTAAGTGAAATGATTATTACATAAGTGAAACCAATTAATAAAGGCTGATTTAAGCTATTTTTAAACGGTTTTATTTAGCTCACCCCGTTTGTTTTATTTATTCTTGGGTCAAATTTAGTAATTCAAATTTCACCCTCTTCCTGTCAACCGATTAATCTGAAATTTTGTATACACTTTGGATTTTGGTGACAATACAATTATATTTATTCATTATCATTATAAATACAAGATGGCCGCCGCTACAAAATGGCGGATAATTTATGTTTTATTAATCCCATCAATATGGGTATCAAATGAAAGGGCTCAACAAGCAGAATACAATATACTATAAAAAATTGAAATCCAAGATGGCGGCCGCTACAAAATGGCGGATAACATAGCTTTTATCAATCCCATCAATATGGGTATCAAATGAAAGGGCTCAACAATCAGAATACAATATACTATAAAAATTGAAATCCAAGATGGCGGCCGCTACAAAATGGCGGATAACGTAGGTTTTATCAATCCTATCAATATGGGTATCAAATGAAAGTGCTCAACCAGTAGAATACAATGTATCCAGCCTGAATTCACCACCCAAGTCAAGATTTTGTATCGTGTTGAGGACTGTGTGGCGTTAGGGTGGCTAAAAATGATACGTCGTTAGCGGTACACCACCCAAGTTAAGGTGAAAGGTTAAAACGCGCCGAGAACTGTATGGCATTAGGGTGGATAAAAATGATATGTCGTTAGCGTTTTCCCCTCAAGACTCAGGCGCATCTTGTTGTACAAAGCGTTAAGGGTATACCCCACAAATCAGCAAGTTAACGACCACAACTCTGCTGTATTGAATTTGTACAGAAATAATGGTGCTCGCATTTACAAAATAAAAGCGCAGGATCAGCTAGTACACGCCACACGAAATGCAGACAATGTGGATATAGCTACAATAATACCAGCTGATATCAACAAAACTGGGGGTTTACCAGCGGAACTGGAAATATTTGTGAGGGCAAAAGTCATGCTACGGTCCAATATTGACGTTTCAAAGAGATTAGTAAATGGCGCTATAGGCTACATCACCGAAATCGTTTGGCCTCAATTTCGTCGAACTCAGATGTATGCAACAGATGTACCTTCCGTCCGAATTGATTTCGCAAGAGACGGAGTACATCTTATACACCCGAAAGCCATACAGTTTCCAGCTAAGTACAATTATGGGACAGCTGAAAGAAGAATGTTGCCTTTATTACTATCATGGGCTTCTACAATACATAAAATGCAGGGCAGCACTGTGGATCACGCAGTCGTATACTTAGGTGCGAAACTGTTTGAAGAAGGTCAAGCCTACGTGGCTCTTAGTAGAGTAAGATCTTTGCAGGGACTACGTATAGAGGAGTTGGATTGCAATAAACTAACGGGCAAGAAACCTTGCAATAATGAAGCACTAAATGAATTAAAAAGAATGCGAAATAAAAACTAAAACTAGAAAATAAAAATAGGTAAAAAACTTTTTAAGTTAAACGGTTTTATGTTAAACATACATTGCACTGTTTAAGATAAATGTACTAAAACCAAAAATAATAAAATAGATACAGTCGTGGGAATTATAAACATATGCATAGACTAGACTAAAATAAAACCGTGGGGCACGTCAATTGTCTACAAATTATCGACTTAATGTGCGATAGAAGAATCGTTTAATTCGTCGTTAGGCAGTTGGCCCGCAGACGGTGAGGAAATTATTTACTATTTTCTTGCTCATGGAAATTCTAATAGTTATACACTCCATGTAAATAAAAGAGATGTTTTAACTAGTTTATCGTTGGACATTCACACTGCTGGCTGGCGAGGAATCGTTTCACTGCTTGTTGTTTGTCTTTAATCGACAAAACATATGACAAAAGTACTACTCGCTCACCACTATGAAACCCTAAAACTCGCTTATAATCGAGCTTGCTAGCTTGTTTCCACATTCTAGCCCTACTTATCACACGTCCATCGTTGTCGGTTGCACAACTGCCTAATAATTATAGTGTAACATTACAAAACAAACATTTTAATCAACGATTGTAGACAATTGACGTGCCCCACGGTTTTATTTTAGTCTAGTCTATGCATATGTTTATAATTCCCACGACTGTATCTATTTTATTATTTTTTGGTTTTTAGTACATTTATCTTAAACAGTGCAATGTATGTTTAACATAAAACCGTTTAACTTAAAAAGTTTTTTTACCTATTTTTATTTGTTTCTATCTCTTATATCCTCTCTAATATTGTCTTGAAGTAGATAATCTCTTCCCCTAGAGCTTTTCAATAGTGTAGCATGGAAATGAATATAGGAAACAGCTTCGGCCTTTATGTAACATTTTAGTGCTATACTCTAGGCAACCGAAAGAGAGACCACGTCAAAAAAAATACAGCAGACGCCAGAAGATTTAGTAGCTCTGTAATTGGCCGAATCATGTTTATAGGGTGGGATCTGAATGTTAGCAGTCTGTACAGGTACGGTCTCGGACCATCGGATAGAAAATTAAATTTTCATTATTGTTTTGGAAGTGTTATTGATCGAGTGTTGAAAAGTGAAAATATTGTGTATAATGTCGTCTACGGATAGTGCAGATGAAAGTACTGTTGAAAATTATTCTCCGAAAAAGCGGCCTAAGAAAGGTCATTTTACTTTACTTATAGTAATCACTTCAGCGAATCCAGCATCGATCAAGATGACAAAATGTAATTGGAAATATCAAAGCAACTTTTAAGGGGGTAATATTTACGTCAAATATTCACAACAAGTAGTGTGCCACTGATGTAGCCGTAGGTGTGGTGGGTTATTAGTGAAATACTCTTAAATTATTTGATGGTAAACCGGATGAAATAAATTAACACCAACAAATCGATTTCGTGTAGAAAGCCGGATTTTCAAACATGTTCGTGTTTATGTAGCGACCTTCACATTTACTGAGAATAATCGATTTTATTTAAAATTTCCTACTTAAAAATATACTTTACAGGTATTTGCATTTTATGATTAAAATATAAAGCAAGAAATATTATTTGAAAATGTCGAATTAAATTATATTTTGCAGAAACTCACCAGAGGATCACTGAAAAATGAGAAATTCAAAATATTCACATAAACATCATCTCCAAACTGTTATCTATCTTTTAATTATGAAATTACTGAAATGTTCTTATCTGTATTGATACTTTACTCGAAGTTCTATTCACTGAAAGTTTTTAATATTTTGTAAATACCACGCGATCTAGTGCATATAAAGTATTAATGGGATTTGCCAAGATCCAATTTTTTCTAGAACATCGTTTCGCTCTAATGATTCCAAGTTATTAAACTCTAGATTTATTCTCAAGGATGTAGAAGGCTATTATTATTTCGAATGATGTAATGAGCGTAAAATGAATACAATTTAAATTCTTGTTTGTAAGTATTGGAAAAAATAAATCAAAAATATTTGTACTCACTTTTATTCGTTAGAATTTTATTTGAAACACTACAGTTTGAAAAGGTCTTCTTGAATTGTCAGTCATGTCACGATCGAGTAACATTTAATAAAATATAAGAAATACATGCTTCGTCGAGCAAACTGTTAGGTTTATTGTTCCAAATACAGTTTCAATTTCATAACTTCCTTCTCATTACACTGGTCACTGATATATAAGGTGACGTGAAACTTTTGACAGGTAAATAAGTGTGTAATACGTAATCTTGTAACCATGAAACGTAATCTAAGTAGGTTTGGTGGACGACCTACTACACTTTCACAAATTGATGTATATTTGGTTGCCTAGGTATTAATAGAATTAGAGATCTATTTGAACAGGGACGTAATTACTAAAAATTGAAGAAAATACCCAGGAGATCCTAGACAAAGGTAGAAAATTGGGACTGAAAATCAACGAAAACAAGACGAAAATACTACTAAAACTTGTAAGGAATGGAGGAAACCCCAAAATTTAAATTAAAATATGGGAATATGAATTTGAGGAAGTAGAATGTTATGAAAATATGGGGTAATGATAACTAACGATGGTAGATGATCAACTGAGATCAAAAACAAGATAATTGGAGTCAACAGAGCGTACCATGCCAATAAAAAATGCTGAAAAGCAAAATACGAGAAACGCCAAGCTGAACATTTACGAAACATTGATTCGACCAAGCATGATGTATGCCGCGTAAACTATGACAATGACAAAAAAGGATGAAGAAGAAATAAGAATTGCCGAAAGAAAAATATTGCGTTCAATTCTAGGGCTAGCAACTACTGCAAAATCAACCAAATTATGAAGAATGAAGATGCTGTGAAAAAATCAAAGATGGAAGGTTAAAATGGTTAGGCCAAGGACCAAGGAGAAGACGAGGCTGATCAGGATCAAAATGGCTGCAGGAAGTTGAAGAGGACCTTACCAGGGCAGGAGTAACAAGATGGAAGGGAAAAACAGCGGACAGGAAATTATGGGGACAAATTAGTAAACTGAAGCAACTAGAGGAAGAGAGGAGTGATTCACCCTTATGAAGAATGAATCTAGAGAGCTCGCGGTGAAATTCCACTAGGAATGTTAAGATATATATAAAAAAGGGGTGTAACCCCGACGAGTTGCCCATATATCTGTTCATGGAATCAAACTGATTTCATGAAAAATATAAATCTACCACCCGGTAATTAATACTATTGCCAGGCAATAGTTATAATCAAAACATATCCTGGAATTATTATATATTAGGATAACGTTAAATGTTATGAGAATATATCAATCTACCAGAATATATACAAACCATAGCATCATCGGACACAGACATCAATGTACCAACGAGTAGTGTCAGATGCTTTCTCTCCGGGAAAATCCAGTGTACGGACCTTAGTCAAGTAACACTGAATGTTACTCATTCATAGTTTTCTTCGTGTGAAGTGATGAACGATCAAATAGAATACTGCGCTGAATATAAATATGACAAAATTGTCAGCTAAATATATTATATTTATATATACAAATAAATAAAATATGAAATGAGATTCTGAGCAGTATAAACTAAAGAGAAAACCTATGACTCTACCTCATTATTTTTTTGGAAAGAAACCTACGAAGAATATTACACGATTTGATGACTGTTATCTTCTGTAACTGTTCAAACAAATTTTTCCTCAGACCCAAAATCTCAATATTTTTGTGAATATTATTAACACCTGTTGTAGAAATAATAATAGGTAGAATAAAATTTTTTCATTTTCCACATTTTTTAATCTCGCCAAGTATCATATATTTAGAAATTTTTTCATTGTATTTATTTTGTATATTATGTATATATATATATATATATATATATATATATATATATATATATATATATATATATATATATATATATCTAAATATATCGGTTATAACTACAATTTTAGGCTAGATCATTCGTTCTTTCTTCATTGAAAGCTAAAGGAATAGATTTTTCAGAAAATGTATCGAATTTTACTTCGGTAAAATCTAATGTGACTGACTTATTCGAAAATGAGCAATATTTCAAGATCGCTGGCACTAAAAATTCAAATGGAGCATTCAGTCGATAATTCAGTCTTTTCTGAACAATTTGACATATTGATCTTAAAAATATTCCAATAATTGGTAAAAAAGTAGCGTGAAGAATTTTTTTTCATTTTGATTTTTAGCTGAAATCGAAATATTTTTTTTACCTCATGGCGTTGGCACTCCTGAAGTTGTTGTATTTTTCATGGATGTTCTAAGAGGACAAAGAACCATATTTTATTAAAACCAACCTAAAATTTGATTTCCGTTCGAATTCAGAATGACAGACTTCCTCAAATATTAATAATTTTCCCCGCGCATTAAAAAACTGTTCGCAGTCGTAATTAATCAACTGCGCAATTCAATCACTAGATTGAACCTTTCCCATCATTTTGAGGGGTGGAACTCGAATATTGATTCAAAATTGTGCAAGTTCTTCTCACAAAGGTTTTTGAGATTTGACATCTCCGAGACATTTGGGAAAGTGAAGCTGGTTCCTGGAGTTCTGATAAGGCTGATTGCTAATGCAGAAATTCGCTGAATGTCATTCTGATATTGTCAATTGAGTTTGTAATGCGAAAAATGTAGAGTTGATGCTTGAAACAAATTGAAAAGGCGAATACCTGTGTTCTAACAGTTCTAGCTGCACCTGTACCCGGTCTTCTTCCTAATGACCCTGTTTTTCCTCAAGATCATAGATTTTACTTCTTTTGTAATTAAGGGATGGAAATTGGCGTAATATTTGCCTAACAGTATAGCTACGCAGAAATAAACATTGAATGAAACGCTTATCCTCATTTGTTAAAACCATTGTTAGCAATTTCAAACGTCAAAAACAAGATGTCGTCTAAAACTCGATGACATTTCATTATTTTTTGTTTATCATAGAGTTAATGCATGCAGTCTATGTTCAGAGGTTTCACAACGGTAGGTGCATATAATGATGGAAAAGAGAAACGTTGACGACAATTGGCACAATTCTCACTCAATATTCGAGTTCGACCCCTCAAAATGATGGGAATGGTTCAATCTAGTGATTGAATTACGCAGTTGATTCATAACGACCGCGGAAAAATTTTTAAAACGCGGGGAAAATTGTTAACATTTGAGGAAATCGGCCATTTTGAATTTGAACGGAAATCAAATTTCAGTTTGGTTTTAGTAAAATATAGTTCTCTGTCTTCTTAAACATCCATGAAAAACACAACAACTTCAGGAGTGCCAACAAACAATATTGGAATATTTTTAAGATCAATATGTCGAATTGTTCAGAAAAGACATTAATAATAATAATAATGAGACCTTTATTCGATCCATAAAACATTGTACATGTTGTAGATCCATTTAATAAGTATATAAGTACATCAAAATATCAATCACGAAGCAAAAAAACAAAACGAACTGTCCCAAAATATGAACCAAAACGTATTATTATACAAACAGTTACAAAACAGAAACAAATTTCAGAAAAAAAACATACTGAAATCAGTTACAATATCACAATTAAAATATCACATATTGTCACTTAGGTACTCGGTGAGCGTATAGTGTGGCGTGTCTTTCAGAAGTGCAAAAAGTCCCGATTTAAAAGTTTTCTCAGGCAGTAGTTTTAATTCCTTTGGTAATTTATTGAAATTTTTACAAGCTTATGGGTGGCATTGAAGGTAGGAGAACTGTAGTTTAGGTGTCTCCAGATCATAGCCCCTGCGAGTGCCATATCCGTGCTCATTCCCAACGTGTGAAAACAGTTTCCACTTCTGAGAACAAACACAATACTTTCATATATTCATAGGCTTATTATCGTGAGCACTGACGTTTCCACAAAATCTTTGTGCCAGCTGTCGTATGAAGGTAAGCACAGGATACCACGCATACACCTCTTCTGCAGAATCAATATTCTCTGGATATCAGGGGCATTTCCTCATATAATAATGCCGTACCGAAGCCTACTGGTGGACATAGGCATGATAAGCCATCATGGCGGCTCTACGACTTACTGTGGGTGCTAGAACTTTGAGGGCATATGCATATCGTGCCATGTGCCCACACAAAACATCTATGTGAACTTTCCAATTCAACCTATGGTCTAAATGCACTCCCAGAAAGCATACACTCTCAGACGACTCTAAGGTTGCTGTTCCCTTCGTCTTGTTGTAAACTGTTCTCTTGAAATTAACACTGTAGTTGAACTCAACTATCTGAGTCTTTCCAGCGTTCAACAGAAGCTTATTCTCAGTGAACCACAGCTCCAGCTTATCAAGGGTTCCAAATACCGTATCTTCTATACTTTCGGAGTCAGCAGAGAGAACTAACGATGTATCATCAGCAAACATCACCATATCTTCTGGAACATCTTCAGGAAGGTCATTGGTATAAACAAAATAATGCGGTGGGCCAAGTATTGATCCTCGAGGAACCCCTTTTGTAACATCTTTCTCAGAAGATTGAACCATTTTACCAGTAGCTGAATTGTGTTCTATAACAGTTTGTGTTCTTCCCGTTAGATACGATTTCATGAGTTTAAGCGGTGTTCCCTGATACCCCATGTGTGCAACTTCTGCAGGAGGATACGAATATGATTAACTCTGTCGAATGCCTTGGACAGGTTAATGCAAAGCAATACAGAATTGTTACCTTTGTTAATTGCAGCTATTATCTTATCCACCGCTTAATAAAGGGCATAAGTTGTCGACCTTCCTCTTCTGAAACTATTCTGTTGATCAGAAAGAAGTTTGTAGGTTTCAAGAAAATCCACAATCCGCTCATTAATCGATTTTTCGAATATCTTACTTATATTTGATAGAAGAGCATGGGCCTGAAATTTCCAATACTTTCTCAATTCCCTTTCTTATGAATGGCCTTAACTTGAGCCTTTTTAGCTGGTCAGGAAATACTCCTGTATCGAAACAGACATTTATTATCGATGACAATGGCTCCGCTATTTCATGTGCTACATGCTTCAACAGTCTGACTGGTATTTCATCGTAACCTGTCGAGTTAACATCTTTCAGATGTTAATTTTTAGTGAAAAAAAACGTTCCAGTGATCTTGAAAAATTGCTCATATATATATATATATATATATATATATATATATATATATATATATATATATATATATATATATATATATATATATATATATAAACAATGTTTTATTGGGGAATCGGGGTTAAGAGAACGGAAAGTGTTTGTGGTTAAAACTTATAATTTGCAGAGTGTTTTCACGCGTTTCGGCACAGGGCCATAATCAGAAAACATTCATCTCTGCACAATTATTATCTAAAACAAAAATCATAATCTCAGTAAAACACATAATACCATTCTTACGTTAAAAGCTATTCACCTTACATATTCTCTCTTGACATAATTATCATCACTGGTAAAACAAAAACAAAAAGCAAGACGACAATAACAAGCAATAACAATTAATATTTGAGTATAACTGGTTGCAGCAATCTATTGAAGGGTGTATTCAAATTATCAGATTACTGTAGACATTCAAAAATCCGTCAACGTCAGCTCTTGAATTCACTGTCTTAGGTTCTTTTTGGATTTCGATCATTTCTAGAATGTTTCTTTTAAAGTCGTATACAAATATTCCTATTATGGTAACCTCAAGACTATGTATTGGTAACCTCAATAAGTTGAATAATTTCAGCTAATGCCTGAGTTTACCGGATCTCCATGATTTTACGTGATATACTCATGATTTTTTTAAGATTTGAAGAGGTAGAGGAAGGGCGCCGAAGAAAAAATTATAAGGATCAAATGATTTTGTTCATCTATACCATTTTTTTGCTATAGGATGTCTCAATATAGATGAAAAGGGCACACCAAGTATATTATTTTGTTAACTTGTCTCTTCAGTATTGTTTGTTATTTTTATTTATTTAATGTGTTACAGATGTGTAATAAATAACTGATCAATTTCAATATTTCTTCATAAAATGAAGAAATCATATGTGATCTACAGTTCTGTTCCATCTTCAAAACAAGCTAAAGGGCTTCAATAAATTGTGTCTTCAACATATCCCAAGAAATAATCTAACTGGACCATATAAATTTTAAATGAGCCTGTTTCTTCGTTATATTGTTTTGTTATAGAGTGTCTCAATATAATAGCAATATAGCACGCACCACAGTCCTAACAATTAACCTTGTATATACAGTGTGTTTTGTTCTCATGTTTCACCCTTGGCCTTAGAGTGCTGAAAAATTGTTTGCAGTAGTTGTTAGGTTTGTGTCCAATATTGATCATGTAATTTTCTAGGCATTTATTAATTTGTTGTGACAGTCCGGGTGTATAAGTGAGGCCGATGTATTTGAAATCTATTTTTTCTTTTTTCCTTTGTTCTGTATTGTATATTTTATGTATTCTTTTCTTTATAAGTGGTAAAAAAACTAGGTGGAAATGCGTTTCGTTTTAGTATGTTCTTCAATTCCTTTATATTTTTTGTTTTAAATTAAGGGTGTGATAGTTTGATGGTTCTATCAACCAGGCTATTGATAACACTTTTTTGTATCGGTTTGGTACAATTGATTCAAAATTTGGGTATCTACCACTCCATGTCGGTTTCTGATACCAATTTGTATATATTTTTCCTGTATCGTCGTGGGTTAATTGTATGTCGAGGAAATTGATTGTTTTATCTTTTTCGATTTCATTGGTAAATTGAAACAATAGCCTGATTGATAGAGCCATCAAACTGTCACACCCTAAATTTAGAACAAAAAATATAAAGAAATTGAAGAGCATACTAAAAAGAAACGCGTTTCAACCTAGTTTTTTTGAACCACTCATAAAGAAAATAATAAATGAAATATACAATACACAACAAAGGAAAAAAGAAAAAATAGATTTTAAATACATCGGCATCACTTATACACCCAGACTGTCACAATAAATTGATAAATGCCTAGAAAATTACAACATCAAGATTGAACACAAACCTAACAACTTGTGGAAACAATTTTTCACCACTCTACGGCCAAGGGTGAAACATGAGAACAAAACACACTGTATATACAAGGTTAATTGTCAGGACTGTGGTGCGTGCTATATCGGTAATACTGAACAATACTTGCATAAAAGAATATACCAACACGACTACTCCGTTAGATCTAATAAAAAAGTACCGCCCTATCGAAACATAGCATTGAACAACTACATAAATTTAATTTTGCTGATGTACGAGTTCTTGCATCTGAAGGCAACTACTTTAAAAGGAACATTCTAGAATTGATCGAAATCCAAAAAGAACCTAAGGCATTGAATTCAAGAGATGACGTTTACGGATTTATGAATGTCTACAGTAATCTGATAATTTGAATACACCTTTCAATAGATTGATCAGAAAAACATACTTGTGGGAAGTGACAAAATCGAGCAACAAAAATTTTGACAATCGTTTTAAGCAGATTTTTAAATAATCAATCCCTGGTCCTTTTTGGACAGAATACATAATGTTAGATTTCAGATCATATTAATTATAATAATGATGATAATATTGTGATATACCTTCGGTTCAACTATTTCCTGAAACAACTCCAACACTGTCAAATTCGTAGCTTATTTCAAGTATTCAGCGAAAAACCAAAAGTATTTCCAATGTTTCAGGTTAAGCTAATCCTTTCTTTGTTTTGAGAATTAAATAAGTCCACTTTCTAAATATGAAGAAATCTTTTGAATTGAACCAACATTTAGAGGCATAAAATACACATCTTATCCTAAATTATTATTATTATTAGAAATTATCCGAAAGCTGTAAGATGCGCCTATTCTTTGAAAAATTCTTATATGTAAATAATACCTAAATTGGGTACCAATAGCTTTAGAAATGGAAGCAAATTATATATTTTCTTTATTTAAAAAGAGGAACAACAATAACAGACAAAAGAACAATTTTATAAAATTAAATTTTCTTCACGCCAGATTTATCACTTATTTTTTTCACAAAAATTTCCAATTCTTCTATTAACTTAGCGGAATTAAAACTAGGTTTATTCCCCCCCAATTCTGTCGGTAAAACTTCTTTATGAATATATTCATGCAACGCACTTAAGTTCCTACCATGTACATAAAAATTTTCTCTTATCTCATCGTTGAATGATAACTTGAAAACGTTAAAAGCAGCATTTATATACCAAGAAGACGCTATAAAGTGAAGCTCTAGAAATTTTGCAGGGTAACAGCTTTGCAAGCCATAAATCATCGAATTTATGAAACTTGGGATGATCCAAGTTGATTTCTTGAAGGTGAATTGTTCCCAGTTAACGATAATCACGAAACCATTGTTTTGGGTATGTATATCTTCAAGAGCGTAGTCCAAGCAGAGAAGCAACGCCCTGTATATTGCATTCAGGGTAAAGGTACCGTCCCAATTGTTCGCATGGAATATGATGATAGATCTGCATTTTCTATCTTTGTGTGGATGGAGTTCTGTAAGAGAAATACTGGTGAAATTTTATATATAAGTACATATTCAGTCAAACAGAAATACACATATGGCAGAAATGTAAGGATATTATGAAACAAACATCGTAATGAAAGGAGCCCAGTTTTTCTTAAGAATTAGTACATTATTGATTGAGAAATTGAAGGAAAAATACTTTAAGTTTAACAAGAATATGATGAATGAAATGAAACACTTTTGTCTGATTTCCACATTGTTCGCACTACCAGTTGCGAAATTTTTTTCAGGATATCTAGAGCTAATAGTTGTGAGAAAGAATATGCAAACTATACATATTTCAAATGTTGAGTAGTGGGGAGTGATACATTTTATCAACTACTGAGAGGTGAATTTTGGGTTTTAACAGAGTTTGTTAATTTCCAAACTCTCCAACAGATCCATTATCCTCTCTTTATCCCATTTGTGTGTGAATTTTCAAACTATCTAATGTAATTATCTGATTTATAGATCTAATATGTTCGAAAAGTGCGGAATTCCTGTTCAAGGAGAGTTGTTCTTTGAACCTAGCTTCAAAACTTCGACCTGTTTGTCTGTTGGGTATTCATTCATTCAATTCTGTATACAGTACAGTATACAGCTCTTCATTTGCGGAATATATGTTCCGTAAATGTGCTGCAAATACAGAAACCGTGAATATGGAATGGTAATTTATATGGGTATATATGGAATACGTCCGTAAGTGACAAAATAACAAATAGATATATAAAAAAATCGAATACAAAACCGTTTATAAGGAATTGTAATTTATATGGAATAAAAGAGGACACGACCCTATGCGACAAAATGAAATATAAATATATTTGAACTTTTTGACCATATTGATTAATTACCAGATTGTTCAACAAGTTTTGTTGCTCGATAAGAGGGGGCGTTGTTACTAGTCCAAATTTGTTTTTGTTTTGTTGGTACCCTCTTCATATGAACGTATGTGAAGGTTCATTTCAATCAGTCAATTAATTCTTTGCTTACAAGTCATTTAGTGTCGCCGCGTCACAGTATTTTTGTACAATGGAAAAAATTGAATATTGTGGATGATGAACTTCTTATATTTGGAAGGTGTAGTACCAAGAGAAATTTACGAAGGAATGTTAAGAGTGTATAATGATTGTTCATCTACAATTAGAACGGTAGAAAGATGGGTTGCTGCTAAACGTGGTCGTACAAGCCTTGAAAACGATCCACGTGAAAGACGTCCAAAAAGCGCATCAACACTAGAAATCATAGCAAAAATACAGGATACGGTTTTGGAAGATCGTCGATTGACTGAGACGGATTTAGTGGAGGCTCTACACATCTCATTAGGCAGTGTGAGCTATATTTTAAGTGAAATTTTGGGTTTTAAAAAGCTGTGTGCACAATGGGAACCGTATTCGCTAACAATGGAACAAAAACACATTCGAATGCGACTTTCTCAGCAACTTTTGGAGAGTTCTAAAAAGGATAAAGTGGATTTTGTGCGTCGAATCATCACTATGGATGAGACTTGGGTCTATCAACATGATCCTAAATCAAAACAAGTGGGTAAAGAGTGGTGTGAACCTGGTTGTTCGGCTTCGAAACGAGTTCGTGTCCGCAAATCGGCGAAGAAGGTTATAGCATCAGTTTTTTGGGATGCGAAAGGAATTTTGTTTGTGGATTACTTGCAAACTGGTAAAAAAATTAATTTTGAATATTATTGTAGCCTTTTGGACCAGTTGAATGAAAAAATTCGTGAAAAAAGACCCGGTTTTCAAAAGAAAAAAATCCCTTTTCATCAGGACAATGAACCGTTTCACAAGAGCATTTTGACAATAGCTAAAAGCCATGAATTAAAGTTGGAACATCCACCGTATCCACCAGATTTGGCCCCCAGTGACTTCCATTTGTTCCCAGATCTCAAAAAATTTATGCGTGGCAAGCGTTTTTCATCAAATGAAGAGGTCATAACGGCTGTTGAAGCGTATTTTGCAGACCTTCCGGATTCTCACTTAAGGGATGGGATCCACAGATTGGAGGATCGTTGGAGCGAGTGTATTAATGTTCAGGGAGATTATAGTGAATAATAAAGTGTATTTCGAACCATAACATTGTGTTTTTCTTATCGAACGACAAAACTTATTGAACAACCTGGTATCATCTTCAGGCTTTAGCAATTGTTTAAAGAATTTTGTACAGACAAAAGGAGAACCCATGGCAGCAAAATAAACGGGTTGTTTGATATTGCACTTGCTAATGCCTTAAATATCATGAAGTTTGAAGAAGATGAATAGTTTTTGCTTGCACAACGTGAGAAGGGCCGTAGGGTACACTGGACAAAGCGAGCTTAATTAAAGAGGCAAAAGTTCAAAATAAGCAAGATACGTATCAAGAGAATTCGCGAGCGTGAAGCAGAACGCATCAACTCATTAAGAACACAACTTTTGCTCTCACAACTTATATGGCATTGTAGTTACCTGTACAGCTAAGCCACCAGCGCATAAACGAAGTCGAGTAAAGTTGGTAGATACTCATTCAGCTTCAAGTCTTAACGCTGCCAAATTAAGTGACAGTAAAGCTGTGATTGTAATCACATGTACACTCAAAAGTGTAGGCTCTGACCTCATGGAATATACCGTCAACAAGCCGTCCAGCATCGTAAAGAGATGATGACAGAGTCGTTATAACGTGTATTAAAAACTAATTTACCTTTGACTGGAATGGAAAGCTATTCAAAGATATCACTGGAAATGAAACCGTGGATCGTCCTTCTATTTTGATGTCAGGGCAACGAATTGATCAGCTACTATTAGTTCCAAAACTGGACCGTGAAACAGGATAGGCATATGCGTCAGCTGTCGATAGTACAATACAGCAATCGGTATTGAGCGATAAAGTAAAGTGCAGGTCCTTTGTTACGACGGCAGTCAACTCGGGGCTGAGAAATCGAGCATGCATACTACTGGAGCAAAAAATGGAGAAAGATATGCTTGGCTTGCATATCGCCATTATATACTAGAGATAATGTTAGAAGTTATCGTGAGCACAGCACTAGGTCCTTCAAGTGGGCCTGATTTAATTCTCAAAAGATTCAAGAACTACTGAAGCAAAATTGACCAGACCGGCTACAAAACAGTAACATCTGATCCTCATTCGCTGGAATTAGTTCAAAACGTACCTGAGGATATGATTTCCTTCTCTCAAAATCAACTTAACCAGTAACAACTTCGGAAGATAATAAAGAGCTACTCAACCTTATCAACCATTATTTCCCTAGGAGGAGTTCTTAGAAACGAACATTATTTAGAATAACAGCTGGACTGTACATAGCTCACTAGATGGTAAAGGCATTAGATAACGAATGTCTCGATTTCTCTCCGAAACGTATAAGTCTGGCTGCCTTCCGGGCTCAGTGGCGTGGAGGACAAAAGACTTATCCCCTGAGCAGAGTTATCTGGGTTCAATCCCGATAAAGTCGGATTCTGGGGATCGCGTCAATCTTTCGGAGGAGATGTAAACCAGTCGGTTCTGTCTAACAGAGATGTGTGACATCAATCTTTCGGTTAGTGAGATGACAGAATTTCCGGCGTGTCATTAGTCAAAAAAGCACACGTCAAAGATCCAAAAAAATTGATGCCAAAGATATTACAAGAAAAAATATCGACTTCACGTCTAGTTATTCATCCCGTTTCTCTTAGGTACTTGGAATATCATCCTAGTTTTTTGAAAAAGATATTGCTGACTGGCCAGCAGATATGGAGTATAAAGCTGGAAGGGACATAGTACAGTCAATGATATTGCAGAACGCGGTGTTGCATAATGCAAGAATTTAATAAATTGATCACCATTAATGGATTGCTAAAGGAATATCTACTTTTGATTGTCAAAGAATTTAGAAAAAAACACCCCGACTTGAAAAAATCAACACTTGTCAAGTGATTTTTCAATTGGCTTGTGAATTTCATGTTTAAACTGTAATTATTTATATAAAAGTCTTTATTTTATAATTTGTTGGCTTAACGAGGAATGGAATTCTGATATGAATATCAAAACGAGAATAGAAATTACCATGAACACGTTGTTCAAAATGAAAGCGCTGCTATTCAACTGGGATTTGAGCAAAGCAACACGTTGGGGAACTGCACAATGTTGTATCCTGTCCACCCTTTTGTACGTTGTTGAAGGATGGACGTTAAAAACTCGAACAATGTCAAGACTTAATTCATTTGAAATGTGGCTATATAGAAGGATTTTGAAAGTTCCGTGGGTAGAATATGTAACAAATGCTGAGGTGCTCAGTAGAATGGGAAAATAACAAGAACTTATAACCACGATAAAGAAAAGAAAAGCAGCATAAACACCTCAAAAAAGTCTAGGAACACTTACCAATATCTTTAAAATATGAATCTGATGATTCGAATTTATAGAAATCTTTCGGTTTTTGTTAGGATGTATTGTATATAATGTATTCTCAAGAAAAAAAAACAATATTTGACTTCTCCAAAGCACCTATTATAAAAAAATTTGAAATTTGAAAATGACGAAATTTGGTAAAACACAAAAAAAATCCTGAACTAATATTTTCGAAACGATATGGAAGCACTTATATTTTTCAGTACCCAGAAGGTCCATCTCTGTTATTAATGACACTTCGGCATCGTCGCGGTATGCTCAATATCAAATTGTCTATTACATTTTGGCCTAAGTCATTCCAAGCCCCCTGAACTGCTAATCGAAGCTCTTGTTCATGATGGAAGACGTTTTGATGCAGGAGATTTCTTTTTAGGATGTTCGACACATGCTCGATAGGATTCAGATCTGGAAAGCAGGATGGCCACGGTATAAGATCGATATCATTCTCTTCAAGAAGGTTCAAGACAACTCTTCAACGATGAGGGGGGGCATTATCTTGTTGGAAGAGTGGATTTTGACCCATTGTTTGGAGATACGGTACCACTACAGGTAAAACCATCTCATTTGCGTAAGAATTTCCCGTGAGGTTGTTCTATATGAAAACGAGGTCAGTTCTTCCACCAAGGCGTATACCTCCCCAAAACATCACTGATCCGCCACCCTGTCTAACAACTTCTCGAGCATGCTGGTGACGGTTTTGCTTTCCAGGTTCCCTCCATATTCGAATTCTTCCCGAATCGGGATGATAACTAAATCTAGATTCATCACTGAAGAGAACTGTGGCCTACCTCTCTTGATCCCAGTTTACGTGTTCTTGGCACCAAGCTAAGCGAGCAGCGCGATTTCCATGGGTCAGTGCTGGAACTCTTAAAGGAGGTCTGATGTGGAGTTGACCTTCGTGCAGTCGATTTCTCACAGTTTGGTCGGAAATTCGTACATTATGAACTCGTGATAGCTCTTGAGCTAATTGAGATGCTGTGGTAGTACGATCTCTTCTGGCTTGTAAAACCAAAAATCGGTCTTGGGCGATTATAGTAATCCTGAAACGACCTGTATGGCGTTCTTCTACGCTACCTGTTTCATTCAAACGCGACCATATACGGTTTATGATACTTGGGCTACTTCCCAGTATCCTGGATACTTCTCGTTGTGAGCTCCCAGCTTGGAGCATGCCAACGGCTCGTAACATAGGTTAGGTTAGATTGGTTGGATTTCACTCTCCACTCTACACTAGCATACCTCCAGTCAAATATCGTCTTTCCATGGTCGAATCACAAATCTTGAATCTTTTATTTGTGCTTACAACAGAAAAAAAGTGCCAACTAACTGATTTCAAACACTGAATACATGAAATGATTATAAAGCAGCGTCGCATCTGCTGCATTTTAATTTTTATAAAAAAAACTGAAATCTGTTGCGGCACTCTACATAATTTGGTGAGAAATTGATGCAGGTGTTCATTTCTTTAAAAAATCATCCATACTGATCGTTCTGGATACGATATATCGATATTCAGAAGTGTTCCCTAGACTTTTTTGAGGTGTTTACTTCGGCCACATTTTTAGAAACAGCAAATACAACTTGTTGCAATTAATCATTGAGGGCAAAATAGAAAGCAAACAAGGTATTGGCAGAAAAAGATTTTCGTGGCTGAACAACTTGGTCGACTGGCTCAATATCAGACACGCCAGCACACTTATACATATGGCTCGTGATAGAGAAGAGTTCCAGATGATGGTCGCTAACCTCCATTGAGCAGAAGGCAGACCAAGAAGAAGATTTTTTAATTTCCCGATTAAGAAGTCCTGTCGTGACCCCTAAACATTAATAATAAATTCTAATAAAAGTATAATGTTTCTTTCTAATCCTATATAACACTTTGCTAGGGTGCCCCAACAATACTTCAGAAAAAAAGTTTTGAACAAATAAGGACCTCATAAATTGGTATACTACACTGATGATGTCAAATGATACCGAAACTGCAGTTTGTTGTTTCTATTCATGACATCCGACTACATTATACCCTACTATGTGGCTCTGATTCAAAAACAATTCATTTTATCTCCCATATTGATTGAATGTTAGTTTCCATAACAATAGGAAATCTTGACAACTTGAAATTTCCAGAAATTATCCCCATCTTGTGAAATGGCTTCTTTACCTTTCTGACCCATGTCAAATGTGAATTTTGTGATTTCATTAGTTCTGTTCGTGATGAAACTTAATCAGTCGATTTAGCTTGTAGAAATGTTTGAACACTGAGCCAGCAAGAAGATTATAGCAGACCTACTCTTTAATTAATCCTGATGACATATGTCCATACTTTTTTATTGGTACTCTAACGTTTTTACTTCCAAAAAAATACGACAACTTGATATCTGTTAAACCATTCTGCAACTGTCGTTGAATTAATGGAGATTTCTTATACCAATTATTTTTTAACGGATCAGTTTCGAGTTGATATGGTACCGTACCATTTTAATTTTAACATAATGAATGTTAATCTCTACTCCACATCTATACGTTCAAATTACACGTTGCTTTTCTGAAAATTAAATAAAACAGAAGATATATTTAAAACAGAAACAAACTGGAATAACCAGATACATAATTATTAAAAATGCAGGTCTGTTATTTTTGTGACATGAAAAATATTTTTTCTCGACATGAATAGATTGAAGTTTCGATAAAGAATAGATTGTGCAAGGTTCGTTCGAAAAATATGCGTAGGGATCTCTTTATAAGAGTGGTACTGTACAGGGCGGGCATATTTCGACGTTTTAGAACTGCATCTGTATCTATATTGAAAATTGCCGCAAACAAATTGAAGCTATCTATATTGAAAATTGCCGCAAACAAATTGAAGCTAGCTTGTTTTGTTTTGAAGTTACGTGTAAATGGTTTTGACACTAATTAATATTGCGCAAGAAAAAAAAGAAAAATTTAATATTGCCCGTTGGCGCTCAGCTGAGCAAAAAGAATCATGTATGGCTTTACGGGCTTACCTCTAGTTGCATATATTACGGTTTAATACTATATGAATAACTGAATTCGATTAAAAAATTTTGAAAGCAAATCTTCCAGAGTTTGGCGCATCAGGGTAAGGACCCAGAAAACAAGATATCATATTACCAAACCCTTAGATAGAGTCAGTTATAACTCATAAGATGGGTGAGGGCCAGTTAGGTTAGATTAGTTTCGAAGAATGTCTGAATTGGTGGAATGTATGTGATGTTTATGGTACATACAGGTGTATGATCAGAGGGCATGTTTTCCTGCAAATCCGGGATATGGAAATAGAGTATGTTCCGCAGTCAGTGGAAGACTGAACCTGGCCATCGGGGCTCTCTCAGTCAAACAGAGAAGGAATTTGAGGAAATAATAGGTTATGTATTTTTTTTATTATCTCCTTAGTCCTTTTCATGACCTTGCTTACTATGTAAAATCTTTTCTTAGATTTGTTTAGACATATAAGAAGTATGATTGTTGAAATATTTTTCTGCTGGTTTTCTTTTTCCATTGTTACAGATTGCTGTCCAAACCCCTTCTTTTCACCCTTGTCTTCGTTTGGAAATCATGGAATGCAAGAGACAATGAAGCGGCTAAGCAGAAAAATCTTTGATCCTCTTTATATGTACACACGACACTAACACAACATAAACAGACAAGCTATTGCTAGTTCAACAGCGACATGGAAATGAGTTTTTTCCTCAGGTTTTTTCACTCGTTTATTGAATCATATGTGTGTGTTTTTTCTGACACACACCAAAATTATAGATATAAGCATTTATTGTAAATACAATTATTCAAATTGATGAGGGGGATGAGGGATGAGGGCTGGTTAAGCCTGTTTATAATAATTAAATTTTCCAACTTCTATTCGTAATATGGGTGAGGATCAATTAAGTCTGTTTATAATAATCTAATGTACCAACTTCCACTCAAAATATGGGTGAGGGCAAATTGGGCCTGTATCTAAATTATCTGATAATTCATTGAATTTATCCAAAGACGCCATAGAATGCAAGGATAAGAATTTAATACAAATGCTGCAAAGATCAAATAGACATTGTTACATTGTTTTTGATTTTCCTTACCTATGGTTTAAGCGACGAAGAATTGGTTATTGAGCGAATAAAATGTTGAAATGATAAGTTAAAAGGTAATTTTTACCTGGTAACGAATGTTCTAGAGCTGTCCTTATATCCTCAGCATGTATTGATAAATTTTCAAATATATTTGGATTGTCTTTCTTATATTGCACAAAATTTTTTATCAAACTATAAGTTGCTTGTACATTCAGTTGCCTTGAATAGAGAAACCTCATTAGGTTTTCATCTGTCGTTAAAATATCTCCATTGACATCAAAATCATTCTCCACAAAACCTCTCAGTTTTTGTAGAGAAGAACACTCTTGCTTCTTGATATTACTTAAAGTATCCTGGAACATGTTTTATTCATTCATTCTGCTTCTTCTTGTATAGTTTTCTCATTTTTATATGGTTCTTTAAAAACTTTCTTGTACTGATTCATATTTCATTGTTTTTTAAAATTTAGACTATGAATGTTGAATCACTATAGTTCACCTTACACTTTCGAATCATTTCCTGGGCCTACAATATTGATTTTTCGTTTCATTTCATATCTTATCGGTGATTCAATCGAATATCATAAACTAATTTGGTGGGGCAAGGTACCTATGTTTATTTTCAAGGATTAATCTAGTTATCAGATAATATAATCTGGTTGTGAGATGAAACGTCTATTGCAATGTAAGACTTAGAAAAATGCAACATTTTTAACATTACATTCATATCATGGTATACAGACAGGATATCTAATAATAAAGTCCAAAAAAAATCCCAGACAATTTCTTAACAATTCTATCGAATTGCTCTGTTCAACTATAATCTTTAAAGAAAAATAAACAGCAAGTGCGAGTGAGACTTATACACCAAAGGCTCTGTATAAGTTCGTTGTTACAACATAAATATTTGCAGTTTTTCTGTATCCGTGCTAAGAGACATTGCTTAATTTCATGTTGAAATTTGCAGCAGAATGGGATATATTCAGCCATATTTTCCAGTTGCGTTCCTGGAAAAATGCTAATGAGTTCATTAACGAGAAAGAATTTCTCTTTCGTGATGTAAGTTTACAGTTATCGGGTTTTCTCTCGTAACTGCATTATGAAACATTGCTTCTAGCCGAACTTATTTTTCCAGATCAACAGAAAGTTCTCTATAGGTTGTTATCTCCTTTCGAGTCAAAACATGCAGCAAAATGTCCGTGTTTTTGAATTGCTTTAGTTTAAAAGTTTAATTTTTTCACAGCTTCAAGAAAATGCAGACATGTGTATTTTGTATCAGTTTTAACTCTATATGGATTCGTGTAGCGGCCTGCTCGTTCGCCACATCTGTTCTGTCCTGTCCTGTCAGCCGTTTTCTACCCTTCCCTTTTACTCCTCCACAATTCCGTTTTCTCTGCTACCTGGTACCAGTTTAGACCTGCAGTTCTTTTAAAGTCATCACTCCATCTCATTTGAGGTCGTCTTCTTGCTCTTTTCTGATACCACGGCCTCCATCTTATTATTTTTCCATTCCAGTTTTCCGAGTGTCTAGCCACATGTCCAGCTTATTTCCATTTTAAGTTGGCAGACCTCCTCACCACGTCCTCTACACCAGTCATCTCTCTTATCCAGTTGTTCATTTTACGATTACTCAATGTGATTCCTAAGATCTTCCTCGCTATCGCCCGTTGGTTTACTCTCAGTTTGTCGAGGATGGCTTTTGTGAAGACCCACGTTTCTGCGCCGTATGTTGTTACAAGTAATAGGCACTGGTTGTAGAGATCATCTTTCAGACGTAGTGAAATACGCATCTGAAGCACATCTTTTATTTTCGAGTAAGCTGCTCAGGTCGTTCTTATTTGTTCATCAATCTCGAGTTCTTGATTTGCTTTTCCAATAATGATTTTTTGGCCTAGATATTTGAAACACTCTACTTTCTCTATCTCGTTCTTCTTGGTTTGACACATATTTAGTTTTCTCATAGTTGATTTCCAAACCTACCCTTTCTGTTTTACGAATATCATCTATAAGTGTAATTAGTTCTTCCTTAGTCCGACCAATCACAACGTCATCTGCGTACATTAGATGTGTTAGTTTTTCTCCATTGATGTTTAAACCTTTGCTGCCCCACTCTACTCTCTTCAACGCATCTTCGAGAACCGTAATGAACAGTTTGCTTTCTTGTAATCAAGAAAAGCCTTCCAGAGAGGGATATTATATTCAGTACATATGGTGCTAAAATTCTTTCTGAAGCCTGCCTGTTTTATTGGCTGATAAAACTCTAATTTTGGTGTTAGGCGGTTCACTATGATTTTAGAGAATGTTTTGTATGTTTGAGACAAGAAACTAATAGGCCTATAATTTGCTAGTTGCTCTGTGTCTCCCTTCTCGTGGTATAGAGTAATAAGCGCATTTATCCAGTCGGTTGGTATGTTTTCTTCCTCCAGGCATTTATTGAAAGTGTCTCCAGATCATCAAGAACCTTTCGACGCCGTGCTTTAACATTGCACTTATTATTCCATCTGGTCCTGGCGCTTTGTTGTTTTTAGACTGACTGATCGCTTGTTCGATTTCAACTCTAGTTATTGGCGGGATATCTTCAGAATGGACATTGAGTACTCTAACATCTTTTTCTTGTTGAGTCAGGTCACTAGTCTTTTTCGAAGTGTAGAGATCTTTATGTAATTTTTCTACAGTCTTGAGTATTTCCTCTCTATTCTCCGTTATTGTGCCATTTGATATTTTGAGTCTTATCATTTCCTTTTTTCTTGTCATCTTTCATCCGAATACTTTTATGCCTTTGAATTCTTCAATAGTACGTAGTTATGCAACTCTATATCCTCGCTTGCTAATTTTCGTGCTGCTTTATTTACTTCTTGGTATTCTTGAGTGTTTCTTTTGTTTTGAGAGAGTAGGTTTTCCTTCTTTTGATGAGAATTTTTGTCTTTTCACTGAACTTATCTACTTTTTTGCTTTTCAAAGAATAGCTTTTAACTGCATCGTTTAGAGTTTTAACAATGGTCGTGATCATCGAATCCATGTTGACCTATAAAGGTTCATCTACCAATGTTACTTGCTGATGTACCAGAGCATATAAGACAAGATTTGTGGTTTCAACAGGATGGAGCACCGGCACATTACTCACATCAGGTTAGGGAGCATTTCAATCAATTATTTCCAAACAAATGGATAGGACGTGGTGATCCTCTTAGATGGCCAGCTAGGTCTCCGGACCTTACAAGTCTAGATTTTTTCTTGTGGGGTTATATTAAGGGCATCGTTTACCAGATTCCTTCTACAACGGAGTTGGATATGAGACAGAGAATAGTCGACGCCTTTCAGTCAGTTAATCCGCAAATGTTGTCGAGAGTTGAACGGTCTTTCCTCAGAAGGATAGAGTTGTGTCTACAAAGAAACGGGCAAGATTTCGAACACTTATTGAAATAGTTCAACACTTTGTAAATCATCTCACCAAAAACCAATTTATTACGTACTTCATACACGACTACTTTAAAATATCTCCATTTCTCTGATCAAGTATAATGACATGTACTAATAAACTCTTCTTTCGCAATCTCTGATTTTATTATTTTAGTTTATTTTTTTTATTTCGAAAATGGTCGAAGATAAAGATAAGGTTACTTCTGCAAAAATATGGCACAATATTTTATGCGTTGACATGGATAATAAAATACAAGATGTTCCATTTGAAAAATCAAGATATAATATTTTTAAAATTACAATATTCAATAATTTTTTTGAGTCACTCCTGTATAAAATATAATCTATTTCAATTCATCAATGGAGCTATCTTTGGACAAGAAGAAAACGAAAGGAAAAAAGTAATAATCCTCTCTGTCCGAAGGAGCATGCGATCATGTGAGAGCCTATTTTCATGAATTTTTACGGAAAAAAAAATATTGTGACGAAACTACTCACCAAAAAACTTATCACTTCAAGACATTATAGCCGAGTTTAGGACGCTCTTGAATCTTCAACAAAAAAGTGGTCTTCCAATCTGAAAAAACCTCCCAAGATGTTTTATAAAAAATTGGGACACCCTGTTTACTTCCAAATAAATTGCTGAAGTAAATATTCTAAATACAATACCGTTCGAACAAAAATGATATCTTCAAGAGTATCCGAGCTACAGAGCACCGCGCCACTGGTGGATCAGCCAGTATAGATATCAAAAATATACTTTAAATTTGTGCTTGCAGTTTAGTTATAAAAGATTTTCGAAAGTTATTGAATTTTAACATTTCATTATATTTCAAATTTTATTTCGAAGATACGTCAGAAGTGTTTTCAAATATTCATTCAATATCTTTAATTCTTTTCAACATAACACATAAAATGAATCAAAATGCCTACAAATATTCATCTTAAGCACCTGTTATGATTTAATTTTTCACAGATAATTATAAATCCTCCAAGGATAAGTAGGAGTTTCGTTAAAATAAATTGACACTGTTTTTATAATACTAAGTTTGAATTCTAATTTTTTTCAACATATAAAGAAATTCTATGAAAGTTCAAATTTCAACTGGAAAATTCGTTAAAATAGATAAAGAAAGTTTCCTCAAACTTGTATTACAGCTCAAATTATATTTTTGAATATTTACTCACCATTCCTATTGAAGTACAACAATCCACAAGAAGTTTCATCAAATTTCAAGTTTTAATTTATGTTTCGTTAAAATAAATGTAAAATTTCGAATTCGCAATATATTTTAATAGTTCACAAAAAGGTTGTCAATTTTTCCTGAAAGTTACGTTAAAATAAATAAAAAGTTCAAATGTTTTTTTAAATATCAATTCTGAACAATTTCTTCATGATCCAAGGTGAAACAATGGATCATAAAGAAATTTTGTCAAATCGAATTTAAGTCGAAGTTTCGTTAAAACAGATAAAGAATGAGAATCAAATACTTTTAAATACTCATCTTCAACAAATTTCTTGACACATTTTCGTGTATCAATAAAAGTTTCCTCAAATTTTAAATTGTAGTATGGTTCAAATTACAACATTTCAAAAAAGTTTCATCAAATTTTAAGTTGTAGTATGGTTCAAATTATAACATTTCACAAAAAGTTTCATCAAATTTCAAGCCTCACAATTAAAGTTTCATTCAAATATATTGGAATTCTATCTTACCTAAAATAGTTTAATAATTTACTGAAAAAGTTGTCATTTTCTTCGTTGGAAGTTTCGTTAGAATAAATGAGAGTTTTTCGATCTTCCTAACAAAATTTAACTTCTCCCAAAATTACTCAGAAGTAGTTTAAATAGTCATTCACAATAATTTTTGGATTTTGATATTTCATGAAAAGATTTATCAACACTAAATTACAACAACAAATTTCGTTAAAATAGTCAAAGAATGTTTTGAAATATTAATAAGAATTCCCATTATATTTTAGAGGGGCCCCAAAGTTTCATTAATCATCAAATTTTCACTCAAAGTTTCGAATCAGTCGATCAGCTGACCAAAGATTAAGGATAAAAATCTTGAAATTAATTCCCAATTTTAAGAACTTCGCTTGAATTGTATTCTTTTAAAATATAAATCAATAAATTTCGTCATAGTTTCACTGATCTTTTACTGAAATTCATTAAAAGTGATGCAATGGTTCTGAATTTATATTTCTACTATTTCAATCAGGAGAAAAAATTTAATAAGATTTATGTTACGTCGTATAGAAAAATATCTTCATCAGTTAAAAAATGAATGCGAAAGTAATATCATATAATAAAAACTGTGAATGATGATGCTTAAGGATCAAAAGTGTTGATGTATACTAAGATTTACAGTATTTCTTGCTAGAAGAATAACTTCAGCAGTTGTTTTGAATTATTATTCTTTAAATTATTATCAATTGTCTTAGCTCAATCAGGCAAATATTATATGGTTTCGAAAGTGAATATATCAGGACCGTTAAGTACGAGGGGTAATCAAAACGTTTGAAACTCTAGATCTGTAATTGTCAAATTTCTTGAATTATATATTTATTATTAATAATTATGTTTAACAGTTTGTGAGACAATATAATTCAATATTAGGCATTCAGTTTGAATGGTTGTGAATATAAAGAGACGTTTAGGCCAGAAGGCGTTTGATATGATATATATATATATAAGGTTTTCAGCATTTGACGCGGTAAATATATAAATACCAAGTCAACGAGTTAACTAGTATACAATACTAAAAAAGTAAGGAATGGGCGTTGTAATTTGACTAAAGTTATAGTTATGAAAATTAGGATTTTTATAAAAAATAGTTCTACTTAAATAAATATTTTATTTGCCAATACTATAAACATTACGAATAAAATCTGTCATAATACATTAACTTTGACTTAGCATCTACTACAATCAATAGTATAGAACACAATTCTCAATCTGGAAGTTAACAAGTTTGTTTTATCACATTTCTATTTTTAAAGACTAACTTGAAAACAAGTTTATTTGACGTCTTCTTAGAAGAGCATTAATAAGTTGTTGTCGAATTTTATTAAAGCTCTAATATGAGATTCAGAATCTTATGAATACTGATTATATTGTCATTCATTGGAATAAAATTTGGCTGTTTTATAAGATTTAATCGAATAAAATCTGATAATAGCTGAATTATGAAAATAAACACTATCTTTGTTTCCTAAATTTCATTTTAAGTTAGCGCTTTTATCTTGGAATGTGGAAAGTTATCTATGGACTACAATTATGCACACAATATCCAAATCGCTATTAAATAATAGCAATAACCCATAATACTATTTGAAGGTATAAAATTGAAATCGCAAATCGTTTTTCGACTTGGAGGTACGTCATAATAGCTGTTTAGAAAGTAATAATACTATGAAGTTTCAGTGAATCCTCTTGAGTAGTAAAAGTTGAGTCATCAAGCTTTTATCCACAAAGGAATCATAGGGAGGGTCGAAAATTTCATGAGTTGCTTGAGGAAAAAATTCTACGGCTGTTGAACTGAAATTGCGACGCCTCTTAAATGTTCAACTTTCAAAAAACAACACTTAAAATTTCAACTCGATCTGTCAGTTTGTTCATTCTTTGTTTATAAGCCATTCGACGTTAAAATGTCAGTGAGTTTTCAGAATGGAAAAATTTGAGCATCGTTCGGTCATAACATTCTTGTGGTTTGAAGGCAATGAAAATCCACACCGAAATGGAAAAATGTATCAGAGGAGTTTGTCCAAACAATGGTTTGGAAATGGACTGCGTTATTCAAAAGTGGTCGCACAAGCATTTAACAAATCCACGTGAAGGACGTTTACAAACGGGGGGTACCCATCTCTGTCCCTAAGCGACACTTGGAAAATACCATTCTCGGCCCAGAGTTCTACAGGTAAAAGGTAAAGGATAATCTCCCCCAACCCCAATTATTATTTTGTCATTAATTTACTGTTCATCGGTGGGTTTTGAATATAACAGAAGATTATATCAAAATAAATTATATCTCTAAAGTTATTGCAAGTTTCACATAAAAAAGGCAATATTTGAGAATAATAGTGCTTCAAGTTTGAGTGAACTGCTCATTCGAAGAGGAAAAGTTCTCTCAGTAGGAGTTTCAAATATAAACATCAACATCGCAGGGGCATCTGAGACACATTGGAGATAAAGCGGACATTTCGGAACAACGAACGGAAATATGGTGATTTGTTTAAGTAATAACCAAGTGCCAATCAACGGAGTTGCTAAAATCCTCAATAAATCCATCAAACATTCGCTCATTGGCTACGAAACTATTAATGACAGAATACTTAGGATCAGATTGCAAGCATCCTCAATGAACATCAATCTCATTCAAGTATATGATCCTACCTCGACATATTCACAAGAAGAGGTTGAGGAATTCTACAGGAAACTCTCAAACACAATTGATAAAGCTCCTAGAAGAGAACTTCTATTCGTAATAAGACTTCAATGCGAAAGTCGGCACAACAGATGCAGATAACATGCGAAATGTAGTATGTAGGTATGGTCTTGGAACACGCAATGAACGTGGGAAAAATTGATACAGTTCTGTGCTGAGAACGAGCTGTTTATTACAAACACCATCCACGAAGACTTTATACTTGGCTGTCGCAAGATGGCAACACGCGAAATCAAATAGACTATATCCTCATGCGCAAAAGATGGCGTACATCACTGTAAAAACATACCCGGGATTAGACTGTGGAAGCGACCATAACGCACTTATAGCAGAGATATGCATCAAACGGATGGAACCTCAAAAACAACAACAAACTCACAGAAAGCGCATCTGAAGAACTTGAAAGGATAGACGCAGAGGAGATTCGTCTAAGTAGTGCGGAAGAATTGTGGAACAGAATGAAGGCATCATGGAGGCATCCGAGCGCGAATATAAGAAATACAATAAGCCAAAAAAGCAATGGATTTCAGATGAAACTTGGAAGCTAATAAGAGGGCGTTAAAGGATGAAAACGCTCGGATTAACAGAAGGTGGTATACGTAACAGGTATAACAGACTCACCAAAGAAATCAACGCAGCTACAGAAGAAGACAAAAATGCATATTTCGATTTCATATGTCAAGGAATTGAACAACACTCCTTTAAAAGCGAGCCCCGAGACCTATTCAAAAAAGTCAGATCTCTAACTAAAGCAATTAAGCCACGAATACTAACTATCAAGGCCAAGAATGGAGAGAAGCTTAGCTCCAAATCGGATGTTATAGAAAGATGGATTGATGGCTGATGACAGTTGGCACTAGTCGCATTTACAACTTCCAGGGGTAAGGTATTATATGCGGTGAACACTCTATTTGACCAAAAATTCTATCGGTAGGTATGTTATATCACATCCAAAGAGGTCATGAGGTGCTGTGTACGTCACAATAAGATCGCCTCTTGTGCGTCTATCCGCAAATGTATCTAACCCCATTATCTTCGGACGTTCTTAATAACTTGGCCAGTTTCTGCTATAAGGAATGCGGTGGTATCACTTTTCGGGGTGATCTGGTGCCCCTTGATTGTGTATGGGTGGTTGGGGTTGTTCTTTCCAATATAGAGTATAATACACTTTTGTATATTGAGAGTTATTAGCCAGCCTTTAGATCACTTTCCCACATCATTCAGCAGTAGATTATCATTCCTAATAGGGTTGTATACAGGGTGCTTCAACGAAAACTAAACAGAGGCTATATCTACTAAGATATTCTTTTCTGATCAAAACGCGAAAATAGGTCAATTTTTGTTTCAAGGGGACATCTTTTGGGGTACAATACTTGCCTGAAATATAAACCCCCTAAGCGGGGTTGCAATCCTTGAACATTTTGAACAGAGGAGATGGGTTGAGTGATGACTCAAAACGAAGGTGGTATCTTTGTCTACATTGCCTTAAACGAACTTCCATTTTTAATTGAAAACTGTAAAAGATACAGGGTGGGCAACTGAAAGATAGGGAAGACTATTTCCCTGAGACTATTCAAGTTCCAGTGAGGTAAAATGGAACAGATCCATGCTGATCAATGGCAGTCATCATCAAGTACCATCCTCATCTCGAATTTCAACACCTGGAGCAGGGGTGACAACCCCTGAAAATTTGGAAGAAGGAAGATTGGTCGAGTGATAACTCGAAAGAAAGTTATTATCTTTGTCTGCATTCCCGTGAACGAATTTTCATTTTTGATTGAGAACTTTAGAAGATACAGAGTGAGCCACTGAAACATAGAGAAGACTATCGCCTCAAGACTATTGGAGTATTAGTGCGAAAAACTGGAATAGATTCGTTTAGATCAAAGGTGACAGCCTTTGATCTGGAATGAATCTACTCCATTTTGCATAATATGAATAGCTCAGGGCGATAGATAGTCTCTATTTTTCAGTAGTAAACTGTATCTTCTATTTTAATCAAAATTTCAGATAGTTCTGAGATGAGACATCAATTGATGAAATTTTCAGGATGTCAATTTTCATCTATTTCAAAAGATTTTGTACCCCAAAAGATATTTCCCCTTGAAACAAAAATTGACCTGTTTTTGCGTTTTGATCAGAAATGAAAATCTTGGTAGATATAGCCTCTGTTTAGTTTTCGTTTAAGCACCCTGTATATTAGAAACAATACAGGAGCGAGAATCGATCCTTGCGGCACACCACTTGTAACATTTCTATAAGAAGATTACTTGTCTGAAACTCTGACGCAAAACTCTCTACCACTCAAGAAAGCCCCAACTTACAAGAATAAATTTTCCCGTGCCCCAAAGTTGAGGATTTGCTAGAGGCCTTAGAGTAGTCGAAATAAATGGTATCGCATCCACAGATCTGGTCCAAGATGAAACGCACTCGAGGAGCTTCGTTATGACTGGTGTTCCGAGATTGAAACCATGCTGGATTATCTTGTCATCCAGCAAAAAATCGAGCATCTGTTCAATGACAATTTTACGAGGATTACTAATGGGTGGTAGTTGTTTGGAGATTTTTGTCTCCGCTCTCGAAAATTGGTGTGACACAGGCCTTTAATCATGGTGATGGTAAACAGAGGGACTGAAATGGTTTTATGAAAATCAGGAACATGGGATACGAGAGTGATTTGGCACACGTATCTCAGAAGTTTAGGTGACACCAGTCGAGATCTGGCGCGGAGTGTTTAACTGAGACAGGTGTTTCTCCACAATATCTTCGATAATGACGTTGTCGCTCAGATCCAGTTGACAATGGATAGTGAGAATGTTAGGCACTGGTCCTATAGGCTCACCGGTGAAGGAAGATGAAAAATAATCTGCTAGGAAATTGGAGTTTTCTATAGAACTTTGTGAAACTCTGACCACTGGAACAGCAACCTTGGAATTCAGAAACGAATGCATATATTTATAAAACTTTTTCTTGTTCCTGGATGTAACCATCTGAGCCTCATAATTTTTTTTTGGATTCGTCAATTGAACAAGCTAACATGTGAGAGTAGATTCTATGAATTGCGTACTCCTCTAGTTGCCTTGGACGAATGCCAGGGCGATGTTTTAGGCAGAATCATTTTGTAAGCATTGTTATCAATCAATTGCTTCGAAGGGTTACTGCGAAGAGTCCTATAGGAAGTATTATTGCTTCTAGACAAAGAGAGGATATTCATGATAGTTTTTCACATATCATCAACGTTGGAGTCTTTTAATTAACAGGTGTACCAGGGTGAAGTGAGCGTTAAGATATAAATTTGTTGTGAACGATCCTTAATTTTTTTCTGTTTGGTTGGCATGATATCTATCAAACATATTCAATAATCTCACAGACATTGAACAAACAACATCATATTTTTTGATTTCGTTGAAAATGTCAAATTTTGTAGCATTAATTTTTTGTTTTCATTTGAAGAAAAGTGGGCATAGTGGCATCGAATGCTTGTCGAGGCAAATGGTGATCATGCTTTACCAGAAGCAACATGCAAAAAATGGTTTCAACAGTTCAAAGATGATGATTTTGATTAGAAAAATAAAGAACGTGGAAGACCATCAAAAAAGTTTGAAGACGCTGAACTGCAAGCAATATTGGATGAATATGATACATTGAGTCAAAAGCAAATGGCAGCCATGTTGAATGTTACATAATAAACAATTGCAGACCGCTTGAAAGCCAGGGGAAAGATCCAAAAGTGTGAAAAATGAGTGCCACCTGAATTGAATGAAAGACAAATAGAAAACCGAAAGAACACTTGCTTTTGCCTCAAAGAAAATGGATTTATTTTAAGAATCCTAAACGGAGAATATCTTAGTTAATACGCGACAACCATCAACATCGACTGCAAAAACAGATCGATTCGGTAAGAAGGCAATTCTCTGTGTTTGGTGGGATGAGAAGGGTGTGGCATATCATAAGCTTCTAAAACTGTAACTTTAATACTAATCGCTACAGACCACAAATGATCAGTTTGAACCATGAATTGATCGAAAAATGACCAGAATGGGCCAGAAAACTCGACAATGCATCTACATGCAGAGCAGAATCGGTTCAGGATACAATCAAAGTACTTGGCTGGGAGCGTATCCACCAGACTTGGCCCCTTCCGATTACCATGTTTTCATCGGTGGGGCACGGATTGGATGAGCAGCACTTCGATTGCTACGCAGAAGTAGAAAATTGGGTGTCTGATTGGTTTGCTTCAAAAGACGAACATTTCTATTGGCATGGTATCCATAAATTGCCAGAAAGGTGGTCAAAATATGTGAAAAGCTATGGTTATTTAGTTTCCCATTCAGAATTAGTATTTCATTTTTACGAAAAACGCTTATTCATACCGGTACACATGGTATTCGTCCTAATTAATTGTAGAAATTTCTCTAGCCAGTCCTTCCTAGTTATTATGTTCTAACTTCGGTATGTGAAACTGTATTCCTGAATAAGGTGATCAGACTTTCCAAGGGGTGGAAGCTATTCGATTGTAGATAAGAGGTCTCAATCGTGACGATCGTTAAGTCGATTAAAGATGGAATCTGATTCGCCAGAAAGCGAGTAGATTATTCCATCATCTGAGTTAAACTTGAGTTCTGTATCTGGTCGCCCACCACTAGAAGATTCTTCTTCGAATTCGATAGAGAACCAAGATGATCGAACAGAATTTGGTCGAACTGGCATGTTTGAGGGCGGTAAACACATCCATGGTCAAGTTAAAACCTTTGGATTCAATGGCCACCGAATGATGTAAACACATACTCCTCCGTGGCCAACAGCTGTTGTACTGTCCGACCGATAGATGGCGTAATTAGGGATATGAACGAAAGAGTCAGAAATTTGGGTTTGTGCAGCTACGGATATAGGGAGAAATGCTCAAAGAAAGGCAAATGACTCCGATATTTTTTGAGCTTTCATTTTCAAAACCCGAGGAAGTGGAACATTTTTATTTCTTCGAAGAGGAGA
Source organism: Cryptolaemus montrouzieri (assembly GCA_013387265.2). Lineage (NCBI taxonomy): Eukaryota > Metazoa > Arthropoda > Insecta > Coleoptera > Coccinellidae > Cryptolaemus > Cryptolaemus montrouzieri. The sequence goes on along the minus strand of JABFTP020000062.1, from coordinate 13,894,043 downwards.
TCAAACAACAAGATGAAAGGCTACAGCAATTATTGGATTAGTTGCTTGAAGATTCTTTACGATTTTTCTAGATTTTCATCATCAAATTGGCCATCTGCATGCTTTGAATAAAACGATAAATGCATGTGAACCATTCCATTCTCATTTGAATAATTGTATGTATCAACACACCTTTCGCTTTTCATATTTGTCAGTGTTTTTCTCAGCATTAAGCCTAAGGTTTATGTGAAATGTAACAGTATTCAGCTTCCCCAAATTTGTAAATATCGAAGTTAGAAAGAACATGCCTTCATAAAAGAAAAAAGAGAGGCTTACAAAAAAATTACTTTGAAATACTTCAGTGCTACGTTGTTATATTGTATTGAATCCTCATTCAAAATTTAAAAAAATTCGTGAAAAAAGACTCGGTTTACAGAAGAAGAAATTATTTTCTATTAGGACAACGCACCTGCCTACACATAACAAAAATATCATTGCGATAACCAATGAATTAAAGTAGGATTGTTGGAACCTCTTGCCTATTCGCCAGTTTTAAATCTCTTGGAGTTCTAATTCTTTCCACCCTTCAAAAACTTATTTTTCACAAACAAAAGATAATAGCTGCTGTTGAGGGGTATTTTGTGGACTTATCGGAAAACCATAAGAGAGAATAAATGTATTGAAGTTGAAGGAGATTATACAAAAAAAACTATAAATCCGTTTCTTCATATCCATTCCGCGAACTTATTCGAAAACTATTGCATTTTTATGGAATCTCTACACGGCTAGAATGATTTAAATTTAAATTTAAAATCTCATTATTATTTCTCGAAATCGAAATGAACTGCGTCTTCAAGAGAAAAGTTATATGAAACATTGTGGGCACTGAATTTCTCAAATTCAATTTAAATTAGACTGTAATGGGAGAAGCATCAGTATCAGACTTTACAGTAATAAATTTTTGATTTGATGAACAATCTTGGATTATACTTCGTGTACATTACCAGGATCTACATCATCTTCTAAGTAATTCTAAAGAACACTCAAATTATTCTTTGTCCGTTTTCAATCATCTTTAACCACTGTTCAGGATTATAACTGGGTCTTTCACCTCCTAAATCAGAAGGTAAAATATCTTTATGTACATGTTCATGAAGAACACTCATATTGTTCCCATGAACATATATTCTTTCTTTTATTTTATCATTTAAAAATGGTTTGATCACCATGAGAGCTGCCTCGACGTACCAGGGTTGTCCAAGAAAATGAACACCTTTAAACCTAGCTGGAAAACAATTTTGTAATCCTTCCACCATCACTTTTAATACACTTGGACTGAAATGAGAAGTTTTTCTGAATGTAAATTCTGTCCAATCTACTATAACTACAAAACCAGTATTTTGGTTATGATGATCTTCTAGTAAGTACTCCAAAGTAAATAAAAGAGTCCTATATATACTCATAAGGCTATAAGTGCAATCCCAATTGTTCGCAAGAAAAAGAAGAACACATCTTCCTTTTCTATCTTTGGAGGGAAGTACGCCTGGAAGACAATTTGTTATGCAGTTTTTTATATCACAGTCTTCGATTTTCAGGTTACCAAATAATGGTAAATGCTTTTTTCTATACCAGTAATAATTCTGTATAAGTTTGTAGGTTGTCTCTATATTGTACTTTCTAGCGTTTAGAAATTTTATAAGGGTACGATCGTCTAGTGGGAAGTTGGTTTTAAGTTCTAGGTCACTGGAAGAATGGATGACGTTTCTGAGTGTCTCTAGGGCCACTTTTGTGTCGATCCTTTGGTTCTGAAGTATCGGTTTGTCGGCATCTGGAATAAGACCTCTTGTTTTCCAGTCGTATTCTAGATATTCCGCCATGACGTGTAAAGGAGAAAATTCTGGAAAAAAGAGATTGTAATTAGTTAGATTCTTTAAATTTTGTTAATGTTTGGATGTAACGTTCATTAAAGATGACGAAAAACTGCTATTCATTCAAGAATTGAATTGCGACTAACTGATTCTGTCTCTCAACTATTTTATTTGGTAAGTGTTTCTTGTCTTAATATAGAAATTTATTTCTATGAAGCAACAATAATGTCATCAGACGTTTTTTAATAATTTGCGGAATTTTCTTGGGCACACAAGGGCAAGGTGGCGTAACCGATACCTAATATTGTCCTTTCGAAGTTTTAAAATAATTGATGTAGGTTCATGTCAGCAGCATTTTCTGTCCTTCAGACGAATTCAGAAATAAATTTAAAAAATTTTCGAAAAGTGAACAACCTAAACTATAAAATGTGTTCTTAGGGTTCCCCGAATGTTGAACTATTTTTATTTATTTTATATGTACGCTTTATATTCTTTTGTATCTAGTGAATACTTCAGAGGATGTTATTTACATGTTGTGTTACAATTTTGCGTGAATAAATAAATTAATTAACAGATATCATATTTGCTCTGCAACTCTTCTATACCTAAAAGCCAGAGCCATAAAAATGAGAGAAATAAATGTATTCTCAAAATCCTTAATTATTTTTGGGAACTCAAATGATTTTACCAGTTTTTCCAATTCCGCCAAACATACCGGGTAGGGCAACTAAAACGAAAAAGACTCAATAACTGCTAAACTATTCGTTTCTGAACAAAAAGCAGAAACAGGTCAATTTTTGTCTGAAAGGGGTGATTTTATTTTACATCAAACGCCTCAGCAGGGATGCACAAAACTCAAATTTTTCAATAGGGAAGATAAGTCGAGTGATACCTCATTAGAAAGCTCTTTTGATCCTCAACACAAATGTGTAATATTTTTTGAGTTTGAGGCTGGTTCGTCAAAAGACGAGTTATTTTCAGTGAATGCAAAATTTGTCGATTTCGAATGAACATTCACCGAAATACTGTTGTATTTTGGGGAAAAATATCTTTAAGCAGTGGTGCTTCCACTACACCCCCTCAGCTGAGGGTGTCAACCCCTCAAATCTCGAATTAATCAGTTAGTCCGAGTTATAGCTCATTGGATATGTATCAAGAATTATCTGATTACAGTGAACGAATTTCCAAATCCGATTACATTTCAATAAGGATACAGGATAGATCATCGAGAAATTCACACACAGTATAAGAGCCTTTTCACAAAGAAGCGATGATCGCTCTTTGTCATCACTTGAACCGCAAAAAATGTTCTTCATCGGTGGATTGATGGAACGCGAACATGTGAAGACAACCACTGGGGTAATGGCCCGCCTCACGACCGCATACGCAACTAATCGTCGTACGTGAAAAGCTTCTAACAGCATGGTATCCAAGATTGAAATGAAACGAGCTCAAGTTACAGAAAAATATTCATCCGAAATCATACAGGTGTAATGCAGATTTCTCAACAACAAATGCTGCAGTTTTTGTTTTTTTTTCCAGATTGCTTGTATCTGATGAATGAAATTTGAATTAGTTTGTTTATCTAGCTGCTTTTCACACTCACGGGTTGCATCCATACCAGTATAATGGTTCATTCAATAGCTGAATAGGTAGAAATTATTGAATTTTTTTCAGCAATATTACTTGTGCAAGTAGGGGAGCTGCTATTTTTAATGAACGCCATGACGACAAACATTTGAGTGCCAAGTACATTTTGGAGTTGATAGTGAAAAGTTTGATTCTTTTCTATCCACTCAGTGATTCAGAGGCCTTCTCTAGTTAGTGTATCCAATTAATTTTTTTTTTCTTGTGAAAAATTCATTCATTCAGTAATTTGGATTATGCTGAAATGGTCACCTTATGGTTCCGCAATGGAGAAAACTAGCATATCGATAAATCTGTGCAAAGTGCTCATACCGTCTAGAAAGCTATGCAAAGATTTTTTGAAACTGGTTCAGTAGAGGAAAAAAAACGCACTGGAAGACCTAAAATTACCACTTCTCCTGACCAAACCATTAACGTTCTAGCCAGTGCGGAAGTGTCGCCGAAATTATCTGTGCGAAAGAGAGCACTTGAAGCTAGAATGAGTGATAGATCGGCACGAAGAATTTTCAAGAAAAAGTGAGACCCTACCAAACAAAATTTGTGCATCAACTGTTTGTGATGCAGCACAACGTTTGGAGATTTGTCAATGGGCTCTACAACAATTCGAGGAAAATCGACATAAGGCATGGACAAGCATGAACAAGTGAGTAGTCATTGGACATGCCATTGGAGTCGAGAAAATCCCCATGAAGTGCTACCAGCCCAGACGCAAGTGATTGAAAAACTGAATGTATGGTGTGGTATCTGGGGCAATATTTTGATAGAGCCGTTTTTCATTGAAGGTACGTCATGTAGGAATCTATTCAATGATCAAGTCTGGCCTGTTTTAGAACCTTTATTAGATGCAAAGGCCGACATTGAGCCATTATTTATGTTGGATGGTGCTCCGGTACACACCTCTCTTATGGTGACAGAATGGCTCATCCAGAAATTTGGTGATAATTGGATTGGAGGAATGGTCCCATCCACTGGCCGGCGAGATCCCCCAAACTAACTCCATGTGATTTTTTCCTGTGGGGTTACTTGAAAAACCTGGTTTATCCCTGCGATAATATTGAAACATTGGGAGAGAAAATCATCGAAAACTGCAGAAATATTGCTCCAGACGTACTACGACATGTAAATGAAGCTTGGAGAAGAAAATTGCAACAATTTTGAAATTATATATCTACTCTATTTGGTCGTCATCAAAATAAATAACTAAAAGCATACTAACATAATCTAATTTCTCTTCTTTTCCCCTCTCCATATTTCTGGTAATGCTATAGGGATGAAATGAAACTCATGGGTTAACTTAAAGGTGCATCTTTTCAGTTAGGCAAACACGACGTCCATAACATACTCAAAACTAAGTTATGTATTTGTGACCTACAGCGGGAATTAGTGAATTTCTTGAATTTCCGATTTTCTGCTGTGCTTTCTGAACTGGATATTGAATTTCATTTTCACTGATTTGTCCGAAACAGTATATCAGAGATCTTTTTGGCTGTCAATTTCCTGAACAAGCGTATTGAATATGAGGATCCAACGATGTGTAAAAATAGAAGTATTTCCATTTAAAAATTCGGACTTTTGAGTCTTTGAATGTACTTCGATTTGGCGGCTTCTTTCGAAACACTTTGTATAATTGAGAGCCCTAGCAAGTATTCATTCTTGTTGAATGAACTTCCTACTGGAATTGAGCCTCGGCAACAAGAAGCTAAAGTAATGTAGAAAATATTTTGAATAAAGTTGAGAGAACCGGAAAAAACAAATATTTGACTGTAACTTTTGAGCTGATTATCCGATTTCAGTTTTAAGGACTGTTTTGAAAACGTATTTCAAATACCTTTCTATTGATGTATCACACAATAGGGGTCGCTATTTGAAATTTTCGGGTTACCTACCCCCACCCCCACCCCAAGTTAGCGGAAAATTTCAAACATAACTCAAATAGGTAGCTCCTCCTGACAAATTACAACTCCGTTGACAGAAGTGAGTTTCTATTCTTAGTTCAAAGATATCGACCCAGTGCGTGGACTTTTGCCGCACACTGTATAGATAATACATAATAATCAGGAATTAACATAAAGAAAATTTTAATCTCTTTTGTACAATTATTTACATCTGAAATTAAGTAGTTAACCGCTTTATTTATCAACAAATATATGCTCTGTTAAAATACCTGTATTATGACTAACTGAAAGGAAACAAGTGAATCTGCATTTTCTATTTCCGCTTCAATGACATTGTTTAAAAGAGGTCAGGCACCATGTTTTACTTTATATTTGCTCTGAAATATTTATTTACGTGTCATGGTTCTTTTCTTATCCAAATAAATATCGAAGCAATTCATTGTCCCCTTTATTTATTTATTTTTTAGCGGAAGTATGATTTTTTATATACGTCTTCGTGAATTTATGAAAAGTTGAGTACTTGAGGCATTAAAGGAACCAACTATCAATTTTTTGCGCGTTGTAATGGGTCGGGTTTCAATCAGTCAAATATACAAAAGTTTAATACGTTTAAACACATTAATTTCCACACTACACTACTTTTGATCACAGGAGAATATGTAGACTGTAGAATGAATGTTCAAAGAATGAGAACTGAATGAATGAGTCTGTGCGAATCTTTTTCTGCATGAATGTAACTGTGGCCAGGACAAAGTATCTTTTGAAATACATATGATTCTCGCAAAGTGTGGGGTTACAGGCGCCACAAATTCATGGTTGAGTTGCCAAGAATTCTAAAGAATTCTCTAGTTTTTGAAAGTTCTGGATTTTATGTTTCCTTTATTCTAAGAAGTGCACCGTTGAAATATTCTGAATGGCTCGATTTCAAATGTTATGCCACGTAATATGATAACCCGGACAAATTCAACGAAAGAAAGATTCCTTTTCATTACACAGTAGGTAGGTCGTCCAAGTCCGAAGTGATAATGTAGACTTTTTCTTTATTTAATTCCTAAAGCAAATCATAGGCGTAACATAGAATTGAAAAAGTGATAGGTGGTGTATAACAGAGTACAGAAACATATAATATATATAAATATTTAGAAGTCGGAGAATGGCGAACTACCACTTAATAACCGGTGATATCAATATAAATTTATTAGAAGACGGAGAGGATATAAGTGAGAACAAAAACATCATGAGTTCCTATGGCTACCAATCGTTAATTAATAAATGTACCAGACCTTCTAGCGGGACCTGTCTCGATCATTTTTTCCTGAAAACACAAACGAAGGTAGAGGACGACTATCGAAATGGTTTCGTTGTCTAGACACGCATCACAGATCATTCTCCTATTGTTCTACCCCTCAAAATGGAAACTCCAATTAAGAAAGAATTAAGAATGATAAAAACATATATAAACTATACTGAATTGAAGAACGAGATGGAAATGGAGAGGTGGGATGTTTTAAGAATAGAAAAAGAAGTAGACACTGTGACAACGGTACTTATTGTAGAAATTACTCAATATATGAAGAAATATACAAGTACGAGGAGTGCAAATAGAAGGAGAACAGCAAAAAATGGTTGGACGACTACTGGAGTTTTGAAATCTGTAAAAGGAAAGAACGAATTATACAAAAAGCTTATGAGCAAACCGAATAACCAAGAATTTAAAATGCAATACACTAATTACAGAAATCTAGTTCATAAACTCATAGATAGGGCTAAGAGAGATTACACTCAAAAACAAATAGTGAAGGCATAGATCGAAAGTATTGTGAAACTTAGTTCAGGAAAGTTGCAATGAGTCCAAACCTATAACAAATATTGAAGAATTGGAAGGACAGAATAGCGAGAAAATACAAGACAGGCCTGAAATAATAGAAGAATTCAACAGATACTATAGTGAAATAGGAAGGAAATATGCAGAGAAAATAGAAAAGCCAAATCAATTTCTGGAAAAAGAAATATACAACAATAACACAATATTCTTGTATCCAACGAAACCAGAAGAGAGAAGAGAAGAATTGAAAGACCATAAAGCACCTGGACGAGATGGTATACGGACAGAACTATTAAAAAAAAAGAATAAATAAGTGTCAGAACTCATTACGTATTTAACTAATCTCTGTTTTGAGACAGGTAGATTTCCTGACATTTTGAAAGTTGGAGTAGTTAAGCACTTATTCAAACCAGGGAAAAAACCATGACACAGAATTATCGTCCGGTTTCACTAATATCGTATTTAGCAAAAATTTTAGAGAAAATACTTAAGATACGTATAGTAAATTTCATAGAAAAAATTGGATTTATATCTGAAAACCAATATGGGTTTATAAAGGGCAGATCAACGGAGGATGCGATAGGAAAGCTTACGAAGAAAATATACAGTTGGCTGGATCGAGGGAGACTCGCTGTTTGCATCTTCATAGATCTAGCCAAAGCCTTTGATACTGTTTCGCACGAGAAGTTATTGAGAAGACTGTACCTGCTTGGATTCCGAGGAAAAGCTTATGAATTATTATCGAGTTATCTGAGTGGTCTGAAGCAGTGTGTTGTCATCGGAAATGAGCAAAGCGAAATGAGGGAAGTAACATTTGGAGTACCACAAGGAACTGTACTGGGCCCAATATTATTCATAATATACATCAACAGTTTACTTCTACTGGAGGAGAAAGATGAAATTATTTGCTTCGTAGATTAAGCAGCCAAGATTCAGCTTACTCTATTCTACTGATTGCGAGACCATGTCAATCTTTTTTTCATGCTTTCAATTCGAACGCTGCTTGCTGCAGCTTTTCTAAGTTCCATATACAGTAGGTGAAAGTTCTCTAGAAGCGCACTTACAAATGTAACCGGACAAGAGGATAAAATATTTTTTCGGTATTATATTGCAACCGTTTGTTAAAAATCGCCAACGATGGCAGACTTATTAAAATAGATATTATTTGATATACACACAACCAATCGGAATCAATTTCACATTATTGATTGTTTTAACCATGAATCTTCGATTACTTGTGAAGAATGAAGTTTTTGTTGTAAAAAACTTGATAGTATGATAAGAAATGTTGAATTATCACCACATCTTCGGGATGTTGTACTCAGTCGTCTCTGAGATTTGAAACAGTGAATTTCAAAATTTAAAAAAGCCTATAATCATAATTGAAAATGCCTTACGTTGGATTATCCGATGTGCAGAGGGGTCGAATAATTGCTCTTTTTTGAAGAAGGGGTGACACAGAGAGCTACTGCTGCCACAATGGGGGTGATTTCAAAAATCTACGCTTTTTACGTGGAGTTACATTCTCTGCAAAAAAGGCCTAGAAGAAGTCGTAGGAAGATCACTTCTGAAGAACAAGACCGCCTTTTGTGCCAAATTGCAAGAAGAGACCCTAGTGCGTCGCACCCCATACTCCAAAGGCAATTTCTGGAAGCAACATGCATCAGTGCATCAGCCGAAACGATACTTCAGAGACATCGTTCAAGGGGTTTATACAGCGGAAGGCCTTAAGAGTTCCAGAGCTAACCATAAAACCAAAAATTAACAGACTGAATTTGTGTATCGAGCACCAACATTGAAATATTGAGAATTGGCGAAATGTTCTCGTCTCGGATGAGACCAGAATTGGTATTCGATCAGATGACTGCCGGATTTTGGGATTTAAGGGGTCGTGGAAGACAAGCTGGACTCCGAGCAGCAAGATAAATTCCAAAATACCAAGGGGGCAGTGTGATGTTTTGGGGTGGCATTATTCTGGGAGGCAAAACAGATTTGATTTCGTTTCCTGCGAGAAATTACGTAAACCTAGTGCTGGAGCCCATAGGGAGACACTGGTGAGAATTTCACTTTTATGCAAAATAATGCTCCTTCACATAAACACCTCAAAAAAGTCTAGGGAACACTTCTGAATATCGATATATCGTATCTAAAACGATCAATATGGATGATTTTTTTGAAGAAATGAACACCTGCATCAATTTCTCACCAAATTATTTAGAGTGCCGCAACAGATTTCAGTTTTTTTTATAAAAAACTAAAAATGCAGTAGATGCGACGCTGCTCTATAATCATTTCATGTATTCAGTGTTTGAAATCAGTTAGTTGGCACTTCGTTTCTGTTGTAAGCATAAATAAAATATTCAAGTTTTGTGATTCGACCATGGAAAGACGACATTTGACTCGAGAACAGATGTTACGAGCCGTTGGCATGCTCCAAGCTGGGAGCTCACAACGTAAAGTATCCAGGGTTCTGGGAAGTAGCCCAAGTGTCATAAACCTTTTATGGTCGCGTTTCAATGAAACAGGTAGCGTAGAAGAACGCCATACAGGTCGTTTCAGGATTACTACAGTCGCTCAAGACCGAGTTTTGGTTTTACAAGCCAGAAGAGATCGTACTACCACAGCATCTCAATTAGCTCAAGAGCTATCACGAGTTCATAATGTACAAATTTCCGACCAAACTGTGAGAAATCGACTGCACGAAGGTCAACTCCACTCCAGATGTCCTTTAAGAGTTCCACAACTGACCCATGGAAATCGCGCTGCTCGTTTAGCTTGGTGCCAAGAACACGTAAACTGGGATCAAGAGAGGTGGGCCACAGTTCTCTTCAGTGATGAATCTAGATTTAGTTATTATCCCGATTCGGGAAGAATTCGAATATGGAGGGAACCTGAAAAGTAAAACCGTCTCCAGCATGCTCGAGAAGTTGTCAGACAGGTAGGCGGATCAGTGATGTTTTGGGGAGGTATACGCCTTGGTGGAAGAACTGACCTCGTTCTTACACAGAACAACCTCACGGGAAATTCTTACGCAAATGAGATAGTTTTACCTGTAGTGGTACCGTATCTCCAAACAATGGGTCAAAATCCACTCTTCCAACAAGATAATGCCCCTCCTCATCGTGCAAGAGTTGTCTTGAACGTTCTTGAAGAGAATGATATCGATCTTCTACCGTGGCCATCCTGCTCCCCAGATCTGAATCCCATCGAGCATGTGTGGGACACCCTAAAAAGAAATCTCCTGCGTCAAAACGTCTTCCATCATGAACAGGAGCTTCCATCAGCAGTTCAGGGGGCTTGGAATGACTTAGGCCAAAATGTAATAGACAATTTAATATTGAGCATGCCGCGACGATGCCAAAGTGTCATTAATAACAGAGGTGGACCTTCTGGGTACTGAAAAATATAAGTGCTTCCATATCGTTTCGAAAATATCAGTTCAGGATTTTTTTTTGTGTTTTACCAAATTTCGTCATTTTCAAATTTCAAATTTTTTTTATAATAGGTGCTTTGGAGAAGTCAAATATTATTTTGTTTTCTTGAGAATACAATATACAATACATCCTAACAAAAACCGAAAGATTTCTATAAATTCGAATCATCAAATTCATATTTTAAAGATATTGGTAAGTGTTCCCTAGACTTTTTTGAGGTGTTTATGAGCAACCTCACGTGACATTATCTTGAAACAGAGGGAATCGCTATTTTGGACTGGCCAGCTTGCTCTCCTGACCTAAATCCTATAGAACATTTATGGGATAACCTCAAAAGGAAAATTAGATCGCGCCAGGATAATCCAAGAACCTCACAACAGTTCATCCAAACCGCCACAGAAGAGTGGCAGAATATCACCTCAGAAGATGTCGAAAACCTAATGCAAAGCATGACTAGACGGATTCAGGCTTGTATCAGGGCAAGAAGAGGTAATAAAAACTACTGAGATCGAGAAAAAAACACCTACTCCGTGAGAAAACAATTTTCAATTTCTTTACTACATGCGGAAAGAGTCTCTTATTTCCTTTTATTTGTTTCTTTCTTAAAATGAACCTTAATTTATTATTTTTCAATTTAAATATCTCAAAAGGATCAATTCTAACAATCCTTCAAAATCTCCAAAATCCCTAAGGTAATATTCAAAATATCGTTCAAATTTGGTTGCGTGTATATAAATAATCACTTAAAATAACAAACACATGTCACTTTAATCATAATTCTTTCACTTTTGAGCTTGATATATTACGCATATAAACATGTTTAATAAGTTCAACGTAAGTTTAAGGTATATTTCTATTTTTTGTGGGACACTTTATTTTTCGCCTTAATGCATCATCAATTATAGGAAAACTGATTGCAAAACGTTCGAGGTGTTTAATTAGGAAATACTTTTGAATGTGGCTTACCAGACATGTTTTTATGTATTTCCCACTTATTTGCATTGATGAATCATATGGAAGTGCAGCACGAAATTTTACTTCGAAAGAGCAAATTATTGTATAGCACCACAATTTTTTTCTTTCACGATAAACGTGTTCTTTTGTACGTGAAAAAAATTTATTTTGAAACCAAATTCCCAACAAGTATATGGTTTTAAGTCACAGTCTTCTTCAATTCAAAATCAATATGAAAAACGAAGAATCACTTTATCTAGTTTATATCCATGGGATGACACTAATACACCAACCTCAATTCGTCATACTAGAGTTTAATGATACTTAATTCATGAACGCAATTAAACAGTGACGAAATCGAATTACATTAATCACAAGGTTATATTGGCTTACCTAAATAGCAAGGTGTTCCACAATGGGTACCTTTACCACTTCAGAAGATTAAATTATGGAATAAAACCCATGAAAACTTATAGATTTCACGCAGATGCACATATATAACTGTTGCCAGATGTAGTACCGCATAAAGTAAAACACTACTTTGGTTGGGTACCGTCCGCTGTTGTGATGACTCACGAATCTAAAAGAACTGAAGCATGTTGAGGTGAAGCAACAATTGCAGTGCTGATTTTCACGGTGCCGGTAGCTTGACGGTGGAAGCATAATTTGTACAGAGCCGTACCAAGTACTCATGGATATCTGGTAATATCCGGTGTTATCTAAACGATTTGAACCTTAGATACTGAAGTGTTCACGAAACATGTTTGACATTTCTTTTGTCATATTTTTAGTTGTTTTTTTAAGGAGGGACGCGGGCAAATTGGCCCACGTCCGTCCTTCCTAGACCTTTAAGGTTTGGACTTGACTTCTCGATATTATAATAATAATAATAGACTTTATTTCTTAATCAACCATATTAGGTACACAGAAATTACACAGAATTTTTTATAGCAATCGATACAAAGTTATGTGTTGCTCGACCGAGTATAATTAATTCTAGGAGAATCCACGAAAGATTACCTTGTGTGTGGATATCTGTTAGAATACTCACAACTCACAATAAAATAATTCGCACTGTACTACTACAAACTAATTCAATAAACCACAGAATACGAACTGAAACCAAGAACGAAACAAACAAACGCACAATATCAGAATGAAATATCAAATGAACGAAGTACTATACGAGGAAGAAATTTTTTAGATCTATGTACCTCGCAACTTGAGATCTAGACACAGAAGAAATCCAAGTTTTGATTTCCCTCTTAAATGTTTCGAAGGTTTGTAATCTTTTAATCTACGAAAGTAAAAGCTTGAAGGTGCTAGATATGTAAACGATCTTTGTCCTACGGTTTCCACCGTTCTTGGTAGTTCATAGCTGTGATCGATATATCTTGTGGCATATATGTGGGAAATCAGACTACATGTTGCTTTTTTTAAACTGATAAGTTACGATTGTTAATGAGTACAGCTGCCTAATAACAAAGACTTTGGCTTCTTCATATAACTGGTATGATGGAAAAGTTGAAATTTTACCGTGATTTTCAGGAATCTTTTTGCAGAACCACCAGATTCCGAAGATGTACTTTTTCTATACCACCTCACACCAAGATTCCGTAGGACAGAACCGACTGTACAAGGGCGTGATAGATGGATTTCAATTGTTCGAATGTGCAAAAGCCCTTACATAGAACAAACAGCGGCAGCAGACATCTTGACTTTCGAACTACAATCTCAACATGGCCGTCCCATCGGAGATGACAGTCAAATGTTGCACCAAGATACTTTACGCGTTCAACCTAAGTGATCTCAAATGTTTGCCCCTCTAGACGTATCGAGAGTTTAGTACATTCAGGCATATTGGGGACATAACTGGTGAATGACAAATAATTTGTCTTATGAGCATTGAAGGTGAGTAGATTGCAACTAAAAATATTCCCAAAATCCTTCTCTACTCTAAATTTCAGGGATTTCCATGAAGAAGCTCTGTAAAATACTGCCGTGTCGTCAGCAAATGATACTATTTCCCCACATATTGGTAAGTAAAACAAGTCGTTGATGTAAATACAGAACAATATCGGGACTAAGACTGTTCCCTGTGGAACCCCATACCCCACCACTCTCTTAGAGATTTCCACCCCGTCCGCCAATACGATCTGCTCCCTATTTTCCAAATAATTTTTCAATAATTTATGCGAATATCCTCTGAATCCAATATTCTCTAGTGTATTTAGCAGGTCGGCGTGGGAGACGGTGTCGAAAGCCTTACTCAAATCAACGGAAATGCAGAGAGCTGGAACCCCACCATCCATCGCCTCCTAAATTTTCGAAAGGAAGTCTGCCATTGCATCCTCGGTGAGTCTTGCTTTTCTGAATCCGTATTGTTTGTCTGACAATATTCGGTACTTATCTAAAAACTCTATGATTCCCTTCTTTAAAATCTTCTCAAATATCTTAGCTAAAGTTGAAAGTAAGGAAATGGGTATATAGCTACATGGCTGAGACTGATCACCCGATTTTAAAATGGACCTTATAACAGCAATTCTGAAAACTGAAGGAAACTCACCACTTCGAATACATCTATTAATAATATATGCGAATGGTTTGGAAATTAGATGCGATACCTTCCTCAAAGTTTCTGCCCTAATTCCATCTAGACCTGGCGACCTTCCACAATTAAAGTCTTTAATCAAACTCTGCACTTCCTCGGGACATGTCTCGATTATTCCAAAAAAGTTCGCGATGCGTCTTGCTTCATAAGTTTTCCTACGAAGTCTCTTCACTAGCCTAGCCAACTTAGCGCCAATCACAGAAAAGTAGTTCTTAAATCGCTCCACAAGTTCACGAGGTGTTTCTGTTTCATTATTTTTGGTCGCGGAATCGAAAAATTTCTTTTTTTCCATCAATTAATCATATGTGTAAACCAGATAAGAGACAAACACAACACCCTGGTCTTTTGCCAGAATTGAACCGAGACCTACCGTGTCACAGCAACGACTTCTCACCACTACGCCACGGAGACGACCTATCTTTAGTTTGTTTATAATAACTGTTGGATTTTATTCACCATTAATATTATACATAATGAATCTGTAGATGTTTTTATTTAAACTAGACATGTATTGATACTTGCCATATTTTAAGGGTTCTGAATTATTATACTTGAATGAATATGAAATATTTGGTGTCACAAAGAAGGTTACAGAAGAACTTCTGAAAAGAAAGAAAACATACGCCCTTGTTTACATAATAGACAGGTGGAAGATGGTCCCACTCCCGTCACCCGATAAGATACCACCACACCATGCTATAGGCTCCATAAATGGTCACTTTTGACTAAGTTTCGGATGTTTAACAGATGGTCCGTTTTCCAAAGTGAGAATGGATTTTGAGATGACAAAATTATTCGGACGTAAACTCCGGGGGCTCATTATGACAACACAACTAAAAACAGTCCTCTGACGGACGCACATACTTCCCCAAAGTCCGATAAGAGAAGCCAATTCGTTATTGAGTTAAGGGGACTAGGACGCACCAATATGAATTTAAGAGCAATACACTAATACTTACGAGACACGCTATAATGGAAACTCAAATAATGCCATCAAAAGACACCACCTTCCTCAGCTACAATGGCTATGAATTGCAATCGAGGCTTCCGTTTTGGGGAGGGGGCTCTGAGTTTTTGCCAGATCGGATGTAGCATTCCAAAGAGCGGAAACAACTTTCATCAGAAAAATTACAGCTGGACAATCCTCTTTAATCATACAAGGGCATCGAATTTTCTTCGAAACGAATATTTATTTATTTATTCATTCATAAATATGGAATGCATACAAGTTTCCTCAAATGGCATCCACTCAATTAAACGTTATAACCTATGTTAAAAAAGAAATAAACATTTGAAAATAGGATTACAATAGGAAAATAGAATCACAATAGGAAACCTAGAATCTAGCAGAGATGAAAGTTCAAGAGAAAATCTGACGTAGAGAAATCACAGATTTCGGTGAGAAAACATCTACCTCTGGATGCTCGTTGCAAGCACGAGAAATCTGGTAGGAATATTAAAATCAATCATAGAAAAAGCATCAGGCACTTTGACATAGTTATTGAGTATTTTGAAAATAAACATGATATCTGCCATTGTACGACGATTTTTGAAAGGAATTAAATTTAGGTATGTTTTAGCAGGAATTTAATCGTGATTCACAATTTGCATATTAGTTTTTCCACATATAAATCTGATAAACCGGTTCTGAATAGCCTCAATACGCCGAACATAACAATGATATTGCGGGTTCCATATTATACAGGCGAAAAGTATTCTACTACTAACATATGCATGGTAGAGAATAAAAAAAGATTTAACACTTCTCAATTCACAACCCTTCCGAAATATGCACCCCAGAATCCTATGTGAAACAAACAAATATCTGCAAAATGGAATCGAAAGTGACGCCAAGGTCCTTAATTCTGAAAACCCAATTCAAAGGAGTTCCATCGATATCATAATTGAATGTTAGTACTTTCGAGTTTCTGGTGAAAGTTATTGTAGAACATTTTTTGAGATTCAAAAAGAGATAACTCCGAGTACAATAGTGAGAGAGATTTGTGATGTCATTCTGCATTTCGATGAAGTCATCGAGAGACTCTACTCGTCTAAAAATTTTTGAATCGTCAGCATAAAGGGGAAACTTTGAGTTTTGAAAGCAGGATGCGAAATCATTAATGTAGAGGAAGAATAATAAGGGCCCGAGATGTGTTCCTTGCGGGACACCTGATGTTGATTCAAACAGGTGAGATCTGAATGCACCGATAATAACGTATTGACTTCTATAATATTAATAATAATAATAACAATAGCAAAAAAAAATAATCTGGGAGAGGTAAATTATATCCAGCTAACAGCTGAGATAGTGCATAAGTCCACGACCAACAATAACAATAGCATTTTATTGGCATCTTGTACAGAAATAATAATTATAACTATCAATTACATTAAAGGTCTTAAACTTATTATGAGTTAGTGTTTCCGTACATTGAGAAATACCAAAAGGTAGGGTACAGTACATAGCTGATTAATCCAACCTGAATAAAATAGAAACAAATACTAGACAAGTGTACCCACAATTGTACGGAAACATCGTTATGTAAGAGATATTTATCACTAATCTTACCAACTATTCATCTTGAAAACAAGAATTAAACACTGGAAATAAATCAAAATTAATTCATGCACTCCATATATAAAAGATATTTTCTTCTTGGTGAAAAAAATCAGGAAACAAGGAAATACTACACCTCATTTAACTGACTCTCGAAAAGCCAATGCCTCACCCTCCTCTTAAATGCATCCAAACTCAAACCTAAAAGACTACTCGGTATTTTATTGATTTCATCTACAATTATATAAGAAAAACAACGCTGAAACATGGAAGCACGATAACGCGGTATGGCAAGTTTATGTCTGAGCCTGATGTTGATACTATGTACATCTGTTCTATATTTGATTCGTCGGTGCAGATAGGAGGGTTTCTTCTCATTCAAAATCATGTAAGACAGACTCAGCACATGCAGCCTTCTTCGATTCGCCATGTTTAACCAACCCAATTGCTGCAGCCTGCAGGACGTGCGATCTGTGGGTCTAAGGTTGAAAACAATTCGAACACACCAGTTTTGAATTTTTTGAGCTCGGGCCACATTCTGTTTTGTCAGACATGGGCTATATACGGTATCGCAATAATTGAGGTGAGACAACACCAGCGCTTCACAAAGCATTTTTCTTTGTCGAATATCCAGAAAGTCTTGGCAACCATAAATCAATTTGATATTCACGAAAGCTCTTTTAAGTAGCAAGTTTATGTGAGAATCAAACCTCATATCGCTATCCATAATCAAACCCAAATTACGACACTCGCTAGTCAGAGGAAGAACTGCACCATTCACAGATATCTTAATTAGACCTTTACATGCCTCTCATGACCTTCCTTCCAAATAGCATAACTGCAGTTTTTGAAGGGTTAATGCTTAGACACATACTCTCAGACAAATTAAAGATGTTATCCAAATCTATATTAACTTTTTGTAGAGCTTCATCAAGTGAGTCGCGTGAAAACTGTTAATAGAGCAGCATATAAATGAGCCGAGCAGAAAATTAAACAACACAGGAGCTGAAAGGTATAGATAATAAAAAATATCGGTCCGAGAATGGATCCCTGCGGAACTCCACATGGGATTCTATAGGATCAGACTTCATTTTTCCGTACAAAACTCTTTGTGTTCTGCCAGTCAAATAGTTTTCAAACAATGAAACCGTATTTTCAGTGAAACCAATATAATGAAAGCATGCCAACAACAAATCGTGATTAATTTTATCGAATGCCTACGAATAATCCAGTAGTACGAGCAACAAAAGTTCATTATCGTCTACAGCCTTTATGATGTCATCCACCACTGCGAGCAGGGCAGTGGTACAGCTATGACCCCCCCTGAAACCCAGTCGGGTTATCAGGCATATCAGGGATATCAGGCAAAATACTCTCCGACTCCAAATACGCTTTTACTTGGACAGCGACAAGTTTTTCAAAAATTTTGGACAATACACTCAATATACTTATAGGTCGGAGATCCTTGTAATCCTTAGGATCGCGTACTTTTGGAATCGGAATAACATGAGCCATTTCCATGACTTGGGATAAACTGACTTCTCGATACAATAATTTATTATGTGACAAATGAACTTCAGGATAAAAGGTGAACACAACAAAGGCATCTTGACACTTATACCATCTGAACTCACCGAGGCAGACTTAATGGAAGTTAAAACATCATGGACCTGACTTTCAGTAACCATTGGAACTTGAAATGATATAAAATCCCTCAGCCTACCATTACCGTACTCATTCAAAAGTTCCAAGTTTGGAACAGGATTGTCAGCACAAACACTGGAAAAATATTTCATTTCATTCACGTCACTGATCGGTTCAGGAATTAAACCCTTCTGTCGCACTCCTATTGAGAACTCTAGTAAATGTTTCCAACTGTTTATAATAATCAAAATCTTTAGGGAGTTTCGATTCTTTATTTATTTAGTTATTTAAAGCTTTATCGCGGAGAGAGATGAGTAACTTCACATTGTCAGTAAGCCACGGGGGTTTACGTTTCTTGATAATAATTGTTTTAATTGGCGCATGCTTATCAAAGCGGGATAAGACTGAATTTTCAAAAAATCGATATTTGCTATCAATATTACTATATCTGATCATAGGGATAAAATCTGTGAGTGCTGCAAAAGCAAATCCCTCCTGAAATTCCTAAAATCACGAGGTATGATTGTATCCAACTCAGAAATACTCCCTCCACCAACTCCATCTTCTACAAGTTTATATATCACATTAGATGTACAAATTCTATCGAAAGCTTTCAGGAAATCAGTGCATACACAGTCAGTCTGTATTTGGGCATCCAACCCTTCGTGGAGGTACTCTAAAAAGCATAACCAGTTAGTTTCTAATGTTCAACCCTTGCAGAATTATGAAGTTCGTAACATGCAAATACAGATATTTCAAAACAATTCTCTCGAAGACTTTAGCCATTATCGAAAGCTTACTAATCGGTCTATAATTGCAGACATCGCACTTGTTTCCAGTCTTAAAGATCGAAACCACAGCCGACGTCTTCCACAAGCTGGTGAAAGCTCTGGTTTCCAATGACTGGCTGAATATGAGAGCAAGGGGTTTACCCAAAGAGTTCGAGCAATTTTTAATATTCCAGGTATTTTGTCCGGACCGGCGCCTTTTGAGATATCGAGCGAGCTAAGGGCCTCAATGATCTCAGACACACACACCTGCATTCTACTCAGTATATTGTTATTCTCATTTTTAATTAAAACATGATCCAGATTTTTTGGTTTATTTTTTCGGCATGTAGACACTCTTAAAATAATCTGCAAACAAATCGCATATCTCCCTTCTACCTCTAGCAGAAGAGTCTCCGTACTGCATTTCATTTGGTATGCTAGAAGATTTATTTTTTACAGATGCATACTTCCTGAAAGATTTATAATTAGAGGGAAGCTCACGTTCAACATTATTTAGATATATATTGTAGTCTAACGCTATGAGTCCCCTAGAGTGTGAACGAAGTTGTTCACAAAGTCATTAATTTCGTTGCTAATTTTCCAAATCTTGTGAAATTTTTGTTTCTCTTTGACAATTCTTATGGTTTTACATGAGAAAAAATGTGAAAGGTTTCTGTCTTTGGTTTTATTCGAGACATATTTATTTATTAAATCAGTTAAGTTACTATAAAGCAGTTTTAGATGATGATGATGACCAATCTGTTTTTGAGATTTCATCATTGATTTTATTATAATAAGCGTTTTTGAAATCAGAATAAAATTGCTTTTTTGGTTTTATGTATTTACTTGGCTTCACACTCAACACTGGAGTTTGCTGGCACGATCATGTGTCAGCCATTGCCAAATCTGTTCTGCTAAACTCAGTTTAGAGTGCAGTTACTATCAAGAACGCCTGTTCTCTTGAATGATATAAAAGATTTTGTAAGGTACCTGAGGCAATTAACGCCCTCTTTCTAATAACACCCAATCTACAGAAAACATACTTTAATTGGAATAGACCAACAGGAACACACCAACCGCGAGCGCTAGCCGCTCCCGCCGTCATCTTGCCAGTGACCCGCTGTGTTGTTGAGACTCCGGTCACAAACGCCACTGATGTGAAAAATTGCTCCACAAAAGTGTGAGTTTCCAAATGTTTTATTGTACATTTCTGTTTGCTTTTATATTCGTCATGTAGTGTAGGTTGTTCTCTTTATATCGTGTTCATATTTCAAAGAAAATTTGTATAAATCAATGTAAAAAACTTCCCTATACCAAAAACCTCAACTTGGGTATTAATGCCAAGTCAAATGACCGTTGGGAGCTATTACCATACGTGAGCGCTATTGGCCTTCCTTACACCATTGGAAAAATAGTAGAACTTAATTTAATTCTGTAGTAATTCTGTTCTAATAACGCGTACCTACTTATATCTGCATCGTAAAATTGAATCTTCAATAAAAATACATGTCCAAAATCTGAATTCAATATTATCTTAAATTCACTTATTTTATTATTCTGCCCTTGCCTTTTCTTACAGAAAAGTATTTTGTTAATAAGTATATGCTCATTTTACAGAACACCAAAATGATACCACTAGCCTGACGAGTAGAAAAAGAGGGAAGGCATGGACAGAAGAAGGAAGATCTCATAATATTTTGAGTACCTAATAGTGTATATAACAGTGACTGTCATTCATAATGTGACCATTATCGTTTAATAACGCCCATTGTTAGTTTAAACATAATATATCTTATATGCATATAAATATTCGCTATGCTATTCTTTTTTATATTTGTTGATGTCAGAACCTTAAAGTACTGAGAAAAATAATTACAATTAAAAGTTTCAAGTTACTTTGTGCGTGTTAAGAAATGTTAAAGTTCTTATGTTAAACGTTGATTTGCTACATTCCTTGATATCTAATAAAGAAATTTACAAACGGCTCTTATGTGTTATTAGATTATTTAAACACACAGACTTTTTTTAACTCGTGTAGCATCTGATTTTACAAGCGGGCGCTAATCAACATAGAATTTTCAATAACGTCCAAAGAAAGGGATTCAATACACACACCACAAAAATTGTCGCATCACCTGGTATTTTGTTTTCCACAATGGATTAAGCAGCTCGATCGCAGTTTTTTATCAACATGTTTTTGGACATATGAGGGGAAAAAATCTTATCTATGTAGTAACATTTGTTTCCATATGATCTCAAAGACGTCTGAAACAAGAATGAGTTTATTTGACTATCAGTATTCATTCAAATTCTCTTCAGTTTTCAAGCTGAATTAATGCAAGTTTTCTGTGTTTCTTGTTGATTTTCGAATTTTTGAATTTATTGTGATGGCTGCTGTACGTCCTGGACGCTATTTGAGTGATCATGAAGTGGTAAGAATTGTAATACTTCTAGAGGAGGGGCGAAGCCAAAGTTACGTGGTGAACTTGTTGAATGTTAACCAAAGCACTATTTCAAGAGCAATTAATTGGTACCATGAAACAGGGAAATATGGAGGAAGGGCAGGACAGGGAAGAAAGCGGATAACAACACCAGTTGATAATCGTTGGCTTCGTTTAACTGCACTGAGAGTTCGACACTGTACGGCTAGAATGCTACAAAATGAACTTGCACTTTGCAGAAATGAGCATCTTTCATTGCAAACTGTTAGGAACAGACTCAGAGAAGAAGATATAAGACCAAGGGTGGCTTCTACCGGCTCGCGTTTCACCAGAGAGCATCGAGTTGCAAGGCTTCAGTTTGCGAGGGAACATGCAAATTCGGGTATTCCAGAATGGTAGAATGTACTCTTTTCGGACGAGTCCAGGTTCTGTCTAGTATCAAATGATAGACGCATGCTTGTATACAGACGACCTGGGGAACGGTATCTGCAATGCAATATCCGGCAAACCGAAAACTTCGGAGGAGGCTCAGTAATGGTGTGGGAAGGCATTGCTTTCCATGGTCGAACTGAGTTAGTTCTAGTGAATAATGGAAGAATGACAGCGGCCAGATACATCGCAAATATCCTTGAACCCTATGTTGTACACTTTGGCCCATTGATTGGCGAAAACTCAGAATCTCTGCAAAATACCGAAATTGATATTTTAAGATGGCCAGCCAGAAGTCCCGACTTGAATACCATAGATGTTTGGGGCAACATGGAGTGGCAAATTCAGCAACG
Source organism: Cryptolaemus montrouzieri (assembly GCA_013387265.2). Lineage (NCBI taxonomy): Eukaryota > Metazoa > Arthropoda > Insecta > Coleoptera > Coccinellidae > Cryptolaemus > Cryptolaemus montrouzieri. The sequence goes on along the minus strand of JABFTP020000062.1, from coordinate 13,871,636 downwards.
TAGGATGCCTTGTAGAACACTCCAACAACTAGAAAAACTGCTTCCTGAAATTTGGAACTCAGTGACTCAAGAGTACATCCAAAATTTGTTTAAGGGGCTTCCGAGACGTATACTGGCAGTAATTAGGGCCCGGGGAGGAAACACTCGATTTTGAAAATGATTAGTAACCATTCGATGCTAGTTGATTGGTCTCTTCGCGAATGTTTGAAGATGGTAGAATTTTTTAATTTTTCATTAACTCTAAAATTGTTGATATTTTCCAACATAAACTCATCTCTTTTGAATGATATATTCTTATTTTACACATTTGAAAGTTACCAAGCGACTCTTGAATGACTAACCGAAAAGTTTATATAGTATTGTCGTAAAAGTATGGTGATGCGACAATTTTTGTGGGGAGTGTATTACGTTATTAGCGAGGTTTTAAACAATTACACTTCTCAACTATCATCTTTCAATTCAAAAATATATATTTAATTTTCACATGACAAGGTTGGGCCCATTTCAAAAACATTCATATTAAAAAATATACTTTAAGTTAGGTGGGCGTTAATTGCCTCAGGTACCTTATTGTTCACACCTTTTTTCTACTTTTCCTGAGGTTACACTTTAGAGTCCATCGTTGGAGGCTTATCTTTTTTGGAATGTTTATCCAATATGCTTTTCTACGATCGTGTTATGGCTCACATTAAAATTTGATATTACAGCATAATCAATTAGAATGTAACCTTCAAATTTTCTATACTCTCTCATTCATACGATTAAATAAATAAATCTATCCATTTTCGTACATCGACTTGAAGGGATTATTAAAAAAATATTCAATTAAACTGCAAACGGACCTGCATATATTTGGGACTTCTCGATATCATCCTGGACCGGATTTCCGTTATATTAGTATGAGCAACGAGTTCCTCATTGTTCAAGTTGTTGGTTTGTCGAGTATTGGTGATGGTAACTCGATAATCCAATGTAGGGTTTTCAGTCATGTATGAAGACATCATTGTTCTGGTTTTTTTTTTGTTGCAAGTTGAATATGGATCGAGGTTTTTATTATGGCGTGACGCAGTGAATTGGATTGTATATGATAAGTGAAAAAATATAGTAACGACTTTCTTCTTATATATTACTTATACATATTGGCTTTGTGTTTCTCGAAGATGTCCCAGATCTGAACCTTAAACATTATGCAAGATATGAATTGAATGGAAAAAGAGTTTTTTATTTGTAACTAGCAGATCCGACCACGCTTTGCTATGGGGAATTGTACGAAGTATGTAAATAAAGTAGTCAGACTGGCAACGCGCTTCCAATCCGGCAACATGTGAGACGAGAGATGCACATGTGATACGCTTATAATATGACTTTGAACTCGCTTCAGTTATTTGTTTTTCCATGGCGTTAGTTTTCGTGAAACAAGTTTTTCTTGAGCGTTCAAAAATGAGAGGCATCAATTTTGAGCAACGGTGTGCTATCAAGTTTTGCTCAAACTTAGACACAATGCAACAGAATCATTCGAAAAACTTTGGCAGGACTATGGAGAAAGTATTTTGTCAAGGTCCCAGGTTTTTCGGTACTTTAACGTATTTTCAGAAGTAAGAGAGTTGATTGAAGATGAACAACATCAAGTGCAAACGCCGATGAAAATACACTCCCCACAATAATTGTCGCATCCCCTACTTTTACGACAATACTATATAAACTTTTCGGTTGGTCATTCAAGAGTTGCTTGGTAACTTTCAAATGTGTGAAATAAGAATATAGAATGTGAAATAAGAAGATATCATTCAAAAGAGATGAGTTTATGATGGAAAATATCAATAATTTTCTAGTTAATGAAAATTAAAAAATTCTACCATCTTCAAACATTCGCGAAGGTACCAATCAACTAGCATCGAATGGTTACTAATCATTTTCAAAATCGAGTGTTTCCTCCCCGGGACCTGATTACTGCCAGCATACGTCTCGGAAGCTCCTCAACCAAATTTGGGATGTACTTTTGAGTCACTCAGTTCCAAATTTCAGGAAGCAGATTTTCTAGTTGTTGGAGTGTTCTACAAGGCATCCTACGTTGCTGAATTTGCCACCCCATGTTGTCTCAAACATGTTCTATGGGATTCAAGTCGGGACTGGCCATCTTATAATATCAATTTCGGTATTTTGCAGAAATTCTGTAACTACTCTAGCTGCATGAGGCCAAGCAATATCCTTCATATAAATGAAGTTTTCACCAGTCAATGGGCGAAAGGGTACAACATGGGGTTCAAGGATATCTGCGATGTATCTGGCCGCTGTCATTCTGTGTGATGCATATATATTGCATCATCATTTGATACTAGACAGAACCTGGACTCGTCGGAAAAGAGAACATTCGACCATTCTGGAATACCCTAATTTGCATGTTCCCTCGCAAACTGAAGTCTTGCAACTCGATGCTCTCTAGTGAGACGCGGGTCGGTAGAGGCCACCCTTGGTCTTCTCGTCTTCTCTGAGCCTATTCCTTACAGTTACCAATGAAATATGCACATTTCTGGAAAGTGCAAGTTCAATTTATAGCATTCTAGCCGTACAGTACCGAACTCTTAGTGCAGTTAAACGAAGCCAACAATCATCAACTGGTGTCGTTAACCGATTTCTTCCTGCCAAAGCCAAACTTAAAAGTTGTTCGCGCACGAACCACTTCGAAGCAAATGGTCGCCACTCTCAACTTACTTAACTCGTAATTTCTTCCTTATCAACAAAAAATTTTAGCATTTAATAGTTTTACTCATAGATTAGTAACATACCTTTATCTCTAGAAAATTACGAAAAGCAATTGAACATAATTCAACAATTAAGTGTTACAACCCTGCATTGATAAATATTTTGAAAAACAACAAACTAAAGCTGTCCTGCCCTGCATTAAATCAAAAGGGAAATTAAATATTTCATTCAATATTTTTTCATTTTTCATCAAGTTATAACTATAATGTGAATATAATATCTTTTGTAATAACGGAGGAGAAATTTTGAACCCATATCGACCTTGACGTTGAATATTAATATGGCGATGTGGGTTTACAGCCGAATTCCAATTTTTATTTGACGATTGAATATTCCATCACTGCCGACGAAAACTTCATCAATATCATTTTGTAGAAACTAATTGTAAAAATCAAGTTGACTGAAAAACTAGAATACTCTCATTTTCTGAGGTTTATATATATTTTTCTATCTGCTCGACTCTTAGATACTTTTGTTTCCATTCCAATTTACCTGCTTGAAATCGATGGGATGGTGATAACACTACGTATTACATCAATTGTTGCACGTTCTCCATCAACTACCTCATATTTTTATTTTCTTGAGACGTTGAATGTACCATGGCCCATAAGCAACTTCTGCAATATCAGCATCATAACTATTCTGAGTATAACATTCAATCATATCAAACTTTTGAAAATTGTCACTCAGCATGGTCGCTTTGTTATTACAAACGATACTATATTCACACAATGATTGTAACTTGAGAAAAAACATTGAATGATTTATTTGAATCTCACTGTCGTGGAGAAAATACAATCTGTTACTCGGTAAAAATGAAAAATTCTATACTTGTGTACTCGTATCGAATTTTTCATTCTAACCTAGTTTCAGATAAAAAATAAACTATCGAATTGTTAGATTATGATGCTCAAATATTAATAGTAGAAAAAAACGAATTAAGATCGTATGTTGTTCTGCAGTTTGTACAGATACTTTGTGACTGGCGCATCCACCAAATTGCTAAAATAATTGAATCCAAATTATATCATTTTACTTTCAATGTAAACGAACACAAGGTTGAAAAATAAATTTAGTGATTCTTCTCTATAGTCTCAGTTTTTATTATATAATACACTGGTCGACATGATTTTTGGGCTTGACTTTTGAATGTGGAATATTGGTTTTAAATAAGGCGAAAACAATTTTTCGATCGAAATTTACACTTCTAGGACCTAGGGCAGTTTTTTAAAATGAAGTTAGTAGATGCCATAAAGAAAATTCTAAGTTGAACATAAATATCAACCAAACCTAAACGGAAAAATAATTTAACAATAGAAATAATAACTATAAATTAAAATTAAAACTATCGAGCAAAAAGGAAACTAATATGTATTACTTTAACATTTGTTAAACAACATCAATATTATTGAATGCAGAATTAAATTCTTGTTCCAACGATCTTTTCACTTCATTAAACATGTGGTGTAATTGATTCTTACTCTGTTTTTTATATCTTCTAAAGCAGATGAGTAAACTATGTTGTTCATAGCCCCAAAAAAGTAACCTAGACATGCGAGGTCTGGTGATCTAGCTGGCCAGTCAAACGATCATGTCTTCCTATTCATCGAAAAAAAACCTTAATGATATAGATGACATATTTATTTTGTGGAAATTTATTCTGAAGTAACAAGGAAAAAGCCAATTTCTTGACGTTTATTTGTTAATACACGAGTGCTTTTCATCTGTCGGTCATTTTCAAGAGATGGAATGCATGCAGCAACGATCGTTGCAACAACTTTGCGAACTCCTGATTTTTGAATTTGTCTGTTTTTCTTTAGGTTGGATAGCTTTATGATATTATCTTAATAACTGATGCAATTTTGAGGAATTGAGCTAAAATTTTCAGATCAACCTATTATTATATGATGCATAACAAAAACAGACAAATTCAAAGAATCAGGTGTTAGTTTACAAATTTCCTGTTCTGAACTTTTTGTGTACGCTACTGGTATATTCTGAAAACAGAATCAAACAGATTATTCAATGCGAAAACTTTTCTGTTCTTGTATTTTTGTATCTGCCACCATTTTCGAGATATTAATCAAGAAAAGTAATCGTATAGTCCCTTATTGAAAGCTTGAAGATCACCAACGTGTTCTGATATGAGGAAGACACGATAAATTCTGATGATTTTCAATTCAAAACGGTGAAAGACATGAGGATCAAGATGAGCTCAAAATTATCCGAATTGAATGAAAATCCGTTTCTGATTACGAAAAACGTCAGTTATGCACCGAAAAATATACGGAGGCAAAAGGTAGCCTGTTCGGGCGTTGTTGATTAATTTTTCGAAAATGGTGGCAGATACGGAAAATACAAAAAACAGAAAAGTTTTCGCATTGAATAATCTGTTTGATTCTGTTTTCAGAATATACCAGTAGCCCACCACAAAAAGTTCAGGGGCAAGAGGAAAATGCATGAAAAAAATGAACCCCTGTATACTGTCAGGAATTTTTGCCTCAATCAATAAACATTTAATGAAATATCTGAAGTAAAATCAATTCCTGAAAAATTGCCATCAGTTATTAAGATAATATCTCCATGGCTTCGATATGGGAAAACTATTGATTATTTTCAATAATTATTATCTCAGAAACGGTGATAGTTACGATCAAAATGCAAGAGTCAAGAAAAATTTCAAATTGAATGGTCTACGATTTTATTTTTTTTTGTTAGTGCCAGTGGCGTAACAAAAAAACGAGGGTAAAAATGGAACATTGAAAAGTATCACCCTGTATACTGTTCCAAAATTTGGCCTCTACTGGTGATTCAGATTGTGCTTAATAGCTTATGGAAAATCTGAACCTGAAATCTTGAGAAGTCTAGGTTTTATCAGATAAACTTTATGAATTTTCCCAAGTGAAATCACCCTTTATAGCCGGCAACGAAGCATACTTCCATTGGTTATTCGAACAAATTGCTCAAATCATTATCTATATAAGTAAGTTCATTTCCTGTAATTGACCACTTGAAAATGACCTGACGGTCGTATGTAAAAATGAAAATGTGGAAAGTAAAAATATATTTCCTTCATCTTCGTTGAATGCAATTGTTAGGAGAAATTGTATTTGTTTATAACGGAAAAAAACTCATATAACTTCAAATAATTGTTATGGAATTTGAAAAATTGAGTGGCTTTATATGTGATTAACTTTTCAATAAAAACTTTCCATTCCGGTCAGAAACAATTTAAAATTAGCAATTTTTGTTATTTTGGATTGTAGAATTATTGTACGAAAACTTGGTGTATCCTTTAATTATTCTGAGACGACCCAGAACTCTATTTTTTTTTGTTTATTTGCTAAAAATATCCATATATTTCCTAACTTTTAATCTAATTGAAATTAATTATCAATTGTGAATACTGTTTTATGTAGATCTACCCGAATAAAATTTTATATAGTTCATCTGAATTCAAAATTACAGTGAAAAGACGGTCATTTGCCAGAATTATTCAATCATTCCATCCTAAATTCTCAATGTAGTGAAATATTACTTATTTTAAAGCAGCTTGAAATCACCAAGAAGCGTTAAAATCTTGTCGCAGGAATTCATTCAAAGTTAGATAGAAAATCCAGCGTTAACAACAGCCGACGTTATTCCCGATAGTTATTAAAGACCCTTGCGTATCCACGATCGCAGACACCTTCTGGTATTTTCTGAGACAGCAACCCCCGCGTTGCGACGAAGTAAGGCGTTTCTAAATGACTTATGTAACAGATACTTGAGTACTACGGGGTAAGAACATCTGAGCAACGCAGATATAGGGACAGCAAACACGACGTTAGGTGCAGTTATTCTGTTTCTGAAGCTCAGTGAATTTACTCACTCGTGTGAATCATAACTAAAACTAAGGTTATTTAATAGTGCGTAACATAAGTCCAGAAAGATAGCAGACGCGAATTGTTCCCCTCCGAGAAGCCCGACAGGGAAAGAAGAATTACAGTTCCCGTTGAGTCCCACAGGTTATCATTTTTCGAATCGATACGCTTCTTGAAGAGGGCCAAATTGTAGGATGTTGAGAAGATGTTGAACGGAAGCGAGTTCTACAACTCACCGGCCCTGTGAACTAAGGAATTCTTATAGAGAGAGGTTCTAGGGGTAGTTGAATGTACCGCCATATGATGAGAACTCCTTGCCAGCCTAGTGTTGCAGCAAAACATGAGTTTTCTTTCAGCTCCTTGAAGCATCTTCCGTGGAAATATCTGTAAAACAGAGAAAAGTCAGCAATTTGCTTGCGAATGATCTCCGAGTGGTCGATGAGGCGCACCAAACCACGAAACCAGTGTACAATCGTCTGCAAAACCGAAGATCTTGTTCTCTATAAATGTAAGAAAATCGTTTATCTGCAACAGAAACAATGATGGCGAAAGAATGGATCCCTGAGGTACTCCTGCGTGTAACTGGAAACAATCAGATGTTATACCGTCGACCACAACTTGTATTGATCTATTTGAAAGAAAGCTACTTATCCAACCACGCAATCATTCGGGAAGCCCATAGGCAGCAAGTTTATTCAAGAAGGCTGCATGCCGAACCATATCGAAGGCTTCAGAGATGTCGAGGGCTATTGCTCTCGATTCACATGCTTTTCATCGTTGTACAAACATGAGTGACATAGACGAGCAGATCTCATAGCGATCTTTGCCTGCGAAAACCATACTGACGGTCGTTTATAATTCCCTGCAACTCAAGATATTTGATGAGTTCATCATTTATGACTTTCTCCATCACATTTATTCAGTATTTATATTTAATTAATAGCATATCACCAAAAAAATATGGGTGAGGGCCGATTAGGCCTGTCTATAATAATGAAATATCCGAACTTCCACTCGTAATATGGGTGAGGGCCGATTAGGCCTGCTTAGAATAATCAAATATCCCAACTCCCACTCCTATATGGGTGACGGCCGATTAGGTCTGGCTATAATAATCTAATATCCCAATTTCCATTCATAATATGGGGGAGAGCCAATTAGGTCTGTATCTAAATGATCTGATATTTCATTAAATTTATTCAAAGACGCTAAAGATTGCAACGAAAAGAATTTAATACGAATGTTGTGAAGATCAAATAGGCATTGTTACTGAATCTGTTTTTGATTTTCTAATTGTTGCTGAAGTGAAGCATTTATTATAATCTTTGAAATTTTAACCTATTCTATCTTAAGTAAAATTTAATCCAAAACTCTTCAAAAGCTATGAATTAGAAAACAAAATTATTTTTGTCGATTTATTTCACATTTAACCCCTCCTCCTAAGTCATAGTTGACTTGTTGATGACTGCGTATACTTACTTATACGCATTAAAGTTATACCCTGGTCTATGTAGAAACTGTAGCATTGCCCATAACTGGTATTAAATTAATTTATGTATTACAAGAGAATGCTGGTATATATTTTTCTTTCGATTTTTACAACCAGTTGTACAGCTCTGCAACTACCATTAACGAGCCGCCACTGGTGTCACGCATGGAAGTTATTTCGAAGGTCACAATAATATAATTCTATTTCAATATAAAATTTAAATATCAATCTGATGAATTTATTTGTACACCTTGTACATTTTTTGATGACTAGAGTTGTCGCGGATGCAGCTTGTTTACTTTTCTTCCAAGTTTCTCCCACGCCGAATTATATTCATCGATTTCCTTTTTCCCACAACAATTTTCAAACTATAATCACAAGTAGCATTCCCCACTATTCATATCTTGATCATTCTCATCGAAGGTAGCTCTCTATGTTCTGTTCCACCATATTGACATATAAGTTTGCAAGCATTGATCAGCAAACTAAAGCACCAAATTAATTACCTACTATTTTTGATAATTCTCTAGGATTTTAAGAATTCATTTTGACCTGTGATAACCGCTTTCAATAATAAAGTGTAAAATATTCAATATTCACCTTTATTTTCGAACAGGAGTTTAGTAGCAAATACGGTCGTGTAGACTGAATGGCAACAAGAAAGTGAAGAACTGAAAAGAGATCTGAAAAGTTCACCGAGTGAGTCGGGTGTATATCTGTGTTTCCCTTCGATATGTGGATGCAATGGTATCATTTATTACTGGCTGCAGTAAATATTGCAGTCGTTTCTCTTGATTATTACTCTGTAAAAGTTTCTGAGAAAGAAGTGACGAATATTTTAGCTGGTTATGGCGGAAGATTCAAATTTTTGACTATTTGGAACTTGGTAAGTAGAAGCATCTTTCTCTGTCCAGCCTAAACCACATTCTGATATCAACATTTATCAAGAACGTAAGCTCGATGACTACTCTGATGACGCATCTATTAATTTTAATTCATCCGAGCGGTTTCAAGTTTTGTATAAGCTTGTTTAGTATATTTGGTAAAGACGTAGAGAAATAAAAGCTCAACAAGTATGCAAAAGAAATTTGGTACGTGGGCAAATTCAGAAATAAATGTAGTTTATATGATTTAGCCTTGGAATAGGCACCAATTTGTTGCCAGATCTTTGATAGAAATCCTCGTACAAATCTCTAAGAAGAACTCAACTACCTACCTACGATCTTCTGTCCTCTTTATTGCTTGCGAATATTGCTGTCTTAGTTTTAAATAAATTTACTGTAGACTGTAGGGTTCTCTTCGAAAATAAAATTGAATCAATTGAACACTAATATATATTAAAAACGATAATAATTTGATATCATTATCTACATAGTTACGTCATGAATCTCATAGATACTAGACTTAAGCTAAATTTTCCACATAAATTTTAGCATTCCCTAAAGGAATGTTTAACAATGTTTATAACTAATTTCATGAATCTATACAGGGATATCCACCGGGACCGTCCGTTAAAAACTTTTAAGTTCCAATAACTATATCAAGCTGAAATTTTATACGCGGCCATAACTAGCGATTTCCAATTGGAGTGAAATATCTTCGAAGTGATACCATTTGTGGGTCATCACTTTGTTATTTCAAATAGCAATCTACCTTTTTCATTATACATCTAGAACCGACATTTGAGCAAGGCATAAAATACCCAAGTTGTTGGCACTTATCTGTCAAAACTTTTGGCAGATTTAATTATTTTTATTATAAACTCGATTTTTGAGGAACATTTAGAAAAATTGAAGCTCTAAGATCTTTTGCACTACAGACACAATTTTTGCTTGGGTGGATAGAAGAAGGATCAAGGAATTTTTTAAGCAATCTACACAGGTCAAATGTGTATTGCGTTGTTTTGTATGATTTTTTCAATTTGGCCTTTTTCAAACAGCAATAACTCTATTTTTTCAAATGGCACGTGCCAATTTTCATATCGCCATCAGATGAAGCGTCAAATTTCAGATGGAATTGTATCAGCATGTACTATACCCATCTCTTATAGTTCCGAAATAATTTGGGAATATATTGAATTTTGATGATTTTGCAAGAACTAACAGAGAATACTTTGAAATATTTGAATCAAGTAGCTGAACTGGCTACGCTCACTTGACAGGTGTCTAAAAATAATGTAATTATCACTTCGTTCATTCGAATTTGATATTTTAACAAGAATTGTTGGTAATTTGAAGTGAAAATTTTTGAAAAACACCAGATTGATAATAAAATGGCTGATTATTCAAACGAGGATATGTTTAATCTCTTCTCAATTCATGGTGAATGTCAAAAAGTGGTAGATAGAACTTGCAGGCAATTCAATAACCAATTTCCAAATTTGGCGCCTATGAGTAAAACGAAATTTCGAAGGATTAGAAGCAATTTTCTGCAATTTGGAGGAACAAAATACATAGAAACTAGAAGAAAACCAATTCTCGACGACGACGACAATCAAATTAATAAGCTAGCGTATTTTCGTGCCAATCCACATGCGTCCATTAAGTCAGCATCAATGGATATTGGATTGAGTTATACTTCCATTCAAAGGATCCTTAAGAAACATAACATGCACCCGTATTCTTTTATCAGACTACAAAAGTTGAAACCAACTGACCTTCCCAAGCGGCTAAATTTCTGTGAAAATTTATTAATTCGGCTTCAAGAAGATGAGACAATTCTGCAAAAAATTATATGGTCTGATGAAGAAGCCAAGTTTACTGAAAGTGGAATAACCTACAGGAGAAATCGACATTTTTGGGCCACAGAAAATCCACATTTCATTGAGGTTATTGATTTCCAAGATAAATTCAGGGTGAACGTTTTTGCAATTTCAATGAATGATTTGTTGGCTTATCATATTTATAAGGAAAATGTTAATGGACAAAGATACCTGGAAATTTTGAGAGGAACATTACCAAATTTTTTAGATGGGTTACCCCGTAACATTCTGAGGGGTTGCTATTACCAAATGGATGGTGCACCAGCACATAAAACACGAGCTGTAGATCGGCAGCTAACAGAAATGTTCGAGGATAGATGGTGGGGTAATCAAGGACCAAATTAATGGCCTCCGCGTTCACCGGACCTGACACCCCTTGATTTTTATTTATGGGGCGAAATCAAGAGTGAAGTGTATCTTATTCCTGTGAGAAGTAAAGCAGAGTTACTAGAGCGTACTCATAATGCTTTTCTTAATATTGATCCTGAGGAAATTAGGAGGGCAACTCATCATGTTCGTATACGAGTAGTCAAGTGTTCGAGCAAAATGGGGCCCATATTGAACATTCATTCAGATCGTAAATTAGTTTTCTCCAATGATGTTTGCTATCATTTATTCGTATTAATGTAATTATCTTCGATGATTGGTTTTCGCTTAGTTCCTACAATTTTTATTCATCCGAATTGTAGAAAATTGCTTCTAATGCTTCGACATTTTATTTTACTCATATACGGTAAATTTGGAAATTGGTTATTGAATTGCCTGCAATTTCTACCCACTACTTTTTGACATTCCAAAATGAATTAAAAAAAGATTAGATATATTTTCGTTTGAATAACCAGTGGTTTTATTCCAAATGTGTTGTATTTTTTGGATATTTTCAATCTGAAATAACGACAATTATTGTTGAAATATCAAATTCGTATGAACGAAGTGACAAGTACATTAATTTTAGGCACCTGTCAGGTTAGCGTAGCCAGTTCAGCTACTTGATTCAAATATTTCAAGCATTATCGGTTAGTTCTTGCAAAATCATCAAAATTCAATATATTCCCAAATTATTTCGGAACTATAAGAGATGGGTATAGTACATGCTTATACAATTCCATCTGAAATTTGACGCTTCATCTGATGGCGATATGAAAATTGGCACGTGCAATTTGAAAAAATTGAGTTATTGCTGGTTAAAAAATGCCAAATTGAAAAAATCATACAAAACAACGCAATAAACATTTGATATGTGTAGATTGCTTAAAAAATTTTTTGATCCTTCTTCTATTCACCCAAACAAAAATTGTATCTGTAGTGCAAAAGATCTAGGAGCTACAATTTTTTTGAATATTCCTCAAAAATCGAGTTTATAACAGAAATAATTAAATCTGTCAAAAGTTTTGACAGATAAGTGCCAACGACTTGGGTATTTTATGCCTTGCTCAAATGTACGTTCTAGATGTATAATAAAAAAGGTAGATTGCCATTTGAAATAACAAAGTGATGACCCACTTCCGGTATAACGAGAAATGGTTTCACTTCGAAAATATTTCACTTCAATTGGAAATCGCTAGTTATGGCCGCATATAAAATTTCAGCTTGCTATTGTAATTGGAACTTAAAAAGTTTTTAACGGACGGTCCCGGTGGATATCCCTGTATAAAACGACTAGTTCTAAATTAGATTTCTTTTCACATACAAAATAATGCTTGTCAAAATGCTCATATATATTTGAAGTTCAATCGGATTCAATTCACAGTGGTAATGAGGAACGCAAAGTATACTAACTTCCCGGTTTTTGTCATTTCGTCTTATTATTTTTGAATGATTTTTTATGTAAATTTACAATTGATAATAATTCTTTTTTTACCATATTTTTTTCAAAAGAAATATTTTTATTCGTCGGCCAGCTGAGAATGTCTCTTTCTTTATCTTCACTCCAATTCATTAAATATCATCCATACATCATCAAGTACCATCCGCATCTCGAATTTCAACCCCTAGAGCAGGGATGACCACCCTTGAAAATTTGGAAGAGGGTAGATGGGTCGAGTGATAACTCGAAAGAAAGGTATTATTTTTGTCTGCATTCCCGTGAAAGAATTTTCATTTCTGATTGAAAACTGTAGAAGATACAGAGTGAGCTATTGAAAAATAGAGGAGATTATCTATCGCCCTGAGCTATTCAAGTATTAGTGCAAAAAAATGGAAGAGATTAATTCCAGATCAAAGGCTGTCATCTTCCAAAATACCATTCACATCTCAAATTTCAACCCCTAGAGCAGGAGTGACTACCCTGTGTTATTTTTAAAGCAGCAGATCAGTCTGTATCTTCTACAGTTTTCAATCAAAAATGAAAACAATTGCACGGGAATGGAGACAAAGATAATACCTTTCTTTCGAGTTATCACTCGACCCATCTACCCTCTTCCAAATTTTCAAGGGTTGTCACCCCTGCTCCAGGGGTTGAAATTCGAGATGAGGATAGTACTTGATGATGACCGCCATTGATCAGCATGGATCTGTTCGATTTTACCTCACTGAAACTTGAATAGTCTCAGGGAAATAGTCTTCCCTATCTTTCAGTTGCTCACCCTGTATCTTTTACAGTTTTCAATTGAAAATAGAAATTTGTTCAATGTAGACAAAGATACCACCTTTCTTTTGAGTCATCACTCGACCCATCTTCCCTATTCAAAATGTACAAGGATTGCAACCCCCGCTCAGGGGGTTGATATTTCAGGCAATTATTGTACGCCAAAAGATGTCCCACTTGAAACAAAAATTGACATGTTTTTGCGTTTTGATCAGAAATGAATATCTTGGTAGAAATAGCCTCTGTTTAGTTTTTGTTGAAACACCTTGTATATTAATTCCTTGGTTAAGGACTATACGACAGGCAGAAATGAATAGTCAATTTATACCAAAGACTCTATATTTCGGCCTCATTTAGGCCTTCACCAGGAGTACTTCAAAAAAATTTAAATGTGAACAACACACAAGTCAAGGCAAATTTGTTTCAACTTACGGTACGTTATGACATTATAAAGTTATGCATAATATGCAGGTTCAGGAGGTTGAGTAATTCTTTGTTGGACAGACGAAACATTCAAAAAAATTTTTAAAAACGGAAATAAAATGGGTTCAAAACTAGATTAAAACGAGTAAAAGGACAGCCAGACGTTATTTCAAAAGTCGAAACAGACTCCCAAATAAAAAAACCAATGACAAAACAAGAGATACTGACATGTGACATAGAAAATAATATATCTGTCATAGAAGATTCTGCTATTCTTCTTTTTATCTGAATTGTTTACATAAACAGTCAGAAAACCGGTAATCATCTATTCCAACCTCAATATGACATGCGCAATAAAACCCAACTACGAAACGAAAAATATTACACATAATATATTGGAGCATAATATATAAAACAAACTGTTGCGGATAAAAATGTGAAAAGGGGTTCATGAACATGAATCAATCAAAAGTTCATCAATTTCGTATACAGTTGACGAAAAACACCTTGAAGAGGCAAAAAGATTATAGAGCAATTCACAATTCTAATGTTCCAAATAATAAAGAATCCAGAGAACAACGATTAGAACTCATTCAAAACAGAACATCCATAAGGGAAAACCACAACAGCAAGATTTGTGAAATTAACATATAGAGAAACTGAACCTAACCCATGCGTAGGACCTAAGTGGCAAGAGATCAGGAACAAATTCATTAATCATCATCAATATAGATGTTGAGGAGATGTCAGCCGAACTGAACAACTGTGAGTCCTTCATTATAGAGAAACTGAAAGAAAAAGCAGAGAAAACCCCATACAATATACACCGTCATACATATCACAACATTCTGTAATCAAATGTTATTTATGATCCAATATATGAGACCAAATAAAAACAATAAAACTATACCTAAGGTAAAACTGAGACAATAGGTTACAAGGTCCAATCAGCATCCAAAGGTACATTTAACAAGAAATTATATGTCCCATTCGAACTCCCACGACTAACTCTTCTATCTACAGTCATTAAAAAGCTATAGATATTACTGAGACCTCTCACGCCTGTTTTCATATTCATAGTATCATTCTCACTATTATGACACATCTCCAAAAAAGCAATTTCTCATAGTTCTTCTCTGTATCCAATATTTTTATGTTGTCAAACTCCATTTTATGACCTGTGGTAGCACATGACTAGCCACCTACCCGGTCTCAGCCTTGAATCACTTTTATGTGACGTCAATCTTCGATCAACAGATTGAGAGGTCTTTCCCACATAAGAAAGATCACAATTACCACATTTTGTCTGGTAAACAACATTACGTTTTTTACCTACAGGAATTTTATCTTTTTTGTTGACAAAAAACAAGAGTTGGATACTAAATTGTATTTAGCAATTTTTATGTTGAGTTGTTCATCAAAAAGTTGGGAAAGTTTATGAAAGAGCCCTTCGATGAAGGGTACCCTTGCATACTTAACCACTTCTACGTTGCCTTGTCGTTCAGGAGGTAGGTCAGGTGGAACCTCTTCCTGTGGGTTCGAGGTACTAAAAAGGAGTTTTTTTAGGTGTGCGGAAGGATAACCATTTTATCTCATCAACATGAAAAATGTATTCAAGGATGTATGTCGGAAACACAAATGCGTTATGTCCAAAATTCTCTTTTGTATGCTAAGTATGACATTCAACTTCATCTTTTCATCATGGTAAGATCGGTAGTGTATATATCTACCAGAGCTAGTTGGCTTCTGAAACCAATCCAATGTTTGGTGTTTCCTGCATCTCTGAACACATTAGTGTCCAAAAAGGGAACAGATCTGTTTGTTCCTTCTCCATGGTGAACTGTATGTGGTCATTAAAAGCATTGAATACCTCCAACACAGCCTCATCTGAGCCAACAGGAATCGATAAAACCAGATCATCCACATATTAGTGTATAAAGGGCAATGCAAATTGCTAACGTGGAATCGACACTTTTATACACGTTGACACAACGATATTAGCTAAAATAGAACTCAAATTGCTACCCATCAGGCAACCAAAAATTTGTCTATAATATTTGCCATGGAACAAAAAGTAATTTGAGTTGAACAGAAATTCAAGAATTTGCATAAATTGTTCTTTATGTAAACTAGTATAAGGTTCAATTCGTTCCCATTCCATATCTATTATATACAAAACAAGCTCCAAAGAAATATTTGTTAAGAGAGACACAACATCCAAAGAAACCACCTGATAATTTTCGTGTAGCAACATGCCATTTACCTTCACTGAAAAAATTTTGGAATTGGGAACTGAAAGGCTAAAGCCAAACACTCTGCCAACCATTTACTAAGTGCGGAAGTAGGAGATGAGATTGTATTGGTCTCATAGGTACACCCTCCTTATGAACCTTAGGAAGACCATAAAACCTTGGCGCCAAAGAGTCATAAGCTGTGAGTCTCCTTGCCACAACATCCTCTAAAATACCCAAAACCCTGAGTTCCTTGACAATTTCATCATTCCTTCGCTCTATTGAAACTGTAGGATATCTGTCCAACACGACATACACCTCAACATGATTACATTTTTGAACATAAAGGCAGTTTTTCAAATAAAAAATCAGATTCGAATTACGCGAATCATCTCTTAGAAAATAATCACTCTTTCGACCCACAGTTTGAAATTTTGCATACAGATAATAAATATTGGAAGGTAAATCTTTGGGAAATCAACAAATACAAACACTCATGTAGACTCATCAATGAACAAGTCGATTTAAGCCCTTCACCTCTATTGAATCTCTTCGGGGAGCAATCTATTCCTTAATTTTATTGGATATACCTGTCATAAATAACCACTTGAGAAGAATCAACCCAATAAGCTTTTAAATACTTAAGAACATTTATATTTATATTCTCATTCTTATTTTCTGTACATTCATTCGTCCGAAGAAGCTACGGTGTAGTGAAACGCGTTACGAATCATAATTATTAAGTAAAATTCCAAAAACACATTACTTGTTTTTAGTATCTGAAGTACTAAATCTGTGCACCCTGTACATCATTCCTCACTCGCCCAACGTAATAACTCTTCTCCCACATTCAAATATGTCGTAAAGCAGTTCTATTCGCTGATGGTTGCACCTATTACAAAAGAGGAGAAATTTTAAGATACCACTAAAAATTGCTTAACTCGTTATAATATAATACAAATTCATTCAATCGTACGGTACAAAGGTTTTCCTCATAAAGTTACGCGGTTTCGATCGCAAACAAAACGAACGAAAGTGAATAACTAACTTATCGCTAATCTAACAAATTCAAGTGTAGACTTTTCATTTATAAAGTGTTTTTAAAGAACAAGGTTGTAATATATTTTGTGAGTGATTAATGACACAATCAACTAGTACATGTTTTTGAATTGAAGAAAGAAAATGGCAAAATTGTTGACTGTGTTACACTTTTTGATTGCCTTTAATTATTGGGCTAGTATATTTTACGATGTAATATTCGTCCATATACCTCCTGATATTCGAAAGAAAAGCACTAGGTTTGGGGGACGATTGAAGTTTTTAACCTTTTGGAACATGGTAAGAAATATTATGTATTGTTCTGTTATTCTTAATCATTATTTATTCAAAGAATAATTCTTGATCAATGATACGAGTGTACAGTGTCCTCACATCGGAACGCACCGTACTTTCAAAAGGATGTCATTTGATTCTGCAATGCACCAAGAAATGAAAGCACGATTTCAATATTTCAAATTTCTTTTTCTTTTGGTTGGCAACTTACTATGAATACATGTTTTCCTTCGGATATGTCCGGACATATGCCATCAAAATTCGATGTATTTTCCTGGCGTATTTGTTTCTCTCATGAGAGATCCTGACAGAATGTGCTGCAGCAATGGTATTAGATGATCTAGGTTGAACTTATACAAGCATAAGCCACAGGCTTGGGATGTCCGTTCCAACTATGTCCAGAATAACCAGTAGGAGAACAAGGAGACTGGTAGTGATGATACCTGTGCAAGGACGACCTCGAGCAACAACGGCGATCCATGACGGTTTTCTGAGAATTTCCTCGTTGAGACAACGGTTACCTACTGCTAGGAATCTTCAAATGTAGCTTTCACAGAACAGTAGAGTGCAAATTAGCAATGAAACGATACAACAACGTCTCGATTTAACCGCAACACATCGCCAAATAGAATTTTGCCAGGGAACCTCTCAATTGGTTAGAAGCACACTGGGAGAGAGTTTTGATCACATATGAGTCGAGATTTTCTCATTGCGATAGAGACGATAGAGAAAACGGTGAAAACGGAATTTATCTTTTCAGTTTTCGAGTTTTTTTCGGAGTTTATGGATTTTTCGATTTCTAAGTTATGAAGTAAACTTGTATTTTTTTATACGAACTATAGGTATTTTGGTATCAATATTCTTATTATTATTTATTATCGGGGACTTGTGCACTATCTCAGCTGTTAGCTGGATATAATTTACCTTTCGTAGATTCAGCAATCTAAAGGAAAATGCTCGATTACAATATACTTGACATAAATATTCTGACTATCCTACATCTATTGAGAATTACAGCATTTTGCATTTCTATATATTTATATATAGGTATTCTTATGCAATTCCAATTTCTTAAGGCTATCATGCAAACTTTTGGGTATTAACCCAGTCGAAGAAATGATGACAGGAACGATATCTATTTTATCGAGGTGCCACATCTGCTTGATCTCAATAGCAAGGTCTGTGTATTTGGACTTTTCCTCCTGGAACTTGTTCAACACGTTGTTATAATTCTGTATGGTGACATCCATCTGCATTGAATACTTCTGTTTCTGCAAATAGTTCTCCTTTCATCAACCATTCGTTGGAAGCTTCTTTGTTGATGTGTGGTTGATTAATCTCATGGTGATGTCGTCCATGCAATTCTCTCAGATTTTTTATGTGTTCGGTATGTAAGTTAACAACATCCATCAATCCGTGTCCTTCTTCTTTCCGCTTCAGAGTTGTTCTTATCACAGATGATTTTGGATGGTGATGGTTGTACTTTGTCAGCATCGTTCGGATCTGCCTTTGAATATCGTCCAATTCTGTCTTAGTCCATCTGATTATTCCAAATGAGTAAAGCAACACCGGAATGGTGTAGGTGTTAACTGCTTCGACTAGATTCCCCGAGCTCAACATTGACTTCTGATTGGCTGTACTCTGAACGAATCTTCTCCTTTGACTTTTTTAGTCTAGCAATCTGGCTTGTTGGTATCCCAGATATTTGTACGTTTCGTTATCCCTCATAAACTGTATAATATAACCATTTGGAAGTTGTGTTTCACCATCTTCGACTTTCCCTCTTTGAATGTTCAGGGCCTCACATTTTTCAATCCCGAATTTCATATAAACATCTGCCGAAAACATACTGACAGTTATCAGCTGATCATCCAATTGCTTCTTGTTAGAAGCATATAATTTGATGTCATCCATATACAGCAGCTTGGAGATTGTGTGGTAGTTCCTATCTGCTTTCATCCTAAATCCGTATCCTGTTTTATAGAGTATTGAAGACAGTGGGTTCATAGCCAAACAGAACCATAGTGGACTCAAAGAGTGTTCTTGAAAAATTTCACGACGTAAAGGTATCTCGTCGGTTTTAATTGACTTATTGTTCATGTTGACCTGCAGAAACGTGTGCCAGTATGTAATTGTTGTTTTCAAGAATTCTACGAGGACTGGATGAATTTCGTGGATCTGTAATACTTCGACAAGCCAAGAATGGGCGGTACTATCGAATGCCTTCAGATAATCGAGAAATGCTGAATTAACAGTCCGTGTGCATGTTTCATTATCATAGAATCGATGATGATTTGTTCTTTGCACCCGTGTTGTTTCCTTCTGCACTCCTTCTGCTCCTCTTCTAATATTTTATTGTCATCAAGGTGTTGGTATATTCGATTGAATACGCATGAGGTGAGTATTTTGTAGAGCGTTGGCAGACAAGTGATTGGCCTATACTGAGACGGATCTTGTGTTCTATCGCTCTTATCGCATATATGTTAAGCCTTGTGTTAGATTAGGGTTATTATTATTATTAGCTGTTAGCTGGATATAATTTTCCTTTCCCAGACTCAGCAATCGAAGGGAATAGACTCGATTACAATATACTTGATATAAATTTTCTTACTATCCTACATGTATTAAGAATTACAACTTTTTGCATTTCTATATAGGTATTCTTATGCAATTCTAATTTCTTAAGACTATAATGCAAACTTTTGGGTATTAACCTAGTCGAAGAAATAATGACAGGAATGATATCTATTTTATCGAGGTGCCACATCTGCTTGATCTCAATAGCAAGACGTAATATGCTGTTTAGTATCCGATCTTATATGGCATTTTCTGCACTTATCTGTTTGTAATGTTCCGTCCTTAATTATAAATTGTTTGTATTTGTTTGTAGCGTTGACTTGGTCTTGAATGGCCATAAGGAATTTCTGTTTCTGCGAATAGTTCTCCTTTCATCAACCATTTGTAGGAAGCTTCTTTGTCGATGTGTGGTTGATTAATCTCATGGTGATATCATCCATGCAATTCTCTGGGATTTTTCATCTGTTCGGTATGTAAGTTGACAACATCCATCAATCCGTGTCCTCCTTCTTTCCGTTTCAGAGTTGTTCTTATCACAGACAATTTTGGATGCTGATTGTTGTACTTTGTCAGCATCTTTGGGTCTGCCTTTGAACATCATCCAGTTCTGTCATAGTCCATCCGATTATTCCAAATAAGTAAAGCAAAACCGGAATGATGATGTACCTTTGGCAATAAGTCAAACGCTGTGGTTCATGCACGATGGCGCACCTTCCCATTTTAGTCAGCTTGCTCGTGGCTTCCTAACTCAAGAGTATGGTAATCGATCGATTGGTCGATGTGGACCCTAATTCTGGCCTCCACGCTCCCCAGACTTAAACCCCTTCGATTTCTTCCTGTGAACTCATTTGAAGTCTTTGGTTCACACTACCCCCGTGGCAAAGGCTGAGGACTTAAGAAATAGAATCATCTCTAGGTGCAACTCGATAAGAACATATCGTGGTATTTTTGAAAGAGTTCGCCAATCAATGAGGAGAAGACTGGATTCTTGCATTAGAGCTGGAGGAAATCACTTTGAACAGCTTTCATAATTTTTTAAAAGTTATTGGTGACACTTAAAAGTCTTCGTTTTGCCCTTGTAATTTACTTTTGATTTTCAAACCTAGGTTACTTAATGATAAAAAGAAATACGCACGATGGTTATTTTAATCGATGATTACGTGTCGTATAATGAAATTTATTGACATTCTTTTCTTAATCCATTCAAAATTTTTTACTCAAAGACTTGGTGTCGTACAAAAAATGTCAAGTGAGTCTTTTACTTGAAAAATAATTGGAAGAATCAAAAATATTTTTAATTTTTGAAAAAACCAGTGCCGTGCTAGTTTTTTCTTCGGGAATAACTTTAGTTGTGCCCATACGCGCGCCACTGGTGAGACCAAAATATTGTTTCGTATTGAAAATTATGCGTCTTCGAAAGTTTTCGGCAACCCCAAAATTCTACCTCAGTACCTTAAGCGGTTAACGAAGAATTCGAATTTAACTACATCTTTCGATTAAATTTTAACACCCTGTAAATCAGTGACGAATTATTTGCGGACCTATGTTTATATGAACTTTCATCGTGAAGTTACTTCAGCAATCACCTTCTAAAATATTGCCGTGAATACTTTTTTAGCAAGTAACTGTATTCAGTACTCATGATTACAATTCAGTACGTGATTACCAAATGTAAAATTTGACCATAAAATTTTAAATTTGGAGGCGAAATTCTGCTCTCAGCAATTTTGGCCGGTAAAAACGAGCAACTTATAGATATCTTTACTTTTAATTCCACAAATTCAATTATAGCATCTGTTTAATGTCCTCAATTCAAACTGAGATGGTTCAGTTGAATAACGAAGTCAAGTATATCAATTGAAGACATAAAAAAACTTATCATCATGAGTGCTAAAAATATTGCTTCAATCTCACCCGGAGAGGAACTTGACCGCAGTTCTCTCCCCACCAATGATGATTTCTTTGACTTCAATGAAGACTATTCCAGAGAAAATTCCAGTTCCGTCAGATCTCCTGTTCAAAATACAGCACAAGTACAGTGTACGAAAACTGAATTAGAGCTTGTCAAATATTTATTTAAATGACAACTGGAAGAATTTTCAAATGTTGAACGACTATCCTAATTTGAAAAAACTTTTTCTGAAGTTCAACACAGTGCTACCTTCGTCAGCACCTATTGAACGAATGTTTTCATTCGCATCCATAGTAAACGCTCCACGCCGTAATGCTCTAAGTTTTAACTTCTAACTTCATATTCTGAAAGAGGGAGAGGAGAATGGTAGCTCCGCCATTGAGACTTATTGGCCAACTATAGCACACTATAATAAAAAAACGAATAAGAAGAGGTACTTTTTGTACACAGTGTATCATCAGAATCCAGGCAAACAATAAACATTTATGTGTATGACTGGTTGCGTTGATCTATAGTTATGGAAGCAAAGTTAAGAATCAATATTGAATGTTTCTTGAAATTTAACTGTATCCATGGGCGTAGCCAGACTTCGGTCAAGGGGGAGGCAGTTGGAGATCGAGAGTGGGAGGGGGAGGAAGTTAACTGAGGTAAGGATGGCTTGAAAAAATTAAGAGGAATGCGACCAGTTTTTTATTCGAATTGAAACAAGACGTCGAGCCTTCTTTATAGTTTTCCTGTGAATGGATATTAAAGCTAATACGTTGAGTTGGTCGGGGATCATTGTGGACCTTAACCATGGTTTTGTCCGGTGCATAGTGCTGAATGTCCGTTCGATTGTGGCCGTTGTACAAGGCAGCGCGAGGTACGTCACTATAGCCTGACGCACGCCGGGGAAAATGCTGTATGCTGTAATGCTGTCAAAAGTCGAGTTCTACAACTTCCCTCCCAGCCTTATATTGCATCCACAACTTCAGTTCACTGTGAAGTGTCTTGATTTCATAAAATTTCCCCACTTCTATCCGCGCATCGCCAGATGTTGTTCCTTTGTTGCTGGTCAAAAACCGTACCGAAAGTGACTGTAGCAACGATTCTATGTACGGAATGAGGACGGCCACTCTGAAGTAGTCTGCTGTTGACATTGTGGGTGGGTTAGATTTGTTGTTGAATTATTTCGACCCTAATCTCTTCAGCCAGTTTTAGTACTTCATTGTAGATGGTCTCCGCTGTTTCATTCGCCTTGTGTCTGTATTTGATCTTCGATCTGGAGCAAGTCAATGGCTATACATTAACAACCTGCTCCAAATAAGATGAATACTTTGAAATAAGGTAAAGGCACTACATGAAAGTACTCCTAGTCACTGCTGCGTGCAGCTGATAGGCTTGTTTATGAGTAGCTGCGTTGCCCTCCGCTGGTAATCGGCGCGAAGTTTTCCTTGAAAAGCTGAATGCTTTTATATTTTGTGACCATTCTGTTTCACATAGAAGAGGCAGAGATGGAGCATACAGTGTCCTAAGAGATTATCCACGGAAAAATTGTATAATGTTCTTGGTGGTTCCATTTGTGTTTCTCACTTCAGTAGCCCTGGCCTACACATTTCTGAGGATAAACTTCAAGACTTTAAAGAAGCAACTCAATTGTTGAAGCAACTGTCAACGCATCCTTTTTTTTCTATTTCGAGGAACCCCAAAAACTCCTCTCTAATTCGGTTACTGGCTTCGCCAAAGCCAATTTACACCAATTGATAACTGTTCTTTCCCGGATATATCACAGTTCTCATCTGCTAGACTTCTATAAGCACGTGCCCTTTTGAGATCATCTACAATCATGTCTCGTTCAAGTTCGCTGCATGTTTCTATTACTTCATTTTGATATGTGGCAATAAATACGATGCGTTTTTCGCACATTTTTCCAGATGCATTTTCAATAGGGCGTTCCAGAATCAATTTTCAGCTGGAAAACACCCTCGTCCAAGAATGTTCCTCTCAGAGGTAGGTCATGTTGCACAAAATCATATTGCATTTTGTATAAAGCCGATGATCTTTATACTTTCGATAGTAATCTACTGGTGGACTTATCGAGTTTATCTATAACCGCATTATTTTCCAAGAAGAGATGAGCAGCTTCAGCAGCTTGTTTATGCCATTGGGTGCTGGCATAACATACCCCGTATTCTTGATTTTTTTCAAATTTCGAAAAGGCCTGATCATGAAAGAGCCCTCTAATCCTCGCACTTTAGGGGGCGAGCATAGCACGCAGTATATGCACAGAGATCCTTCAACTTCAGCGGAAAATTTCATCCAAGCAAATAGTCTTCATGTCACTTGTAATTGAATTTGCGTCCTTGAAGTCATAGTTTTCGGTCGGCTCCCAGTAGTGTCTAAGCATTTCCGCATTTGCATCAGGCTTCATAGCGTTACTTCGACCCAGCCAGTTACCTATGTCGTTTTTGCTACCAAGCCGGATTCGTCATGTATATCCGACTCCTTTTCAGGTTTCTCCTCGCTAGATCTAACCCTTTTCCGCCTTTCAAGCCCTCAACGGGATTGCCAGTGCTGAGGTGAGAAGGCCCTGCAGTTGCATTTTAATTTTTTAATGATTCATTAGCTTCATCCAAGTGCTTTGTACTTGCGATTCGCTTGATTTAGCAGATCTTGTTAATTTTCCTAAAAAATAAAAAGGAGGATTATTCAACGGGGTAACAATAAGAAACTTGGCGAGTAAAAGTACTCAAACTGACCAGAATATTTCCTGATGTCCATTTTCATTTTCTTTCAATCTTTTACTTTTCGTAGTTTTTTCTAAGAGAAACTGTAGGTGGAGTATTACTATTGCTTTCGATAAAAACGTGAACAACATACACAAATATAAGTAACTAAGCACTCTAATATAAACTTAATTGTAACACGCAGTACAAGCGTACTCGCGAACTTAACGACAGTTATTTATCAAAATAAAACTGAAGTGAAGAAAGAAACGCGTCTCGAAGTGTCGAGGTGATGCCAGCTGTCTATTAAGTGCGCGGGCAGTTCCAAAAAAAGGGGTATTGTTTACCTGCGGCTAGGCATTATTTACGCCGGCTTTGGTGAATGGTTTACTATTTTGTCACGTTTCAGGATTATTCTAGGAAGTTCTGAACCAGAGCTCTAAAATAGTTCAATCATTTCACGTTTCAATATCGTTATTGTGACCATTCAGGAAAGCTTCCAACTTTTGACCGACTATTTCTATTATATTACATCACACTTATTTCCATTACTGTTTCTATTGTGGACAAATGCAACAGCCTAACCTCAGCCGGAATCGAACCAGCATTGAATTACAAATGCTCCTGAAATGCTCATATTCAGCTTCAGTTCCATGTGTTAGATTTTTTTTGACTGTGACTGCTTTTTGACAGTTTGTAGTGAACCAAGACTTCTGTGCGGATGTTTCTTTCGTGAAGTTTGGAATGTAGAGGTCCGCGCCAGCAAGAATAACTTCAGTGACGGACTCAGTGCAGTCATTGATGTCAGGATATGAAAAATATACGTCATTCAAGGGAAAAGACGGGAAAAACTCACGTAGCTTATCCCAGTTAGCTCGGTTGTAATGCCATATCTTCCAGGAAGGCGTTGATTCTTTAGTGAGTGGCAATACGAAGTTACCAGTAGCAGTGTTCGGAGTTGTCTACAGCAGCTGAGACCTGTAAACGGAAATCATCTGAAACAAGAAAGAGATCGAGAGTATTGAGAAACTCGATTATATTGTCAGGAATTCTTGTCAACCTATCGACAAGTTGAGCCAATTTATTGAAATAATTGAGTGTTGGAGCCAGTTGATGTTGTGGACGTTGAAATTTCCCAATTTGATCATCTCACCTGACGGATGTTGTATGGATCGTGTCTACTTAGTGTCGTCTAGGTACTGAAACAATCTTCGGCAGTTGTTATCATTAGGAGATCAATACAGACAACAGAGAAACATGGGTTTGTTATATAAACAAATTTTGGACCATGCCAGGTAGAAAACGTCATCCTCCAACGTATCCTTTCTTTGGAATCTGACATCTGATCTGGCAAAAACACAAGGCCTTCCCTTAAACCGAATCCCTGAGTGCAACTCATAGCCATTGAAACAGAGATAGGTGGTAGCTGTTGTTGGCATTATTTGTGTTTCTTATAAGTGCTGGTGTACTGTACTCACATTCACATTGGTATGTCCTAGTCCTCTTATATTGCAAAACTCAATAACGAATTGGCTTCTCTCATCAGATTCTAGGAGACTCCATGCGTCTGCCAGAGGAGATGAGTATTGTTAGTCGTATTACCATCATTAGCTCCTTAAGCCAGTTTTCTCCGGAGGTTCCAACTGGGAAAGTTTACCTTCGAATAATTATGTCCCAAAAGAGCTCATCAAGTTTTATCTGAAAAATCCGTCCCACTCCAGAGACTGAACTATCTGCCAAGCATCTGAAAGTTAGCCACAAATAACCAATTTACAGAGCCTATAGCAGTTTTAGACAATCTCAAAGTCCTTCACAGATGCAATAAAGGATAAATAATGAATCTGTTGAAATTTTGGAAATTAATCAAAGAAGGGAAACCAACAATATACCACTTTCAATAGCCAACTTGAAATCAATAACTTCCCCCTACTTAACATTTGAGGAACAAATATATCTTGTAATCATCTTTGTATCTTGGTTAGCATTCAGCACTTGAAAATGACTGATTATTCGAAACCGGTAGTGTATGAACAAATAAACGTGAAAAACTGACAAAATTGTTGTTCCCTTTTTCATATTTTCAGGTATGAAGTATCCGTAACAAAGTATCTCATACCGCATCGAAAAGTATCAATATCTATCTGATATCGAGAAAACATCAACTGCCCACACATAAAAGTTATTATTCAAATAATAAATAATTTCGTGTAGATAAATTCTCAAAAAGATGTTTCCTTAGTTCGGTCCTGAACCTGCGCATAAACCAAAAGCAAACGTGGGGCAAACCAACTAGACCACAACAAACGGAAGATGCGGCATCCTTTTCCAACTCATTAGTATAGAAAGTTAGAGTATGATTACTTCCAGCTTGATTTCCCAAGCCGCAACGCAGACAAGCTGAATGTGAAAGGAAAATAACAATAAGAATATTCTATTTACTAAAATCAATGTAGACAGAATGAGTTAGTTTAGTGCGAGGTTAATCATATTCCCTATTGTGATTATGTTAAAAGAAATATTCGTTTTCCCAGACATGAAATAATCTTTGATAAAAAATTGGATAACCTCATTATCTTATATGATAACTTCTAGCCTTGACTGTTAAATTTTCGGAGTGTTACTTTTTTCTCGTCGAAACAATATCATTATACATTTGTCCGTCCGTCTGTACAAGCATTCTACTACAATGGGTGCTTTAACGTTACTGCACGCATTTTGTTCAATACATTTCTGTTTTGGCTGTTATTATGATTGGAACTATGTCAGAATACCTAAGGAAGAACATAATATGGGTTCAAGTTTTGGAAATACCGAGAAGTTGAAGTTTTTGACCTTTTGGAATGCGGTTAGTACAAAACTTTTTTAATATTCATTCTCTTCTATTCTTCATAATTATTCAATCTTTATTTAATAATACTAATATGTTGATAATTGAAGATAATTAACTTTCTCTTTTTATTGATACCATAATCAAAAACAAATCTTTGATCAAGGTTCAAATTCTTGCCAAGAATCAAAGTTCATAGAAATCAAGTTCTAAAACCACAACTAAGCTATGGAGGTCATGAAAACGTGGTCAATAAATTTCAATATATTTTCAATTAGTTTCTGAAAGCGCACTGAATTATCAATTTTTGATTTAGAGTCCCGTAGAATAAGTCTATTTGATAGATTTTAAAAATTATTTCTAAATTTTGTTGCCAAGGAAAGTCGAATTTGTACGAAAAATATATAACATTGCGCCTTACGCTTACGCTTTTGAATTTACGAATTTTGAGACTCCCAACCAATAGAGGGTCGTTGCTGACCCAAATAAATATATTCTTTTGAAAAAGAGAGGATTCACAAAAATTCGAATATTTGTATTTACAATAAATGCTTATTTATATAATTTTGGTGTGTGTCAGAAAAAAACACAAGTGTGAGCTCAGGAAAATGTAACAGGGGAATCATACTATCTTGCGTATGATTCAATAAACGAGTGAAAAAACCAGAAGAAAAAACTCGTTTCCCTGTCGCTATTGCACTAGTTATAGCTTGTCTGTTTATGATGTGTTAGTGTCGTGTGTACATAAAGAGTACCAAAGATTTTTCTACTTAGCAGCTTCAATTCTCATCTTGCACTCCATGATTTCCAGACGAAGACAAGGGTGAAAGGGAGGGGGTTTGGGACAGGAATCTGTAACAATGGCAAAAGAAAACCAGCAGAAAAATATTTGAACAATCATACCTGACTCTTATATGTCTAAACACACTTGAATTTAAGAAAAGATTTTACATAGCAAGCGAGGCCATAAAAAGGACTTAGGAGATAATCAAAAAGTACATAACCTGCGATATTTCCTCTTCCGCGGAGATGTTCTTCCGTCACAGTGTGAGTCTCCTGAAACATAATAACTTCCTTGTTCTTGCTTGCAAATTTTGAAGTATAATCTAGCAAAATCCCTTCAATATTCAAACTCAACAAAACAATTCCCTCTCTGTTTGACCGAGAGAGCCCCGATGGCTAGGTTCGGTCTTCTAAGTGATGCCGATTAGGATCTATAGATGTTCTAGAATCATTATGAACCCAATAATTTGGGTTGATATCTACCATATATTTCTTCTTCGTGGTTGTTTAATTTAAAGAAAAATTTGCGTAAAAATTTTGACAGTCGTTTTAAAAATATAAAAACACAAAACTGACCAAATAGCCAAACAGTGGAGTGGGGTAATTTGGGTATCTTTATTTGAATTAGACAAGTATTCGGTATTTCGGTGAAAGAGAACTTATTTTTAACAAAATAAAATGATCTGATTTGAACAGAAGCGAAAAATTCAAACGTTTCAAAGAAACGTATAAGCAATTTAGAGAATGAAACATTCGACTCGATTCTTTCACTACCACTGGCATTTTTTTTATGAAAATATAGCAGAATATTCTTAGAGTAACGCTTAATAATGTGCATTAAGTTTGAAACTATTAAAGAAAATTCACAAAAATACTCTTTTTTTGATATCTTAGAACTTTGTCCTCAACTAAAGGAAAAGGAGTTTCGAATTTCATAAGAAGTAATTTTCATCTGAGATCAGAAATGATTATCAACCTCTAGGAACAACAACCAAAACGCAGCATACAACTAAAACAATCATGGATTTCTACCCGTACATTGTCGGTTATTGAGGCAAGCAGAAGCCTTAAGCTTTCGGGTCTGGATTCTGATACAAAACATAATACGTATAGGCAGCTCTCGCGTGAAATTCAAAAACTTTGCTGGCGAGATAAAAACTTTTATCTGCAAGACCTGTGTAGGAAGATACAGACCCATGCCATTACTAATCTGCCGGGAGAGATGTTTTTAAAGATATACATATTACTCGGGACTTAAAACCCAGAACTTGGGTGGTCAAAAATTCCGATGGACATTTAATCACCAGCTTGGATGGGTGATTGGGGTGTGGCGTACTTATTGTCCGAACCTTTACTTTGATGATGGCATCCAGGCTCCTTTGTTGAATTATAAACATGAGCCTGATATTTCTTTTTTCAGAAGTGGAACATGCCCTGAAAAAACTAAAAACGGGCAAAGCTACAGGCATAGATACCATTTCTGCCGAAACTTTAGAATGCTTGGGCAATGACGACATCTCTCTTTTACATAGTATTTGTAAAAAAGTCTGGTCCTCCGGTGTTTCGCCAGATGAATGGTGCTCGTCTATTTTTGTTCCACTCGATAAAAAAGGTTCTCCTACAAACCCAGACAATTATCGTTTACTCTCGTTGGTCTCCCATTCAAGTAAGGTGCTACTATATATTTTACAGTCTCGTTTGGAGAGTTTTATGGGCTGGCAAATTTCTCCGAAGCAGGCAGGCTTCGTAAAAGGAACGCAGGAACAGATCTTGAACTTGAGGCAGATCATTGAGAAAGCCAGGGAACATTACTTTCCCGTTTATATCTGCTTTGTAGACTACTCCAAGGCTTTTTATAACGTCAAGTGGCCTAAACTGTGGGCAATGCAGCGTTCTAAAGGAGTTCCCTACCGTTTAATGTATGTCATTCAGAAACTGTATATATCCAACTCAGCTCAAGTAAGAATTGACGGTAATCTGTCTGGTCAAATGGCAACCATAAAAGGAGTACGTCTAGGATGCGATGTTATTTAACATCTACTCCGAGTTTGTAATAAGACACGTACTTGACATTGGCATGGCGGCATAAAGATGGTAGCAATATTTCTAATTTAAGGTTTGCTGACGATACTATCCTTATTGCTGCTTGTCAGGAAAAATTGTTAGCTTTGCTGAGTAACCTAGAACAGCATAGTGTAGCGTATGGTCTTAGTATTAACTATAATAAAACCAAGGTTATGATCGTAGACAGGGAACATAACAAATACCCTGAAATGAAGTCTGTTGGCCGTTGCCATGTAGTTCAAAGTTTTGTGTATCTCGGTTGTTTGATCGAAAATTGTGGGGTCTGTGGAAATGAGATTAGACGACGTATACAGCAAGCATGGGCAGCCATGACGAAGCTCACTAAAATATGGCGTGACAATAATATCACTAAAAGCATCAAAATGTTGTTAGTTCAGACTCTTATTTTCTCTAAATTCCTATATGCTTCTGAAACTTGGACTATTAAAAAGGTAGATTGTGTCCACATGATGAATTTGAAATGTGGGTTTGGAGGAGAATGTTGAGAATTCCTCATACCGCCCATCGAACTAATGCTTCGATTTTGAATGAACTTTGTAATCCAAAGCGGCTCTCCTCCATTGTATACAAGCGAATTCTGACGTTCTTCGGTCACATTCATAGGAGCGATAATATGGAGAAACTTGTTGACCAAGGTCATGCTCCGAATGGGCGACGTCGTGGCCGTTCCCCTACACGCTGGGTGGATGCAACGAAACAGTTGATGGATGTGAGTGTCACAAAAGACACCGAACTAACTCGAAATCGCGAAAGATGGCGTGCTGCAATTTCCAAAACAATCGATAATCTTCCTATTGGCAGCTTTCCAGCTCCGAAATAATGCATTTTACGAGTTCACAACATGTGTGTTAAGACATTGTGACTATGATGATGAGGAACAGAGATAATTACTATGATCTGAATTCAATTTAAGCATAGAATCATGGTCTTGGACAGGATCTAAAAATCTGTGGTTTTCAGACTGTTACCACAAAACTCGAATTTTTACCAGGTTCATATCGGAGCTGGGTTAATACTCCTGACTAGATATGAAAAGGTCATAGAATTCTATCTCGGACAGAATGACCGAGAAAACTAGCATTATCTCTTCAACATTCACCATAGTAACATCTCACCCAACCAATATTGTACCATTGCGTAACAGTCATAGAATTTCAAACCACTAAACTGATCGCTGGAAAAGAGATTGAGAGAGGGGAAGGGCATTTTTCTCCAACTATAATATTTCACAAAATCGAAAATTTATTCAAAAAAAGTTGATGCATGTCAAAGAATTATTTTCCCAATAATCCGCCAGAACTAAGCAATGCTTTAGAAAAATCGAAATAAAAAGGGTACTCATAGCAACTGAAATGAAAGTGTGAAAAATGTAAATCAAAGTCCCCAAAAATCTAATAATATCGAATATTCTCTCCCCTGGCGAGAATGTCTGCATGGCATCTAACATTCATACTCAAGGTCTTGTCTGTTTCGAACCACATTCTCGAAAGTTAACTAGTTTAACTGAGTTCTTGATCTTCTATTGAGAATGTCCAAGAAATGATCGAGGAGATTGAGGCTTGGACTTCGTGCAGGCTTTTCCATTGAAATGATTTCGTGATCTTGAAGGTAGTTCCTAACGATATGAGCTTGGCAAGGTCTGGCATTAACATGCATAAACAAAAAGTTTTGCCCCATGTTTTCCACAAATGATACATCATGTTCTTCTAAAATGTTTGCAAACGTACCTCTGAGCATTCAGGGTTGAGTTATTTACGATGCCCGATCAATGTGAGCGTTCGAAGAAATTTCTCCTCAGACCATTATTGATCCTCCACCAAAACCATAGGTATCCTTCATCTGTAAACAAAATTCTCTCTCTGTCAACTTCTAACCAATTGACATATTGCCGAGAAAAAGTCACTTCGGTGTGCTACGGTTAGATTTGGGCCTCAACCTGCGACAAGAATGTCTCTAACAGTCGCAAACCGTTGTCTCCACTAGGAAATTATTATATAACTGTCATGGATCCTCGTTGTGGCCTCGAGCTCATCCTTAATCAGCTCTTCTTTCATGACTACCAGTATCCCTGTACCTGCGGATCAATCTGGAAACAATTGCATGAGACATCCCAAGCCTTTGGCCCACTGCTTCTGCACATGCTGCCGGCGTCAACTTCGTGATTTGCGTTGCATTATTACCGAAAATTAAAATTGTTGAGGAAACAAACGTTAACCGCAAAAATTAATCAACAACTACTGTTATCAATATGTGGTGGTTTCTTGCAACATCGTAATTTGCTGGGATATATCCAGATATATCCGAAATAAAATTTGAACTATTGTAATTGTGCGTTAATTTTTGGCGTAATATAGTTTGAAATTTCAATTCTAATACTTATTATAGTGAACTCTTGATTCTATTTAGGGCATAATAGGAACTATTCAGCCTCTTACAAATCGCATCGATATGTGCACTCCACTTCAGATTCCTATCGATGTGAACGCCGAGGAATTTAGTGGTGTCCTTCGAAGAGATGACTGTATCTAAATACCTTATCGTTATGCTACCCTGATCACAAGACGACAGAGTGAAGTGAATGCATTCCCTCTTGTTGACATTGATCATAATAGCATTAAAATGGCACCATTCTACGAAACTCTCCACCAGCAGCTCGCATAGTATAGTTTAAAATTTCAATTCTAATACTTATTATGCCAATTGATAATCAACTTGTTGTTTCTCAGAACGTTTCGAAAAAATCTTTAAGTGTTTTCCTCTTGTTGCAGTATCCTGCAAAGGTAATCCCAATATGAAAGCAATAAAAAATCAGCTAGACTGTTTATATAAACACCTCAAAAAAGTCTAGGGAACACTTCTGAATGTCGATATATCGTATCCAGAACGATCAATATGGATGATTTTTTTTAAGGAATGAACACCTGCATCAATTTCTCACCAAATTATGTAGAGTGCCGCAACAGATTTCAGTTTTATTTTATAAAAAACTAAAAATGCAGCAGATGCGACGCTGCTTTATAATCATTTCATGTATTCAGTGTTTGAAATCAGTTAGTTGGCACTTTGTTTCTGTTGTAAGCACAAATAAGTGATTCAAGTTTTGTGATTCGACAATGGAAATACGACATTTGACTAGAGAAGAGATGTTACGAGCCGTTGGCATGCTCCAAGCTGGGAGCTCACAACGGGAAGTATCCAGGGTTCTGGGAAGTAGCCCAAGTGTCATAAACCGTTTATGGTCGCGTTTCAATGAAACAGGTAGCGTAGAAGAACGCCATACAGGTCGTTTCAGGATTACTACAGTCGCCCAAGGCCGATTTTTGGTTTTACAAGCCAGAAGAGATCGTACTACCACAGCATCTCAATTAGCTCAAGAGCTATCACGAGTTCATAATGTACAAATTTCCGACCAAACTGTGAGAAATCGACTGCACGAAGGTCAACTCCACTCCTAACGTCCTTTAAGAGTTCCACAACTGGACCATGGAAATCGCGCTGCTCAATTAGCTTGGTGCCAAAACACTTAAACTGGGTTCAAGAGAGGTGGGCCATAGTTCTCTTCAGTGATAAATCTAGATTTAGTTATTATCCCGATTCGGGAAGAATTCGAATATGGAGGAACCGAAAAGCAAAACCGTCTCCAACATGCTCGAGAAGTTGTTAGACAGGGAGGCGGATCAGTGATGTTTTGGGAGGTATACGCCTTGGTGGAAGAACTGACCTCGTTTTCATACCGAACAACCTCACGAGAAATTCTTACGCAAATGAGATAGTTTTACCTGTAGTGGTACCGTATCTCCAAACAATGGGTCAAAATCCACTCTTCCAACAAGATAATGCCCTCCTCGTCGTGCAAGAGTTGTCTTGAACGTTCTTGAAGAGAATGATATCGATCTTCTACCGTGGCCATCCTGCTCCCCAGATCTGAATCTCATCGAGCATGTTACCTTCATGAACAGGGCTACTGCAAAATGATAAGTAATGACAATTCCATATTCGTTTTGAAAATATTAGTTCAGGAGTTTTTTTTGTGTTTTACCAAATTTCGTCATTTTCAAATTTCAATTTTTTTTATAATAGGTGC
This sequence comes from Cryptolaemus montrouzieri, assembly GCA_013387265.2. Taxonomy (NCBI): domain Eukaryota; kingdom Metazoa; phylum Arthropoda; class Insecta; order Coleoptera; family Coccinellidae; genus Cryptolaemus; species Cryptolaemus montrouzieri. Next base: position 13,837,214 of record JABFTP020000062.1, on the reverse strand, counting down.
TTTGAGAAGTCAAATATTTTTTGTTTTCTTGAGAATACATTATATACAATACATCCTAACAAAACCGAAAGATTTCTATAAATTCGAATCATCAAATTCATATTTTAAAGATATTGGTAAGTGTTCCTAGACTTTTTGAGGTGTTTATAGCTTCTAGAATCAGACCAGAATATTCAGCGCTATATAAAAATAAAAACGGAATTATGACACTGCTATAAATCAAATAAAGCAGTTGCAATTTTCAGAAAAAATTAACAATGCCCGCAATAAATCCAGAGTTACTGGGCAAATTATTAAACAAATATCAGGCAAAAAGGAGAATAGGGCAGGAACCTACCACCAGGCGACCCGTGTGGGCTTGCATAGAGGTTCAATGACTATTTTGTTAACTAACATAGCTGCAAATCTGTCTACTGATCTTCCTAAGGTTTCTAACGCCCAAAGTTTATGGTGCTTCTTCATGTTTACCATCTCCACGGAAGAGGTTCTCAAGATTGTTAAGAAAAAGAAAAACTTGACATCAGTGCGGCATGATAATATACCAGTGAACATCATAAAAAAATCGATACAATAATTGTGGAGCCTCTCTGTTACGTCATGAATCAGGCATGTAGGGAAGGTATTTTTCCTGAAGCGCTAAAGTTGAAAATTTTGAAGCCTGTTCATAAAAAGGAGCCCTGCACTGAATTGGGGAATTACAGGCCAGTAAGTTTGTTAACGCCATTTTCAAAGATTTTTGAGAGATTGCTTGCGGACCGTCTGATCTTTTTAGGAAGTTCAATTTATTCAACAAAAGACAGCATGGTTTTATTCGTGGTGGGAACACAGAAACCGCTATTTTCAATTAACCCAATTTATGTTTGTTTGTTATTCCTTTAACGATCTCTATTTCCGCCTTTCGGCCAATGACACGCCGGGGAATTCTGTCACCTCACTAACCCGGGAATTTTGCCGAACCCCTCTCGTGTCGAGTGAAGGGATCTTTAATGTCCAACACATCTCTGTTAGACAGGACCGACGGCTTACGTCTCCTCCGGAAGATGGATACTCAAGCGATTCCCAGAATCCGAAAAATCGCACCGACTTTGTGGGGATTGAACCCAGGTAACTCTGCGCAGGAGACGAGCATCGTATCCCCTACGCCACCGAGCCGGCAACCCAATTTATATTGAATGCTTTGGAGAGGGGAGACATCTCGTTAAGGTTGTTTCTTGACCTCTCTTGGGCATTTGATTGTGTTGTACCCAGCATTCTTCTTGCTAAGTTGGAGGCGTGTGGACTACGAGGAAACCAGTTGAAACTGTTCAGGAGTTACTTGTAGGATAGGAGACAGATGGTCTGCATGAAGGTTGATGGGCATCTGTATACATCATCAGAACAGAAAACGAGCACGGGTGTGCCACAATGAAGTGTATTGGCCCCCCACTCTTTTTGATCTATATTAATGACCTTCCTGGCACGCTTGAGAAAACGGATAGGGATGTAACAATTTATGCTGATGATATCAATATCATCTGATGCACCTTCCGTTGTGAGTAGGGCGGGTGACACTTTGGGAATATGCAGAATTGGTGCCTGAACAACCGGCTCCACTTAAATGTTGAGAAGACTGAATTGGCATTTTTCCAGACAGATATAACCAACGTTGCGATACCAGAGTCTTGTGTAGTACAAAATGTCAACGTTGGTGTAAGCCAATCAACCAAGTTCCTGGGGGTTTGATTGGATGAAAATATGAAGTGGGTTCCACATCTAACCTTAAGGGGAAGGTTATGTGCTGTGGTCTACACTCTTAATATGCTAAGACACCACGTGGCAGTAGACGTGCTGTGTTTCTCGAATTTTCAATCAATTTTGTCCCATGATATAATGGCATTGCGAACCATGTTTCGTATGCGATATAGGGAATCGTGTAGAGGTGTTTTTAGAAGTGACACTGCATCATGCTCCTTCGTCAGCATGGGTACTACTTCAGAGCTTTTTAAAATACTAACAACACCTGACGTGTATCTCCCTACCAGTATCCCTTTTGTTTTCTCAGCCTGACTCAAAACAATGCTCAATATATGATCATGAGGTTGTATAACTCGCTGCCTTACACTATTCAATTGGAAACTGATATAAGGAAATTTAAAAATAGACTATCATCGTTTGTTGTGAATTGTGAACCATACACTATTGTAAGTTTTAGACGTTGTCCAGTTATACTCAATTTCTAATTGACCTGTTTCATTTTATACACTCAATGATATTAGTGTTGATTTTTGAAGTAAACTTATTTGATATTGATAATAAACGGATTGATCAAAAAGAAACAAACACAAATATCATATCAAAATATTTATCCAATAGAATCAAATAATACAGATAAATACATTTCATTGAGATATTTTGACCCTAACAGCAAAAAGATTGCAACTGTCGTTTCAAAACGGCAAAGGAATATAGCTTTCAAAACCAACATAAAACTCTCCCGAGAATTTTCCAATAGTAAAGATAATACTGATAGATTTGACAGTACTGGAGTTTACAAGGTGTCCTGTGGTTGTGAAGGCGTTTATACAAGGTGCTTCAACGAAAACTAAACAGAGGCTATATCTACCAAGATATTCATTTCTGATCAAAACACAAAAACAGGTCAATTTTTGTTTCAAGGGACATCTTTTGGGGTACAATACTTGCCTGAAATATCAACCCCCTAAGCGGGGGTTGCAATCCTTGAACATTTTGAAAAGGGGAAAATGGGTCGAGTGATGACTCAAAAGAAAGGTGGAATCTTTGTCTACATTGCCTTGAACGAATTTCCATTTTTAATCGAAAGCTGTAAAAGATACAGGGTGAGCAACTGAAAGATAGGGAAGACTATTTCCCTGAGACTATTCAAGTTTCAGTGAGGTAAAATGGAACAGATCCATGCTGATCAATGGCAGTCATCATCAAATACCATCCTCATCTCGAATTTCATCCCCTGGACAAGGGGTGACAACCCTTGAAAATTTGGCAGAGGGTAGATGGGTCGAGTGATACTTCGAAAGAAAGGTATTATCTTTGTCTGCATCCCTGTGAAAGAATTTTCATTTTTGATTGAAAACTGTAGAAGATATAGAGTGAGCCACTGAAAAATAGAGAAGACTATCGCCCCAAGACTATTGGAGTATTAGTGCGAAAAACTGGAATAGATTCATTTAGATCAAAGATCTGGAATGAATCTGTTCCATTTTTTTTGCACTAATACTTGAATAGCTCAGGGTGATAGATAGTCTCCTCTATTTTTCAGTAGCTCACTCTGTATCTTCTACAGTTTTCAATCAAAAATGAAAATTCGTTCACGTGGATACAGACAAGGATAATATATTTCTTTCTAGGTATCACTCGACCCATCTACCCTCTTCTAAATTTTCAAGGATGGTCACCCCTGCTCTAGGGGTTGAAATTCGAGATGAGGATGGTACTTGATGATGACTGCCATTGATCAGCATGGATCTGTTCCATTTTACTTCACTGAAACTTGAATAGTCTCAGGGAAATAGTCTTCCCTATCTTTCAGTTGCTCACCCTGTATCTTTTACAGTTTTCAATTAAAAATGGAAATTCGTTCAAGGCAATGTAGACAAAGATACCACCTTTCTTTTGAGTAATCACTCGACCCATCTTCCCTATTCAAAATGTTCAAGGATTGCAACCCCCGCTTAGGGGTTGATATTTCAGGCAAGTTTTGTACCCCAAAAGATGTCCTCCTTGAAACAAAAATTGACCTGTTTTTGCGTTTTGATCAGAAATTAATATCTTGATAGATATAGCCTCTGTTTTGTTTTCGTTGAAGCACCCTATATATGGCAGACTGGCCATTCATTCAAAACTAGATACAAAGAGTATCAATCAGACTATAATAAGTAGAGAACGGTTGAATCTACTTTCGCTTCACATTTTATCGAAAATGGGCATTTTTATTAGTTTCTTATATCATCACCTAGAATTTTATGCTTACAGAAAAAGCACGGCCACAAATATGTACATTCTTTCCGATTCATTTCATTGTTAAAGGAAAAATATGACTAGTTTACACTTCCTTTTTCATAAATGAATCAGTTTTCCTCTGAATCATGATCAGAAAGAAAAAGCTCTCATAAAGAATGTAGCTATACTGTAAATGGTTATATGGATCATTTTCACAGGAACAAAACCGTCTACCTCTTTAAACCTGTGAATATTTACCTTCGAATTATTATTTCGGTTATAAGGTGACCACTTATTTCCTTGTTTCATTTAACAAATTCGTGATATCGATGCATTTTTGTGGTTTATTTATAATTTGACTTCCTCAGCGAATTCATCACTATGGCTTCAAATCCTGCTATCGTTGTTTATTATAAAATACTATTAAATTGAGTATCTCAGCTAAATTCAGAGATCTCGAACTAGAAATAAAGCCATTAAACGGAGGTGAAGCATCTTTCGGTGTAGAAATATGAACGAGATGTCATTCAATACGCTACGATAATGAAGCCTTTCCAATTATAATATCGAGTTCACAGAATTCTCATCTTTATCAACTCTCTCGAATCTATATATCTGAATAATTTGATGTTCTTATTTATTCCTATTAATTAATTGCGCCATGCTTAACAATTATGCACTTTGTAATGATTGTGACCTCATTACGCATTGATTAAAAACAGGTAATTTCGTAATTTACGTTCAATTAATTTTTTCAATTTAGATAATTTGCTCGGTAAATTGAATTATAAAAAGTGGAAGCACTAGAATAAAACAAATTCGGTACGTAAACAATCAAATCCAATCACAGACTATCGTACATAGTATACCAGAAAGATTCATACATGGCGAGCAGGAATATACATTTGAAAGAGCAGAAAGACTTTTCGAAAATTCTATGATAATATATAGGATTAATGAATAATAAAATAAAACAAGTTACTATGTTTTAACTATCACTAGTTTATTGATATAAAGAATGACAAAATTTTCACATTGGTTGGACCGGTTTCGGACATACGTCCATTATCAACAACAAGCTAATGAAAACTGAATACTCATGTACAATACAGGAATTCACGACCACGATCACGATCTGCCTATTTCAATCCACTGCTGGATGTAGGCTTTTCCCATATTGAACCATTTCTTTCTGCTAATAGCTTCTCTCATCCAAAGAAGACCCGCTGATTTTTTAATATCGTCTCTCCATCTTGTGTTTGGCCTGCCGATACTCCTATGCCCCACTCTTGGCCTCCATTCCATGAGCCTCTTGGTCCACCGATTGTCATTTCTTCGAGCTACGTGACCTGCCCATGACCACTTTAGTTGAGCTGCCCTCTCCATGACATCTGTCAGCTTGGTTTGTTCTCTTATCCAAGTATTTCTTATGCGATCTGATAGTTTAATATTTAAAATTATTCTCTCGTGGGCTCTTTGGGTTTTCGTCAATTTTTGGGCCAACTTCTTAGTAAGACACCATGTTTCGGCTCCATATGTAAGCACAGGAAGAATGCATTGGTTGTAGAGGTTTTTCTTGAGGTTGTGGGGTATGTCTGATGTCGGGACATGTTTTAATTTGCCAAATGCCGCCCACGAAAGGGACACTCTTCGTGTAATCTCGTCAGTCGTGTTGTCTTTTTTAGTAGTTAGTTATTGCCTTTGACATTCTCTAGTTGTTGACCTTCTACGTGGATTACGGGGTTATTGTTTGTGTTAGTCATTATCTTCGTCTTGCTGATGTTCATTTCTAGGCCAACATTTTTTGAATGGTTGTTCAAGTCTAGGATCATATCTTGTAATTCTTGGACTTTACTACTTATTAGTACAATATCGTCGGCAAAGCGTAGATGATGTAGAAGCTCGCCATCAATGTTGATTCCTTTCTTATGCCAATCCATTTCTCTAAAGATTTCGTTCAAAGCTGCAATAAATAGCCTCGGCAACACTGTATCTCCTTGTCGAACACCTCGTTTTATTGGAATGTCGTTGGTTTTATTCCATAACTGGACATGCATTATGGCGGAAGAATAGATGTTTTTTATCAGGTTCGTGTATCTGCTGTCCACTCTACATGCATTAAGAGAATTAAGGACTGCCCAAATTTCTATACTGTCAAAGGCCTTTTGGTAATCTATAAAGGCTATATAAAGATCTAAATTATACTCATTGCACTTTTCTATTAGGTGTTTAATTGCATAAATATGATCCAGCGTACTGAACCCAGATCTAAATCCAGCTTGTTCACGGGGTTGCTGGAAATCTATTTTTCCCGATAATCTTTTGGTAATTATTTTGGTGAATAATTTATATAGCTGGGATAAAAGGCTTATTGGTCTATAATTACCAAGGTTTCTTATGTCGCCTTTTTTGTGGAGAAGAATTACTTCAGCCTCAAGCCATGCTTGACTTTGATCCAAGCATTTGTTGAACAATATTACCAGTTCTTGTTTTAGGCGAGGACTTCCACATTTGAGCATTTCTGGAATTATGCCATCTGGTCCAGCCGCCTTGGAATTTTAAGATTATTCAGGGCTGAGTTTAATTCATTAACAGTAATTTCGGGAATATCCTCAGAACCGACATTACATATTTTTCTCTTTCCATCTTCCTTTTGCTGTGCGTTTGGTTGTATTTTGGAATCATTTAATTCTTTATAAAAGCTTTCTATTAATTTGAGCATTTGATCTCTATTCGTAATGACCTTCCCAGCTTTGTCTTTAAGTGATGTCATTTCTCTTCTTCCTATACTAACATGTCTATTAAAAATTTTTGGGACTTTGTTATTCTCAATAGTTTCTTTTATGATCTTGGTATTAAATTTCCTAATGTCTTTTCTAATTTCTCTTCTTAATACAGGAATTACCATCAATAAAATGCTAGTAGAGTTTACTGTAACTTTAATGATGGTGATTGGTAGGTAATTAAAATTTGACAATTTGCTAACTGGTTTGAATGCAATTCATTCATTCATATTGCATTCAAACCAATTAGCAAATTGTCAGGCCTGCTTTTTAACACAAAAGATAAAACAGATAAATTCGAAAAATCAGGAGTATACCAATTAACATGTTCTGAGTGCAATTCCTTCTATACAGTGTGTTCCAACGAAAATTTGACCCCCCCTCTAACTCCGAAATGAGTAACATTAGCGAAAAACACCAAGACACGTCGATTTTTGTTTCGAGGGGGAGCATTTTTCGAAATAATTCGAAACTTCTCAGATCAACCCCCTACCCCCAGCAACCCTAACTTTGAAATTCATCATAGGGAATAAGGGTCGAGTGGCACCTTACTGAAAAGGTCTGTCAATTCTCCACCTTGATTTGTCATTTTTAGAATATTAAATTAACATACAGGGTGTCCCAACCAAGGGTGAAGTTGAATTCTGGAAATCCCAAATACTAAATGAAATAGATTTATTTTGGCATAATGCAAGCGCAGGTTTATGCTCGGTCTAGAAAAACGACCTACACTTGTGAATTTGGAGTTGGTGCAATCAACCCCCTATTTCCAGCATCCCCAACTCAAAAATCATTCGATCGATAATAGGTCAAGTGGCACCTCGTTGGAAAGGTACTGCAATTTTCTCTTCGAATTTGGTATTTTCGAAATTCAGAATCATCATACAGGGTGTCCCGAAGCAGGAACATTGAAAATCCAAATAACTTTTTGAAACTGGTTCATTTCGGTATACGAGAACATGTTTGATCCGAGAATAGGACTTTCTTGTGTGGTTATAGAATTTTTGCAATCAACCCCTTCCATTCAGCATCCCCAACTTGAAAATCATACAAATAATTCAAGTGGCATATCTTCAGAAAGGTTTTTTGAATTCCAGAATGATTAAAGCATTTCATTCAGTTCGGCTCTCCATACAGAATGTCGCTTTCGAAAAATTCAATATCGTCATTTGAAATTATCAACTAAAATTAATTCGAAACTGTTAAAAGTATTGGGGTACGATGTGTTGAGCATCAATTACGAAGAAATAAAGCTGATTTCTGCATTGAAAATGTTCACATTTTTTCATTTCCATCTGGCGTGCAGTCATCTGTTATTTCTCATTTTGCAATGAAATATTATTATTATTCAGATCAGTTCCTCATTACTGTTGTTGTTCGTCAGTTGAAATTAATCTGAAAATGGTTTATTCCACTGAGGAAAGGGTCGAAATTGTATCGACGTATTTTCGAGATAACAGTTGTGCCAAAGAAACGGCAAGGATATTCGATAGGAACCATCCTGAAAGAGAAAGGAGTCAGTCACCAGTACGTTAAATATTTGGTTGACAAATTCCTAGCTACGGGTTCGGTGGCAAACAAAAACATGAAGTGGCATGTCCTGTCAGAAATGAGGCAACGGAAGTGGCAGTAGTGGGTCATCTACAAATGGAGAATACTACTTCGATCAGAAAACTATCTCGTCTGACTGGTGTATCAGCTACAACTGTCCATAGAATCGTGAAACATCACAAATTTCACCCCTACAAGGTAAAATTAGTGCATGAAATAAGCGAAGATGATCCAGATCGTCGTTTACAGTTTTGTGAAAATCTAAGTGAAAACTTAAACGCTAATCCAAATTTTCTGAATAACATCTGTTTTTCTGATGAAAGCACCTTTATGCTCAGTGGTGAAGTGAATAGACATAATTGTCGATATTGGGACACACAGAATCCTCATTGGTTTAGAGAGGCTCACACGCAAAGGCCTCAGAAGTTGAACGTTTGGGCAGGAATTTTTGGCAATCATCTAGTTGGGCCTTTCTTTATTGAGGGTAATCTGAATGGAAATGGCTACCTACAGTTGTTAGAGGAACACATACATCCTAGATTGACAGAAATTTTACAGAACGATCCAACTCTTTCTGAGGACGAAATGCGTTTTCAACAAGACGGTGCTCCTCCGCATTATGAAGCTCGGGTGCGCCAATATTTAGACGAAAATTTCTCAGGAAGGTGGATTGGTAGAAGAGGACCTGTTGAGTGGCCAGCCAGGTCACCAGATTTAAATCCCTAGATTTTTTTTGTGGGGCCATCTAAAATCTAAAGTTTATGCCACAAGACCAGAAAACCTGGAGGAGCTGCGAATGAGGATTATCACAGAATGCCGACTTTTGACTCCTGAAGTTTTCGCTAATGTGAGAAGAGAGTTTGAAAATCGTCTGTATAACTGTATGGAGGTGGGCGGAGGTCATTTTGAACAATTGTTGTAATAATCAAGTTAGTTTTTGTTTTCAATTGAATACAAGTTCAATAAATCTCGTTTTCCTGTTTAGATGAGCATCCAATCAGTTTCTCCATCATCCCTCATCCTGATCCTCACGCCAGAAAACCTCGATTGCCAAACTGAAACCAATGCCTCAGTGATTCAGAAAATAGAAAAATCTTTCTGGAACTTTGCCACTCAACCTGTAATCACTTGTATGATTTTTTGAGTTGGGGATGCTGAATGGAAGAGATTGATTGCAAAAATTCCATATTCACGCAAGAGAGTCTTATTCTCGAATCAAACATAAACATGTTCTCGTATTATACCGAAATGAACCAGTTTCAAAAAGTTGTTTGGGTTTTCAGTGTTCCTGCTCCGGGACACCCTGTATGCTGATTCTGAATTTCGAAAATACCAAATTCGAAGAGAAAATTGAAATACCTTTCCAACGAGGTGCCACTTGACCTATTTTCGATCGAATGATTTTTGAGTTGGGGATGCTGGAAATAGGGGGTTGATTGCACCAACTCCAAATTCACAAGTGTAGGTCGTTTTTCTAGACCGAGCATAAACCTGCACTTGCATTATGCCAAAATAAATCGATTTCATTTAGTATTTGGGATTTGCAGGAATTCAACTTTACCCTCGGTTGGGACACCCTGTATGTTAATTTAAAATTCTAAAAATGACAAATCAGAATGGAGAATTGACAGACCTTTACAGTAAGGTGCCACTCGACCCTTATTCCCTATGATGAATTTCGAAATTAGGGTTGCTGGGGGTAGGGGGTTGATCTGACAAGTTTCGAATTATTTCGAAAAATGCTCCCCCTCGAAACAAAAATCGACGTGTCTTGGTGTTTTTCGCTAATGTTACTCATTTCGGAGTTATAGGGGGGTCAAATTTTCGTTGGAACACACTGTATAGGTCAAACAGGACGCTCTTTCAAGGATAGATATAAAGAACATATCCGGTCATTCCTACATCAGAAATATGATTCAGCTTTCGCAGCACATTGTCTGAATAAATGTCATCATTTTCCAGAACTTCAACAGCTAAAAATTCTTCATTCCTGTGATAAATCTTATAAACTCAATTTCTTTGAATCGATGAAAATTTTCAAGGCATCTAGGGTAGAAAGGGTTAAGGTTCTTAACGACCAGGTAGACTTAATTATCTACCAATCACCATTATTCAAGTTACTGTGACCTCTACTAGCATTTTATTGATGGTAATTCCTGTATTGTACATGAGTATTCAGTTTTCATTAGCTTGTTGTTGATAATGGACGTATATCAGAAACCGGTCCTACCAATGTAAAAATTTTGTCATTCTTTACGTCAATAAATTAGTGACAGTTAAAACATAGTAACTTGTTTTATTTTATTATTCATTATGAATATCAACTATCACGTAGTTTAGGCTTCATCGATCAATTAATTAATATATAAGAGCTATCTGAATGCACTGAGAACAAATACAAGTTGAAGTTGAATTAATACGATGAAGTCGAAGAAATTCTTTTAGGCAGTGATATATAGAGTTGTCGACAGTAATATGATAAAATCTTCAAACGCATTGTCGAAATTCCCCACGTTTGGGGAAAGAAAAATGATAATTCCCCATAGAAATAAAACAACTTGAAATGTATATCGCTGTGATAATGCATTTCTGATATAAACACAACAAAATTTATACGGAATTGATTGTTTTTAACCATTGATCTTTGACTACTTGTGAAAAATGAAGTTTTTTGTTGTAAAAAACTGGATAGTATGATAAGAAATGTTGAATTATCACCACATGTTCGGGATATTGTACTCAGTCGTCACTGTGATTTGAAACTGTAAATTTCAAAATTTAAAAATGCCTATAATCATTATTGAAAATGCCTTACGTTGGGTTGTCCGATGTGCAGAGGGGTCAAATAATTGCTCTCGTTGAAGAAAGGGTGACACTGAGGATATAGCGGCCACAATGGGGGTATCACAGGGGATGATTTCAAAAACCTACGCCCGACACGTGGAGCTACAATCTCTACAAAATATGCCTGGAAGAAGTCATCGGAAGATCACTTCTGAAGAACAAGACCGCCTTTTGTGCCAAATTGCAAGAAGAGACCCTAGTGCGTAGCACCTCATACTCCAAAGGCAATTTTTGGAAGCAACAAGCATCAGTGTATTAGTCGAAACGATACGTCAAAGACTTCGTTCAAGAGGTGTATACAGCAGAACACCCTCAAGAGTTCCAGAACGAACCAGACAACAAAAAATTAACAGACTTCATTGGTGTATCTAGCACCAAAATTGGAATATTGAGAATTGACGAAATGTTCTTCTTTCGGATGAGACCAAAATTGGTGTTCGATCAGATGACCGCCGGATTCAGGTTTTAAGAGGTTCTGGAAGACAAGCAAGACAAATTCCGAAACACGAAGGGGGCAGTGTGATGTTTTGGGGTGGCATTATGCTGGGAGGCAAAACAGATTTGACTCCGTGTAACGGCTAGAAATTACGTGGACCTAATGCTGGAGCCCATAGTGAGACTCTGGCGAGGTGTCCACTGTGAGAATTTCACTTTTATGCAAGATAATGCACCTCCGCATACCAGCAACCTCGCGTGACATTATCTTGAAACAGAGAGAATCGCTATTTTGGACTGACCAGCTTGCTCTTCATGCCTAAATCCTATTGAACATTCATGGGATAATCTCAAAAGGAAAATTAGATCGCGCCAGGATAATCCAAGAACCCAACAGCAACTCATTTAAGCCGCCACAGAAAAGTGGCAGAATATCACCCCAGAGGAGGTCGAAAACTTCATCCAAAGCATGCCTAGACGGATTCAGGCAAGAAGATGTAATACAAGCTACTGAGGTCGAGAAAAAACACCTACTCCGTGAGAAAACAATTTTTAATTCTTTTACTACATGCGGAAAGTCTCTTATATTCTTTTATTTGTTTCTTTCTTAAAATAAACCTTTAATTTGTTTCTTCTTTCAATTGAAATATTTCAAAAAGAATCAATTCTAACAGTTCTTCGAAATTTCCAAAATCCCTGAGGTAATATTCAAAATATCGGATAATTTCATATAAATTTGGTTGTGTGTATGTCGGATATCATTCATTAGTGTTACTTCCACTGTGAAACAACCCCAACCCCGGTCTATGAAAGACGATGCAAAAAACATCGCCTTTATGTAAATTGCAATACCTCAATTATGTTATTTTTTCCCCACATTAATTACACCAGAGACTGAATGAGATCGGTCGAATGAAAAGCTATGTGATCGTCTAGTACCTGAAGCTGCCTTGAAGTTCTTTTTATAAAATAGGTCCCCTTTTTTTTGTTGTATTGTGTATTTGTAATAACCTATTCAAGTTCTCTTATATGAGGTTTGATGTGATACGACCAATTCTTCGTCGCTTAAACCATAGGTAAGGAAATTTGAAAACCAAAAACAGATTCAGTAACAATGTGTATTTGATCTTCGCAACATTGGTGTTAAAATATATTCTGAATGGAATTCGGATATAAGTTGTAAAATGACTTTACCGGTTAAGCCGGTAAAGGCAATATATATATATATATATATATATATATATATATATATATATATATATATATATATATATATATATATATATATATATATATATATATTATATATATAAGCGGAGGTTGCAATCCTTGAACATTTTGAATAGGGAAGCTGGGTCGAGTAATAACTCCAAAGAAAGGTGCTATCTTTGTCTACATCGCCTTGAACGAATTTCCATTTTTTATGGAAAACTGTAAAAGATACAGAGTGAGCAACTGAAAGATAGGGAAGACTATTTCCCTGAGACTATTCAAGTTTCAGTGAAGTAAAACGGAACAGATCCATGCTAATCAATGGCAGTCGTCATCAAGAACGTAGTCATCATCAACAATGTAGACAAAGATACCACCTTTCTTTTGAGTCATCACTCGACCCATCTTCCCTATTCAAAATGTTCAAGGATTGCAACCCCCGCTTAGGGGGTTGATATTTCAGGCAAGTTTTGTACCACAAAAGATTCCCCCCTTGAAACAAAAATTGACCTGTTTTCGCATTTTGATCAGAAATGAATATCTTGGTAGATATAGCCTCTGTTTAGTTTTCGTTGAAGCACCCTGTATTTCTGAATTTTATATTGATAACATACTATCTTATCTATAAACTTGTGTACCAAATTCTTTTCAATTATTCAAATACTTTTTTTTTACAGTTACTACAAGGAGTATTTTTCACGATATGTTTTCTGAACGATATTTTGGGTTCCAATGAGACTGCTCCTAAAAAACCCATTTATTAGGAAGGTTAAAGATTTGGTAAGAAAACAAGCACATATTTTTATAATCAAAAACTTAAATTTGTATCTAATATAAGTAAGCATATGTAAAATATAAAAAAGAATTTACTGCGAAAATGAAATGATTTTGAAACATTCTTGAGAAATATTGTTTAGATACTGAATTATGTACACAAACTTTAATATTATTGTTAGGTTATGGTTCCGAACACAAAACTTTAGTGAAGAAAAAAAGAGAGTTTAACAAAACGCGAAAAACTGTCAAAGTTTGGAAAGAAAACACTTCTGTCATTTTCCACGTTTATTTGTTAATGCATGACCGGTTTCGGTCATTTTCGAGTGCTGAATTGTAACCAAGGTACAAATATGATTACAAGATATATTTCTTCCTTGAATATTATTGATTTCAAGTTGGTTATTGAGAGTAGTATATGTGGGGTTTTCCTGAGTTTATTAATTTCCGAACTTTGCAACAGATTAATTCTTCTTCCTTAATTGCATTTGTGAAGGACTTTGAGATTGTCTAAAACTATTTTGTGGTTTGTCGATTTAATGTGTTCAAATATTGGAGATTACTTGTCTGATGATGTATGTTCTTTGAATCTGCATTCAAAATTTCCACCTGTGTGAACTACATAAGCTAAAGGGCATTCGTTACATTCGATTTTGTAAACACCAGATTGAGTTGAGAGTTTATTTGTTTTGCATTAAAAAGTAATTCGATAAGATGTGGTCAGCTTGAAAATGAGATGTTTTTTTGAATTTTGGAAAATAATGATTTATTTTATGAGAAAGTGGACGAATGTAATTAAAACTTGCATAGCTTTTTTCGAGTTTCTCTTGAATGCATTATAATAACTGTGATGTTCGATTTTGTTTCTTCATTTATGAAACAGGCTGATATGGTGTTGTTGAAGGCTATTCTTTTATGGTATTTTAGTTTTGAAATCTTAAATTGAGAGAGGGGTAGTAATAGCTCTGTGGACCATAGAACCATCCTTTTCTATAGATATTATAAGTTAGGATATTGTTCATGTTTCTTATAGTTAAATCGAGAAATTTTAAGGAGTTATTAGTTTCAACTTCAACCAACTGAAATATCATCAACGTACCGATACCAGAACATAATATGTTTTTTGATAGGTCAGTTTTCTGTTCAGTATTGATGTTCCTTCAAAGTTGTTCATGACGTTCAAGCGCGTTCCCAGAAACTATTTCTTAAGATCACATTTTTCGAATTGGTTTTCAAGCCAATATAAACAAAATGCTGCTTTTGTTGTGTCAATTCTTTGCTGCGAAAAAACCCATATGCCATCATTCAAACTCCACAGTAGCAGTTCCAACACAATATTCATGCTAGATATGTTGGTTAATTTTTCATTCGAACATTTGTATTGCCACCTGGTCTAACGAAAGTTATTTAGAATTTCTTTTGAAATATCTTGCTAGAATTTCAGGAAAATGTTCCACAAGCAACTTTGAAGAACATGTGGTTTATGCATGAAGTTGTGTTACCACATTTAGCTAGGAGGTTAGAGAACATCTTAACATAACTACCCTAATCGATGGATAGATCGAGAAGGACCTATCGCATGGCCATCTAGGTCGGCTGACCTGAATCATTTTGAGTTTCATTCCTGGACCCATCACTGTGGCTCGAATGATGAATAACTTCAATAAAATGAAGAAAAACCAAAAAACAATTCACTTTGGAATATCACTCGTTGGAAGAGAACAATCTCCAGAAAATTACATATTTCCAAATATTAACCTATTTAAGGATGTTGAAATTCCAGTGGATGAAGGCAGAGTCTTATTCTATGGATTTCTGATACTAGAATTTTTTCAATAAAAAATCTTCTTGCATGCATTTTCTGGTTAATTGAATGTTTTCAATCTGAAATAGAGCTGGATCACCCACAGCTTCATTTCGAGATATCTTACACTTTTTGAATGCATTTTTCTTCTTATTGGTTCATCCGATATCTCACAAGGTGTTTTGTGTAAAGAAATTGAAGGAATTCGAAAACTCAATCAGATATGCTAAAATTTCACCCACTTCAAAATTAGAGGTTAATAAGTGTCATGGTTAGTTCAATCCTAACGCATATGGGGAACAACTGCAAAACGAAAAAGGGGTCTCATAGAATCTTTTAAAATCATTTTTTGTTCTGCAACTTTTGGGCAGAATACTCTTCAGCATGGGTGGGTCATAGGTATAAATGTTTAATGAAATTTTGGCATTATTTCGAAGAGTTCTATCAGATTCCGGGATATTGATCTTATTCTGGGACAACCTTTAAAGAAATACACGTAACTGACACAAACGTCAAACTATAATACAATTTCAAAGAAATTGTAATATCTAAGATAGTCTTTTTTTATTTAAATAAAACAATGATATTAAAATTTTCACTACACTAATAAACGTATGATGTGTTTCACCACAACTGTGGGTTCATCAGATAAGTAGTACATTTAAAAGGGTGATATGCTTTACATATCACAGATGTGAAAGAAGCAGGTACTTGGCTCAATAGGAGAAAACCCAAACGGGGTTACTTCTTTTGAGAATTGAGAAGATTAAGTAATGGTGACGAATTTAGGTCTAACTGGTATTTTTCCTGTTTCCCATAGGTTCAGTTGCAATATATTGCTTTCATTATGTTATATTAAGATACATAATGAAAATAGTTTGAAACTAACCAATGGGAAGCATGGTAAATTAATAAACAGAAAAATTCTGAAAATTTACTTAATAGTCAATCAGACCTGGATTCGTCACCTTTACTCAATCTCTTCAGTTCTTAAAAGTAACAATCCTGTTTGGATTTTCCTCCTATTGAGCTAAGTACCTACTTGTACCAATGTAATACACGAATGGGTTGAAAAGTTCGTAGGCTTATATACAGATGGCGTTACTAGGGTCAAAGCCACATGATTTTTAGTTAGTACTATCCTTAACTAGACACTAGTAAAAAGTTTTCAGCTGTTTGACCGTTTGTTCGTAAGATATAGGATTGAAAGTGATTCAAGTTATGTTGGATTGTTGGAAAAATTGATACAAAAGAATTCCGTGTGCTTATTGATGACAAAAATACAGTTAAAGTCAAAGCATAAACATTATTCGGACACTGCGCCAGGAAAATCAACGGTTGAAAAGTGGTTTGCAAAGTTTAAACTAGGTGATAATAGCATTCAAGACAAAAATTCTAGGACGAAGGTGTACTCGAGATGAGTGCAATATGGAAAAAAACGACTGAAAACTGTGGTTACAGCAGTATACAGCCACCGGATGGATCTTTCGAGGTATTTATGGAAAATATGAAAGCAGGCTTGGATGAAATAAATCAATTTAATATAAATCCTGTACACATTCATGTCGCAGGTGATTTCAATGTTGACCTCATGAAAAGTTGTACAAGAACTAATGATATACTAGAACTTTTTGAAGAATTTGGACTACATCCCAAATTTATGGGACCCTCCAGAATCACAGATACTTCCCAGACTTTTATAGATGATGTATTCAGTAACCAGGAGAATACTACTGAAATTTTTGAGGCGCATCTCTCGGGCCATAAAGGTCAAGTAATCCAATGCAATCTTCATATAGATACAGAACCTGAAAATAAAGAAAAGAAAACAGTAAGATGTATCAATGAGAAAAATACCACAGAAGTAAAAGCAAAATTGAAAGATGAGAAATGGAATTCAATAAATACAGATCAAACTGCGAAATAGGCTTTCGATAAATTCTGGGATATGTTATTGGAAATTTTAGACACAACCTGCCCAATCAAAACTGTCACAAAGCTAAAAAGAAACTTGAAGAAAAATATTAATAAGAATCAGGAGATAAGAGAACTCAAATGTAAACTGGACGCCTTTGCTGTAATAAGAGATGTACGCAAAGACGAAGATAGCAGAAGAGCCTATCTGACATGCAAGCATTTATTTAAACAAAGAACTTTGGAGGTTAAGATAAGGTTAAACTCCATAAAAATAAATGAGGCAGGCAACAAAAACAAAGCCATATGGAAAGTGATCAATAATGAGACAAAGCTTCGAAAAGATACAGCCACCGGGAATTTAGACCCAGATGAACTAAATGACTACTTTGCAAACATTGGTGAAAACTCAGCAAGAGAATACCGAAATACAAATGTAGATCCCATATTTTTACTAGGTAAAGCAGAATCTTGAGTGGAAAATTCTCTATATTTAAATGAAGTCACACCAGATGAGATCATAAAGATTACAAAAAAAATCAGAAATAAATCATCGATAGATGTATATCATATGACAGGTGACCTTAAAAAAAAGATTATCCCAGAAATTGCTTCTCCACTGAGCATATTGTTAAGAAAACGCCTTAGAGAAGGATACTTCCCAGAACAGTTAAGGAAAGCGAGAATAGTTCCCATCTACAAATCAGGGGATAGAGAGCTCCCTACTAACTATAGGTCAGTCTCGGTTCTGCCTGTAGTTTCAAAGATAATGGAAATGATAATAAGAAACAGAATGATGCCCTTCTTGAGACGTTCCAACATTTCCTACGAGCAGCAACATGCATTTATACAAAACGAATCTACTAGTTCAGCGCTGAGTGAACTCCTAAAGCAGATAGCATAGGCATTTGATATGAACAAAAAATGCAAATTATTAGCATGTGACTTAAGTAAAGCTTTTGACAGTGTATTACCCAAGTGCTCATAAAAAAAGCCTTATTTTACGGAATCAGAGGAGTAGCATCCGAGCTGATAAGCAGTTACCTAAGAGGCAGGGAGCAGCAGGTTTATCTGACAGGAAAATGTCTAACTGGAGGACTATTGGGTGTGGCGTACCACAAGGATCGATATTGGGCCCACTTCTTTTTATACTGTATGTGAATGACTTACCTGCAAACATAACATCGAGCTCTTCAATACCTTATGGAGATAATACCAGTTTCCTTACGGTAGGAGATAATGAGGATGATATGAAGAAGTATCTCAGGCATCATTTCTTCAGGCGAAAACATGGTTTGACATCAATAAACTGAAATTGAATACACAAAAGACACAACATCTTTCATTTGAAACAAAACCTACGACAGAAGCGCATCTCAAATTTCTCGGTGTTATATTGTAACCAAACCTTGCAAGCAACATACAGATGAACTAGTCAAAAAATATCACGCGCCACTTACTGTATCAGAAGGCTCAAACAAGTGGCAGACCCAGCAGCAGCAAGAACGGCCTATTTTGGTTATTTTCAGAGCTCAATCACATATGGCCTGCTGTTTTGAGGCAACTCATCTGAAAGCAGAAGAATATTTTTAACACAAAAACAAGCTCTTCGCATTATATGTGAGGCAAAGCAGACAGATTGTTGCAGGCCTCTATTCAGGAAAGAGGGTATACTTACTTCGAATTCTTTTTTCATACTTACATGTGTTCAATTCATCCTCGAACATCAGGAAGAAATACCCGAAAACTCAGCTAATCACGAATATGCAACAAGATCTGCAGATGACTTCTCTATACCTTTCCATAGGGTAAAGGCAGCACAATTGAGCACAAACTATGAGGCAATTGAAATCTTCAATAAGCTCCCGCAAGAATTCAAGACGAAGAAATGGTCAGAGCTTAGAAAAGACCTAAAGAGGCTTTTTGTAGGGAAGGTCTATTATACTTTGGAAGAATACCATAACGACTCAATTATTATGTAATGTATTTGTACTTAATGTTTTTTACACGATATTTTGTTACCTATATGCTATTGTGAATCAATATTTTATATACACTTATATTTTGACACCCCATGTAAGTTGTTGATGGTCACCTTTATTTCATATCCATTATTGTATATTATCTTTATCTATATTCATATGTATTTCTAAATTAGTAGGGTAGGAAATAAATAAATGAATAAATGAACGGAGTGGGCGTTACAAAGAGGCTGTCATCGATTAAAGCATTAAAAAAGTACCCAAAATTATTTTGAATAATCGAAAAATCAAATTGATCGAGATAGCTGAGACCCTGAATATCCAAGGAACATGTTGGATTCATTTCAACAGAATATTTAGACATGCCCAAGCTGTGTGCGAAAGAGGTGCCGCGCTTATTGACTATTGATCGAAAACACAATGGATGAAACATGGAATCATTACTACATTCCAGAAAGCAATCGACAGTCAACCGAGTGAACTGAACAAGCTAGGAAGGTAAATGCATCTGTTTTCTGGGATGCGCAGGCTATTATATTAATCGATTACCTTAAAAAGGGCCAGACTATGAACAGCGACTACTACATTGAGTTATAGGATCAATTGAAGGACCAAAACACAAGGAAATGGCCCCATTTGAAAAAGAAGAAAGTGCTGCTGCATCAAGACAATGCCACAAATCAAAACGATCAAAATTGAACGAATTAGGCTTCGAAATACTTCCCCATCCACCTTATTCACCAGATCTTTTCCCCAGCGACTTTTTTTGTTTTCATATTTGAAAAGAATGCTCGTTGGAAATAAAATCAAGAGTAATGAACAGGTAATCGCTGAAACTGACCTACTTTGAAGTTGAAGAGAAATCCCATAAAAATGGTAACGAAAAATTATTGATCGCTACAATCGCTGTATCTCCCTGGAAGGTGACTATATTGAATTTCAACAAAAAAAGTGTTTTACTATGATAATCTACGAACTTTTCAACCCACCTCGTATAAGGCACATCATCTTTGAAATGTATATGATGAAGCTACAGTGTGGTAAAACGCGTCATAACTTGTCCATGTGTGAAAACTTGCACATTTAATTAAAAAGTTTATATCAATTTCCATCAAGTTACGACCTGCTTAATCAAATTAAATAAGATTAAAATTGAAATGTGCCCAAAACACTCATCATTTAAATATTCAATGAAAACCAAATGAATTCTTCTTTCTGTTTCAGATGTTTACATCCTTGGCCTTTCCACTTTCCATGTTCGTAGGAATCACGTTCTGGGGAATATACGCCGTAGATAGAGAGCTAGTATTTCCAAAAGTCTTAGATAAATATTTTCCAGTATGGCTTAATCACATCATGCACACCAATATAATGATCTTCGTTATTCTAGAAATGTTTATCAGTTTTAGATCATATCCAAAAAGAAAAACGTCGATGTCAATTCTATCCATCTTCATGGTGTCCTATTTGGTCTGGATTCATGTAATTCACCATTATACAGGAATATGGGTATATCCCATCCTTGAAGTATTGAACTTTCCACTTCGTATAGTATTTTTCGCTGCACTGTTAATTACAATATTAGCAATGTATTTATTAGGGGAGGGACTTAATAAAGTAATTTGGGGAAAACAAATCAAAGCAAGCGAGACAAATAAGAAAAAGAAAAAGCATTAATCTTTAGTACTTATAACGTTGTTAATAAATTTTAGTTTTTCATATTATAGTTTTTATTTTTCATTAACCGTTTCAATTGAAATCTCTTTTGTTATATTTTAACAAGAAATTCTAAGATAATATTCGATTAAAACAAAAGCAAACTAATTTGTATCAAAATATATACAGTGGAATCTCTGTAACTCGAACCTCGTAGAGTCGAAATCCTCAGTAAGTTGAAAAAAATTGCCATTCCCTTAAGCTGAACACTTTAACCCATTAGTGCATAAGGTTGAAAAATGATGCAAGTTCAGTTCTTTTTTATTTTCTTAGTATTTAGTAGTCATAATAATATAATCAACAACCAAAATACATTTAACTTTCATATGAAAAAAATTAAGCGTCATTCGATAAATCGGATTGTGCGCACAAGTCACTTGAAATGTATGAAAATTTTTGAAACATAATTTGGGATGTAATCCAACTCCACATTTTGTGCAAATGAATTTGCTCTTTCCACTGCAAAATCTGCATAGTCTTTTGGTAGTAATGTATTCTGGCCAGTGATTGAGACCATCGTAACGAGTATCGTCCATTGGATTTTTCATGAGCTTACCTTTTGCTGAAGGTTTACCGTAAGTTTGTAGAAGAGACATAGCTATATTCCTCCTAAAAATCAGAAGAGAAGCACAATCCTTTTCTCCTGGACAGATTCTTTTCATCATTTACCAGGAATTAGTCACCGATATATCCAATAAGTAGCAGAATATTGGCCACCACCATTTTTTTGACGCATTCTTGTTCTACAATTAGCAACCAATTGATCCATTTTATCCACGCCACCCATGCCATGGCTATAATTCACAAAAAGGTTTGGTTGAGTAACAGATATTTTCCCTTTATTTCCCTTAGACCATCTCGAACACTTTGTTTCTGCAATGGTATCGAAATTGGTGGCACAAGTAACTACCTTGTCATCCTTCCATCTGACAAGGCACACTGTGTTTTCGCTATCAGTCCTAAAATCATACGTACCCCTCTCCTGTGTTTGCATAACAGATTTTTCTGTGAGGCGACATTTACCAACTCTATTGTCACTGATAGCTCCAGTTGCGCAGTATCCAGTCGATGTCAAGTGCTGAAATAACTGTATTTATTAGAGAAAGAACAATATCGGCGACGATTCCAAATTCTTTAACCTTGTCACTTTTACAAATACAAGTAAACGATGATTTCTACTAAGATATATTATTAAATGGTCGACGCGTTTCGATACACAGTATCTTTGTCAAGAGCGAATGAATATGTATCGAAACGCGTCGAGCATTTAATAATATATTTTAGTAGAAATCATCGTTTACTTGTATTTGTGAAAATGGATTTCTATCACGTAAAAGCCTCGTCAATTGAATTTTTGTCACTTTTTCCTGTGTATAACTCGAAAGGAACCAAGTAACCATCGCGGTTACAAAGTGCCCAATTCTTAAAACCAAATCTAATTGGGTTTCCTTTTATATATTGTTTGGCAAAATGACGGCCATAATTTGGAATCATAGATTCGTCTATCGTTATATTTTCCAGTAATCTCGAAAACTCTCATTCAAAGATGTTATGAGAGGTCTGAGTTTATACAAACGATCGTCCTTGTCAATGGCTGAATTATCATTCAAGTGAAAATGCTTAAGGATCAGTTCGAAGCGATTTAGTCTCATGCTTTTCTGTAAAATTTGAGGCACCAGTGTGGACCAATACAATCTTTTGTTGGGATATTTGGCATATCCTGAAAATAAAAGACCACCTATGAACACAAGCAACTCCACCATGGATACATTCAAAGGAATAATTTTTTTGGCTTGAAAAAGCATTTGTTTATCTCAAAATTTGTGATATTAGCTCACTGTTGAAGAAAAGGCTGAAAAAAATCTAAGGCAGATGTTGCCTGTTTCGTATTTTCTGATGTTTGCTTTTCCGCACAAGCTACATTCCAATCGAAATCGGGGTGTTTTTCCTCCTTTCCGGTTTAAATCTTTCAGTGCTTTATCTTCCTTTTTGATTTTCGATACGTAGGTATTTTACTAACGATTCGTCGTCACTCGAGTCATATTTATAATTAGTGGAGATACTAGCAACTAGTTCAAGCGATTGTGATGGAAGGTTGTTTACATTCGAATCATTTTCTTTATTTTTCACAGAATATTCGCATTGAGCACTCAACATTTTCGGTCCTAGGTGGTTCAAATTTTCATCAGACTGATCACTGCTATCTGAATCACAGTTAGTATCTTTCCCATCTTCAGGTGGAACAGCATATATAACCATTCCATCATAAAAATCATCATTTTCTACTATATCCAACAATTCTGCAAGAGAGAGTCTGAAAATGAAAACATTTCTTGGTACCGAAAATTTTGAACTTCAAGAGCTGACTTGCATAGCATGCATAGCATCCGATATATATATATATATATATATATATATATATATATATATATATATATATATATATATATATATATATATATATATATATATATATATATATATATATATATATATATATATATATATATATATATATATATAAAGAAGTCTGAATATACTTACCTCCCGCACTTTTTGGGTGAAGGGCTGGATCCGTCTCTCTTCAAACATTATTTTCTCTTTTTTTCGTTCACTCAGTCACTTCAAAAAGTCCCAAAACTATTACACGACACGTTCAGTTTGATATTGCAAGGGTAATAATTTTGAGTTTATATTGTTGTGCATGTTTGGTTGCCTAATTGATTAATCCCACAAATCGGATTGTATGCACTAATGGGTTAATACACGATATCTCAAATTATTTAGACGTTGTAACTCGAACAAAATGTTATTTCCATACGAAGTATTCATGATACATATTTATACTCTACTAGCTGACCCGGCAGACTTCGTAATGCCTCAATCGTAAATAAAAGACCCAAACTTTTGTATACAATAAACTTAAAGCAAAGAAAAGAAATCCGTAATTTATAAGATCCAATGATATTTTGAACTTGTTTACTAAATTGGTGTTCTGATGAAGAAACATTCCTAATTCTTGGACAATGGTTCTCTTCATTGTTGGATTGTGAGCACAACACTTAACAACTTCCGCATCTGAGTTGCACATAAAATAAATTTGTAAGTGATGAATTTGTCCTTGTATCTGTGATTTTTTAAGATTTGTCCAACAATTATTTCCGATATATATTTCAAAACAAACTTGAATATTATAAAAAAATATTATGGTATAATACCTTGAAAGTGGACATGAAATATTCCTGTATATGTGTAGCGCCAAACGATGTAATTTGAAAACAGCTGTTATATTTCTAAACGTTGGCCAAGGAGTGCTTAAAATCATTTCCAATCCCAGAAAGTAAAGGGCGTAAATGATCTGGTGGTGGGAACGAATTGTGGCAATATTACTTTGCCAGTAGATTCACCATTTATTTCTTCTCCTTCTTGCACGGCGCCTTTATGGGCAGCACTCAGGCCGTTTGGCCAGTTGTGCTTGCCGTGTTGTATTATTCTGTTTTGTGTCTTGGAAAAACTTCTTGATGAAGCTTGCAAGACTGTTGAAGCTCGCCTCCTGGATCATCTGGGAGCTGAGCGTTTCAGTGCCCAAGGTTCACTCTGGTCACCTTATGAGCAGGACATTCGAAGAGTATGTGATTGCGTAATTTTTTGTTTCGTATATATATATATATATATATATATATATATATATATATATATATATATATATATACTCAGGCAACTTAGTTTGGCCAGTTGTGCTTACACAACAGACCTTTTTCGAAACTGTTTTATTCGATTTGAGAGTGTTGCTATTCTATTATATATATATATATATATATATATATATTCCCGTTGTGTGCAAGTCCGTACTTGTGTGCAAGTTTCTGATATATATATATATATATATATATATATATATATATATATATATATATATATATATATATATATATATATATATATATATATATATATATATATATATATATATATATATATATATATATATATATATATATATATATATATATATATATATATATATATATATATATATATATATATATATATAAATTTGAGACAGGACGAAATATTCAAAAATCCGTAGATCAATGAATAATTCCTCCTGACAAGAGGTAGTTTCCAAATCTGCCCGCCATGCACGCAGCCCCAAGTGCCACAATAGTGCAACCAAGCAGGATGCCGAGAAACGAAGCGGCAGACTGCAGTTTCGCCCTTATTAGGAACTCATCAGTGTCGCATATCGCTTCTCAGCATCCTACCATGCTACATCGGGGTACCCTATCAATTCCAGAAAGGACGCACCTCGTACATACGTACGAGTCACCCTCTATGGGCCAACACGGCGAACCCGCTACCGGACTTCGAGAAAGATACGAACAGTAACAAACAGATGTAGAAACGTTAAAATTTTTAACATTTAAGTGATTAGGTTTCAGGAGACTAACACTGCGACGGAACAACATCTCCGCGAAAGAGGAAATATCGCAGGTTAAGTACTTTTTGATTATCTCCTTAGTCCTTCTTATGGCTTTACATATAAGAGTCTGGTATGATTGTTGAAATATTTTTCTGCAGGTTTTCTTCTTCCATTGTTACAGATTCCTGTCCGAATCCCCTTCCTTTTACCCTTGTCTTCGTCTGGAAATCATGGAGTGCAAGATGAGAATTTAAGCTTCTAAGCAGAAAAATCTTTGGTACTCTTTATGTACACACGACACACAACATAAACAGACAAGCTATTGCTAGTGCAATAGCGACAGGGAGACAAGTTTTTTTTCACTCGTTTATTGAATCATATGCAAGATAGTATGGTTCCCCTGTTACATTTTCCTGAGCTCACACTTGTGTTGTTATGACACACACCAAAATTATAGATGTAACCATTTAATGTAAATCCTCTCTTTTTCAAAAGAATATATATCGAATGAAATCTCATGATCAATTCCAATGGATATTGCTTGTATTTTTAACCTCACTTTCAATAGATCAACATAAAAACTTTCGGGTTTCAAGAATAACGATAAGACTTTTCAATAGAGAGTTTTTGCACCTCTTATTTTGAGATTTCCTTATTTTCTGAGCATGAGCTCTCCAAAAATAGTATCCGTAAACTTTAATAAGGATACGAATTGCCGTTATTGCGGCAGAATAAGAGCCGGTAATTACTCTCATTTACCGTGTGCAAGGTAGCCGGGTTGAATGAATCTCATATGATTCTGACCAATAGTAATTCGGATTTCGACGGAATTTCGGGAGCACTTTATCCATGTTTTATTATTTTCAGCCAACTTCTTCTATTCTGACGCTCAGCTTACGATGAAAGCACTTTGAATGAAATATGTAATTATGTAACCTAACAAAAACGAATCGGCCGTAGTAAAATGACAAGTGACAAACTGACAGTTGAAGTTGAATAACTATATTATTTCGTATGGTTGCAAAAACTCTATTTGAAGTGACCGTTATTATCGTAAATGTATTTAAAGTTAACGGTAAAATTAACGAAATCGTTGAAGTTGCAAAAATTCTCTAATAACAAAGATACTTAACTGATATTTAATCACAAGAAATAGGTGTTCTACCTAATTCAGTTTCTATGTTTGTGCATAGAAAGTTAACTACTACTTCCAAGGTTATCATTGTCATTCGCAAGTTCACAACCGTGCATAGAAAAACATAATATATTATTGGGTTGGAACAAAACAAATCCCGACCTCGAGGTAGAGAATGACTTGCAAAAATTTCATGGAATATCTAGAAAAATCAATGTATTCCGTATGGTATATTCAAGACAACAGATAATCTCATCAAATAAAATGCCTTCGGATCAAAGAAAAGGAGAAAGAAAACCTCTAGTAAGTAGAATGTTTCTGATAAATATATGTTTGTTTATAGTTTTTCGTTAAATGAACAGATATATATTATATTCCGAATTTTAGCCTCCACTTTCTCCTGGGCCTGTGTTGGACATATCAGATGATGAACTCGTCACAATATCTGTAAGAGATCTCAATCGCCAGCTCAAAATGAGAGGTTTGTCTCGAGAGGATATAGTGCGTATGAAACAAAGACGCAGAACACTCAAGAATAGAGGTTACGCAGCATCCTGCAGAATTAAAAGAATTGAGCAAAAAGATGAACTAGAAACTGAAAAGACACAAGAGTGGAGAGACTTAGAAACTACTCAGGATGATGTTGTTCGGATGAAAGAAGAAATGGTTTCTATAAGAAGTAGATTTGAAGCTTTGAAAAGATTTGCAATAAGCAATAAGATATCAGTACCTCAAGAATTTGATAGTTTATAAGTTACTGAAATTTAAGGTTTTTATATTTATTTGAGTATCATTAAAACTTGAATTTACCTCATATTAAGTTTTAAGTAATTTTATATATGAATAAAGGTCAATTTGTCATTTGAGTAGTTTTATTAGTTCTGAAACAACTTTAATGTTAATACTATTTCCTAGCAACATGTATTTTTGTCTATCAGTCAATGTGCTAGGAAAATTAAATGAATTAGGAAAACTTTGCAATCTACTAATTTCTAATGGTGTGAAATATCTCAGCTTCAGATTTTCTAACAATTTTTCAGTTTGACATTCATTTTCAGATTGTTCTAAGGAAATTAATATTTCTTTGTATTCATTTTCAGAAATATTTGTGAATACACTGCCAGTGCCTTCAGCATATCTTCCATATGCTTTTGTAAAACAACAAGACCTTCTTGATTCAAGTCCGCATATATCGAGGAGCTTCCAATATTTAAGCAGAATTTTCTTTGGCAGAAAATATTCATCATTCACATCTGATTCTATGATATTTTTTATTTGAAAACAAGGCAGCTCTTGTCTTTCTTTTGGTAAATGATGTAACTAAAATTGATTTCTAAATTATTCCTATTACACACTAGATGATTGAATTAATTTAACTACTCACCAAAGATCCTGTGTTAAATTCAAATGTATTTGGCACTTTTTTTGCCACACAGTAATATCTTAAACGTGAATTAGGTATTCCAAATTCAGTAGGATTCAAGAGAAATTCTTGAAAACTAAAATTGCACTTTTCTAAAGTTTCAACGAGTAAATTTCTCACAACAGAAGTTTCGAAACCTTTGACATTTTCGATAAGTATATTTGATATTTCTAAACGAGGTAAAATATTAAGAATGTGTAAGAATGCTGTTGTTCTTGGATCTTTTGTATCTCCTTTCAAACCATTTCTAGTGAAAGGTTGACAAGGTGGAGACATTAAGATTGTATCGGCACCAACTTTATTTAGGTATTCTGGAGATAGAGATTCTATATTACGGTTCAAAAGAGTAACTTTCGGAAAGTTGTTTTTATACACTTCGTTTGCAACAGGATTTATATCAGCTGCGAGTAATACTTCACCATCTATGCCAGATTCTGAAAATAACCGATTTAACGTGGACTGAGATAAAAAAAAACGTGTTCAACTTACCTTTCAATGCAAAATGCATGCCTCCTATTCCGCTGAAAAATTCAAGTACCTTCATAATAATAAATAATAAATTTCCAGCAGCTTATAAGTATTCTAGATACTTTGTTATTGTATTCCTTTTCGAGGTGACAGGTAAGCCAAGTTCAATTTGCGCACCGAAGACTAGATCTGTTCTATGACTTTACGATTTTTATCATCAGTGAGGTCAGAGAAGTGGAGGATTAAACTTCACTTCTGTGGTATGGTGGAATAAGGAACCACTGAAACTTACAGATTTATTCTATGGATGTAGTAAGGAGCGACTAAAACAAAGATGTAAAAATAAAAATATCACCTAAACAGATATTGAAATATTTTGCAACCGCATGATTTTAACTCAGTATTTGAGTTTATACAAGAACAAGAAGATGATGTTTGTGAACTAGAATAAGCTTTAACCTAATCATCTATAATATCATAGAAATTAGCTGCCCGATCTAAATAAAGTTTACATTTCCATGTCTCACATGAATATAAAATGATTAGCTTATTGGCGGAACACGATGAATAATTTGATATAATAGTCTGTTTTCAGATTATGTACAAAGTAGAGAGAACAGTGGCATTTAATGTTTATCTTCACAAATACAGGATGTCCGTGAATTGCGTGTACAACGTTATACCACAGATTATTCTGCTCGAAATAAGTCGATTTAGGCTAACTTACCTACGGGAAAAGTTTCTTCGTTTGGCCGCTAAATGTCGCCAAATCCAAAGATTTTTTCTTATTTTTCAAATAATTCGCGAACGACTCGATCGATCAAAACCATATTTGGTATACATAATCGGGTGCGTTATTCACCTTTTTTAGTGATCTACTCAATGACCTTGACGTTTTACAAGTGGCCCTAAAATCTCGAACGAGTTTTTTATCAACCATAATTTTTCATATGTCTGCGTTTGAGCTAAACAGTTTTAGACATTGAGTAGGTAGACTAATTATTAAACTTTTTTGTCTCTTGGGAAATTTTGATATGATGTGCCGTTCAATCACAAAAAACAGTTCGAGGGACACTTCTAAAACGTCAAAGTCATTGAGTGGATCACTAAAAAACGTTAATAATGCACCCGATTACGCATACCGAATATGGTTTCTATCGATCGGGTCGTTCTCGAATAATTTGAAAAATAAGAAAAAAATCTTTGGATTTGGCGACCTTTAGCGGCCAAACGAAGAAACTTTTCATATAGGTAAGTTGGCCTAAATCGACTTATTTCGAGCTGAAGAATCTGAGGAATAATGTTATACAAGCAATTCACGGACATCCCGTATATTTTACCATGACAACCAAAATAAATTATCTGTCATTAATTTATCTAAACTGAATATTTGAATTCAACGACGAAATTTCAGTAATAATTCTTTATAATGAGTGGAAGAAATAATAGTGAGTTCAAGAATGCTCTCAGAGATATAGCCACACATGCGCACTTTTTGGACAGTCCTTTCGGTAAGTACAATGTTCTTAATTTATTGGCAAAAAGGTACAAAAAAATTCATAGATCGTGTCAGATGTGCTGAATGGATCAGAAAATTGATTTCTTTATCTGAAGATAATTTGGAAACGTCGAAAATAAGAAATGATTATGCCCAACTATTGAGGATTCAAGTAAGAAATCGATTGATACATGGACCTTTTGCATCGCCACCTCCTGAAAATCATATAGGATTATGTCCGCTTGCAGAGAGCCTTGGTACTCTTATTGGAAAGCAGGTAATTTCAAACTTTTCTATTATAATCAGTTAGTATTTCTTGGAATTATTTATATGTGGAAACTTGAAGAAATATAACGTAATTATATAACTTTTATTAAAGTGAAAAGAAAGAATTAAAACATACAACTTAACACTTCAGTAGCACGTTTTCAAGAGAGCAAAAAATCGTTGAGATCTATAGTCATAGACTATCTTAATACTAACTTCTTATTCTTAACTTAACTTACTCTTAAATATAATTAAAACCACCGCTGTGGCCAGGTGGGAAGATCACACGCTTCCCAGTTTGTACACATGCGGCTGCCGGTTCGATTCCGGCGAAGGTTTGGGTGTTGTATGCGTCTTTGAATTTGACAGAGTCGCCTATAGAGAGCATAAACTTCCGAAGACCAGATAACTTGTAATCCTTGTGGTGGCAGTTATCATTTGCACGGTCTAGGAGAGTGGTTCGGAATCCACTATAAGCTGTAGGTCCACCTGTGTAAATGGGCTTAGTTCCCGAGCACATTGTTAAAAGAAAAAAACAAACAAAAAAATATAATTAACCTACTTTTAACCTAATAAAACATTTGTTGTACATCTATTTTTTCAACAGTATTCAAGTACGTACGATGTATATCACAATTGTACGTACAATACTGTGATTTGTCCAAGCTATAGATTAATTTATGCTCAATCATTAGCGATGAACGGTGTTAGCATCAGTTACAATAAAACTGTAAAAAATCTTGGTGTTTTGATTGATTTGATTTTGACCTTGTATCTGTAAATGTGTATGGTGCTATGATAGTTATGATCGATTAATATACAACTGCAATCACTATTACAAAGTTGGCATGAAAATTTCCCGAACTACTTTTGTCGCTCCAAATGATGTCATTTGAAAGCAGTTGTTATATTGTTAAATATTCTTTGAAATTGTATAGAATCGGTTCCTATTCCTAAAACCAATGAGTACAATGGCTCTGGAAGTGGAAGCGATGGTGTCAATTTCACCTTTCCATTTGCGAACACAATCCATTGGTTTCATTTTTGTATTCATAGTTTCAATACCAACACAGTTGAAGGCACTGTAATTAGTTGACATATTGTAACAGAAACTAGCTCGATTCAAGCTTGCACCATTATTAGTCGAATATCGCTCTTCTCGAATCGAATTCTTTTATGTTCATTGCGATCCTTACGTTCCTGAGCAGTACGATTAGATTATAATAATTTATTTGATTCGTTGCATTTCGGTTTCTTCGTCCTAAATTTGTCCGCCGCCTTATAAGAGGCACAAACACAAACACTTTTTATTTTTATAGATATTTGTGGCTTTCAGATTTTGTAATATTATAGATGCTCTTCAAAGAGCATTTCAAGTGACATCACAGACAATTTGTTTTGACTCATGTTAGGTTAGGTTAGATATGGAAAGTGTTATTTTTACACTTTTCAAGGCAATTTTTTAAAATTTTTCTCTGCGTTAGAACCATCCCTGTACTTCAAGGAGTATTTAAAAAGAATTAGCGAAATCGATTCAGCTGTTTTCGAGATTTGCGCTTAGCAACACATTTAGCGATTCATTTTTATATTATAAACCCACGAAATATCAATAATCAATTATTAATTGTTATACGATACTCAATAATTACTTCTACCTATTTCTACTTATTGAATTAATCATCCAAAATTAGTTCGCAAATGAAAGAAACGTTTCTGAGCGATAAGCATTGCATTTGGAACGCTTTAAGTCGAAAACGCTTGCGCGGGACCGTTTTCGAACGATTCTAAGCTTAGTTGGAGATGTACTTTTTCCAACAAATTGATGATGGTATTGATTAAACAAAGCACTCTCTTCGCTGATAAACAATAGTTTAAAAACTAAAAACACGCTCTCACAACAGATTGAACTGAAAATAAAACAAAAGAAATTACAATAAAAAACCTTAATTGCTTGTAAACAATATTCGCTCAGGGTTAATGGGCTTTCAGAACGATAATAAATATTTATTTGAATTTTCAGATTCCACTCCTTCCCAGAACTGGCCAAATTCAACCCATTTTACATCATAAGTCACCGGATGGTAGAGCTTACATTTCAGCAAAGCAAATTACTGGCGGAGGGGTGTTCGTTTATATGGCAGTAAGTCCGGAAGGCCTTGGGTGACAATTTCAGAAAAACAAAATTTTGTGTTGTTAATAACAAGGATAGTGAAATGATTTTCCACTTAAAATGTTCAGGGTATATTTTTAATAAAGAATTTATAAAGTAACGAAATTTGGAACTAACAGAAGTAAATGTATACTTATTTATTCAAAGTAATATTTTTAACCTAAGAAAATATTTGAAATAACCAATATTTGGTGTTGCTTTCACATATTTTTGCATACAAGCTTTTGAACAAAAACTATGGATTATAATTCATCTGAAACTTTATCAATCAAAACTTATTAACTCAGCGGTTTGAGCCTCCTCTTGC
The DNA here is from genome assembly GCA_013387265.2 of Cryptolaemus montrouzieri. Classification (NCBI taxonomy): domain Eukaryota; kingdom Metazoa; phylum Arthropoda; class Insecta; order Coleoptera; family Coccinellidae; genus Cryptolaemus; species Cryptolaemus montrouzieri. The sequence continues at coordinate 13,804,551 of JABFTP020000062.1, read as the reverse complement.
TTTGGTGGTTGGGAAGAGGGTTGAGGCATCTGAGGACTAGCAGGCGGCGCCCCTGGTTGCTGGGGGAACTGTTGAGGAGCTATTCCAGGCCTTGGCCCCATCATTCCTTAATGAACAGAAAATTTATTAAATAATGGTACTTAAATGTTAAACATGAATTGAAGCTCACCCTGATTGGGATTTTGATTGAGAGGTTGACCCATATTCATACCAGATGGATTATTTCCACCATGCTGAGGTCCATATGGCATACCCATTTGCTGAGGCATTTGAGGAGGCATCTGTTGAGCTCCAGGATCTTGATTATGAATTGAAGCAGCCGGTACTACTGGATTATTAGGTGGATTGTTTTGTCCACCCATAGGGTTGTAACCTGGGGTACTTGCATCTGAGGGTGCGGTATTTGCCCCATACCTTTAACATAAACAAAAGTTTATGTTAATAAAAATAATTTTACTCGAGATACATTGAATAAAGTGTCTATAATGAAAAAAATTTAGTCCGAGTAAGTCACCAATATAAAGGAGTTGGTTATTTATTGTTCATTCAGAAATAAAAAGGGAAAACATTATTTCAGATGAGCCAGGATTGAAATTTGCAGACAATTAAATGGCAAAAATATATCTTGAAAATATTCCTTTATTATTATCATTCATTTTCATTTTTTCCGAATGTACATATATTTGAGAATTCCGAAAATTTGAAGTTGTTCCAACAAACAGTCTCGGAGGTGTGAGCGTATTAGTAAGGACGTCTCCGAGCGTTCGAAAGTATGCGGGGCGCCGATCGGAATAGCAGCTGCTTCTCGTTGCCCCTATGTCTTTCTTCACAATTTCTTTTATGTCTGTAATCGTAAAATAAGGATACAAAAAGTCCACTTTATACCTGGAAGCCATATTTAGAAATTTTAGGTTAAGAATAAATAAATTTCGTCAGTTGAACGTGGTCTTTCACATAGTCAAGTTGTGTTTTTTCTCAGGGTGTAGAGTTTTCTTTATCAGAATGCCTCGTAAAGTTAGCAGAGTAGCTCGGAAAAGTACAAGTGGGTAGTTATCCCGACCGAAAAGACTTAAACACGTTTTTAATTCAAAAACAGCTTCAGCTAAAAAATTCAAGGCGTAAGATGAAATTTTTGTTCATTTGTTGATAGCTCAGTTAAATATCGAATTTTAAATTTTATAACTGTGTTTGCTGCTGTAAATGAATATGTACTATGTAAAACGTGTAGCGTGTAAAATTAGAAACAATCAGAACGAGGACTTCTTCTTTTTCTTCCTGCACGGCGCCCATATGGGCAGCACTCAGGCCGTTTGACACATTGCGCTTGCCGTGTTTTGTTGAGTTATTTGTATTGCAGAAACTTCCTAATGAAGCTTGCAAGACTGGATCATTCAAGGTGTTCAGTCTGGTTTCCTTATGAGCGGGACATTCGAAGAGTATGTGTTCCGTTGTTTCATCATTTCCTAGACAATCACGGCACTGTGTGGTTTCCGATAGTTTCATGACGTGTAAATGTTTGTTGAGTTGGTGTCCCGTCAATAGGCCCACTACCATCAAAATAGACTTTTTATCGAGGGACAGTAGTTCATGTACTCTCTTCTTTGATTGCGGTCCCTTTATGAGCCTTTTTGACTGTCTAGGTCCCGAGATGCCTGCCCAATAGTTTTGGGCAGGCCCTGTGGGGTGAGTACGGCGTGGGAGTGGTCCAAATTTTTTTTTGGTGGAATAAGGACTTTGTAGGGTTCGTCGAAGTAGTAGGGGGCTCTCGTTTGATCTCCTCTTGTGAGAAGGTCAGGTCGGAGTTCTCTGACTTTGTTCAGGGATGTGAAGTGTCCAGAGATTGGATTTCTGTTCCTCCACACACCTCCCTCCCACAGTCTCAAAGAGGTCCTCATGTCCACCACCTCCACCCTATGTGTAGCAGAGGGATGCCTAGAAGACACTCCATAGAGGCTACGGGTGTGGATCTCAAGGCTCCCGTGACTGCTTGCCTTTGGATCTTGTTCCGTTTTATCTCTTTTTCCAGTGCAGGCTACCATAGGATGGCCGCATAGGTCAGGAGCGATCTTATCACTATTGTGTATAGCCAATATATTATCCCTGGTTCGAGTCCCCATCTGGGGCCGAATAGTCTCCGGCACGGCCAGAGTGTGTTTTGCGCTCTTTGAGCTTGTCTCTCGATGTGGTTGTCCCAATTTAGTTTGGCATCAAGCATGACACCTAGGTATTTCACTTGCTTTACTAATGTTAGTTCCTTGTTGGAGAGAATAGGTGCCTTGAAGAGCGGTAGTTTCCTTTTTCGAGTGAATAGAATAATGTCTGTTCTGTTCAGATTTACAGTCAAGTCGTTCTCTCTGCACCATTGTTCAGTAATTTGCAGTGCGTTTTGCGCAACTTTGCATATGGTGCTGAGGTTTTTTCCACGAACAAGGAGGACGAGATCGTCGGCACAACCCACCGCTAAGTGCCCAGCATCGGCAAGAGCCGCCAGTAGCCCATCCAGCACGAGGTTCCAAAGAAGAGGAGATAGTATTCCCCCCTGTGGACATCTCCTGCTGGCGGTCCCTAGGACGGTCGACTGGCCGAGGTGATCCTCGATGCGTCTGGTCGACAGCAGACGTCCCACCCAACTTGCTATGGTTTTGTTTACTTTCCTATCTACGATAGCTTTATCCATTGATTTGTATAGTGTGTTGTCGGAAGCTCCCTCTATATCTTGGAATATTCCTAAAGTGACTTCACTTTTTCTAGTCCTTTCTCGATATACCCTACTACAGAATGTAGTACAGAGTCGACTGATCTACCTTGCTCGTAGGCACGTTGAGTGATATGTAGGGGGTGCTCCACTAGGGTGTTCTCCCTAAGATATCTTTCTACTAGTGTCTTCATAGTTTTCAGTAGGAAGGAGTTGAGGCTAATTGGTCTAAAATCTTTGGCGATTGTATGTACGATCTCGCCCGGCTTGGGCATGAAGACAACTTGAACCCTTTTCCAGGGGTCCAGAAGGTATCCCAAAGCTAGGCAGGATCTGAAGATGTGGATTCAGTGTAAACAAGGACTTGGTTTTAAAATTGTTGTTATGTGATAAGTGCGATCCTTGTTGCATAAACTCTTGTAACTATGTCAAACACTCATATGAAATAAATACAAGATTTGTATATGTTATGAGGACTCTTGGATTAGGTTTAAAAGAGCCACTCACTTTTGCGAATTGATGGACATGCCAGCGTTGTTGTTACAAACTACTTATGATATGATTATCAACAATATGCACGAATGTGTGACAGTAGTAACAGAAAAACTTCTAGAAAAAGCTTGTCCTGAAATAGTGACTCGATGTAAGTTGAAATTTTTTTTTTAACTTAGTGTTAATGGTTCCCAAAACTTTAAACGCGTTTTTCTCGACACGTTACTTTCAGAGTCGGTGAGGAAAAATTCTCTGGAACGGCTGAACCGATCAGCTTGAAATTTGTACATGACCTTCTTAGATATATTTGTCATGTAATGATCGAAGGATTTTAAAGACACTTAAGAGGTAAATTTCATCACATAAAATGAATTTTTTTTTGAAAAGCTGCCATTTTGTCAAAAATCAAAATTTTTCTCTATTCCTTCGATCATTACCTGTATTTATTGATCATAAAACTAAATTTTTTTGGTTTTTGGGTTTCAGATAATTTGAAGCAAAAGTATCTTCCTCACCGCCAGACACCTTTTTTTTCTGTCTTGCAAGTGGATATAACCCCTTAAGTTGAAATAAATTACCTTGTGGTGGTCCACCCATATGTCCCATTTGAGGTGGGGCACTCTGGGGGGGTTGTCCAGGCATCATGCCCTGCCCTACCATGACTGAATGTGGAGGTCCGTACTGATGATAAGAGCCAACTGGTGGCGCACTATTTGGTGGAAACTGTTGTCCATGTACCATATACCCCATTGGGAATGGCTGACCGCCCATTAGCACCTGCTGTTTTTGTTGGTCCTGCCTCATCTGCATTTCTCTTTCTTGATCCTACAAAGCCGGAAATATTGAAATTTATTAGATCGAAGCATTTTCATACTTCATACCTGCACTCTCTGTAATACTATTTGCCTTTGATATTGAAGATATTCCTGCTTTTTCTTCCGCATTATTTCTAGCTTGTGTGCCATCTGAAGTTGTCTCATTCGCTCTGCTTCCTCTGCCTCCCTCCTCAATTTTTCTCTGTGTTCTTCGCGGAGAGCATCTAATGCCGCTCTAGCATCTTTGACTTGAGTGAGCTTGTCTTGTAGCCTTTCAAAATGCAGACGACTGTCGTCATGTTCTTTGATATAACCCAACAGCTTTGAATGCATCGCAGTTATGTTCAGAAAGAGAGTTTGAACGCTAGTGTCGTTTGCAATTGATCTTCCTGAAAAAAAAAAATTTGGTTATTTTAGTGTGGTCCTTTTTGTTCCTTATTGTAAAGGTTAGACCAATTGTTAGTAGCATGTGCAAGTAATTTTAGAGACGCTGTGATCAATATATCATGGAATTGTGGTTATAGCCCACTTGGCTGTGGTACATCTTTTCAATCAGAAGTGGCCCTACACAAGCAAATATTTTTCATGAGGGTAAGTTCTACCTAAAGTTTTCTTTATTTACCTAACCACATAGGGCACCACCTAAATAAATTAGGATTCGTTCAATAGGTGCTTGGAGGATGACGCAAGTCGTGTGCGATTACGCAGCCAGAGACAGAATCAGGTTTGAGGATCTTGGATCTCGTAAACTAAACCTGAATAAGCTCAATAAAAGTTCTCGCCCAGCAAGCTGTTATACAAAAAGGACTAGTTTTTAAGTGATTATCACTATATTTCAAGAGCATGATAGTGAAAGTTATGGCTCGAATCTTAATTCCCTCCAATGTATGGCTCCAGTAGGAAATGTCATTCTGAACTAGAACTAGTCCTGTTTATTCTAGGACAGTTGTAGTTTGAATTATATAATTAGATGTAGTAGTAGTTTCTAATACATATATCAAAATTAATGAATTGTTAGTCCTCTAACAGTCAACAAAATAATTGTGAATTTCAAGAGAGTGTTGTCTATTCTACATTCTGATCTCTTGAAAACAACAAAAAGTAGAAAATTATAATAATTAACAAATATTAAATAACTGAACCAAAGAATAAAATTTATATTAAAGGAATCTGTTATCTAACTTCCTGAAATTTATCATGAAACCTGAGATTTACATAAATTATATATTGAATATTGAAGTCTTTAAGCTCCCTTTCATTTATTTTGAAATAAATCACTTAGATTATGTTGTAATTCCCGTAATTTCAAATATTTTTCCTCAAAGCATAAAAGAACTTCTTTTCCTCACCTCTACTTGAGTTACTCTTCATCCTGTTGATGAATATTTCCACTTGCGACCTCAATGTATTTATGAACTCCTCCAATTCATTGTTGATCATTCCGTTCTCCTTGCTCTTGAATTTCTGCTCGTGGTTCTGCAGGGGAATGGAAGTAACAGAAGGAGCCGAAGGGCTAGTCGGGCGATTGTTATCAGTTGAATTTGTAGCCGTGCGTGATTCCCAGTAAGAACGGTTAAGATAATTCAGTAATTCTGGGTTGAGGGCTTCATCTTCTTGTGCGGACACTTCTACAGGTCGAGGTTCTGAAAATAATGAAATCACGAAACTTCGATTCCACTCAAAATTTCTCAAAAGCATTACCTGGTTTATAAGTATTGTATGTGGGAGAGGAAGAAGACTTCATTCTTGCAGCCCGTTCTCTTTCTTTTTCTTTGTTTTCAGCCTCTGATTGGCTGAGAGCTATCGCCATATGCAAATCTTCTTCTTCTTGTAACTCATCTTCGGTCTTCTTAGGGGGTTGCTAAAAATAATTTTTCATTTTGTATCAAATAATTCTCTATAATATACTAGTTCATCAGAAATAGTTGAGATAATTAAATAATTACTGTGCACAATCACAAGAACATTCTTAACATCGCCGTTGCGATAGACAACTGTTTTATCTTTTTAGGGGATGTCATACTATATATACTGCGATATACAAACAGAATCCACTCTATCAAATATTGATTCATGCAAAGCAAGGCGTCCTCAGGAGTAATATAGAACCAACCAGAGCGTCAATGAATGAACGCGAGGCAATCAGTAAACTGTTAGAGTTCTTGGCAAAACTATAATTTGGCGTTCCATTCTAAATTATTAAATCTTCCAATCCTGTTGCCATTGCAGACTTCGGCAAGTAGTTCCTCAAGTAAGATTGTTGGATATTACTAACTTGCACAGTATGTATTTATTTCAACAATCCAATTCCAACCTAGTAAACGAACTAGAGGGATAAAATCGTTTGTAATTCTGCAACTGGATCAGAATTCTCATGCCTGGGTTCCTGCGTCGTAATTCCTAGGAGTGAAAATGTTCGGGTTCTAGCCAGACTCATGAGCAAAGACCCACCTACCTCCTTATGGTGGCGACGTTCAATGGGATAGTTCTCTACTGCTGCGAGTTGGGGTTGTGTTAGCTAAATCTGTGCCGGGGAAAGAACTCCCTTCCATTAACGAAATCCCTAATTCACCAAAAAGCAAGTACCCAATTTCCAAGACCTCTCGTAGTCCACCCTATCGAAGGGAAAGCGAAGACTGTCCAGATCTTCTCGATGCTCGCCCCTATCATCCGATCTCCTTACATCTGTTATTATCCCTATATATTTCCAATTTTGTCGAACGTTTATTAATATAAAAACAAGTTTTTCATCACTGCACTGAAATTTTAGTACATATAATAACTTTTTATGTTTTATTTTGATAATAAATAATAAATTGAAAATTTTCTTTATTTGTTTTGCATAGATAAATATATTCTGGGTTTTTGAAAAGAAATTTTCTCTTAAAACGCTCATATAATTTCTATTCTTAATGTTATGTTATTTCTGATTACACATTCCATCATTCAAAATTTGAGAAATCTTGTCTTTGCAGCTTTATTGTTGATAAGATATCTTGAACCAAAAATTGAATTATGTATGGTATTTTATTTCATGGTTTTTATTCTCTAATTTGAATGAGATATACTTGAGATATCTGTAAAATAGGTAAGTACTAATATTCAAAGCAAGAGAATTTCTCCTTGATCGAAATTATCCAGAGAATTAATCTTAGCTTACCAAAAACATAAAGTAAAACGTCTTGTTGTGCTTGTAATTATATCAAATTATTGAATAATACTTTGTAACATTGAAACACGAAATGCCGAAAAATGGAGGTTTATTCCTTGTCTATTTGAAGAATGTAAAGTTATTAATATAAAAAGAAAAGATTTTGAATAATACAGAGAATGAATGTATTTCAAATTGAATTATTGTCAGACAGCAAAAAGTGAATAAAAATGGCTTGAATCCAACTAACACCATGTCAAATTTCAAAAAATTTTGGACACCTAATTGTGTAATATTAGAGAAGTGATCTACGTTTCAAATTTCAGACAATTATCTCGATAACTAAGATATATCAACGAAAATTGAATTTTAATTCTTGAAATTTCAACCACCTATATCAGAAACGAAACATCTGCGGACACATGTGTAAAGAAACATTTCTTCTATAATTATCCAACAAATCACCTCCTAAAATTCTAAAATTCTATACATCCTGTATATTATCATTCTTATTTTCATTGGTTTTATTTACTAAACTCCTATGCAATAAGTGATTAAGCCAGACTCCATCCAGGCTAAACAAATCAATAAAACCGATTTGAATTAGGTTCTATAGATTGAGATTCAACAGAATCGGCACACAGCATAACATATCTAGCCTGCAAATGATTTACACTCATACTCACAGTCGAAGCCAATTCATGCCTGTGACTGATTGACACTCACAGTAGCAGTCGCAGCCAATTCTAACCTGTGAATGATTCACACTCACAGTCGCAGATTAAAATTACAGTGAGTGAAATTTCACAATCATAGTTATATCTGTGATTCGAATTTCACAGTTTAGCCCAACTCTACTTAGTACTCTTCGCAGAAACATGTCTCACGCATGCGCAATAGGACTTAGATCTGGCAAATCTAAAAGGGTGATATTATGTTCCTGCGCGAAATTCTTGTGAATCTCTGTTCTGCGCTCTCTATGAACAGGGCAAGAGTTTTAGGATCCTATCAAACAGGAACAAAGAAATCTAAACATATTCTGGAGAAGAGTATCATCTGCTTTATTAGGGATATACTCTAGGACCACTGAGAGAATAATGTACAATAAACCCTAAATGTAGCAGTGTAATAGCAGAAATAACCCCACAATGATTAATAGGAAGAACTGAATTAAGTAATATTAGATTTCTATATGAAAATTTTCATAAATTGATAGCATTTTTTCTTACCTGTTTTTGTTGGTACAAACTACTCTTCAAATATTCATAAGGAAGTTCTTCTGTTTTAGTTGAACTTTTAGAAGTTGAAGCTTTTGATGCATCAGCAAAACAAGAATCACATACTCTGACCTGAAAAAATAACAATGACAATATTGAAATTTGAAAAAGAACACAAGTTTGGGAAATAGTACGACACGCTTCGTCATACATCTGTGAAACAAAAGCGCGACAATTAATATATTTTAACAGTATTTAATAAGATAGGGGAAATCCACTAAACCATTGAATAGTTTAAATAAATACATAACAAGTATCGCGCAGTATATTTTGATGAATAAGAAATAGTCCCACAAACGTAGGAAAAATTGTCGCGAATGTTGGGAATATGGCCAAATGCAAACAGAGAAAATATTCGCAGTAAGGGAGATAGAAAGAACGCATGGCCTTTTCCACTTCGCAACCTATTAGAACGTCTATCTAAGGGAAGGGGAAACTTCAGGTATGTTTGTCGGCCTTTACTAGTATGATGCAAGGTGGTTTATTTATGTTTGAAGTAATCCCCACCTACATCAATGCACTTTCGTATCCAAAACATCCACAACTGAAAAATTTGGAGCCAGTCATCTTTGGGATTGCTCTGAAAAAAGGGATGAATTGCCTCATCGATGTCCTCCGTAGTGAAACATCGTCCACATAAATGTGTTTTTTTAAACAGCAACTAGATCACACATGGCCAAATCAGGCGAGAAAGGCAGACGTGGAATGATTTGCACTTTATGTTAACATACAGTCAACTGTTTGCTGTGACGACATTCTCGCGTGAATCGTGACTGATTCAAGTATTTCAGGTAAATATTTTTGGTGTACCAGTTAGTTGTAACTGTTCATATACGAGGTCAGACAATTAAATTAAGTAATACTACATAATTCAGAAATAGAGTATATTTAAAAACTAAGGTATATCGCTGCGATCCGCTTCAAATTAGTCCCCTCCCGCACCTATACACTTATTCCAGCAAGTTTTCCAGTTTTCGTAACAATCCTGGAACACTTCTTGTGGGATCTCTCCGTGTACGCTCGTTACAGTTTCTTGGATATCTTCAACGGAATCAAAATGTCGACCTTTGACGAATTTTTTCATATGGGGGAATGAGAAAAAGTCGAAGGGTGACATATCTGGTGAATAGACCGGTTGTGATAACGTTGCGATGCCTTTAGACGCCAAAATCTGAGAGACACTGAACGCAGTGTGACAGGGAGCATTGTCGTAATGCAGAACCCAAGTCTTCGCAATCTCTGGACGCACTCTGCGCACCCTTTCGAGCACATTGTTGTAGGATTTACGGCCTGTCCAGGTGGTACAAACTCTTTGTGAACCACACCTTTGCTGTCGAAGAAGATTTTCACTTTGGACTTGCTCATTCTCGTCTTCTTTGGCCTTGACGCTACAGGGGACAGCCACTGTTGGCTTTGTCGTTTAGTTTCGGCGTCATATTGAAAGAACCAACTTTAATCACCAGTAATAACTCGATCGAGAAGACTAGGATCACCTTCAACCTGCCTGAGACATTGTTGCTCTAAATTTCTCTGTTCCATTTACATGACATGCACTACTCGCGCATTGTTACAAAACACTAAACAGCTGGCGAAGAAATGATCGTATGAGGTTTGTCAAGTTCTCAATCGAGAGAGTAGAGATCTGCTATTACAGTGGCGGAGTTACAGGTTCGCAGTGTGACCAGTGGCCAAGAAAAATAATCGATCATATTACTTAATCGTCTGATATTGTATTTTTAAGTTTGACTGCCTTCACTAACTCCAAAAAAAAAATTGCGGACTTAAGTTTCGCAACGGTAAGGGTAGGTCATCAGGCGCAAATTTATGGACAACTCTATGTTTCGCTAAGAAATAGTCTTTAGCTCGCTAACTCTGTGGGAGCAGCGACTCAACTGAAGTCAGAACTTCGCTAATGAAGGATGGTGGTTCTTAATAAGGCAATGATGCCAGCGCTCACTCCTATAGATAGATAGATAATTTTATTGCCATCAAAATCCTACATGGCGTGTCCAATAAGCGAAGTTACAAAATACTTACGAGATAATAAAACAGCAAATATATACAAAGAACATATAAAACATTTCAAAAATTTGACAAATATTTCACATCACTGGCTAAAATATATGATAATGGCAAAACACTAAAAAAAATATATATATATATATATATATATATATATATATATATATATATATATATATATATATATATATATATATATATATATATATATATAAATAGATAGGTCTGTATAATTTAATTTTTCATATTTCGATGAATTCTTCAACTGAATAAAAGGTCTCCTCCAGCAGTAGATCTTGAATTCTTCTTATCAACACCATTCCAGACAAACACTTCAGTTCAGCAGCCAAGTTGTTATATAGTTGTATCCCCCAGTATTTCCATGAATTTTGTGTGTTCCTTTTAATATGAAGTGGTGTTGTATACAGTTGTTTATATCTTGTTTCAAATGGGTGATAGTCGCAGTTTCTTGGAAAGGAATCCTTGTTCCTGTGCATAAATAAAAGGCACTCTCTTATATACAAAGATGGAAAGGTAAGTATTTTATGATATACAAAAATTGGTTTACAAGACTCTCGACTAACAATCCCATGCGTTATACTGATCGCCTTCTTTTGCAGGATGAAGACCCTTGATGCTTCTGGTGCCATACCCCAAAGAAGCACCCCATATAGAAGAATGCTCTGGAAGTGAGCCTAATATGCTGTCTTCATCATCTGGTGAGTGCCATCCTGTTTCGGTCTTCTAAGCATGTACAAAATTTTGTACAGTTTCTTACATGTATAATTTATGTGTGGCGTCCAGTTCAATAATCACTCCCAGGAACTTGGCACTTTGAAGTCCTGGTTGCCTTTCAAATTCAAGGGTTTCAGTTTTGTCTACATTCAGTTTCATCGAATTCTTTGTAAACCAAGTCTTAACTTCATTCAAAGCGACTTCTTTTTTATTCATTAAGTCTTCCCTATTTTTCGAGCTGATAATGATCGAGGTATCATCGCAATATAGGCACAGGTGCCCACAATTCTGAATGTCGATATCGTTTATATAAATTATAAATAGGATAGGTCCCAGCACTGATCCCTGTGGTACACCATGAACACTCCACAATTTGGATGATGTTTCCATGTTCCAGTTAACTATTTGTTCTCTGTCTGTCAAATATGACCTTATTGACCTGAACACCGTTCCTCTGAATCCTAGGTAGTGCAACTTTTGCGATAGCAGTGAATGCAGCACTGTATCAAACGCTTTGCCCAAATCAAAATTAAGCATTTCCATGATTTCGTTATTATCCAGATTTTCAATTATCACTGCTATTGCTTCCATGAGTGCAGCGGTTGTGCTTTTGCCTCTCCTATATCCGTGTTGATTTTTGTTTGTCAACTTCTGCTTCTCCATCCAATCCAGAATTCTTGTTTTTACAACCGTCTCGAAGATTTTTGAGATGCATGGCAATATGGCAATTGGCCTATAGTTTTCACAATTATCTTTATCTCTCTTGCCTTTATAAATGGGAATTATTCTTGCAGATTTGATGTCTTGTGGAAAATGACTTCTTGAAAGCACTTATTTATTGTTATAGTGATTGGATTGGCAATATCCTTATTTACACTTTTCAATATTTCGGTTGAGACATTATATACATGGATATCTACTGGGACCGTCTGTTAAAAACTTTTTAAGTTCCAATTACAATATAAAGATGAAATTTTATACGCGGCCATAGCTAGCGATTTCCATTTGAAGTGAAATATTTTCGAAGTGATACCATTTCCGGTTATACCGGAAGTGGCTCATCACTTTGTTATTTCAAATGGCAATCTACCTTTTTTATTATACATCTAGAACCGACATTTGAGCAAGGCATAAAATACCCAAGTTGTTGGCACTTATCTGTCAAAACTTTTGACAGATTTAATCATTTTTGTTATAAACTCAATTTTTGAGGAACATTTAAAAAAATTGTAGCTCGTTGATCTTTTGCACTACTGACACAATTTTTGCTTGGGTGGATAGAAGAAGTATCGAGGAATTTTTTCAACAGTCTACACATGTCAAATGTTTATTGCGTTGGTTTGTATTTTTTTTTTCAATTTGGCCATTTTCAAACAGCAATAACTCAATTTTTTCAAAAGGCAAGTGCCAATTTTTATATCGCCATCAGATGAAGCGTAAAATTTCAGATGGAATTGTATAAGCATGTACTATACCCATCTCTTATAGTTCCGAAATAATTTGGGAATATATTGAATTTTGATGATTTTGCAAGAACTAACAGAGAATGCTTTGAAATATTTGAATCAAGTAGCTGAACTGGCTACGCTCACCTGACAGGTGCCTAAAATTAATGTACTTGTCACTTCGTTCATTCGAATTTGATATTTCAACAAGAATTGTCGTTATTTCAGATTGAAAATATCCAAAAAATACAACACGTTTGGAATAAAACCACTGGTTATTCAAACGAAAATATATTTAATCTTTTTTTAATTCATTTTAGAATGTCAAAAAGTAGTGGGTAGAAATTGCAGGCAATTCAATAACCAATTTCCAAATTTACCGTATATGAGTAAAATAAAATGTCGAAGCATTAGAAGCAATTTTCTACAATTCGGATGAATAAAAATTGTAGGAACTAAGCGAACACCAATCATCGAAGATAACTACGTTAATACGAATAAATGATAGCAAACATCATAGGAGAAAACTAATTTACGATCTGAATAAATGTTCAATATGGGCACCATTTTGCTCGATACACTTGACAGCTCGTATACGAACATGATGAGTTGCCCTCCTAGTTTTCTCAGGATCAATATTACGAAAAGCATTATGAATGCGCTCTAGTAACTCTTCTTTACTTCTTACAGGAATAAGATAAACTTCACTCTTGATTTTGCCGCATAAATAAAAATCAAGGGGCGTCAGGTCCAGAGAACGCGGAGGCCATAAATTTGGTCCTTGATTACCCCACCATCTATCCTCGAACATTTCTGTTAGTTGCCGATCTACAGCTCGTGTTTTATGTGCTGTTGCACCATCCATTTGGTAATAGCAATCACTCAGAATGATAAGGGGTAATCCATCTAAAAAATTTGCTAATGTTCCTCTCAAAATTTCCAGGTATCTTTCATTAAAATTGCAAAAACGTTCACGCTGAATTTATTTTGGAAATCAATAACCTCAATGAAATGTGGATTTTTTGTGGCCCAAAAATGTCGATTTCTCCTGTTGGTTATTCCACTTTCATTGAACTTGGCTTCATCAGGCCATATAATTTTTTGCAGAATTGTCTCATCTTCTTGAAGCCGAATTAATAAATTTTCACAGAAATTTAGCCGCTTGGGAAGGTAAGTTGGTTTCAATTTTTGTAGTCTGATAAAAGAATACGGGTGCATGTTATGTTTCTTAAGGATCCTTTGAATGGAAGTATAACTCAATCCAATATCCATTGATGCTGACTTAATGGACGCATGTGGATTGGCACGAAAATACGCTAGCGTATTAATTTGATTGTCGTCGTCCTCGAGAATTGGTTTTCTTCTAGTTTCTATGTATTTTGTTCCTCCAAATTGCAGAAAATTGCTTCTAATCCTTCGAAATTTTGTTTTACTCATAGCCGCCAAATTTGGAAATTGGTTATTGAATTGCCTGCAAGTTCTATCCACCACTTTTTGACATTCGCCATGAGTTAAAAAGAGATTAAACATATCCTCGTTTGAATAATCAGCCATTTTATTATCAATCTGGTGTTTCTCAAAAATTTTCACTTCAAATTACCAACAATTCTTGTGGAAATATCAAATTCGAATGAACGAAGTGACAAGTACATTAATTTTAGGCACCTGTCAGGTGAGCGTAGCCAGTTCAGCTACTTGATTCAAATATTTCAAAGCATTCTCTGTTAGTTCTTGCAAAATCATCAAAATTCAATATATTCCCAAATTATTTCGGAACTATAAGAGATGGGTATAGTACATGCTGATACAATTCCATCTGAAATTTGACGCTTCATCTGATGGCGATATAAAAATTGGCACGTGCCATTTGAAAAAATTAGTTATTGCTGTTTGAAAAAGGCCAAATTGAAACAATCATACAAAACAACGCAATAAACATTTGACATGTGTAGACTGCTTAAAAAATTCCTTGATCCTTCTTCTATCCACCCAAGCAAAAATTGTGTCTGTAGTGCAAAAGATCTACGAGCTACAATTTTTTTAAATGTTCCTCAAAAATCGAGTTTATAACAAAATGATTAAATCTGTCAAAAAGTTTTGACAGATAATGTGCGGTATAACCGGAAATGGTAACAAACTGGGACGGTCACCTTGATATTGTGGATATCCCTGTATATAGACTGTAGATTTGGACTTCAGCAATGCTATTGTGTTAATAATTTCATGCTCTGAACACTCAAAGAAAAAGCAAGACCCAACACTATTAGGGCTTATGATTCTCGCCCTGGTACTCACATCTGAAGATGAAGTTGCCAGTTCATCACAGATCCTTTTACTGACATCTGCAAAGTAGGCGTTCATTACATTTGCATTCAGTTTGGTGTTTACTTTCCCCTTGGTATTCCCTTCAGTATAGCTTTTTATTACCCTCCACAATGCCTTATGTTTGTTTTCAGCCATATTTATATATTTCTCATTTTTGTTTCTAATTGTACTATTGATTGCCTCGCTGAACTGCCTCTTATATGATTTATAAGCGTTAAAAGATTCTCTATCCCCACTCACTCTAGATATTGTGTAAAGTGTATCTAATATACTTTTCGTCTCCCTGATTTCTTGTGTGTTCCATACTAATTTTTTGGCGTTTCTGTTAATTATTTTTTTCTTCACCAGAGGCATTCTCATATCCAGAGCTTTCAGAAAGAGATTATGGAAAGTTGTGAAAGATTCAGCAGCGTTCTTCGATTTAAGGAGATTTTCCCATTTAATCCGTGCTAAGTCTTCCTGCAGTAGGTGAGTATTATGTCCTGTTATATCTCTACTCATGATAGTTTCTCTTCTTTTTTCAGGTTCAATTGCAGCAATGGAGAAATTCAATATTTGTGCTAGATGATCGGACATATTAAGCTCTTTTGTTGTAGCATTTACAATGTTAATATTAGTAAATATATTATCGATACAAGTGGCTGTGTTTTGTCCTATCCTATCCTTTGAAAGTTTTTCTGCAACCAATCGCGTGCATATAGTTTTATGGCATCTCAAAATATACAGGATGGCACTTGTAATAAATGTGCCATGCTGAAATAAAGATCGATATTGTTCTTTCTTTTAAATTGGTTCTTGAAACATCCAAATAAGTTGAAAAAAAAATCGAAAGAAAGAATTTACCAAAGTCCCTCGGGCACAACATACTCAATGAATAAAAGAGCTCACCTCTTATCAACTAGAATGAAATTCATCTTCATGATATCTATAATTCTTACCTCCTTTTCAATTCCAAACTTAGGGAGAGTGATCGTTTTCTGAGAACATTCGCCGCAAAAAACTTGTCCGCAAGCTCTGCAGTGATGTTTGCGAGTGATGAAATTAAATTGTGTCCTACATCTGTGACATGACTCTCCATCCACCCAAGTTGGAGCGTTTGTTGCTGAAAACATTGCTTCACTTTCGCGTAAGGCGGGAAACTTGAAACCTTCCACTTTCATTTGGTTCACAATATCCTGTTAAGACATAATTTAATTATGATGTGAAGCAAATTTGTATTGATTATTCTCAGAAGAATATTCAGTATTTATTCAGAATAGTATTGCTAAGTTATTAAATCTATTAATGGTAAACCTATCAATGTTTTGAATCATTGAGAGATTGTTTGATATAGATTATATGGAAGATAGACAATATTTATGAGTTAATTTACTTACATGAAGAGCTTCAAATTTTGAATTATTTTTGAAAACATGGGACCATGCTTGAAGTAATTCCAATATTTTATTACGAATATTATTGTGACTTGTTGTTTTAGCTAATTCATGAAGAGTGTCAAGAAAAGCTTTGGTAGATAATTCTTCATGTACAGTTGGACCTACAAAAGACATCTACAATTTCTAAGAACAAGCAATATTTTTCGACATACAATTTTTCACAATACTTTCTAATACCATTAACGCATGAGATGCAGTATGAGGATTTTGACTCTGCAATTTTTTCTTTAAAAGATTTAGGGCAACTTTGGGCCTGAAAAACGAAGAAATTAGAACCCTTCAATAATTTGTATATTTTATACTAACGGAACGTCTCCTTGTCTTATCATATCACAAATATTTAACGTCGTAGGCAAATCAGATTCCATTAGCAAATGGCTAGTTGCTTTGTCTGAAACATAATTTTTATTTAATAAATCAATGGAAACAGAAGCTATTAAGAAAATACCTAGCAACTTTCCAAATTGGCCGTACCCAACCATAACTAATATTTAATATATTCTGATTAAAAAGGAACTACACGTCTTCCCGGAAAATGAATTATATCTTAATGAGTCACTCTTGTTTTTCAGTAAATGAAAAGTGTAAAGTTCTAGTTGAATGTCATGAACAGCTGATTTTGAAAGATGGAACTTTTCGATCATTAAACCTACTGTCACTATTTATTTTTCAATGGCCTGTTGAGCTATTTGAATAAAGGGATATTAGTAAAACTTTGTATTTTGTCACAAAAATATAACAAAGTATTTTAACTGAAATTAGTTCATCAATATAAACGTCTTTTTTAATAGAAATATTGGAAATGTAACATATATTTATGTTTTGATTTCAGGTTCAATCATGAAAAATATTTTTCTATGGAATAGATAGATATATCGGAACACAGAAAGTGTCTATAAATATTTCATTAATTTGCGTGTGTTGGATGGGAAAAGGAATGGGAGATGCCTTGTACTAGCGATGTAGCATGTTGACCACGTTTCATTAAAACTAGTTTTATTTTTAAATTAAGAATTTAATTTTGTTTCTCTGACATGGCCGAGGAACCTCCCTACACTGAGGATGATGAGAGTGATGATGATCCAGTTGTAGCTGAGGTAAATATATATTATTTTTAAATGTCTAAATTTCACATGTGGAATTGTTTTTCTCTAGTTTCCAGTGTTCCATTCAAGACGCCTTCAAGAAAACCTTTATTTATTTCAATATCCACTAAGAGCAGCTACTGATAAAAATGAATGTAATATTAAAAAAGCTTTTTTCAAACCACAAAATCAAGAGATGAAATTAGAATTAGGAATTGATATTGAATGCTCCAATTTCGACAGTGGAAGAGCAGAAATAATTGCACATGAAGTAGATGGTCCTCCTGAGAAGAGAAAACCAGGAGCAGAAGTTTTTTTTGAAAATGAAATTGTAGATAAGGTTCTATTAAGCTCTACTAGAGCTGTCAGAGAACCTGAAAAATATGCTGTAGCAGCTTTTAATGGAAAGGAACTTCATCTGACAACACTTAAAGGTATATATTTAAATTGAACATATATGAAGCTATGATATGAAAGTAATCAAAAATTGTTTTCAGGAATTTTTCAATTTAGGCCTGTATTTCCACATTTGGAGAAAGCTTTGAAGAAAAGAAAGCAGATGGAAGAGAATGGAAATACATCTTCTGATGAGGAAGCGGGACCAAGTAATGCAAAACAAGTTACTGTTAAATTTAAACAAAATGATGAAAGATGGAAAAACCATCAATCTACTAGTTTTAAGAGTTTGCAAGCAAAAAGTGCTAGTGAAAAATGGTTAGAATGTGGTTGGAATGAGTCGGATAGTACTATTAGTAAGGTATGAATTTGAACTATTTAGAAGTTATAAAATTTTCTATTGTGGAAAATAATGGTTATGCAATAATATGAAATTCACAAGAAATAGTATACAATGCAAGAATGACTGGTAATTATTCAGTTTAGTGTCGATAGTCAAAATTCACTGAAAAAATGTTTACTTACTAATTTTGGGTCCCAGAATACAAATCTGAAATCATTTTGCCCCGGAAGGCTATTGTTCAGGAAAAAAAAATAAATTCCTTGAAAGTCCTCTTGTCTATATCATTCAAACTCTGTAATTGCTTCAGATAATAGTTTGATACAGTGTCAATAGTCAAAATTCACTGAAAAAATGTTTACTTACTAATTTTGGGTCCCAGAATCCAAATCTGAAATCATTTTGCCCCGCGCGGCTATCGTTTAGGAAAAAACAAAAAAATAAAATTTCCTTGAAAGTCCTCTTGTCTATATCATTCAAACTCTATAATTTCTTCAATAACATGCCTTGTTATTATTACAATGGATAAAACATACACACATGTATCATTAATCAGAAATTCTAAGCTCAAATATACATTAATTTCTTATTAAAATGCTTTTCAATTCGAATGTTTATTTTCTAGATAGTTAACCCGCCATATTTACAATGATTTAATGTTCCGTGTTATACGACTTACGGCTCGAAACGATGCAAGAAAGAGATAGAATCTATCTCTCTCGTTCATAACTGAGAGCGAAATTCAAATGGGAATATTTCCAAACCTAACCTAATTAACCTAAAACCTAACCTTCTAACCTATTCAATTTAAAATTATAGATTTAAATTAGGTTTGTGTTTTGGTTAGGTTAGTTAGGTTTGGTTTGAAGAAATTTCCATTTGAATATCCCTCTCTATTTTGACAGAAGATGGCGACTACTTCACTATTGACGGGTTCATGTCACGTAGGTCTTGGACTGAAAATATGTGAAATTGTTGCCTAATATTGAGACTTCAGGGGCAATCATATCGTGACAGTGAATATGGTGGGTTAACTGTCTAGAAAATAAACATTCGAATTGAAAAGCATTTTAATAAGAAATTGATCTATATTTGAGCGTAGCATTACTAATTAATGGTACATGTGTGTATATTTTATCCATTGTAATAGTAACAAGGCATTTTAATGAAGAAATTATAGAGTTTGAATGATATAGATAAGAGGACTTTCAAGGAAATTTTGGGTTTTTGTTTTTTCCTAAATGATAGCCGAGCGGGGCAAAATAATTTCAGATTTGGATTCTGGGACCCAAAATTAGTAAGTAAACATTTTTTCAGTGAATTTTGACTATTGACACTGTATCAAACTATTACCTTGCTTCATTTAAATGCTTTGTTACTATTACAATGGATAAAATCTCCACACAAATACCATTAATCAGTAATACTACGCTCAAATATTCATTAATTTCTTATTAAAATGCTTTTCAATTCGAATGTTTATTTTCTAGTCAGTTAACCCGCCATATTTACAATGATTCAGATGTTATATGATGTACGGCTCAAAACGATGATTTTACCTAAGACCTAACCTACTAACCTATTGAATTCAAAATTATAAATTTATATTAGGTTTGTGTTTTGGTTAGGATAGTTAGGTTTGGTTTGAAGAGATTTCCATTTGAATATCCCTCTCTTTTATGACGGGAGATGGCGAGTACGTCAATATTGACAGGTTATTGTCATGTAAGTCTTGGATTGTAAATGTGTGTTGTTGCCTAATATTGAGAATTGAGAGGCAATCGTATATGGAAAGTAAATATGGCTGGTTAACTGTCAAGAAAATAAACATTCGAATGAAAAAGCATTTTGATAAGAAATTAATGTATATTTGAGGATAGAATTACTAATAAATTGTACATGTGTGTATATATTATCCATAGTAATAGTAACAAGGCATTTTAATGAGGCAATTATAGAGTTTGAATGACATAGACAAGAGGACTTTCAAGAAAATTTTATTTTTTTTTCCTAAACGATAGTCTTCCCGGGCAAAGTGATTTCAGATTTGGATTCTGGGACCCAAAATTAGTAAATAAACACTTTTTCAGTGAATTTTGACTATCGACACTATACTACGTTGATCACTTTTGCGCATCCAGTAGCGAGTTGATGGGAAATGTTTACCGAACGATTTAAATTTCAGCCAGTGTTGCCAGATCTATTTTCCTGGTGGAGTTTTTCAACTGCAGTGATTTTTGAGTTATTCAATATCTCGGTTATTATTGAAGTTACATTAAAAGTATTTTCACATTCAGCCACTTTTTTGAATGGATTGCAGTGGATGGGCCATTTTTTTTCTATTTGGCTTGACATAGACATAAGAGTGTAATTTTAATTTTTTCATTGAATTTCTGGTTTTGGGCTTGTTCAGGGCGTTCTCGAAAGATTTGCAATTGATATTTAACCTATAGCTGCGGTAGGCATCTTTCCAGCCGATGCAGAGAATTTTATCGAGTATTCTATTACTCTTTTTGTTTGAATACTGACAAAGGTGTTGATGCTCAATTTTTTCCCAATCTTGTTATGCAAAAAAATTCCCCCTGGGGATTACACCAACATTTATACTACATCCATATCTTACCTGGGATTCGAACCCGGACCCTCGGCGTGGAGTCAGTACCTCTACTGACTTATCCACAGTGGAAGATCTTCCCCTTTTTTGAATTTTTGTTAAAGTCTGTTAAAAAGGACAAGTAGCTTTTAGAACCATAGAACATTGAGAATCATATAATAACCATGAGCAAACTAATTCAATAAATGCTTTGATTTCTATTGGATCCCACCAAAAACATAAATTGTACAAAAATGCAAGTCTCGCAATGTAAACACTTTGCCGTAAAAAGGTGTGAGATATATGAAACCAAGTCTATCATTTCAGTTAATATCCACACATTTGTATTTATATAGGAAAAAACATAATGACTTGGTAATCGCATAGCAAGATATTATAAAATTGGGCAGCAACCTCATTTTCAGTATTTGGTATTACTGTTGCTCCATCCAATCGAGGATATTATTCTTTGAATATTGTAAATCCTATGTTATTGTGTTGTAGAGCAATTGCCAAGTCATTATGTTTTTTTTCTATATAAATACAAATGTGTGGATATTAACTGAAATGATTGACTTGGTTTCACATGATATCTCACACCTTTTTACGGCAGAGTGTTTTCATTGCGAGACTTGCATTTTTATACATTTCATGTTTTTGGTGGGATCTCATCTCTTTTTGTAAATAATCATTGGCTACCTTTACGAAGGATGAACATGATCAAGAGATTAAGCAGATTATTTTCTATCGCAAAAGGACTGGTTGAAAAATTTTTGATAGCATTTGATTTATGATTTTTTTCAATCATAGAATTGTAGGATTTAATCTATGCGCCACACACCATGCCACTACCACTATTCAATGTAATATATTTAAATTCAATTTCAATATATTCATTTTCAATTATGGCTATTTTGAATCAAAAAAAGCCTATGTCGTGGATACATTATCTACAATATAGATATTTCCCCCAAACTAGGAGGCCAAAGTAAGCCGCACAATGGTGTCTTGTTGCGTATTGTTGGTTGCCTAAAGAATCGTTTCTTAAGGGGCGCGACGGTTCAACTCTTTCTTCCACAGAGGCCGCCTCAGACGTTCAATTGCGATATTGAAAATATTATTGATCGTGTAAGGATGAAATATTGATGGTTTACTTCCATATTAATGGTTTACTTCCATATTGATGGATTGATGTCAATATTTTTGATATAAATATTGACAATATTATTGACCGTGTGTTAAAGTATTTTTTATGGCGTAGGAATGAGCGGACTTCTGTTTATGATCTGAGTGGCGGAGGAATACACTTTTAGTGAGGTTATCAGGTTTGTTTGTTTGTTGTTTGTTTTTTCTTTTAACGATGTGCTCGGGAACTATGCCCATTTACACAGGTGGACCTACAGCTTATAGTGGATTCCGAACCACTCTCCTAGACCGTGTAATGATAACTGCCACCACAAGGATTACAAGTTATCTGGTCTTCGGAAGTTTATGCCCTCTATAGGCGACTCTGTCAAATTCAAAGACGCATACAACACCCAAACCTTCGCCGGAATCGAACCGGCAGCCGCATGTGTACAAACTGGGAAGCGTGTGATCTTCCCACCTGGCCACAGCGGTGGTTAGGTTATTCGGTTAAACCAGTTCTAAGTTTTATGTAATTTATGTGGAAGTTATGACTCTTCAAGAGAATATTAGTGGTCGAAACTTTTGCAAATTCTTCCCAGAGCCATACAAATGATGTGGTACCGTTAGTTTCACGACAACAAGGATATTATACGTACCTTTCTCAAAGTAGTTTTCCAAGGTGAGGAAGTACTAGGTATGTGCGAAGCTTGAATTCAGAAAACAAAGCCTGGATTCTAGAATTTTCGAATTTTTTCTTACCCTGTGGGATAAATAATGACTAAATCCAAAATTTGAAGTATATGTGTATGCTAGAAGTTCTCAAACAATGAGATGATCAGTGAGTCAGTTATTACAGAAAGAGGTGAAAATGAAGAAGTTCGACAGTCTGTAGTTTCTATAATATAGGTGATATGAGCAAGAAAATTTGTGAAACGGGTAATTTTGGTAGTATCCCTTGAATAATGAAGGCACAGCTAATCTGCTTCATCCACAACCAAGTTATAGAAGGTCGAAAATGCTCTGAAACGGTTCCTGAAAAGGATGGTACGGCCGTGCGTTTGTGTTTTGTTGGTTTACTTTTCACGATGTTTATGTAATTCTGCTTTTTGCTCGACTTGGCGGGGGCACTGCCGTTCCCCCAGATTGGGGAAAATAACTCAGTCCATGCAATCTCGCAAATTGTATTATAACGATCGCTATCCATTGAAGAACTCTTGAAGTTCTATGGTTCGAAAGTCAACATTTAATTTTGCTGGAGGAAATGCGAAAATATTGAGTTTTTTTATGAAAAATATGTAATGAGAATAATATGATTATTATTATGAGAGGAAAAGGAATTTCTCAATTTACAAAAAAGTTTAAATAATGTAAAAACATTTTGACGTAAATTTCATAACCGAGATATCGAGTATGGGCGACATTAGGAAGTTATCAAAATTCGTGAATAACTCGAAAACCACATCAGAATTATCTTATTAGATCTATGAATACTAATGAATTAATATAACTGAGATGGTGTTAGTGGCACCCTCAAAATGAATGAAAAGAATATATTGTACACTGTAGAATTCTCAATTTATTACCCTGTAGTATCAGCTAAATAGTATAGGTTCTACTTCACAAAAAAAAAACTCTGAAGCAATTCATATTCTGCACTCAGATTGTCAGAAAATTTATACCAAACAAGGGAGAATATTTTCCCTCAACCTCATCCATCATTTGAGAGGTCAGATTCGAATAACGTTTAAATATTCTGAAAACTTTAGATTTTGAAAACATCTTCTGCTATACCTCACTACCTTGTCTGAAAGAAGTCAAAATATGTATTTGTTTATCTAGATAATCAATCGCGAGTTCCTGAGCCCACTTGCGAAAAAATACGAATCACGCGTGTCCCTTCCGCTCCCGAGAAGTTACGCCCCTGATTAGGAGTTGCTATCGGTTTTACGTCGATAGTATATCTTATCCTTCGCTATTTCATTTTCAACGATAGGTAATCTAATCCCCGACGTGAGATAAATTGTGGCAACACTGGCTACTATTCAAATACTTTCGGGAAACATATGCTCGACTCGTAAACAGCAGAATTACCTAAGTTTTTGATTAATTTTTTTTCAGGTTCAAAAACTTAAGTTATTAGCAGAGAATCTTGAAGATACAAATCAAGCAAATTGTTTGACTGATAAGGAATATGTGAGACTTTTAGTACCAGAAGATCAGGAACAATCTTCTGTAGAGCCTGCCCTACCCTCTCATGTAATGTCTCTTCATGCCCTTAGAGCGTTGCCATTATTAGAGCAATGTAGATTGTTGTTAAAAGATGGTAAGTTTATTGAACGTTTTACAGAAATCAGTTATTTTTTTATGAAGGATTTCTGAATCAAAGTTCAGTCTAGTGGAATGAACTCAAAGAAAATTTCTAGTTTTTCTCCAAATTTCTCCTTTTTTCATTTCCAAATTTCCATTCAATAAAGAGAAGACCCATGCAATGTCATATTGAATTTAAGAAAATCAGAGAGTCAAATAAAAAATATTTGCTGGGATCCAATTTATAGCAAAGATGATATAATGAGTCTACTAAAGTTTTCATCGAGGCTCTTCAAAAGGTCATTAATGACAGTACTTGCAGAGTTAAGAAACACTCGGCAAATAAATCATGGATTATTAGAGGTCTCTTGAGGTGCATAAAACATAGGGACAGACTTTACAAAAACTGGCAGAAAAATAAAGAGAGTACTGTTCTCCTTAACAAACTCAAAGCATTTCGAAATGTACTAAATACTGCAATGAGAAATGCCAAGAAAAGTTTTGTGGAACAAGAAATTGAAAAGAGTGCAGACTCATCAAAAGGCCTGTGGAAAACAGTCTCCAAATTCCAACACAAGGAAAGGCCAGTAATAAATTCAATAGAAAATGAAGGAACAATTGTCACTAATAAATCAGAAATGACAAACTCTTTCAATAGCTACTTCACAGACATAGGTGAAAAATTAGCAAAAAAGTAATAGACCTCTAAAAACCTACATTGGGTAAGACATGCTCTAATTCAATATACCTGGAGCCTATAGAAATAAAAGAGATAATCAACGTCATTAAAACCCTGAAAAATAACGAAGCACCTGGAAACAACAGGATTACAGGTGAAGTACTGAAATTATTAGGCAATAAAGCTCTTGAGACATTAAATACATTTTAAATAAAATTTTCACAACGGGAAATTTTCCACAGTGCTCAAAATATACAATAGTAGAACCGATATATAAAAAGGTTCCAAACATTAAACTGAAAACTATAGACCGATCTCTCTGACCAGTAACATAAGTACTCGAAAAATATTGAAAGAGAGAATGCTTCCCTTTTTAAATAAGTACAACCTACTAGCCAACAATCAGTATGGATGCAGGAAAGGCACCTCAACTGAAGACGCTATACTTCATGTCACTTCGCGCCTTTATAGTTCACTGGACCAGAGCGAGGCAATTTTAGTGCATCTTTTAAACCTTGCGAAGGCTTTCGATACAGTGTGTCGCTCTAACTTGTTGAGCGTTGTTTTTGGGGTAAGAAGTGAATGGAAGCCCATCAGTTTTGGGGTACCTCAGGGTACAGTCCTCGGTCCAATCTTGTTTACAATTTACATGAACGACTTACTCTATATGGAAACATATGTGAGTTTCGCAGATGATACTGTTATCATCTACAGAGAAGCATCATGGGATAAGCTGAAAAACAAAGCCGAAAAAGACTACTCACATTAAATTATGAAAAAACCATATTCTTACCATTTTCCTGTCACAAGGGTAATCTCCCTCGTTATGACTCTCTTAAGATCAATACTAAAAACAAAACTGTCACCATAAAGGCCTTGCAAGTCACATACTTGGGTATCGTTATAGACTCTCACCTGGGCTGGGTTTACCACGTAGAGAGCATATGCAACAAGTTGATGGACCTTATGTTTGGATTTTTCAGAAATATACTTGGTCTGAAAAACATGAAACTCATGATGTACGCTGGTTTGGTGGAATCCATTCTGCGGTATGGGATAGTCGCTTGGGGAGGGCTGAATCGGTTATATCTGAAAAAGGTTGAGGTTGTACAAAGAAGGCTACTTAAGATATTAGCAAACAAAGATAATATTTACCCTGGTGACCTGTTGTATTCTGTCACCAGTAAATTTAATGTAACACAGTTTTTTGATGTTTCCTTACTTACCTATCAATATCAAAATAAATATAATTTGGTGTCACAACAGCATCACCACAGAACAAGATCTACCGGCAGGAGTAACATAATAGAACCGTTTGCTATGAAAAGTATTGGCCAAAGAAATCTCTTGTTTCTTAGCCAAGACTATTTAATTCAAAAAAAGCATAAGAAGTATGTTAAGACATCCTCCAATAACCCTTGAACTTGAAGCTCGAATATACTTACTATTAAAAAAAAAATACTGGATAATGGTTGTTGTTTTGTTGATAATATTGTTTTTGTTGTATGCTATTATTGTATTGCTGGTTGTTCCCTGCGGACAGGTTTACCTTTGTGGGGACAACCAGAAGGCAAAATTATGCATGCAAACTTTTCTAAGGCCATATTTAACAAATAAAGAAGGGTGATCCTGTCTCTTATGGTGACAATTTTCTGCGTATCTAAAATGGGTCGATCGGTTCAATCAGCTGTTTGCCTAATACATTTGACCTGTATTCAATGTTGCCAGATTGGTGGCATATTCTTTTCACATTGGAAGTATTCTCATCTTGTCATAGGAATCATAAGCGTTATTTCGATATCATATTTATAACAAATTATAATGGTGATTCTACAGATTTCACACCTATACCTCGCATTCGGCTACGAGTCGATCAGATGTTCAACCCGAACGTGTTTGAATTTGGGCGTACGTTGCCAGATTACTACATCGCTACCAAATGAGAATTATTAATTTCTGATAGGGATGTCCATGAAGAAAGTATATTAAGATTCTTTCAACCTGATACATCTACTGACTCAAGATTAAAAGTGTCTTGATATCTTACAAATGTTTAAGATATCTGTTTTCTATAATTTCGAAATACTAAATTCTTGTTTATGTTGCTATTGGACGAATTAACGAATACCGAATTATTGTGATTCTATCATTCATTTATTTTTGTCCGTTAGGTTGTTACGCTTGTTTCTATAGGAAGCAATTAATTCAATTTACATTACATTACATTGGAGGGGGTCGTTTGGCTTTGCAAGCCTTTCCGAACTGCGATCAAGTTGGTCTTTTGTTCATAATCCTTCTTTATTCATTTCTCTGTAGATCTAGTTTCCTTACAAAATTAAGAATCTCCCTGAGAGCTTTCGCTGTTACGTCGTGCGGCTCTAGCTTGTCGCTACCGAAGTGTATATGTCTTTGACGGGCAGTTGCGATGCAATTGCAAAGAATATGTTTGGCAGTTTCATCGCCCTCTTTACAGATTCTGCATGTTGCCGTTTTCGATTTGCTCATTTTACTGAGATGGTACCTCAGTGGGCAGTGTCCAGTAAGAAGGCCTGTTATAGTCCTCAGCTCGCCCCTAGAGAGATCGAGAAGCTGTTTTGTCTTCTTTGGCGAATAGTCAATGAACTTTTTCGCTTGTCTTTGGCCTGGAGTTTTCCTGCAGTATTCTTTTTTGCTAGATTCTTCCCATTGTTCCAGTTCCTGTCGTCTGTGCGGCTTGCTTAGACCGCAGAACTGCTCAGGTCCGATGGGTGGGATTCCTGCATCTGATCTAGCTTGCATGACTGTGAGAGTATAGCCCAGAGGCACTGATGACGAGTACTTGGGTCCATATATGCCTGCTCCTGTTACATTAATCGTTTTTGATCCGTCCGTGTACCAAATGGAGGATTTTTGGTCTAATTGATTTATTTTTCCCTTTACGATGCGGCGGTCTTCTATGGCCACTTCGAAGGGTGTGTGAAAATCAAACTTAAGCGACATTATATCCGATGGTTGTGATAAGATTTCTGGCGCTATGTAACTCAGAATCCCCAGGTGTCCCTTCAGATCACCAGGTAATAGTTTTTTTTGTGTCTTGGAGCCGTA
The DNA here is from genome assembly GCA_013387265.2 of Cryptolaemus montrouzieri. Lineage (NCBI taxonomy): Eukaryota > Metazoa > Arthropoda > Insecta > Coleoptera > Coccinellidae > Cryptolaemus > Cryptolaemus montrouzieri. The sequence goes on along the minus strand of JABFTP020000062.1, from coordinate 13,776,546 downwards.
ATGCCGCCATCAACGCCTCCTTTTTCAATTTTATATGAAGGGGAGGGAGATTTAGGATTACCTCCAGTGCAGTAGTAGGGGTGCTTCTCATAGCCCCTGTTATACCCACGCACGCTAACCGCTGCAGTTTTGGCAGCTTGTTTTGTGTAGTTTTTTCTGATAATTCAATTTCAATTCGTCATATCCACTAAGTATTGAAGACTCTCTTCGTAGTTGGTAATTTGGTATTCTGAATTTTGTTTTTATTCTATCACTTTCTTTCGAAAATGATATTAGAATTGACCTTGTAGGATATTTTATGACACGAAAACAACCCTCACAATAATAATTATAAAACAAAACGAGACAGTTTTGTCAACTTTTCACAATATATTTTCACAAAAACAGCGGTTTCGACCTTAGGTCGTTTTCAAGGGAATACCTATCATGTGAAAATGACCTACGCGTCGACACCGTCTTTCTAAAACTAAATTGTCAGAAGTTGACAACATTGACATTTGTTTTTATTTGTGCCTGTTATTGTGTTCTCATACTAGCGAACCAGTGCCTCCAAATATTGTTTTCCAAGTCTGACAACACTGTATGAAATTCAAATGCGTTCGAACAGGTGATTGGGCCGATTGACTCGTGTTGGGTGATCAGACAATGGTCAACATAAAAGGCAGGATCATCAAAAAAAGAATCAACGAATTATCTTTTTTATCACTTGTTATAGAAAGTTCATATTAAAATCATAATATTTGCAATTTTCCGAATTTTCCTTGCAACTTCCCCGACTGATATTCCAGAATTTTGATAATATCGTAACAAACAAAAAAACAACCTAATATATAGTTCTTTTCGTCAGTTAGGATTGGAAGTTCATATGAAAACGGTTTTTCAGTTTTTTCCGAATTTCTTCCGCTATTGCTCCCATTATTTTTTATTCTATGATCAATAAGAAAAGAACAAAAAAAGGGTTACTTAAATATATCGTTCCTATAGTAGGTGATGGTTAAGGATGAGGAAAACAAATATCATAATTTTTATAGATTGTTTGGATTTTCCTATTAATTTTGTCATTTTCCTAATTTTTTTCTCCTGAGAAGTCTACCATTATAACAAGCAAAATAAATTTTTATTTCTTGTATCTTGAGTTTAATTTTTCCTGAATTTAAAATTTCTAAGGAATTTTTCCAATTTTTTCTTCATTATAACCTAATTCCAACTATTATGAACATTTTAAAACAAAACAGTCAAGTCAGTGATTTAAGTAATGCTTATTTACACCATTTATTTTCTATTTATATAGAATATGTAAAGATTTCAATTTACTAAAATATTTGTTGTTTTAGCTCAGATAATTCAATTTCAACAAATCATGATGCTCTTAGCTGGCTGTGCTGGCTTGACTGCAGATGTTTTGCTGAAAACTTTACCAAAATGTGCAGTTTTGGTGAGAGGCAACTGGGTGGTAAAATCAGAAGTTCTTTATCCTCCAAATACTCTTTCTGCCACTAGTGGTGTACCCTCAGATCACATGTGTAGAGCTAGGGATTATGTGGTGAGTTGATAAGGCGATTAAGATAATTATATAATTTAGAATATTTGTTTATGTTTTTAGTTGTTACTTTCATCTTTAAAACATTTTCAAGTAGCACCTCCATATCATGGGATGGTGCTCTAGTTTTTCTTTCAAAGTGTTTTATTCAATAAAGAAGTGACATAAGCTAGAACACTATATTCAGGAACTCCAACTAGGCCTAAAACTGATTTACAGATAGTGTCATAAGTTGGGTTATGCTTGGGGAATATACACTCCGTACTTTTCTTGAATCTTGGACTCATGCAGAAATATTTTAGGTTGAAATTAGGGCACCCCCACCTCCTAGATTTTGGGCTCAGTTGCAGATCCTAAATATACTTTATTATAATATTGAATAATGGGTTATTTGACCATAGAATAATACAGAGGTGTTCAAATATCCAAGTAAACAATTTCAGGGTATGTTCAATAATCGGAGGATGGAATTTATGACGATTTTAGTGTCTTTAAATGAAAGTAATCATACTTTAAAGTATTTAATGTTGATATATTGTGAGATTTGGATGATTTTTCATAATTTTCTCCATGTAAAAATTATAATGAATTGAACAAACCTCTTGCTAACTTCAATTTATTTTTCATTTCTCACAAAAACTTCATTTCAATGTGAGGTGAAGGAAAAGGTCGCCAGTAAGATTATCCTTTCATAAGTCTTGAAAATTGCTCTATATTTTCCAATTGACATAGTTTTAACTTCCGTTCTCAACAGAAACACTCTTGACAAATTCTTTGAATTATAGGTGGCATGTGGGTTTTGGTTATGAAGGTAGTCTGGAGTTCCCCAAACTTTTTTCTCATAGTCTATTTGTTTCCTTTTCCGGTTTTGGGTAGATATCCTGCCTAGCTAATATTGTTATTTGGAAATCCAAAATTTTTTGATATATTTTCGACTCACTGGTGAGTACAGTGAAGTGTAGAGATCCACTATAAGGACTGTTTATACATGGTGGTTTCACTAGAGTAGTAGGTAACATGGTACCGATTTTAGAACGGCTACACACGGAACTGCAATCCTCTCAAGCATGCTTAATGAATCATTTTACACGAGTATGCACAATTTCCTGTTGAAACTGCACGGTACAAATATGAAAAGCATCAGTTTATGCCGCAAATATGTACCTCCAACGACGACGCGCTTGCTGTTAACCTTGTCCAGGAGAAAAAAATGCGAAAGAAGATCCGTGATATATGGCGTACAGAATGACTAATGAAAAGAAAATCGTATTCCTTACTCAGTAAATTGATTGGTGTAACTATAATCGAAAAAAAATTATCTGGCTTTTATCAAAGTTGGAGAAAAAAGTGTTTCTTGATATGCTAAAAAGTCAAACAAATGATAATGCTGGAGTGAAAGCCTATATATTTCATCAGTAACAATGTCCAAGTGAAGAGACTTTTTTCATTTATAATTGGTCCCAAATAAATTAATCTGATTAATAACTGCATCCTTCTCGATGTTACTATCAATTGATCTATATTTACTCTGTGTACAGTCAAATTCGCTCAATGGTGTACCGCTTCAAGTAATATTCAACTTATTAGAGTAGACAGGGGAGGTCCCGATTCAATTTCAATCAAATTCTGAGTAAACGGTTTTGTATCCGATTGAGAGTTTAAAAAAATGTTTTCCACTTAAAGGCATATTGGATCAGTTTGAAGATCATAAAGTTTCATGTGCACACCTATCTGGTGTGTAATCCAATTTGCTCTTCCGAAGAAATGCGTTTTCGCCAAATATCCATTCAAAGATTAGGTTCTAGTATTCATTTTGTTGGAAAATATTGACCAGGGAGATTTGGTTTTGTGAATTTATACTCATATATTGTTTATATTATTTTTGAACTACCCCTGATATATAGTCATTTCAATTTCCTTTTATACTTATGAAAAACATTGTAAATATTATGAATTCGGTTGAAGACTCTTAACTGTAACATTAATTGCCTTCAAATATGAATTTCACTTCTGTGAGATCATATAATGAGATTACCCAGTTAATGGCATAATTTTGTCCCAGAATAAGCGAACCTGTAACACCACATGAGTGGGCGCCTGGGAAGAATTGAGGTGTCTGTTTACTCGCTTCTTGAAGAGGGCCAAATTGTAGAATGTTGGGAAGATGTTGGACGGAAGCGAGTTCTACAGCTCACCGGCTCTATAAACTAAGGAATTCTTATAGAGGATTGAGGGGTCGCTAAATGTACCGCGATATGATGAGAACTCCTTGATAGCCTAGTGTTGCGGCAAAACTTGAGTTTTCCCGGAACAAGGTCATTCAGCTCCTTGGAGCATCTTCCGTGGAACTGTCTGTAAAACAGAGAAAGGTCAGCAACTTGTCTTCTGACAGCGGTTGGAGATCGCGGGTGATCTCCGGGTGGTCGATAAGACGCACAGCCCGTTTCTGCACACTATCCAACATCTGCAACGATTGTTTGGGCGCAGATCCCCATACATGGGAACAATATTACAAAGCAGGTCGAGTCTGCGTATCTTCTGTATAAAAGCAACAGCTGAGATGACGTGAAGTATCGCTTGGCTCTGAAAAAAAACTAAACTAGCAGATGCAGACTTAGCTATTGCTGATACATGTTCATGCCAGCAAAACCCGGAGTTGGTCGTTATTCAGAGAAGGTGCATCGAATCTTTGGATGCAATTTCTTGGTCTTGCATCATTAGAGGAGGTTCTTCAGCGGGGACCTTTCTAGAAAGCGTATTTGCTTACGTCTTGCTCGTGTTGAAGCTCACCAGGTTCAATTGACCTCACTCCGATGTGCTCTGTAAGTCAGTGTTTGGGTTATTGATTTGTTGACATCTCTGACGCTGAGATTCCGCAGCCGTAAGCGGCCGCAGACTACTGAAAGACGAAACCAGGGTACAATCGTCTGCAAAACCGAAGATCTTGTTCTCTATAGATGTTAGAAGATCGTGTATCTGCAACAGAACCAAGGTTGGCGAAAGAATGGATCCCTGAGGTACTCCTGCTTGCAACTGTAAACAATCAGATGTTATATCGTCGACAACTTGTATTGATCTATTTGAACTATTTGAAAGAAGAAAGCTACTTATACAACCCCGCAATTTTTCGGGAAGCCCATATCCAGCAAGTTTATCCAACAAGGCTGCATGCCAAACCCTATCAAAGGCTTTAGAGATGTCGAGGGCTATTGGTCTAGATTCCCCATGCTTTTCCATCGTTGATGTACAAAGATGAGTGACGTAGGCGAGCAGATCTCCTGTCACTCAAGATATTGGATGTGACTTTGGACATAATGGCAAGAAGTGCAACAGGTCGGTAGTTTTGGGGTAAGGACTTCTTTCCTTTCTTTGGGATCGGTTGAATGTAACTCCACGTGCTGCATTCTTCTTCGCCGTATCCTGATACTTCGATGATTCAATTCGCCAAAGACATTACCAATTTTGTTTTACACGAAGAAAGTATTTCTTGATCTTCTCCTTCAAATTGCATTTGATAATAAAAGCAAGAGCTCATTCATGGCTTGTTCGTACAAGCCACATCTACACACGCTTTCACAAACAGGTTTGTTTACACAAGTAAAATGCTTGCATACATAGACGCTAGAATTTATTTGTTCTTAACGTGTGTAGCTGCTTTTATATGCTCAAGTTTCCACAAGTTCGAAGAATTTGTGATCACAAATCAAAATATTTACAGAACTTACATGTAAAACCTAAGCAATAAATCATCTATGTATGCGGATTATTCCATTAATGGAAAATCACATGTCTAATGAAATGGAATGATCTCATGTAGCACCAATCATTTTTTCTCTGACATGCAGGCTTCCGTCGACCCCTAGGGGTCGTTATAGACGACTTTGAGTATCAATGATGTTACTTAAAGCCGTAACATTTCAGTAGGTTGAAATGGATTTCTTGTTTAATTTCGAAATACTCGAAATTAACTACACGTTCATTATGAATGCGTAATCTTGTTCCGAATTATTCAGTCAACTAATCGCTATATCCAAAAGTTGCATTAGCTTAGTCAACTTTCAATGGCTCAAGATACGATTTCAATGTTACTAAAAGGACGTTTCAATCGTGATTGCTATAATGTATTTACCACTTTTACGCTCCTCCTTACTTCTGCGCAGCTCTAGGCGTAGTGAGGATTCACATTCAGCCCATGAAATCTTATTAAAGGGCTGGCTGCTGGAAGCGGCAGCGAACTCCCTTCAAAACCTTCAACCAAGGGAGCAGCAGGTATCGAAAGGGGTTGTGGCAGTGATACTAAGCTGTTCACATACTCTCGCTACCCTTTTTTTGCAGACATCTCTGCTCACTTCTGCAGAAATGAGCTGAATTTAAACAGAGTCTAATATTATAGAGCTTGATATTCTAATATTAGTTTGAGCATCTTATTTACTGCTATATTGCATCTTATTTTGTTATTTTAGTGTCTTATGAATTCCAATATTTCACAACATTTCATTTCTTCGATAAAGCACGTCTTTTTCAGTTCCAATTATTTCGAAAAAGAATTATTTCAATAATTTTCTTTCAGCTCTACCTGTTCACAAAACACCAGTATGTAGAACGTAAAAAGGTGTCGTCAGTGATGAAAATTCCAGCAGAAGAAGTTAAGGAAATCTTTACGGGTATCTCTAAGTTACGTCACAACAAAGGTTGGGAACTAACCTTAGGAACTGACAATGATTTTATAGTAAAGCACTCTGATATAGTTCAAAGGCAAACGCTTCTGTGGGAACAAAGGTATATCCAACTTAGTGATTTTTTGAAAGACAAAAAACAAAGACGGAAAAGTAAGAGTGAAAGTAAAAGTGTTAGTGAAGATACAGTAGTTAAAAAAAGTGCACATTACAATAGTTCTGACAATGAATCTGGCACGGAAAAGAATAAATCGCCTGTCGTTCCTAGGAAAAGAATTAAAAAAATGAGTGAAAGTACTGATAATTTGTGATAATAGATTAAGTCACTATAAATACATTGAAAGTCTCTTATAACTAAGGGAATAGAAAAATGTCGTTATTATAAATAATAGATATTAGTTTTATTTATTTTTTACAATTATTTTTATGTAATAATTAGTGATGAAACAGAGTAACTATCAACTTTTCGTAGAAAACTGTAGCACAATCTGTTTCAAATCTTATAAATTGTTATGTGATTTTCTATGAACATATTCTCAAATTTTCTACCTGTATTTGAATAATAGTATCATCATGTTTTGGTTTGAATAGTTTGTGTATTTATATTCGAATGCATTCAATTCTGCGAGTAATAATTTTTCCTTTATTTAAAGTTGAAAGAAATCATAATTCTCTAAGGAAGTTGGCAATATTTTTTGTACAGTCATGGAGCTGAAATTGAAATTAGAATGGAAGGAAGCCATTGTATTTGCTGTATTTCAATAACTTTAATATTTGCTGTATTTCAATAACTTTAATTATATGAGAACAAAACGCTTAAATATCAAATTCTGTATAATTAGTTTGTTAATTTTCTATTGTAATTAATTATCTTCCATTATAAGTGACTTTCATTGTAGTTTTGTTAATTGAACCACTTCTAATTGAATTGTATTTTTCAAATTCTGTTACATTATTAAAGCTGAATCCTGATAAATGATGAAGTCCAAGTAATATTTTATTGAGTATGAAGATATTTTTAAATTATACAGGGCGTTTTCAAGTGATCTGAAATATTGCGATTCTTTCTTCAATTTTAAGGTTAAAAGTTGATATAAACAGAAAAGCTTCCGTTTTAGTGAAAAGGAAGTCAATATTAATGATTTTGTTGATGGATTTATTTTATAGAAATTCATTTTAATACAAATAAAATGAAACACTTTTGTCTGATTTCCACAATGTTTATTTTGATACACACGACTGGTTTCGACAGTTACGTCATTTTCAAGTGTCTAGAACTAACAGTTTTGAGAAAAAATGTGTTAACTATACCTGTTTTAAATGATGAGTAGTGGGGCGTGATTTAATTCTAGTTGTGGTTCTAGCACCAGACACTCAAAAATCACGTGACTGTAGAAACCGGCCATGTGTATTGAAAAAACATTGTGGAAATGAGACAAAAGTGTTTAATTTTATTAATATTGATCTTTTAGTCGATTTCGTTGAAATTCAGCAGTGATATAGAGGTGGAAGGCTAATTGGGTATTCATAAGTTTAAAAATAATCTGGAGTCTAATGAGTTTATTATTAGGTTCCAGATTATTTTTTATACAAAATGCCAGTGATGAGTATTAACTGAAATAGTTTTTCAAATTAATAACACTTATGTTTCAAGTCCGAAACTAAAAGATTTAATTGAATTTAATCTGATTGAAATGATATGAAAAACAGTTTCTCTTAACATCGAACATCGTAAGTATAAGCACTTGTGTGGCACATCTATCATATGAACAGCTTTGCCATATGGAATTTTTCAGGAAATATGGGCGTAGACTTACTAACAGGAATGGTTTCTTTTTAACGATCTTTCATGGTTGTCTCTGATTCTGCAAATGATAAACATTTGGAAATAAATTGCTAGCCTTAATATCTCTTTTTGAAAATAATAAACGACTTCAAGTCAATGCAACATTTCAGTGGCATTTTTTTTTTTATTTTTGTCTGTTTATAAAAGCATTTGAACACATATCTCTCGTCAGTTAATCCCATATTGGCATTGTAATCTTTCATTGAAATTGGAATATGACTCTTTTGTAATGATCCATCCTTCAGTTTTTAGTGTCAGATATTGATTGGTGAGAAAGAAAACTAATTATGTTTCATTTAAGGTAAACTTCTAAATATACAAAATATTTCATAATAAGATGCCTATCAAGGTGGTGAAAAACGATTTCAAGAAAAAATTCATATAAACATGGATTAAACAATGTTTCGTTTCTGAGATACAGAGTGTAGAGGTTTTGAAATATTCTTCAGTTTATTCTAATAGCAACTCCAGTTTTTCAAATTTTCTACCGAACTATCTATTGAAATCTATATCAATGAATAAACCGAACATTTGTGATAGAATACAAGTGGATATTTTCTGCAGTTCGCAGAAACTGGACCACCCATATATAGGGTGATCCAGTTTCTATAGCGGAAAACTTACGAGACCTATATAGAATCAAAAATAATATGGGTTTGCTATATAAACTATATTCGAAAAATGCTTTGTTGAAGAAATACTGGGTTTTCAAGTTTGGTAAAAAAATATTTATTGATTCCCAATTAAAGGAAATAATAACTAAATTACTAACTCATAATTCCAAAGCTCCAGAGCATGTAAGAAACATTGTGAACCCTCAAAGAGACCCACACAATCTGTGCCTCGCCAGGTATATCTCACTGATAGATGTGAAAGAATCAAAGTGAATGTCGCACAAATCAGAAATTGAATTGAATTGAAAACGCAACACATAAACATGATCGGAGACTGCAGGAGCAAGTTAGTTCTTGGGGTAGCCAGATAAAACAGTTGATCAAACCTTGAGTTTGGTCGCGGTGTTAGAAAATTGAGATTATATAATAGTGGAGGAGAGTCCACAAGATTATTCAAAGTGTTGTACAAAAATTTTAAGGCTAGTATACTTCTCGTCACCAGTGGTATAGTACCAAATCTATGTAAAAGGGATGAATGCTCAAAGCCTCTAATAGGATAAGAACCATCCTCCTCCAAAGCAAGTGTTTATAGAATTTCCTCTGGACAGACTCCAAATGATGTTGATGGCAAAAATAAATTGGATGCCAAATGATAGATGCGAACTCTAGCTTGCTCGTAACCAAGGCTTGAAAAAGAAGAATTAAAGTTAGTGAGTTGGAAAATGTTTTCCCTTTCTCATTATAAATCCATACAACTTGGAGGCAGAAGAAAGCAGACTATCAATGTGAGGAACAAAGGTTAATTTCTGGTCAAAAATAAGCCCAAGATCTCTTATCTCACTCAAACGACATAAATTTGTTCCATCAATTTGATAATCGAAAACCCGAGAATTTATTTTTCTAGTAAAGCTCACAACATTGCACCTTCACACATTTGGGTCAAGTTGATTGACTTGACACCAGCAATACACAGCGTGGACAGCTTCCTGGAGCTGCAAACAGTTGGTCTCATTATCTATACTACAATACAATTTCAAGTCATCAACATACACTAACTTAGAGACATCAATTAAATCCATAACATCATCTATGAATATAATAAACAGAAGTGGTCCCTGGTTTGAACCATGCGGAACTATATAAACTTAACCTTGCAGACAGAGTTATTGTCATCTGTCCTGATCCAAACTTTATACCCCATCTTTGTGGGTTTCATAGACATATATTGTCTCAGAGAACTGGGACCCTTAAATCTAATCATAGATTCATTCACGGCTTGGTTTTCGAATGGGTTTTAAGACTACATTCAAGTTTCGAAGAGTGTATCCAGCATTTGTCTTGTTTTCTTTAATTTAGCGAAATTATTCAGATGGAATTTTTCGAAAGTTCAATGAAAGTATTCCTGAAGATGAGACCATTGATAATTTTGATATCATCTGTGTTTGTTCACCAAAACTCGTCGGTGTTTGTTGAGCATTAGCAATTGTGGAATTCAATAGGATCGATCAACTCAATCGGTAAAATATAAAAAATATAACAGTTGGATTTTCTACATCCAGTATCACCTGAAATTCTTTCTTTATTTTGCTCTGAGATAATTCTAAAAGCTATTCTAATTGATATCATCGTCTATTCCCACATAAAAATGTTTCCATTTGCGTTGTTTCATATGGAATGAAATTCAAAGAAAAATTTTGTATCTGTTTTCTAACAACTTTTGTCTCGACAAAAATAACAAAAGTTCACATGTGTTATCAACATAAAGCCTGAAATTTGAAGAAGAGTAGAACAAATATGAGTGTACTTGATATTGATCTCGAAAAAACTTGGTAGGAAACTGGTTTATTAGCGATATTCTATCAAAGAGCATTCTCAAACGTATAGAAAGTATAGTTAATTGATTCCTCCTACGTGATAGTTAATCATGACGATAATAAGAAATTAAACTATGTATTATACTGTCACAAGAGATTTATTGAAAATCAGAATTGCAATTTTGGTCTCTCGACCTTCTTTAGCTGGCAACAAGTACTGAAGTTAAGTTGAAAATTCATACAAGGTCGTCAAACATATCTGAAGTTTCCCCTTCCCTTAGATAGTCAATAGGTTGCGCATTTGAGAGCGCCTTTCAATGGTTAATTCATCAAAGCTCTTGCGGAATGAACATTGTGAAATACACTCTCCGCAACAATTCTTTGGTATCGCAACTGCTCTGAAATTCCCTATCTCAATTCGTGTCCATCGTTATCCGTTCAAATTTATACCAGAAAATTTTAATGCGGATTGTACTTTGGCGAGCTTCGGGCCATGCGTCTTTTCTATCTCCTTTACTCCAAATACTTTCTCTATTTGTATTTGGTCATACTCCCAATATTCGCGACAATTTTTTCTGCGTTTGTGGGCTGTACATATATAAACAGGTAGATAAAAAATTAAATGGGTTAATATTATGATATGCTATTTGTGTTCGATTCTTTGTGATGATTCCATTTATTATATTTGAGGGGTAACCAGTGTTCTCAGCTATTTCTTTAACAGTTGGACATATTTTCTTCGGATAATGGCAGAGAAAAGCTCTATGAATTATTTAAATAAACGCAGCGTATTTAAGAGATGAGTGAAAGTGAAATATATTGAAGACATCAATTATTTACATGTCATGTCAGAAAAAAGATGAGAAAATTTAACATACATATCAATATGAGATTTCCATGAATTCTTTTATACTATAAACTGTTTCATTTAATAGTAGCTTTTTAACTTCCCTCTTGAATCCACTAGCTGTTGTAATCTTCATCTTCTCAGGCAAATGGTTATACAGCTTAGGCCCCCAAAAGTCGACTCCTCGCTGCAACATTGCCCTGTTATGAAGGGGGATACTGAAGTAGTCTCTCCTTTGGGTGTTATATTCATGAAATTTGCCGTTGATAGCGATTTTTTCTTTGTTGGTATGTACATAAAAAGTGCACTTGATGTTGATCTGCTTCGTCTGAACCCATGCTACTGCTCTCCTAATAGTTCATTTTGGGTGTGTATTGTCATCATAAGTTCTGTACCTGTTGAAGATGGTTGAGAGACCAAAATGCAATCCTGATTTTCAATAAATCTCTTGTAATAGTATAATTCATAGTTTAATTTCTTATTATTATATAGAGAGAGAAGGTTTTATTCATGTATCTACGCCATGTCCCATCGTTTCAGACGTGAGTCTTAATTTCAGGCATCATGATAGACGCCTAACAAATATTTTTGTAATGAAAATTGTGTACCACTGACTTTTTTCAACTCGTATATATTTCCTATTTCGCAAAAAAACACATTTTTTCGTCATAACATATTAAAATATTGAAACTACGATATTACGTCGACAAGTGTTACAAAGAGATCGAAATAGATTTCGCCTGCATTGAGTGCTTATTTAGGACAAGAAAGTTATTACCCTGTATTTCATTTAGGACCAAATTTATCACATATGTTCAAAAGCACCTTTCAGCTTAAAATTCAATGGCGAATCACCCACAATATTTCAGATTACTTTGAATACACCTTTTTATAATGAAGGGTAGATTTGTGAATATTTTTTTCATAAATTGACAGTATAAGCTACACCTTGATTTCATTTCCATATTTTTATATATGTTACCATCTTTTGGAGACGATGATTGGTTGTATATCATGATCTCCTCATTATGTTGAAAAAAAATGGCGTCTAGTAGACATTTGGGAAATGAGGTCAAGTGTATTATTGATAGATGCTGTTCTCCAACATAAATCCAGGAATTCTAAACAAACTGAATACGTAACATAAATATGAAATTATAATTTTTCATGGAAATTTTTTATTTAAATGGAAGAAAATTTCGTCTCTTTTGTAAATCAAAATGTATACAATCTATTATTAAATAATTCTTCCAGTTTCGATTTATGAATAAATGAGCCAAGCAATTGAACCTGAAATGCAAAATGAATAGTGTGAAATAATAAATATTTAAATATTTGTGTTTTTATTTATTTTGATATTTCTCATAATGCTGATAACATAAAAAATTACAAAATTTAACATCTTATTGAAGATTTAATGGAATTATAAGGTCTGGAAATGTCCTTTATCGAATGTTAGGTTCAAGATGATCAAGTATGTTTCAATACTTTCAGAATGTTTCATTTCAAAGTGAAGTTGTGATCTCAAAATTAATTTTATTATATTAACTATTAGTGGTTTTGAAAATTGTTTGCATCCGTAAATGCTTATTCTAGTGATGAAACATGTATCTTAACAAACATTCAGAAGTAAAGAAGTTATAATTTTCAGATCAGAATAACCAATTGAATGAAAATATAAGAATTGAATACGTTGGAAGAACAAAGCAACATTTTTAATATATTTCCAAGCATGAAACCCTCATAAATGGTAGCACAGAATTACAGATTTTTGAGCCAATGGATTTGCTTGTTCAATCGTTTAAAGCTAGTTTTAAAAATTTAAAAGTTATCATAATCAATATAAGAAATATTCATCCTTTGTAGCAAATTTTCCGCAGATAACTTGATTTTTTCATCTTGTGACCTTACTAACATTACAGCTCCATCTTTTAATACAGAGGCTAAGGGTCCCAACCTGTCTGAAGATAAACTACCCAGCAGTTCCAGACAAGCTTCCATGGTTTCTATCCTTGCCGTTTTATAATCTTCTGCGTCCTATAAATGATTAAAAAAATGTTGAAATAATATCAAATATTCTATTTCTACGTTCTTTATTGTGTGTTATAAAGAAAATTTGACTCACTCTGGAAAAAGTTATTTTAGCGCAAAACTCTAGGACTGGTCAATTTTTTATTCCAGAAGGAACATTTTTTTAAGTTGATTCGGATCATGTGAAAGGCGGGGGCCATAAGCATCTCCCCAACTTAAAATTTTAAAATACATAATAAGGAAAATGAAACAGGTGTCACTTCATTCAGAAGTTCTTACGATTCCAGGAAGACAGGAAATCTTACCTAGGCACTCACTAACGCATCAAACTCATCCTCGCCCCACTGTTCACGACGCGCATTTCCTCACCTGCGAGAGTCAGTAATCAGTCTCGTTCAGGAGTTCAACATGGCTACATCTTCAGTTGCTCGTTCAAATGACGCGAGGGAACACAGTGAGTTTCGTTTGAAGCGCGACTGGTGCCGGCACACCCGTAGTTTCCTCGGGATGAGGGAACTAACGGAGAGGGGGCCTGTCTACACGGTGTAAGGTAGGTGCGCGAGTGGATGCGCTTGGTCTAAACCTAGCTTAAGAAAAATACTATTTTCAACAGAAAAATATATCGAGTGACTGACGTATCAGTTATAACTGTTGACAGGAAGGAGAAACATCACAAATTCTATGAAAGAAGAATCTGACCGTCGCTTGTATTCTGTGATAATTTAAGTGGAAAAAACAATCCACATATTCCAAATTAATAGCAAAGAACAGCTGATTAATAACAAAAACATTGAAAATATAGACGGTCCTCTCAAGTTTATAAAAGAAGGAAAAAATTCTCGGAATTACATATGCATTAGAAATGATGTACACTGGTTTGATAGAAATACCAACAAACTTATTCGAAATCGCGAAAACATGTAGAGAAAATTCAAAAACAACCTCGGAACAATATGCTACAAGTGAAATATAAATACTTAAAAAGGAGGTTAATAACTTAATAAGAAAAAAGGAAAACATTGTATAAATTTTAATTTGAGAAGGCGGGGATAATATTGTGAAAATATGGAATAATTCCTAATGCATCCAATAAATTTTACAGCAACACAAAGAAAACATCAAACAAGAGATATAACTAATAAATCTCTTTTATTGACAGCATGTACTGAAAAGAACTTAAAACATTATTTTCTCTCTTAAACAAGATTCTGCTCCAGGTCCTGATAACGTTGCTGTTAAAGACTTGAAAATTTTATACCCAATAATAAAAATGAGCTATTGAATGAAATAAACGTTTGTTTGAAAACGTACCTTTCAAAATTATGTAAAATTGGGAATAGAGTCACTATTTTAAAAAAGGTTCAAAAGAAGATCCTTCTAATTATAGACCAATAGCATTGACAACTATATCGCCAAAATATTGGAAAAATTTCTTACAAAAAGAGAGTGCTGTGATAGAATATATAACTAACAAAATTGAATATGGAGAACAATTGCCATTTTTTTTCGCAGACTATACGACTCTGCTGGTATATTCCAACAAGGATGATCACAAACTTAACATTGTGATAACTAACTGTGAATGAAGAAAAGAAAGTATATCTACACTTCAAAACCTATAATAATAATTAAAATAGTTGGTATCCAAAAATTGAACTTAACAACATGTGAAAAAAGCAAATAGAGTGAAATAATATCTGATACAAACAAGTTAAACTGGGAGTCCCATGCAGACTACATAATATCATATCAGGTCTAGTGTGTGCCTTTAAAACTATGAAAAACTGCATCATGAGAACATGAGGAAAGACTTTTGTATAGTGCGCACATTCAATCTATCTTTAATTGTGATATATACATCTAAATTAACCTGCGTTCAAAGACTCCAAAATAAAGATTTGAAGAATCTTTACAACCTACCACATGATTATCCAACAGCTAACTAACTAACCTCAACAATGAAGTCTCTATTCTAAAAATTAATGAATTAAACATTTTAGAGCAAAGTAAACTAATATATATATATATATATATATATATATATATATATAATCAAAAATAAACTTATAAAGAGTTGCGTCTTGCTTGAAAGACGCAGACGCAGCCTGATCCATAGCTATAATACCCGAAAGACCTGTAATTCATGCCAAAGAAACTATAAGAAGAAATTGAACAGCAGCCTCCGGTTTAAACAGGACAGAGTTTCAATTTCATACTAAAAAATATCATGAGAGGACGACTAATAAAGTACTGAAACTGACATTCTAAGCACGTATGTTTTAAACAATATTGTATATGATGGTTTATGGATTATTGATTATAAATAAATAAATCATCTTCAATTTATCATATTCTCTGATAAGAGAAAACCATTGAGCTTCATGCTCAAATGCAGAGAGCAGAGACGTATACCAAGTTCATAGTCAATGGTGAAGTGTATAATTGTCGGAATAGGGATATACAAAATTCCCATTGGTTCAGAGAGGCATACACAAACGCCGCAACAATTGAAAGTTTCATTCATGGAAATCAACTTGTAGGGTTTTTTCGTCGAAGGTAATCTCAACAAAATAATTATTTGCATTTCTTTAAAAAGAATAATAAGTCAAATAAGGTACTAGAAAGGCAGTAAGAATTCCCTTTAAAATATAATGTCCTAGTCTCCCTTCCCTATTGAGTTTATAAGGGCGAAAAAGCTAGTCTACGCAGTTTGAGCAGGGAAGGTGTGAAATTAAAAAAATATATTCTCTTAGAATTACGTTACGAGAAATAGAAATTATCCTACCTTGAAAATACTGATCGACCTTTGATGTTGAATCTCAGGTAACACTGGCTGTGGAGGAGGAACATACGTAGAAATAGAGAAGGGATTCACTCTAGAATTCACTGAGTTACTCTTTGATCTATACTCATCATCTATTTTACTTTCCCCATGACTACAAATATCAAAGCTGTCAGATTTTGATCGTTCGTCACTCTTTGGATAAGCGGCCGTAACAATGTTGTCTGTTGACATGGCGGACTTCCTCATTTGTAAAATGGTATTAGTATCATATTTGATAGAATTTAACTCAACCTTATATTTTTCATAAACTTGTCGTGTATATTTAGCTGCCATTTCATTAGTTTCGTCATCAGTTGATGCACAGGTATCACTTTGTTTAGGTTTGTTAACGGTTTCTGAAGAATTAGAATGATGAAATTGGGGCGAACGGGGCTGTGTTTCAAACACTGAATCGTCTTCATTATAGTCGTTGGTTATCACATCTTTTTCCAAGTAACTTTCAGAATCTGTACTGAGATAATCGTCGTCCTTCTTGAAATCCTCTATTTTCAACGGTTTATTACATATTTCTTTAGAAACAGTTCCTTTTTCTTCTTCGAACGCTTTCTCATTTTCAATTTTCTTTATGAAATCTTCAGTTAGTTTTATGTAAGACTCACATAAGGCCTCCCATTTGTTTTGAAGTTTCAACAAAAACTGCTGAACATATTCCAGATCCGTTGAAGGATTTTGCTTTTCATCTTGTGCCAATATCATTTTCAGATCTTTAGGTTGTATGTTATACTTTTGAATGCCATCAAGACAAAGTTCAATTAGAACAATTATCTGTACTACTTCTGATGTATTAGCTTGATTATATAAGTTCGCAGCTTTGTTTAAATTTCCAACTTTTTGAGTTAAGAATTTTAATCCAGGTCTCTGATCGAACTGTCGAGCTCTCACATTTGAGATTTCGAGACATTTCAACATGATATCAACATGTTTTGCGTTAACATTCGTTAATATTCCTCGTAAACTGCAAGTATTGATTTGAAGGATATTCAGAATTGGTGTTATATGGTTTAAATTTTGTAATAACGCACTGGAGATAGTCTGTATCAACATTTCATGAGCTAGTATACCAACAACCAATCTTCGAAATGCTACTCTTGTAGCATATAGGTCAGAATTCAAAATAGCTGTTGGGTCTAATGAATATAATAAGAAAACGTAACTTCTGTCATCTACCATTATTCCATTAGGAATATCACAATCACATAACTTTGCAACACACTTATTACAATTAGGCCTTTGAGCCTGCATAAGGAATATTTGTCTAGCTAGTTCATATATTCGTTTATTTTCTTCAACAGTTGAATCTTTTCTTGCAGCAACTTTTACCACTGACAAGTCTCCATAAAAACTATCAGAGTTTTCTTTGAATGCATTTATAAGTTGCTGAAGTGGATATAAACTTATTGTGCATGCTCTATGAATGTAGACCACGAAAATCTCCCATTGGTAGGCTGTTAAGATTTTACCAGCACTCAAGATTATGTGACGCATACAGGAAGTTCCCAACCTTGCTAAATTCTCATAAGGTTGGTCACCAATCTCTACCAAAATTATGAGCAACTGCTTGAAAGCTAAATTGGCAGCTGGATTATCATACATTTGATCATTCTGTGATTTTTCAATCATTTCCTTTTCTCGTTGCTCAATAGCATGGTGCATATAATCTACAACTAGCTCTGTAGCAAGTCCACAACAATGTTTGAAATTCATCCAAACATCTCCAGTTTTGTTTGTTGATTTCATGTTTTGTCGCAACCAATTTTGCACCATAGGTAGAAGAAGATGGTTGATGCAGTAAAAACCAAAGTTGATACCGGGATTGATAACTAGATTTCTTAAGAGCGTGAAAAGTGTATCCACTATCAACGCTTGGTTCTTATTTGAACAGGTAGTAGCAGCTGATGATAATCCTTCAAGTAATACATACCAAATTTTTAAAACTCCACTTGTTCTATCCATTTTAGACAGCGTTATACGATTTTCTTCACAAAGTTTCATTTCATTTAACGTAGACAGTGTCTCGTGAGGAACATTTATGGATAATTCATCTTCTTGCTGTAAATTCATGTATTCCACGTTTTGCATTATTCTATCAACTAGTTGGGGTTCTGTGTCGATAGTCATTCTATGTGTTAAATTAAATGTAGGACATTTCGGCATGTTATACATCATGGATAGAATAGACACGCTGTTTTGGAGGAGTTTTAAAGATTCCACACATAAATCTATGGAACCAGATTTTGGAGAATAATCTAAGTCTTTATCTAGGAACATCATGTTTTTCCTTTCATTGGTAACTTTTATTAATGGTTCCGACACAGTTTGATCATTATCAGTTGAAGTATTAGATTTTATATGCGCCAAAAGACATAGAATATAATCCAGGGCAGCATTTGCAAATACTAACGTATTATCTGTTGATAAAAATATGCGGAAAACTTCTAAAATTGCTGCAGCGTTATTTTTTGCGTTAGCTACTCTCAAAGTACCAAATAAAGTTCTCCACCCAGAACATATCTCTGTTCTATTGGCTTCCACAAATTCGCATAGGCATGAAACTATTTGATCCTGCACATCCAAATCACATAATTCTAAACATAATAAGTTTTCAAACGGTTTTATCAGGGCTTCATTGAAGTGGAAATGGGGTAATTCTGATTGTTCATTGAATAATGCTGTTACAGCGTCATGTATACAAGCTACGGCTTTCTTAGATACTGCTCTATCTTTATGACAGGATGCTTGCATGAAATGTGGACCAACAATAGCCCATACTTTCATTAAATGAATCAATGGTCTTCCAGATCTAATACATTTCAAAGTGACTTCACCAACTCTATGCAAAAGTAGGATAGCAGGAGGTTTTTTCTGAATTTCCAATTCTTTTTTCCACCATTTATTTGATTTTTGCAACGATTCGTCAGAGTTTGTGAAGAGCTGGGCATGAGATGCTTTGCATAATTCTATCAAAAAGTTACATAAACCTGGTAGGGAAAGACGAAATGCAGCCGAGTGAAATAATTCATCGCATTTTTGGGATAAAACGCAACAGACTTTGGCTGCTTGAACGCCTCTCAGAGTACCTTGATGAGGTCCATTTAAAACGCCACTTCTATCAATTATATCTGGGATAGAGGTGGAGTTTTGTTTGTTATTATTTCCTGAATAGGAATTGTTCTGCAAAAAGCTGTATACATCTATACACATCTCATCGTCGTTTATTGAAGGATTGAAGCTCATGCTTAATCTTTCTGGAACGTTAGAGCAAGTAGTGGATGTTACAATATTGTTTTGGGTGTTTTGAGCAACCATGAGCAATTGTGTGGAACCTGTCTTGCTGAATAACGCATGTTCCAAGCTAGCAATAGCCACACATGCGTTAAATATGTGAGGCCAGCATGGTGCACTATGGGAACCTAGTGCTAAACCTGAAAGATACCACATTACTTTTTTGCACCAAGATTTAAATCAGTGTTACCTTTAGTTACCAGAACGTCCAATGAAAGAGCATGTGACGCTAATAATTTAGCACCTTGTGTTTTGCAACAAGAAGCAGCAAGAAGTGCCAATATACTGCTACTCCTAGATTGTAGCTTCAAGGTGTTACTTAAACTCGCCGCCTGAAAAAGTTCATAACAGTATATCATTGGTTGTATAATACCATATCTTACTTTTTGTAGTCCTTCTAAACTTGCAGTGATAATATCATCCCTAACTCTCTGGCGATGTTTTTGCCTAGCCCTTCTAGCAACCAATCTGCTCAAAGCTGATGTTCCATTAACGTGAGGTTTCTCTATTAACGGACTACCCAATACGGATACCACAGAACTCCAACAACATGTAAGTACTCTCCTAGATAGTTTGATCCCTGCTTCAATTTCCGGGCTTGTTTCAGGTGTTCCATGAATTTTCTGTAGTTTTTGCCAGTCTGTTAGAAACTGTGAGGAGCATAAACCGCCAACATCTACAAATTGTTGAATTTATGTAAAAATTGGGTTATCTACGCCATAATACCTGTTGATAATAAGAAATTAAACTATGTATTATAGTATCACAAGAGATTTTTTTCAAATTAGAATTCTTCAGCTGAGGACGAGTGTTGAACTAAAGTTGAAAATACACACGTATATAAATAGGTAGATACAAAATTAAAAAGGGTGTAAAACAAGAGGTAATAAACTAAATATGATAAAAGTAGGTATCATTTAAAGATTTCAAAATTTCATTTTCCACCCAAAGATCAAAGAATACCTAAGGGGCGAAAGTTAGATTTCTTGGAATCTATCGAAATTTTCAAACTGCAACAAACCCATAGAGATAATCTTCTGAATGACCTTATGGCCCAGCTTATTCGTCCCTATTTAAAATCTTTAAATAATACCTGCTTTCATCATATGTTAATTCGATAGTAATTATGACAAGAGCAGAAAATGAAGTTTGTGGTATCATACGAGCGCTGAACAGAAAGAAGACAGGTATTGACGGTCTTACACCTGTAACATTGTCAAAAATAGTCGACCAATGAAAATCTCCACAGACATATTTGATCAATAAGTCTATAGAAGAAGGCCTTTTTCCAGATTTACTCAAGGAATTGATAGTAATTCCCATTTACAAAGCAGGAGATAAAAAAATCCGTGGCAATTATAGACCTATTTCTATACTACCGGTAATATCAAAGGTTTTCGAGGTCTTGAAAAATAGAATAGCAGAATTTCTGGACAAATATAATTTAATATCGGAGAAACAATACGGATTTAGAAAAGCCAAGTCCACGCAAGATGCGATTGAATACCTAACTAATAACTTATTCACAACCGTTGATAATAGTGAACCAGCAATCTGCATCTTCGTGGATTTGACAAAAGCTTTCGACACAGTTAGCCACCCCGACCTTCTTGAGAATTTAGAGTGTATTGGTTTCAGGAGAATATCACTGAAGTTATTGGAGAGCTATCTAAGTGGTAGAAGGCAGGCTGTAAAAATTGGTGACGATATTAGCGAATTAAACTATGGAGTCCTAAGGGGACCGTGTTGGGGCCTCTGCTATATTCATAATGGTCTGTTTAGCCTACCTAGTGCTGGTACATTTTACAAGAATAATTCTTGGGAAAACTTGAAAGAGCAGGTAGAGAGCGACTCTTTTTTTTGATAGTAAGCTCTTAACAGAAAATAGAGAAAACGAAATTCATGATGTTTACCAGCTTTGCCCATAGCCTTTGTGAGTTCAATAAATTACAAATAGTGACCGATAACTCGTGTGTTGAGGTATCTGTAGCTAAAGAAATTAAATACTTAAGTATTAAGATTGACAGTCACCTACAATGGGGAGGACAGTCTTTAACTAACAAATTTAGGACTCTGATCCCGAAATTTAACCTATGTACGCAGTTCCTGGACATACAATGTTTGAAGACTCTGTACTATGCGCTGGTCCAGTCTCACCTAACTTACGGTGTTACTGCTTGGGGAGGCTTATAAGCAAAAAAAAATCGAAATAGCTCAAAGAAGAAACATCAAAATAATGTATAGAAAGACTTCTATGTACCCAACAGATCAATTATTTCTCGAGACCGGAATATTCGACTTGAAGCAACTTTATTATCAATCTTTGCTTACTCGTCATCATGGGTTTGGAGGTACTGGGGCGGTGATAGAGCATAGTTATTATACAAGATATAAGAAAGGGTCCTCACAAATTACTCAAGTGAAAAGATCTATTGGGCTAAGATATGGGAGTTTTCTCAGACCTCCACTGTTTAATGACTTACCGGATTTCCTGAAGTGCATACCCTCAACAAAGATATTTAAGAGAAACCTGAAAAATATATTGCCGAAATTGGAAGGGATCGAGTTCGCTCACTGATCGATTTGGAAAACTATCGCTAAAGATAAAGATATTTTTAATTATTGGTTGTCTCTAAGTAACGAAGAACTGTATTAGTTAAATGTAAGTGTAAGTTAATAGTAATATTAAATACGCGCAGAATAAATTTCATGTGGGTTTGTTCAAATAATTTGAAACTTATTGAGGATTTGTGAAATTTTTTGTAGCATTTTGAATAAACTATCTCTCTCTCATCATAATTAGTTCATTACCTCTTGTTTGCACCCTTATTAATTTTGTATCTACTTGTTTATATATGTATATATTTCAACTTTAGTTCAATACTTGTCAGCTGAAGATGGTGGAGAGACTGAAATTGCAATTCTGATTTCAATAAATCTCTTGTGACAGTATAATACATAGTTTAATTTCTTATTATCATCATGATTAACTATCATGTAGTAACGTCGGAATCAATGAACTATATAATACCTGTTAATAAGTTGACAATGGCCGGTTGTGGATTTGTATCTGGATTATATCCTGCGTTTAATAACAAGGATTTTGCTAAGACATTTTGATATAATTCACATAGCCAAGTTGCAGACACATATACAAGAACACCACTGCCGTGTACTTCTTCAACAAACTGTGCTTCTGTTATAGGTATAGATACCTGCAAACAAAAATACTTGAATTTAAGAAAAAATTAATAGTGTATTTGTACATCTTTCTTATTTTCATTGAAGTGACCACTCTGAATAAGCTTCAAATCTAGCAGTAGCGCTGAATACGTTGCTAGATATATACCATCAGCATTCATAATGGTTGTTATTTCATAATTTTGAGCGGAATTATGTTGGCAACATTTTGATGCGAATTCTTGAAGAACTTCATCGATCTAAAACAGTTATGCTTCAAATTCATCTTCAATGTATCAGTTAAAATATAACCTGTATTGAAGATCTCAGTGTAAGTAGATTGGGTAATAATATATTTTGAACTGTTCGTACAAAATGCCTAGCGTTTTGTCTTTCAACATCTCTGTTACACTCTTCGACAACACTTCTTCCCTGAAAAAGCAAGAAGAAAACTTATGGGGAAACGAAAAAAAAATATTTAAAATATTTACTAAATTCAGTGACTTAGGCAGTTTGTGAAGTTTCTGGAGTTGCTGGTTAGTCAAAAAACTGTCATCATCCATTATACTATCTTCAGATTGGCTTCCATATTCTTCCGGGCCTTCAGTAGATCCAGAACAATCAGATTCTGTGCCTGGAAGGTTAGGAATATTTCCTTCGATCCCACTGCTGTCGTCGTCACTTTGATACTTTAAATTGGCTACTACATCTCTGAAAATGATTGAATTGTAATATTTTAAACTCATTAGAAGTTGAGAAATACCTATATGGCTTTGGGAGTCTTTCCATGGATTGGTAGGTTAATGGTCCTGTATAATCTGCTTGTTCCAAGGTGGCATAACGCGAGTTTGCTATTTCACTTCCTTCTTGATCAAGACCTTCCCCAGTACAAAGAGCTTCTAAAGATCCTAACAGAGCATCAACACATTCAACACTAGCTAGTAGTACATTGGGGTCATTACATTGGGCAGATTCCTCTATTGAATCCATAATCCTAAATGGATATTATTTAGGAAAAGTCCTGATACTGAAATAACGTTACTTACAGTCTTATAATTGCCATATCATCACCAGCATGTCGATGTATTGGTCCACTTAACAAAAGAAGATCAGCAAGTCTTCCAGGGGATCTCAACAACTCCCTTGCAGCTTTCAAGGGTTCCAATCGTTTTAAAGGACTTGGTAAAAGTAACATTCTGTGAAATAACGCTTCTAATACTGGTCGAAGAGCTCTTTCTCTCCCTACAAGCCTCACGACTTGGATTCCAATACTGAAAATTTGTTGTTTAAATATTCGTTCATGAAATGTTATTTCTTTCAAACCTATAAACTATCCTGGATTGATTGGTAGTTAAGTATTGTCCACTTGGATCGCCTGGTGCACCAAGGAATGAAAGTAAAGCTGGACAAAATCTTTGCCACAGAAAAGTAGAGAAATGAACGTTAGAATGTACAGTATGAGGTAGAGTGTTCACCAGGGTTAAGAGACATTCGAGAAGGAATATTGTTAATTCACTTGATTTTGGTATCCTGGAAAAAGATGATTTGGAGTAAATATTTTTTATACAATGTAGTGGAAGAAGCAATATTGAAATGTTCACATTAGTTTAGAAGGTGCTCTAAAATATGTACACTAAGGAAGTAAAAGTTGACGAGAATTTTTTCGTATAGCAACTTGTTCATGTTGAAATAGTATAGTAGGAATTTCACATTATACATATATGGAAAGTCATAATGATTTTCCACCTTTTCAGCGTTTTATAAACATATGGTCAAAATCTGAAAATATGAAAAACCTTCATTATATAATAATTTATTTTTCATTTTCAATAACAACATAAAATGATTGACATGATACATTTATATGAAAAAAAGCGGTTTTTAAAAATGCATGCAAGATTTATTAAACGAATTTTTCATAAAAATTCTTCTCACGATAAAAAAAGGAAACAGGCTTTACAACGCCTTTCCATGCTCAGAGTTAAGTCACCAAAATCTTTTCAGGAATTTGCGATCTAACACTGTTGAAGCATTGGATAACTGATTTTGGTTTTAAAGATTGTGGTCCCGGAAAACTCTGAAACATGCCTCACGCATGCTCAATGGGATTGAAATCTGGAGATTGAGAAGGCCGATATAAAAAATTATGTTCTTTCAAAAAATATATTGTGATGACTGGTGCATATGTAGTTGAATTTTTATGTATCAAATTGAATTCTGGACCGCCAGAAGGTGAATGGAACAAAAACGAATTCTAGAAGCATTCCGGCGTCAAACATTTCCACAACTCCCAGTATCTCATATCCATTCAATTGAGGCATGCTGAGAGAACGTACTTCGATGAGTAAGTATTAAAATACCTCTGTACTACAATTATTTATCAGCAATTTTTTGCAAGGTTTTGCATCGTTTTTGAACTATTTGGTTTTTTTCCCAAAATTATTTGTAGTTGGGTCTCTATGTTTACACATATAAATATTGCACACTGCTCAACACTTCGGAATAGAAAATAAGCGGATGATTATGTATTATTTTCTCAATGTTATCCATGAAAATTTCTGCTAGAAAAGGACTGAGAAGATTACCTATTATTAAGCCGTTGTTGCTCTTGTGAATTTCATCATTGAAGTTAAAATAATTTTGTTCTAAACATACTTCTGAAAGATTCATAAGTTCTGATTGTATAATGGTATTCACATTAGTATTCTGCAGAGCTTGGTTAATCAATTTCAATGAATCATGAGGTGGAAAACTTAGATAGGGTTAACTATATCCCAGGACTTATGTTTAGTATTATATGGTAGTTCAGTATGTTGAATTTTTCTATTAGATCTGAAGAATTCTTAATTGAAAATTTTGAACTGGAATTATATGAAAGTTCAATTATGTTTATAAGATAACGTGACAGTTGGGCTGATGGGGCTGTAACATATATGATAAATGGTTTTTTATGGAGTTTGACGAAAGAATAAAGCAACTGAAAGTTTGTATTTTTGATGTCAATATAGTGCAAGTATGATAATCATTGTTTTATTTAATCAAAAAATGTGTATCAATTTTCATCAAGTAACGACCTTCTCAATCAAAAATAAATGTTTGTTTTTATTTTCAAAACTATGTTTTTAATGGCATCGACCGTTCATTCTGAAGCCACCGTCCGTTAAGTACCTGTTGAGATTTTGATCTGAATTGTTTGAAGTATGGCCAATCACTGCTTTTTTGATCCTTTAACGTGCTCTGTTTCTGCCTTTCGGCTAATGACACGCCGGGGAATTCTGTCACCTCACTAACCCGGGAATTTTGTCGAATCCCTCTCGGTCGAGAGAAATGATCTCTAATGTCTAACACAACTGTTAGATGTGTGACCGACTGTTTTACATCTCTTCCTCAAGCGATTCCCAGAATCCGAAAATTCGCACCGACTTTGTAATTGAACCCAGGTAACTCTGTGCAGGGGACGAGCGTTATATCTTCCACGGTACCGAGCCTATTAGGCCTATCACTTTCGTTGCGTTGAAATTTCAACTGTCTAGCACGATGAGTACAAAGCAGCATTCTTTAAGTGAAGGATGATTCGTTGTTCGGAATTAGTTTTTCAAAGCGACAGCTTGCGGTAAATAAATATTTTTTGATTTTGTATAGGAATTGTGAGTATATCAACTTGTTTTGAGGCAAATGCCTCGGTCATCTTTTTAGAGACAAGAAGAAGTAGTATCATCACTGACCATGTTGAACACGGTCTTAGACTTTCTGGTGCTGAAGTAGCTTAGAGGTTTTGGATACCAATTCATTATAGCTGATTTCTATTCCAGCATCCAACAGGAATTGATGTCTTTAATTTCGAGATATTTCGCCTGCGATCTCCGTTCATGATCATGCGCACGGAGTCGACGTTTTCCTGTGTCACTGCCATTTTTGTTGCACCTGCGCACTAAAAATAAGCAACTTGTCGCCTTGAGAGTTTGTTGTAGATGCAAATATGGAGAGTACTGTACTAAAATTACTGAAAAGTTTCGTCTTTTGTTAAGAGTCCTTGCTGAAACCCCGTGAATTGCACCTTATCCTAGTCAGATACTTGTAGGTCATGCCGCTTGCATCTTTAATCGGCAGTTAGCAATCGTGGTATCCATAAATCTCGTGTGCGTACACATTGTTTTTTAACCACGATGTCCGTATGGTGACCTCAACTGGGAGACCAGAGTCTACTTGTTGCTGGTCACGTTTAAATCCTTATATCCAGACAATAAACAGTGATCACTTAAAACGTGAACCAAGACTGACTATGATCTAAAATTTGAAATGGTGTCATTTAAAGAATGGGACATATTTCCGATTATACTCTAAACATGAACCATCCTTGGCATTAATATAATAAAATATAGCAAGTTACTGGTACTATAATGTAACAATATTAATTGAATGACTTACAGTTTGATTTCCTCCAATCGGCTGCAAATATACTGCATGACAGGAATTGCTTCATTAAAACAAGCAACTGCAGATGTTTTGGTGTATACCATCTCAGCACTGCTACCAGAATTCTTGTGCTTTTGCTGTTGTTGAAGGATTTCTTGACATTCTTCATCTACAACACAGATTTTTCAAAATATTCTAATTTCAGTTTTTCCAAAGCTCACCTAAAAATGTACAAAACGCCATAAGTGTTTGGCTAGCTGCAGCTTGAGCAGCAGCTCTAACTGGCTGTGTTCCAGTCTCGTAAGCATCACCACATCGATTGATCAAGAGCATAACAAGTCTTCCATTCAATGCCCAACTTGCTGAGCAAGCTAGATTCAGCATAACTCGTAAAATATGAACTTGGGTATCTTCACAATGCGTAAGCAGCGAAGACGTCGACGAAAGAAGTTGTGCTGGAAGCCAGAGTGAATCATCTTCTGGTTCGATTCCTGCTTGAAACCTTTCATCTCTAATTATTTTCTGAAAAAAAAACCTATACTTTCCATATTGTAAATATGAACTTACTCACATTAAATCCAGTTAGAGCGAAAGATACAAGTTTACTCTTCTTACTTTCAAGAGATAATTTGAGGGGCAAGAAACATGCTGTTCTTAGTTCATGACATGGACTCCTTAATAAATTATTCTGAGAAGCTAGTAAATCTGGAAATGAATATCGGTGTGACTAATGAGGTGAATATCGGAATATCTAATATGTCATGGATATGACAAGGTATGTAATACTCACCATAAGCTTCCTGAGCACTTGCTTTGATGTTTGATAGTTTAGATCCTGTGGATTCTTTTATAATATTCAAAAGTAAATCTTCCATGGTGTTTATGAAAGAATTCAAGTCATGTCACAAACATTAGAGATCTTTAGGGCGAGCACGTAACATACTGAGCATGTCTGATGGAAAAATCAATATCTCGAGAATCAACAAGTGGATAACATCACCAGTAGGTTCACTTCCGGCCAAATTCATGGAGTTTATTGAAAGTTCTAAGGTATTTCCTAAATTGGAGACATCAGTTAATTAGTTATACTTCAGCGAACTAGAATAATTTCCAATGCTTCTAGGTGTTGATAAAATGTGGTTTACTTAATCCAGGAAGTGATAACAACCCACACTCATTACAGAATCCATTGAGATTTGAATTGCATTAACAAGATATTACTTTTTTGGAATTGTTTTGATATTGTTAAAAAAATCTCATTGAGTTTGGAGAGATTCCTGAAATTCTAAGATAAAACAACCCCATTTAAGTTTGTAGGAGAGAAAAAAATTAGAATATAAAAATGTTATCAGAATTTTTCTATCAAAGTTTATTGAACTTAGATCGGAACAAATGCGTGACCTTGAACATAATCTTTAAGTAAGTTTTGTAAACCAAATTCAGTTTGAATTAGAGTTAATCGATACTGATTTACAATTTGCAATTGTTTTCAAAGCGATATCATTTCCGGTTAAACAGGACGACGACTACGACTTTGCTAATTCAAATTGCATGGTGTTCTTTTTAATTTTTTTTATTGGAGAGCATTATTTTAAGCATCTTTTGTTAAGATTTGTCCTATCTGAAATCAGCCACCATTGAGCTTTGATTTTTTTATCGAAAATTTAGGGAATTATCTTTGCCCAGAAAGATTGATTCAGGTTTGAGTAAGATTATAATTTTTTGTTAAACGAGAAAAGTATTAGTTTGAGGGCAACGAACTTTTCGAAGTTATTTCATAGCACATTCATCTAATAATGTAATTTTGGACAAAATTCATTTCCACCTCTATAAATTCTCATTAACATCATCGATGACTTCAGGAGATCCGGCACTTAAGATTAATTTCTGCGAAATGTAGATGGTTCACATTTTAGAAAATCAGACTTCTTACAGAACATTATATGAACCGGTTAGCCGAAACTTTCAGGAGGGGGTATTTTTAATCAGCATAAATCTTATATCTGTTGAAAATATACATCAAACACGGGAGCAAAATTTCCAACATCGATTTAGCTTTATTGTATTCAGTTTAATCTGCAAAAACCAACGTCAAAATTTAATTTATGGAGAAAATTTGAATGGTGTGAAATGTTTAGAGATTTAAGTACATTTGTTTCGAAATTCCTGGAAAATCTCCGGTTAAATTAATTAATAAGATGGTGCCCAGGACAATTGCACACCTCAGGTATCAGAATAGCAAACTAGCTGTTGGACGACAGACAAAAACTGGGTATATGGAATTGGCCTACAAGATCTCTCGATCTTACCCCTTTAGATTTTTTCTATGGGGATATCTAAATAGCAAAGTTTACTATAGTTCGCCGATAAATTCGAGGGAGGATCTCGAATTAAAAGTGAGGTTAGATTAGAACTAGTAATGATGTGCGCTCGCGGATTGAAAAATGTTTAGGAAACAATGGTGGACGATTTGAACATTTAATTTGATTTAATTTTAACTAAGTTATTTATCTTTACGGTTTTTTTAAATTTTATTTTTCATAAATGTTAGAAATTTTATTTCATCATTCATGTCGCCCAAACGACATCTCTATCGTTTGAAGTGACCTAACGCTACTCATTTCATTCTCTGTATTCCAAAGTGACAAAATTTCATTTTAATTTTCTAAATTGTTTTCTGCAAATTGGTCGTATATTCGGTTACTTTTCGTCAAATGTTTTGCAAGTTCGACTTATTAGATGCGCAACTAAGTTCTCGCTGTTTGTCAATAGATGACTCCAGTTGTAAGTATTGGTCGATTTTTAAATATCAAGAACGTCTTGAACAAAGCTTAGACATATGGCAAACAAACCACTGTGACACATTAGTGATTTTGTTTTTGCGTCATATACTTTTAGTTGTGAGAAAATGCCTGATTTTGTGCCATATAATAGTCATTTGCGGAAAGTGTTGATTTTCTTCTTTCATTCGAAGAAAACGGCGGCTGAAGCTCATAGAGAGCTCCAAAAAGTTTACGGAGATGCTGCTCTAAGTGAAACAACGTGCTGGGATTGGTTCCTTCGCTTCAAAAATGGTGATTTCGATGTGGACGACCTTCCCCGTGAAGGTAGGCCAAAAATCTTCGAAGACGCTGAATTGGAGGCATAGCAGGATCCGTGCCAAACGCAAGAAGAGTTTGCTTGAGCCTTAGGAGTTACCCGCCAGGCCATCTCCAAGCGTTTGTATGCGTTGGGAATGATTCAAAAGCACGGAACTTGGGTCCCTTATGATTTGAAGCCAAGAGACGTTGAGCGTCGTTTTTACGTCTGTGACCAACTGCTCCAGCGGCAAAAAAGAGATCGTAGCAGCTTTTGATTGTTTGGCTTGTGAACATAGTTTGTTCTTTTTTCAAACAAGATATCAAATCACGTACTTTTCGTTTTCTTAATTCACTCTGTGGCGGAAAATCCTTTTCATGGTTTTTATGATCCGTTTTATAATGCCTCTCTAAGTTACCACGCATAGGTATTGCAAACTGACGCACGACAAATAAGACAAATGCACTTATCCTTCACCATACAAAAGACAAATTCTTTCTCCCAATCGTTATTCAAATGATACGTTTTCGATTTCTTCGGTGCAATCATTTTGTACTATTTAATAATAAACTCTGTATCGTCGTAGTATTGCTTTGAAGTTACAATTCATAATGACTCCAATTATTGCAGGCGAAACATTTATATCGGCTTGAACGAAAGTTTTGAATGTTCCCGTCAAACGCGCCATCCGAAATTTCTAGAAAAGCGGCAAGAATAAAAAACGCGGCTTTTCTTTGACAAGTACCGCGCGTTTCTTTGATAAAGCCGCCTCTTGCCGCTAGCAGAGTGTTATTTTATTACGTAATAAATTTTTGTAGTTTGTAGTCTAACCTAATCCAACCTACTTATTAAATTTTTTTTCTTTTTGAAATCTACTCAAAAAGCGCTTGACCAGTCGATCGCGATCGACTGTTTGAGCACCCCTGTCTTAGGGCATTTAACTTCGGCCATAAAAACGATACTTTGGTTTACATAATAAATACTTAGTAATAAAATAATAATAACTAAGTACTAAGAAACAACTTGAGAACAAATAACTAATGATAAGTAAAACTTTAAGTGAGTAGTGTAGATATTATCCGATTACATACATACATAAACTTACGCCTTGTCCCAGAGGGGTAAACAGATGAGATATTTTCTTCTATGTTAGTGGGGGGGTTTTGAGGGTACATATATACGTCCATAATGTCACGACTACAGAAACGGTGAATATGGAACGGTACTTTATATAGGATTTTAGAGGATACGTAGCAGGTGACGAAATAAAAAATAAAATATAGTTTTTAACCGTAGCAGTTGAGGCACTATAATGAAATAAATAAATAATTTAATTGAAGGTTCTGGCCATATTGATTAATCATTAACTTCGAGCTAAGGCAATGGTTTGAAGAATTTTGTAATTTTTTCTTACTAAGCAGTTTTTAAATGCCTCTTCAATTCAGACTGATATTCCGCAGTGGCATTAGCAATTTGCCTCTTAAAAATGAGACTTCGTTTCATAGACAAAACAATTTTCATAAAGAAATAACAGAGCTCATTTGCCATTCTTAAACCTGCAATTTTTCAAATTACGTTTCCAGTCTTCAATAGGGTAGTCAATTTAACATTTACTTCAAGTCGGTTCAAACCCATGTCGTCCTAGTCTATTTGCAATTTCGGCATGTTTGCAGTTTTCGTCATTTTTCGCAGTCAGAACAGGCCAGTTTTTCCAGTATGATTTCAATGTGTATGGGTTCAGTTTTTCCACTGATTCTTTTATGTTTAAGATACGTTTTGCCATGTCAAATTTCTTCCATCATTCCATAACATTTATATCAGGATCATATTCCATATTACCCAATATGATTTTGAAGGTTCGTCTAATGAAACAGAAAACAGAGCTTGAAGACCTGAAATATTCCTTGGTCCATAGGTTGAAGCTTTCATATTTGGATGCATAGTTTCAAATTCGCGAGGATGACCTGGTACATTGTCCCATTCAAATAAGTTTCAACTTCTGAAACAAAACAATTTCGGAACCAGTCATAAAAAATAGTGCTTATAACCCACGCTTTCTTATTAACCAAATCGCCAAAGCACTGGCAGTCGTTTTTGTTCAGATTTTTTTAAAGCACTAGGATTTAATGATCTGATTGAGGAGGTCGTTACTTGATGAAAATCAATATACATATTATCAATGATTTTATGATAGGTTCAGTAATCTTTCAGATGCTAATTTTTTCAAAGATGAAGTTTCACTTCTAGAAAAGGGTTTTAAACACGATTTAGAGTCAAATAACGCTCGTCTCCATTTCAATCTTCTAGGAATTGAAACCGAAATAGCCCTAAATTATTCATTGCAAGCCAAACACCTAAAACACTCTTCAGCGTTACTACTTCAAAAAGAGTTCAATAGTTTTCAACCTAAGAAATTCGAAAATACAACTTTAAAGTCCATTAAATCTAAGTCCGCATCTGAAGATATCATATTCACCAAAGCAGACAAAGGTCATATAGTCATAGCCTTAAATAAAGTAGATTATTTATTGAAAACCCAGAATTTTATTGAATCAGGTAGTTATGAAAAAAATGATAAAGATCCAACTAATAAATTTCAATCCATAGTAAAAACGCTTTAGAGTACGCCTAGCCTATAATACCTACCAACCAAAAATATCAACTTTTCATTGACATCCCGCAATCACCAAAACATTACTCCCTCGTCAAACTCCATAAAGCAGGGCATCCCATTAGACCAATAGTTTCATATTTTCAAGCTCCAGCTGCAAAACTTTCACGCTTTCTCATAGACATCATTCAACAGTACGCTAATTTTGAATCTAAATTCTCAAAAAAAAAATGCTTCAGTCCTAATCAATAAAATTCAGCACACGATACTACCACCGAACGCTAAACTTATGTCATGGGATGTAGTGAATCTCTTCCCTAGTGTTCCACCTAGTGATACAATGAAACTCATCAACAACGCCCTTCAAATTAATAAAGTCAATCCGGTAATTCAATCAGAAATCTTACACCTTAAATTTGTAAAAAAGGTTTAATCCTCTGAGCCCTCTACTCGCTGAAATTTTCATGGATAATATTGAAAAAACTATCCAAGAACATCCGTTATTCAAACACTTTATTTATTGATTTAGATATGTCGACGATATCATTTGTTGTTTCACTGGCACAAACAGACAATTAGAGTCATTCAAAACATTCATTAACAAAATTCACGATAATATTAAATTCACGTTAGAGATAGAAACAGAAAACTCCATTAACTTTCTGGATTTAACTATTACTAAAATTAACGGCAAACATGATTTTTCTATTTTTCATAAGCCATCGCATACATATATTACTATTCACAGCTCATCTACACATCCTTATCCACATAAATTAGCTGCTTACAATAGTATGGTACATAGACTCATTAATATCCCAATGTCACAAAATAATTTTATAAAAGAGCAACATATAATTAAACAAATAGCAGTCAATAACGGTTACAGTCCAAGTATGATTGAGAACATAATTTCACGCAAAAAAAATGAAAAAGCAATACAGGAAGTATTTCCAAGTATGAAAAGTTCTAACACAAAATACAACAGCTTGACTTATATTGGTAATCCTAGTCTAGAATTAAAATCATTCCTCTCGCATTTCAATATGGCATTCCGAACTGATAATTCTTTAGGCCGACATATTAAAAACTGCAAATCTAAAATTGATAAAGGTGTTTATAAAATGTCTTGCGGGGATTGTAATAAAATTTATATTGATAGAACTTTCAGAAATTTCAAAGTTAGATTATCCGAGCACAAACGTAGTTTTAATTATCAAAATCAGATTCCCATTATTCTAATCACTTACTCGAAGAAAACCATAACTTTAATGATAATTTCAAAATTTTACACAATGAAAATCATAGACAAAACTCAATCTATGGGAAATTTTAGAGAATAACAAAGAAAAGAATTCAGGTAGGTTACTTAATAGTTAATTAGATCTAAATCCTTCACCTTTACTTAATCTTTTCAATTCATAAAGTGAGCAACTCCGATGGGTTTTCCAACATACCCCTTGTACTTGTACCTATTGTAATATTAAGTAGGAAATAAGAATAATATATAAGGAATAACTCTGTTCATTAGTTTGTCTATCTGATGAAGCCACAGTGTGGTGAAACCGGTCATAGTTTTGTAATATAGTGAAAATCTAATACCATAGTTTTATTTCATTGAAAATATTTAATGATCTGTAAAGCATCAGTGGTTTAATGGCACAATCTCCAGATGCATTAGGACAGCAGCAGCGTAGTTTTGACAGTTGCCCCTTCCCCTGTGCCCTCTATAATGATTATGCAACAATTAGCTAATTCAGAAACTCAAAAAATAACAAGAATGATTATTAAATTTTTCTGTCCTCCACTTGTATAGTTCTTGTTAAAAAAATGCTGTATCACGACCTGTTTCTTCCCTATGTATTTCCATTTTTTCAATTTTATTTTCTATCTCGTACAACTGTTTTTCTTTTTTATCCAAATTTTCTTGATACCTTCTTCGAGAGTTTCGCCCAGACATGATAAAAAAAACAAATTTGTAAAATGCTTCAGTCGTCGGGATTAAGGATTAGACTACAAGATGAATCAATAATACTCTTTATATGCAATAACCTTCCAGATTGTAGATACTTTGATTACCACGATACTTACTATCATTGTAGAATAACAATAAATTGAACGTATCAGAAAGTAAGAGAAGATTGAGAAAGGACAATCACATTATTTTTAATCCTTAAATATAGCTCATTAAATTGACTGAGATTTCGAGCCACTTTCAATTCACAGCTTGTATATTCACTTGATATAACGGTATTATTGACTTAAGTCACATACTAGTGTTAAGTCGCTAAGATACATCATCATTGGCTCCCCCTAGCGGCGTATTTTGACAGAAACAACTTGTTGTCTGCTGATATTTGGACAGTGAACTGTTAACCATGTTTTGAAGCATAATGTGAGAGTGAATAAAGGTTTCAAAACTTTCAATTGATATTGTTAATTCGATGGTTTGTAAATTTCGGTCCGATTTCCCCTTGTAACAAATCCAAGTCCTGTGAAGTCCACTTAAGCCAACTTCGAGACACTTTGTTGTGCAATTTACACTAATAATATCTCTGCTATAATTGTCATATTTTTGTGTGTTTAAAAGTGAAGATACTGTTTTTACATAATTGTGACATATTCAAAGTTTTCTTATGTGACACTGGTAAGTACATTAATATATGTCCTCCAGCACGTTCACTCTTAGCTTTGGCATATTTACTTCTCGGTCACGTCTCGATCATATTTTTTTGCACCTGAAAATTTCGCCCACTGCAGTTTGTGGTATGTCAAACGTCAAGAGTGACGTCAAATTTGACGCCCCCGCCTCATTTCGAAAAATTGGTGTTTTTCGTTTGGCGATTTGGTGTCTTTCGCCAGAATTTGAATGAGGTGATTTATCGAGTCTGGCCATTCAAACCTAACCTTACTTATAGAATTGTCACTTGATTTTAGTGCAGTTCAGATTGTAACATTTCTTAAGTTGAAGTAGTATATATATTTTTTTAATATCAAGAAATTTGGATATATTATTTTCGCAGATTATATAAAAGACGTGTTATTTTGTGTTTGTAGTTACAAAGTTCAAGGCATTAATTCTTTAATTTTATATTATATATCCGCATAATTCTGCCTATTAATTATTCTAGTAAGGCAATTTACATTTTATTATTCCTTTCAAATAGATTAAAATGTAGGTATATGTCTATTAATCATTTGGGTGCCATTATCAGCTGGGGAATTCCAGGAACCTTATCAATGTCAAAAGTGTGAGTTAAACATAAACAACTATATCCATTGAAATGTACCTACATTCTGAAGGTTTTCTCTGAAAATATGAATTGCTATATTACAATGTACATTAATTTATTATCACTATTTTCTTCTAAAGGCTGTTTTCGAATATTCATTTAAAAATCATTCAAATAGAAATTATAGATATTAGTTCAGGGTCATGAGAGAGAGTGAACAGTAGTGTGGTTTTTGTTAAACTCATTTCTTTTTCATTGAAATTATCTGATGGAACTTTGCTTCAAGTAAACATGCTTTTATTGAAACGAATGCTGTTTTTCGCTTTCGATTTAGATTTCCTTCTGATTGATCACGAGTTTCTAACCCTGGTCAAGTTTTGAGACCTCTTGTCTGAGACCTTATTGACTTTTGGACAAAAAATCCATGTCTCAACACCCTACTATCTAAGTTTTTGAATTGGGGAGGCTTTTACTTCCATTATCAATAATAAAAACAAGTAATGTGTTTTTAGAAATTTTACTGAATAATTGTGATTCTCAGTCTTATCTATATATAGTTGTCATAATATCTGTACATTCATTCGTTTGAAGAAGCTACGGTGTAGTGAAACGCGTTACGAATCACAATTATTCAGTAAAATTCCTAAGAACACATTACTTGTTTTTATTATTGACTATCTAAGTACATTATTTAGTGGCGGATCAGGGCTTATTTCCGCCTTAGGCCCCGTTTGATGGGCTCCCCCTTTTGATGAAATAAATTTCATTGATTTTGATCCAGTATTTTCATTTTAAAATAACTTAATTCATCGAAATATAATTATTGATTGACCTTTAAACATTACATATAAATAAATAATAAACTTTAGACAGATAAATAATGAACATTTTATTTTTAAAATCAATCTATTTGTAAATATCTTTTACTGGCGCAATAACGTCGACAATTCCACTCATGTGTCAAAATGCACGTTTAAGAACACAGAAATTCGACTTTGATATCGGATAAATTGCATAGAAATAGAAAGGAGATAGGATATTAGTGGATAAATTTGCCCATAGAGAATCCTTGCGTTTTCATCGCAACGCAACATGCACAACAAATAGCACGGTTTCAAAACTATCAAGAACAGCCATTTTAGTACCTGTTGTAAAGTTTCTGCCGATATAAATTAAAATGTCTCGTTTGGGAAGCACCAGTGAAGCAGAAATAAATAGTTCTATACAGAATTCTATCCCCAAAATACAAGAAAAACGCACAGCTCGATTTTGAATCAATTCAGTATATTCTGTAAGGAACGAACGTTCGATTTGGATATACAGCATTCTATTGAAGATATTGCAGAAATTCTTATGGATTGGGGTTTCAATATGAAACAAATGAATGGACAAGATTACAAAGAATACGTTGTCAAAACAATGTGGAACACAACTGCGAAAATGATGCAAAATATGTATTTCGAAAAATTCAACATGAGTTTCAACCCCGTTACCGATTCAGCATTTAGAAA
Source organism: Cryptolaemus montrouzieri (assembly GCA_013387265.2). Lineage (NCBI taxonomy): Eukaryota > Metazoa > Arthropoda > Insecta > Coleoptera > Coccinellidae > Cryptolaemus > Cryptolaemus montrouzieri. The sequence continues at coordinate 13,739,022 of JABFTP020000062.1, read as the reverse complement.
GGCTCGTGAAGCTCGCAATTCTAAAATGAAGATGTTACAAGGGGATGTGGAAAAGCGCAAAGAAAGTTCCACTGCATTAACAAGAACTGAAATTGATAGCATGGCTCTGTACTGTGACGAAAATGCCCCGATAGGTTTGTTGAAAAAACTTGCAAGGTATACTTTTTCAAAGAGGAAAAATTTAATAACGGAGAAGTGACTGGTCATATCGAATATAACCCAGTATTCTCGAAAACTTGCCAAGGTTACTCAAAAAAATGCTGTGATACTAAATGGCTAGTAAAAAATGAGGAATACCCAGATTTAGGTCCTGTGTGGTTTTTTTATAAGATATTGTCGATAAGACCCGATCATATTACAAGTGATAGATTATTTCTGGCTCCCAATCAATTTTGGAAAAACAGTACTTCTAAGGGTTGGTACAAAAATATGCCTTTGGGAATAAATGAAATATCCAAATGGACAAAAATTTCAGCAGAGAAAGTTGGACTGGATACGAAAAATTAGAAGATCACAAATCATTCTCATGGATCCAGTGCTGTTTCGAACCTATCTGGGAAGGTGTCAGTGAACAAGAATTGATCCAACTAACCGGACATTCTACGGCAAGCTCTATTAAGCCCTACCTGCAACTGAACAATGAGCATATTTGAATCTTGTTTCAAATCTTCGACAAACTTCTGCGAATGCTGAATCTTCCATAATTCCTCAGGCATCGTCCCATATAGAATCGACCCGGAGTGAAAACATTGTATATCATTCCAATAATAACGAAACATGTTTTTCTCGTTGTCATTCGCGGAATTTTCTCAGCAAATACCACTCGAGCTCAGATTTGGCAGGATATTTTTCTAGGCTCGTTTTCTCATACTTACTTTTCGGTAATTCAACTCGACCTGCTCGACATAATCACTCGAGCTACGTTCTCGTGATTTGGTCGCCCAGTTCTCGTTGAATTGCATGCACGTAAGTATTCGAAAACGAGCATAGAAAAATATCCGGCCAAGTCTGAGCTCTTGTGGTATTACTTACGATTATATCGTCATAATTGATTTTTTGGTTAAGTTGAGCTTTAGTAGACAGTAATTAAGTCTGTATTCTGTCAAGAAGTACAGATAATTGATTATTTAAAAAATCTACTTGCGATTGTCAAAATTTTTATTGTTGCTAAGTTGGCAAAACTGACGCGGAGTTTGAACATATGTCATTCAGTTTATTTACAGTGCTCGATTTTGTCAATTCAAGCAAGTGTGTTTAGCGATTTTCACAATGTTCGATAAAAATATCGAAGAAAGAATTTCTCTCAATCCAATAGTACACTGGTACTATCATCTTCTGATGAGGCCAACTTAGTTGGCGAAACGCGCGATTAACTGCACTAAGAGTTCGGCACTGTACGGCTAGAATGCTACAAAAAGAACTTGCACTTTCCAGAAAAGTGCATATTTCATTGCAAACTGTTAGGAACAGGCTCAGAGAAGACGATATCAGACCAAGGGTGGCTTCTACCGGCTCGGGTCTCACCAGAGAGCATCGAGTTGCAAGACTTCAGTTTGCGAGGGAACATGCAAATTGGGGTATTCTAGAATGGTCGAATTCTTTCTTTTCCGACGAGTCCAGGTTCTGTCTAGTATCAAGTGACAGACGCATGCCTGTATACAGACGACCTGGGGAACGGTATCAGCAATGCAATATCCGGCAAACCGAAAACTTCGGAGGGGGTTCAGTAATGGTGTGGGAAGGCATCTTTTTCTATGGTCGAACTGAGTTAGTCCTAGTGAATAATGGAAGAATGACAGCGGCTAGATACATCTAAGATATCCTTGAACTCCATGTTTTACCCTTTGGCCCATTGATTGGCGAAAACTTCATTTATATGCATGATAATGCTCGGCCTCATGCAGCCAGAGTAGTTACAGAATTTCTGCAAAATGCCGAAATTGATACTTTAAGATAGCCAGCCAGAAGTCCCGACTTGAAGTCGAGTATTCGAAATAAAGTTTTGGTGTAGTGGTGTACAGTGTTTTTTAGTGTTATTCAACGCCAAAGGTTCCAGTCCTCAACTCAATTATTCACACTTCCCCATCTTCAGCAGTAGGTCCTACCTCCGTACAGTGTTTGACTTTGAAGTTCCGAATGGTATGATCAACAGCTCTGATGTCTTGAATTTATTCTCTCTACATGTTCCCTCAAAGAGCATTAGAGGAAAACATTTGTTATCGTATGAATTGCATAGAACAAAATATGGAATTCATTCTCCGATGGCTGAAGTTGTAAAAGCGTAAATTAAATTGATCTCGATATTTTCTCAGAAAGCTTGAATTGTTTCGAAACTAAGCTGAGACACTGCCTGTATTAAGCAAGCGCTATCGTATTTCAAAACTGTATTTTTTTATTATTATTATATTATTATAATGGCGCCTTTCAAACCGAAACCGAAACCGAGGAAACACGTCAAACTCGATCAACAGTTAAGGTAATATTGACTGTTTTCTTTTATAATCGCCGTATTGAAATTGATAGATTTTGGTCGATAATCAGTTGGTTCTGTTAAGGATTTGGGTGTTTATCTATACTCAAAGTTATCTTTTACTGTACACATTGATTCTATAAATGCTCACGCGAACAAATTACTTGGTTTTATATCCAGATCAACCAGATCTGTTTCTAATATGCGCTCACTTATTATCCTGTATGTTTCTATTGTTCGTCCTATCAATATCGGCTTATAAACTTGGTCTGAATAATATATTCAGAGTATACCTGCCAAGTCAATGCTTTACAAATAACTAAATCTGTTTCTTCTTCGAAAGATATATCATAAGCTATAAGCCTTCATTCATACACTTCTTCCTTCTCTTCCAGATACGAATATATCGATAGCTGCACAAACATGTCGATAATGTCGATGTTCTCGTTACAATCACGATTTGTATGGTCCGCATTCGAGCACCTGATATCTGTCATTTTCGAAAACGATTACAATTTGATTGTACACTCATCTCATCTGGGAATCATGTAGAAAGATTTTGCTTAACTATAACTACAGTACAACCTCTCTAATCCGCACATCCAGCAATCCGAACAACGAAACTTTGAAATCACCCACCTCTATAATCCGCACAATTTATTTTTTACCTCTATAATTTGAACGCCGTCAATAATTTCATCGATTGAAAGTGCCGAATTTGCACTATCTTGTCTGAATACTCGCTTCACTTGTGCAGATTAGATTCTCTTTTCACATTCAGAACCTGATATCGTTACTAATCATGTCGCGTCGATATAAAACGTTAACATTGCAGCAAAAATGCAAAATTTTGAAAGAATTGGATAATGGAAAAAAGTGTTTCTGAATTGGCCAGAATACACTCAATGGGAAATCCACAGTATGCGATATAAAGAAAAAAAGAAAATCAATTGAGAATTTTATATCTATATAGAACTAGTGAAAATCCGAATGTTGAAAATGCTCTATACACTTGGTTCTTACAAGAACGATCTCGACATACACCTTCAGCTGGTGATCTCTGTGAGAAAGCAAAATTTTTTTACACCAGTATAACAGATAGAGATGATTTCAAGGCAAGTCAAGGATGGTTGGAAAAATTCAAAAAAAGACATGGAATTCGACAACTTACCATATCAGGAGAGAAATTGTGCTCAGACGTTAGTGCGGTAGAACCATTTAAAAAAATAATTTCTTCAAAAAATACGGGAGATGCATCCAGCGCCAGATAAAGTTTACAACGCATATGAAAGTTGGTTATTTTGGCGAATTCTTCCAAACAAAACACTAGCCCATGTTGCTGAAAATTCAGCTCGAGGTCGGAAGATGAGTAAGGACCGTATTACATGCATGCAATGCTCTGATACATCAGTATCTCATCAAATGAAATTGTTGGTCATCGGAAAAGCCAACAAACCCCGAGCATTCAAGAACTGCTCCAATATGCATGTTTATTATAAAGGTCAAAGAAAAGGGTGGGTAACTACAGCAATTTTTCATGAATGGTTCCACAAACAATTCATTACTGATGTTAAAAATAAAATGAACGAACTGAAATTGCCACAAAAAGCTCTGCTCTTATTAGATAATGCTCCTGGACATTCAAGAGAAGAGGAATTAATCAGTAAGGATCGAAATATTCAGGTCATGTTTCTACCTCCTAATTGTATTCCATTATTACAACCAATGGATCAACATGTAATACAGAATGTGGAATTGCATTATCGAAAATCTTTGCTACTGAATATTGTGGGACAAGAAGACTATAACGTTTAGCAGTTACTGAAGCATTAGAACCTCAAACATGTGGTGTTTTCTCTTGAAAGGGCCTGGTCATCTGTGTCCCAATAGTTAATTCAGAAAGCATGGAAGAATTTATGGCCCACAAAAGATAATGATTATGACGCAGGTGACCTGTTGCCTCTTTAACGGTTGAGAGAAAAAAATTTGCTAAAGAAAGAAGAGAAAAATCGCGATCTACGCATGATGACAGATGTACTCACAAATGTATCTGGTCAAGAATTAACAACTGAACACATTGAAGAATCGGTTGTAGGAGATAATGAGAATTATCTCTCTGAAGCTGAAATAATCAAGAACATAGAAAGTGACGAGGATACAGAAGAACTTGAAGAAAGAATGTCACCATGAATTCAGTGAAACATAAAGAAGCTCTCTTGTGTTTCAACAAATGTTTGGAATGATGCACAGAAAATGATATCCTCAGCACCAAAAATTATTGAATAAATTGAGAAAGGAAGCTGCAAATTCTCATCTTCGTTCGTTAAAACAGAAAACGATCCAAGACTACTTCAGAACCTAAAAATGATCTGTGAAATGTATCACTTTCTTGAGAACATGTAGTTATATTTTCATGTTTTTCTGTGAATCACAATAATTTTGAGTTTTGCAATGAATATTTTACGTTTTTCAATAAATATTTCACGTTTTCAATAAATATTTCACGTTTTCAGCCCTATCTTTTCTTTACTATTTCATTTCAATTACCTCGATAATATGAATATTTCAGTGATCCGAACAAGCCCTAGTCCCATATGATTCGGATTAGAGAGGTTGTACTGTATAACTAACTATATGTAAGCGACCGTTTTGAGCCACTGTTCTACAAGGCAGTTAATTTCTAGATTCTTGAGCTATTTACCACTTTCTGCCAAATTCTCCCACAACATCAATTTACTGGATTGTCCAATTTGCACTTCCTGAAGCTAATCAGTGTATCCGTGCCATATGTAATAATGGAGTCGTAAGGCCTTTTTCGGGTAATTTGAACCTGGCGGTCAAGAAGGGTGGCGGTGGTTGAGCGGAGGCTAGGAGTGTTATACTAGACGAAGTATTACCCTTCATTATATGCGGAGCTAACCTAAACCATCAAAATCCAGGAGCAGACCTTCTGGTTCTACACCGAAGAGTATTATACAAGAAGAAGGCGGTAATTTTTCAGTGAAAATTGAAAAACAATTACGATATAAAGTTTCTCATTTCAAGGTACCTTGGAGATGTGTCAAATGTAATGTCACCTTATGCTTAGAACGAAACTGTTTTGAACAATATCACACATCCTCTTAGCGGGACTTGTTTGGCTGACTTTCAATAAACTTTTTTTAAACAAGATCATGTCTATCATCATGTCATCATGCTTGTGTTTCAATTTTAGTTCGCAGATATTAAGAATGTGGAAAAAGCATGATTCAATTAATGAAAATTCGTGGGATCAAATGGATTAGTAAATATTATTATTATTATTAATAAAAAACGACTATGGACATCACAAAAAATAATTTCGAGGTTGAATCCGACCCAATGATTTCGTTGATAATCATTTGTGAATAACATAATCCAAAATTCCTGCAAATCTCAAATTTTTTCTTACGCGTATTCTAGGCGTATTTTGGCTGGAATAATGGTCTCAATTGGTTGAGCACGAATACATGTGAATGATAACATCGGCAGACAGCTATATCGACGAAACTTCAACAGCAAATATTTTTAAGTCTAGGGAATTTCAAGTATTTCAAACATCTGTAGTCGAATGAATATAATTAAGGTGAATGCTTTATATTTATAGATTCAGGCCAATAGAAATATATTTTATACGGCCCTTAATTGTTACAGTTACATACAATGGATGGTTGATCATTAATTTAGTAACTATGAATATTAGAATATTCAATATTAATGAGTATTTTAATTTTTGAAAATTTATTAAACAGTATTTGTTTCTGATGGATTTCGTTCAACTAACCGTGGTATTGAAATATGAATATACACCCTCCATTTCAAAAGTAACCGAACTGTTTTGAAAAAAATGTACAACTAGTACCTTCTGTTATTATATTGTACCCGCCGATTACTTGGTACTTCGTTGACAGCTGTTAAAAATTTCATGACATTTGTGTGTAAAAAACATATCTGAAGTTTCCCATTCCTTTAGATAGACTTTCTAATAGGTTGCGCAGTGAAGAGCGCGTTTCAATGGTTAGTTTATCGAAGCTCTCGCGGAGTGAACATCGTTAAACACACTTCGTGCAACAATTATTTGGTATCGCAACTGCTCTGAAATTCCCTATCTCAATTCGTGTCTATCGTTATCTGAAGGAACGTATATCCGTGGATCTGAAGATAGTTATAAACGTAAATAAACGGATCTAAGAACTTTATTTAACAGTACTTGACAATGGTCATTTGACAATTATATAACATTCGAACATCACAGCAAAGTTCATTTCTCGTTTATTTCAACACTTCCTCTCGAGATGAGAACTGCCGATGACTCGACGAACGCTCCAAATCTTGATCAAGGCATTTAACATGCTTACTTTTCGACAGTCCTTCAGTCATAACATCAGCAGCCATATCGTTTGTCGGAACGTACTCTATGAAGAGAATGTTTTCACTTCTGAGTATATCTCGCACGAAATGATGTCTGATATCAATGGGCTTCGTGCGACTATGAAAAACAGCATTTAACGTAATCTTCTGTGCACCGTGGCTAGGTTAGGTCACTGTAAAGTTTGATATGGCCCAATTTGCCGAATCCTAAATCTTTCAGAAAACGATGCAAGTACACGGCTTCTTTTGCCGCCTCAGTAAGAGCCATATACTTCTACTGACGAAAAGTGATACAGTCCTTTGCTTTCTTGATTCCCAAGAAATCGGACTACTTCCCAGAACGTAAACATTTCCAGTATATGGTCTTCTAACATCTAAGCTATTTCCCAATCTGCATGTACGTAACCTTTTAGAATTCCATCAGTCTTCTTGAAATTCAGACCAAAATTATCTGTACCTTGAGGTATCTCAGTACACGTTTAGCAGATGACCAATGACTTGAGTCATAGCAGAAATTGAATTGACTGAGGTACATTACATTCTTGAGGGTCGATTGGCTTTGCAAGCCTTTCCGAACTGCGACCAAATTGATCTTTTATTCGTAACCCTTCTTATTCATTTCCCTGTAGGTCTAGGTCCCTTACAAAATTAAGAATCTCCCTGGGAGCTTTCGCTTTTACTTCGTGCGGCTCTAGTTTGTCGCTACCGAAGTGTATATGTCTTTAACGGACAGTTGCGATGCAACTGCAAAGAATATGTTCGGTAGTTTCATCGCCCTCTTTACGCATTCTGCATGTTGACGTTTCCGATTTGCCCATTTTATTGAGATGGTATCTCAGTGGGTAGTGTCCAGTAAGGAGGTCTGTTATGATCCTCAACTCATCCCTAGAGAGATCGAGAAGCTGTTTTGTCTTCTTTGGCGAATAGTCAATGAACTTTTTCGCTTGCCTTTGGCCTGCGGCTTCATTTCCTTGTACGCCTTCGTAGCCAGACACCCACCACAGGAAAAGTTTGTTCCCCTCAGCAAGTTGCTTCAAGGATAGACGGCATTCCCAGACAGAGATGCTCCGATAACTGTAAGAGTTTGGAGCTTTTATTACTGCCTGACTGTCCGTTAAAATGTAAATCTTTGCCCCTTTGAGTTTCCTTCGTAGTCCCTCCTGGCAGCTAAGGTTTATGCTTGCATGATTGTGGGAGTAGAGCCGAGAGGCATTGATGAAGAGTACTTGGGTCCATATATGCCTGCTCCTGTTCCATCAATCGTTTTTGATCCGTCCGTGTACCAAATGGAGGATTTTTGGTCTAATTGATTTATTTTTCTCTTTACCATAGTGCGGTCTTCTATGACCACTTCGAAGGGTGTGTGAAAATCAAACTTAAGCGGCATTATATCCGATGGTTGTGATAAGATTTCTGGCGCTATGTAACCCAGAATCCCCAGGTGTCCCTTCAGATCACCAGGTAATAGTTTTTGTGTCTTGGAGCCGTAATGCCGCCATCAACGCCTCCTTTTTCAATTTTATATGAAGAGGAGGGAGATTTAGGATTATCTCCAGGGCAATAGTCGGGGTGCTTCCCATAGCACCTGTTATGCCCAAGCACGCAAGCTGCTGCAGTTTTTGCAGCTTGTTTTGCGTAGTAATGTCTGATGTTTTCGTCCACCATACTAACGATGCATATGTGACAATGGGTCTTATAACCGATGTGTATAACCAGTAGGTTATTTTTGGCTGTAGTCCCCAGGTCTTTCCGAAGAGTCTACGGCATGCCCATAGGCACGATGTAGCCCTGGAAAGAGTTTTTTTGACTGAGGTAACTCAATGCATGACAAATATCTGGTCTCGTGCAAACAGCTAAGTTCATAAGTGCTCCGACTAATTCTCTGTAGGGTAATTTCTTCGCTTCTTCACTTCTTCACTCTGGATATTTTCATTCTTCTTCAATTTCAAACCTAACTCAATAGGAGCTGTAATTGATTTCGCATGTCATGCCGAATCGTTCGAGAATATCCTTTATGTAGCCTTTCTGACTCATCAGTATTCCATTTTCAGTCAGCGAAAACTCAATTCCAAGACAATCATCCACATCTCCCAGATTTTTGATCTCGAAAATTCCGGATAGATACTTCTGGAATTCTTGAACCTTCTTCTCTTGCCTTGAAATAGCCAGAATATCGTCTGCATAAGTGACTTCCGTAAATATATTTTCCCCTCGTCCCGATTTCTTCAAGTGAAAATTATTTGAAGCTTCACTCAGTTTGATGTACCACTGACGGCCGGCCTGACGTAAGCCATGCAACGCCTTCTTCATCTAACAGACTTTATCTCCTCTATGAAAATCTCCTAAAAGTTTCACAGCTTTCTTCCTAATCTCATTATTCCTTGGTTCATCGATAATTTTCTCTGATGTATCTTCTGTGTAGTCTGGTATTTCCATGAAGATTTTCTCTTCTAATACACTGTTCAAATAAGCAGTTGTTACATCGAACTGTTTAATTTTCATGTTATACTGTGCTGCAAGTGACGTGACCATTCTGATAGTTCCCATACGAGCTACAGGAGTGCCTTACAGTTTGAAATTGAGGACAATGAAGTGCTGAGTATGAGGTCGGACATAGCAACACCTAAAACCAACATGGAGTGGCCATTCCAGATCATCATTCCCGATAGACATGAATGTATCAGCTTCAAGGACCGTCTACTTGAGGGTCCCTGTTGGTACACGGATGGCTCAAAAACTGCGAAAGGTGTTGGAGCTGGTGTCTAAGGTCGAGGTGCCGCCAAGGAACAGTCGATCTGTCTTGGTGGACATGCGACTGTCTTTCGAGCAGAAATATTCGCCATTGACCACTGTGCTAACCTCTTGCTTGCGGGGGGATTTACAAAAAGGTCAATTAAAATCCTCACCAATAGCCAAGCTGTACTGAAAGCATTGGCATCCGATACTCTTCACTTATGGTGCAGGAATGTCGCTCTACTCTTGCCAAACTAGGAGAGCGGAGCAGACTCCGTCTAATATGGCTTTCTGGCCACTCGGGCATTGAGGGAAATGAGAAGGCGGACTCATTGGCCGCTCAAGAAACTAACCTGGAGTTCATAGGACCGGAGCCTAAGCTCGGAATTCCCTGGAAACTGCAAGGATGGAAAACAACCGATGGCTGGACTTAAGTGTACGTGAGCATTGGATGAGCCTCCCAGGTATCAGACACGCTCGACGAGCTATCAGTGGACCTTCCACTGCAAAAGCCAAGGCCTGGCTTAAGCTCTCTAGGTTGGAACTGAGAGTTTTAACTGTCATATTAACGGGGCACTGTCACCTCAGGAAACACCTAAATAAATTAGGTTTGGTTGAGGATTCTTCATGTAGGCTATGTGAAGAAGATATAGAATCAATGGAACATCTTATGTGCTTGTGCCCAGCTGGGGACAGGGTCAGGATGGAAGAACTTGGATCTTGCAAACTGAAGCTGACTGAGCTCATTAAGCTCTCACCCACGAAATTCATATCCTTTACGAGAAGGATGGAGCTCGTGGATGAGATTTAAGACAGAGTGTGCCACAATAGACCACTGGGTCGTAGTGTCCGGGCTGCTAGGCAGCCCTCGCTCAAAAGATAATATCTAATCTATCTACAGGAGAAAATGTTTCATCGAAATCTATACCGGGACGTTGACTAAATCCTCTAGCAACAATTCTGACTTTTCTTCTTTCCAAAAAACCATTTGCATCGTATTTATTTCTCAGCACAATACGACTTCCAATTACTTATTGTGATTTGGGACGATCAACCGAAAATCCACGTATCATTTTTTATTATAGATTTCAATTCGGTAGCCATTGCTCGCAACCATTCATCGTGCGTTCAGTACATCAGTCGGAAAATGAGTTTTGAAAAAAGAGCTGCTACCAAAAAGCACCAAATCCTACAAACTGCATTGGTGATGATTGCCTATCCCGTACGCAAGTGTATAGCGATTAGAACCGGGTAGAAAGACCCTGACTGACGACGAAAGATCAGGCCGTCCCACAAACAATAAAAAATCATCGGTGAAATTTATTGAAATGGAATTAATCACTTCTCAAACAATTGTATACTGCATTTCGACCGTTTGGTGCAAATAAATATCGTTTACAAAATCGTTATAGGCGACGAATTTTGGATATATGCATACGAAACCGAAACTAAACAACAATCGACGGTATGGGCCTTTCAAGACGAGCCAAATCCAACAAAAGTTGTTCGTGCACGAAGCACTTCGAAGTGAATGGTCGCCTGTTTTTTTAGGGAAACCCGACATGCCGCCACCATAGCATTAGAGTAACGTAACAGTAAATTCTGAATGATGTACAACAATTTGTTTGTCGAAAGTGTTCGAGGAGTTGAGGAGATCAAATCGAAGAACTAAAATTATTCTGCATCATGACAATGCAAGCTCACACACATCAGCGCATACGATGGGGATTTGAACACCCAAAACAGTAAATTGATGGGCCATCCACCTTATAGTCCCGATTTGGCACCTAACGGCTTCTTTTTGTTAATGCTCATCAAGAAAAAACTGCTTGGTCAACGATTTCCGTTGGCAGAAGGGGTAGTTGAAGCTTTCCTAAACCGTGCTTTGGAGGTATCCCATTCAGAGTGGAAAAAGATTTTCGATAATTAGTCTAAGCGCATGCAAAAGTGTATCGATCTTCATGGAGAATACTTTGAGGAGCAATAAAGCTATTTGTTTCCTAAGTTAATTGTTTTTTTTGTCAAGGGCAAAATTTAAAAGGCAAGCTAAGGACATGTACCAACAATCCTTTTAATTAAAAATCACTATATAATAGTCTTAACATTGTTTTTATTTTTCAGCTAAGCAGAATGGCCGGCCATGTTCGGCGGAACAGAACGACGCAAGTCGTCCAACGTACGTTTCAAGCAACTGTTTCATGAACTAAAACAACGGTTTCCAACAATACCAGACGATGTCATAATCAATTGCATTGCGAGTGTTAAAAAGAGTTCGAAGATTATCGAGGTTTTAAAAGCTAGTGTGACTTCAGGAAATTCGCCAGAAGAGCCGATGGGACGTTCTTCATCGCAGTGCGAGGTACCCATCCTTGATAAGGTAGATACCCCGAAAAGTGATACCAAAGAGCCTGAAGCAACATCATCAGAACCAACATCACCAACAAAGAAATACTCAGAATCACATAAACATCACAGGAAGTATCCGAGAGTAGTTAAAGAAGAAATTCCACAACAACCCAACGAAAATTTCCTTGAATCCGAAGAAGGCGACAGAAAACGGGGAAAGGGAACAGACTTTCCAGTTTGCTCAAAAAAACAAGCAGGGTGAATAAAGGTAGGTCTAAATCAGAAGATAGAAAATACACCAAGAAACATACGAGTAAATTAGCGTCACTCCGAGGAAAAAAAGACACTGAAGATTCTTCATCTCGAGAAACTACCCCTTCGTCAGACCAGGAAGAAACAGAAACTATTCCAACAGTTTCCACGCTACGCCAACAGTTCGAATCAACTCCTAATGAAACGGTGAAGCATACTCGACTTAGATCGAAATCTATCACGCCTCCAAGAGGTATAGAAATGAGCCAAAATGTGTCCATTTCGTCGCCGGATGTTAATCAAAATGTTAAGAATAAGAATTCAACTGATTCGCCGCCCAAGAGACCCACTACTTTAGCTTTAAATAACAAACATAATGCCAATGATTGGAGAAACAGTATACAACCTTCTGAGAAGTGTAAAAACCTACCGAAATTGTTAAACACAAATATTTTGAATGATAAACCGCCTAGATCGCCGGTGTATAATAAGAAAATTGTGAATAATAAGACTAAAATTGTACCGTCCACATTTCAGGAAGCAAAAAACGTTTGTTCTCCGAGTAGTGATAAAGAGGAAACGACTAGTGCGACTAGAGATAATTCCAACGGGAATACAGGTGTTAAAAAGCGCGAAACTGTGTCAACTCCAACGCAAACAACTGATACTCTCTTAGGAGATACTGCTAGTGGTAGTGTCAATCTATCTTTCAATGTGAATTGCTCAATGGATGTTATTCGAAGTCCTATAAGTCCTCGACGTACCTCAGTTCTTCAAGTTACACCAGAAACTCCGTGGTTGCCAGAATCCACTTCTCCAAGAAGCTATACAAGTGTAAACCTTACTCTAAGACCTCCAAGTTCCCAGCCGCAACCTCCAATTGACATAACATCACAAAACGCGAGTTTAACTTATTCAACGAGTAGCTTTGACTCACAGAAAGGTTTACAGAGTAGATTGCAAATCACTGTTGGGCCGTCTGGTGGTAACGTTGCAGCCAGCAGAGTTAGGCCGAGGTCTAGCGATTTTGATGCCCCTGATGCAACTACGAATAAATTTGACGTTCCTGTAGTTGGATCTTCTAATGAGATGGTGGAAGTTAAAGAATGTAAGTTTTCATGATGAATGCTTAGAAATATAGGTTTATTATATTTATAGGATTAGTGAGGACAGCGTTGCTCCAAAGCACAAGACAATTTCATACAATCCAATTAAGAATTTCGAAAACTTCTGAATGAGAATGATTTTTTTAAGCCATTGTGGTATGGGTAACATCACCGAGTGCGCGCTGGACCCTTCACTTATTTTTTATAGTAGTTTTCCATAGCACGGATCTTTTTTTTATGCGCGCTTCCCAGGAATAGGCGAACATGTCACACCACATAAGTGGGCGCCTGGGAAGAATTGAGGTGTCTGTTTACTCGCTTCTTGAAGAGGGCCGAATTGTAGGATGTTCAGAAGATGTTGGACGGAAGCGAGTTAGATAGCTCAACGGCCCTGTAAACGAAGGAATTCTCATAGAGAGAGGTTCGAGGGGTTGTTAAATGTACCGCCATATGATGAGAATTCCTTGCCACCCCAGTGTTGCGGTAAAACATGAATTTTCCCGGAACATGGTCTTTCAGCTCCTTGGAGCATCTTCTGTGGAAGTATCTGTAAAACAGAGAAAGGTCTGCAACTTGTCTTCTGAGAGCTAGCGGTGGTGGTCAATGAGGCGCACAGCCCGTTTTTGCACACTATCCAATATCCGCAACGAATGTTTGGGCGCAGATCCCCATACATGGGAACAATATTCCAAAGCAGGTCGAATCTGCGCCTTATATAGAAGCAACAGCTGAGATGACGTGAAGTTTAGCTGATGCCGACTTAGCTATAGCTGATACATGTTCATGCCAGCAAAACTTGGAGTTGACCGTTATTCCGAGAAGGTGCATCGAATCTTTGGATGCAATTTGTTGGTCTTGCATCATTAGAGGAGGTTCTCCAACGGGGACCTTTCTAGAAAACGTAGTTGCTTGCGTCTTGTTCGCGTTGAAGCTCACCAGGTTCAACCGACACCACTCAAATATCCTCTGTAAGTCATAGTTTAAGTTATTAATTTGTTGACATCTCTGACGATGAGATTCCGTAGCTGTGATTGGCCGCAGACTACTGAAAGACGAAATCAGTGTACAATCGTCTGCAAAACCGAAGATCTTGTTCTCTGTAGATGACAGAAGATCGTTTATCTGCAACAAAAACAAGGTTGGTGAAAGAATGGATCCCTGAGGTATTCCTGCTTGCAACTGGAAACAATCAGATGTTATACCGTCTACAGCAACTTGTACTGATCTATTTCAAAGGAAGCTACTTACCCAACCTCGCAATTATGCCCATATGCATTAAGTTTATTCAACAAGGCTGCATGCCAAACCCTATCGAAGGCTTTAGAGATGTCGAGGGCTATTGCTCTAGATTCCCCATGTTTTTCCATCGTTGATGTACAAACATGAGTGACGATTTCCTGTCGATCTTTGCCTGCGAAAACCATACTATTGGTCATCAATAATTCTCTGCAACTCAAGATATTTGATGAGTTCATCATTTATGACTCTCTCCATCACTTTGGACATAATGGGAAGAAGTGCAACAGGGCATTAGTTTTGGGGTGAGGACTTCTTTTCTTCCTTTGGGATAAGTTGAATTCTTGCTATTTTCCAGCTGCTCAGAAAAGTCTGGCTTTCATAAGAAATCTGAAACAGACGGTTAAGAATGGATGCCAGTTCGGGAGCACACTTTCTCATAACGATTGGCGGTATTTCGTCTAGACCAATTTTTTTTATTGAAAATAAAACATATTCTTAACATTACTATCTCGTATGTTTACTAGCTTTATCGTAACCAGATTTCGAAAATGAACACGAACACGCGCAAAGGTAGTGCGCCAATTTCAATGAAACAAAAACCGAATTGCATGTTGAATGAGATTCTAACAAACTGAAACATTTCATTGGTACCGGAAGTTAACCTTCACTTTGACTTTTTAAATGGTAACATTCAATTCCGTTTCTTCATCAACCCTACAGTCTGAAAACTGCCGGCGCTTTGGTTCATCGCGATCTGGAAATTGTTCCCGATAAAGTCAAAATGCTCGAGCCCTTCTTCTGTTAGATTGAGAAAAGGCCTGCTTCAATATCTGGATTCCCTTGATTTTGGTTTTGCATATTTGTTAATTCTCCTTGAATCGAAACAATAAGGAGAATTAGCGGGTAGATACCTAATTTGTCATTATTTTTAGAGATGGAATTTTCATCAGCCCAAAATGGTGGACGCAGATAACAGAAACAACAACTTTGAACACGCGGCAGAAACTACAGCGTTCAAAGTTTTTTTTCAAAGCAGGAGCTATGAGAATAACATACCCCTGCCTTGAATGTGATCTTGAATCTTCCTTTTTTTCTATCACGACCAAACGATATAGTGCTGCTCTAGAAGGACGGCGTTCGTCCTCCTTTGACGAGACTGTGGAAGACCACACTAAGGTACGGGGAAATAAATCAATTGAACCAGAGAACCTCAATTTTTCCATAGATGAATCAAAAATGATTGAGAGAACAGACACGGGCATTCTTAGACAGAAGTATAAAGCAGAATTCTTGCTATAAATTTGTACTGTCAAGAGGGTGTACGAAGGAAACTAACAGACAGTCAGGTGGTCATCAAAGCTCTGGACTCTCATAGTTTTCAGATCACTTTCGCCTGGAAATGTCTGGCTAAATCAGCTATTCAAACCACCCCTGAATTGTTCTGCAGTATGACCAAATCACACCGAAACGGTAGAAGGATTTTAGTAAAAAACTACAGGTATCAAAAGCGACTATTCGTCGAAGAAGAATACCTATCTCACCTTAAGTCAAATTGAGGCCATTACTGGCCTCCTTACAAGGCTCTGAGATACATTCTATGCAGAATGGTCAAATCGAATTCCGAGTGCACAACTCCGCGATAATCAAATGAAACAGTCAACATTACCTTGGCTCGACTTTGATGTGGTTTTCTCATTTTCGGTTCAGTGGAAAGTAGCCATTCCATGAATGTGGGGTCGGAATAGACTCGCTCTAGCATGTCCTTAGCGACCTTTGACCGATTCAATTTCTGAAGAACATTCGTGTTTTTGGAACTAGCCGAGCGGCAACGCGTTTCATGCCCAAATGATCGAATTGATTCGTGAGACACGGAAAGTTCATTGCCTCTGTCTCTTAAAATAAAATGGCGATTCTCAATTACCATTTTCTTCATTTTATCGATATTAACTTCAGTTGAAGAGGTCGATGGCCGACCAGAGCGAGTCAAATCTTCCACCAAACCTCGGTCACTGTTGATTGAACTGTACTACTTATATGCACATGTTTTTCATGAAGCTGATTCACCATAAGCCTTCTGTAACGTTCTCCTCGGTTTGGCACACGAAATTCCATTAGTAATACAAAATTTGAGACAAACTCCCTGTTTTAATTTATCGAAATTTCTCAAGGATAATGTATATCTGGTCAGCTAGTAGGTAATTCATTAAAATTCAGCAAACCAAAACGAAACCAGTTCGTTAAAATTGTGTTAGTCACAGTTTCGGTTATAATAATATACGTTTATCCTACACAATGCGATTTTCATTGAGAATTTTCAGCAAATCGACGATACTGCTTAAATGTTTATTTGAAGACCATTGAACAGTGGGTTTTGATGTGGGTGAATGCATGTATGAAATTTGCCAATTTCGCGGGATGAAAATAGTGCATAACGCCTTTAAATTGTTGGAAAGTGATGATTAAATGCTAGAATTATTATGCCAATAACTAAAATAACATTCGATTTTCGTGTAATGGTTACCTACCTCGTCAAATATGGAAGATGAATTCAAAGATCTATCTTCAGTAAACTTGGAGAGCTAAAGCAGTTGATAACTATCACGTTACTAGTAGTTCAATGAATTAGTTACGGCTGAATGTATAATTTCTCAACATTATTAACAGAAAACAAAAAAATATGGTATTATCAACAATCTTAAAAATGACTACTTGCGAAATTATTGTGTATACCAGGGGTGCTCAAACTTGAACCGTTGGCGATCTACCTCACTCACTCACTCTTCCAACAAGATAATGCCCCTCCTCATCGTGCAAGAGTTGTCTTGAACGTTCTTGAAGAGAATGATATCGATCTTCTACCGTGGCCATCCTGCTCCCCAGATCTGAATCCCATCGAGCATGTGTGGGACACCCTAAAAAGAAATCTCCTGCGTCAAAACGTCTTCCATCATGAACAGGAGCTTCGATTAGCAGTTCAGGGGGCTTGGAATGACTTAGGCCAAAATGTAATAGACAATTTAATATTGAGCATGCCGCGACGATGCCAAAGTGTCATTAATAACAGAGTTGGACCTTCTGGGTACTGAAAAATATAAGTGCTTCCATATCGTTTCGAAAATATTAGTTCAGGATTTTTTTGTGTTTTACCAAATTTCGTCATTTTCAAAATTCAATTTTTTTTATAATAGGTGCTTTGGAGAAGTCAAATATTATTTTGTTTTCTTGATAATACATTATATACAATACATCCTAATAAACACCGAAAGATTTCTATAAATTCGAATCATCAAATTCATATTTTAAAGATATTGCTAAGTGTTCCCTAGACTTTTTTGAGGTGTTTATCTTTGCCACGGGTCTTCCCCTTCAGGGAATGATTGTCAAAAATTCTTCTTTAGCCTACATGTCATTGGATACTACTATCCGAATAAAAATTCACAGCTGGGAAGTGTCTGTCATATCGGTGGATTCGTCGAACTGTAAAGAAAAGTATGTACATTTCATGATATCACGTTTTAGTTTATCTGCCATGTCCTGACTCATGACGTCAATACGCCTTGTGACTTTCGGATGAGATAACTGAAGTTCTCTAATAGCAGACATGATTTCTGTTTAATTTTTGAAATCTCCAAATAAAGTCTCAAATATTAAAGTGAAATTTGCAAAATTCGGTCCTGTTCGCTTGGATCTTCTTAAAGCTTCAAAGATTCATTGAGAACTGAGCTCTTGGCCGCTTGACCGACAAAGTAAACGCGCAACAAGGGGAAGGGATATTTTATCCGCACATATGTTCTTATCGAACTATACTATTTCTTGAACACGTATGCGCAAGCGACCAAAGGCTCTGAATGAAATCCGTAGAAACAGGCCCTTAGAAAGAGCAAGAGACACAGTTGGAACATCATTACGAAAATTATCCAGAAGATTTCGTACTTCTCATGAGACAATAAGGCGAGAATTACTGAATGCGGGATGTGAATATCGTAAAAGGCGTAAGTGTCCAAAATACACCCAGAATCAATGGAAAATATCCCTAGATGTTGCCGCGCCTTAAGAAGAATTCACTTCCCAAGTGACAGAACCATAATTTTGGATGATGAAAAATATTTTACATTATCCCATTCTGAAATCAACTGTAATGCTGGTTTCTATACAAATAACACAGAAGACTGTCCGAACGAAGTAAAATTCAAAACTAAGAAAAAATTTGAAGACAAGGTTTTGGTTTGGTGTGCTATTTCTGAAGCTGGGGTTTCAAGACCATATGAAGGGCATGTGAGAGGCGAAGCTGTTGGTGCAAACCTATATACTGGAAGATGTCTCCCAAAATTATTAGATTTCATCACGCTGATGACGAAATAGTGTTTTGGCCAGACTTGGCGTCTTCCCATTATGCGCGAGTTACGAGAGATTGGTTAGAGGCTAATAACATCCTATTTGTACCTCGCGGAGATAATCCCCCAAACGTCCCACAAGCAAGACCAATCGAAGATTTTTGGGGTTTACTGACAAGGAAAGTCTCTGACAATGGATGGGAAGCCCAAAACGAAGAAGGTTTGAGACAAAGAAACTTTCAGAAGATACGAGAAATCAATGTGGATGTCGTTCAAAGACTGATGGGAGGTGTTCGAAGAAAATTGCGCGCCATTGAGCAGAACGGGCCCCTATCAATCCTTTAAATACGATTTTATAGAGTTTAGATATGAGGTAAAATCCTTATGATATAATCAATTCAATAAAGTTTTTTCAGTAATTAATTTATCTATTCGAATTTTTTCCCAAGACTTTTGTGCTATACGTTACTTGTCTTGATTATGTATACTTTGCAACAGATCAATTTTGTTTGCTAAACTCTGTACGTTCAAATTACCCAGTGGGATAAAAAGATACGGATGGATACTTCTCACTTATGGTCGTACTGACCCTGTAAGTGTGTCTGGTGGGCTGTTTGACAAATGAAACTGGTCTGGCTGCTTATAAAATACATTTAAATTGTTCCCTGAATATCATAAAAAAAATTTAGGTCGGAGAATGTAAGTGAGGTTACATTATATTTTCTGGAGCTTTGAAGCGCCCGGCAAAAGCCTAGGGGAAGTGTCTGGTGGTATGAATTATTAGATTCAGTCATATCCTTTGAAAGTAACATAAAAATCAGAAGAATTGAAGAAAAGTGGGTTTAATTTTTATCAACCCTAAGTATATGGTATCTCGAAAGGAACCAACAAGGCAAGCTAGTAAGTATGCCTAAGAGTGGCTATTAATACTACCTTGTCCAATACATTTCATTTTTGAGAAAATAAGTAACGTCTGGCGATCCTGGAATCTTAGACTATAAGAAGAATGACTGATAAACAATCAAAATTCGAGGTTTCCTGAATTATTCACCGCGGTACGAATGTAACGTCACAGCAGTTGTAATCTGAATTTGCAACACTTTCTAACACATCGATTAACCGGTCGTAAAATCGACAGAAATCGGCGTTTTCCACGGGTATCAGACAATTATGAAACGAACAACGGCAATAAACGCAATGTCCTTGCTCCTCGGTCCATAATAAATGAGTTGACTTTACGTGGGATCCGTTGAACTATTTTCAGATCCCACGGGTAATAGAAAATACGCGAATGTCTAATGACCGACTTCGTTGGGGATCTGTAGCTGCATAGTCGAAGGGAACGATTCCGAGACGAGTGCCATCTCGGAATTTCGAATGGAATACACCTGTGCCAAGGTGTGAAATGTGTGGCACAACGTTTTGTGTGTGTGATGTACGGGAGCGGTGAGAAAAATTGTAGGCTGTTGGAGTCCTTGTCCGAAGTGTGGTTATGATAATATTCAAATTTGCTGAATATATCCTGTATATATCGACTATCCCTTATAGGTATTAATGATTGCATCGCGCAAACACCTTACATACAGGGTATCTACTATAAAAGGTGCTAAACTTCAGTACGTGATTTGTCATTTGCAACAAAATATATTCAATTCAATAATAATAAGCGATAAATAAATAACATATCTAGATATTGAATGTTCAAGAAAATAGGAATAATTAATTTCTCTGGGATTAGAAGACGAAAATTAGAAAAAGAATCGTAAAGGAATAAATCACAGAAGGCTTGTATTACTTGATTTTAAAACAAATAAAAATATTTAGAAATTGGCAGGAACTGTCATTCAATGAATTAATGAATTTAAGCTTATATTTTCCTCTCTTTCCTCTCCATTTTCTTTTTCGAAAAAAAAAAGAAAACATGTCTAGTTTCTCAAATATTGACTATCGAGATATGTTAGTTGTTTATGGCATCGCGAATGGAAATTCCCGTGCAGCGGTGCGAGAGTATGCATTGCGCTTTCCAAACAGACACCAACCTTGCAGAAAGACATTTGTTAAAGTGTTTAGGCGCTCCGGTGAAAGTGGTTCATACAGTGGTTTAAGAATTAGAGAAGGTGGTGGAAATGCTCAGCAATGGAGACAAGCACCTGCAATATTGCAGGCTGTTCGTGAGGACCCTACAACAAATACTCGGAGAATTGGTGCTACATTGAGACTTCATTATTCCACGGTTCATAGAGTTCTCAAATAATTTACATCCTTACCATTTGAGTAAGGTTCAAGACCTATTGCCAGTGGATAGTGAGGTTAGACTAGTTTGCAATTTTGTAGGTGGTACATGAATAAATTACAGGATTGGGGATCAGATAAAATTCTATGGACGGATGAGGCAACTTTTACCAAAGTTGGTATAATCAATTTGAGAAATTCCCATATATGCGGTACAGAAAAACCTCATGGCACTATTGTGTCAGACTCTCAGCACGAGATTAGAGTAAATGTGTGGTTGGGGTTAAGGAGGGGTCAGCTTGTCTGGCTAGTTATACTTC
Organism: Cryptolaemus montrouzieri; assembly: GCA_013387265.2. Taxonomy (NCBI): domain Eukaryota; kingdom Metazoa; phylum Arthropoda; class Insecta; order Coleoptera; family Coccinellidae; genus Cryptolaemus; species Cryptolaemus montrouzieri. Next base: position 13,717,601 of record JABFTP020000062.1, on the reverse strand, counting down.
CCGATCGTCTCAATTCAAACGAATTTTTAAATCTATTAAATAACGAAATAATGAACGTTCTGGGAAAAATGCCTATAGATACTCGGCATCACCTTTGGTTTCAAATAGAGGGCTGCCCGGTTCATAATTCTTGAATGGTCCACAACTGGATGATTGAGAGATTTGGAGAGAAATGGATAGGTCGATTCGGGCGGTGAGATGGCCATCCGGAAGCCCTGACCTTACGCCGCTTGATTTTTATGTGTGGAACTCTTTAAAGACTAATGTTTATAGAATTCCCTTTAATACTCAAGAAGAATTAACTGAAAGGATTCGAATCTGTTGCAACGAAATGAGTCAAAAACGCATTGAACTTCAAAGAGTAGTTGATAGTTCAAGAAAAAGATGTGTTAAGTGCATTCAAGAAAGAAGAAGACATTTTGAACACCTATTATAGTTTTCAAATCTCTTTCGTGAAAATATGATTCTTATACTCTTACCCATGGATATTGCTGGAAAAAAAATAGTTAACTCCGAAGTTAATATACCATTTGAAAGTCAGTTAAATGTAGTAGTTTTTACCAGAAAAAAAAACAGATTTATCGATCAGTTTTCAGTGGTACAGCTAACAAGAAAATACCACTAATTTTGTTCATTTTACAATTTTTTTCATTTACCCTTTTGCAACACCCAGTATACAAAATTTTTTACCATTACTACATACCTATCTTATAGCAAATTCAATGCTCCTTCCGATGGTATAGTCGGATTTGAAGTAGCTGTAAGAGAAACAGAGATATTCTTGTTTTTATAGAGGGAAGCAGAAAGTTTCGTAAAATCAAGAAGTGTTAAATAACTGGATAATTATCAACTTTTCGAAAAAATGTTATAGGACATTTTTTGTTGCAAATGACTTGTACTATCACTTACTGAAGTTTGGCACCTTTTATAGTTGACACCCTGTATACAGAGTGAATCCGGATGAACTGTACATACTTCAAAGGTGGATGCAGTTCGATGAAGTGGATTAAGATACGGTATTCAAAACTTCTGTAAATCTTCGTTGGTGGCTCTATAGGGTGATTTTTGGAAATTACCGAAAATTTAAGTCCCTCTAAAATTCTCAATAATCAGTGGAGTAGAACGATTTTTAAGAAATTGTTGGCATTGATCGCATCAAGAATATTGCCGAAAAAAATTCGGAAATTCCAGGACCGCATTGAAACATCCTCATTTTCAGTTTTCAAGCAGAAATATAACCCTGTATACATAGTGTTACATAATAGTATATCACAACTTGAGGGGGTAAATCTACGTGCAATTTTTCGAATAAAATTCATATAAACATAGATCTGCAAAAGCTTCGTTACGGAGCTACAGGGTGTTGAAATCTCCGGAAAAAATTGGTTTTTTCTTTAAAACTCCTGCAGTTTTTGAGATATTCAGCCCAAATTTGGAATGGAAGCTATTTTTCACAGCCTCCATCATAACACGTCCTAGATTTTAACTGAAATTCACAAGGTGTTTTCTTTTCCGAGGCCCAGTCTTCCTTTGCCCTTTCAAACTTTCTTGCAGTACGCCACTGATCAGCGTACAATCAATTTTCGTCATTTTCGTTCAATTCAGAAACTTTTTTGACACTTGTAATTTTTTCGTATCTCCAACCGTTTTCGAGTGAAAAATTATTGAATTTGAATTGTATGTTATTCGCTAAATAAAAAAAAATAATAGAAATACTCGATAGGTAGGCCCAAAATTTGCTTTTATTGTGATAGCTCGTCTTCTGAGACTCAACTTATACTTATTCAATATCAAATTAAGAAAAAGAATAATTGAAAACTAAATAAATTGCTGGAAGTGTCCTCCATCTGCAAGAACACAGGCCCCTGTCCTTCTTCGCATATTATCACGCACTCTTTGAAATATTCTTGGGGTATTTCTTATCGAGGCTATTATCCAATTTCTCAATTCTTCACAGTGTTCACTGGAATGGTATAAACTAAACTTTTGAGATATCCCCATAAGAAGAAAAAGTCTAGACTATTTAAGTCTGGGGACCTAGGAGGCCATGGTTCTGGTCCACCCCGATCTATACATCGGTTGTTGAATATATTATTCAAGAATTCCCTAGCTTCTCCACTGAAATGTGTTGGTGCCCCGTCATGCATGAACCACATTATGGTTTTCACCAAAAGCGGCACATCCTCAAGCAATAAAGGTAGCTCCTCCCAAAGAAATTGCCGATAAGCGGGACCGTTTAGTCTGTTAGGCCAAAAAAATGGTCCAATCAAATAATTTCCAATAATTCCGACTCAGACATTCAGTGAGAATTGTTCTTGATGATGGGATTCTTCAATCAAATGGGAGTTTTCCTCAGCCCAATAATGATTATTGTGAAAATAACAGTTCTCGAAAAGTTAGCTTCGTCTGTGCACATTATTTCACTATCAAAATGAGCATTTTCTCTTATTTCATCTAAGAACCATCGGCAGAAATTCAGTCATGTGAAATATTCAACTGATTTCCAATTTTTCTTGTACTCGCATGAGGATTCAAATCAATACAATTCAAAACTGCTTCCTCGATATCTGGAGTTCTAATAGTTTGAGTTGCACCTTTTAAATGATTATTTGCAGTAAAAGTACCAGTTTCCATCAACCATCTGTGGATATTTGAAAATGTTCGCCTGTCTGGTGTTACTCGATTTGGAAAGCGCACCTGATATAATCGCTTAGGTTCTATTGTGTTTCCGTCAGTCAGACTGTACATGTAATGGATATCAGCCAATTCGGCGTTTGTAAAATTAGCCATTTTTTCTCACAGCAATAACTTCAAAAGTCTTAAAACTAATCGTTAATTTAATGAAAAATTCGGATAGACACTGGTTCAACTTTAGCAACTGTCAAAATAAATAAATAAATGAAAAAAATCAAAGCCTACTAGTCATTTTATTAATTAGAAATGCTGTTTGGCAGATTCTTCATGAAAATTTGTTGTATCCATTTCATCTACAACGCGTACAAAATCTTCTTCTTACCGATTTTTCTGTCCGTATTGCGTATTGTCAATGGCTCAATTTCTTAGATCCTGTTCACTGTTCATATCATAATAATCATATGTAGTGTGAAGAAAATCCACATCAAACATGTAAAGATCGATTTCAACATCAATTCTCGTTGAACGTTTGCATCGGTATTGTGGATTGCTGCCTTTTTTTAAGAGCTATTGGTGATACTCAAAATTTTTTGTTTTGCCCTTGAATTAAACTTTCGATTTTCAAACATAGGTTATTTAGTGATGAAAACAAATACACTGCGATGGTTCTTTCAATCGAAGACTACGTGTCGTACAATGAATGTGAGAACTTTTTTTCTTATTATTTTCAATATTTTTCTACTCAAAAATTTGGCGTCTTACAAAAGAATGTCAGGTGAGCTTTTTTTCTTGAGAAATAATTGGAATATTCAAAAATATTCTCTATTTTTGAAAAAATCAGTAGCGTTCATCTTGTCTGAGAATAACCTGCGTTGTGCCCATACGCGCGCCACTGGTGAGTCCTAAATATTGTTTCGTATTGAAAATTATGCTTCTCTGAAAGTTTTCGACATTCCTACAAATTTACCTCAAAATATCAAGTGGTTTACGAAAAATTGAAATTGAACTGCATCTTTCGATCGACTTCAACTCCCTGTAAATCGATAAGTATTTGCGTACCTGCGTACCTACGAGTAATGCGACTGATATTTTTTCTCGGCCTGTGGTAATTCTGCGAACCTGTAACTCCGCCATTGTAATAGCAGATCTCTAATCTCGCGATTTAGACCTTGACGAACCTCATACGATCATTTCTTCGCCGGCTGTTCAGTATTTTGTAAAAACGCACGAGTAGTGCATGTCACGAAAATGACAGAGAAATTTAGAGCAACGATGCTCATGATTCTCTAGAACAGGTTGAGAGTGATCCTACTCTTCTTGATCGAGTTATTACTGGTGATGCATGTTGGTTCTTTATATAACCCCGAAACTGAATGACAAAGCCAACAGTGGTCGTTCCCTGGAACGCCAGGGTCAAAGAAGGCGTGAATGAGCAAGTCCAAAGTGAAAACCATATCGACAGCAAAGGAGTGGTTCATGAAGAGTTCGTATCACCCGGACAGAACGTAAATCAAGTATTCTACCGCAATGAGCTCGAAAGGTTACGAAAAAGGGTGCTCAAAATTCGTCTAGAGACTTGGGTTCTGCATCACGACAATGCTCCCTGTCACACTGCGTTCAGTGTCTCCCAGTTTTGTCGTCTAAAGGCATCACAACGTTACCACAACCCCCAATTCACTAGACAGGTCACGCTGCGACTTTTTCTTATTCCTCCACATGAAAAAAATCGTCAAAGGTCGACATTTTCACTCCGTTGGCGATATCCAAGAAACTGTGACGAGAATACTCGGAGTAGCAGAATCGTTACGAAAACTGGAGAACTCAATGGAATAAGTGTATAGGTGCGGGAGGGGACTACTTTGAATGGGATTGTAGCGATGTACCTTAATTTTCAAATATACTGGATTTTTTAATTTTGTCGCATTACTTAATTGTCCGACCTCGTATGTTTATACAAACTTTTTACATGAAATGACTTCAGCAATCATCTCCTTGGATATCCTCTATCAAATAGAACAAATGAAATTCAATCATCGTTAATCTCTCATACCGTACCTCTTCGGAATCATTCTGTGGCGTTCATGTGATAGCCTAATTCCATTGAACCAGATGTGGGTCAACTTTAAGTTATCTTAAATTATCGTACGATGTTCGTGAAACTATTTTGAAAGTACTTACTGGTCGGGGAAATCCCCCCATTCATACGGAAATCGTACAGAGTCGCATAAATAAAAGATGATGATGTGTTGGTTTCTATTTCATGTTCATTAATATAAATTTATCACGGACTTGCCATTGTTTCAATTATCTGTAATAATCATAAATTCCTCGATTTGTCAAGTTGAAATAAATTAATTCTTTAGTATTCTAAACCTGTTTGAATGTAGCCTGTTTATTAGCATGTAAAAAAACTTAAAAACCTCGTTCTGGTAGCTATTAGCATGTCCACTGTGTATGATTCATCAGTCGTGACGTTAACCCGATATTAAATAAAATCGGCGAAACATAAACCGTTATTTCATTCCATTTTGTAGACATATAATGCTACTAGAATTACAGTAGAGACTTGCTAATCCGTATAGGGAAATACAAAACCTTTTCCGAATTATCGGGGCGTTCGGATTATACGAGGTCAGACAATTAAGTAATGCGACAAAATTAAAAAATCGAGTATATTTAAAAATTAAGGTACAAGTCAACAAGAACATCTGTGCGGTTGAGATTCTTGTAAGATGCGAAAAGAACAAAAGAGATAGCAAGCGGAGGAAGTAAGATGAATAATACGTTCTGCAATGTAATGAGGTCGGCGTAAGGGTTTTTTGAGAAAATTATCCCTCTTAGGCATATGGCATTTCAAGGTACTCGATCATTTTAATTTCTATTACAAAGAAGTGAGCCACAGACGCATCAACAGTTATACTACAAGAAATTTTCGGGGCAGGGGTTTTTCTAACTGAACCTTCATAATAAGTATTATTGTTTTCTCCTTGTAATTCAAATTTCAAGAATACCTTAGGCATATTACACCACATGAGTAGGCGCCTGGGAAGAATTGAGGTACCTGTTTACTCGCTTCTTGAAGAGGACCAAATTGTACGATGTTGGGAAGATGTTGGACGGAAGCGAGTTTCACAGATCACCGGCCCTGTAAACGAAGGAATTCTTATAGAGAGAGGTTCGAGGGATCGTTAAATGTACCGCCATATGATGAGAACTCCTTGCCAGCTTAGTGTTGCGTCGAAACATGAGTTTTCCCGGAACAAGGTCTTTCAGCTCCTTGGAGCATCTTTCGTGGAACTATCTGTAAAACAGAGAAAGGTCAGCTTTGTGTCTTCTGAGACCTAGCGATTGGAGATCGCGGGTGGTCGATGAGGCGCACAGTCCGTTTTTGCACACTATCCAACATCCGAGACGAATGTTTGGTCGTATTGTGCTATGGAATTCTGGCATGTGGTAGTGTAGAAAATGTGTACCTCAGCAAACTAGAGGTTTTGCAGAGGCGCTTCTTGAAGACATCAATTATATATAGAATCAAAAATCCTAGACTTGAGACAGCTATATTGCTTAGAAGTTGTTCTCTATCAGTTCCAGATTAATAGTAGCTGCAGACTTTTACACCACTATGAAACGCGTTACACGGAGCACAGTTATGAACTGCCAACAATGGTAACGGTGGGACAGAGGTCATTTTTGTATTTGGCACCGAGGAGTTTAATCTATAACCTTTCAATCTGAGAAAATTAGACAGACGAGAGATTTTTAAGAGGGAAACTAAAAGTTGAATATTCAGTATCCCCCGCTCGCAAGCTGCCGAATATGGTACATAGACTTAGAGAATTCAAGTCTTGTGTAGCTTTATTGTATTATTGTATTGAGTGAGTATCAAGAAAATTGAATTGTTCGCTTTAATTCGTAAATTCACAAATGCGATGTATTCTTGAGTTTGGTTTCAGTTTTTCCTTCATTACTGAGGTTAAGAATATATTTAAGTATGAGTAAGAGTTTGGTTTGCAGATATACCTGGTTAAATATTCTATACACAAGGTTTTCCTTTCGTGGATATAACCAGGGATTATTTTAAGCTCGTGCACTCAACTTTATTTCGGGAGTCAATTATAGACATTATATAAAAATCTAACATTGTATCAGTTTCTGAGAAATAAAGTTATTATTATTATTTATTATCGTGGACTTGTGCACTATCTCAGCTTCTAGCTGGATATCATTTAACTTTCCCAGATTCAGGATTCAAAGGGAATAGGCTCGATTACAATATACTTGACATAAATTTTCTTACTATCCTACATGTATTGAGAATTACAGCTTTTTGCATTTCTATATAAGTATTCTTATGCAATTCTAATTTCTTAAGGCTATCATGCAAACTTTTGGGTATCAACCCAGTCGAAGAAATGATGACAGGAACGATATCTAGTTTATCGAGGTACCACATCTGCTTGATCTCAATAGCAAGGTCAGTGTATTTGGAATTTTTCTCCTGGAACTTATTCAGCACGTTGTTATTATTCGGTATGGCGACATCCACCAGCATTGCTGTTCTGGCTCTCTTATCATACACCACTGCCGGCCTAATTATTCGTCACCATTCTGTCAGTGATAACAAGGCTATCGTAGTATAATCTCATAGAGTCATTTTCCAATACGGGCGCCGGTTGATACTTGTAATATGGCTGGAAGGTATTCAGAAGTCCGTACTTGAGTGCAAGTTTCTGATGGATAATGTTGCACACTTGATTATGCCTGTGAAGATACTCCGTATTGGCCAGTTGTTCGCATCCGGACGTAATATGCTGGATAGTCTCCGATTTTATATGGTATTTTCTGCACTTATCTGTTTGTAATGTAATTTTTTTCTTCCGTCCTTCATAATAAATTTTTTGTAATTGTTTGTAGCGATCACTTGGTCTTGGATGGCCTTAAGGAATCCTTCTGTTTCTGCGAATAATTCTCCTTTCATCAACCATTTGTTGGAGGCTTCTTTTTCGATGTGTGGTTGATTAATCTCATGGTGATGTCGTCCTTGCAATTCCTTTCTTGACCATTGCTCTTGTTTTTCAGTATCTGATAGGAATGGTAGATTCAGAAGGTCATCTCTGGTAGCAAGATTTAGAGGTGTATATCCCTTATCAGTCAACGATACCACTCTATGGAGGTCAGAAGTGAGAGCTTTTGCTGAGAAGAATTCTCTGAGATTTTTTATCTGTTCGGTGTGTAAATTGACAATATCTATTAATCCGCGTCCTCCTTCTTTCCGCTTCAAAGTTGTTCGTATCACAGACGATTTTGGATGATGGTTGTTGTACTTTGTCAGCATCGTTCGGGTCTGCCTTTGAATATCATCCAGTTCTGTCTTAGTCCATCTGATTATTCCAAATGAGCAAAGCAACAATGGAATGGCGTAGGTGTTAATTGCCTTGACTAGATTCCCCGAGTTCAAAATCGATTTCAGCACAGACTTCAGACGCTGACTGTATTCTGAACGAATCTTCTCCTTTGATTGCTTTTGGTCTAGCAATCTGGCTTGTTGGTATCCCAGATATTTGTATGTTTCGCCATCTCTCATGCACTGTATTACATCACCGTTTGGAAGTTGTGTTTCAATATCTATGACTTTCCCTCTTTGAATGTTCAGGGTCTTACATTTTTCAATCCCGAATTTCATATGAACATCTGCCGAGAACTCACTGACAGTTTTCAGCAAATCATCCAATTGCTTCTTGTTCGAAGCATATTATTATTATTATTGTGTCATTAAACCACTGAGGCTTTACAGATCGTTAAACCCTCTTGTTTCAAAAATTCAAAACAAGAACGATCTTCCAGTGATTTGGCATGCTAATAGGGAAGCGAGTGTTACAAGTTGAAACTTATTTAAAAAAAGTATAATTCCGATTTTAAAGTTGTTTAAGTTTCAGACACTGCACCAGGTCACCCTCGCGAATTTGCATTTTTATCGGCTGATGAAGCCTTGAAAATCTACTGTTTACCAAATTATTTATTTAAAATAAAATATTTTAATTGAGTCTATGGTTGATAGTATGATAATTCCGAAAGAGGCCAAAAAATTAAAAACTATACCCTTTTTAATTGATACAATATCGAAACATCGTGCAAAACTCTCCAAAGATAGAGTAGATGCGACTACTTGTAGAGATAGACTTCGAGTGCTGATTCTTGGATTATTATGGACTTTATCCTAAATAAGCTCATTATTTATTGGTGTCCTGACAAGCCGATCTGGTCCAGAATTGTCCTACGTGAAACCGAACAGCTAACTCAATGGAAACAAAAATTTCTCTGAAGGAAAGCTGCAAGATAGAGTCTTCAGGCTTCAGTTGCATAATCAACTGATCGACTATAGAAAAAATGAATATCGAGGAATCTACCTACTTGCCAGTGTTTTGGCGGCTAACAAGAAAGTGTGGGTTACAAGAGATCAAAAAATAACTACGCTTTTAAGCTATATTGAATTAGACGAACCTTCAAAATCATATTCGATAATATGGAATGTGATCCTGATATAAGTACATAATTTGGAATGCTGAAAGTTAAGGTTTGAGAATGGGAAATGAGTATTATTTTCAAGAGGCAAATTGCTAATGCTACTTCTGATATTGGTCTGGATTAAAGGAGTTTTTAAAAGCTGACAGACAAAAAAAAATTATAAAACTCTTTAAACTATTGCCTAAGCCTGAAGATAATAATTAATCAATATGTTAATTTTTGAAACTACTTTTTGTCATAACGAAGCGACCATGTCGTACGAAAATTTAGATATGATTGCTTATTATCCTTTTTTGGAGACAACTTCATGAAAGTTTATTCGTTAAATTGGAGGAAAAGATGTAAAATAGTACATTCATCTTCCCAGAAAAATATGAATATGAAGTACTTGATGCAACTGGATGGAATAGATATAGTAACTACCAACTCATCGCTTTCGAGTACAGGAAAATTAGATTTCCCTTTATTTTCCTAAGAACTTGTTGAACGACCCTCGTAATAAATTTTCCGAAGAAATTGCAAATACTTTTTCGTGCTCTATTTTCGTTAATGACTTCATCGAAATATGTTAATATTTAAAAACCTGAAGTTCAGATCGATGAACCTAAAAATCAAGAAAAACACTCAAGAATTTCACATTTGTCAATCGACATACATAAAATTCAACAAAACAGCTGCGTTTCTTCACGCAAACACGGTTATAAAATTTGAGCTTTGCCAGAGATTTCCGGCAACCAGCGAATTTCAAACTGTTTTCTTCGTCCATCTTGATTTTGAGAAAAAATGCAGTTTTTTAAGGTAGAGAAGATTTGTTTGTAGAAGTTTTCCTTCTGACTTTCGTCATCTCTTCAGAAGAAATAAAATTTCCTTATTTCCTCATCGTAAAAACGAGTTCATATGGCAAGCCGATAGGCTCGTTTAATGTTTTCTGGAATGTTTTCAATGAATGAGAAAATGCACTACAACAGTACAGTTTGTTCATAAAGATGCGAGGGATACCGTTTTGCCAAAAAAGAAACCACTTCAAACTAAATCGTTTCTTAAGCATTTTTTTTGTCGCAACCCACGTAAAAGATAAAAGTTACGTAAGTTAAAAATATTTTAATAAATAAATTGAGGAAGAAGAGGGAAAAACAATCATAGTCCACTTTTGGTGAGAATTGAGATTTTGCTGCTATCTAGTGGCGCCTACAGTAAACTTTCAGATGGTAACGAGTAAAATAGCAAAAACATTCGTACTCCTGTAATATTAGAGACAACAGAAAGGGCGTGCTGTGGAAGAACTATCATGGTTCACACGCTTTGGCAGATAAACACTCAGAGTGCGATGATGGGGGTTTGAACCCCCTCCTACACCTCATTGACGTCGTTCTGTCGAGCGTTTCTGTTATTCCAGTACACACAGACACAGACCCAAATGAGAAATAAAAACTTACTGCCCCGGCATAGGAAACAATATGGCCAAATCTGCATAGAAACTAGCGCTACACGTGCCATTATGGTAAACTAAACCGAATGGCGCCTTATTTGAATTCTAGATTTCTCATGATCGAATTTAACTTGAATGAAAAAGGGTGCTTGAACTAGTCTAATCGATGCAGATTATTTCTGCCTCAATTAGACTGCTCAAAATTTGAGAAAATGATTAGTATTTTTCACAATAACATTTTTATTATAAAATAAAAATCTCTTAAACCATATATATAGAAAATGTAGCAAAATATATCCAAGTGTAATAAATTCTTAACACTTTTGAATCAAAATAAAAATCACATAACACAGAAAATAGGAACATTCTAATATTAAAAAAAGGAATTCTGGAATATTGTTGTCAGCCATTAATATTGGTTCTTCATTGCTACCATTGCTCCCCCATTGGGGGTAAACTGCCTTCACTGCCATATTCATGGCAGTTATCATGGCAGTTACTCTATACTGCTTCTGAAAATAGGAAAAAAAGCAGTACTAACTGTCTCAAAGTTTATATTGAAATAAATTTGAGATCACTCAAAATTGTTGAATATGGTAAAATAGACAATTTCATTACTAATCTTGGAAATCTTGGAATGATAACAATGTATATATGACAAAATAAACATAAATTATAGATAACAAAAGGAATGTAGGATGTTAAGGACCCAAAAATTCAATTATTTGGTTAAAGATCAATTTCTTTCCCCATGAGTAAAAGGTTCATGGAAGAAAATAAATAATATCAAAGACTAGAAAACATGTTTGTAAATTATAAAAGGGTGTAAAATCCCAGACAAAACAACGTGTAGTACCACCGATTGTATAAGATCGTAAATAAATAACACGCACATAGTAGAGTGTAGATAACTCGCTCTTTAAACTCACAATAAACAAATACTTGATCGATGAAGCCTGAACTACGTGATAGTTGATATTCATAATGAATAATAAAATAAAACAAGTTACTATGTTTTAACTATCACTAATTTATTGATGTAAAGAATGACAAAATTTTACATTGGTTAGACCGATTTTGGACATACGTCCATTATCAACAACAAGCTAATGAAAAGTGAATACTCATATTATTTGAAAGATGCTTGTATAGCAGTTCAAGCCAACCTATACGCCAAACTCATGGAGAAGTACATGAATTGTTCACAGGACTTGTGGTTCAACAAACAGTGTCTGAAGTTTAAAGTTACACCGAGATATGTGAATATCAAAACGAATAGTGTATCATCATCATCATATAAAGCAGTCCAAGCAGCGAAGATAATTTGGATAAAAAAAGACTGTAAACATCTTTATAATAAATGGTATGTCATTCAGCACTACCTTAAGGTCTTGCACTCAGAACTCAGTTTTAAATTACATTCTTTAGAATTTGATATTTAAGAAGATACAATTAGATCTAAAATTAGTATTTCCATATTAAAAAAATTTCATAGACAGTCTAGAAAATTAAAATCACTCAAATCAAAAATTTCAGTCACACGTGAGTCACGCATGATAGATAGAGCTAATTCTTCGGGAAGTCAAAGGGTTGTTAATTTATCTGATGTTCAATTCAACGAAAAAGAAACAGATCTTCTTTCCAAAGGTCATAAATTTGTTCCTAAAATACACACTAACTCTTCAGAAACATTAGCCGTTTAATCCGAAATTTTAATGAGAACCTTAAATACTGGCAATTTTGAAAAGGCAAAAATTGAGAGAATTTTAAAGAACCATAAAAATCAAACCAACTCGAAAGATAAAATTTTAATCAAAAATATCAAACGCAAAATTTCTGAAAATTCATCAGAGCTCACGCGAGCAGATAAGTCGAAGGCTATAATTGTTATTCCAAAAGTACAATATGAAGAAAAAATGGAAGATTTCATTAATAAAGAAGCGCTTACACTCGTTCACAAAGACCCAACACCACTTATAGAGAAACAACTTAGAGCAGCCGCTAATGATATGCAATCACTTTTTAGTAGCTTAGAGAAACAGATGGATTACAATGAATCCTAGAATTCCTAGATTATATGGTCTCATTAAAACACATACAGAAAATAATCCCATTCGTCCAGTGGTGTCATATACCAATAGTCCAACACAAATACTTGCTAAGCAACTAAATACCAAATTCAAATCAATTTTAGTTTTCCATTCACAATATAGTATAAAAATTCATTAGAATTATCGAATGAAATAAATAATTTCCTCATGCCACCAACCGCAAAATTAATATCATTAATTAATAATAATTAATCAACGTGGTCTGTAAAGATGAGTTAATTTCTCTGTTTGATTTATGCTTGACCCAAATTTATTTTCAGTTCAATAATAAGATATATTCAAAAATAATGGTTTCACCCCTCAGTCCCTTCTATCTGAAATTTTCATGTCTAATTTGGAAAACACTAAAATTATGACGTCACCTTTGACGCAAAGGCATATTCTATTTTGGTACCGATATGTTGATGACGTTTTAGCCTGTTTCATTGGAACGAATAGACAACTAGAAATCTTCCTGAATTTCATTAATAACATTCATCCTAAAATTAAGTTCAAAGTAGAAACAGAAGTCGATAGTAAAATCAATTTCTTAGATCAAACAATTACCCGGGAGAATAATAACCGTTTATCAATTAATATCTTCAGAAAACCATCGTACACGGTAATGTCATACCCATAGATTCATTTCACCTGTATTCTCAAAAAATAGCAGCCTTCAAATCCATGATTCACAGAGCGATTTCTTTGCCTTTATCGGACATGGACCGAAAATCAGAATTTAACACCTTTATGTTAATAGCAGAGAACAACGGCTTCTCTATAAAAGCAATAGAGAGTTTAATTAATCGAAAAATACGCAACAACACATTCAACATGATATATCCCCAATCCAAGAGAGAAAAGCCCGAAAAATGTATGTCTCTAACATATTTTGGGAAGACGTCAGAACAGGTTGCTAGAGTTTTGTCAGATAGTAAAAAAGTTCATATTGCATTCAAACCAGTTAGCAAATTGTCAGTCCTGCTTTTCAACACAAAAGATAAAACCGATAAATTCGAAAAATCAGGAGTATACCAATTAACATGTTCTGAGTGCAATTCCTTTTATATAGGTCAAACAGGACGCTCTTTCAAGGCTAGATACAAAGAAAATTTCCGGTCATTCCTACATCAGAAATATGATTCAGCTTTAGCTGCACATTGTCTGAATGAATGTCATCATTTTTCAGAACTTCAACAGCTAAAAATTCTTCATTCCTGTGATAAATCTTATCTCAATTTCTTTGAAACGATGGAAATTTTCAAGGCATCTAGGGTAGAAAGGGTTAAACTCCTTAACGACTAGGTAGACTTAATTACCTACCAATCACCATTATTCAAGTTATAGTGATCTCTACTAGCATTTTATTGATGGTAATTCCTGTATTGTACATGAGTATTCAGTTTTCATTAGCTTGTTGTTGATAATGGACGTATGTCCGAAACCGGTCCAACCAATATAAAATTTTGTCATTCTTTACATCAATAAATTAGTGATAGTTAAAACATAGTAACTTGTTTCATTTTATTTTTTATTCATCACAATAAACTCCTATAAATGAACCATCAAAGATTGATGTCCTACTTATTTCTGAAACTTTTGGATTTGTTTTCAGTTCCAGAAGTCACAGTTTCCTACGTTGATGATGAGTAGCCTTTTCAAAAATTTCATCTCTCATCGAATGTAACTGACAAAAATCGAATTGAGAAAATTGAGACTTGTGAATAACTTTGAATATCAAAGCAAGATTTTCCTTATGCCCCTGACTAATCAGGAAAAAGTAGAGTTCATTGTGAATGCCTTTCTAGAATTGAGAAACTTTTACTGAAGTATAAGTATAACTCAAACTTATTATCACAAAATTCCTTGAATGTAATGAAAGTGTGTTGTTGTTTAGGCACTTCATGAAGTGTTTAATTACATACTTGACATTCAAGGAATAATTTATAGATAAAACAGTTCATCTATAGAATTTATACAAGATAAAAATCTTTATTCTTATTGCCTTACTTCAGTGACATTTTTCGACATTTGAATACGAGTTCTGTATTTTCTGCTTATATTAACGAAACTTCGAATTAAGAGAATTCAGTTATTGATCGCCTGTTGCAGAGCATGAAAATGCATTTAAGGGAATTGATCATTCACTTACTGGGCTTTTGCAAACAACAATAATGATTTATCGAAAAGATGGGTTCTAAATCCGGTTGATGGCCATATTGTCGCAGCTGCCGAGTTGCGAACAGAGAAGCACAATCAACTTATTGAACTATCACCTGATAAAGGTTTACAACTGAAATTTTTATCTCAAGATTTATATAAGTTTTGGCTTGCATGACGACGTGAGTACCGAAGCGTATTAAAAGAAAACATTGATACCCTTTGCTACTTCTTACTTATGTGAAAAAGATTTCTATTTATTATTATTTTTTCATGCTGTTATTGCACTGTAATATTCAATTCTACACAAAAGTTAATGTCTCTAATAAATAAATATTTTGTTCAGTTTATATGTTTCGAGGTCTTACTGCGACAGACCAACTGACAGTTAGACTGCGGTCACCCTTAATAACGAACGAGACCCCCGAGTTGAGGAACGATGCTTTAGATTGCCACCAGAGCTAGAACGGTGTCATAGTTTGCAAGATCACAATAATAATGAGAAATTTTCTATTAGGTGCGTAACTAAGTTCTCGCTGTTTGTCAATTGCTGGCTGTAGCAGTAAGTGCTGGTCGATTTTTACATATAAGAACATCTTGAACAAAGCTTAGACATATGGTAAACAAACCACTGCGACACATCAGTGATTTTGTTTTTGCGTCATATACTTTTAGTTGTGAGAAAATATCTGATTTTGTGCCAAATAATCGTCATTTGCGGGAAGTGTTGATTTTCTTCTTTCATTCGAAGAAAACGGCAGCTGAAACTCATAGAAAGCCCCTAAAAGTTTATGGAGATGCTGCTCTAAGTAAAACAACGTGGCAGGATTGGTTGTGTCACTTCAAAAACGATGATTTCGATGTGAACGACCGTCCCCGTGAAGGAAGGCCAAAAATCTTCGAAGACGCTGAATTGAAGGCATTGCTCGATGAGGATCCGTGCCAAATGCAAGAAAAGTTTGCTTCAGGCTTAATAGTTACCCGACAGGCCATTTCCAAGCGATTGCACGCGTTGGGAATGATTCAAAAGCAAGGAACTTGGGTTTCTTATGAATTGTAGCCAAGAGACGTTGAGCGTCGATTTTTCGACTGCGAACAACTGCTCCAGCGGCAAAAAAGAAAGGGTTTTTTCATTGCATCGTAACGGGTGATTAAAAATGGATTCATTACAGTAATCCAAGGAACTGGGGGGGGGGGACTGCCCGGTCATGCTTCTACGTCATCACCTCGGTCGAATATTAACGCTGCGAAACTTATGCTGTGTATTTGGTGGGACCAAGTGGGTGTTATTTATAGTGAGCTATTGAAACCGAACGAAACCATCACTGGGGAACGCTATCGAACTCAATTGATACGATTGAGTAAAACACTGCACGAAAAACGGCCACAATACGAGCAGACATGAAAAAGTAATTCTATAGCATGATAACGCTCGGCCTCACGTTGCCAAACCCGTTAAAACCTACTTGGAAACGCTCAAATGGTCCTACCTCACTCGTCTTGTTCCCCAGATATTGCACCATCCGATTATAACTTGTTCCTTTCGATGGAACATGGTCTTGCTGATCAGCATTTCCGCTCATATGAAGAGCTCGAAAAATGGCTTGATTCGTGAATAGCCTCAAAAGACGAACTCGTCTACCGTCACGTTATTCGAGCTCTGCCAGAAAGATGGGAAAAAGTTGTAGCTAGCGTTGGACAATATTGTGAATGATTCATTTGTTATCATTTTTCACACTAAAGCTGTATTTTCATATAAAAAAACAGCGAGAACTTTGTTGCGGACCTAATACCATAAAAGAAGAGCATTATTCTATACTTCCATGGACTTCCTTGTGGTAGAAATTCTAATATGTTGTTTATAATTTTTGATTGGTATATTTCGAAGTGAAGTTTATGATAATTCGCCGACATACGAGATTAGGTGTCCCAGAAACATGTTGCGTAAAACTCTTATTTACGCACATGTCGTGTGTGCGGCGGCATCGTCTTGGTGAAACCGTAAATCACATTTCGTCGTCTTCCGTTAAGTGAGAGTCGAGGAAAAGCTGTAATCATCTCTAGTAGGGAATTATGAGCGACAGCTAGAATTACGCGAATGGTATCAGCAAAAGTCAAGAGAAAATTCTGAAATCTAGCAGTATACCATAAGTACTGATGAAATGAGGCAGTGGCAGATTATTAAACCGAACTATCAGTGAAATATAGTACTTCATATTATTTTCGGAATCAAGTATATGGAGAATATTACAATTTTAAAAAGTGGGCTTAAATGAAGCTAAAATAGTCGAAAAATGAAGCTTTCCATGAAATATACAACTTCTTATCATAGACTGGATTGAGTATTGGTTCAAGCTATCAGTCTGCCAAGAGGAACCGGCTTTAATGTAGAAGCTTCTCACGATAACCTGCAAGTTGTTATGGATAGGCATAGCCACATATACAGGGTGCTTCAACGAAAACTGAAAAGACGCTGTATCTACCAAGATATTCATTTTTGATTAAAATGCAAAAACATGTCAATTTTTGGTTCAAGGGGTACAAAACTTGCCTGAAATATCAACCCCCTAGGCGGGGGTTGCAATCCTTGAACATTTTGAATAGGGATGGGTCGAGTGATGACTCAAAAAAAAGGCGGTATCTTTGTCTACATCGCCTTGAACGAATTTTCATTTTTAATTGAAAACTGTAAAAAATACAGGGTGAGCAACCGAAAGATAGGAAAGACTATTTTCCTGAGACTATTCAAGTTTCAGTGGATTAAAATGGAACAGATCCATGCTGATCAATGGCAGTCATTATCAAGTACCATCCTCATCTCGAATTTCAAACCCTATAGCAGGGCTGACCACCCTTGAAAATTTGGAAGAGCGTAGATGGGTCGAGTGACACCTCGAAAGAAAGGTATTATCTTTGTCTGCATCCCCGTGAACGAATTTTCATTTTCGATTGAAAACTGTAGAAGATAAAGAGTGAGCAACTGAAACATTGGAATGATTATGAAGGATTATGAATCTTGAAAGAAAACGATAAAACTATCAGTCATAGTAACTCCATTGATCTTTGAACATTCGTTGTACGATATGCGAGCAATGTATCTAGAGTTGGGTTCACATGTACATACGTTTTTATCACTTGACTGAAAGGAAACTTTTTTGTTTTCACCGGTGATACTGTATGATCATCGTCCTCGTGTGAAATAACTCTCTGTGAGCTACTGAAAAATGGAGGAAACTTTCTATCGCCCTGAGCTATTCAATATTAGTGCAGAAAAATGGAACAGATTCATTCCAGATCAAAGGCTGTCATCTTTGATCTCTATTTTTCAGTGGCTCACTCTGTATCTTCTACAGTTTTCAATCAAAAATGAAAATTCTCTCACGGGAATGCAGACAAAGATAATACCTTTCTTTCGAGTTATCACTCGACCCACCAACCCTCTTCCAAATTTTCAAGCGTTGTCACCACTGCTCCAGGGGTTGAAATTCGAGATGAGGATGGTACTTGATGATGACTGCCATAGATAAGCATGGATCTGTTTCATTTTACCTCACTGAAACTTGAATAGTCTCAGGGAAATAATCTTCCCTAACTTTCAGTAGCTCACCCGGTAACTTTTACAGTTTTCAATTAAAAATGGAAATTCGTTCAAGGAAATGTAGACAAAGATACCATCTTTTTTTTGAGTCATCACTCGACCCATCCCTATTCAAAATGTTCAAGGATTGCAACCCCCGCTTAGAAGGTTGATTTTTCAGGCAAGTATTGTACCCCAAAAACAAAAAATAACCTGTTTTTTGTTTTCATCAGAAATAAATATCTTGGTAGATATAGCCTCTGTTTAGTTTTCGTTGAAGCACCCTGTATAATGTCGATGAAACAGGCGTGACAACCGTCCAAAGGTCAGACATAGTCGTAGCCCGACGTGGCATACGGCAAGTGAAAGCCATTACTTCAACTGAACGGGGTACGTTAGTCACAGTAACATCTACAGTCATTGCCTTAGGAAATAGCATTCCTCCTTTTTTCATTTCCCTCGCGTTCGTTATCACGACCATTTTCTCAAGAACAGGCCGGTAGGATCAGCTGAGACTTCATCCTTCAAATCCTTCAGGCTGGATGCAAGATGAAGCTTCTCTGAACTTTCTCAAACATTTTCAAAAATTCTCCAACGCTTTACCAACGCACAAAGTCTTGCTAATTCTAGACAATTATTCATCGCATGTTCATATCAACACTTTGGATATTTGTAAGAAAAACGAAATCACTTTGCTTTGCTTCGCATTTCACTGCTGCCTTTGGACCTTCGAAAAAAGACATCAATAGTGCATGCGATGGATGGATGTAGACTCACCCGGGCAAAATCATGTCAATTTATGATATACCCTGTATTGTAATGATTGCCTCAGGCTGTCAAGGAAACGAATATCCAGGTTGATTTTTCGAAAACTAGTATTTACCCATACAATAGAAATCTATTCGGGGAAATTGATTTTGCACCGTTGTTTGTAACGGACAAACGAAATTGCTACATAGAACATACTACTCCTGTAGCACCATCTTTTGCAATGGACATGTCAATCCTTGACGACAATACTGTAGCTGGCCGGCTCGGTGGCGTATGGGATATGATGCTCGTCTCCTGCGCAGAATTACCTGGGTTCAATCCCCACAAAGTCGGTGCGATTTTTCGAATTCTGGAAATCGCTTGAGTGTCCATCTTTCGGAGGAGATGTAAAGCTAGTGGTCCTGTCTAACAGATGTGTCGGACATTAAAGATCCCTTCCTTTGACATGAGAGGGGTTCGGCAAAATTCCCGGGTTAGTGAGGTGACAGAATTCCCCGGCGTGTCATTAGCAGAAATAGAGCACGTTAAAGAAAAACAAACAAACAATACTGTAGCTGTTAATGAAATTAAATTGAGAAAAAAATAACAAATTTCAGTTCTACACACAAATTTACGAAATATATTTTGGGAACTGTGTATCCAAGTAATTCATCGCCTCGAAGACATCAATATATCCGAGTGAAACCGCTGGCAAAATTTTTACGAATCTTTCAGCAATGCTACTTAATTACTTTCTACGTATAAATGACTTTGGACGCGGCAAGTATTTATTGCCGCACTTCGTGGCCGTTTCAACGATTTACTTTACGAGGGACCCGTCAGTTTGTTTGGTTTTCGAGATTTGGCTCGTAAACGACACCTTTACGCGTTTTTAATCTTACAAATTGCCGCAGACGGCGCGAAGTGACGTTAATATTTTCGGGATGCACCGGTGTCATACGCGCCTGATGACCTGAAGAAATTTGAATATATTTTCGTTCAGCGCCTAGACGGATCGGTTACATTCGTAAGGTTACAGATTGAAAATTAAAATTGTTTCGACTCGGTGCTACAGCGTTAATTGATGTTTGTTAAGCGCTTAAATTTACGAATGAATTGAATCTGTAATTTCCTTATCATATCAAGCAATCTGCAAGAAATATGGTATAATTAATGACATCGTACCTTACTACAAATACTCACCTGAAGAATGTTGCGAGAATGAACATGCAAAAATCTATTGGGACAGAACTATCCTCACGAACTGGAAGATCCAACACAACCGTCCTGACATAGTCATATTTAATAAACGAGAAAGAACTGCATATATAATAGACATAACTGTCTTTCTAGATAATAATATTCGAGAAGCTATAGTTAAGAAAATCTCAAAATATATAGACTTCAGCCATGAGATCAAGGATATCTACCAACTGGAAAGGGTCACAATACATCCCATTGTCATCTCCAATAACACAGCTCTACAAAAAAATTTTTTTTATTGTTGCCCTGGATATCCTCGCAAATTTTTATGTTTTCAAGTGCCCAGATTACGAATATATTCATGAAAGTTCTCAATGTGCTCGTATTTTCATGATTTTTGCATTTCTTATATTTTGAACAATTATAAGCTTGTTAGAAATAAAATTTAATTTTCCAGTCATGATTAGGCTTCTGCGCAACTTTTTCGCGCATACAAACATCACCTGATCCCCACTCTCAGACCGCTTGCTCCACAGAACAGCTGAGATCTCAGTTATTTGACAACATTGAAGTACATATACACGTAAATCTGGATAAAGTGTCATGGATTAAAATTTTGTTTCAATTACTGAATGTCCATTCTTATATATTTGTCTTCTAGTCTAAAATATGAATTCGTCACGAAGAAAGTGTAAATATTGTAGTGATTTATTTTGTTATATTTGCGGTGTTTATATACCAAAAAACAAAAAGAAATATCACAGACTTTGTCAAGGAGACTTATGTTGAATATTTTGGTTTCAAAATGGACAAATTAGGTAAACCATGGGTTCCTAATAAAGTTTGTAAGTCCTGTGTTGAGTCTTTACGGTTGTGGAGAAAAGGTGAACGTTCTGGATTAGACTTTGGTATTCCTATGATCTGGATGGAGCCTACGAATCATTTAGATGATTGTTACTTTTGCGTAGTAGATGTTAAAGGTTTTAATCGAAATCAAACGTGGAGATACCCAGACTTACAGTCTACGAAATGTCCGGTTCTACACAGTGAAAATCTCCCTCGGCCCATATACATTTCAAAAGTAATTCGCATGCCCTCAGAAACAATGATGTTACCAAATTCACAGAAATCGGGACCATCTACTAGTGAAAATGATGGGAAGGTGAAACATCTACGCCAAAGTTATTTTCTCAAAATGAACTCAGTGATTTAATACGTGATCTCAATTTATCAAAACAAGGATCAGAACTGTTAGCCTCAAGATTGAAAGAAAAAATTTATTGGCACCAACAGTAACAATTACAACATACAGAACGCGAGAAAAGAGTTATTACAATTTTTTAGTGAAAATGAAGGATTAGTGTATTATAATGATATCGCGAAGCTGCTTATAGACATGGGTTTAAAAGAGTACAAATCTACCGAATGGCGCCTTTTTATTGATAGTTGCAAAAGAAGTTTAAAATGCGTCTTATTGCACAATGGAAATAAATTTGCATCAATTCCAATTGCCCATTCAACGAAACTCAAAGAAGAAAATGAAAATGTAAAATTAGTTTTAGAGAAAATTAAATACTCTGAGCATCAATGGCCGATCTGTGTGGATTTAAAATGGTTAATTTTTACTTGGCCAACAAAGTGGATATACAAAATACCCTTGCTTTATTTGTATGTGGGATAGTAGAGCAAAGCAACTTCATTGGGAACAAGATGTTTGGCCTGTAAGAAATTCTTTAACTGTCGGTAAAGCCAACGTAATAAGGGAGCCGCTGGTGAGCAGAGACAAAATCATACTTCCACCATTACATATTAAGTTAGGTATGATTAAGCAATTTTAAAAGCGTTGAACAAAGACGGAAATTGTTTTAATTACATTTGCAGAAAATTTCCGAAGCTTAGTATGGAAAAATTGAAAGGTGGCAATTGATGAAAGACTCAGATTTTATCAAAGTTATGACTGTTCCGGAAAGTAAAGCTTGGAAAAGTTTTGTGTTGGTTGTCGAAAATTTCCTAGATAACCATAAAGCAGCAAATTATGAAGAAATTGTGCAAAATATGCTGACAAACTTTCAGACTTTAGGAGCAAATATGAGTATTAAGTTACACTATCTCCGCAATCATCTAGATAAATTTCCGGATAATTTAGGAAATTATAGTGAGGAACAGGAGAGCGGTTTCATCAAGATCTAAAAGTGTTGGAAGAAAGGTATCAAGGTCGATGGGATTGTCACATGATGGCAGATTACTGCTGGTCTTTGAAAATAGATTGTCCCTGAAAAATTATAGAAGAAAAGCTCATAAAAGGCGTTTTATGGAAATATGAAATATATTTTCGACATTTTCCTCTTTATTTACTTCGATGTATCCGAATTTCTCAAAACATAACTGACATAAATATATGTTATTTTGTTTCTTGTTTTACGATTTTTGTTATGTAAAATGAAAATAAAGATTTAAAAAGAAATCAGAGCAAATCCTACAAAATCATTGATAGTTTCACGAATTGTGTGCATAAATAGACCCAAAATCATTTTCATATCTAGGGCAACAAAACCATTGTAGACCAGTGTAATGATCTGGTTGAATCTCATGAAAAGAGGGAGTTGGAAAATATCAAGTTGGAAGAATCGGAGAAACTAATTGCTCTGGCTCAGAAAGCTGTAATTCTTGGAACATCCAGAACTGTTCGGCGGGTGCTAACCCATGACTGAATTGTTGCTTTCCGAAAGCCCAGTTCAGTCAAGTTGAAATCCAGCACTATTGCTGTGGCAAAAAAAAATGTTTATTCAAAGATATCGTACAAATTAGAATAAACAAAGTTGCCTCGAAGGTGGAACTACTAAGTAGTTGAACCTTGTGTGAGGAGTTAAATAATTCCAATGGTTTAACGAGTTTTGTATTTTTTTTGCTCTACCAATTTTAAAAGCTCCTTCCATTATGACTGTTCAGAATCCTAGAATTATTCCTAACAGATTCCTCTATCCGGCATTTACATTACATATTTCACATTGGTAGTTGAAATATTTAGCGGAGAATAAAGTATTATAGGTTAAGTAGGTCACCAGACAGTAGGTGTTTATTTAATTAATTTGATCAGCGAGATAACGCTGCACATTTTCATCATCGACAAATAATAACAAATGCAGATGACCGCACGAAGACGACGTCAGCATGATTCCCTTCAAACCATCTTTTTTATTTAGTATATAAGGAATTCTAGTTTTTTAATAAAGTACTTGCTGAACAACCTTTCTCAAGTCATTTCCGTACACACACACACTTAACCGAGAGTAGGCGAGATTGTGGCTTGGTTAAGACAATACACTTTCAATTAAGAGTAGGCAGATTGAGACCTAGTTGACATCAACACTCATCAGAAGATCACAACAGATCTTTATTCATGGTCCTCCGAGCTACACTTGAACCAGCCGCCTGGTGAAAATTGAAGACGGCATCAACGAATTCTTCTACAGGGATTTGCCGGACGAGAGATTTCTACTACAAGAGGATTCCACATACAGTACCAGCGAATTCTTCTGCAGGGGTTCCGCACGAGAAACCCCGACGACCAGAGGATTCCATGCAAGCGACATCCAGAAAGCGAAGCTGATGGATGCCTTGGATCTATATTCAATGACTGATATTTAGCAGTAGCATTAGCAATTTGCCTCTTAAAAATAAGACTTCGTTCCATAGACAAAGCTGATTTACCATACTTAAACCATGACTAAGATTTTTCAGATTAAATGTCACGTTTCCAGTACTTGGTGAAGTCTTCAATCGGCTGTAAATTTAACATTTTCTGCAAGATATTTTCTATTAAATCTTAATCTTGGGATTCAAGCAAGTCTTAAATGTCATTGCTTGATTTGTTTGGCATTCTCTTCCAAAACAGTTTAGTTTCGTATGGACTGAATACTTGCTTATATCTTCCATCGGCTAATAGGTTTGCAAATTCTTCTGGATATCCTCCTGCTGCAAAGCGTCTGCAACTTTTACAACGATTTTAGTGCTATGCAATAATTGACGCACCTTAAATGTGTTGAACCAACCTTCCGATACTTGACATCTTCCACTACCAGATTTACCACCAAGTTCTTTAAAATGTGCGGATAATTAGACCACTCAGGAGTACTCGCAGTTGCTCTTATCACAGGTTCCATCAAAATGCTTTGATTGAGAATAGACTCGTTTTCAATCGACATAGATTTCATGTCGACCTAAATGGAAATAAATACCATAAATATTAAAAGATCTCGATGAGTGCCTTAGCGACGATTTGGCATAGAACTGAAATGAAATTTCAATTGTACAAAGAAGATGAATGCTGTAATGAAAATCAAGGTTGTAAGGAAAATTAGCCAAAAGAACCAAATAAAAAAGTGAAATTTTATTGAGAATATGAAAACGACTAATCTATTCTGCAACGAACACGCCATATTGCTCGTTCCAAAAGTACCACCCTCGCTCAAAGCACATTGTTGATTTTACAAGCTAGAACAATCGATTCAAGAACTGCCTCGAGTTTATAATGTACAAATTACTGAATGAACTGTCAGAAATCGGTGGCAGTAAGGCCAACTTCATTCCAGAATTCCTTTGAGAGTTGGGATCAAGAGAGATGGGCTACAATTATCTTCACTGATGAATCTCAATGCAGTGTCTACGCCGATTCCGAAAAGATAAAATGCTACTTCTCAGCTCGCTATAGTAGTCTGGCATACACGCCAGGGAAAAACGTCATTGTTCTATCTTAGCCTTGTTACTTTACAGACCAGATTCCTATCGAGAAACGGGATACCGTTAAAAAAATCTTGAGAGGCAAAACTTCTTCCAAGAACAGGAGCTTCGCTTTGAAATCCAAAGGGCTTGCAATGAGTTAACTCAAAACGCCATCGACAATTTATATCAAGACGTTAACTATTTTGGTATCTTTATTACTCTGTGGATTATAGTTGATTTTTTCTTTCTTTTTCAGCACCGGTGATAATAAAACAGCAGGCGCGAATCGAGAAGTTACGAATAGAATTGGCAAGTGAGAAAACAAGGTTAGTTATACTGAGAAAAGAGGTGGCAGATCTCCAGAATAAGACTGGTCAAAGTTTCGCCGAAGTCCAGAGGCAAGAATTGAAGTGTAAGATTGCGCATCTCAGATATCAGTGTCAAAAATTGGGGCACGACTTGAATGGTAAGAATAATGATAATTATCTGAATAAAGCCACTATTTTTCAGCAACTTGAATTGTTATTCCATCATGTTGAAACTATATATACTTAAGGGTAGAGTATAGGACGTCACTAGACGATCTACTCGTGAATTTTCTTCACAACAAAATAACATTTATTTTTATTAGTATAACATCCAAATTCAAAATGTGCTTCTTCAAATTTGACTGCTGTTTTGGAAAAAATTAGTTGATTTTTGACCTGCCTTCATAGCAATTTCTTGAATAAAATACGCCATGTTACGAGTCCTCCAGAAGCTCAATTTGAAAGATTCGTTACTTTCATGAGTTATCAATAGAGACCGGATTATATGCAACCAAAGATTTTCATCAGAAATATGCAAGTTTTTTCAGTTATATGCACATTACCAATGTCACACCAAATAAAGAAAATACGCTACCGTGAACGTTTTAATAATGAAATAATGGGAATACAGAAAATATTGACAAACATCAAATGGAAGAATAATGTATGTATGAATGAAAACTTGTATAGAAATTGCAGAGAAACACTCACGAGTTTTATATTGGGAGATAATTGCTTACTTTTTTGTATTGGGAATTTCGGAGACATGTAGTAAAATATATTTTTTATACTTTCCATGATTTTATTTTTGCAGACACGACCGGTTTTGACCGTTAAGTCATTTTCAAGCGGTCAACTACAGGAAATGAACTTACTTTTATAGGTCTTAGCCTAATTTGATATTAAGTACATCATCATCATAGTCACAATGTCTTAACAGATATGTTGTGAACTCGTAAAAGCTGGAACGCTACCGATACGAAGATTATCAATTTTTTTCGAAATTGCAGCACGCCATCTTTCGCGATTTCGAGTTAGTTCGGTAGCTTTTGTAACACTCACATCCATCAACGGTTTCGATGCATCCACCCAGCGTGTAGGGGAACGGCCTCGACGTCGCCCATTCGGAGCATGACCCTGAACAACAAGTTTCTCCATATTATCGCTTCTATGAATGTGACCAAAGAACGACAGAATTCGCGTGAATACAATGGAGGAGAGCCGCTTTGGATAACCAAGTTCATTTAAATTCGAAACATTAGTTCGATGGACGGTATAAGGAATTCTCAACGTTCTCTGTTGTCTGAACTAGCGATATTTTGGTGCTTTTAGTGATATTATTGTCACGCCATATTTCAGTGAGCTTCGTCATGGCCGCCCGTGCTTGCTGTATACGTCGTCTAATCTCATTTCCACAGCCACCAGAATTTTCGATCAAAGAACCGAGATACACAAAACTTTGAACTACTTGGCAACGGCCAACAGACTTCATTTCAGGATACTAAGACCATACGCTGCACTATGCTGTTGTAGGTTACTCAACAAAGCTAACAATTTTTCCTAAGAAGCAGTAATAAGGGTAGTAGATATTAAATAACATCGCATCCTAGACGTACTCCTTTTATGGTTGCCATTTGATCAGACATATTACCGTCAATTCTTACTTGAGCTGAGTTGGACATATACAGTTTCTGAATGACAAACATTAGACGGTAGGGAACTCCCTTAGAACGCAGCATTTCCCACAGTTTAGACCACTTGACGTTATCAAAAGCCTTGGAGTAGTCTACAAAGCAGATATAAACGGGAAAGTAATATTCCCTGGCTTTCTCAATGATCTGCCTCAAGTTCAAGATCTGTTCGCGCGTACCACGTCCTTTTACGAAGCCTGTCTGCTCCGGAGAGATTTGCCAGCCAATAAAACTCTCCAAACGAGACTGTAAATTATATAGTAGCACCTTACTTGAATGGGAGACCAACGAGAGTAAACGATAATTGTCTAGGTTTGTAGGAGAACCTTTTTTATCGAGTGGAACAAAAATAGACTAGCACCATTCATCTGGCGAAACACCGGAGGACCAGACTTTATTACAAATACTATGTAAAAGAGAGATGCCGTCATTGCCCAAGCATTTTTAAGTTTCGGCAGATATGGCATCTATGCTTGTAGCTTTGCCCGTTTTTAGTTTTTTCAGGGCATGTTCCACTTCTGAATAAAGAATATCAGGCTCATGTTCATAATTCAACAAAGGAGCCTGGATGCCATCATCAAAGTAAAGGTTCTGACAAAAAGTACGCTACACCCCAATCACCCCATCCAAGCTGGTGATTAACTGTCCATCGGAATTCTTGACCGCCCAAATTCTGGGTTTAAGGTCCCGAGTAACATTTTTAATCTTTAAAAACATCTCTCCCGGCAGATTAGAACACAGGTCTTGCAGATAGAAGTTTTTATCTCGCCCGCAAAGTTTTTGAATTTCGCGCGAGAGCTGCCTATACGTATTATGTTTTGTATCAGAATCCAGACCCGAAAGCTTAAGGCTTCTGTATGCCTCAATAATGTATGGATGGAAACCTATGATTGTTTTGGTTGTATGCTGCGCTTTGGTTGAGATATTTGAGCAGCTTGTAAAAGTGAACTTTTAAAATGATAACCGCATATCATTAGAACTGGAATGATCCGTTATAGAGGCACCCTGAGAAAGCCTAGAAAATTCCGACCAAAATGAAGCAAGGTCAGCGATTTTCCTTGTAGCTGTCCGCTTAGAGTGTTGACATATCTCAAGTTTTAGTTGGAGTTTGCAAATTAGAAGTTGATGGTCTGAGCCACAGTCGGAACCTGCTAGAGTCTTGCAAAGGGTAACAGATGACCTCCACCCTGTTCCAACTGAAATGTAATCAATTTGATTACGATGTTGTTGATGTTGAAGTCCAAGTATATAAACGTCGCGGATGCTGGGTGAACAAAGTGTTCACTGTACTGGAGGGGTATTATTGTCTAGCTGGCTATTAAGGGCGATTTCACTTGGATTTTTGGGTTATTACAAAGTTCATTTATATACAAACATTCCAACAGATTCATTTTCTTTCCTTTGAATGTTTTGTGCTTTTATATGTTCACATATTAGAGAATTATTGTTAGTGAATAAATGTTCTTTAAATCTGGTTTCGGAATTTCTACCAGTCTGCTCAACATAAGCTACCGTTCACTCATTGCAAACAATTTTGTGAACTTCTGATTCTTTGAATTTGTCTGTTTTTTGTTTAGCATTGAATAATAATTTGCTCAAGTTCAGACTGCTTGACAAAGAGGTAGTTATTTTAAATTGTTGATACTAACGTATTTTTTCAAGTATTTTTTTAGGAATATAATAATTGTGTTATTTGATGTTTTTCTTTGCGTTTGATAATCTTGTCTATAAAAACCAGAGGAATTTTGGTATTTAAGGCAATTTATTACAATTTTGAAGTCTGTCGATGACAGTGGAATGGAAAAGGCCCTATGGATCATTGAATTATAAGCTGCTATTTTGTGAGTTAAGTGATTGAATGAGTCCATGAGAATAGTTGAGCCTGTGAAGGTTTCATTTCTGAAGATGTTATAAATGAAATTGTTAGTTGATTTTATTATTGTCAGGTCTAAAAATTTATTGAGTTATTTATTTCTATTTAAATAAATCATTAACATTACTCACTACCCTTAAATAATAATGCGATTATCTTTGACGTCTGGTAGACTCGCCTACTCTATTTCAATCATGAAAAGAATGGTAACATAGATTCCAAAGTATTGATTGAATTAAGAACGAAAAGAAACAAAATTCTTTAATTCCATTACATTTCCCCCTAGAGCCATTATGCATGTCTAGCTAGGTAGGTACAAACAACCAAATTTATATGGAATCACTCGGTATTTCACATTATTGATTGTTTTTAACCATGGATCTTTGACTACTTGTGAAGAATGAAGTTTTTGTTGTAAAAAACTGGATAGTATGATAAGAAATGTTGAATATCACCACATGTTCGGGATATTGTAATCAGTCGTCACTGAGATTTGAAACTGTGTATTTCAAAATTTAAAAAAGCCTTACGTTGGATTGTCCGATGTGCAGAGGGGTCGAATAATTGCTCTCGTTGAAGAAGGGGTGATACACAGGGATATAGCGGCCACAATGGGGGTATCATAGGGATGATTTCAAAACCTACGCCCGATACTTGGAGTTACAATCTAGAAGAAGTCGTAGGAAGATCACTTCTGAAGAACAAGACCGCTTTTTGTGTCAAATGCAAGAAGAGACCTTAGTGCATCGCACCCCATATTTTAAAGGGAATTTCCGTTAGTAACCAAAAGGGAACAGAGCAAAAAAGCACTAATACAAAATAATACTCTAGCAAATCTGGAATAGTACAAGAATGTACGAGCGAAGACAAGGTCTCTTATGAGAAAATAGAAAAGAGAACACGAGAAAGCAGAATTTGAACAAATCGCGACGGAAAGACCTATGGTGAACTCCAGAAACTTTCACAGCGGAGTATCGAAAGTGAAAAGAGGTTTCAGACCCAACTCGGTCATGTCGCTCAAGAAGGAGAACGTGGATATGATTCTCGATGAAGACGAGGTGATTGGGATTTGGAAAACGCACTTTGAGGAGCTATTGAATGTGACACATGAAGAGGGATATAAAGAAAGCACATACCTTACTGCAGACCTACTAGTAGAAGAACCTAGTCTTAAAGAAGTAGTGAGAGTCAATAAACAAGCTGAAGAACTGGAAATCTCCGGGCTCAGACAACATCCCCGCGGAATTGCTCAAGAACGGAGGCCATGCCCTGCACTCGTTGATTAAACGTATATGGGAGGAAGAAAGCATACCCGTTAAGTGGCAAGAAAGCATTATCATCCCAATTCACAAGACAGAAGCAAGAACCAAATGCACGAATTATAGAGAAATCTCATTGCTCAATTCAGCCTACAAAATTATGTCAAATATCCTACTGGATAGGCTGACCCCCTAAGTGGAAAACTCTATAGGTGCTTATCAGGCCGGGTCCAGGAAAAGTAGATCCACAATAGACCAACTGTTTTCGTTAAGGTAAATACTTGAGAAGGGATGGACAATCGAACCATACAAAACCTCTTCATGGATTTTCGGCAGACGTACGACAGCATAATAAGGGCACAAACATGGAACGCAATGTCAGAGTTCTCTATACCAAAAAAGCTCATTAATACGACTAAACTTTGTATGGAGGGAACCATAGCAAAAGTTCGACTAGGAAGTAAGACCTCTGAAGATTTCAGAATCAAAAATAGTCTCAAGCAAGGCGATGCACTGTCCCCTTTACTATTCAATATAGTCCTGGAAAAAGCTGTACGAGCAGCACAAATAAAAGGGGAGTTACTCATAGCTACGGGTTCAAACTATTACTTGCGTATGCAGATGATATAAATCTCGGCATCTTCAATAGACTAGAACCAGAAACAAGAAAGGTGGTCTTGAGAACCAACAAGGAGACGACAAAGTACATGTGAGTAGTAGGGATAGGCTAGGACAAAATATAACGATCGAACCTTATAATTTCGAAAGCGTAGAGCAATTCAAATACCTTGGAGCTACAAACAATAACAGCAGATAACGCCATGACAGAAGAGATGAAAGGTAGAATCCAATCGGCCAACCGATGCATGTATGCCATGGGAAAACTTCTGAGATCCAAAGGTCTATCTAGAATGTCGAAGCAAAAAGTTTATAAATCGATAATAAGACTTATTGTCACATACGGGTATGAAACCTGTATACTAACCAAAGACAACGAGGAAAAGCTTAGACGGTTCGAGCGTAATATCCTACGGAAAATCTACGGCCCCAACACGACTCCACTACTACTACTCAATACCGCACAAGAACTAATGCGGAACTAAAAGAGCTATACAGAGACAGTAACATCATCCAGAAAATCAAGGCCCAGCGGTTGAGGTGGGCAGGTCATGTCCAGAGGATGGAGTATGAAAGGTTTGTGAAGCTGATTTGGGAGGAGATACCACACGGAAGGAGACCACCAGGACGTCCACGGTTGCGTTGGCAGTATAATATAAAAGCAGATCTGTCTAAATTAAATATCCCCTTTGATCAAAACCTAATGGAAGACCGCATAGGTGGAGGAGTATTGTGAAGTTAGTCAAGACCCACCTAGGGTTGTAACGCTTTTGATGATGATGAATTTCTGGAAGCAACGGGCATCAGTGTATCAGTCGAAACGATAAGTCAAAGACTTCGTTCAAGGGGTTTATACAGCAGAAGGCCATAAAGAGTTACAGAGCTAACCAGACTACTCAATTGGTGTATCGAGCACCAAAATTGGAATATTGAGAATTGGCGAAATGTTCTATTTTCGGATGAGACCAGAATTGGTGTTCGATCAGATGACCGCCAGATTCGGGTTTTAAGGGGTCGTGGAAGATAAGCTAGATTCCGAGCAGCAACACAAGTTCTGAAATACCAAGGGGGCATTATGATATTTCGGGGTGGCATTATGCTGGGAGGCAAAATATATTTGATTTCGTTTTATGTGAGTGTAACGGCTAGAAATTACCTGGACCTAGTGCTGGAACCCATAGTGAGAATCTGGCGAGATGCCCACGGTGAGATTTTTACTTTTATCAAGATAATACTCCTCCGCATACCAGCAACCTCGCGCGACATTATCTTAAAACAGACGGAATCGCTATTTTGGACTGGCCAGCTCTCCAGTCCTAAATCCTATTGAACGTTAAGGAAAATTAGCTCGCGGCAGGATAATCCAAAACCCCACAACAGCTCATCCAAGCCGCCACAGAAGAGTGGCAGAATATCACCCCAGAGGAGGTCGAAAACCTAATATAAAGCATGCCTAGACGGAATCAGGCTTGTATCAGGGCAAGAGGATGTAATACAAGCTGCTGAAGTCAATGTTTTCACTACATGCGGAAAGAGTCTCTTATCCCAAAGTCCCTGAGGTAATATGCAAAATATCGGGTGATTCCATATAAATTTGGTTGTGTATTTGATACAATGGGGGACGGTTCTTGGTCTATATCTGTTAATGACTCCAAGCCTAGTAGGAAAACCCACTGTCAATCTCTAAGCTTGAGCAAAACAACAGTAATATGCAGAATAGATAATAATCAGATTTCTATGCAGAAATACAGAAAAATGCTAAAATATGCACTTTGCAAACATCCGGTCTTTATTTATTAATCTTGAGATCTAATGTGTATTTGATAATCTTCGAATCAGTGAATACTTTTCTGGGAAAGTTGATATTGTTCAGAAGCGAATCTTTTTACTGTAATTATATTCTTTTGTAGACTTAACCGAGCCAGACTTCTACAATAACCTCTATCGAGGTCAAACCCTGGAGATAGACGATTACAGAATCAATCCTAGGACAAGGGGAAGGCACCCTGGAACAAATTCAATAGACCCTGACGGACCCAAATGGAGCTGTAACATCTGTACATTCCTTAACCATCCAGAATTAAACAAATGCGAACAATGCGACATGCCGAGACTCATTCACGGTAGGATTATCTCGTCGCTTGCGAATTTGAACATGCCTAACCAAAACTTGAGACTTCAAAACTGAATACTAGAACTGGACAAGCATTTTTCACTTGTATAAAGTATAGAACTAGATTAAGAAATTCCACTCTGATCAAGGAGTTCTGAGAATTTATTTATGGAATCAAAAATGATGATTTTGTTGCCTTTGATGATAAAGTGATTTCGGATAATTTACTGGTAATAATTTTTGAAACCGTGACTGATTTCGGAATAATGGCTTTGGTTTTTTTGAATATTCATCTAGCTGACCCGGCAGATTTCGTACGTCCCAATCATTAAATAGAAGACCAAATTTTTTGTCTAAAATACTTAAAACAAACAAAAGGAATCCGTAATAAATAAAAAAAATGGTCGGTATGAATGAAGTTTATTTTCGATTAATTACACATTATATATTGTAATATATTATAATTATATTATATTATGATATAATACCGTGAAAATGGGGTAATTATACCGTATAGTGTCGATAGTCAGAATTCACCGAAAAAATGTTTACCTACGAATTTTGGGGCCCAGAATTCAAATCTGAAATCGTTTTGCCCCGGAAGGCTATCGTTTATGAAAAAAAAACATAATTTCCTTGAAAATCCTCTTGTCTATATCATTCAATGAGAGGGTATCTTCGTCTGTACTGTCTAGCCGCTTCTTCAGAATTTCCATTGGATAATCCGTGACATAAGTGAATAGAAGTGAAATAGAATGAAAATTATATCAAAAACAGCTAATAAAGTCATAAAAGTGAATTGTACAATTGTTTCATAGAAGTTCTTCCGTTTCTTTATAAAACAGATTATTATTGTTTCATGCTGTTTTTGGTAGAAATTAACAATTCAAGAAGCAGCTGATATTCACTTTTGTAACGGATTCTTCTTCTTCTTCAAGTGCCATGCAGATTCCTGCGTAGGCGTCCATCCTTTCACCATCATATGATTCTATTGATTGCAGCATTTTGTAGTGTCTGCAAGTCCTGTATTCCTGTCCACTGTCGTATGTTTCGTAGCCAGGATAGTTTTCTCCTACCTACTCCTCTTTTTCCTCCTTCTATTTTACCCTGGAGGATAAGACGCTGGAAGTGATAGCGTTCTCCGCGCAGTACATGTCCAAGGTAGCCAATTTTTCTTCTTTTGATGTTTTCGAAAAGTTCACGGTCTATCAAACCAGTTCTTCTCAGTATATCCTCATTCGTTACATGCTCAACCCACGATACCCTCAGCATCCGTCGTAGGGTCCACATCTCGAAGGCCTCAATTTTATTTATAATTGCTGTTTTCAACGTCCATGCCTCGACTCCGTACAAGAGAACGGGCCAGACGTAACATTTTACCATTCTATATCTGAGATTGAGATTTAGGTTTTGTCTGTCAAGAATTTTTTAAGTTTTATAAACGTTGTTCGAGCATGCTCGATTCTGCATTTTATTTCTTGATCTGGGTCCCATTTTTGGTTGATCATGCATCCCAAGTATTTAAATTGAGTGACTTGTTCAATGTTTTCTCCATTTATGGATATTATGGCATTTGGGGCATCGTTTCTGCTAATGGCCATACATTTGGTTTTACGGATGTTAATTTTCAAACCCAATCTCTGGCTTTCTTGATTGACCTTATCTAGTAGAGCTTGCAGGTCATTTGCACTATCTGCCAGTATCACGGTATCATCCGCGTATCGAATATTGTTGATGGGAATTCCGTTTACTTTAATACCCATGGGACTGTCGGAGATTGACTCGATGAAAGCTCTTTCCACATATAAGTTGAACAACATCGGAGATAAGATACACCCCTGGCGGACGCCTTTTTTTATTTCAAAATCCTCAGTTGTTCCTGCATTTTGAATTCGGATTTCTGCTCTTTGGTTCCAGTATAGATTACCTATAAATCTGATATCCTTTCCATCCAGCCCCAAGTATCTAAGATATGATATGAGGAGGTCGTGCTTTACATTATCAAATGCCTTCTCGTAGTCGATAAAGCACAGAAAAACGTTCTTTCTTTGGTCTTGGCAATTCTGCACTAATGTTTGGAGACTAAATATGGCTTCTCTTGTTCCAAAACCGTTCTTAAATCCAAACTGACTGGCACCACTCACTTCCTCGCACCTCCTGTACAGTCTCGTGTAGAACTTGAAGGAAGAGTTTGAGGAAATGACTCATTAGACTAATGAGGCGGTAATCTTTACACGCTGTTGCGTTGTTTGTTTTCGGAAGTGCGACAAATGTAGAACGGAGCCAGTCCTCGGGAATTTGTCCAGTGTCGTAAATATTGTTAAAGAGTCGGACTATGATATCGAGGTTTTGTTCGCTAACTAAATGAAATGTTTCCGAGTACATATCATCAGGGCCCGGAGCTTTGTTGCTTTTCATCAGAGTTATAGCATGTTTGATTTCACTCTTTAATATACTTGGTCCTGATAGCGTTGTTATTTCGTTTTCGGGGTTTCCTGGACTGTCATCTAGGAAAAGACCAGTGGTGTATTCCCTCCATGTTAGTAGTAGTTTTTCGGTGTCCAATATTATTTTATTGTCTTCATCCCTGATGAAACTTACACTCTTATTGTTATATATTCCAGCGATTTCTTTGACTTTTTTATGGAGATGGAAACTGTCTCCCAGCTTGCTCAGATTTTCTGCTTCCAGACATCTTTCAGTCAGCCAACTTTCCTTTACTGCTCTTATTTCATTTCGAATTTTTTTTGGAGACTTTTATATTCTGTGTATTTTCTGTTGACTTTACATTGCCTTCGTTTCTCTATTAAATCTAGAATGTTTTCGGTCATCCATTTCTTCCTCGTTCGCCTTCCGGTGTTTGTAAGGAAGATTTCATTTGTTTCCGTAAAAGCTTCTTTGAGTTTGAGCCAGTGTTCGTTCGTATCATTTATACTGCGTATACTTTCCAATTCTTTATTAAGATGTTTTTCGTATAGTGTAACGGATTATCTAATCGAAATTCTGCAGGAGCGGCTAGAGGGTACTGAAAAAAATTCTCTCAAGAGCAATATTCTGTTCTCAGGAGGGGGCATTCGAATTTTATTTATTCATTATTTCTTTAGCACCCTTTGTAGCAACAACTTTGCCAG
This sequence comes from Cryptolaemus montrouzieri, assembly GCA_013387265.2. Classification (NCBI taxonomy): domain Eukaryota; kingdom Metazoa; phylum Arthropoda; class Insecta; order Coleoptera; family Coccinellidae; genus Cryptolaemus; species Cryptolaemus montrouzieri. The sequence goes on along the minus strand of JABFTP020000062.1, from coordinate 13,681,518 downwards.
GTTCATTGTTTACTTGGATACCAGTTTCGTCAACGTTGAAAATTTCACAAGTTTTATCCATAAATTCGTTCTTCTAGAATTTTTTTCAAGATCTTAAAAAATCATCCACATCTTCACGGTTCATCTGTTGGGAACGAGCTGAAGATAAACTTTCAGATTTTAGCAGCGCTAACTGTTTATTTCTGCGGATGAAAACATTGAACCAATCGTCGCCTGGACTACACTTTTCTGCAAATGAATAAGCCATTGATTTAACGTCACTGCTATCTGGGGAACAACCCACTTTTTTTGAAGCTTTTATGTGTCGCACCATTCTCCTTTCGTGTTCAAAACCAAATCCGGAGTCTTCGAAAGGTTCTTGAAGGATGCCAAAATCCTTAGTGGCTCTGTTAATATTGATTTCTTCATTGTTGATTTTAGCCTTAGCTTTCTGGAGAGACTCAGCTCGCGTGGTCCTCCTTAGATACTTCTTTATCATTATCTGTTATATATATGGTAACACGTTGTGGATGCATTTCTTTTTCATGAATTTTTCCTAGATGAATGAAAGAGATAGTTCTCCAATCTACTCATCAAGATCGTCAGCTCGAGGTAATCTTATAATCACACACACATTAAATCATCTTGGGCTATGGCATGACAGGCATAGCGTCCTCCCAAGAATTGGGAATGAAATTAAAAAACCATTTCGTTCTTGTTAGAACTCGTGACTGTGGTATGGCTATTCACAACATCGAGCCAGACTGCTACCTACTTGAAGTTCGCCTTATAGCTGTTATTGATATAAGAAACCAGATAGTTTTGTTTTCTACAAACTTAAATTGAAAACTATTTTCAATGAAACATGCGCCACAATCATAAAAACCAGAGCCAATTCAGTAAATTCATGGATATATAAACTGTGTACTTAAAAATATAGAAACCCACAGAGATATGTAGGACTACGAAAAAAATTTTGTTGAACTGTGTTATCTGCTGAAAGTAAAATGTTCCTATTCTTTCTCTGAATATCATTATTCCAATGTAAGCATAAATTACCAAATTTGTTAATGATAGAAATAATAACTAGATAAAGCTGCCAGAAAGAAAAAATGTGAAGTAACTAAAACTGTGATGTTCCTGTTTCTAGTTTGAAGTTATTGAATTTTGTGCAATAATTGCAATAAATGAATAATTGAAAAGTAGTATTCAGTTATGGTAGTTTCTTTAAATGGTAAATATATAAATGCGATGTTATTCACAATTGATACTCTAAAATTTCACGTTTTTATTCCAGTTATGAGAATATTATGTTGTTAGTTTTATTTTTGTCACAAATTATTGCAAATAAAAAGGTTGATGATATATTTTGTTTTATTTTTCAGTATCTGCAGCTCCTGGTGACAATATTCATATACATGTAACTCCACGAATATCTAGGCGTAAGCTTCTTGTTATAATGAAATTAATATTTTGAGTTGATGTGCATGAATATTTTTAAAGTGACCTCGTGTGCTTTTAATGTGTGTTTTAATTTTATTAATTATTCACTACACTTCAGAATTACATAAATGAAATAGATTTGGTCGTTATTATGTGATATGTAACTAACATTATGAGGATTGCTAATATTAATAAGTAAAAATATCACTGTTTAAGATAGGAAAGTTTATTCAACGTCACAGCTATTTCGAGCATCATCATACAAGAATGACTTTAATACAAAGTTAACAATTGTCTTATAGACAGTGTGCTTCAACGAAAACTAAACAGAGGCTATATCTACCAAGATATTCATTTCTGATCAAAACGCAAAAACATGTCAATTTTTGTTTCAAGGGGGACATCTTATGGGGTACAATACTTGCCCGAAATATCAACTCCCAAAGCGGGGGTTGCAATCCTTGAACATTTTGAATAGGGAAGATGGGTCGAGTGATGACTCAAAAGAAAGGTGGTATTTTTGTATACATTGCCTTGAACGAATTTCCATTTTTAATTGAAAACTGTAAAAGATACAGGATGAGCAACTGAAAGATAGGGAAGACTATTTCCCTGAGACTATTCAAGTTTCAGTGAAATAAAATGGAACAGATCCATGCTGATCAATGGCAGTCATCATAAAGTACCATCCTCATCTCGAATTTCAACCCCTGGAGCAAGGGTGACAACCCTAGAAAATTTGGTAGACGGGTTGAGTGATAACTCGAAAGAAAGGTATTATCTTTGTCTGCATTCCCGTGAAAGAATTTTCATTTTTGATTGAAAACTGTAGAAGATACAGAGTCAGCCACTGAAAAATAGAGAAGACTATCGCCCCAAGACTATTGGAGTATTAATGCGAAAAACTGGAATAGATTGATTTTATATTTTCAATGAAATAAAACTAAAGTATTTAGATTTTCACTATATTAACAAAACTATGACCGGTTTCACCACACTGTGGCTTCATCAGATAGATACAAACTAATGAACAGTTATTCCTTATATATTAGTCTTATTTCCTACTCAATATTGCAATAGGTACAAGAAGTATGTTGGAAAACCCATCGGAGTTGCTTACTTTATGAATTGAAAAGATTGAGTAAAGGAAAATGATTTAGATCTAATTGACTATTAAGTAACCTACCTGAATTCTTTTCTTTGTTGATCTCTAAAATTTCCAATAGATTGAGTTTTTGTCTGTTATTTTCACTGTGTAAAATTTTGAAATTATCATTAAAGTTATGGTTGTCTTCGAGTAAGTGATTAGAATAATAGGAATCTGATTTATGATAGTTAAAACTAGGTTTGTGCTCGGATAATCTAACTTTGAAATTTCCAAAAGTTCTACCTATATAAATTTTATAACAATCCCCGCAAGACAGTTTATAAACACGGGATTTATTACTTTTATCAATTTTAGATTTGCAGTTTTTGATATGTCGGCCTAAAGAATTATCAGTTCGGAATGCTATATTGAAATTATAATGCGAGAGGAATGATTTTAATTTTATACTAGGATTACCAATACAAGTTAGGCTGTTGTATTTTGTGTTAGAACTTTTTATACTTGGGAATACTTCCTGGATTGCCTTTTGAAATTTTTTGCGTGAAATCATGTTCTCAATCATAGTTGGACTGTAACCGTTATTGACTGCTATTTGTTTAATTATATTTATCTCTTTTATGAAATTATTTTGTGACATTGGGATGTTAATGAGTCTATGTGCCATACTATTGTAAGCTGCTAATTTATGTGGATAAGGATGTGTAGATGAGCTGTGAATAGTAATATCTGTACGCGATGACTTATGAAAAATAGAAAAATCATGTTTGCCGTTAATTTTAGTAATAGTTAAATCCAGAAGGTTAATGGAGTTTTCTGTTTCTATCTCTAACGTGAATTTAATATCATCGTGAATTTTGTTAATCAATGTTTTGAATGACTCTAATTGTCTGTTTGTGCCAGCGAAACAACAAATGATATCGTCGACATATCTAAACCAATAAATAAAGTAGTTGAATAACGGATGTTCTTGGATAGTTTTTTCAATATTATCCATTAAAATTTCAGCGAGCAGAGGGCTCAGAGGATTACCCATGATTAAACCTTTTTTACTATTTTATAATACTCAATTGAAGTTAAAATAATTTTGTTCTAATCAAATTTCTAAAAGGTGAAAGGTTTCTGATTGAATTATCGGATTGACTTTATTAATTTGAAGGGCGTGCTTGATTAGTTTCACTGTATCACAAGGTGGAACACTAGGGAAGAGATTTACTACATCCCATGACATAAGTTTAGCGTTCGGTGGTAGTATCGTGTGCTGAATTTTATTTATTAGGATCGAAGAGTTTTTTATTGAGAATTTAGGTTCAAAATTAGCGTACTAATGAATGATGTCTGTGAGAAAGAGTGAAAGTTTTGCAGTTGGAGCTTGAAAATATGAAACTACTGGTCTAACGGGATACCCTGTTTTATGGAGTTTCAAATTAATAAAGTCAATCCGATAATTCAATCAGAAATCTTACACCTTTTAGAAATTTGTTTAGAACAAAATTATTTTAACTTCAATGGAGTATTATATAATAGTAAAAAAGGTTTAATCATGGGTAATCTTCTAAATACTACGCACAAGTTAACAACTAGAATAATTACAATGAATCTGATGAACAGCAAGGATTTCGATCTGGAAGGTCATGTACAGATGCAGTTTTTGTGTTAAGGCAAATAATAGAGAATTACATTGAGTATAATAAACCGCATTCTGCTAAGATACATCATAACATTACTTTACAACTTAGGAATACCACATAATCTAATAAAGACTATCGAAGACATATATAAGAATAACAAAACGATCCCGAAAATAAATGAAGAACTAGTAGGTTTGATCCCGGTGGAAAGTGACATTCGACAAGGAGATTCATTGAGCCCTCTTCTCTTCAATATTGTCATGAATACGATAATAAAGAAGATAACACCACTTAGAGGATATAAAATGGGTTGCGAAGAGATCAATATTGTATGTTATGCCGACGATGCAGCCCTGATAGCGGGAGACGACTTACAACGTCTACTACATGCGTTTAATCGAACTGTAAAAACTTTCAATATGATAATCTCCGTAACCAAAACCAAATGTATGACAACATCGAAAACACCTTTGAGATGCAAACTGGAGCTGGATGGTACGGTAATTGAGCATGTCATGAAATTCCAATATTTGGGAATCGAATTGTCAGATTTTGGAAACGTGGAACAGGAAGTAAGGAATTAAACTTTGAAAGCGTCATATTAGACCGATAATGTCATATAGTGCTGAATCAGACCTGATACAACGATTACCAAGCGAATGATGGAGACAGCAGAAATGAGTGTTCTTAGGAAGGTTGTAGGAACTTTATGGGACAAAGAAAGGAGCGAGAACATTCGCAGGATATGTGGAACACCAGATATGAATAATTGGATACTTGAGAGGAAGCGAGAGTGGGATGCCCATATTACCCGAATGAACAACTCCCGAATTGTAAAAATAGCAAGGGATAAATCTCCGTTGGGTCGCCGAAGTCCAGGAAGCCCTCGTAAAAGATGGAGTGATAACTTAAGAATGCCGAGGGGAGGTTTTGAAGATTGAACAGGTAGCAACTGCCTATTAAGAAGGAAGAAGAAGATGTTAGTCATATGCTTCGGTTCTATCTCATTTTCGAAAATTCTTAGTTGTAAATGGGATGAAACCCGAAACACGTCAAACATATTTTTATTCATTACATTTTCTGAAATTTAAACCCAGTGCTTTTCTTCAATTATTTAATTATATGGTATGAAACGATATTAATTAAAAAATTCAAACTAATCTTTCTCAGTCCATGGCTCTAAGTACTCGATATCATTGGATGTGTACTATTCGATGTCGTCTCTGTTCCCTTGTTAGTTCTTTCTGGATCAGGATTAGTCTATATAAGGAGACATTTCAAACCATTTCATCAGCGGCAAAAGTGAAACAAACATTCTATTGTTTTGAGGTTCAGTATCCACCAACTTCTAGAACCCCTTAATCCTTCATCTCATTAAATATCAGCGAAATGAAGACATCCCCAATCCTCCTCTTCTAAAGCTTATGTAAAACTTAATTGGCCTTACAATGTCGCAATATATACTGAGGTTTGCAGGCTAAATTTTTTTCATATCTATATCATTTTCTTGCATGAGGTGCTGATTGTTTTTTAACCTATTTTGGACCATATGGATTGAATGGTATTGACGAATTGACATGATCTTGGTTTTGATTTCAGGAATTGTACGATCTTGGCTACTATGATCCAAACGAAAAATTGGGAAATTGGAATATGAACGGAGTATTTCCCATTTTAGTTTTTAGATAAATTTATAATTTATTTGTTTTGAACTATCTTTTGTATACTGAAAAATTTATAGTGCAGTGTACCCTACTTTATCTATTGATCTATTACTAGATATTGTGCTATTGGATTTATCTACAAAAAGAATTATTGAAGCTTAGTCTTTAATTAGAAATTTGAAGCTACTACTATAATAGAAAATTAAACAATTCATTCTTATGACTATTTATGAAGGCATAAATTAATATCTAAAGGGACATAAAAATGCATAATATGAAAAATTATCTATTGTTACCAATATTTCAGGTTATGTATCGTGTGATAATCAATTTATTACATTAAAATGATTGAAAAATTCCAATGAAGTGGGATACACTGCATACCAAATTATAGTGTTCTTTCGATAAGACTTAGTAATTCAGACCCCAAAATTGCTCAATCAATGGTAAAGTTTATTTTCAATTACTTACAAAAGGCAATAGTTTAAGACACGATGTATATTTTTTCTATTTATTTCTGATTCAAAGAAGGAAATTATTTTTAATATTTTATATTTTTCTTCAAATAGTTGAATTTTTATTATCAATATTTGAATAAACGAAATTTCAGTAATTTGTCTTAATAAAAGAAACCTTTAAAAAATCAGATTTATTAATAAAATTAAATTGAATAAATAAAATCATACGTTTAAAATTCTTGGACAAAAATGTCTTTTAGCAATGTTAAGGTTTTTGTGGCTTCTACGTTTATATTTGTGTCAGTGAGACATTTCAAACGAGCAGCTGCTTGGTAAAGTACATCAGATTTTTCGGGAACTAAAATTTCATATACACGTTTCATTTGACATTTCACTATGTCGAAATACAGATTCAGACTCTCACTTATCGAAGATAAATCATCTAATTCCAAAAGTGATATCAGATGTCCCAAAGTTAAGCAAATCTGAAAAAGAGTAGAATGAGTTTTGTTTTTTTTCTGGTATATAAAATATACTTGTTCGACTAAATGATCCCTGTGTTGATATTCTGAGTAGTCGTCTATGTTTTGGGAATTCTCTAGAGCCTTTAGCATTGATATCCAAGTGTAGTGATAGTGACTTCCATAACACTGTCTTTGATGGGTGAAGAAAGAGCTAAGGCAGCATTTATTCGGACTTTGAAGTTTCGGAAATTGACAACAAGTTCGTTCAAGGCCTTGAAAGTTGAGCTCTGTGGAAAATATCATCTAGAATATATTTTTTCTGGTATAACTACAGTGAACATGCAACATTTAAGCATAAAGTTATGGCATTATCTAATAACCACTACGCTGAAAAGTTTTAAGCTGATATACAGATGGCGTTACAAGAGTCAAATCCACATTATTTTCAGTTAGTAGTCTTAACTAGACACGAGTAAAAATATTCAGCTGTCCGACCGTTGGTTCGCGAGATATAGCATTGAAAGTGAATCAATTTTTGTTATTCTTGGTGACATGGATCAAAGAGAATTCTGTGCGTTGATTAAACATTACTTTTTGATGAAAAAAAAAACATACAGTTGAAGCCAAAGCAGGGCTTGATAAACATTATTCAACTCTGCGCCAGGAAAATCAACGATGGAAAAGTGGTTTGCAAAGTTTAAACGAGGTGATACGAGGTTTTCAATAATCGAAAAATCCAATTGATCGAAATAGCTGAGACCCTGAAGATATCCAATGAACGTGTTGGATTTATTTTAAAAGAATGTTTAGACATGCGAAATGGGTGCTTCACTTATTGACAACAACGATTCCATGATTCTGAGCACTGTTTGAAGAAATGTATAATATATATATATATATATATATATATATATATATATATATATATATATATATATATATATATATATATATATATATATATATATATATAGGTTCGCCATCTGGTCCTGTTTTAGTTCTCTTGGCCTCGTTAAATGAATCACTGCTCTTCAGTTCGTCGAGAATAGTTCATAGTGTTCGCCGTTTTCCTTGGGGGTTCCATTCTAAGGCTGTCCTAGCAATGTTTCCATAGGTTCGTCTTTGTGTATGCCTGATCCATCCCCACTTTCGTCTGCGGATCTCCTTCTGGACTTCTGTCTGCTCAGTTAGGTGTAGAAGATCCCTGTTGCGGATTGTTTGAGGCCAGAATATATTGAGAATCTGCCGCAGGCATTCGTTAACGAAAACCTGGATTTTGCCAGCTGATTGTTTGCTCATCTTCCATGTCTCACAGCCTTATAGAAGTACAGTCTTTATGTTAGAGCTGAAAAGTTTTATTTTAGTTTTGGCTGTTATATGTCTTGCGTTCCAAATAGATCTCAGTTGGGCAAATGCTTGTTGTGCTTTTCTTAGTCTTTGTTTCATATCCTTTTCCGTCCCAGTTTTTTCGTCGATACACATCACAATGAATAAAACATGGATTGATTACTATACTCCAGAATGCAATCTTCAGTCATCCGAGTGAACTGAACGAGGTGAACTGGATCAAAACCGTGCAAAAACGCAGCCATTAGCTAGCAATGTTATGTCATCTGTTTTCTGGGATCCGCAGAGTATTACATTAATCAATTACTTTAAAAAGGGCGTGATGATAAGTAGCCACTACTACACCACACAGTTATTGGATCAATTGAAGGACCAAATCACGAAGAAACGGCCTATGGAAAAAAAGAAACAGCTGTTTCATCAAGACTATGCTTATTGCCACAAATTAATCAAAGCAATGATAAAATTGTACGAATTAGGCTTCGAATTACTTCCTCATCCACCTTATTCACAATATTTTGCCCCCAGCAGATTGTTTCTGTTTTCATGCTTGAAAACAATGCTTCCTAGACAAAAATTCAAGACTAATGAACATGTTAGGGAATTGAAGCCTATTTTGAAGTTGAAGAGAAATCTTATAAAATGTCATTGAAAAAATTATACCTTCCTCAAAGGAGGTATAATTGAATAAAAAGATTGAATTTTACTAGAAAAAGTGTTTTACTATGCGAGCCTACGAACTTTACAGCCCACCTGCTACCTATCTTCTGAGAAAGTTAGTTGATGGGTATAGGGACTTTATTCACTACCTACTAGATTATATAAGACAATATATATTTTTAGCATAACATCAAAGTGTTAGTAATTTGTCATTCAAAATTGTCTTATTGTTTTCCAAAACATTTTTTTATCTTTATTCACGTTTGCATGGTTCGAACCATTTGTCATAGTTTTCCCTTCATCCTGTTTGGACCACACAAATCATGGTTTTTGAAGACATCCATTCTGGAAACAAGAAGTTATTTGGGGGAAATTATGGTGACGTATAACTCATAAATTCAATTTTTTTTACGTGTTTAACTAGTCGTTTAATAAGAGAGCTCTCATTATCTTGATGAAGAATGATCCGATAGCGATTGTTTTCTTTTCTTTATTTCATAAAAGGTTTTCGGAAAACAATGATTGTGTATTATTCATTCCATTTATTCCGATGTGGTTCGAGCGCGAACGTTTATTGGATTTAGCTTGTCACAATTTTCTATATATTTTTGAAACATTGAGCATTTGTTTGCACCAATCGACACGAATTGCTTGAGATTTTGTCAAATTATTGTCTAGGGTTAGTATCAATCTCACAGTATCTCTGCAGAGTATCAGTGTTGGTTTTCTAGCAAACTGAAATTGGACAAAATTAAACTCGTTATAGTTATACCAGCATTTCAAAATGGCAAAGGAAGGAGCTTCATCGCCAAATGTGGAAGTGGGTAAGTTGAAGTATTATAGTGCTGATAATCCATATTGAATAATAAATCATAAATTTCTTTTTTTCACTACGACACAATTTTCAATTCAACATTAACATAAATCGCACTCAAATAACCAGATACTCTGAACAATATTACAGTAAAAAATGTTAAACTTAATGTCAAGGCTCAAAATATACATAGTGACTTCTCGTAACATCCAATTGAATCATACTTTCAGTTCAATAGCGTATATCGCTTACGACTATTTAGCTAGATAATAGGATAAAAATTGAATTGTCATAACGAAACTGAGTATTCATAACAATTCATAGAGTGACTGTTAGATGGCTCCACTATTGAAGAATCACTCGACAAATTTTACTGGATCTCTGCTCGCTCGATACAAAAGATAGAGAAGTGCTTTGCTGATTTTAAAATAAAGAAATCGTGTGAATTAACGATCTGAAATATGAAGAAGAAAGTTCGCCTTTAGCAAGAAAACGTACAAAACACATACATGTTACAAGATCTGGTTCCCAGTGGTTATTTGCATATTCATTGCAAATACTGAAGTTTAGTTTAGAGACTTGATGGTACAGATAAAAGATAAATTTTTTTTACAAAAAAAGTTCAAATGTTTTAGGAATAATCTGAAAATTATAGTTTTATCATCAAGGAGATACTAGGCAGCCTTTTCCGTTATTTTTATTATTTTCTTTAAGGCTGCTTTGAGACTACCATCATTTATGAATTGGATTATAGTGGGAAAGTATTATCAAAGCACCACCACCTTCCGGTCGAAGTGGAAAAGAATCTCTTCATAACATTATCAACATAAGGTACGAAAATTTCCCTCAGATTATTATGACGTTTACATATAAGGAATAAAGTCGTCATCGTTAAATAATCCTTCTGATGGTGCCTTCTCACCTCCACTCCACCAGACGAATCTAGAGCCATCTATTTTTGAATACCTGCATATTTCAAGTGACCCAACAACCACGCAACAGAAATGTTATCCCAAGGTTACCATTGCAGACAGTACTTACATTCGCGGACACTTTAGAAGTTAGTTAGAATGACTTGAGTATCTTAACTGCAACTTGACAGTTGAGGTGTACAAAAATAGCTCTTCCGTGACATTCTAGATTTATAATATCCTGAGCGCACTGAGCAATTGCGGCTCCAGGTTGAATCAATAGAATTTCCTTGCCTGAAGGGTATGATTGACTGGAAACGATCCTTGAAGTCGAAATCTGGTACTAAATAATCAGTCATCTACTCAAAACAGATTGACACTGGAGTTGGACATGCTTCTAGTGTTTTTTAAGGTCCAGTATGTATCCATATATTCTGGCGTGCCATGCAATCAATACATTTAGAGCTGATAGTTGGAACAGTTTGTTGTTAAGTGCATTGGTAGAGGAGCTGACCCAGGCAAGCCATCTCTACCTACAATCTAGCCAAGTTTTTGCAGTGGTTTGGTTTCTCAAGAAAACATTAAAATATTGGATTACTTAGAACATAAACGTTATTCAAATAGAATCAAAAATGAGATATTAATAGTGTTTTTGTTGATTCGTGATTTGAATCAGCTGCCTATAAGCAAAAACCATAATATATCCCTTGTTGTTTTAATTACTATTGCTTGACAGGAAAAACTGTACACCACTTCACCTAAACTTTATTTCAAAACTCGACGAGCGTTTTGCCAACTAAGTTGGCATCAGAAGGAGATGACACTACACAAGTACTATCATCTCCTGATGATGCGAACTTAATTGGCGAAAAGCGCGCTGAGTTTTGTAATAATTTTGGTGAAGTGGTGTACAGTGCTTTTAGTGTGATACAAAGCCAAAGATGCAAGTTCCCAACTTGGTTTACTATTGTTCGAAATGAAATTTATTAAATTTTATAATAAAATCTCCTGTTTTTATCAGGGAATGCCTATTCTATGTTTTGTTTGTAGCCATATTAAAATTCTCCTAAATAAATGAAAGTGCCTGTACATATATAATTATTAAGGTGAGTAATATTCAAGCTTCGATGCCACGAAAGGAAAACTTACCAACCATTCTGAGCTGCAACTATACAAAGCTTCATTCTTCAGTACTTTACTCAAAGCGTAACAGGAATTCCATCTAACCTAAAAATGTTATATATTCCTTTTGTTCAATCTATTAGTGTGTATTTTCTTACTTTCATGTTTGGACAGATTGTTGCAGCTTTGATCAAACTACTAATAGCTAATTCCACCACTTCTTTGAACTTGCTGTTTTTGATTAGATCATATGTAATGAGTTGAAGTAAATTACCAATGGCTCTAACAACGTTCATTTTGACTTTATCGTTATCATTACAAGCTACTATGCTCCTTTCGAGGATTTTCAATAGTAAAGTATTCGGCAGTTCTTCCAAATCTTCATTCGAACTACGAAGAAGGAAAATTTAAGTTTGAAGAAATGAATATGGATAGCAATTCTTACCTGTTTATAACTAAGGCATCACTCAAATTCCCTAGGGCCCAAGAGCTTTTGATTCTAACAGCTACATTCTCGTCTTTGAGAGATCTATAAACTGCTTCAGCAGTATCTGCAACGAACCCCGCATCCTGGAAAATATACGCTATACTTTGTTAATATTTAAAAAAGAAATACTCACTTCTCGTAAGATTGGATATAACACAGAAATCCCAAGAGCTCTCAGAGCGGCACCACGCACATTGTTCTCTTCATCTCTGCTACAAGCAAACAAGAGTGTCACACACAGTACTTGCTTGTCTCCCTAGAAAACAAAATATTAGGTGAATTTACCAATTCCTGAAAGGGGTGAAACATATGGCAGATGTCAATGAAAGTTGGCTCAAGCTGCATAGTTATTTATAATCTTGAAAAATGTGAATTTCTTTTAGAGTGATCCAGGTTTCAACGTCTTTTTAGAAGGATATATTAACATCAAGGATTTTTCAAGGATACCATATAACATCTGAAAAATTCGTTGTGCTATAACAACGTTTTGGATATACAAAAAGGCAATCCTTAGCTAAACAAAGATACATGACTATTACAACAAAGCGTTGCTTTTGGAACATGATGATGAAGAATTAGTAGTTTGAGAGAGATTAAAATTGATCACATATGGCGATCAAGATGACCACTATCTGACGTCTTGTCATTCAAAGATGGTCAGCAATTTTGAGAGCTAATGATCTTCTTCAGTAGCACTGCAGCCTGGTGCAGGCCAAGGTTTTCATTGTCTGCTGCCTCCGGGCGGCATGACTTTTCTCTGGGTTTCTTCATATATTTATTCCCAAATCCTCTTCCAGACTATGTCACCATCTTGATGTTGATCTTCTTCTCCTTTCCTCAACCTTTCGAAAAGTTAGTTTTGATGGTTGTAGCTCAGTTGGATTAGTGTATACTTCGAGGTTATATAAACTTTTCCATGTATTATTTTCTTTTACTGCTCCAAAACTTGACTGATTTTTCTTTGAAAAATAAGTAGCCTGTTTTCCTCTTATTTGTTAACTGTCCATATCTCACTATCATATAAAATAATCTTTATTATTTGGGTTTTGTATAAAATTATGTTTGTCTTACAGAGAAATTTATATAATAATCGGTTCTTTAAACCAAATAAGCATCTATTTGCCATCAAAATTCAGGTCCAAATTTCAACCTCCAAGTTCATTTTTACTGGTAATGAGCGTAACCAAGTATTTAAACTGTGAGCCTCCTTCAAGAGAGTAGTTTTCAATATTTAGAGACTGTACATTATTTATCCTAGTGCAAAAACTTTGTATTTACGTTGTTTACAGCCAAGACATTGACAACACTCTCAAGGTCAATAAATGCCTCAACGACATATCAATGTCATCTGTCTATATATGAGACAAGTATATGGAGAAAGGAATGACAGATTGGAGATTTCTTTTTGTTGTCTTGAATAGTATTCGAACTAAGTTCCAAAAGTATTTTCAATGCTATGGCACTTGCGGTTATACCGGAATATACACCATCTTTGTTATTTAAAATGGCATTATGTATGTTTCTATTTTTTTATTGTAGAAAACTGAATTCTGAGAAATTTTTTCTCATATCATTGTCACCTGAAATCAACTGAAAGGAAGATATGAAATTTTCAATTGGAATTTTGCGAGTTTTGGTTGTCTCTTAGAGAAATCATAAATATACTAAAGATCATTCAATATGAACTATTTCTACCTCGTTATAAGTTCATTCAGCAGAATTCAATGCATTTAGAGGCTTCTTTTTCCAAAGCATGTGGCAAATCGTAGTACAATCAAAGGTACAAAAGTCCGTTTTTCAAATTATACTACCTATTTTTGCACATATCATTGAACTCGAAATATTAATAGGCATCGATCTGTTATAAGTTTCTCTAAAATGCATCGTTCCCGAATTATTCTCGATTTTATCCCAAGAATTACGATTTTTCGCAAGAAGACCCTGAAATTCGCAGATATATGACCGGAAATCTTTCAAATAATGCATTTCGATCTCTCAACACGAGACCCGTCTCAAAATCTTCATCAAATTAATTCTAGTCAGAATTCCGAGAGAAAAAGTGCGGAATCATTTACTATTGAAGCGGATTGAATCTGACTTCTCGATTTCTTCTTTTCTAGTGCATCTTCCTTAATAAGAAGATAACAGATGACAGTTCACCAGCCGAAGTCTCAGTGTGGGGATCCCAATTTAAAGAGGGATCCAATGTGATGCCCAGAAGACAAGATGTCTCAGAGGAAGACCCGACGTTAGGGAGAAGGATCGAGCGTTCAAGTGTTTCTGCCCATGTCTCAGCCTTGGTCGAGGCCACATTTCCCAAATCAGACACAGAAAGCCTGTCAGCAGCCTAGCAGAAAATAGTCGTGTCGTCTACAAAGAGTACACATTTAAAAGGCTCCAAGTACAAAGAAGGTCAGTGATATACATGAGGAACCACAGAGATTCCAAAACAGACCCCTGAGGCACCCCACACTTCACAGGCAGAAAGCCAGACACGGCCCATTCAGCTCAACACATTGTTAGCGGTGAGATTCAGCAAACCTCAGAAGGAGGCTCCTATATCCACACATTTTAACTTTCATCAGAAGTCCGCATATCGAAAGCCTTAGTCAAATCTCAGAGCTTCAAGTCTGTGACTTCGTGATTTTCGAGGCCAGCCACCACAAACTCAACAACCCTCAAGACAGCGACTATTGTAGAGAAAGAAGCTCAGAATATATATTGAAATGGGCTAAGAACTAAGATTTTTTTCAGGAAGGGAATAAACTGATTCTTCAAGAGTCTCTCAAAGAGTTTAGCTGAGATCGGAGTTATAGAAATGGAACGGTAAAAACCCACTTCCGTGGGGTCCCCCTTTTTTTAGATGGTTATATTTTTAGCTGTTTTAAACACGTCCGGGAATACCCCTCAATTAGGCATCTATTGAAGAGTGTACAAAGTGAATCTGGGATGCTAGTGCTAATAGATTTGACTCTGCAGGATGGTACCTCTAGTTTTGATAACTGAATGTCATATAACTTCTTCAAGGGCTATATCACAATAAACTCAAGACAGAATCAGAAAATTCTAAAGTTGTTCTTGAGTTGATAGATATATTCACTTGCTGCTCAAACAGGTTTCATTTGAAAATCAGATAATTTTCGAGGTCAATATATGAAATCCCATGAAAGTTAAACAAATTCTACATTTGATAGGTTGCAAATAATAAAAACAAAATACTTACTGGCAGTCTCTCGAAAATATGAGATCCAATGCTACCCAGACAATCACAACCAACAGCTTTCGTTGTAGCTTGTTGTTCCGATTGCAAAAGTGAGGTTAAGGATCCGTTTATTAGTGTCTGCCAAAATATCAGCCCTGGAGCAACTTTTTCGTCTCCGCGTACACCTGGTATTCATGCGATAAATTAATACTGTGCTGATGCTTCCAGAATATGTTTTACTTACCCAGACCATTAAGATATTGTTCCATGGATTGCCCAATGAAGTCTATAGCTCGTCCAGCATGCAACCTCAAGTCAGCATACTTGTCGGACAGACAATCATCTAGTGCTTTTCCTATTTGTACCAAATAAGGGTGAACCAAGCAGTCGAAATAATTTCTACACATGGCCGCTATTACTTGAACCGATTCTAGTTTCACATTAGACGGAGCTTGTTCAGAATCCTTGAATATAAATTAAATAGTATGGAAATAAAACACGTTCAGTATTTTCTTACATTTTTATCAGAAATTTTAACGCCCAAATTCGTTAAACACCGCTCCAAAATCCAGGGAATAGCTTTATGCTTTTCACCGGTTTCAGTTTCTTCTTCATCTGATGAAAATTCCGCATATCTGAAATCTTCCTCACTGGAAGGATTCTTTGTTTCCTTTTCAATTGAGCCATCTAATTCCTTTTGTCTAGTTTTGAGGAAGAGATCTTTTGTTTCTGGTACTACTGGCTCAGATGCTAATGTACATCCTAATACTATAAGAGCTCCAACTTGAATGGTGGGATCTTGAAAATGAAAATTCATGATTTATGATATAATATTATGAACTGTAAATCATTAAATGCGCTTCTTATTTTAGATGTATTCACAGTAAATTTTCAATGTATCAATTCAGAAAAGATTACTAAAGTATTTTTAAAAACACACTGTTGCCAACTTTATTACTTGCTATGCAGCAATCCTATATTGAAGATACTCAAAGAGAATATATTCATGGCATATTTCTAGGATTCTATTATAATTTTATTGCATTGTTAACAAATGATAGAGATCATACTTTACTGCAGATGCATTACAGTGCAATCTTTTCAGAGAGAGAATAAATTGAATCGTAAGTTTATAACTGCTTTCTATAGGGTTTTCTTTACAGGTTAGCCATGTCATGGATTTGTCGAAGGCATTCGACAGCATAAATTATTCTATTCTTCTTTCGAAAATACAGAAGATGGGGATCCGAGGAGTTGCCTATAAGTTGCTGAAATCTTATTTGGAGAACAGACTGCAATGCGTTCTATCAGTATCACCATCTGGAAAAGAGAATGTGTCAGAATGGAGGGAGATTGAGCGGGGGGTTCCTCAGGGCTCAATCCTTGGTCCTGTGTTGTTCCTGATGTATATTGGAGATATGCCTAACGTTTTGGAGTACCTAACAGTCCTGTTTGTCAATGATACATCGGTTGTAGCACATCTCCAGCAGATGAGTGGAATTCTACCCTAATGGACGAGATTATGATGCTGTCGAAGACATGGTTTGCAGAAAATGATCTGATGACACTCATTATCAGCAAAACTGAAGTGATGGTCATACAGTATTTCACCCCTAGTTTGCCTATGAGGGTCTACGCAGATAAGGAGATTATCGAGTTAGCCAGCAGTACTTCGCTCTTGGGCTTAAAAATTGATTCTCAATCGAACTGGAAGGAGCATATTAACCAGGTTGCCTCAAGGATATCGAGCTTCTGTTATGCCCTTAGATTCATATCAAATCAGGTGAGTGCAGAATCCGCACTGGGAGCCTATTATGCTAATTCACGGATTACCTATGGAATAGTGTTTTGGGGAAATTCTGTGGGCCTTCATAGGATCTTTGTCCTTCAAAAGAAATGCCTCAGAAGTATATATCATCTTAATAGAAGAGACTCATGCAGAGAATTATTCAAGATCAAAAAGATACTCACACTACCCTCATTATGTTTTGGAATGCATACGGTTTGTAAAGAAGCACTATGTAGAGTTTTTTGCTCAGCATGAGATCTCACATACCTATGATAGTCGAGGTGTTTTGAATTGGAAGGTTCGGGAAATCCAAGACAGGTGACGTCATATGCACCGAACACGCTAACCCTTCGGAAATAGTTAAATGCTTTCATACAGCGGCAATAGATAAAGAAAGTTCAAGACCTTGGAAGAACAATTTTATCAAATTTCTAACTGGCTATTTGTTGTATCATGTGAGGAATTAATTTCCGGAAAAAGCTGCTATATATGGATCCTATTCCTAAAACGTCTAAATGACACATATCAATAATTGGTTGCAAATGTTACCACGAGATTGGCTCATGTCACCAAAGAAAAAGTTCCTTGATGCTGTGAATGAAATAAAAGAAATTTCAATCATTTTCATGGAAAGCTTGTAAATATGTGTAAAAATATTTTCTCAATGACGAAGTAAATTTTGTGATCCTTGGTGTTAGGATAAGGACCTTTTTAATAATAAAAGTATCCAATAGGAGACTGTTGAAAAAATGATGTTAGTTCAAAACACAAACGAGCGAGAAAAAATTGCTTCTTTTATAAATGATAAAAGTCAATTTCTTTGATTGCTATGATAAATCATTGTCCAATTCATATTATATATACATGTGTAGATATAAATTACATACAATGTTTGGTAACCTCTATTGTTCATAGTCTTAAGAATTGATAATCGTTAAATACTGTTTTTGAACAACAAAGTTCTTTTATTATCGAAAGTTATCTCGCTGAATTTTTGATGTATATTTCATACATATTCTAATGATATTATGATATCAAAATGTCGTGTCATATACTTGTACTTATTAATGGTTGATATTCATATTATTGTTTCAATTCGAAAATATCAAAAAGTGACCAAAAAATATTGTTCGGAAATGGCGCAATAGAAATTTTGGTTAGGATAGTAAGAGTAGACCAAGTGAGAGCCTTTGACGTCACCGCGTTGATGACTATCCGTGGTTGGCAACCATGTTGCCAACTTGCCATGTTGGATGAGATATAAGTCTGTGGTCAGCTTAGCGGTAGTAGTAAACAGTAGGGGAAGATCAAAAATTTCCGGTGGGGGAAGACTAATGTTGGCAATCTTGATGGGGCTTTGTGGAGAAGTTGGTAAGAAAGTCAGTAGTGAAGTTGCTCTTTTTTGCCGCGACGAAAATGCGCAATCAAACAACAAAAGTAATTGGTAAATGAAGTTGGCGATGAGATTCTCGAGAAGCCAAGTTGGTGATCTCCGAGTCTCTCAATTCAAAGTGGGCCATGAAAATAAGAAACTAGGAAATTTAGGATTAGATTAGATAGATTAGATATTATCTTTGAGTGAGGGCTGCCTAGCAGCCCGGCCACTGCGACCCAGTGGTCTATTGTGGCACACTCTGTCCTAAATTTCATCCACAAGCTCCATCCTTCTCGTAAAGGATACGATTTTCGTGGGTGAGAGCTTAATAAGCTCAGTCAGCTTCAGTTTGCAAGATCCAAGTTCTTCCATCCTGACCCTGTCCCCTGCTGGGCACTCGCACATAACATGTTCCATTGATTCTATATCTTCTTCACATAGCCTACATGAAGGATTCTCAACCAATCCTAATTTATTTAGGTGTTTCCTGAGGCGACAGTGCCCCGTTAATATGGCAGTTAAAACTCTCAGTTCCAAACTAGAGAGTTTAAGCCAGGCCTTGGCTTTTGTAGTGGAAGGTCCACTGATGGCACGTCGAGCGTGTCTGAGTCCTGGGAGGCTCATCTAATGCTCACGTACCCTCAAGTCCAGCCATCGGTTGTTTTCCATCCTTGCAGTTTCCAGGGGAATTCCGAGCTTAGGCTTTGGTCCTATGACCTCCAGGTTAGTTCCTCGAGCGGCCAATGAGTCCGCCTTCTCATTTCCCTCAATGCCCGAGTGGCCAGGAACCCAGACGGAGTCTGCTCCGCTCTCCTAGTTTGGCAAGGGTAGAGCGACATTCCTGCACCATAAGTGAAGTACAGGTATCGGATGCCAATGCTTTCAGTGCAGCTTGGCTATCGGTGAGGATTTTAATTGACCTATTTATTAATCCCCCCGCAAGCAAGAGGTTAGCACAGTGGTCAATGGCGAATATTTCTGCTTGAAAGACAGTAGCATGCCCACCAAGACAGATCGACTGTTCCTTGGCGACACCTCGACCGTAGACACCAGCTCCAACACCTTTCGCAGTCTTTGAGCCATCCGTGTACCAACAGGGACCCTCGAGCTGATCCATTCCTGTCTATCGGGAATGATGATCTGGAATGGCGTCTCCATGTTGGTTTTAGGTGTTGCTATGTCCGACCTCATACTCAGCACTTCATTGTTCCCAATTTCAGACTGTACGGCGCCAGGCACAAAGCCGAAGTTACCCGCTTCATTACGGGAAAGATGATGGAATCTGTAGAAAGCCATTTTAGTCACTCCTCTTATCACAAGATGAAGAGGGGCAAGGCCCAATATCAGTTCCATGGCCGCAGTGGGTGTAGAGCGAAAGGCTCCTGTAATCATAATGCAGGCTGTTCTTTGTAATTTAGAGAGCTTGAGTTGGCATTGCTTCTTAAGACTGCACTCCCACCAAGCAATGCCGCTGTACGTAATACGTGGTCTAACCACCATCACATATACCCACTGGAGTTGCTTTGGGGCAAGACCCCACTTTTTTCCACAGGTCTTTTGACATGCCCAAAGGGAATGTCTAGCCTTGTGTATTGTGTTTTCCAGGTGCGAATTCCACGAGAGTTTACTATCCAGGGTCATCCCCAGATATTTCGCTTCTTCCACAACTGGAATAAACACCCTGCCCAGGGTCGGGTGGGAAACAAATATCCTCCTCTTCCTGGTAAACGGTACCATAAGGGTTTTGTAGGGGTTTATGCTAAGTTTCTTCAAGGAAATTTAGGAGAATAAGATTTCTTTTCACAAATGAGTCTAAATTCAATTTGTAACACTTAGATGGACATATGAGTGTTGAAAGAACAAGGAGATGATATTAAGATTGTTTTAGAGAGCCGGTGCAACATTGAAAACATCAAGAGATGAATGTTGAATTGTTGATCCTTTTGCTGCTATTATTGATGATAATTTCATCATTAGAGTAGCTTTTGAGACAATAATAGTCCAAATTTTAACAGATTTCAAATGGCCTCTAGGTGTAAACGTTCAGAAATTGTAATTGTAATTGGCCTTCCTTAATTATTGATCTGTATATTTGAAGTTTGGTCATGAAATATTTTATTTCAATTTATCACATGCATATCACAATTTGACGAAAAATAAAAAATATAAGCAAGTACTCAATTAATAGACCTTACCTTTATATTGAACAAACTGCCTCATACTCCTCACAACTTTGGTAATTAAACCAGAGTTCAATCGATGATAAGGTGATGTCTGTACTAAGGCAGCATAACACTTCAAAACTTGCTGGAGCACTGGTACCACTTTTTCAGATAAGGCCAAACTGAGATAACGGTGTAATTCTATGATCATATAACCTAGTATCACAGAATATGGCGTGAAGGATGTGCTTCTATGACTAAAAATCCAATCAGTTATTAAGTACTATAAATCAAGTGTTATACTTGTACCTTGATTCTGCTTGAGATAAATATAACTTGGAGGATGTTAACAGGTATAAAAGAACATTTAAAGCAACTGTTCTACCTTTGGGTGAAGAATCCTCTAAAATACACGTAGTTAAGTAATGTTTACCAGAAAGAGAATTTTCAGGTATGAAACTAGACCAGAACGAAAACATGGTACTTCTATCAGTATTCTAAAATTGAATATTTATTATTTCAGAATTAGTGAAGTTTTAATTATTACCTTCGCAGCAGTCAAAAGAAGAGATAAGGACATCTGTCTCACTCTCGCCATGAGTTTAAATGCAGTTGTATCTCTATTAATGTCTGTATCGGAAAAATCAGAGTCACTCGTGACTAGCTGTGATAATGGGAAAATCCTAAAACAAATACAATTTTAGCATTTAAATATATTATTTGAATAGCTCACCTTGTTGGATTTTCGCAAGATGCATTTAGACTTGAGGTAGCAGGTTCGTAATTGGAACCAGGAGATTTCATCCATTCCTCAGATTTTCGAGATTCTTCTCTTTTTGATATTCTATGCTTTCGAAGTTTGCTAATCTGAAGAGAAAATTATGAAAAAATCCATAAATGAGGTCAAACTTTTTGTATTACCTTTCCTCCTTTTTTTTCACGAATTCCATTAGCAGGACTCTCTGGGATACTCAATGTAGAAGGTAAAAGTGTTTGTGGCTCAAGAAAGTCATAATTTTTAATTCCAATCAACATGTAAGCCTTTGTAACGCCCAGAATAATTCCCAATTTATTCAATAGATATTGAGCATATTGGAGTATGATATTTTCAAGTCCTCTCAGGCACACTATAATAATCTGGAAAATGAAAAAATTCATTGCATGGGATGTTTTTATACTTGAGTACTTACTTTGAGTTCGGGAATATTAGTTAAATTTTTTGTATGTAACAAATATTTCAAGAAAATATCTCCACATTTCTCAAAATACGGCAAAATTTTTTCTTGATCTCTATTGTCAATTTGTTCTTTCACTTTCGTACAAGATTCTAGGCACTGCAAGGAATATCTAGAGATTTCTGGTGAAATATCAGCTTCAATTAAACGAATGATGGGTCCATTTGAAGTAGCTATATCGAAAATGTACTGAAAAGTTCTTAGTTAGCAAGTTAACATTGAAATAATTCACACATACACTTTGCACATTTTGTGTACCTCGAAGCAAGGCATCCAATGCCATGAGAGCATCTAATATCAAGTTATTATTTGTTTTAGAAGTGGACAATATTTGCAAACACCACTGAACAGCAACAGTTAAAGTACGTCCCTCAACCGTAACCTTTTGCAAATTTATTAAATTTGTTATGATACGGCAACATTTTGGAACTAGTATTTCTTCATCTACAGGTATATATGAACAACAGTGATTTATCAAAAGTACAGCTTTCTGAAAATAATTTGTTAATATAGGTTATAATTTTTTGTTTGAAATTCATTTCCTACTATTGGATTTTCCACTAGGGAATATCGATAATCTAGAGAATTTAAATCTTGTAAAGCTTGATTAATTAGTTTCCAGTCTCCTTTGGATCGCTCGATGAATAGGTGTGATATTTTTGATGTTAGATTTTTGAAAACTTCTCGACAATCATTTACGGCCATGCCTTCCTTTCAATTTTGTCATACTTGTCATATTTTGCCATTCGAAGGAAAAGTGAGGTTGACAATAATGACCTTGTATAATTCAAGCTAGCCAACTTACGTATACACACAGCTATTCTGTTGATTTTGTAAGAATGGTCTAAGGATTTTCATAGGTTTATTATTTAATTTTTGGGTAACTTGATAGGGAATGTAGAAAATTGTTGTTTAATTGAATGGATATGAGTTGGTTTGAATGTAGGCTTAATATTGCTAGCATAAGTGAGATAAATTGAATTTTTTAGTCAGCTGTCAGATTGAGAGGTTGGTAGCACTAGGAACAGCTGTTATTCGGATAAAACAGCTGTTTGCCGAAAAACGTCGAATGAAATCGTAGAAAAGCGGCTATGAGCAAGCTCCTCTCTTTGGCTAATCAAAATCGGCGAATCGCCCAATCGTCCAGTCGCAAAGAGAAATCCGTAGGTGGTATTTCGTGAATTGAAAATACCATTGATGCCCCAGGAACGAACGATAGGGAATTTGTGACTGACATACTCTTTGTTTACCTCTCACTCCTATTATGTAATTTATGATCCGGAGTTATGTAAGGTTATTCGAAAAGCGCGTGTTGTAGGTGCTGTGTAGTGTGTCAAAATATGTTTATTTGAGCGAAAGAGTGTTGTGCTAACTGCAAAATGGCGGACTTAGAGGCAGTACTGGCTGATGTCAGCTACCTTATGGCTATGGAGAAGAGCAAGTGTACTCCAGCTGCAAGGGCTAGCAAAAAAATTGTGCTACCTGACCCTAGGTGAGTCACAAGGTCGTTCACCTTTTTGTTGACAATTGACAGGTCAACCAAAGACCACCTACTCCACACCGGCCAACACGCAGCAAAACAATACAAACAAAAAAATTAAATACGCTCAAACAACATTATTCGAGAAAAATAACGCAATGATTCATTGAATTTTCATTTTCAAATCAAATACAATGACTGTTCTAACTTCTGAAAAATCATACATTTCATCCCACCACGAAATGCATTCCTATAACGTTTCTAAATCAGTTTTAGATTGATAATTTCTTGGAATTTCACGAGTTTCTATAATCTCTCCCGTCCTGAAATAGTTTCAATATTTACACTTCTGATAAACAAGCCGGGATATCATTTTATTTAAACAGGTGTGGAAAATTTTGAACAGATAGATTCAGTTCGATTATAATTACACATCTTAAGCTATTATTGAGATTCAAGATTTATTCAAGGGACTTCTATTTATTATTCGAACGTTTTTGCATTCTATTCATAGATACTGTAGAGTAAACATTTTTTCTTTTCAATACTCAATTTTTGTGTTATTTCTTCATTTCAATTAGAATGCTAATAAGAGTAAGGAAAATACGGATACAAAATATTAATTGTCAAATCTAACATTCTTTGTCCAGTGATCAATAATTTGAAATTGTTGATATTTTTTGCACTTTGTTGTAATACACTGGTTTAAGTCGAAGTGTTGCGCGCATTTACCATAGAACTATAACAGAACTAGAAAGTTAAGCTCAAATGAAGGTATGAAATAAATTTCAATAAAAATTTTTCGAAATAATACCTACCCAATGTTTGACGCTACTCTTCCTTCAGTTGTAGAATTGCCCCAAGAAGGGCATTTAAAGGTGTTGAATTGCTGCTTGACTTAGTAGATTTTAAGGAAAATATGGTTTTGGAATCTTTCGTTCAATAAGATTTCAGTGGTTCAATTCAACTTGAAAATGTTGGTCAACACTGCAGGATATCGTTGAAATTTGGTGCAGTGTTGATGTGGTCTGATTATTGTCAGCGAGCTGGTACATTGTTGAAATTTTGTGCTGTAGCATGCAAGGTGTATAAATATAATACGTACATTTTATTTTTGTTTGAACGTCCTTTTTTGAAATGATTTTCGATAAATCGCTGTACAATTGAAAAGTCGATTAAGTTTGTTAGAGGTTTGGGGATTGTCTTTCCGATTGGATCGCCCGATAGAATTTCAATTTAGTTAGGTGTCAGTTATTCGAACTAGATTTACCAAAAAAGCAGTTAAATCTTATCAGTTTCTTGTTTATTGACATAAAGAAAGCTTTAATTTTCATCTTCATTTAGTTGTTGATCTAACCGATAATTTTTCACCTTAAATTCACGGAGATGTATCATTTTGATTAATATTTCTGGAAACCAGGATATTTGATATTATTGATTGGTCAGCAAGTCATAAATAAGCACTTAATTTGTTATTAACCATAAACCGTTGACGTTAATTTCTTGTGCTCGTACGTTTCTGTATCATCTGTTGCCGTTCTAGTTCATTATAGACTTTAATGGGTAATCGGTTGATCGAAAACTGATCTTATTTTATCTAGAAATTTTCGAATTAATTTCTTTGTAAACGGCGTTCGAATTCTGTTATACAATCTGGTATTAAGACAAAGACTCACTGATTTTACGTCCATTGTGTGAAGTACACGCGTAGATATTAATTATCTCGTATTTTATCAAAACTACAAGTGTTTTGTCATTCTTAAATGAATAAACAGGAAAACGTACCTTTCATGTTGAGAAATTCTTTAATTGCGAAATGTTAAGCTATCACATTCTAAATATATCTATATCAGTATTAGGATTTCCTGAGCGTTGAGTTTGTTTAAAGTCGTAGACGTATTTTATGGTGTTAGTTGATTATAAAGTTTGCACCGGCTTTCAAGATGGGAATTTTGAATTTATCGCGACCACATCCTTTCGCGATATGTTTTATCATAGGATAATGAATGATTAAAATACAGGGTGATACCAGGAAGTGTTTTTGAAAAATCATAAATATTGCAATTTTACTCAACAAAAATAATATAGTGTATGCCTACGATGTATACAGTTCATGACGTTAAGGGTATTATCAATCATAATGGCAAAATAGAAGTTTTTTAAAAACTTTTTACATGTTGTTATACATGAAAAAGGTATACAAATTTTTTTATTCTGGTGCCGCATGTAAGTTCTTCGTAGAATGAGGCGCTGATGACGACGCTTCAAAAATGATTGGTTTTGCCGTTGCAGTGATACAGATCGAACGCGTATTCTGAAATCAAAAAATCAAACGAAATTTGGAAAAACATGTATGCATCTGTATAACCTACCTCGGAAAATAAAAAATTTACATTTTTGAGAAACTTACAAGCTTTCAAAAAAAAAGTTGAAAAAAGGCATTTTTTACGCTTTTCAACCCCTTAAATGGGGGTTGTATCTTCGAATTGATTAATTTCCGAGGTAGGTTATAAAGAGGTATACATTATCAATAAAATAAGCCTAGTTACGTCAAATTCTGACACTTCGTCGTGGCGCTAGCGCTGATACAGATTTGAAAAAACATGTTTTGAGAAAAACAAATT
The DNA here is from genome assembly GCA_013387265.2 of Cryptolaemus montrouzieri. Classification (NCBI taxonomy): domain Eukaryota; kingdom Metazoa; phylum Arthropoda; class Insecta; order Coleoptera; family Coccinellidae; genus Cryptolaemus; species Cryptolaemus montrouzieri. Next base: position 13,655,566 of record JABFTP020000062.1, on the reverse strand, counting down.
CAAAGTTTCGACTGCTAATTTTTTTATGATAACATTAAAATAAATGAAATTAATACCTGGCATTTGATCAATCAGCGATCCTTGCACCGTAAAGAAGCCCATAAGTCTGCTCAAATGATGCCTCCTGCTTAGCAGCGTCCTTTTTCTGTGCAAGTCTCGCTTCCTTCGACTGATCGGAACATCGCTTTTCGCAATTTTGATGCGCAACTCATCTTTGTCGTGACAAAAGTCATAGGCATGAGGCCCAATGTCGAGTCCCATCATCTCCATTAATTTCAGAATTGATTTGGACCTCTCGTTGAAGACGCAGCATCTGATCCAGGCTGATAAATCGACAATTTGTTTTCCTGAATATATATGTTTTGGCACAAGTCCCCAGATGGTACTATTAAAAGATTCGTTATTGTTTTGCGTGTTTTTCCCGAACAGCGATCCAAAAGTTCATCTTTGCTTCACGTATTCTTGCACGAGGTCACTAAGGGGCGGTGTTTTATGGTTGAAGTTTTTGCCCTCTTCGACGCTTTGTAGATACTTACACCAGCTCTTGTCGCAATACTGATGCTGTAGTTTTTCATTAGTTGAAATTCTATGATAAAATCCCGCTCAAATGGCATTTTTCATGGCTTGCTTGTCATCGGGGTTGTTTTGAATGGCAAGACTGTAAAACAAAGAAATTTCTTTCATAACTTTGCCAGTAAGTTCGGTTCTCTTTTCCTCTGGCGGAGTAGTTTTGCTTCGGTGTTTCCTTTTAGCTGCAGGTTCTTTCTTTTCGTTTTTCGTTTCTTCTTCTTTTTTTAATTTTTTTATTTCCGTGAGAGTTTTTTGACAACCTTGAGCCTTTGAAACATTCTTTTTTACATGTGAAGGACGCATTCTAGTTTTTCAATATTGAAGTCCCCGTACGGCTTTTCAAAAAGTTGGGAAACGTTTTTGGATCTCCATCTCCAACGTAGCGAGCGTATTTTGAGCTATGTAAAAATTCCGAACGACAAAACATCTCTAACACCCCTTGGACTTCCATTCCCCCGGAGCTTCCGTCATAATTTTTGGAACATTCATCAACGTGCTCCGTGTCTTTCCCAATTAAAAATGCGGTTGGGTCCATCAGTTTTTTATTTACATTTCTTACACGTTTTTGACGAGACGAAACAATCCAAAATTTTGCCTGTGTATTTTCCAATTAGAGTACAAATTCCGATGAGAGAAGAAAAACCTCTATTGGCCCAGGTACCATCGCCGGATACAGTACATTCGCCTTTTGGGAATCCGTGCTCAACGTTCTTTTCGTTTTCTTCTCCTCCAGCTTTTTGAAATATAACTTTAGCCGAACATTCAGCCGAAAAAGCAATATTTGTGCACGCGATGTTGTACAAATTAATCCATTATGGAACAGAACAAATTTATGCCATTGGGTCCAACCCCTAATAGGCGGAAAATCAAAAGGCAATCGAAATCCTTTACTTGAAAGGTATCACTGGATCGAAATATTACCCCTGCTCTAGGGGTTGAAATTCGAGATGAGGGTGATTTTGGAAGATGACAGCTTTTGATCTAAAATGAATCTATTCCAGTTTTTCGTACTAATACTCCAATAGTCTTGGGGCAATTGTATTCTCTATTTTTCAGTGGCTCACTCTGTATCTTCTACAGTTTTCAATCAAAAATGAAAATTCTTTCACGGGAATGCAGACAAAAATAATACCTTTCTTTCGAGTTATCACTCGACCCCTCTACCCTCTTCCAAATTTTCAATGGTGGTCACCCCTGCTCTAGGGGTTGAAATTCGAGATGAGGATGGTACTTGATGATGACTGCCATTGATCAGCATGGATCTGTTCCATTTTACTTCAGTGAAACTTGAATAGTCTCAGGGAAATAGTCTTTCGTATCTTTCAGTTGCTCACCCGGCAACTTTTACAGTTTTCAATTAAAAATGGAAATTCGTTCAAGGATATGTAGACAAAGATACCACCTTTCTTTTGAGTCATCACTCGACCCATCTTCCCTATTCAAAATGTTCAAGGATTGCAACCCCCGCTTAGGGGGTTGATATTTCAGGCAAGTTTTGTACCCCTAAAGAGGTCCCCCGTGAAACAAAAATTGACCTGTTTTTGCGTTTTGATCAGAAATGAATATCTTGGTATATATAGCCTCTGTTTAGTTTTCGTAGAAGCACCCTGTATTGTTATTCACTTGAAAATGACCGTAGGGTCGAAACCGGTCGTGATTATTGAATAAATTGTGGAAAAGTGACGAAAGTATCTCATTTCGTTTTACTTTAAAAATGGTATACTCCCTTCTCCTCCTAACTCACTACAAACAGAGTTGATTGAAGTTAATGTATAGAAGGAATCAAAGAAATCAAAGAACACAGATGATAGAATAAATATATTTTTTGACTAGAACTACAGTATAGAATACCTATATATAGAATATGTAGAAATGAAACCTGGTTATTGCTCCCTTTGTTTGAAGGGATTACTTTTAGTGACCTTGAAAACACCAACTCCGACATTTTTTCAACAAAAACATGACCTTTAACATATATTGCACTTGTATGAAAAGGTTGGTAGCAGTTTTTAAAACGTTGTTAAAGCATATTCATGATATAAAAGAAGTGGATGGAAATGTGCTATAATTTGAATATTTGGAAAAATATATCAACGTGCATAATGCTCAAGGTACAAATTTGGGATGAATGAGTACTTCTTTTCATTTCAGTATGCTCTCTGTTTTCAGTTTTCATAATTAATCGAATTAAACAAGTGAAGTTTTGTGAAAATTCATACCAAGAGAAAACACAATAAATAATTTCACTCCTGTTAAAATTGATAATTTTTATTGATATTTGAAATTTCTATTCACATATTCCAAGGCATAAAAATCCTCATTCTGATGAAGTTTTAAAACATAATCTAATGGAAATAAGTTGCAGAGATGATCAAATTTTATGAAAGCTATTCCTATAAATATTTATGGGAAACTTGTTTCTCTGAGAATACATTATTCGATGGATTGGAAAACACATAATAGATAAATTTTTCACTAGACAATTTCAATCCACCATAAATCCCTTTAGAGCTTTTATATGCTTTAGAGTGATCGAATAATCGGTCCTCTTGTAAAACCTGACTTATGGAAACATTTATACATAAATCACTCTTATGCACAATCAATACCCATAAACATAAGTGAAAGTACTCTTAAAATTATTTCTTGATTATACTAATCATAATCAAGAGTTAGAGATTTAGATATTTCAATGGCTCCTCTTCTGTTGCAAGAATTTATTTTCATCTTTCCATATCTATTACAAGCTCATACCTGCGATATGCAGACAGTTTAAGGCGGGGGTGCTCAAACTTGAACTGCTGGCGATCTACCTCTATATTCTTCGACTGCTTACAATCGACTCTGAGAGGCTGCAAGTATGTGTGATGCAGGGTTGTCGTACATACACTTACCTATCTACCTAGGTAGGGTGTACCGTATCATATATAGATGTTAGCTTCTGCACAATATACATTATTTTAGTCAGGGTTTGAGTTAGGTTCTTCTCAATAATATCAATGAAAAAACTCATAGTTATTCAAAACTGCGAGTTTATTGGTTGTTACAAAACAAAAGAGTTACATATGGTGTTAAACTTAACTACGGAGTGACTTTGGATGTTGAAGCGTGGCACTGCATGTCCTCAGCATACTTTTCATAATATGGTACGTAACCACTGATTGCTAATCGCAAGCATGATGACTTATGATCGTCAGTTAGTCAATTGCGATATTTTGACTTTCATTTCAGAAAATGTAAACTCGCACAAGTAAGTTGACCCAAACATTGCCGTCAGTTGAAGGGTGATTTGCCTTAGATTCGGGTATTTATCTTCAGATATAAAACACCAGAAATTTGTTTCAGATGCTGTAGCTTTGAGATGTATATCTGATATAATCTACACCAACTCATTTTCAACAGAACAAGAGTTCATATTAAACTGGCTTGCTATTTCAGTAGCTAATTCCTCAATGTTTTTACATGAAAAAGGATAACTCATAAATGATGCTATATTTGCCAATTTAGTGCAATCATGAAAACGCATTTCTAATTGTCCCAAAATATTTGATGATTCAGCCTCATACGTATCATAATTCAACTGAGGGATTCTTGCTTTCAAAGACGGAAAATGTTTCAGATCCTTTCTTTTCAGTTGATCTATAATAAGGTGCAATTTACTTTTGAATGCGTTTACTGCGCTAATCATCACAATAATGGTTTTTCCTTTACCTTGAAGCTCCATGTTAATGGTGTTTAAGTGCATTGTGATGTCAGTCAGAAATGCCAAATCAGTCAGCCGTTTTTCTTTTTTCAACATCTGAGTGTCATCACCTCTTTCGTCTAGAAAAGCTGTTATTTCGGGCAATAATTCTTGAAACCTTCCCAGGAATTTTTCGCGACTCAACCACCTGATGTCCGTGTGAAAAACTGAATCAGTGTGTTCAGCTGACTCCCTATTTTCCAACTGCAACTCAAAGAGCCGTCGTTGCAAGTCACGTGCACGGATCGAACTCACAATTTTGTTGCAATGCCCATAACTTCCTCCGTGTTTGAAACTTTTGAACACAAAACATGTTGTGTAATGCAATGGTGAAAAAATATAAAAATGAAAAAAATAAAAATGAAAAATGATACATCTGTTCATGCGATCAAACTGATTTCATGAAAAATATAAATCTACCACCCGGTAATTAATACCATTGCCATAGTTATGATCAAAAACATATCCTGGAATAATTATATATTAGGATAACGTTAAATGTTATGAGAATATATCAATCTACCAGAATATATACAAACTATAGCATCATCGGACAACGACATCAATGTACCAACGAGTAGTGTCAGAGGCTTTCTCCCGGAAATATCCAGTGTACAGACCTTAGCCATATAAGCACATGAAATTCCACCTGCAGGAATATTTCTTCATGTGAGGATTTATTGCTTGAATTATCACAATTCACGGCATAACATTTGTTTACAATAACCTAACAGTTAAGAATGATGGTATTCTGTGACTACAGTCATAGTCAAAATGACAGAATAGTTCAATTTGCGAGATTGCATGATCTGAGTTGTTTTCCACAATCCAATAGAAATTAAAGCATTTATTGAATTATTTTGCTCATTGCTGTTACATGATTCTCAATGTTATATGGTTTTAATAGCTACTTCTCCTTCCTAACCAAAATTCAAAGAGATCTCCTCCGTGGTAAGTCAGTAGAGGTACTGATTCCATGCCGAAGGACCGGGAAGATGGGGTAAAATTAAGCGTCAACACCTCTGTCGGTATTGAAAAGAAAGAGTACTAGAAATCTCGATAAAATTCCTTGCATCGACACGGAAGATGCCTACCGCAGCTAGAGATTTAATATCAAGTGAAAATCTTTCCAGATCACCGTGAACAAGCCCGAAACCAGAAATTCAATGACTAGAATTGAAATCACACTATTAGGTCGATGTTAAGCCAAATAGAAAAAAAATTTGGCTCATCCACTGCAATCTATTGAAAAAAGTGACTGAACAATGTACGTAACTTCAATAATAACCGATATATTGAATAAAGTTCCTTCTGTCGTTACAAAGTCAAGTTCACTCTATGAATAGTACTTTTCTGTTTGTTGTTGTGCTGCTCTTTTTATTAGTTTGCCATGTCCCGATTGCACTAATTCTTTTGGTAAAAGATTGTACTACGAAGTGAATTGACTGTTTCACCGCAAGGGTGCGCTTTATTTTCCATTAATTTATATGCTTATGATTAATAATTTGGTAGATGGAAGATATTTCCTAAATTAAATGAGTTCAGTTTTCTCATAGTCTCCGAGCATCATGGAAATTATTCAAGAAATTTTCCATTCGGCCATGGGTTTTGTCGGCTTTAATTATCACGTTTTCCCCTCATAACGTGAAACTCGATTATGCATATCTGATCGATATAAATTTGTTTCTTGCCTGTTCCAATTTGCCCCGTGAGGTGGAAAGCTTTTAATTGCAACTTTGATCAAGTTTTTCCAGATTTCCAGTCCGCTTCGTACGCCCAAGTAAATTAAAGTCATCATTTAGAATGGTGGCAGAAATAATCTTGGCTGGAATAATTTAGGCTCGATTTTAGTAAGTCGACCTTCCGGAAAACGATATTACTTGGCGGCGGTCTTTCCCTGAGAATTTTCCACGATTGGCTGGTGTCGGAGTCAGCAGAATGGCTGGAAGAAAACGTTCAGGGTCGATAATATTGTTGGATTTTATGGGCGACAAGTGAGACAACCTAATAAAATGAGTTGTAATCGATATAGGGCGCTTCGATATAGAAAGTTCTTAATTTTGAACGAATTATTGAAGAATTATTTTATTCATTATTCACTGATTTCTTTTTAATTTTCTGAACGAAATATGGGGGTGAGTGCTAGCATTCACCAAAATGTATATAATTTTTCATATCTATACTTCTGATTGGTGTCTGATGCTGAAAATGTTTTCTTTTTGAAGAGAACTCATACGTTCTCAGCTTCGGATTTCGAACGTCGATCCGGCCGATTTCGCCTTTTCAATGAAATTGAGTCTTTTTGTGAGAAAACTAATTTATTTCAACAGTTGATAATGAAAAATTTAACAAAAATCAACATAACTCATGAAAAATGAAAAAAATCAAAAATATGATATAATAAAAAATAAAAATATAACAGTCATTCTCTCTTAAATGAACTAAAAATAATTTCCCGACATACTGATATTATTCAATATCTTGGAATCACATCAGTACTCGAAATTGAGTTTTCTCAAGTTATGGTGAAGAAATACAATTTTTTCGCCGTTCTGCGGCAAAAGTCTTGATCGATTAGGATCATATATGTTACCAAACTCTGAAAAGATCCTCTCTGAATAAACACTTGATGGAGGGCTACTTAAGTATTTTTTTCCTAGTCGTGGAAGGGTAGGAAAAACAACTTTGTGATTACTCCACCATGTAAGAGAGTTTTCCTTCTCGTCTAGTAGGGCAATTTTGACATAGGCTTAAATTTCTTGCGAAACACTTGTTAAAAGCGCGGAATCTTCATTCATTCCTGCGTTATCAGACGCAGACGCTGATTTGATATATTTTTTAAGCATTCCCATAGATAAGGTGATGGTTTCCTGGAAATGACATCAACAACTAATGGTGCTTCTTCGTCAGATTCTAAATAGATTTCATCTCCTATTACTATAGGTGTTTCATTGTTCGATTCTGTTCTATCCTCAGAATTTTTTTGATTAATTCTCTGGCATTCACTCAGTACTTCTGTTTTTATTTCGTTTCTTCCTTCCTCATCGAAAACTGCAAATTTATACTTTGGGTCCAGGAAAGTTGCGAGAGGGAAACATTTGTTTTCTTTGATTGTGCCGAATCTTGTTCTGATCGTTCTCTTAAAGTGCCAGAACCAGGTGTATTTATTTCTCGAAGGTATTTTTTCAGAGATTCCACTGTTGGGATCATCTCTGATATTAAAGCCTCATCTCTACTCATGGAGGTAGTGATTTGCTGGAATGGCTTCAGCAAATCGTGGGTGGATTTTAGAAGGTTCCATTGATTGGATGTTGGTAGTAATATTGTACCCTCATTATCAGATGCAAACACCGTTAGACGTCGTTTTAATGTAAGAAGACGTTCAATCATATAGAACGTTGAGTGGTGGACACATCCTGTACTACTTTCAAAATCTCCTCATTGCGTTCTTCTTGGATTTTCTTCAATTTTTGGCAACTCAATGAAGAATGATTTAAGTAGCTATTCTTTTGGCATGAGAAATTGAGTCTGTAATAGCCTTTTGACTTTTCAGTGCATCAGTAACAACTAATTGGAGTTTGTGTATAACACAACTTTTACTACCAATTTCTGCTTCCGAAATTCCTTTCACCTTGTTAGCTCCACCGTCCCTTAAAACTAAGTGAATTTCTTCTTCCGGGATATTCCACTTTGATAACGATTCATTAATTCTTTGGGATATATTCTGTGCACTATGGTTTTCTGGAAGATTCGTGCAGTTCAGAAGATAATTATGCTTTTCCCATTTTTCAGTTATATAATGTCCGGTTACGCTAATGAATGATTCATTATTATTGGTAGATGTCCATACATCTGAAGTTGAAGAAATATCTGAAGTTTCCTTCAATGAATCGGCTATTTTTGAGGAAACTTTTTCATATATATCGGGGATAATATTATTTCGAAAGAAATTTCTTGAAGGTAATTTATAATTTGGAGCCAGATTCTCTATTAATCTCTGAAAACCGATGTTCTCAACAATCGATAAGGATTGGTTGTCTAGACAAATCTTTTCCCCAATCAAACCATGAATCTTTTTAGCCCTGCTATCGGAAATGTTCCACTTACTTGAACGCTCTTGTAAATCCAACAGGGTCGGCTGATGGCTATCATTCTTTTTCTCTTCAACAAGATGAACTGCATATTGTTCTTGGTGGTGGTGGCTCAAATGATTCAACAAAGTGGTGGTTGAAGCACTTTTGCCGGTCCTCCCTCTTGACACTGAGGTCTTGCAGATATTGCAAATTGCGTTTTTATTGAACTTGTCCACTGTATAAAATTCCCACACTTTACTTCGTTGTGAACGTTGCGTCGACATCTTGATAAGTTATAAAATGAATACAAGTGGTGCAATACTTCAACACGCATCAGAAACAAGAATATGCAGGCAGGATTAAAAGACGAAACGAGGTGCTAGGCGCCGTCGAGTCGCGTGATCGTCTACCGAACACGTGCGTATTTAGAGGGTGGGAGAAGCGATCCGGCCGAATCGGTCCGGCTGGGAAAAGGCGATCCCTATTCGGCATACGTCAAAATGAACAACAAGTTAACGCACTCATTAGCAGGATATGAAAGATGTATTTCAGATTTAAATTTAAAAAACGAATCTTTGTTCGAGACCCATTTATAATTTTTTTATAGCGTCTTCTATCTTCCATCAAATAACGAAGTTAGTAGCTGTCAGATGAAATATGTGGTCCTGAACGATTCTGATTTTAAAATTTCAAGGAGCACCCCAACAAACGACTGAAAGTTCAGAAATCTAATATTTCTTATTAATTTCAAAGTTTACTTATCTGAAATTTGAACTTCTCCAACCCTAACCGTTCATAATTTATCTGAGGAACACGCAACTTCGAAACTTCTTGATTTTCGCACGGTTATAACTTATAAATCTACTCGGAGAATGTACGTAGCTCATGCAAAGTTGAAATTACAAAGCTGAAATTATGAAACTCCTCCTTCAGTGTCTTCTTATGTTATTGCAAGAGTTTGAAGACTTCACAGGTGTTGCTACAGCGTAGTTTGTATAATGAATAGTACTTACCGTATGGTATCGATCTTATAAAGGATGTTTTGGTGAAGTAGACATATACTAGCATCATAGATGCTAGTATATGTCCCTCGTACGTTTTAAAAACAAATTGTGCTACAACTTTGGCGAAACCTTAAACTGAAATGTTTAATAACTCTTTGAAAGCAGGTTACTTTCCAGACTACTTGAAACAAAGCTTTGTGGTACCTATCTTTAAATCTGGTGACAGATCTGTAGTTTCAAATTATAGAGGAATAGCCATACAATCAACTATTCCTAAGTTGTTAGACTCTTTAGTTTGTAAATACTTATCGTGGAAGTTTATATCTGTAATTGTGCCTCAACAGCACGGTTTTATGAAGGGCAAGTCCACTGTTTCTAATTTACTTTCATATGTTGATGCAGTGATTAAATGTTTTGAGTCGGGCCAGATTGAAGCTGTGTATACAGACTTCAGTAAGGCGTTCGATCGCGTGAATCATATCTTACTGTTGGCTGAACTCTCGGCTTTGGAGTATCTGGTCCACTGCTGGCGTGGTTGCGCAGTTTTCTTTGTGGTCGAATACAAATTGCAAAATATAGAAGTATTTCTCAAGTTCTATACCAGTAACATTTGGTGTTCCTCAAGGGTCACACTTGGGTCCCTTTATATTCAATATTTTCGTTAACGACATAGCTTCCGTTATTTCGGCAAATTATTTATTATTTACTGATGATATAAAGATTTTTTCACGAATTGAATCATTGGACGATTGTGAACGGTTACAACAGCAGATTTCACGGTTTCAGGCGTGGGCCGAGAAAAATGTTTGTATCTAAACCTCCGGAAATGCAGTGTAATCACATTTCTTAGAAAAAAAGACGATATTTTATTCGACTATCGTATGGGCACTGAATTGCTTGGTAGGGTACAGAATGTTAGAGACCTTGGTGTTCTCTTGGACAAAAAACTAACTTTTAAGGAGCATGTTGTAGATATATCCCGAAAAGCCTACAAAAGCCTTGGAATTTTGATCAGAAACTGCGCATCTTTTTCTGAGTCTACCCTGAAGAGGATATACTGTGCATTAGTTCGTTCTGTAATGGAATATGCCTCCCCTGTCTGGTCACCCTTTTACAATGTCGACTTCAATATATTGGGGAAGATACAACGCAAGTTTCTCAAATACTTGTTATATAGGCGAAGTTCACCTTCGCCAATTACTTGGCAGTTAATAAGTGCGATAGGTGCAGAGCTTTTTATTGGATCATTGCAGTCGCGTAGGAGGATTTATGTTTCCTTTTTAAACTAATAAACGGCCTTGTTGACTACCCTGATCTTCTGCAGTGCATTCCCTTTAACGTGCCTGGTAGACTAACAAGAACTCCTTTATTCAGAGTCACTACTAGTAAAACAAATTATGCATGTGGATCATTCTTGCATCGCACATTGTCAGTCGCAAATTCAGTCTGTGATGGCGTCAATTTGTTTCCAAGTCATTTGCTAATTTCAGGACATCTGTTGCTCTACAGCTTGGAGAATGTTAGGAAGTTGTAATTCTCAATTTTCTGTTTTAAAATATTATGTCCTTATTTGTTGTACCTTTTCTGTTTTTCTATCTATTGTACTATAATTATTTAAGTGTATAATAATATTGCTAGATGTTATTTTTTAAATGGGGTATCCCGTATAAATTATCTACTCTACAAATATTCTTTACAAAGAAATGTATGAAGTAGTTAAATAAATAAAATAAATAGATGAAGATTTGCAACTAAAGATTGATAGTTTCAATAAAACATGGTTTTCTGTAGGAAAAAATTGAAATGTTCATTGAGTTACAAAATAAATATTCCGGAACAAGTCATCTGTTAAATGACCTCCTCGGCTTTGTTGGTAGTAATAGCCGCCGAAAGTCCAAAGTCAATTCTGAAAATTTCACTCAATCATTTGCGAATTACGAGTTATTGGACATCCACTACACGCATGGCTTTGTTTTGCCGAGTATACCAACATTCACAAAAGACTGCATGAAAAAGGAAGTTAGGATTGATGGATCGAGCAGAAGAGCCCTATAGCCAGCAAGCACGCCAAATGAAGCTTTAGGTTTACTTATTCAATTTCAAATAAAATTCATTATCCACAAACATTTAATTGGAACAATAAATTTACTCCTCAAAAACTCCATGGGATTCAATTATACAATCAAAATAGAAGAAGAAAAATGTTGATAAAACAAGCTAAGCACAGCGCCAAATAAAAGCAAAAACAGAGCAAGAAATAAAACAATATACTCAGGTAGAAAGTATATCAATAAGTGGCTACCCTTAAAAGATTTTAGTTCTAAATTTTCGAACACAAAACTAGTTCACTCTTTATGGATATTATACTTCTGAATTTTTCTATTGAGTATCATACAGATTTGATCAGCACCTGCTTTATATGTAATTTGAGACGTGTTACTTGCCTTCAATTCTCCGGGGAGTTCATTGGGTAGCTTAATACCATATTACATGGACGAAACCCCCCTGTGTATTAGTTTTCCAGCATCTTGGAAGCACCTTGTTGTTTCTTCCTCTGCTGTTGTGTGCCCAATACTCCACTTTAGGCTGATGTATATAGCAGAGTGTGTGAAGTATGAATACTGAGAGTATGGTAAGAATGTCATAGGTTTAAAAGATTAACCTTCAGCTATAGACGTGAGACACTCTCTCTATTGCTACAGGAAAACTCTTTGGGTCTCTACCCCATAACAATATTGCATAGGTCGTCACACTATGGAAATAAGCATAGTACGTTAAGAGCGTACACATATTTGTTTATAATGCAGTGGATTCTTCGAATGCAATAGATTGCACAAGCTTTCCTAACAGTTTCACCAACAGGAAAGGGACTCATCCGAGAAAAATCCCAACACCTTCATTACCGCGTCATCGATGCCACGATCCCTATCCAGAGCTAGTGATGTAATCTGCCTTCTCATTGCCTTGCTTATAAAAGGCGTGTTGTTTGCATAAATGCTTGTCTTTTCAGCAGTTGTACATGACGGTAGGTCATTAATGTATAAGACAAACAGAAGAAGGCTCAAAACTAACCCTTTAAGAACCCCAGTGAGTACCCAGTCTGAGGTCAAAAGCTTGCTATTTCATTATACTATCTGGGATCTAAGTAGGACTCAACAATTTTGAGTACTCTTCCCCTGATTCCGTGGAACTCAATCTTCGATGTCCAGGTTTGCCCTACTATGAGATAGAAAGCTTTACTCAAATCACAACAGACAACCTCCACCCCTTCTCCGTTGTCAAGAGCTTTCATCAGGTATTCAGCTATATGAGCCATGGCGGGGATTTCTCTCACGAAACTAGTTGCAAATACACACCACAAAAATTGTTGCATCACCTGGTATTCTGAATTCCACAATCGATTAAGCAACTCGATCGCAGTTTCTTTGTCAATATATTTTTTGGACATGAGGGGAAAAAAATCTTATCTGTAGTAACATTTGTTTCCATATGATCTCGAACACGTTTGAAGCAAGAATGAGTTTATTTGACTATCAGTATTCATTCAATTTCTCTTCAGTTTTCATTCTAAATTAATGCAAGTTTTCTGTGTTTCTTGTTGATTTTCGAATCTTTGAATTTATTGTAATGGCTTCTGAACGTCCTGGACGCTGTTTGAGTGATCATGAAGTGGTAAGAATTGTGACACTTCTAGTGGAGGGGCGAAGCCAACGTTACGTGGCTACCTTGTTGAATGTTAACCAAAGTACTATTTCAAGAGCAATTAATCGGTACCACGAAACAGGGGAATATGGAAGAAGGACCGGACAGGGAAGAAATCGGATAACAACACCAGTTGATGATCGTTGGCTTCGTTTAACTGCACTACGAGTTCGGCACTGTACGGCTAGAATACTACAAAATGGTCCGCGTTTCACCAGAGAGCATCGAGTTGCAAGACTTCAGTTTGCGAGGGAACATGCAAATTGAGGTATTCCAGAATGGCCGAATATTCTCTTTTCCGACGAGTCCAGGTTCTGTCTAGTATCAAATGATAGACGCATGCCTGAATACAGACGACCTGGGGAACGGTATCAGCAATGCAATATCCGGCAAACCGAAAACTTCGGAGGGGGCTCCGTAATGGTATGGGAGACATTCCTTTCCATGGTCGAACTGAGTTAGTCCTAGTGAATAATTGACTGACAGCGGCCAGATACATTGCAGATATTCTCGATCCCCATGGCCCATTATATGCATGATAATGCTCGGCCTCATGCATCTAGAGTAGTTACAGAATTTCTGCAAAATGCCGAAATTGATATTTCAAGATGGCCAGCGAGAAGTCCCGACTTGAATCCCATAGAACATGTTTGGGACAGCATGGGGGTGGCAAATTCAGCAACGTAGGATGCCTTGTAGAACACTCCAACAACTAGAAAATCTGCTTCCTGAAATATGGAACTCAGTGACTCAAGAGTACATCCAAAATTTGTTTGAGGGGATTCCGAGACGTATACTGGCAGTAATTAGGTCCCGGGGAAGAAATACTCGATTTTGAAAATGATAAGTAACCATTCGATGCTAGTTGATCGGTCTCTTCGGGAATGTTGGAAGATGGTAGAATTTTTTAATTTCTCATTAACCCGAAATTTTTGATATTTCCATCATAATCTCATCTCTTTTGAATGATATCTTCTTATTTTACACTTACGAAATTTACCAAGCGACTATTGAATGACCAACCTAAAAGTTTATATAGTATTGTGGTAAAAGTAGGGTGATGCAACAATTTTTTTGGGGAGTGTATTCATAATTGATTATGACTCTAGGTAAGACATAATTCTGCTTCTCAAGAGAGTCTCAAACAGATGACAGGAATCACCGAGATTTGTGTGTAGTTGTTCGAATCCCTTTTATCTCCTTGTAACATTATATCCCTATGTAATATCACTGCTTCAGCTTGCTAGAGTCAAATTTTGTCATTCGCGTTGCATTATTAACGAAAATCAAGTTGTTTTGAGTCTAAAGTTATGGCGCTCTGGTTCATGTCCATCTGGAAATCTTGCTCGATAGAGTCGAAATGCTCGAGCACCATTTGTGTTAGATTAAAACAGTCATTTATCATGGTTTAATTCACTTGATTCTCGTCTTTCATACGTATTAATTGTATGTATCTAATCAGTCACGATTTTCGTTGATTGAAAATGTCATTTATCAAAAATTGATGAAGATTACTCTGCCATTTTCATTGATTGTTTTGAGTCTTCTCGCGCTGAAGGTACTTAGAATTGTAACGGAGTTGAGTGAAAACATTTGATAAATTCCTTTTATCATAGTAATCCGAAAATTTCTAGTTATTTTAATTGGTTCATTTAGATATCCAAAGTTACGATTGTGTGCTATATTTTCATTGATTTTTAAGGAAGTTGATAATGGTTGGATAAACCTGACGAATAATGTAAAATCTCTCTTATATCTGTTTGCACTAATGAGGCTAAGAGGAAAATCGTTTATCAATATCCCGAGGCAGTGAGTGAAGTTTGTTATAAATCAATTAAGGAAGTTTAAGAACTAATATAAGGTTGTAATGGTTCAATTAATAGACATCTATTAGCGGTTATAGACATCCAGATTCAGCAAGATCGATTGATGGAAGAAAGCGGTTTATAGCAAATGCACTCAGCTGATTTTGTTTCCTTCTTCATTGGAGAAAACGATCGGAGAAATTTCTCGTAATCGTCTTCGATTAATTATACAGACTGGCCAGATGTCGATGTTTTAATACCGATGGCCTTTCTTACAGGGTGAGTCCGGATGAACTGTACATACTCCTATCGTATATGCAGTTCGGGTATTGAAAACTTCCTTTTTTTTATTATTGACTTCAAACCGTCTAAGGTTTGTTCGACATACGAAGGTTGGCTTTTAAATTTTGCGCCTGACAAAGAAACCAAATAACTTAGGGAAATCAGATCAGAATGCTATAATGTCATTGATTTTGAGTATGAATCGCAGATGTCATGCAATAATTCTTTCTAGGAGTGGAAATATTCGGTATTAACAGGTTTTTGGAGACTTCCAAATGTTTTACATTTTTCATCATTTGTTTTATTTCAATTTTCGAAATGATTAATTACATAGCTGGCGAAATTTCGACTATGAGCACGCTACATTGAAATCATTTGAAATTGAATGAGAAACCATAATCTGGAATAAAAAATGTGGGTTCACTATAGAAACAAAAGAGTTGCAGGCTAATTTCGGTTACGGGAAGTGGTTAAATGTTGTGTTTCTAGTTGTGAAAACTCCCATAGACAATTTTCATAAAACTTATTCGATCAATTTCACTGGAAAGTCCAGGTGGGACACTCTATATATTATTTGTGTATCTCTATTTGAGAACGTGAGCTCGCAAAAAGTAGGAAATTCTGTTTTGGGATTCCAAACAGATATAACGCATTTAGGCTAAATTTGTGGAAGTGTTTCTTGATTGTTATTATATTTTTTTGTAAATATTATGAAGATTTAAATTTATTCAAATGGAATACATAATTTATTAAATTTTATTATGAATATTAATTACACAATATTAATCCATATTGACTCCAGGTGCTCCAGGTGGCAACATTAATTCGCGTATTTTTATGTCTCTTCAAGAATGTAAGTGGCAATTTTCTTTTTATATAACTCTAAGCGACCCTTCACACCTCCCATGTTTAATTTCCAGCAGATCACACATAGAATTTGTATGGATAGCGGTTGATGATAGTCGAAATCAATGACCGCTGCAAAGGCGGGTTTTACAACTTTAAAAATAGAATAATCAATTCACAGTCATTTTTTCTTACAAGTATTTATCTTCAACAGAACTATTTTAAATTCAACAACAAATTTTATGGGCTGGGGGTTTTGCCATGAGACATTTCTCAGTCTATTTTTAGCAGATATCTTTATAGAAACATTGAAAATAAAATCTTCCGACATAATTTTCTGATACAGATATGTTGACATATCCTGTGGCACATCTATATTTCTTCATCAGTTCTCAAATTTGATTAATAACATCCACCCCAAAATCAAGTTCTAATTGGAGAAAAAAAGAGGTGCTCAAACTTGAACTGCTGGCGATCTACCTCAATATTTCTAGAGTACTTACGATCGACTCTGAGAGGGTGCAAGTATGTGTGACGCAGCGTAGTCGTACATACACGCTCTACCTACCTACCTAGGTAGGGTGTACCGTAGCATATATAGATATTAGCTTTCCGCACAATATACATTATTTTAGTCAAGGTTTGGCTTAGGTTTAGTTAGGTTCTTCTGTATAATATCAATGAAAAAACTCATAATTATTCAACATTGCAAGTTTATTGGTTGTTACAAAACAAAAGAGTTACATATGGTGTTAAACTTAACTAAGGAGTGACTTTGGATGTTGAAGCGTGGCATTACATGTCCTCAGCATACTTTTCATTAGATGGTACGTAACCACTGAGTGCGCAAGCATGATGACATACGATCGTCAGTTAGTTGATTGCGATATTTCAACTAAATAATCTTGATTTCAGAAAATGCAGGCTCCCACAAGTAAGTTGACCCAAACTTTGCCGTCAGCTGAAGGCGATTTGCCTTAGATTCGGATATTTATCTTCAGATATAAAACACCAGAAATTTGTATCAGATGCTGTAGCTTTAAGATGTGTATCTGATATAAACTCATTTTCAACAGAACATGACTTCACATTGAACTGACTTGCTATTTCAGTAGCTAATTCCTCAATGTTTTCACATGAAGAAGGATAACTCATAAATGATGATATATTTGCCAATTTACTGCAATCATAAAACGCATTTCGAATTGTCCCAAAGTATTTGATAATTCATACGTATCATAATTCAACTGAGGAATCCTTGCCCTCAAAGACGGAAAATGTTTCAGATCCTTTCTTTTCAGTTGATCCATCATAAGTTGCAATTTACTTTTGAATGCGTTTACTGCGCTAATCATCTCAGTAATAGTTTTTCCTTTAGCTCCAAGTTAATGGTGTTTGAGTGCATTGTGATGTCAGTCAAAATTGCCGAATCAGTCAGCCATTTTTCGTTATTCAACATCTGAGTGTCATCACCTCTTTCGTCTAGAAAAGCTGTTATTTCGGCAATAATTCTTGAAACCTTTTCAGGAATTTTCCGCGACTCATCCACCTGACGTCCGTGTGAAGAACTAAAACAGTGTGTTCAGCTGGCTCACTATCTTCCAACTGCAACTTAAAGAGCCGCCGTTGCAAGCTACGTGCACGGATGGAATTCACAATTTTTGTTGCAATGCACACTATATAATAGTGGTAGCTTGTAGTTTTTTACAAAATTGAAGAAAACGTCATATATATCTTCGCCACGGGTCTTTCCCTTCAGAGGAATGATTGTCAAAAGTTCTTCCTTAGCCAACATGTCATTGAATACCATCCGAATAATAAAACACAGCTGTGCAGTGTCTGTCATATCGGAGGATTCGTCGAACTGTAAAGAATTTACATTTCATGATATCATGTTTTAGTTTATCTGCCATATCCTGACTCATGACTTCAATACGCCTTGTGACAGTCGAACGAGATAACTGAAGTTCTCTAATAGCAGACATGATTTCTGTTTTATTTTTAAAATCTCCAAATAAAGTCTCACCCGCTTCAATAAATGCTTCCTTCACAACCGATCCATCTTCGAATGGAGATTTAAAATGATGCGATCGTAGCAGCTTTTTATTGTTTGGCTGGTCTTGTGAATATGGTTTGTTCTTTTTCACTCTGTGTCGGAAAATCCTTTACATAGTTTTTATGAACCGTTTTATGATGCCACTCTAAGTTACCACTCTTAGGTATTGCAACTGACGCACGACAAATAAGACAAATGCATTTATCCTTCACCATACAAAAGAAAAATTCTTCCTACCAATCGTTATTAAAATGATACGTTTTAGATTTCTTCGATGCACTCATTTTGTACTATTTAATAATAAACTTTGTATCGACGTAGTATTGCCTTCGAGTTTCAATTCAGAATGACCCCAATTCCTGCAGGCGCAACATTTATATCGGCGTGAACGAAAGTCTCGAATGTTCCCGTCAAACGCGCCTCCCGAAATTTCTAGAAAAGCGGCAAGAATAAAAAACGCGTCTTTTCTTTGACAAGTACCGCGCGTTCCTTTGATGAAGCCGCCTTTTGCCGCTAGCAGAGTGTTATTTCATTACATAATAAATTTTCGTAGTTTAGTTACCTACTTATCAAAAAAAGCACTCGTGATCCGTTTGAGCACCCCTGACCTAAACCCTGCGGAAATGCAACGGAGAGGCGTGCCTTTAAATATTTTTTTTCGATCTTTCTAAATTTTAATCAATGCGTAAGTATGAAATAAATTGAAACGTCGCAGAGTTATCTGGGTTCAATTCCCACAAAGTCGATTCGATTTTTCGGATTCTGGGAATCGCTGAATGTCTATTTCCAGAGGAGATGTAGAGGATCAAAAAAAAAAAATTAAAACTTCCTTAGTAAATTGATTCCGCCGTTACTACGTGATAGTTAATCATGATGATAATAAGAAACTAAACTATGTATTATACTATCTCAAGACTGATAGTATATTGCATATTTCAACTTCTTATTATTATTAAAACTTCCTTTCAAGTTGGAGGTATAATGAATTATTTCAATTTTGAACTAACCCAACTTTTTGAAATTTCTTGAGAAAAATTTGGGTAAAGGACAGTTCTCTGATATCTGACGATATCACAGGAGAGTATACGACAGCTATGTGTCCATAAATAGGACGATATTGCTTTCATTCCATGATACGATATTGAATAAGAATGATACTCTAATGTAGTTCCTGTCAATGGTAATCGAAGACAATCCCTCTCTGTTATAAGTTCAACAAGAAAATGAGAGCTTTTTGTCAGAACTACTGTAACACCATCGTTTTATATCTCAATAATGATAACATGCGAAATTCATCTCTAGATAGTCGAACTGGTATGGTTTTTTGAAGTTTTCTGTTCGATCTACTCCTTGTTTTCATCATTTTCTGGTAGCTATGGTGCCAATTATATATGCATACATATACATGTACTTGATGTGCTCCAACGTATTGAGATGAGTAGGTGGCAGTCTGGCCGGGGGTTGTGAATGGGTGTGCAATATTGACGAGGTCGAACAAGACCGAAGCTGAAATCTATTGCTCCTATTTATGGCATTCATCCAGACTATACCGCTACTGTGTGGCCCTGGTTGATGATGATTATGTGGTGGATCGGAAAACCAGCTTCTTCAAGGCAGAATATTTAATAATTCCTGAATAGAAATCTTAAATGTATTTACACATATAGCGATAAATTTCGCCTGTTATCTTTATTGAGATATGATGTACACCTGGTTAACAGCTAGAGAAGTATTGAAGCGTTACCGACAGATCGCATCTTGCAGACACAATGTGTAGCGTTGCGCTAGTTTCTTGAACAAGTATGGATTCTTGAAGCTTTCTGTTTGATCTGCTGTTTTAATAATTTCCTGATGACCGTGGTAGGTTGTCTATTAGTTCGTTCGACAGCGAAATATGTAGGGAGGATGTCTTGTTTGTTTTGATTGTTTGGACGCCATTAATCAACTGTCAGTAGCAAAAATGAACATGGATGATTTGTTAATATACTATTATGTCCAAAAAGTAAGGTGACATTTGAATTTAAACTGCGCGCGCTGTTTTCATTTCGATTTGGGGCAGTGCTCTTATTTTTAGGTTAGGTATATACAATTGCTGCCATCCAAAGAAAGAACACAGAGGCTACTACCAGCACCACCGGGAAATGATGAAAACGAAGGGTGGATCAAACAGAAAACTTCAAGGAGCTATATTAGTCCAACTATCTACCGCAGCGCTACGCACTATATCGGCAAGATGCAATACGCCGAAAGACAAACGCTCCTAGCACTTTTCTGGCTGTTAAGCTGGTGTACATCTTACCTTCACAATGATTACATGCGAAATTTATCGCTGTATGTCTGAACATATTGAAGAGTTTCATTTAAGGAACAATATTCAATTTTCCGTAGATTGTTAAATATTTCTCCCTGAAGGGGATAGCTTTCCGATCCACACTTCATAGTCATCTTCAATCAGGGCCACATAGTTACTACTACGTACAGTCCGGACGGATGTCATGATAAGAGCTATAGACTGCAGTTCCGGTCTCGTTTGACCTCGTCAATAATGAACAATCTTTCATAACACCTCAATCCGTTGGAAAAGATCAAGTACATATATGCATATACAATGACATCAGACAGGACTTTAACACACTGTGCGTCGCTGGTTGACGATGAATTTGTATCAAATTTTGTTCGTGGAATGAATTTTCGGCTGGTCATTCATTGAGGATGGTGCAAACAGCTTCTGGTGATGAGGCTATTTCGAAAAAAATGTTTACAAGTGGTTCAAAGAGTTACAAAATGGTCGAGAACGTTTAGAAGACGAAGAGCGTCCCTCTCGACCATCACCTACCTAACCTAACCTAAACCTGTTTTCCTTGCCCATAGATGTATTCTGTCCAGTTGTTGTTGTAGGAGATTTTCAGCGGAGATTAACATAAATATATTCACCACAGCAAAGTTTGATTCGTTACTTGTTACTTCTACTTGTAGATAATTTTGTCACTTATCACTAACAAGCCATCAATTAAATTCAAGAACGTTTAAAAATTAATTGTTCATTCAAAAATGGCTAATATTGGTCATAGAAGTGGGATAAGTTTGTTGTATTCCAAACAATCGTATTTTTATTTTGATAAGTAGTACCATCAAAGCTCACGTCGAAAAAATCAAAGATCTGGTGCTTGAGAATCGTTGAATAACAATTAGAGATCTTGCTGATCATGCTGGCGTTTCAAAAGGATCAGTCAATACCATTTTGAAGGATGTTTTGCTAGTAATTTTCTGGAAAAACATCGTCGCGTTGAAGTGTCTTAAACAATGAAAATACATTATTACAAGAGATGAGACGTGGAGACGACCCAGAAACAACCGATTAATGTAGTGAATATCGTGATGAAGGAGAGACAAAACCAAAAACACCGCAAAGTCGCTCAAGAATCAAGGTCATGTTGATACCAACAAAGAATATTTGAGCCTCATGCGTCATTTGCGTGAAGATATTTGCGTAAAGGAACCGTAATTGTGGCGATACACCACTATAATGCACCGTCTCACACTGCATTGATTCTTCATGGCTATTTCGCCAAAAACTAGATCCATATTTGTTCCACAACCGCTGTATTCACCTGATTTGGCCCCGTGTGACTTCTGGTTATTCAGAAAACACCGTTTTGAGTCAATACGGAAATCGACTTTGATGCGCTCCAGAGGATTGTGGCAGTCTGGCCGGGTGTTGTGTCTGAGTGTGCAATACTGACGAGGTGAAACGAGACCGAAACTGCAATCTAATATTCCTATTTATGATATCCGACCGGATTCTACCACTTCTGTGTGGCCCTGATTGCTCATGCTTATGAAGAGATCGAAAATAATAGATCTTTAGGTGGATTATTACTAAACAATAGAGATACTACACCTTTACTAGGTAGAAAGGGTGTATATAAGTTAACATGTGAAACTTGTGGAGCAGTTTATATAGGTCAAACAGTGAGAAGTTTTCAAAAAAGAGTGAGTGAACATCTGAAACCTCTAAGACTAAACAAATAATGTCAAGAAGCTTCTTTCGGTAATCACCTACTAGAATTCAACCATAATTATAACCATTTAAATTATTTTGAGTCATTGCATACATCTAATAATATTGGACTAATAGATTTTCTGGAAAAATATGAATTGTGAAACATAATAAAAATTGTAATGTGACATTGATAAATAGTCAAGTGATTTTCAGAGACATACAAATTATGGATTGTTTAATTGATTAATGTTATAATCATGTCTGCTATTTTTTGAAAAAGAAGATGACTTACTGTTATAAGATCTGTGATACTTTATTCTGTGGTTAGCTGACGTAACCACACTTTTCGTTTGAATTTTATTCGTTATTGTCTTGTCATAAAAATCATTTTTAGCTTGAATTGTTATAAGTTAATTTAAATAGGTACATTGATCAAATACTATTTCAATTTGTAGTGCAATGTCGGTCCTATTGATTGTTTCTGATTTTACTATAATTGACTTTACTTGCTGAGAAAAGATTGTGTAGCACAATTTGGTACGTTATACTTTTAATATTTGTTTTTCTTGTAGTCACTGGTCTGAAGATGCTCTGATGTATAGAGAGCGAAACTAGTAACCGTAATAAATCTTTAGGAAGAAACTATAGGTACTTTTATTTAATGAAAATACTAGAAACCGCCCCTCCTGCATATCGAACCATTTTCATAAACATCAACTCCAATAAACGATTTCACGCCATTCATGAAATCAATCGTCTGCGCATTTGTGCAGAATTAAATCGAAATATTCAACAATTAATTCCGTTATGATGCCAGTTCAAGCTTCAGTTTACCAGAGAGAAACTTGAAATTGAATTAAATCGGATTTCGAATGCTTGATCGAGAATTAAAAGTGATAAACTGATTTCCTCCGAGCGGGATTTAAATCCCAAGCTTTAGTTTTAAGTCCGAAAGTGGCTTTGCTGAATTAACTCTATCGCTGAGGGTGGAAATTATCAATTATCGAAACGCTGTTATTCGTTATATTGTATAGAAAACTCGGTTTACAGGAATATAGAAATTTACAGTACTAGACTGGAAAACGATGTTTTGAAGATCAATCAAAGTATATTGCTGAAAAAAAAAGTATATAAAGAAAATAAGAGACTTTCCGCATATAGTAAAAAAATTGAAAATTGTTTTCTCACGAAGTAGGTGTCTTTTTCTCGACCTCAGTAGCTTGTATTTCCTCCTCTTGCCCTGATACAAGCCTGAATCCGTCTAGACATGTTTTGGATTAGGTTTTCGACCTTCTTTGGGGTGATATTCTGCCACTCTTCTGTGGCGGCTTGGATGAGTTGTTGTGGGGTTCTTGGATTATCCTGGTGCGATCTAATTTTAGTTTTATGATTATCCCAATAGGATTTATCTCTCGAGAGAAAGTTGGCCAGTACAGAATAGCGATTCCCTCTGTTTCAAGATAATGTCGCGCGAGGTTGCTGGTATGTGGAGGAGCATTATCTTGCATAAAAGTGAAATTATCACCGTGGGCACCTCGCCAGAGTCTCACTATGGGCTCCAGCACTAGGTCCACGTAATTTCTAGCTGTTACACTCGCAAAACACGAAATCTGTTTTGTCTCCCAGCTCAATGCCACCCCAAAACATCACGCTGCCTCGTTGGTATTTCTGAATTTATCTTACTGATCTGAGTCTAGTTTGTCTTCCACGACCCCTTAAAACCCGAATCCGGCGGTCGTCTGATCGAACTCCAATTCTGGTCTCATGCGGAAAAAGAACATTTCGCCAATTCTCAATATTCCAATTTTGGTGCTCGATACATCAATTAAGTCTGTTGTTTTTTTGTTGTCTGGTTAGCTCTGAAACTCTAGAAGGGCCTTCTGCTGTATAAACCGCTTGAACGAAGTCTTTGACGTATCGTTTCGACTGATACACAGATGCTCTAGCTTTCAGAAAATGCCTTTGGAGTAGCTATGGGGTGCGACCCACTAAGGTCTCTTCTTGCAATTTGGCACGAAAAGCGTTCTTGTTCTTCAGAAGTGATCTTCCTACGACTTCTTCTAGACCTATTTTGTAGAGATTGTAGCTCCACGTATCGGGCGTAGATTTTTGAAATCAACCCCTGTGATACCCCCATTGTGGCCGCTATATACCTCTGTGTCTCCCCTTTTTCAACGAGAGCAATTATTCGACCCCTCTGCACATCGGACTATCCAACGTAAGGCATTTTCAATTATGATTATAGGCTTTTTTAAATTTTGAAATTCACAGTTTCAAATCTCAGTAACGACTGAGTACAATATCTCGAACATGTGTTGATAATTCAACATTTCTAATCATACTATCCAGTTTTTTTAAAATAAAGAACTTCATTCTTTACAAGTAGTCAATGATAGATGGTGTACGTCAGAACCATCTTCGATTTGCGGACGACATAGTTCTTATAAGTGATGATGCCAAAGATCTTTGCACGATGCTGGAAGAATTATATGAGGCTGCCTTGACCTATGGACTTGAGATGAACCTGGATAAAACGAAAGTTATGAGTCCTGAAAATTTAAGAATCAGTATCGGCATCCACGAGATCGGAAATGTTATAGAATACATTTATCTAGGGTATAAAATCGTACAAGGCAGGGAAAATCCAACCTCTGAAATATAGAGAAGAATTGGACTAGGTTGGCCTGCATTTGGAAGACTGGGTCATGTGTTGAAATCTCGAGAAATCCCAATAAATCTCAAAAGTAAAACGTTTGAGACATGTATTATGCCAGTCCTCACATACGGTATTAAGACAATGATTATCACCCGCGCATACGCCAACAAACTCCAGGTGACACAATGAGCAATTGAGAGATCGATGCTTGGCGTTAGTTTGCGAGATAAGATCAAAAATGAGGAAATAAGACGAAGAACGCGCGTAACGGACATTTTGAGAAGAATAGCGAAACTCAAATGGCGCTGGGCTGGACATGTGGCCGGCAAGAACCAAACAGATGGACTCATAGAATAATGGTATGGCGCCCAAGACAAACCAAGAGGAGTGTTGGTAGACCTCTGGAACGATGGCGGGATGATATCTAGAAAACAGCAGGAAAAAATGGGTTCAGATTGCCTTAAACAGACAGAGATGGAAAGATTTGGAAGAGGCCTTTGTCCAAGAGTGGATATCCACAAGCTGAAGAGAGAGTCAAAGATCCATGGTTAAAAACAATCAATAATGTGAAATACCAAGTGATTCCATATAAATTGGGTTATGTAAAGGAAAATTTGATTTACACTTATTTACTTTACGTTTCTACGACACAGCGTTTCCATCTCACAGATACGAAATGAAAACTATGGTACAACAAATTATATATGATCTATTATTCTCAATCAAAGTATACCACAAACTAGAATACTTCAAAATTTTCAGGGTCATTTTTACAAGGAACGTGTACTTTAGCCTGAATTAAAGTGTTGTGATACATATTTTCAATGGAATAAAATTATGGTATTTAGATTTTCACTATATTAACAAAACTATGACCGGTTTCAACACACTGTGGCTTCATCAGATAGATACAAACTAATGAACAGAGATATTCCTTATATAGTATTCTTATTTCTTACTTATTATTACATTAGGTACAAGTACAAAGGGTATGTTGGAAAACCCATCGGAGTTGCTTACTTTATGAATTGACAAGATTGAGTCATGGAGAAGGATTTTGATTTAATTGACTATTAAGTAACGTACCTGAATTTTTTTCTTATTAATCTCTAAAATTTCCCATAGATTGAGTTTCTGCCTATTATTTTCATTGTGTAAAATTCTGAAATTATTATTAAAGTTATGGTTTTCTTCGAGTAAGTGTTTAGAATAATGGGAATCTGATTTATGATAATTGAAACTACGTTTGTGTCCGGATAATCTTACTTTGAAATTCCTGAAAGTTCTAGCAAAACAAATTTTATTAGAACCCCGCAAGACAGTTAATAAACACCGGATTTATTACCCTTATCATTTTTAGATTTGCAGTTTTTGATATATAGGTCCAAAGAATTTTCAGTTCGGAATGCTATACTGAAATTATAATGCAAGAGGAATGATTTTTATTTCAGACTACGATTACCAAATAAGTTTCATTGACAACCCGCAATAACCAAAACATTACTCCCTCGTCAAACTCCATAAAACAGATCATCCCATTAGACCAGTAGTTTCATATTTTCAAGGTCCAGTTGCAAAACTTTCACGCTTTCTCATAGACATCATTCAACAGTACGCTAATTTTCAACCTAAATTCTCAATTAAAAACTCTTCAGTCCTAATAAATAAAATTCAGCACACGATACTACCACCGAACGCTAAACTAATGTCATGGGATGTAGTAAATCTCTTCCCTAGTGTTCCACCTAGTGATATAGTGAAACTCATCAAGAACGCTCTTCAAAATAATAAAGTCAATTCGGTAATAAAATCAGAAATTATACCTTTTAGAAATTTGTTCAGATTATTTTAACTTCAATAGAGTAATATATAATAGTAAAAAGGTTTAATCATGGGTAATCCTCTGAGCCCTCTACTCGCTGAAATTTTCATGGATAATATCGAAGAAAATATTCAAGAACATCGTTTATTCAAATACTTCATTTAATGGTTTACGTATGTCGACGATATCATTTGTTGTTTCACTGGCACAAACAGACAATTAGAGTCATTCAAAACATTCATTAACAAAATTCACGATAATATTAAATTCACGTAAGCGATAGAAACAGAAAACTTCATTAACTTTCTGGATTTGACTATTACTAATATTAACATGATTTTTCTATTTTCATAAGCCATCGCATACAGATATTACTATTCACAGCTCATCCACACATTCTTATTCACATAAATTAGCTGCTTATAACAGTATGGTACATAGACTCATTAATATCCGATGTCACAAAATAATTTCATAAAAGAGCAAAATATTAATGAACAAATAGTAGTCAATAACGGTTACAGTCCTAGTATGATTGAGAATATGATTTCACGCAAAAATTTCAAAAAGCAATCCAGGAAGTATTTCCAAGTATAAAAAGATCTAACACGAAATACAAAAGCTTAATTTATATTGGTAGTCCTAGTCTGAAATCAAAATCATTCATCTCGTATTATAATTTCAATATAGCATTCCGAACTGATAATTCGTTAGGCCGACATATCAAAAACTGCAAATCTAAGATTGATAAAGGTAATAAATCCGGTGTTTATTAACTGTCTTGCGGGGATTGTAATGAAATTTATATTGGTAGAACTTTCAGAAATTTCAAAGTTAGATTATCCAAGTAGAAACTTGGTTTTAATTATCATAAACCAGATTCCCATTATTCTAATCACTTACTCGAAGAAAACCATAACTTTAATGATAATTTCAGAATTTTACACAATGAAAATAACAGACAAAAACTCAATCAATGGAAATTCTAGAGATTAACAAGGAAAAGAATTCAGGTAGGTTACTTAATAGTCAATTAGATCTAAATCCTTCGCCATTACTCAATCTTTTCAATTCATAAAGTAAGCAACTCCGATGGGCTTTCCACCATACCCTTTGTACTTGTACCTAATGTAATAATAAGTAGGAAATAAGAATATTATATACTCTGTTCATTAGTTTGTATCTATCTGATGAAGCCACAGTGTGGTGAAATCGGTCATAGTTTTGTTAAAATAGTGAAAATCTAAATACCATAGTTTTATTTCATTGAAAATACGTATATCGATTTTCATCCAGTAAAGACCTCCTCAACCAAAAAAAAATTGTGATACATTTGGCAACCCCTGTATCTAAAAAGGAAAGTGAAATAATTTCCGAATAACATGTCATATATCTTAAAAGCATTCGTTGTAACAATTCTGATGAATCGATATCTCGTGGAGTTTCCAACAGAATAAAACTTATCAGAGCAATATTAAATTGCTTTATTGTCAGCAATAATCTAATGGCCGCCACTGTGTTCGATTCGTGAAAATTGCTCCTCGGAGAATACCGATGCCTATAAGCGATCGAAAAAATTAATTCTCAAATTGTGTTACGACATTCAACATCATTAATCCACCCCGGACAATAGACATAAAACAATCAAATGGGCTATGTAATGAACGGAAAATTATTCATATTTTCCAATGAAATGAGTCCGTTCTGGATAATTGCGTCGTTAAAAATACCATCAATTGGGGATTCTGTCAGGCCATGAAAATGTGAATATAGCGCCTTGACCAGAACTTTATTCATGAAATTAAAACAAAATTTAGTCATCTAAGTACGAGGTTCGTTCAATAAGGGTTTAGAAAATCTAAAAGAAGGTTTGTTTACATTGAGTTTCATCTATATTCATGTAGTGATTTGGTTTTGGTGTGAGTTGGATCAACCAGATCAACAAAATTGATGAAGTTTAGGGCAGTGGTCAACATAATTTGAACTAAATTAGATGAAGTTCATGAAACATTTGCTCCTCTCTCTGCAACTTTCGAGTTGAAATATTATACATCAACGATTTATGAAACTGCTTCGAGCAACAATGAAATTAAGCAAAATAGTTGAGGTCACAATCATAGATAGATAGATAGATAGATTTATTCGTTCTAATTTGCAGACAACAAATTATGGCTAGATCTTGTCGAATAGGAGAAACACGTTATAAATGCTTCGAACTTATGATTTTGAGAAGAAATTCGCTCTACAGGAATTATATAAATGAATATATGTATATACAGTGTGTTCTAACGAAAATTTTTCATCCCCTCTTCCTCAAGATGGACTGATTTTGGCGGAAAAAGCTGAGATTTTTAGTTGGAGGGGGAATTTAAATTTGACATTGCTCAAAATCAAATTAGGTTCTCAAAATGACCTCATTTGGCATCCATTCAATGATACAATTGTACTTTTCTGCTATCATTCTCAACTGACGATTCTTGTCCTATGCACTTCCAAGTTTTCAATTCTCAAGGAAATGTAATAATTTGAGATATCGATAAACATCAATTTTTTGAAGGGGAATCACAATTGTTTGTATCACAACCATCTGGTAATGAAAAATCTGTTTCACATTTGTCTTTCATTTTTGCAAAACTGCCGTTTGTTCGACAAACGTTGCAAACGGTTTACTCAAGTGATGAGCGGGTCGAAATTGTTTCAAGTTTTTATCGAAATAATAGTTGTGCCAGAGAAATGGCAAGAATTTTCAATTTGAACTATCCAGAAAAACGGAGAAAACACCAGTATGGTTTATGTTTGATGACTACATTTTTGAGTACTGTTTCGGTGGCTAATAAAAACATGACTTTCAATATTGGCCTATACGGGACGAAGCAATTGAAGTGGCACTTTTGGGCTACTTACAAATGTAGAACTCTACTTCCATCAGAAAATTTTCACGTGTTTTGATGTATCAGCTTCAACAGCATGCAGGATCGTGAAACATCACCAATTTCACCCTTATAAAGTGAAACTGGTGAATTAAACGAAGACGATCCTTATCGCCGCTTGAAATTTTCTGAAGTTTAAAGTGAAAATATCGACAATAATCCACATAATACTTGTTTTTCGGAGCACTTTTACTCTCAATGAAGAAGTGAATAAGCATAATGTCGATATTGTGATATCCAGAATCCTCATTGGTTCATACAAGCATACGCACTAACGACTGAGAATTCGATTTCATGGGCAAGAACTCATGAAAATGATATTGGAGGATCTTGCTTCATCTGAGCTAATCTCAATGACGACATTTATTTGCGGTTGTTCTTCATCTTCATGTGCCATGCCCACCTAGAGCGTTGGCGATCAAAAGCATGACTTAAATTTTGTCCGCAGCTTTTCTAAATAAAGATGTCGTACTCCAATATACCAAATATTCCAATTTCCTCTCTTTGATTGTATTTAAAACCTCTGTTACCTGATTCAGTCGATGCAAGACTTCAATGTTTGTAATTCGATCAGTCCATGAAATTTTTAACATCCTTTGATAAACCCACATTCCGAAGGCTTCCAGTCTCTTACAGATGGCCTCTGTAAGGGTCCACGCTTCGACACCATATAGGAGGATACTGAATACGTAACACCGCAATAATCTGATCCTGAGGGAAACTATCAGCTGTCTAAGAACAGCCGAATTGGTGGCGTATGGGATATGATGCTCGTCTCCTGCGCAGAGTTACCTGGGTTCAATCCCCACAAAGTCGGTGCGATTTTTCGGATTCTGGGAATCGCTTGAGTATCCATCTTTCGGAGGAGATGTTAAGCCGTCGGTCCTGTCTAACAGAGATGTGTTGGACATTAAAGATCCCTTCCCTCGACACGAGAGGGGTTCGGCAAAATTCCCGTGTTAGTGAGGTGAAAGAATCCCTCGGCGTGTCATTGGCCGAAAGGCGGAAATAGAGCACGTTAAGGGAATGACAAACAAACAATGTTAAAAACTTTTTTCATGTTTGTGAATGCTCGTCTAGTTTGTTTAATTTCATGTGCCATGTCCCAATCCTTGTTTATATGGCATCCCAGGTATCTGTAAGAGACAACACGTTCTATAACTTCGTCCCCAACTAAAAGTTTCTCTTGGCAGTCTATGTGTCTTTTACTTACTGCTAGCCATTTTGTTTTTTTCGCATTCAGTTTTATTCCCATTGATTTACTGTGGTCCGATACAGATGTTACGAGGTCTGCAAATCTTTCAGGTTTATAGCCAGCAGAACTGAGCCATCAGCGTACTTTAAGTTATTGACCGTGACACCGCCAACAATTACTCCAACAGCTTTATCATCCAGAGCTTCTCTACATATTATCTTTGCATACAGGTTAAAAAGCAGTGGCGAAAGAACGCAGATCTAACGTACCCCTCCCTTTATTTCTATTTCTTCTGACATAATATTGTCCACTGTGACGGCTGACGTTTGATTCCAATATGGGTTGGCTATAATGAGGATATCAGATCTTTTAGTATGTCAACTGGCTTATTATGTTTCACGGTGTCGAAAGCCTTTCGTAATCAAGAAAACAGGCGAACACATTAACATCACGACAACGCTGTACCAGAACTTGGACACTGAAAAGGGCTTCTCTTGTTCCGAAGCCGCCTCGAAACCCAAACTGGGAATCGCTAAGGGTTTCTTCACATTTGCGATATATTCTAAGGTGTATTATCTTCAGGAGTATCTTCTGTTGATGTAAGAATATTGTCGCTTTTATCCATTAGTAAATTACTTTTGTGTTTATAGTTACCTGCCGTTTGTTTTACTTTTTATGCAAATTGAAAGTGTCGTGTTTTGCATCTAATACCTCAATGTCATGGCATCGTTCAGAGAGCCAGTTTTCCTTGGACAATTTTGTGGACAGTTACTTTTAAAAGTTCTTCTCAAATCGATTAATTCCAGTATGTCATCGGTCGTCCAAGGTTGCCTCTTTTTCGTTGTGTTTTGTGCTAAATGTTTATCTACAACCTGCCTTACAGCTGTTTCAAATCGTTCCCATGTTCTATATGTTGTTGACCTTCACCTTTTATGCTTGTAAGATTTTTACTGAGTTCATTCTTGACTACTAACTTTAGTGTTGGATCCTTTAACTTTTGTATTTCTAGTTGGTATGTTTTCTGACCTTTATCAATTCTTTTCTACCGAATGTTTACGGAAACTAGGTTGTGGTCAGTGTATACGTCGACACCAGGGTACGTTTTCGCATTCCTGAATTTTTTGTTCACAAGAATATAATCAATTTGGTTTTTCACGTTTTTATCTGCATTAAAGTTCAAAGTGTAGAGACGTCAGGGATGTTGCTTAAACAAGGTGTTAGTTATAAGCAGTTGTTGGAAGAATTAATAAATCCCTGGCCCACAAATTTTGGGAAATGATGAAATTCTTCCAGAGAATGAGATACGTTTCCAACAAGATGATGCTGCCGCACATTTTGATGTTCGTATGCGACAATACTTGGATTCAAATTTTCCAGGTTGGTGGATTGGCAGAAGAGGAACAGTTGAGTGGCCAGCCAGGTCATCTGATTTGAGTTCTTTAGATTTCTTCTCAAGGGGTAATCTTAAATCGAGTTTATGCTTTACAATCTGAAAACTTGCAAGAGCTGCGAAGAAAAATCTTCTCCGAATGCTGACTTTTGATACTAGTTCTTCAAAATGTTGGATGAGAATTCGAAAATCGTTTGTATTTTAATTTGGTTTCGAGCATTGTCAAGTTTTTGTTTGAAAACAAATTTGTGTTGTGTTTCAACTATTTGTATGTTATTAAACGTTCATAAAGATAAAATTTTTGAATAGAAAATTGAAAGATCTTCCGAAAGACATGTCACTCGATCTATTTCCCAATTAAGAATTTCAATTTAGTATCTGCTGTTAAGGGGTTGATTTCACATGGTCCCCCTCCAATCAACATTCAACGTGTCTCAGCTTTTTCCTCTACAATCTTTCTTCCTTGACACAGCAGCTCTATCGAGACTTGGCTAGTTTTTAACAGAATGATTTTGGTGGGATACAGCTTTTCCTGAATCTCTCTCGAATCAGCCTTCTTTCTCGAGATGAATCTGCACGAATCTATCCTAGAATACAAGCAAATTGTATTCAATTTTGTGGACAGTTACTTCTAAAAGTTCTTCTCAAATCGATTAATTCCACTATGTCATCGGTCGTCCAAGGTTGCCTCTTTTTCGTTGTGTTTTGTGCTAGATGTTTATCTCCAACCTGCCTTACAGCTGTTTTAAATCGTTCCCATGTGTGTTCTATATGTTGTTTACCTTCACCTGTTATGCTTGTTAGTTGTTTACTGAGTTCATTCTTGACTACTATCTTTAGTGTTGGATACTTTAACTTTTGTATTTCTAGTTGGTATGTTTTCTAACCTTTAACAATTCTTGTCAGCCGAATGTTTACAAACGCTGCTACTAGGTTGTGGTCAGTATATACGTCGACACCAGGGTACGTTTTAGCATTCCTGAATTTTTGTTCACAAGAATATAATCAATTTGGTTTTTCACGTTTTTATCTGCATTGGAGTTCCAAGTGTAGAGACGTCAGGGATGTTGCTTAAACAAGGTGTTTGTTATATGCAGTTGTTGGAAGAATTAATAAATCTCTGGCTTACAAATTTTGGAAAATGATGACATTCTTCCAGAGAACGAGATACGTTTCCAACAAGATGATGCTGCCGCACATTTTGATGTTCGTATGCGACAATACTTTGATTCAAATTTTCCAGGTTGGTGGATTGGCAGAAGAGGAACAGTTGAGTGGCCAGCCAGGTCATCTGATTTGAGTTCTTTAGATTTCTTCTCAAGGGGTAATCTTAAATCGAGTTTATGCTTTACAATCTGAAAACTTGCAAGAGCTGCGAAGAAAAATCTTCTCCGAATGCTGACTTTTGATACTAGTTCTTCAAAATGTTGGATGAGAATTCGAAAATCGTTTGTATTTTAATTTGGTTTCGAGCATTGTCAAGTTTTTGTTTGAAAACAAATTTGTGTTGTGTTTCAACTATTTGTATGTTATTAAACGTTCATAAAGATAAAATTTTTGAATAGAAAATTGAAAGATCTTCCGAAAGACATGTCACTCGATCTATTTCCCAATTAAGAATTTCAATTTAGTATCTGCTGAGGGTAGGGGTTGATTTCACATGGTCCCCCTCCAATCAACATTTAACGTGTCTCAGCTTTTTCCTCTACAATCTTTCTTCCTTGACAAAGCAGCTCCATCGAGACTTGGCTAGTTTTTAACAGAATGTTTTTGGTGGGATACAGCTTTTCCTGAATCTCTCTCGAATCAGCCTTCTTTCTCGAGATGAATCTGCACGAATCTATCCTAGAATACAAGCAAATTGTATTCAATTTTGTGGACAGTTACTTCTAAAAGTTCTTCTCAAATCGATTAATTCCACTATGTCATCGGTCGTCCAAGGTTGCCTCTTTTTCGTTGTGTTTTGTGCTAGATGTTTATCTCCAACCTGCCTTACAGCTGTTTTAAATCGTTCCCATGTGTGTTCTATATGTTGTTTACCTTCACCTGTTATGCTTGTTAGTTGTTTACTGAGTTCATTCTTGACTACTATCTTTAGTGTTGGATACTTTAACTTTTGTATTTCTAGTTGGTATGTTTTCTAACCTTTAACAATTCTTGTCAGCCGAATGTTTACAAACGCTGCTACTAGGTTGTGGTCAGTATATACGTCGACACCAGGGTACGTTTTAGCATTCCTGAATTTTTTGTTCACAAGAATATAATCAATTTGGTTTTTCACGTTTTTATCTGCATTGGAGTTCCAAGTGTAGAGACGTCAGGGATGTTGCTTAAACAAGGTGTTTGTTATATGCAGTTGTTGGAAGAACTAATAAATCTCTGGCTTACAAATTTTGGAAAATGATGACATTCTTCCAGAGAACGAGATACGTTTCCAACAAGATGATGCTGCCGCACATTTTGATGTTCGTATGCGACAATACTTTGATTCAAATTTTCCAGGTTGGTGGATTGGCAGAAGATGAATAGTTGAGTGGCCAGCCAGGTCATCTGATTTGAGTTCCTTAGATTTCTTCTCAAGGGGTAATCTTAAATCGAGTTTATGCTTTACAATCTGAAAACTTGCAAGAGCTGCGAAGAAGAATCTTCTCCGAATGCAGATTTTTGATACTAGTTCTTCAAAATGTTGGAAAAGAATTCGAAAATCGCTGGTAACTTAATTTGATTTCTAGCATTGTCAAGTATTCGTTTGAAAACAAATTTGTGTTGTGTTTAAACTATTTGTATGTTATTGAACGTTCATAAATATAAAATTTTTGAATAGAAAATTAAAAGATCTTCCGAAAGACACTCGATCCACTTTCCCAATAAAGAATTTCAATTTAGTATCTGCTGAGGGTAGGGGGTTGATTTCACATGGTCCCCCTCCAATCAATATTTAACGTCTCAGCTTTTTCCTCTACAATCTTTCTTTCTTGACAAAGCAGCTCCATCGAGACTTGGCTAGTTTTTAACAGAATGTTTTTGGTGGGATACAGCTTTTCCTGAATCTCTCTCGAATCAGCCTTCTTTCTCGAGATGAATCTGCATGAATCTCTTCTAGAATACAAGCAAATTGTATTCAATTTTGTGGACAGTTACTTCTAAAAGTTCTTCTCAAATCGATTAATTCCAGTATGTCATCGGTCGTCCAAGGTTGCCTCTTTTTCGTTGTGTTTTGTGCTGGATGTTTATCTCCAACCTGCCTTACAGCTGTTTTAAATCGTTCCCATGTGTGTTCTATATGTTGTTTACCTTCACCTGTTATGCTTGTTAGTTGTTTACTGAGTTCATTCTTGACTACTATCTTTAGTGTTGGATACTTTAACTTTTGTATTTCTAGTTGGTATGTTTTCTAACCTTTAACGATTCTTTTCAGCCGAATGTTTACAAACGCTGCTACTAGGTTGTGGTCAGTATATTCGTCGACACCAGGGTACGTTTTAGCATTCCTGAATTTTTTGTTCACAAGAATATAATCAATTTTGTTTTTCACGTTTTTATCTGTATTGGAGTTCCAAGTGTAGAGACGTCAGGGATGTTGCTTAAACAAACTGTTTGTTATATGCAGTTGTTGGAAGAATTAATAAATCTCTGGCTTACAAATTTTGGAAAATGATGGCATTCTTCCAGAGAACGAGATACGTTTCCAACAAGATGATGCTGCCGCACATTTTGATGTTCGTATGCGACAATACTTTGATTCAAATTTTCCAGGTTGGTGGATTGGCAGAAGAGGAATAGTTGAGTGGCCAGTCAGGTCATCTGATTTGAGTTCTTTAGATTTCTTCTCAAGTGGTAATCTTAAATCGAGTTTATGCTTTACAATCTGAAAACTTGCAAGAGCTGCGAAGAAGAATATTCTCCGAATGCTGCCTTTTGATACTAGTTCTTCAACATGTTGGATGAGAATTCGAAAATCGTTTGTATTTTAATTTGGTTTCGAGCATTGTCAAGTTTTTGTTTGAAAACAAATTTGTGTTGTGTTTCAACTATTTGTATGTTATTAAACGTTCATAAAGATAAAATTTTTGGATAGAAAATTGAAAGATCTTCCGATAGACATGTCACTCGATCTATTTCCCAATTAAGAATTCCAATTTAGTATCTGCTGAGGTTAAGGTGTTGATTTCACACGGTCCCCCTCCAATCAACATTCAACGTGTCTCAGCTTTTTCCTCTACAATCTTTCTTCCTTGAAAAAGCAGCTCTATCGAGACTTGGCTAGTTTTTAACAGAATGTTTTTGGCGGGATACAGCTTTTCCTGAATCTCTCTCGAATCAGCCTTCTTTCTCGAGATGAATCTGCATGAATCTATCCTAGAATACAAGCAAATTGTATTCAATTTTGTGGACAGTTACTTCTAAAAGTTCTTCTCAAATCGAAGGAGGTTATTGTACATATCATTTGCAACAAAAAGTCGAATAACACTTTTTCGAAAAGTTTTTAGTTACTTTCTTATTGAATATTTCTTGATTAAAATTGTTGTGTTTTTTCCCATAAATGGGGAATGTCTCCGTTATTATTCTAGCCACATAAAATTTAGATATACTATCGGAAAGAACACTAAATTTCCTATAAGAAAAGTATGTATACGTGTTAGAAAAATGGTTTTTACTGGGTGTTGCTGCAACACATGACGACTTTGTTAAAGCCGCATGAAGTTGGTAAGCAGATTTTCTGGTCGAGTCTCGCTGGTAGATTTCTTTTCGGCTGCGGTCACCCGGTTCTCATCCATGTTTCGGGCATATTCATGGGAATTTGGACCAAGTTTTAGGTCCATACCGTGCATAATTAATAATAATGCTGATATCCCTTCATTGAAAACACAAGCAGCGATTAATGCAGCATTTTGAACGATTATCGACCCAGCTGGAAGTATTTTGGGAGTAATTTTCCAAATCAATTGATTGAAACTTTCATTGTTATTTTGTGTAAATCCTCCAACACACCGATCCAGAAGCTCATCCTTACTCAGGTCTTCATAAATTGGTTTCATTGCAGTCAAAACATCATCTGGTAATGGAGTATATTGGTGTTTGAACGATGAGAGAGTACCTGATGCTGATGCTCGCTGCCAGGTGCACCACGTGTCTGGATCTTCAGGGCAATTTTGATGCTGCGGGTTTTTGTCTGTAGAACTGTAGTGGTAGTAAGTTGCCCATATCGCATCCCTCATTTTATCAGCTGAATCACTGTTTCTTCTTATCGCTAAGCCGTAATATACAGTTAATTTGTCAATCAATTTACTAGTCAATTTACCTTTACCAGAAAGAATTTTTTTTTGAGTTTTTTTGCCATTGACTATTTTTTCCTCAACAGTTTTCTTCACTAAATCACGCAACCGGGTTCCCATCCTCTTCTGTACGTGGCCAACGCATTCTTTCTTGTTGACAACAAAATTTTCACCATAAGGTTTGGCTTTGAGAATACCAGAGTATGTTTTAGAATCTCCATCTCCTATATAATTTACGTACCTCAAGCCATGTTTTACAATAGAACGTTTAAATATTTCAATAATTGAAGATACTTCCATGTTTCCAGATGCTCCAGTGTGATTGGCGTAGTACATTGTTCATTTTGATGTGTTCTTCTTTCCACTCTTCAAATTCTGCCGTATCTAATTTTTTTTCCAAGACTCACATAGTTTACAGTATGAACATTTAACAATGACATCCAAGACTTTTCCTGAGTGATATCCGATTAGAGAACTGACACCATAAAGTGATGCAAAACCACGCTTTTTCCACGTCCCATCACCGGAGACAGACACATCTGTCGTATCTTCCATGTTGTTTGCTAAACTTGTCAATTGCTTTTCCTCTGTAGCAGCAGAGGAGAACAGTTTCTCAGTAACTATGGTAATACATTCATGTATTTTATTAATATAAAAGTCGTATGTTGATTGATTCAAAAAGGAGCTGCTTAGATCCATCAAACCGCAAAACTTCTTGCATCCAGCAAGACCCAAACCCAATACTCGCATAACAAAAATGAACCGCCGATTTAGTTCATACATTCTGCCAATTTGTTGACATGATAAAATATATTTTGGCATACATCGTTCACATTCTACCACAAGTTTAAATCCCAGACCGAATTTGGAGCATTGTTTAAAATTTACTTTTCCATTACAAAATTTTTCTTCACCTCCACTTTCAATAATGTTTGAACACCGTACAAAACACGAAAGTGTAGAAAAAACCAGAGCAAAGTCAATGATCGAATATTGTAGCGTGGCTTCCTCTGGCACGTGCTGTTTGTCATCGCCTTTTAATTTTTTTGCCGACGTACTCGTGAAAGAATTATCATCTACCTCAGGATTTTTTGGATTAAACGATTGTTTCCTCTTCTTAAGTCTATCTTTTCTACGAACACCTTCCGTTATCTGGGTTCTAGACACTTTAAACGGCATTTTTTATCGAATAAAATTCACAACAAACACTTATAAACTCAAAATGAACTTCGTAGTTTAACGAGAAATCACCAAATGAAATATTTTCCAGTAGTTTACCTTATTATAAAGAAAAAAAGGGACAATAATTACGGCTAACAATAGATGAGCTGCAGCTGCGCTATACCTATTGCGCCCTCAGCCTATACCTGACCTCAAGCGTCCACCTTTTCAAGGCTGTATCTCCGAAACTATTAGTCGGATCAACTTGAAAATTTAGGACAATATTCTAGAGATGTTATAGAATTTAATAAGACAAAAAAAATTTTTCGATTTTTTGAAACCGTGAAACCCATGTAACCCCTTAAAGCCGCATGAAGTTGGTAAGCAGATTTTCTGGTCCTACAGTTTCCAAATACAGCTATTTTTTTCCAAAGATTTAACCACTTTTGGGAAATGTTAAGAGAATTTTCCTATGCTCTTATATTTCTCAGATCATCTTGTCTCACACAGTCTCGATAGATTAGGTGCCGAGCCTTTGCGCGAGCTGGCGATTCCCTGAAGAAACTTATAGTATCCTTGATGGTTGCTATTGTGTTTTTAATCTCCGGTATTTTGTTAGTATCATTCTCTACGAGATTCAATATGTGGATAAACGATGTGAGAATACTTTCTCCTGAGAATTGCCTGCTCTCCGCTCTCCTTACCAGCCATTGTAAAACAGCCATCGAAACCAAATCCGACACAATTTTCCTTCGAAGGTTTTGGTTGGCGATGAAGTTGTCAATTGCTTCTGCTATCGATGAGGCATCTTGGCCTTTCAGTTCTACGAAACCCATAAATTCTTCACGGATTATCTTTATCATAAAATCGCAAACCGATAGAAACCTGCTCTTTGCTAGCTATATCTGCTGTTTCGTTAGCCATAATAGCGAAAGCTCTGGCTCGTTTCACATCTGTAATAATACTATCTTTGATTACTTCACCACATAAGATTATCAATTCGTTTTGGATTTTGGGTGATATATAGGAGGAATTTTTACGACATTTCTCTAAATGTTCTTGCTGAAGCGGTTGAAATTTTGTGGTACTGACTATCAAGATGTTTTCGACAGTCTTCATGACTATCTTTGAACCTCAAATGCAGTTTTACTATGGAGGAAATAACACACACTGTTTGCAAAAAGCACCCTTCAGGCTACTTGAATAAACTAGCCAAGGTGCATATTCATCTAACCAGAAGAAGTTGAATTTTTTTTTAAACTAGTCGCATCACTAGCAAAATCATAATTTTTTGGTGGAATCCAAGGGTTTTGCAACAACTTTTTTCTCATTTCTGTCGTTAGCTCAGAAGCTCTCTCAACATAATAGCCAATGTCACTTTCAGAAAAGTTTTCTTGTATCTTTAGTCCTGATGAACTCTGAACCTGTGGATGAACTCAGGAGTACAATTATTTTTTTCAGCTGCCCCACTCTGATTTAATTGTTTCTATTTATGGTGTGAACCCTCGTTGGGTACGCCCTCAGGCCAGACTGGTCGTTCA
Organism: Cryptolaemus montrouzieri; assembly: GCA_013387265.2. NCBI lineage: Eukaryota > Metazoa > Arthropoda > Insecta > Coleoptera > Coccinellidae > Cryptolaemus > Cryptolaemus montrouzieri. The sequence continues at coordinate 13,615,512 of JABFTP020000062.1, read as the reverse complement.
TTCAGAACTAGATATAAAGCATAACGGTGGAATCAATTAACTCCAACAAACTTCCCATACAGATGTTCTTCTGAACGACCAGAATCGCCTGGCTTATTCGTTCATATTTGATATCATTAATTAATACTTGTTTCTAATATAATTTGTTTATTAGCTCTTGTTCGCACCCTTTTAATTTTCTATCTACCTACTTATTTATGTATGTATGTATTTCAACTCTAGTTCAATGCTTGTTGTCAGCTGAAGATGGTCGAGAGACCGAAATTGCAATCCTGGATTTCAATAAACTCTGGTTATATATATATTACATCGTTTAAGTTCTTATTAACATTATGATTAACTATCTCGTAGTAACGGTGGAATCAATTAAGCATCAATCAGATTACAATAACCAGAGAACCGACGAATCCACTCCAACAAACTTCCCATACAGATGTTCTTCTGAACGACCAGAATCGCCTGGCTTATTCGTTCATATTTGATATCATTAATTAATACTTGTTTCTAATATAATTTGTTTATTAGCTCTTGTTCGCACCTTTTTAATTTTCTATCTACCTACTTATTTATGTATGTATGTATTTCAACTCTAGTTCAATGCTTGTTGTCAGCTGAAGATGGTCGAGAGACCGAAATTGCAATCCTGGATTTCAATAAACTCTGGTTATAGTATATTACATCGTTTAAGTTCTTATTAACATTATGATTAACTATCTCGTAGTAACGGTGGAATCAATTAACTATTTAAACAATAGTAACGTGGATAATCTACGTTAGATAGTATAATTATAATAATTTGAATCAGGGTCTCCAAGCTTTGAAGCCTTAGGGCCATAATATTTTTTTCGATACGTTCCAAAGGTCAAAACAATTTCAACAATTTCAACTTTTCTGCCCACCTAAGCAAACATGGGCGTTTTACATTTCAATTACTATCGATTGTGTATTCAGTATATTGTGACAAGTGGGGACATCTAGTGGCGAGTGGTAATACTATGCTGGACCTCAAGGCAAGGATTTGAAAGTAAGAACTTCCCCATAGTTGAATGAAATGAAATATAAACATCTTCAGCATAAGTTAAGTATGTTATGCTTTGATATAGACTGAGTTTTATAGAAATACCGATTTTAAGGATTATGGTATTTCAAATAGATAATTGGTCAAAAATAGATAGTGAATGTGAAAATTAATAATAAATGTTCTAACTTTCGAACGTATCGTTCATCAGATTATAAACAAATAGATTTGGATTGGCAAAATGGTTTAGTAACATCTCAATGAGATCAATTTTCTGAGTTATAAAAGTAAAGTTTCATGTCAATATTAAACTTCATAACATTTTAAATTCAAACAGTTCTCAAAGTTGTTGGAATCAGTACACAATAGCTTAATTAGGTTTCAATAATGTTATGTTTGATAAACAAATGTTGAAATCGATATTAAAGAATTTTAGTAAACGTCAAACTAATGCGTTAATCGAAAACATCTGTCGAAATCAATATAAAATAAATTAGTACACATATTATTACCAAGTTACGAAAGCAAACGTGTCTATAAATAACTCTTCAAAATAAATATTAGAAAATGTCAGTGCAGTTCTACGTTAGATCATTTGCCAAGTAAAATTGCGAAAATAATTTGAATTTGAGAAAGGATTATTTCCAACTCGAAGCCTCAGGGCACTTAGATATTTTGCATCGATACTTCAAAGCAATTGGTGAAAAGCAAAAGTTTGGGTCTGTGATGCAGGTACTATCTATTTCGGCTACCCACTAACTACTACTAACAGGTGGTATGTTTGAGAGTTTCCGCATTGGTTCGAGAAAGTTCTGGTTCTGACTGGTTCACTTCTAGATGGTAGTAATTGCATAGGTATAAAAAGGCTAGCGGCGCCATTGCGAATTAATTTGCGTGGAAAAGGCGAAGGAAGCGAAACTGCCTATTGTGAAATAAAGTAACACCCTTGCATAAGTGAGAGTATTTTGATTAGACTTGTTTTATGTTTAATTTATTAGTATGGAAAAGAAGTCAAAAATAGACAGTGAATGCAGAAAATTCCAAAATTGCGTCAAAGGCTGTAGAAAATGATTCAAAACCATTAGTCTCAAATTGTATCATTCATCAACAGTCCATGTGCCGAAAAAGTTTGGATTTTTCTGAAGTTCTAAAACCAGTCATATCAGTTGTTAACTTCATCAGATCCACAGGACTGAATCACCGACATTCCGCGAGTTTATTGAAGAGATTGGAGAAAATGACTTGCCGTATCATTCTACCGTACGTTGGCTTAGTTGCGGAAAAGTTCTGAAGCGTTTTTGAACTTCGAGCAGAGATCGAAATTTTTTCGAATGAGAAGCATCGCCCTTGTGCCGATTTAGGAAACAGTGAATGGCTGTGGAAATTAGCATTCTATGTTGATTTGACAAATCATATGAGCGAACTAAATTTGAGATTGCAAGGAGAAAACCAGCATCTCCCTGGTTTTTACACCAATATCAAAACGTTCAGGCAGAAAATAATACTATTTCAATCGCAATTACGTAAAAAATGTTTCACACATTTCAAAACATGTGAAATATTTAGCCACACTACAGAGACTGAATTTCCCGTCGATTTTGTAGTCGAAACTTTGAGTGCTTCGAAGATAAATTTCGATTCTCGTTTCTCAGACTTTGATGTGATTGCGAATGAAGTTGGGCTTTTTCAAAATCCTTTTTATTCTGCCGTTGAGACCCTGGCTCCGGAAGTCCAAATGGAAGTTATTGATTTAAAGTGCAATGACATGTTTAAGAACAAATATCAAAATTCATCTTAATTGGAATTTTACAAGAGTCTTCCACTGGTATAATTTGATAATTTGCATAATTTTGCTCGTGGGTTGTTTTCTGTATTCGGTACTACGTACTTGTGTGAGAAAACGTTTTCCAAGATGAAGTACACAAAGAATGTGACAGATCTAAATTAACTGATGAGCATCTTAAATCTTTTCTAATAATTGGTACAAGTAAAATTAATCCATAACTACAAACAATTGTCGCTGGAAAATCACAATAACATAAATCTCATTAGTGTTTTTTTTAGTGTGATTGATTTCATATTAATTATTTGTTAGAATATGCTTAAGCTGAGATACTTAAGCTTAGGTTTCTGCGTGATAATTTCTGTCGTAAAGTTTTACCTTGCAAGTAAACAAAACCGATTAATTATCATTCAACAACAGTAAAACATTGCCTGTCGTGAGCCAGATTGATGATACTAGTCTTAAGTTGTCGCGGGTCATAGTTTGGAGATCCCTGATTTAAACTAACCTATGAAATTATCAAAACAAAATATTGGCTAGTAGCGCCGCTCTGAAAACTTTGCAAATTATAGATCTGTATTTATTTACTCTAATGCCAACATTTGAATTGTGGAGGCCGTTACTTGATGTAGATCCATGATATAAATGAGATAAAAAACACAAGGTTTAACTTTAATCTACACTTTATTTGAAAAAATTCGACGACGTTTCGCTGACACAGCAGCTTTATCAAGAATGAAAAACAGAATGAAGAGTATGGTATTATAAACAAATCGTAGAACAAGTTGGATGAATAACAGGAAAATCCACACCGAGCCATTGTACAGTTAGTATGAAAGGTAATAAAAACTAATTAAACAAGTTAAGTAGGGGTGAGTAATTCACATCTACCTGTTCATTCAAAAGCTTGTCCGAATGTTTGTATCTATTTATTTCTAATGCTTCTAGGAGATCTAATTTTGAACTCTTTGATTTTATATGTAATATGTCAAAGTTTTTATTGAATGAATGGTTTTCTTTTATTAGGTGGTTTGAATAATTTGAATCAGATTTATTTTTATCGAAGCTACGTTTATGTTCAGATGTTCTTATGCCAAAACTCCTATAGGTCCTACCGATATAAATTTTATCACAAGAACCGCTATTGAGTTTATAGATTCCTGATTTACTTGATTTTTCAACACGAGATTTATTATTTTTAATATGTTTACCTAAGTTATTAGAAGTTTTGAAAGTTATATTAAGATTTTGTTTGACGAGAAAGGATTTAATATTTGTACTTGCAGAACCGCAGAATGTTAAACTGTTGAATATTTTATAGTCTTTATGAATAGGATATATTTCATTTATTGCTTTCTGATACAGTTTTTACGAATGATTAGATCTATCATATCCGGATTATATGAATTATTAATGGCTATCTGTTTGATGATGTTTAACTCTTTATTATAATCTTCTACTGATATAGGTAAATTGAGTAACCGATGTACCATGCTGTTTAAAGCTGCAACTTTGTGTTGAATTGGATGTAATGAGTAGTTATGTATAATTGTATCAGTATGTGTTGGTTTACGAAAGACCGAAAAAACATGATTATTATTTTGTTTAGTGATTTTTAAGTCCAAAAATTAATGGAATCGTTCTGTTCAATTTCTATCGTGAATTTAATGTTCAAATGGATGGAATTAATGAAATTAAGAAATAAGTCTAATTGACGAGTAGTTCCAATGAAACATACTAAGATGTCGTCAACATATCTATACCAATAAAGAAATTTGGAAATGAGTGGATGTGTATGAATTTTCTGTTCAATATTATTCATAAAAATCTCTGCTAAAAGTGGACTTAAAGGATTTCCATGATCAAACCATTTTCACTACTGTAATAGATGTTGTTGAAAGAAAAATAATTTTGTTCAATGCAAACGTCCAACAGATTCAATATTTCTGATTTAATTATGTGGTTAACATGATTCGAATTCAACATGTTTTCGATTAATATTTCGACATCACCTGGAGGAACACTTGGGTCTTTCGTAAACCAACACATACTGATACAATTATACATAACTACTCATTACATCCAATTCAACACAAAGTTGCAGCTTTAAACAGCATGGTACATCGGTTACTCAATTTACCTTTATCAGTAGAAGATTATAATAAAGAGTTAAACATCATCAAACAGATAGCCATTAATAATTCATATAATCCGGATATGATAGATCTAATCATTCGTAAAAACTGTATCAGAAAGCAATAAATGAAGTATATCCTATTCATAAAGACTATAAAATATTCAACAGTTTAACATTCTGCGGTTCTGCAAGTACAAATATTAAATCCTTTCTCGTCAAACAAAATCTTAATATAACTTTCAAAACTTCTAATAACTTAGGTAAACATATTAAAATAATAAATCTCGTGTTGAAAAATCAAGTAAATCAGGAATCTATAAACTCAATTGCGGTTCTTGTGATAAAATTTATATCGGTAGGACCTATAGGAGTTTTGGCATAAGAACATCTGAACATAAACGTAGCTTCGATAAAAATAAATCTGATTCAAATTATTCAAACCACCTAATAAAAGAAAACCATTCATTCAATAAAAACTTTGACATATTACATATAAAATCAAAAAGTTCAAAATTAGATCTCCTAGAAGCATTAGAAATAAATAGATACAAACATTCGGACAAGCTTTTGAATGAACAGGTAGATGTGAATTACTCACCCCTACTTAACTTGTTTAATTAGTTTTTATTACCTTTCATACTAACTGTACAATGGCTCGGTGTGGATTTTCCTGTTATTCATCCAACTTGTTCTACGATTTGTTTATAATACCATACTCTTCATTCTGTTTTTCATTCTTGATAAAGCTGCTGTGTCAGCGAAACGTCGTCGAATTTTTTCAAATAAAGTGTAGATTAAAGTTAAACCTTGTGTTTTTTATCTCATTTATCTAATGCCAACATTGATCGATACACTCGTTCCCCAGATAGTTCAATCCCTTTAGCGCGGACACCCTGTATACGCTTCCGACAAATTTTCTAGGCACAATTGCGGATTAACTGAGCTAATAATAGTTAAGGAGCAGTTCCGCTAGTTTTCATCCTTTTTTACTTGTAGACTGAATTAAATGTCGAGCGCTGCAAGTTTTCCGTGAAATATACGACAATAAAACAAACATATATTCAAATTCCGAAAAGATGAACCTGCCAGTTATTCGAAAACAGATTTATTCGTTGAGATTATTCGCAGACCTCATAATAGGCTAATAATGTGTGATAAAAAGCAGCACACGATTTACTATTCACTTTTGCATCTGTTGAAACAGCATAAATTACTTGTAAACCGAAGTGAATGGATGAAATTATATCTTCACACATCTTATTCACTGACGTCAACAGTGACATTGAAGTTTCCTAACATTCTTTTTAATTAGAAGCGTATCATATTCATACTTTTGATAAGTACCAGCTAAGCATCCATTTCCAGACTGTATTGCACGCAACTAGTCTTCCAGCTGGGGATTCGTTAATATTGCAGATGTTTAATAATTAAAACAACATGAGCTTTTTCGGTGTTTTCGAAGTCTAATTCCCAAATGAAAGTCGGAATCGTGTTCTAATTCGAAAAAAGTACGCATTTTCATCCCTCCGATATTAAACATTCACGTCAACGCTGTTTTCCATCCTCGAGGCAATTGGAGTGAATTTCTGCAAAACGTTCCCTAAACCATTCTTTCGAGCATATCGAATAATCGGAAGTCGCGTGGTGTTGAATCACGCGAAAATGGTGGCTATTATTTTTTTGGATTTCATACTCATACATAAATATTTTAGTATCTCATAGTTGTCCGTTAGGCTGTCTGTCCATTAACCAAGTATCACGACCGGGACAGGTTTGACCCCTTCAAATTTTAGTCATACTACCTAAACATAGAGAGCGGTTTATGCGATTCTGTCTAATCTGTCGCCTAGAAACAATATTGTTTATTTATTGTTTGCCTTTTGATATGTTTTCTTCGTGTCGGGTCAAATTTGACCCTGTCATGGCTTGAATATCACAAAATTGTTTGGGAAATTAAATTAAACTCGCAAATGTTAACAAATTAAGCTGGAAAATAAAGTGGAAGATATTATGAGATATTGGTTAGACAGGGTAGTAAATTTTCGGACCAGGCAAGTGAACGTAATGACCGTTAGACGAAATCGGAACAGGAAGAAGATGACGAAAATAACACTGGTCTACAATGGTTTTGTTGCCCTAGATATGAAAATAATTTTGGGCCTATTTATGCACACAATTCGTGAAACTATCAATGATTTTGTAGGATTTGCTCTGATTTCTTTTTAAATCTTTATTTTCATTTTACATGACAAAATCGTAAAACAAGAAACAAAATAACAGATATATTTATAATGTCAGTTATCGACCTTGATACCTTGATACCTTGATACCTTTCTTCCAACACTTTTAGATCTTGATGAAACCGCTCTCCTGTTCCTCACTATAATTTCCTAAATTATCCGGAAATTTATCTAGATGATTGCGGAGATAGTGTAACTTAATACTCATATTTGCTCCTAAAGTCTGAAAGTTTGTCAGCATATTTTGCACAATTTCTTCATAATTTGCTGCTTTATGGTTACCTAGGAAATTTTCGACAACCAACACAAAACTTTTCCAAGCTTTACTTTCCGGAACAGTCATAACTTTGATAAAATCTGAGTCTTTCATCAATTGCCGTATTTGAGGACCATCAAATATTCCACCTTTCAATTTTTCCATACTAAGCTTCGGAAATTTTCTGCAAATGTAATTAAAACAATTTCCGTCTTTGTTCAACGCTTTTACAAATTGCTTAATCATACCTAACTTAATATGTAATGGTGGAAGTATGATTTTGTCTCTGCTCACCAGCGGCTCCTTATTACGTTGGCTTTACCGACAGTTAAAGAATTTCTTACAGGCCAAACATCTTGTTCCCAATGAAGTTGCTTTGCTCTACTATCCCACATACAAATAAAGCAAGGGTATTTTGTATATCCACTTTGTTGGCCAAGTAAAAATTAACCATTTTAAATCCACACAGATCGGCCATTGATGCTCAGTATTTAATTTTCTCTAAAACTAATTTTACATTTTCATATTCTTCTTTGAGTTTCGTTGAATGGGCAATTGGAATTGATGCAAATTTATTTCCATTGTGCAATAAGACGCATTTTAAACTTCTTTTGCAACTATCAATAAAAAGGCGCCATTCAGTAGATTTGTACTCTTTTAAACCCATGTCTATAAGCAGCTTCGCGATATCATTACAATACACTAATCCTTCATTTTCACTAAAAATTGTAATAACTCTTTTCTCGCGTTCTGTATGTTGTAATTGTTACTGTTGGTGCCAATAAATTTTTTCTTTCAATCTTGAGGCTAACAGTTTTGATCCTTGTTTTGATAAATTGAGAGCACGTATTAAATCACTGAGTTCATTTTGAGAAAATAACTTTGGCGTAAATGTTTCACCTTCCATTCACTTCCACTAGTAGATGGTCCCGATTTCTGTGAATTTGGTAACATCATTGTTTCTGAGGGCATGCGAATTACTTTTGAAATGTATATGGGCCGAGGGAGATTTTCACTGTGTAGAACCGGACATTTCGTAGACTGTAAGTCTGGGTATCTCCACGTTTGATTTCGATTAAAACCTTTAACATCTACTACGCAAAAGTAACAATCATCTAAATGATTCGTAGGCTCCATCCAGATCATAGGAATACCAAAGTCTAATCTAGAACGTTCACCTTTTTCCACAACCGTAAAGACTCAACACAGGACTTACAAACTTTATTAGGAACCCATGGTTTACCTAATTTGTCCATTTTGAAACCAAAGTATTCAACATAAGTCTCCTTGACAAAGTCTGTGATATTTCTTTTTGTTTTTTGGTATATAAGCACCGCAAATATAACAAATTAAATCACTACAATATTTACACTTTCTTCGTGACGAACTCATATTTTAGACTAGAAGACAAATATATAAGAATGGACATTCAGTAATTGAAACAAAATATTAATCCATGACACTTTATCCAGATTTACGTGTATATGTACTTCAATATTGTCAAATAACTGAGATCTCAGCTGTTCTGTGGAGCAAGGGGTCTGAGAGTGGGAATCAGGTGATGTTTGTATGCGCGAAAAAGTTGCGCAGAAGCCTAATCATGACTGGAAAATTAAATTTTATTTCTAACAAGCTTATAATTGTTCAAAATATAAGAAATGCAAAAATCATGAAAATACGAGCACATTGAGAACTTTCATGAATATATTCGTAATCTGGGCACTTGAAAACATAAGAATTTGCGATGATATCCAGGGCAACTATAAAAAAAAATTTTTGTAGAGCTGTGTAATGAAAGTGGGTTGGAAAGTAACACAGTAACAATAAAAGGACAGCGATGAAAGACTTAACGATACAGGTAATTTCATTAGATATTTTTATGGAAAAAAGATTTAAATGGGCTAAAACTACTCCTGATACTTGCCGAACACACTGGCATAATTTGATAAGCTGGGAGTTATTGGCGAGAACACCAATCCGTGCTGTAAAACCGTCAACACCAATGCATGCTTGGCAGTGTCTTATTGGTGATGATATATTTTTTTCAATGCGCGTTTCCCAGGAATAGACGAACCTGTTACACCACATGAGTGGGCGCCTGGGAAGAATTGAGGTTAGGTTTACTCGCTTCTTGAAGAGGTCCAAATTGTAGAATGTTGGGAAGATGTTGGACGGAAGCGAGTTCCACAGCTCACCGGCCCTGTAAACGAAGGAATTCTTATAGAGAGAGGTTCGAGGGGTCGTTAAATGTACCGCCATATGATAAGAACTCCTTGCCAGTCTAGTGTTGCGGCAAAACATGATTTTTTCCGGAACAAGGTCTTTCAGCTCCTTGAAGCATCTTCCGTTGGAGATCGTGGGTGATATCTGGGTGATCGACGAGGCGCACAGCCCGTTTTTGCACACTATCCAACATCCGCAACGAATGTTCGGGCGCAGATCCCCATACATGGGAACAATATTTCGAATCTCCGCCTTATATAGCAGTAACAGCTGAGATGACGTGAAGTATCGCTTGGCTCTGAAAAGAAAACTAAGTTTAGCTGATGCCGACTTAGCTATTGCTGATACATATTCACGCCAGTAAAACCCGGAGTTGACCGTTATTCCGAGAAGGTGCATCGAATCTTTGGATGCAATTTGTTGGCCTTGCATATTTAGAGGAGGTTCTCCAGCATGGACCTTTCTAGAAAACGTAGTTGCTTGCGTCTTGCTCGCGTTGATGCTCACCAGGTTCAATATATATGCTGAATTAGCGTTTTTTTTTGGTGGAAATGAAATACTAATTTTGACCACCGTTCTGTCAATTGCGTCGGAATAGAAGTACTGCTTAGTCAATGTGTGTCCTATCGATGAAAACAAATGGTAATCGGAAGCGGCCAAGTATAGTGAATATGACGGGCGAGGTTGCAGCTCCCAGCCAAGTACTTCAATTGCATCCTGAACGAAATTACTTTGCCGTGTCTCCTGGCCCATTCTGGTCGTTTTTCGTTTAATGCATGGTTCAAATTGATCAAACAGTTTCATCAGGTTTTAGAAGCTTATGATAAACCACACCCTTCTGATTCCACCAAACACAGAGTGTTCCTTCTTATCGAATCGATCTGGTTTTGCTGTCGATGTTGATGGTTGTCCCGGTTTAAACTCATGGTTTTCTCCGTGTAGGATTCTTAACCTAAATCTGTTCTTCATCGTTAGTGACAATTCGATCCAAAACTGATTTTCTCTCGTGTCTGAAGCATAATGTGTATTTTATCGGTTTTCCTTTGTCTTTCATTCAGTTCATGTGACACCCATTTTCCACTCTTTTGGGTCTTTCCTATAGATTTCAAACGGTTCGAAATTGCTTGTTGTGCATAATTTAACATGGCTACCATTTGCTTTTGACTCAAAGTACCATTTTCATCCAATATTGCTTGCAGTTTGGTGTTCTCAAACATTGTTGGTGTTCTTCCACGTTCTTCATTTCTCATATCAAAATCATTATTTCTCAACCGTTAAAACCATCTTTTGCATGTCTCTTCTGATAAAGCATGAGCACCATATGCCTTGACCAGATTCTCTACAGCACTCTTCTTCAAATGGAAACAAAAAATTAATGCTTTCCTTTCTAATCATCCGGTACAAAATTTGACATTATCAACAAAATAAAAAAATATGATGTTGTTTGTTCAATGACTGTAAGGTTATTGAAAGTTTGACAGATGTCATGTCAACCAAACAGAAGAAAATTAAGGGTCGTTCACAAAAAATATTCCCTACCAACACATTCGTACAGGGTGGGGCGTGGCTAACTCCCACTTTTCAAAAATTCACTGCACAAGAACGGGAGGTGCTAGAGTGTTGGCACTGGTTTCATTTAGAAGGGCGAATCGTTTACTTTGCAGTCTTAAACATGTATTGGTTGGGTGAGCAGCGATCGTTTGTTGTTGAGACCTTTATCAAAATAAGTGAATCTGTTATCGCGACCCAGCGTGCCTTCCTCTTCTCAAAGTGTTCCCGACCGGAAAACAATCTTGGCGTGGATTCTAAAATTCCCAGCAACAGGATCTACACTAAATGTAAAGAGAATCGACCCGCCTGACACCGTCAGAACCATCGCTCGAGTGAGGGCGTCGATTGACAGGTCTCCATCGCGTTCAGCAAGCAAACAAGCTTCTGGTCTTCAGATTTCGGCTCGAACAGTGAGACGAATTTTGCATACTGATCTCGGGTTACACCCATACAAGATTATGGTTGCACACGAATTGTCCCTGACGGATTGGGGAAGGCATGTGAACTATTGTCAGGCAATACTTCAACATGTGCCTCCCACTGGGATCTTATGGACGAGTTACGAAGCTCATTTTCATCTTTCAGGGTGCGTGAATAAGCAAATTTTTCGCTACTGGGCACAAAAAACCCCCGCGAGCTTCATGAAAGACCCTCCACAGCCCAAAAGCCGCAGTTTGGTGTGCAGTATGGAAAGCAGACATCATCGGGCCTTACTTTTTTGAAGAGGGTGGCGTCATAGTTACCGTGATCTCTGACCGGTACTGTGGCATGCTTGAGAATTTTTGCGCCCGAAAATCGAGGAATTGTGTGAAACCTACGACCACCAGAGCTTCTGGTTCCAGCAAGATGGTGCCACTGCGCATACAGCCCGTCGACCACGATCAATTCTTCAGGAGATGTTTCCTGGGGAGGTTGCCTTCTTGTGGGAAACAGTTCAGTGGCCCCAGCGCTCCCCTGATTTGAGCCCCTAAGACTTTTTTCTGTAGGGCTATCTTAAGGGTGAGGTTTTTAAACATCGTTCAAGGACCATTGATGAAACATGTCTGGGACATCTGGGATTAGGAAGCCTGCAAAACCAGTCTGCTACCTTGAATGAGATTACAGACTGATCTTTTATTCAGAATGCTGTAAGTTTATTGATTGGAGTGCAGCCTCATAAAGCAATTCCAAATCAAGCTCTCTAAATTGCATAGAACGGCCTGCATGCTTTTTACTGGAGCTTTTCGCTCTACATCTACTGCAGGCATGGAACTGATACTAAGCTTTGGCCCTCTTCACCAAGTGATAAGGGAAGCAGCTAGAATGGCTACCTATAGATTCCATCACCTTTCCCGGAATGGAATGAAAATCGAGGACGGATTATGAAGTCTGACATAGCAATAGCCAGAACCAATGGAGCTGCTATTCTAAATCATCATTCCTAGCAGACAGGAATGGACCAACTCCAAGAATCATCTACTTGAGGGCCCCTGTTGGTCAAAACTGCAAAAAAGGTGACAAACAGTCGATCTGTTGGCGGGCTTGTGACTATTTTTAAGCAGAAATATTCACCATCGACCACTGTGCCAACCTCTTGCTTGTGGGGGATTAACAAGCAGGTCTATCTCAAGGGTGAGGTTTTTAAACATCGTCCAAGGACCATTGATGAGTTGAAAACCGCCATTGAAGAAGAAATTAAGCAGATAACCCCTGTCACTCTTGTGAAAGTCATGCGGAATTTCCATGAAAGGCTAAATATGTGTCTTGCTCGCCAGGGTCATTAGTTGGAGGATATCATTTTCAAAACTCAACTGAAAAAACTACATTATATAACCTTTCTGTCGAAATAATTTTTTTTTGTAAATATCTCGTACAGTGTTTTTACCAACCCTTTGAAACGTGGGAGTCAGCCGCGCCCCACCATGTATTTTAACGCTCATTTCATACCGTTACACCTGGTATATGCTCCTAATCAACAGAGAAATTGGTCTCCCTCCCATCAAAAATTGAAGGGTCGCAGCTTTTTCTTCCGAAATCAGTCCATCTTGAGAAAGAGGGGATGGCGAATTTTCGTTGGAACACACTGTATATGTTCGTTCAGGGTATTCCCTAGACTGAAACAGGAAGTCTATCTATACCTGTAGGCTTTGCCGAAAGGGTTTATTTCATTCGGTCCATTGATATCAACATTGAATCACTTATTGAGAATCTAGGATCTCCTTCTTCATCAATACACATTATGTTGAAAGCACTCTGAATTCCTTTTTTTGTTGAATGAAAAATATGCTTTTACGTCATTACGTTGTACAAAAATAGATTAAATATTTAAATTTTATTTGACATCGGTAATTTTACGATCACTTAAAACGTGGTTAACTTTCCATTTATATCAAAAAACATTGGCGCTGAAATTAAAATGACATAATTAAGTAGTGTATTCATTTTGTACAAATAAGAACTTCGTTTTTAATGGGGCTACCACTAAGAATTTTACTTTAAAATACTTAGAGTTTATAAACCTGTTTATTGTTGTAATATACAGGGTTAGGCAAAAGTACCGGAACGGCTAATCATCTCAGTTATTTACCGAGCGATTTTTTTGAAAATTGGTATTACTACATTGTGAAGCATAAAGAATTCAGTGTTAATACTTTGTGCTGAGAATTTCAAATATAACACCCTATATGTTTATTCATTTTTAGATTCAGAAAAAAACTTCCTTAGAAACAATCAAGAATAATGTTTTTCCTCCAATGTCGTGTTCATAAAAAAATCAAAATGACAATAAATATTATCATAATCAACATAACAGGTTGACAATTATTGTCAATTATTTGTTGAAGTTTTGATTTTTGCACGAACGAGAGAATTTTTTTCATTGAAACTATAGCAAGTGTTGAAAATGAGTTCCATTCACCTCCTGACGAAAACCTAATCGATCACTGAAATTTCTAAGAGAATTTTGCAGAAATTGTAGGGGTATCAAATTGAATTTTTTCTCTTAAGCGACGTCTTAACTTATCTGGATTGGCAAGTCGTTCTCTTTAAACTAGGCATTTCAAGTGGACTCATAAAAAGAAGTCCAGAGGCGATAAATCAGGTGACCGCGGGGGCCACTCGGTAGAACCTCTCCTACCGCTCTATCTTTCTGGAAAAACTTCATCCGGATGATTTTGAACATCTACCGCAAAGTATGGGTGGCTCCATCTTGTTGGAACCATACAATATCAGCTTGGGTTAACAGATCATTTAAATTTGGAAAAGCTGGCAGCACAATTTCATTTCTTAATAATTCCAAATATCGCTCTCCATTCAAATTCCCTTCTATAAAAAATGGACCAATTACACAGCTCTACAAAAAAAAATTTTTTTTATTGTTGCCCTGGATATCATCGCAAATTTTTATGTTTTCAAGTGCCCAGATTACGAATATATTCATGAAAGTTCTCAATGTGCTCGTATTTTCATGATTTTTGCATTTCTTATATTTTGAACAATTATAAGCTTGTTAGAAATAAAATTTAATTTTCCAGTCATGATTAGGCTTCTGCGCAACTTTTTCGCGCATACAAACATCACCTGATTCCCACTCTCAGACCTCTTGCTCCACAGAACAGCTGAGATCTCAGTTATTTGACAATATTGAAGTACATATACACGTAAATCTGGATAAAGTGTCATGGATTAATATTTTGTTTCAATTACTGAATGTCCATTCTTATATATTTGTCTTCTAGTCTAAAATATGAGTTCGTCTCGAAGAAAGTGTAAATATTTTAGTGATTTATTTTGTTATATTTGCGGTGTTTATATACCAAAAAACAAAAAGAAATATCACAGACTTTGTCAAGGAGACTTATGTTGAATATTTTGGTTTCAAAATGGACAAATTAGGTAAACCATGGGTTCCTAATAAAGTTTGTAAGTCCTGTGTTGAGTCTTTACGGTTGTGGAAAAAAGGTGAACGTTCTGGATTAGACTTTGGTATTCCTATGATCTGGATGGAGCCTACGAATCATTTAGATGATTGTTACTTTTGCGTAGTAGATGTTAAAGGTTTTAATCGAAATCAAACGTGGAGATACCCAGACTTACAGTCTACGAAATGTCCGGTTCTACACAGTGAAAATCTCCCTCGGCCCATATACATTTCAAAAGTAATTCGCATGCCCTCAGAAACAATGATGTTACCAAATTCACAGAAATCGGGACCATCTACTAGTGGAAGTGAATGGGAAGGTGAAACATCTACGCCAAAGTTATTTTCTCAAAATGAACTCAGTGATTTAATACGTGATCTCAATTTATCAAAACAAGGATCAGAACTGTTAGCCTCAAGATTGAAAGAAAAAAATTTATTGGCACCAACAGTAACAATTACAACATACAGAACGCGAGAAAAAGAGTTATTACAATTTTTCAGTGAAAATGAAGGATTAGTGTATTGTAATGATATCGCGAAGCTGCTTATAGACATGGGTTTAGAAGAGTACAAATCTACTGAATGTCGCCTTTTTATTGATAGTTGCAAAAGAAGTTTAAAATGCGTCTTATTGCACAATGGAAATAAATTTGCATCAATTCCAATTGCCCATTCAACGAAACTCAAAGAAGAATATGAAAATGTAAAATTAGTTTTAGAGAAAATTAAATACTCTGAGCATCAATGGCCGATCTGTGTGGATTTAAAATGGTTAATTTTTACTTGGCCAACAAAGTGGATATACAAAATACCCTTGCTTTATTTGTATGTGGGATAGTAGAGCAAAGCAACTTCATTGGGAACAAGATGTTTGGCCTGTAAGAAATTCTTTAACTGTCGGTAAAGCCAACGTAATAAGGAGCCGCTGGTGAGCAGAGACAAAATCATACTTCCACCATTACATATTAAGTTAGGTATGATTAAGCAATTTGTAAAAGCGTTGAACAAAGACGGAAATTGTTTTAATTACATTTGCAGAAAATTTCCGAAGCTTAGTATGGAAAAATTGAAAGGTGGAATATTTGATGGTCCTCAAATAGGGCAATTGATGAAAGACTCAGATTTTATCAAAGTTATGACTGTTCCGGAAAGTAAAGCTTGGAAAAGTTTTGTGTTGGTTGTCGAAAATTTCCTAGGTAACCATAAAGCAGCAAATTATGAAGAAATTGTGCAAAATATGCTGACAAACTTTCAGACTTTAGGAGCAAATATGAGTATTAAGTTACACTATCTCCGCAATCATCTAGATAAATTTCCGGATAATTTAGGAAATTATAGTGAGGAACAGGGAGAGCGGTTTCATCAAGATCTAAAAGTGATGGAAGAAAGGTATCAAGGTCGATGGGATTGTCACATAATGGCAGATTACTGCTGGTCTTTGAAAAGAGATCGTCCCCTGAAAAATTATAGAAGAAAAGCTCATAAAAGGCGTTTTATGGAAATATGAAATATATTTTCGACATTTTCCTCTTTATTTACTTCGATGTATCCGAATTTCTCAAAACATAACTGACATTATAAATATATCTGTTATTTTGTTTCTTGTTTTACGATTTTTGTTATGTAAAATGAAAATAAAGATTTAAAAAGAAATCAGAGCAAATCCTACAAAATCATTGATAGTTTCACGAATTGTGTGCATAAATAGACCCAAAATCATTTTCATATCTAGGGCAACAAAACCATTGTAGACCAGTGTTATGTGGTCACCGATAATACCGGCCCAAACATTAAATTTTTGTGGATGTTGTGTATGAACCTCTCTAATCCAATGTGGGTTGTCTCTCGACCAAATACGGCAATTATACCTATTTACTGTACCGTTGAGGCAGAACGTAGCTTCATCCGAGAATACGATTCTATTCAAAAAATTTGGATTCGCCATAGTCATTTGCATGATTGGTCTCTGAAAATTGTACTCTACAGTCAGGATGGTCTTCAGTAAAGCTCATGGACAAAATGAATTTTATATGGTTTCTTTTTTTCTGTTTTCAGTATCCTACAAACTGACCTCTGAGAAATATCATGATTCAAGGCAAGCTTATTTGTAGAAATATGAGGATTTTCCTCAATTACCATTAAAATGTTCAACTTTGTTTTTTCGTCAGTGGCAGACTTAGGGCGTCCTGCTCTGGTAATATCTTTCACTTGCCGATTTGCTTCATACCGCTGAATAGTTCTGCATACTGTAGATCTACTAATTTGATGATCTGGGTGAACAGTATTGAACAGACTACGAACTTCTTGGTAAGATC
Source organism: Cryptolaemus montrouzieri (assembly GCA_013387265.2). Lineage (NCBI taxonomy): Eukaryota > Metazoa > Arthropoda > Insecta > Coleoptera > Coccinellidae > Cryptolaemus > Cryptolaemus montrouzieri. The sequence continues at coordinate 13,598,088 of JABFTP020000062.1, read as the reverse complement.
GTTGTCTGTCATCATATCCGCGCATCATCAAAACCTCTATCTTCTGCTTCACTGTCTGTCAACCTGTCCCGTTGATTATTCATGCAAAAGTAATTTGATTTAGGTGATATAATTTTTATTATTTTAATTTTTCATGAACTCGACATTGAAAGGAAATGTTTTTTGTTGATTGTTTCTAAATAAGTTTTTTCTTTGAATCTAAAAATAAATAAACATATAGGGTGTTACATTTGAAATTCACATTTTTTGGTAAATTCCGAAACACTAGCGAACACAAAATATCAACACTGAATTCTATATGTTTAGCATTGTAGGGATACCAATTTTCAAAAAAATCGCTGGGTAAATAACTGAGATAATTAACCGTTCCGGTACTTTCGCCTAACCCTGTACATTTAAGTTCGTAAGTGCAGTGTTTTAATTCTGACATTTATTTTTCGTAATCTCTGACCAAAGAGAGCGTTAAAAAGGGATTCAAGTGGAATTGTGATTTATTCTATAACTTTAATACCGTGGTTATTCCCGAAGAATAAATGGAGACACGAAAGGTATAAAGTGTAAAATGATAAATGGAATCGCACCATTATTCATGTTTATCGAAATATGTTACCTTTACTGGTTCATTATATATCAATGAATTGTATTTAATTTCAATACATTTGAAATTAGTCGAAACTGCATATATCATGAATTGATTATCACTATTTGATACGGATAATATCTCATTATCGACAATAATTTCTGCGTATCAATTCATGTACAGTTTGAAATGTTCTATGCTTGTTACGAAATTGGAATTCGTAATTATACCGCCATTTGTATTCATGTGGATTCAAACATAATGGCGTGTTTGATGATCGAAATGAAAAGAGATGGTGGTATAATATTCTGTGATTACGTTAATGAAGTAACTCCTGAAACACCACATACCCTGGTGTTTAAAAGACGATGCAAAATACATTGCTTTTATGTGAATTGCAATACCTAAAATATCTTAATTACACATGAGACGGAATGAGATCGAACAAATGAAAAGCCATGTGATCGTCTAGTACCTGAACTTGCCTCGACGTTCTTTTCTATAAAATAGGACCTTCTGTTGTGTTTACATCCTCCATTCCAAAAGTAACCGAACTACTTTAAAAAAAGTACTACTAGTGCCATCTGTTGTAATATTGTGTCCGTCGGTAACTTTATTGACAGCTGTTGAAAATTTCATGACATTTTTTCAAACAAGAAATCAAATCACGTACTTTTCGTTTTCTTAATTCACTCTGTGGCGGAAAATCCTTTTCATAGTTCTTATGAACCGTTTTATGATGCCTCTCTAAGTTACCACGCTTAGGTATTGCAACTGACGCACGACAAATAAGACAAATGCATTTATCCTTCACCACACAAAAGAAAAATTCTTCCTCCCAATCGTTATTAAAATGATACGTTTTAGATTTATTCGCTGCACTCATTTTGTACTATTTAATAATAAACTTTGTACCGACGTAGTATTGTATTCAAGTTACAATTCAGGTTGACTACAATTCCTGCAGGCGAAACATTTATATCGGCGTGAACGAATGTTCGAATGTTCCCGTCAAAGGCGCCGCCCGAAATTGGTAGAAAAGCGGCAAGGATAGAAAACGCGGCTTTTATTGACAAGTACCGCGCGTTCCTTTGATAAAGCCGCTTTTTGCCGCTAGTAGAGTGTTATTTTATTTCGTAATAAATTTTTGTAGTTTAGTTACCTACTTGTTAAAATTATTTTTTTTCTTCTCGATATCTACTCAAAAAGCACACGCGATCGATCGTTTGAGCACCCCTGCTGTACGCAATTGTACGAGTGGTTCAAGCTATTCGAATCGGGTAGAAAGACCCGGAAGATCAGTCCTTCCCAAAACTGGACTATCGAAGGGAAACATTGTAAAAGTATGTGAATTAAACAATCATCGGTGAAATTTATTGAAATGTAATAAGGCAGTCCTCAAACAACTGTATATCGTATTTTGATCGAAGTGTTCCGCTTTACGAAGGTTAATTTGAAACTCATCGACTTACCAAAAATTTAATCGAATTTAGCATAGTAAAAACATCATTAAAAGTGCTCTGAAGGACTCAAACTTCTTGAAAACGATTGTGATTGGTGACGAGACGTTGTGTTTTCAGTATGAGTCCGAAACATAGCGGAAAAGTGCTGAATAGAGAGCGCTTGATGGAGATGCAATTTTCTGTATCAATGCAGAAGGCGAATACATTGATTATTAAAAAAGGTTTGTATGAAAATTAACACTGGGCTGTATATTAGATATATGATTTTAAAGGTTTCCGTCAATTATTCTATTAGCATATTAACAATACAATGTGAGTTGTTCAGCATTTTTATTCTCAGTATTATTATAATCGCGGACTTGTGCACTATCTCAGCTGCTAGCTGGATACAATTTACCTTTCCCAGATTCAGCAATCAAAGGGAATAGGCTCGATTACAATATACTTGACATAAATTTTCTTACTAACGTACATGTATTGAGAATTACAGCTTTTTGCATTTCCATATAAGTATTATTATGTAATTCTAATTTCTTAAAGCTATCATGCAAACTTTTGGGTATTAACCCAGTCGAAAAATTGATGACATGAACGATATCTATTTTATCAAGGTGCCACATCTACTTGATCTCAAAAGCAAGGTCTGTGTATTTGGACTTTTTCTCCTGGAACTTGTTCAGTGCGTTTTTATTATTCGGTATGGCGACATCCACCAGCATTGCTATTCTGGCTCTCTTATCATATACCACTATGTCTGGCCTATTTATTATACGTCTCCATTCTGTCAGTGATAACAGGCCTTTCGTAGTATAATCTGATAGAGTCATTTTCCAATACGGGCGACGGATGATACTTATAATATGGCTGGAAGGTATTCAGAAGGCCTTACTTGTGTGCAAGTTTCTGATGGATAATGTTGCACACTTGATTATGCCTGTGAAGATAGTCCGTATTGGCCAGTTGTTCGCAGCTGGACGTAATATGCTGTATAGTCTCCGATCTTATATGGCATTTTCTGCACTTGTCTGTTTGTAATGTTCCGTCCTTAATTATAAATTTTTTGTAGTTGTTTGTAGCGATCACTTGGTCTTGGATGGCCATAAGGACTCCTTCTGTTTCCGCGAATACTTCTCCTTTCATCAACCATTTGTTGGAAGCTTCTTTGTCGATGTGTGGTTGATTAATCTCATGATGATGTCCAAGCAAATCCTTTCTTGACCATTGCTCTTGTTTTTCAGTATCAGATAGGAACGGTAGATTCAGCAGGTCATCCCTGGTAGCAAGATTCAGAGGTGTATATCCCTTATCAGCCAACGAAACCACTCTATGGAGGTCAGAAGTACAAGCTTTTGCAAAGAAGAATTCTCTGAGATTTTAATCTGTTCGGTGTGTAAATTGACAACATACTTTAATCCGCGTCCTCCTTCAAAGTTGTTCTTATCACAGTTTTTTTGTCAGCATCGTTCGGGTCTACCTTTGAATATTATCCAGTTCTGTCTTAGTCCATCTGATTATTCCAAATGAGTAGAGCAACATTGGAATGGCGTTGGTATTAATTGCCTTGACTAGATTCCCCGAGTTCAACATTGATTTCAGCACAGTCTTCAGACGCTGACTGTATTCTGAACGAATCTTCTCCTTTGACTGTTTTTGGTCTAGCAATCTGGCTTGTTGGTATTATTATTATATTATTTGTTTTTGTGGGAGATGTATTATTGACTGATCTTAAATTAAACCCTAACACAAGCATTTGTTTTCTTGAAAAAAGGCAGCAAGCTTATCTTAAAAACTAAACTTTTCTAATAAAATTAACGATGCCTAACGTACCCATTATATGGCTCAAGCCATATATAAAAATTAAAAAAAAATCCATTTTTCTGAGCTGATGCTTAATATTTTAAAAGACAAAAGATCGCTCTATCATATGCCTCATTTTCATTGTATGTGTGCATCTTGTAATATTCGAATCGTTTGCTAGAAAAAGAAGGGTTAAATGTTGACTCCTCCATCAACTAACAGCGAAAATAGAACTATCAATAAAGCACCCCTAGAATCGGCGAGCAAAATCGATTTCAATACCAAACGCGCACACTAACATCATCCGTTTCCCGTTCATAATCCTTTTATTTGTTCATATAACGATTTTATTCATGCAGATGAATGAAGCCATGATGAAGATGGGAATGGAAGCCTATTTTTGGAACTTAATTAGCTCATAAAGGAGTAATTTCAGCAATTAGAACGTCAGTCTACACGTTTCAAAAGTGTTCATATCGATTGGAAATTATTCGAGTTATCATCGTTCATTGTCTCTTTGCACAGCGTCAGAAAGTTTCGTTTCTGACAATTATCATCGTTAGTCATAATGGAGAGTTGAATGGTTCATTGATTCACAATGGAGATAGGATATTTGTTGAACGCTAACAAGATTTCGTTCTGTTTCTTTTTTATGACAGAATGTGACCCATAAAAGAAAATAAGCCATGATGTGAGGAATATACGAGGAATTGTATTGTTCCACGGGCTATTGGAAGTTTTCGGGATTTGTTGAGAAAACGAACGAAAAAGTCATTCTTTATGAATACTTATTCAATGTTATTTAAACTTATGAGTACTTCAAATGGTGTTTGAAAATGGTATCAAGTGAACAAATTCTTCATAAACAACAAATAATTCATCTCGAGATTTAGGAATCAATGAAAGTACGTGAAGCTGCAGGGCTTAATGGTATGTTCCCTGAATTCTTTAAACCAGTGGTGCCATCTATGATCATAATCCGGGTATAAGGATTTGGAAAGTGGCCATCTCGGCATCAAGTACATTCGGTAATTGATTATTTGAAAAATCTTCTCAAAACGATTGTCAATTTAGGTGGAAAATATTTAATTAACAAACGGGAAAGCTATTTCGATATTTCATATCATCATCAGACGTTCAGAAATTGTGAGTTAAAACTAAGGACAGTTGCACAATTTATCTTGAATATGGAAAATAGGTATGAGTTATGAAGAGTGAGAAGAACAAGTTTCTATTGGAATATAGATAGGTATTGGAAGGTACGTTCATAATTACTTGAAAATCCCAAATATTGAGGAGTAGCATAGGTCTGTATTGTCATATTTAACTTTGAAAATTTCTAGAGATTCTAGGTAATTGAGTTTATTGCTTTTCGGGGCACGATGAATAATATTAAGATTATCTAAACATCTCAGAAAAGTCTAGGAACACTTACCAATATCTTTAAAATATGAATTTGATGATTCGAATTTATAGAAATCTTTCGGTTTTTGTTAGGATGTATTGTATATAATGTATTCTCAAGAAAACAAAATGATATTTGACTTCTCCAAAGCACCTATTATAAAAAAATTTTGAAATTTGTAAATGACGAAATTTGGTAAAACAAAAAAAATCCTGATCTAATATTTTCGAAACGATATGGAATCACTTATATGTTTCAGTACCCAGAAGGTCCACCTCTGTTATTAATGACACTTTGGCATCGTCGCGGCATGCTCAATATTAAATTGTCTATTACATTTTTGCCTAAGTCATTCCAAGCCCCCTGAACTGCTAATAGAAGCTCCTGTTTATGATGGAAGACGTTTCGACGCAGGAGATTTCTTTTTAGGGTGTCCCACACATGCTCGATGGGATTCAGATCTGGGGAGCAGGATGGTCATGGTAGAATATCGATATCATTCTCTTCAAGAACGTTCAAGACAACTCTTGCACGATGAGGAGGGGCATTATCTTGTTGGAAGAGTGGATTTTGACCCACTGTTTGGAGATACGGTACCACTACAGGTAAAACTATCTTATTTGCGTAAGAATTTCCTGTGAGGTTGTTCTGTATGAAAACGAGGTCAGTTCTTCCACCAAGGCGTATACCTTCCCAAAACATCACTGATCCGCCTCCCTGTCTAACAACTTCTCGAGCATGCTGGAGATGGTTTTGCTCTCCAGGTTCCCTCCATATTCGAATTCTTCCCGAATCGGGATAATAACTAAATCTAGATTTATCACTGAAGACAACTGTGGCCCATCTCTCTTGATCCCAGTTTACGTGTTCTTGGTACCAAGCTAAACGAGCAGCGCGATTTCCATGAGTCAGTTGTGGAACTCTTGAAGGACGTCAGGAGTGGAGTTGACCTTCGTGCAGTCGATTTCTTACAGTTTGGTCGGGAATTTGTACATTATGAACTCGTGATAGCTCTTGAGCTAATTGAGATGCTGTGGTAGTACGATCTCTTCTGGCTTGTAAAATCAAAAATCGGTCTTGAGCGACGGTAGTAATCCTGAAACGACCTGTATGGCGTTCTTCTACGCTACCTGTTTCATTGAAACGCGACCATAAACGGTTTATGACACTTGGGCTACTTCCCAGAACCCTGGATACTTCCCGTTGTGAGCTCCCAGCTTGGAGCATGCCAACGGCTCGTAACATCTCTTCTCTAGTCAAATGTCGTCTTTCCATGGTCGAATCACAAAACTTGAATCTTTTTTTTGTGCTTACCACAGAAAAAAGTGCCAACTAACTGAATTCAAACACTGAATACATTTTTAGTTTTTTATAAAAAAAAAACTACAATCTGTTGCGGCACTCTACATAATTTGGAGAGAAATTGATGAAGGTGTTCATTTCTTGAAAAAATTCATCCATATTGATCGTTCTGGATACGATATATCGATATTCAGAAGTGTTCCCTAGACTTTTTTGAGGTGTTTATACTAGGGAAGCGGTGGTTGTTATTTAGGCAATGCTGTGTGATGGTGGAGGCACTTTTATTTTCACAGAAGAAAGAGTGATATTCTTTGTATCTAACGCGAAAAGATCTGTCTGACCTATGTTCACACCGTTACAATCAGGGCAACACAGTGCGTATACTTCAGAATTGTCTAATCTGTGAGTTTTGTCTTTGGCATTGAAAAATAATTCTGATAATTCGCATGTAGGTTTGAAGGAAATTTTGATGTTGTGACGTGACATTTGATTTGAAACTTGATGTTAAATTGGACAGTTAGGGGAGAGAATTTTTGAATATTGGTATTTGGTTGGTTTAACATGTGGGTATATACTATTGTAAGCATACTGTGTTTGTTTTTTGAGAACTATTTTGTATACTATGGTAAGGGATAACCTTCAACAAATTTGCGATAGTATTTATGATGTAAATTTCTTTGTTGAGATTTTACAATAAGTAGCAATATATATATATATATATATATATATATATATATATATATATATATATATATATATATATATATATATATTCTTTTGAAAAGAGGATTTACAAAATTCGAATAATTATATTTACAATAAATGCTTAAAGCTATAATTTTGGTGTGTGTCACAAACAAACACAATCGTAAAAACAAGCGAATAAATAGAATACAGCATATAAAAAACAGACCATTCCCGTTCCTTAATTAAGCATCTAAACTCGCATCATGTCTCTTACGATTGCCCCTAATGTGTGAGTACAGAAAATGTAATAGGGGAACCATACTATCTTGCGTATGATTCAGTAAACGAGTGAAAAAACCTGTGAAAAAAACTCGTTTCCCTGTCGCTATTGCACTAGCAATAGCTTGCCTGTTTATGTTGTGTTAGTGTAGTGTGTACAAAAAGAGTACCGAAAATTTTTCTGCTTAGCAGCTTCATTCTCTCATTGTAATCTTGCACTCCATGATTTCCAGGACTTCTTCACGAAAACAAGGGTGAAAAGGAAGGGGGATTGGGACTGGAGAAATCTGTAACAATGAAAAAAGAAAACCCGCAGAAAAAAATTTCCTCAAAACATACCTAACTCTTATATGTCTAAACTCACTTGAATCTAAGAACTTAGCTAATGTTCCTCTGTTTTTCAACAGGGAACATCTCATACACCTTTTGGGAATGAAGCCCTACATGGGGAAAAAAACACTAAGGGGAAGCAAAAACTAGTTTCCTAAATAGACTTGAAAGTTCTCTACCCAGTTGATGAAATTATCTGAAACGGAATGAATTTCTTGAAAACCACCCGTAAAATGGTAAATACGACAATGGAGGACTAAATGTCTTATTGTTTCTTCAGCTGCGCCACATTCACATGCCTGACTTTCTACAGTATTCCATTTGAACAACATACTATTATTACGACCATGTCCTGTCCTGAGACGATTTAATATACATCAATTTTTCCTACTTATATCGAAACCTGCAACCCTTTTGGAAGGATCCTCTATGAGAACTTTATTGAAAACATCAACTTCCTGCCATTCAGTTTTCCAAAGATCAACAGCCTACGCCCGTGTACGCAAAAAGTCAATCCACCAAATAGATTTTCTAGTTTTCAATCTCAGGTTAGGTGGATTTTGAAGATCGTGTATTATCGGAAAAATGAGTGATACTTATCCCAAGACGATTTAAGAGCTAATTTCCTGCGAATATGGGAAGGAACTATATTACAAATAACCGGAAGCCATGGGGTAGCAGTTGAACTGATACATCCACTTATAACTCTCATAGAACAGTTCAACTGAGAATCAATCTTATTGACATGAGCACTATTTGACCACATCTGACAGCAATATTCTGCTGCTGAATATACTAAAGCTAAAGCAGTAGTTCGCAAAGTAGAGACTCCGGCGCCCCAATTAGATCCAGCTAGTTTATGTAGTATATTGTTTCTTGTTTTCATCTTCTGACATAATTTATCAATATGAAATTTGAAAGTCAAAGAACGATCAAGCTTTACACCAAGATATGTTGGAGTGAAATTATGAATTAATACTGATTCATTGGAGAATACTCTTAGTTGCCTATCCTTCTCATGATTATTCAGATGAAAACAAGAAAACTCAGTTTTTGAAGGATTTGGACATAAATGCCATTTTTTGAAGAAAATGTTCAGAATTTCTAAATCAGAAGTCACTGTTTGCTCAATTGTTTCGAAGTCATAGTGTCGAAAAACCAAAGCAATATCATCAGCATAAATAAACTTCGTAGAGGAAGTTTCAGGGATGTCAGACATATATAAATTGAAGAGAAGAGGTGCAAGAACAGATCACTGAGGTAGGCCATCATTGAGAGTGTAAAATCTACTGCTTTTCTCACCGATAAAAATTCGAAGTCTTCTATCAGATTACATATTTTCAATCAACTTTACAATTTTTCCACATTGAACTACTTCAAAGAGTTTATAAACTAAACCATCCTTCCAAACTGTGTCGTATGCCGAAGAGAGATCTACAAATACAGCGCCTATTTTAAGTTTACTCTGAAATCCTGTCTCAATGAAAGTGGATAAACCTAAAACCTGATCGGAACAATTCCAGTTTTTTCGAAAACCTTCCTGAGAAGTGGACAGAGCTCTGTCAATGATTGGTTCTAACCTCTGATAAAGACGTCTTTCTAAAATTTTGAAAGAAACAGAAAGTAAGCTGATAGGTCGATAACTACTAGGAAGTTCTGAAATTTTTCCAGGTTTGAGAATGGCAATAACTTTAGCCGTTCTCAATTCGACGGGAATACTACCTGAGCTGAGTATGTCATTGTAAAAGGATAGTAATCACTTTGTAGCGTTATTTCCTAGATGTTTAAAAAATTCAGGGAAAATGCCATCAAATCATGGAGCTTTTCGAACTTTAGTAGATTTTATTGCAGATTTGAGCTCTTCTTCCTGAAAAGGATTCAATAAATCCTTAAACGTGATAGCATCCCTCCTCCTTTTATGTAAGATTCGTTTCATTCTATTCCTGTCATATCTACTATTCTTCACACTTTTAGAGACATTAACAACCCTAGATGCTACAGAATTCGGATTCATATTAGACGGAGTTTTTGAAACGGGATCAACATTGCCTAATTTCCTCAACAAATCCCAGGAACTTCTACTAGAATGACGAAAATTCATACCATTAATCAACTCATTCCATTTATTCTTTCTGCTATCATTCAAAGAACTAAGGAGTGCATCAGCTTTCTCTCTGGAAGGATTTTGCAGATAATCCTTATAAAAAACATTTGATTCCTTTGACCACCCAGGTATATAATCCTTTCGAAAGCCTCTGGGAATATGTTTTTAGCAGCGTTTTTGACAACTCCTATAAACCGGAAATAATTTCTACCCAAGGGGGGAACCCATCTCAAATCACTATCTACCTGTATAGTGAAATCATTCCAACGAGCTTTTTTGAAATTGCATCTTGGTTTTTCTAATGAATCTGCAAATGTAAATTGAAAACCTAACGAAATAATATCTGGCTTGTGTTGACTGTGAGGAAAATCTGACTTTACGACGAACAGGAAGAGGAAAACAATTCAGAGTCGTTGGAAACCAGACAAAGATCAGGATTATAGTAGCGATTCCATCTGGCAGAATGACAAGTGCCCTTTGGCTTCGCATCGAATGTTTCCATCCATTCAACTAATGAAACACCACTCCTGTCGCCTTCTGTATAATTGTGATGGCAATTGAAGTCACCACAATAGATAGCAGGGTGGGGAAAAATAATACCGAAATTGATGGGCCAGATTTTGCCAGGAGGTTTATAAATATTAATAACAAACACATCAAAAACTTTGAACGCAATATAGAAAACACCACTCAACATACCCTTCTGTACAAGTTGAATATGATTGAATGATGAAGATTTTACATAGCAAGCAAGGCCATAAATAGGACTAAGGAGATAATCACAGAGTACATAACCTGCGATATTTCCTCTTTCGCTGAGATGTTCTTCCGTCGCAGTGTGAGTCTCCTGAAGCATAATCACTTCCACCTTGTTCTTGCTTGCCAATTTTGAAGAGAAATCGCATTTATCCTTGGAAGATCCTTCAATATTTAAACTCAACAAAACAATTCCCTCTCTGTTTGACCGAGAGAGCCCCGATGGCCAGGTTCGGTCTTCTAAGTGATGCCGATTACGAACTATAGATGTTCTAGATTCATTATGGACCCGAAAATTTGGGTTGACATCGTCCATATATTATTTCTACGTGGATCTTGATTGAATTATAGAATAAATTTGCAAAATTATTTTGAAATTCGTATTTAAATTATGACAAATGTCATAATTTAAATACATTTTCATTGCAAGTAGCAATGAAAATGCTCTATGAACCATTGAGTTGAAAACGGCTAGTTTATATTTCACGGGCTGAGAAGAATCATGGGGAATGCAAATATCTGTGAAAGTTGGTTTTCGAAATACATATATCAAATGCAAAAGAGTTATTGGTTAAATTCTAAAAACCTTATTCGATTGTTTGTTTCTATTTCTAACTCGCAACTGATTTCTGAGTAGATATTGTTGATGGAATTCAGAAAAAGATCAAGAGAACTTGATGTACCAGTGAAGCAGGCTAGTATATCATCAACACAACGATACCAAAAAATTATTTGAGAAGCTCTGGTATACTTATGCTGATGATGTACTATTTATGCATTCGGAATCCTTGTTTGAAGGTCAGATAGTAAATAAGGAATATTACCTGAGCATTATGCGTCGTTCGAGAGAGCGAATTCGTCGAAAAAGGCCAGAGTTGTGGAGAGTAAACTCATGGAGTTTGCACCACGATAATGCACCATCTCATAAAGCTATCATTGTAATGAATTTCTGACCGAATACTCTACAAATACCATCGAACAACCACCGTATTCACCTGATATGGCTTCGACTGACTTTATTCTTTTTCTGAAACCCAACTCACCTCTTCGAGGTACCCGTTTCGAATCAATAGACGACCTTAAACTCCCGGCGAAAACTGAAGTCGATTCCGGAAAAAGCATTCGAAAAATGTTTTGACCATTGGAATATTTGTTGGCATAAATGTATTATTTCGGAAGGGGTTTACTTTGAAGACTATGCAATAAATTTGAATGAAAAATTAATATTTCGTCTTCAGCGACCTTTACGCGATTCAATTTTTGAAGAAATTCAGATCTTCTGGAACTAGTCGAGCGGCAACGCGTTTCATTCCCAACTAATCGCCTAGAATTCTACGAATTGATTCATGAGACACAGAAAGTTCATTGCCTATCTCTCTCAAATTTAAATGACGATTTTAATATACCATTTCCTTCACTCTATCGATGTTGATTTCAGTTGAAGATGTTGATGACCGACAGTGCGAGGCAAATCTTCCACCACATGCACGTGTTTTTGATAATGTCGGTTCACCGTAAGCTTTCTGTAACATTTTCAGTTATTCGGCACACGAAATTCTATTTGCAATACAAAAATTGAGTCAAATTCTTTGTTCGATATTTTGATCCATTGTGAAAATCGCAAAACACACTTATGAGAACTTACAAAATCGGGCAGAGTAAACAAATTGAATAACAGATCGCGTTCAAACTCTGCGGCAGTATATGAAATACCTGTGCTAACTTAATGATAACAAAAATTTAGACAATCATTTCAAGCAGACTCAAATAATCAATTCGTGGTACTTTTTTGACAGAATGTATTGCTGTAGATCGTCGTTTTCCTTTTTTTCCTGTTTTCCGCTCCCCTGCCTTTTCAAAAGGTTCGATTCATTGTAAACTCGTTCGTGAGCGTACAAATACAGAGTGTTACATAATAGTATGTCACAACTTGAGAGGGTAAATCTACGTGCAATTTTAAGTAAAAAAGTTCATATAAACAGAGGTCCGCAAAAGCTTCGTTAAGGTGTTGAAATTTCATCAAAACTTCTGCAGTTTTTGAGATATTCAGCCCAAATTTGGAATGCAAGTTATCTTTTTATAGCCTCCATCATTACACGTCCTAGATTTTAACTGAAATTCACAAAGTGTTTTCTTTTCCGAGGCCATGTCTCTTTTTGCCCTCTCAAACTCTTTTGGAGTACGCCTCTGATCAGCGTACAATAAATTTTCGTCATCTTCGTTCAATTTAGAAACTTTTTTGACACTTGTAATTTTTTCCTATCTCCAACCGTTTTCGAGGGAAAAATTATTGAATTTGAATTATTTGAATTGTATGTTATTCGCTAAATGAAAATGAATAATAGAAATACTCGATAGGTATGTCCAAAATTTGATTTTATTTTGATAGCTCGTCTTCTGAGACTCAACTTATTATTCAATATCAAACTAAAAATAAGAACAATTAAAAACTGAATAAATTGCTGGAAGTGTCCTCCACCTGCAAGAATACAGGCCTCTGTCCTTCTTCGGATATTATTACGCACTCTTTGAAATATTCCTGAAGTATTTCTTATCGTGTCACAAGAGGTTATTATTCGATCAATTCTTCTACAGTGTTCACTGGAGTGGTATAAACTAAACTTTCGAGATATCTCCATAAGAAAAAGTCTGAACTATTCAAGTCTGGGGACCTAAGAGGCCATCGTTCTGGCCCACCCCGACCTATCCATCGGTTGTTGAATGTATAATTCAAGAATTCCCTAGCTTCTCCACAGAAATGTGCTGGTGTCATGTTATGCATGAACAACATTATGTTTCTCACCAGAAGTGCCACATTCTAGAGCAATGAAGGTAACTCCTTCTCAAGACTTTGCCGATAAGCGGGATCGTTTAGTCTGTTAGACAAAAAAATGGCCCAATCAAATAATTTCCAATTATTCCGACACAGACATTTATTGAGAATTGTTCTTGATGATGAGATTCTTCAATCAAATGGGGGTTTTCCTCAGACCAATAATAATTATTGTGAAAATTTGTGATAGCAGTTCCCGAAAAGTTAGTTTCGTCTGTGGACATTATCTTACTATCAAAATCAAAATGAGCATTTTCTCTAATTTTATTCAAGAACTATCGGCAGAAATTCAGTCTTAAAGAAAAATCTCGACGAAGTAGATTTTGGAAGCGTTGATTATGAAATGGGTACAATCAAAAGTCGTGGAGAATCCTACGAACTAGAACATGTGAAATATTCAACTGATTTCCAATTTTTTTCTTGTACTCACATGGGGATTTAAATCAATACAATTCAAAACTACTTCTTCAATATCTGGAGTTCTCATAGTTTGAGTTGCACCTTTTAAATGATTATTTGCAGTTAAAGTACCAGTTTCCCTCAACCTTCTGTGGATATTTGAAAATGTTCGCCCTTCTGGTGTTTTTACATTAAATTAGGAATCAGCGAATTCAAAAACGTTGACAAACACATTTCTACGACAAAATATGGAAAATTTGAATTTTTTATTATTTTTGTATACTGAAAATGCTTAAATGAAAAAAATCAGTTTTAATCCAATTTAATTTTCGGACGCTAGAGACAACAAAATAATGTCCACTTGGCGGCATTTTAAAGAGGAAGATTGTATCTTTAAATGCTATTCAAATGTTTTTTTTTACCTAACCCGAAATCTCATAGACTAAAAAATGGAATATTACGATTTTTTCACATCTAACCTCTTTTTTTCGTAAAATAATCTCGAAGAAAATATCTGAAAAAATTCTGGCAGTATTTCTGAACCCTTAACAAATTTTTAATATCCTTGTACCTGCCAAAATATTAAAATTTATCGTTAAAAAAAATTAAAATCATAAAAAATCCAATTTTTACGTCTACGGGGTTTCCATGGGGTGTGGTAGGGTAAAGAAAATCTGAAAATTTTTTTGGCCCTGTTTAAGATTTGCAGGTCGATTGTATCAAAATCGGTGGGGGCCGCCAGATCCTTCTGAACTGGCTTCCCGGCTGTGTGTATATCCTCATTCGTTTACTTTATACACGTGCTTGAATTTCTTTGTACGCCAACTTTTCGAATTTTCTCCGCAATAAGTGCAATGTATCGTTGCAAAATCCTCAAGCAAAGGTTAAATGTGTCGAATTCGACTGAGTCTATTTCCGTTCGGTTGGTAATGTTTACAGCTCATACAAACTTGTTCGTTTCACGTCCGTAATGAAGAAAACCAATCGTGTTTCAATCTCCTCGTTTTCCAATCGGAAAAATATATGTCGATGTTCCATCTTTTATTTTTAGAGAAGAACGATTTATGTAGCAACGTAAACCCATCATTAATGAGATGAAAAGCAAATATATCCTAAAATAATGATGTTTACACTGCTATTAAGAGGATTCTGTTCTGAATTCGAAATCCTGTTTGTTTTTAATTATTACTCTGCTGGATGTAAGTGTTCGTTTGTTGAAGTAGTTACAGCTTTTTGAGGTTGATATAATTGTCAAGTCAACTGTCTGTCAAGATAAACTAGAGTTGATTCCATCAATAGACCATCATCTTGTAAATTATGATTGAAATCCCATGATCCTATGATAATAATAATCAGTTTGGTTTCTGTAAAACAAGAGATATTCATTAATTAATGTTTACACTAATTACAATAATTACAAGTTAACTGTAAACAAGAGAAACAACAATTGAAGCTTATTATGAGCACTTCTTGCTTCACTTAGTTAACCTCTTTTACGAATCTATTTCTTTATTTACTTCTGTGATCTGTAATTCTCGAAGTTTTTCTTTCTACTGGGTTTCTATCAACGTATTGATTTCAAGTCTTTAAAATCACCTTCTCTATGTTTCCATCTATTGGGAGTTACTTGAATAGGCGCGCGTATTGTATACAGGGATATCCACCGGGACCGTCCGTTAAAAACTTTTCAAGTTCCAATTACAATATCAAGCTGAAATTTTATACGCGGCCATAACTAGCGATTTCCAATTGGAGTGAAATATTTTCGAAGTGATACCATTTCCGCTTATACCGGAAGTGGGTTATCACTTTGTTATTTCAAATGGCAATCTACCTTTTTTATTATACATCTAGAACCGACATTTGAGCAAGGCATAAAATACCCAAGTTGTTGGCACTTATCTGTCAAAATTTTTGACAGATTCAATTATTTTTGTTATAAACTCGATGTTTGAGGAACATTTAAAAAAATTGTAGCTCGTAGATCTTTTGCACTACAGACACAATTTTTGCTAGGGTGGTTAGAAGAAGGATCAAGGAATTTTTTAAGCAATCTACACATGTCAAATGTTTATTGCGTTGTTTTGTATGATTTTTTCAATTTGGCCATTTTCAAACAGCCATAACTCAATTTTTTCAAATTGTACGTGCCAATTTTTATATCGCCATCAGATGAAGCGTCAAATTTCAGATGGAATTGTATAAGCATGTACTATACCCATCTCTTATAGTTCAGAAATAATTTGGGAATATATTGAATTTTGATGATTTTGCAAAACTAACAGAGAATGCTTTGAAATATTTGAATCAAGTAGCTGAACTGGCTACGCTAACCTGACAGGTGCCTAAAATTAATGTACTTGTCACTTCGTTAATTCGAATTTGATATTTCAACAAGAATTGTCATTATTTCAAATTGAAAATATTCAAAAAATACAACACATTTGGAATAAAACCACTGGTTTTTCAAACGAAAATATATTTAATCTTTTTTAATTCATTTTAGAATGTCATAGTGAGTAGAAATTGCAGGCAATTCAATAACCAATTTCAAATTTACCGTCTATGAGTAAAATAAAATTTCGAAGCATTAGAAGCAATTTTCTAAAATTCGGATGAATAATTTTGAGGGACTAAGCGAAAACCAATCATCGAAGATAATTACATTAATACGAATAAATGATAGCAAACATCGTAGGAGAAAACTAATTTACGATCTGAATAAATGTTCAATATGGGCCCCATTTTGCTCGATACACTTGACAGCTCGTATACGAACATGATGAGTATCCCTCCTAGTTTCTTCAGGATTAATATTACGAAAAGCATTTTGAATGCGCTCTAGTAACTCTTCTTTACTTCTTACAGGAATAAAATACACCTCACTCTTGATTTTGCCCCATAAATAAAAATCAAGGGACGTCAGGTCCGGAGAACCCGGAGGCCATAAATTTGGTCAAGGTTAATCAAGATCAATTCAAATAAAGAGAGCTTACTTTCTTTACATCTCCCCCTGAGATGTAAAGTGAAAATTTGTGTTAACTATCGTCTATTCTGCAGGTATCAATTTTGTTATGTGGAATAATCCTGTTGGTTCATTCCTTTTCCCAGTTTTAATTTTAAATATTGTGTTTGATATCTTTTCTGTTATTTTGAAAGGTCTTATTCTGAGGTTATCTAATTTTTTCCTGCTCAATATAAGATAAAAATAAAGAAATGAAGCGGATGACAATGGATTATTTCTTACCTCTTTTATTTTAAAGGGTTATTAAACAATTCACAAATTATTATGTTTGATCAATTTCGAGTGGCCTCAACGAAGTCTTCAAGGAAATGAATGTTCTCTCAGCTGTCATTCCTGGATAGTCGCCGATGGTAGAGGGGATTCTTCACGGAATGAATGGTCATAGAATCAAAGTGACTTGCACTGTGTTAAACTTGCACCGTGTTAATCCAAAGGTTATTCAGTTAAAGTAGTAGCGGCCACTAAGTACGCTACAAGTCGTTTTAGGCAGATTTTTTAAATAATCAATTCCCGGTACCTTTTTGACAATGTACATTGCTGTGACTCTTAACACAACGAAGAGTTTATTCAACTTTTTTTTATTTTCAACTCCTGGGAGGAGGTGATGCCTGGCCTAAGATGATTTGGAGTATGTTCACTCGCTTCTTAAAGAAGGCCAAATTGAGACTTATCGGAAAGATGTTTGATGGAAACGAGGTTCTTGTAAATTAAAAAATTTTTTAATTGGACCGTCTTTTGTTGATGGAAGTTTTCAGCAAACTTGGTTTTTCTTTGCAACATGATTCTGTTCGGAACCAAGCCTTTCAGTTCCTCGAAGTATTCGCCAAGGAAGTATCTGTAAAAATGAGAAAGATTAGAGAGCCATTCGAGTAGAGGTGGTGTGTATTGACATTATTTGAGTTTTCGTTAGAGCTAGGACATGAGGTTGTGTGTGCGATGTTCTGCTCTCAGATTCATGTTGATGTTTCCTAGTCCTCTTATACTCCCCCTAGCTTCTATCAAGAGCGCGCCGAGCCAGTTTCCTTCAGGCATCTGAATGTGGGATCAGTTTACCCCATCATGTCTTATCTGAAAAATCCTTCCCACCCTGGCGATCGGACCATCTGCTAAGCGTTCGAAAGTTAGTCACAAATGAATGACCGATTCACGGAGCTTAAAACATGATGTGGTGGTATGACACAGGGCGACGGGAGTGTGACCGCCTTCCACCTATCCTCTGTCTTGCGAGACTATTCACAGGGAGACATGTAGGCATTGAGTTGAAATTGATACCGAATACTGAAATCGACAATTGTAGAAATCAACCTCGTAAATCAACGCAATCCAGAGATACAGGTGTTCATGTTGCATTTTGCGGCATATTTCGACACCAAAGAAAATCAAAACCTATAGGCACTTCCCTTCGATCTAGAAACATAAAATACGGCAAGTAGAAATTTATTGACATGTATCTGAATCGGGTCAGCTGGTTTATCGCAGTTATTTAGTGTAATCGATTTTGATGAGAGAAGAGGCAGTCCAAATTCGCCTCAAATCGGTAATCGCTAATTTCTGCTAATCTTCAAAGAACTCAATTTTGTAGGTCACTTAATTTCGATAACAGATGAAATTTTCTTTTGAATCTAGACGAAACGTGCTCTATTATCTGCAATCTACAGTCAGGCACTTAACTCGGTATCGACCGAGACGATACAGACATCTTTGTTGGCCAATATGTAAAGTGCCAGTAATTTTTCAACACAACTGTGTCACTCAATAAATATTAATATTGAAAATCGGCTGAACTAATTGAAATGCTATGAATATAAGGTCACCATGGACGTCACTTCGATAAACAAGTAGCGACGATGAGACGTTTACGTATTTCCTCGAATGTAATCTGAAAACAAATGCGCTATGTTATTATATTATTTCGCAAATTAACTGCGTCTTCATAATGTAAAAACTGTCTCAGGAATTTACTTCAAGAAAAGTTGCTATTGAATTATTTCGTTTCACGATGGAATCAAAGAACGTAAAACAATAATAATTTAGGAATGCAATATTCATTGTGCTTATAATTTTATTGTGAAAGCGGTGACCTAATGAAAAAAGTAAAACGAAATAAGACACTTCTGTCACTTTTCCACAATTTATTTAATAATCATGACCGGTTTTGACCTTACGGTCATTTTCAAGTGAATAACAATATAACAGAGTGAAAGTTATCCTAGATATTGAGTAGTGGGGATGCTTTGAGCTCTAGTTGGCTGTTGAGGGTAGTAAATTGTGGGTTTTTACATAGTTTGTTAATTTCCAAACTTTCCAACAAATTCATCTCTTTCCCCTTGTTATATTTATGAAGGATTTTAAGGTCGTTTGATGATATCGAGTGGTTGGTTGATGTTCTCTGTTCAAATATTGGCGAATTTCTATCTGAGGAAATATGTTCCTTGAAGCTTCAAATCTTGTCCCTGTTTGTCCGACATAGGCTACCTGACATTCATTGTAATCAGTTTCTTCTTTTCCTATTCTGTGTGTGCTAGGTGTTCTGACAAACTTAGCTCTTCTTGATTTCTTTTGTGAAAAGTTTGGTTGCATTTTTTGGTATTTCGGTGATGTTCATTGTTTTCAGTACATCCTTCATCTTTTCTTTGTATTGATCTTTATTGAGGCATACTATACTATTGTCTTTGTCAGCATTAGTCATTATGAAATATTTGGCTTGGATTTATTTGATATGGACTTTATTGTTTTCAACTCATTCTGATTGTTATTTTTTGTATGATCTTCTGATAATTTCTGTGAGTTTGTGTTTATGGAGGCTTGAGGGTTTGCTAGATCCCCTATCCGGCGCCTACCCAGGTGGCGGACTGGGGAAGGCCTTCCAAATGAAAAACTCGATATAGCAATTCTCAACACCCGTACATTGAAAACACAGGATCATCTACAAGAACTGGAAAAGGAATTGTCTAAAATAAAATAGGATGTAGTAGGACTGTCAGAGACAAGGTGGCCAGGAGAAGAATGCACAACTCTGAATTCAGGACGTGTTTTATACCAAATGAATTAAGAAGGAAATTGACATCTTGGAGGTGTAGCTATTCTCATAAATAAAAGAAGGAAACATCTGATCTCGAAAATGAAGAAAATCTCAAATAGAGTACTTTACATTTAATTTACATCTCGAACCGTTACTCTCTACAGGTAATCCAAACCTATGCTCCAACAAGCTCAGCTGAAGACGAGCTAGTTGAATCATTCTATGAAGATATAACAAGAGCCTACGTAGAAGAAACACGTGAAACTCGATTTAGATTAATTATCGGTGATTTCAATGCGAAGGTGGGGACAAAGCAGGATGTCCACGAGAACATCGGAAAATATGTTATTGGTCAAGTCCGAAATGAAAATGTTAACCCTGAAGAGATGCCCGATATCACAGCAGAAGAAATAAGATCTGCACTGAACCAGCTCAAAAATGGGAGATCCCCTGGGGAAGACCGCATTACAAACGAAATCCTGAAATTTGGAGGTGACGTCTTGATGTGCTTTTCAATCCATGCTTGAAAGAAGGAAAAATCGTAGATAAATGGCGTAGTTCTGGGTTGATTTTAATATTCAAAAAAGGCAACAAAGACGACATAAGCAATTACCGCCCAATAAGTCTCCTTTCACATCTCTACAAACTGCTAACGAAGATAATAACTATCCGACTCACAAATAAACTCGACTTTCATAAACCCGTCGAGCAGGCAGGATTCAGAAAAGGTTTCAGTACCATCGACCACTTCCATTCGAACTCTGATAGAGAAATGTTGTGAATACAATATTAACCTATGTCTTTTGTAGACTTCAAAAAAGCTATCGATCTTATCGAATGTTGGGCAGTAACTAAAGGATTGAATGATGCAAGGATAGACTCAGATACAACACCCTCTTGGGAAATATTTACAAAAGCGCCACATTGAGAGTGAGGGTCGACGAAGAGACGCAGACGAAAGACATTCCAGTTCAGAGGGGGAATAAGAAAAGAGGATACAATATCTCCCAAACTCTTTACTCTGGCTCTAGAAGACATCTTTAAGAAACTCGAATGGGACGAAAAAGGTATCAATGTAGATGGAAAACACCTGAATCATCTCCGGTTCGCGGATGATGTGGTCTTGATCAGTTCCAACGAGGAAGATTTAAGAACTATGTTAACTCAACTGAACGAGGCATCCAAGGAGGTAGGCCTTCATATGAAGCAAAACAAAACTCTTCAGCAACACCTTAAATCCGGTGAGAAAGATAATCAGCTGATAGAAAAAGTCGAATATAACATTTATCTCGGTCATGTTTGAAATTAGGAAAACAAAACCAGGTGGCTGAAGTGAAAAGAAGAACCCGACTTGGATGGACAGCGTTTGGAAAAATGAGTAACATTTTGAGGAACAGAGATGTTCCCATCTCCTTACGCAGGAAGGTGCTCGACTCCTGCGTTCTTTCCGTCATGAACTATGGCCTAGATACTGTGACACTAACTGAGAAGAGCGCAGAAATGCTGAGAGTTGCCCAAAGACATATGGAAAGGAGCATGCTGGGAGTGACTTTGAGAGACATAATCCAGAACATAGAGATAAGGAGAAGAACCTTTGTTCCAGATATAATGGAAAGAACTAGTAAATTGAAATGGAGTTGGGCAGAAGGTGAATCTCCAAATAGACTAGTGAACTGGAGACCAAGAATAAGCAAGAGGGGCATTGGAAGACCACAAAAACGATGGATAGATGACCTGAGACAATAACCAGGCTCAAACTGGTATCACCACGCACATGACAGGGAAGAATGGAAAATGGTTGGGAGAGGCTTACATTCAGCAGTGGATGACTGGGAGCTGATATGATGATGATGTACAACAAATTTTGTTTTTTGAATTAAATTCCGTACGCTCAATCGTTGTGAATGCTGGAAAAGGCTTATGGAGACTTTGTTTTATCGAAAATCCAACTTTACGAGTGGTACAAAGCCTTTAAAGACGGTCGGAAGATCGTTGAAGATTTTTCTCGTTTCTGACGACATTTGACCTCTTCAACCGACGATAACGTCTATAAATTCAAGAAAATGGTGCTTGAAAATCCTCATGCCAGTGTTAGAGAGATAGCTCGTGATCTCAACTTCTCTCATAAAACTGCTCGTTTGATTTTAGTGAACCAACTGGGCATGCGCCGCGTCGTCGCTCGGCTGGTTCCGATAGAGCTAAATATTCTCCAAAAATAGTACCGGATGCAGGTAGCTGGATCGTGCGAATTCTGATCTCACGTTCATGGGACGGATAACTAGTGACGAGACATGGGTCTATGAATACGATATACTAACGAGCCAACAATCATCGGAATGGGTGGGAAAAAATGAGCCAAACCGAAACAACCTCGCCAAATATTCGATATTCGTGGTGTGGTTCAGGGATGTTATAGGTATGAAACTTTGGATACGGCTTGGATACGGATTTAGGAATGATATTATACCGGACACGGTTACGGATACGGATAATAAATTACACACGCCACAAAAATTGCCGCATCACCTGGTATTCTGAATTCCATAATCGATTAAGCAGCTCGATCGCAGCTTCTTTGTCAACATATCTTATCTATGTAGTAACATTTGTTTCCATATGACCTTAAACACGTCTGACAAAAGAAGAAAAAAACAAATAATGCGCGCTTGTGTCGGTACTGGCAGCGGCCAGCCGATCAGAACAACTTGTCATAACGTGTCTCAATTAGGCTCCGCCTGTATCCGATATTATCCGATACTTTTATTTCGGATTCGGTTACGGTTACGGATGATTTCTTATATCGTATATCCGATAGTTTCGGTTACGGTTACGGAGCTTCCTAACATCCCTAGTGTGGTTTATCATGAATTCGTCCCGCAAGGTCAAACGGTCAATAAAGACTTCTATTCAATAGTTGTGCGACGTTTGCGTGAAACTATCCCTCGTAAACGGCCGGATTTGTGGCAGAACAATTCGTGGTTTTTGCATAACGATAACGCACCATCTCATCGAGCTACGTTCATTAACGACTTTAAGTCCAAACACTCGATAAATAGCATCGAGCAGCCGCCTTATTCGCCTGATCTAGCTCCGTGTGACTTTTTTCTCCAAACTGAAATTGCCGCTCCGGAGAACCAGATTTGATTCCATAGACGCCATAAAAGAAAATTCGCAGAAGGTGCTGAAGGCCATCCCTGAAAGCGCAGATAAAAAATGTTTCGATGATTGAAAAAAAAGTTGACACATGTGTATCGCTTCAGATGGAGCATATTTCGAAGAGATCCAATAAATATTGAAGTAGATTTTTGCGTTTCATTTCAAATTTGGGATAGTTTTCTGTCACAGATTATATAAACCGAAGCAGGGCGCGAACGTTTCGCTGTTTTGTGAATGATGTATTCAATATTAATAAGATATGATTAATTAAATGACTGAAAGAACTGTAATCTTCACCTGGAAAGAAAAAGTTTCACTTTCTAAACAACATAACTCTATATCTCTATGACGTTCTACCAGAATGAAACTCATCAGGAGCAATGTTGGAAGTGCTCACTAGTCTGCAATAATTTAGTAGCCGACATCGAGCTCGATTTGTGAAAATTCCTCCCAAGGGAATATCGATGACTATAACCTATCGGAAAAATTAATTGTCGAATTGTGTTAGGACATTTAAAGTCATTAATCCACCCAGGACAATGAACATAAAACAATCAAATGGTCTGCGTAATGAACGGATAATTATTCATATTGTCAAATGGAATAAGTCCGTCCAGAATAATAGAGTCGTTAAAAATGCCATCAATTGAGGATTCTGTTGGACAACGGACTAGTAATATACCGCTTGGATCAATGAAATTCACTAATTCATTTCAGTTTATTCATCTTAATCCATTATTCCAATTTTATCGATTCGATTGTCGAAACTTTATTTGTGCCCAGTTTTTGATATGTGCGTCGGAGCCTTATACAGGGTGATTCAAGAAGACGTTTTCAATAGATACAGGACTTATTTTTATTTAATATTAGCTCGAAATTTTGGGCAATATAGGTATCGATGGAGAAGATCTGACCGAAATATCACAACTATATTGGGGACAGTCGACGTATATAACCATAGACGAAGAACAGTCAACGGCGGTAAGTATTTCCCGAGGCATAAGACAAGGATGCGTACTTTCCCCACTATTATTCAATGTGTACTCGAAACACATTTTTAGGAAAGCTCTTGAGGACGTGAACGCCAGAATAAATGTCAACAACGTTGAACAACATCCGGTACGCTGACGACACAGTAATTATGGCACATAGTGTGAGTGGATTACAATAACTGATGACACGAGTGGTAGAAGTCAGCATGGAGATATAAATGTCAACAAGACAAAATACATGGTGATCAGCAAAAATCAAATCCCACACGAACATCTAATACTCAACCAACAACAAATCGAGAGAGTGACAAAATACACATACCTGGGCACTGTACTTAATGACCAATGGGATCATTCGCAGGAGATCATTTGCAGGATAGAGAAGGCAAGAGCAGTGTTCTTTGAAATGAGCTCAGTGCTTAGGAACCGATCTCTAACTTCAACCACAAAAATACGACTTCTCAGGTGGTACGTTTTCTCTGTCTTACTTTACGTCGTGGAAGCATGGACCCTAACAGAGGCAACTACCAAAAACTTGCAGCTTTTGAAATGTGGCTTTATCGTAGAATTCTAAGAATTCCTTGGATAGACCATGTCTCTACACATACAGCGATAATTTCGCGGGTTATTATTGATTAGATTTGAATTGTTGAAATTCGTCAATTAAGGTTATGTGAAGGAAAATCCTCGTCTTCCGTTGCTGAAGCATCAGTTGTCGACCATCGTGAATGTAGATTTCATGTCTCTATCTTTGATGTGTGGATAGAGATCAGAGAGCATTAAGTCCAATTCCTGAATGTCGTTTGAGAATTGTAAGGCTATATGTTTCGCATTGGATTTACCTTTGGCGTTTTCCAAGAAATATTTGAGTTGAGTGTTGTTTAGAGGATATTTTTTTGTGGAGTCGTTTATTTGGTCTTTAATAGTCTCAATAATTATGTTTCGTGTTTTTTGAACTTCATCTTCTGGGGAAATTTCTTGGGTTTTGTTTTTTCTTTTTGAGTTGTCCTCAATTGAATTTAGATCTACAGGCATAACTTCAGATCTATCTGTTGAACTGGAAGGCGAAAGTGGCCGCTTGAAGACTTCTTTGAAAATCGTAGCAGGCTGAGACAACTCATTTAGGCTCGATAATTCTGCGTTTATTGTACACGAAGCGGTATTCAGTGAATTATTCACGATTTCTGAATCCTCCGTTAGCATTCCTTAATTCTGTTGGTCGTTGTTTACCAGTGCCTCACTGGGGGAAACTGTGGAGGTAGAGGGGCAATTCTTGGCAATATGACCTGCCTCCTCACATTGAAAACAGGTTCCATTGTCTGATGATATATAAATCCAGATGGCGAAGCCATCAATTTCCACTTTCAAGTTTTCGGGAAGCTTTTCCACGTCTTCAGGATGAATGTAGACTTGACGCCGAAAACTTTTAACGTGACCCATGTATATCTTTCATCACTGAGTCCAGCTCTCATAAATGTGATCGTTGAGGTTTTTCTGATACCAAGTTTGTCTAAACCTCTTTCAATGACTTCGTTTGGTTCGATAGGAAACACGTTTTACATACAAATTCTAGAATTTGAAAGTCTAGAATTCGAAATTCTAGAGATCCATCCTACTTAAGTTACATCAAGTATTTTACTGATTGTCACCATGTATTCGCGAACTTGGAGACCATCTATAGAATCGATGATGATTCCTTGTTCTCCTTTCGGGTAGTTAGACCGCTTAGCAGCCTCAGCATAACTTTTTGCGTTCACTTGGCACTGTAGAGTTTCTAGACTGACTATGAGTTCCTGGTGGAGCCATTTCGGCAAGTCAGATTTCAGGATGCAACCAAGGTGTTTCGCACTTGCCACTGTATTTTTATTTAATTATTTATTTAAGATTATTTACGTCTAACAGTTTCTGACGTTTCTATAAGTCAATTTTGTTTACACGTAATGTTATATCTGTTGTAACTACCTGTTTATTAAGCGAGATAATAGCCCTTACTGATATTGGTTAGTAGACGCAAGTGTCTTTTTTAGGCTGTTGTTAATTGTGCAACAGGTGCATTCAGCATTGACAATGCTGAGTTCTGCTTTCTTCTTTTTGAAGCGTCAATTTGGCCACCGATTTAACATACAATAGACGTACAGATGAACATATTTTTCTATACTGCTTGTTTCAGGCTCGCCTATTCGAAAATTACATTTGCAATATAAAATGTGAGATAAATGTTCTGTTCGATATTTTTATTCATCGCAAAACACACTTGTGAGAACAGACAAAATCGAGCACTGTAAACTAACTGATGACAATCATTTTGAGCAGATTTTTCAAATCATCAATTCCTGGTAATTTTTTGACATAATGTACGTTGGCCATCTCTCTCATTTGACCAACTGCCCCGGAATTATACCATAGCCTGAGGACCAATGTTCGTTCTGTAACTGATTCTTGTTTCAATTCTCTATCTACGAGGATGGATTGATAAGTTTAAGCCCGACCAAGAAAAACAACGTTTTTAAGATTATTTTATTTCTCAACATAATATCCTTTAAGGCTGATACATTTCTCATAATGGTGTTCTAGTCTAGTAATGCCATCTCTATAGGTTGATTCGTCAAGTTCCTCAAAATACCCATATACAGCTTCGATCAAATCTCTTACCGCCAAGCCATGTTTTGAGGTTAGGAAACAGATAAAAGTCACTCGGGGCTAGGTCTGGATAGTAGGGAGGGTGCGGCATCAATTCGAAGTTCAGATCATAGATTTTAGCCATGGCAACACGAGAAGAATGCGCTGGTGCGTTATTGTGGTGGAACAAAATTTTTTCTTCGCCAAATTAGGTCGTTTAATTTGCACCTCGCGGCTAAAATGTTGCAATAAGTCTGCGTAGTATTGATCAATGGAAGTTTTACCTTTTTCAAGGTAATCAATGTATATAATTTTTTTTTGCATCCCAAAAAACAGTAGCCATAAACTTGTTTGCCGATAAAATTATTTTTGCCTTCTTTGGAATTTGTTCTCCTATTCCAAACCACTGTTTAGACTGTTGTTTGGTTGTAGGAGTGTAGTGGTGGATCCAAGTTTCGTCAACAGTAACGAGTCGACGCAAAAATTCGCTTGGATTGTGCTTATATAGCGCCAAATTGGCGGTAGAAATGGTTTTTCGAATCAATTTAGTAAACGTGGCACCCATCTTGCACAGAGCTTTTCCATATGCAAACGTTGGTGCAAAATATTTTGCACATGTTCATATGACATCTTACAGGTCTTAGCTATATCACGCACTTTTGATTTGCGCTCTTCCAGCTCTATTTTATGAATTTTTTCGATCATATCTGGTTGTGAACGCAACGCGGCGTCTTGAGCGTGGCTCATCAGAGGTGCTCACATGACCCATTTTAAACTCGGAAACCAACTGCTTAACGGTTCAATATGAAGGGGAGGAAATCCCCAGCGTTGAATCAATCTCTTCTTTAATTTCCTTCGGCGTTAACCCCTTCAAATGAAAGTATTTGATGACAGCACGCTTTTCCAATTTTTTCATTTTCACAAACAACACCGAGGCGTCTTCTTCAGCGTGCTCCCAAACGTAAACTAACATGGCGATCGGGCTGAAACTATACCTACAAGCTATCTAAGGATGGTACTGTAGAAAGCCACCTCCGAAGTAGGCCTAGTGGCGCCATCTGTTGGTCAGGCCGGAGACTTATCAATCCAACCTAGTATGTATATTCTCTTAGATATATTCAACATGAATAAAGTTATGTATCGGACACCCGGTGTATAAACATTTTCTTTATGGAAGAAAATAATGAAATATTATTTTTATATGTTCTAAAAGTGTCCCCTTCAGCAAGACATCATAAATTTTGTTTTCCGGAGCCTATCTAAAAAAGTTCAATTCAACAGACATTTTTCATCCTCTCAACGAACTGCCTCCTATCGCCGTCCCCACACCGAAAACATTAATTGCTACATTTCACCCGAAAACAAACGCTCATTTTTCTCGGAACTACGTTCATAATCTCGTGAACGATGTAGTAAAAGAAAATCACGCGAAATTTCCTCGAACGAAATTTTCTTTATAAATCAGCTGGGAGTATCTCCAGGCGGTGGGGAGGAAGCGGGAATTCAGAAGTATCTCAACCGAACTTGGAACGTTTATCCTCAGAGTTAGCAAAAACGAAATCATGCCAATATCGATGACGCCATAGAAAATAATAAAACCCTCGTTCGGGGCCTGCCTCGCTTTTTATGAAGTCTCGATTACAGGAACGTATTTGAATCCCAGAACTGGGGCGTTTGCGAGTTTTCTATACAAATGAGTTAGTTGGATAAAGGCAGAAAATTAATTCAAGGTAAAATTGTGGTTGATAAAATTATTTCAGTTGATAGGTTTCTGTTTGTAAATACTTAAGGGGTTAGGCCACTGTAGAGGGATCACACTCCCCACAAAAATTGTCGCATCACCCTACTTTTATCTTTTTCAAAATCGAGTGTTTCCTCCCCGGGCCCTAATTGCTGCCAGTATACGTCTCGGAAGTCCCTCAAACAAATTTTGAATGTATTCTTGAGTCACTGAGTTCCAAATTTCAGGAAGCAGATTTTCTAGTTGTTGGAGTTCTACAAGGCATCCTACGTCGCTGAATTTGCCACCCCATGTTGTCCCAAATATGTTCTATGGGATTCAAGTCGGGACCTCTGGCTGGCCATCTTAAAATATCAATTTCGGCATTTTGCAGAAATCCTGTTACTTCTCTAGCTGCATGAGGCCGAGCATCATGCATATAAATGAAGTTTTCGCCAATTAATGGGCCAAATGGCACAAGGATATCTACGATGTATCTGGCTACTGTCATTCTTCCATTATTCACTAGGACTAACTCAGTTCGACCATGGAAAGAAATGCCTTCTCACACCATTACTGAGCCCCCTCCGAAGTTTTCGGTTTTCCGGATATTGCATTGCTGATACCGTTCCCCAGGTCGTCTGTATACAGGCATGGGTCTATCATTTGATACTAGACAGAACCTGGACTCGAACATTCGACCATTCTGGAATACCCTAATTTGCATGTTCCCTCGCAAACTGAAGTCTTACAACTCGATGCTCTCTGGTGAGACGCGGGCCGGTAGAAGCCACCCTTGGTCTGATATCGTCTTCTCTGAGCCTGTTTCTAAACAGTTTGCAATGAAATATGCACGTTTCTGGAAAGTGCAAGTTCATTTTGAAGCATTCTAGCCGTATAGTTCCGAACTCATAGTGCAGTTAAACGAAGCCAACTATCATCAACTGGTGTTGCTATCCGATTTCTTCCCTGTCCGGCTCTTCTTCCATATTCCCCTGTTTCGTGGTACCGATTAATTGTTCTTGAAATAGTGCTTTGGTTAACATTCAACAAGTTAGCCACCTAACGTTGGCTTCGCCCCTCCTCTAGAAGTGTGACAATTCTTACTACTTCATGATTACCCAAATAGCGTCCAGGACGTTCAGCAGCCATTACAATAAATTCAAAGATTCGAAAATCAACAAGAAACACAGAAAACTTGCATTAATTTTGCGTGAAACCTGAAGAGAAATTGAATGAATACTGATAGTCAAATAAACTCATTCTTGTTTCAGACGTGTTTGAGATCATACGGAAACAAATGTTACTACATAGATAAGACTTTTTTCCCCTCATATGTCCAAAAACATATGTTGACAAAGAAATTGCGATCGAGCTGCTTAATCGATTGTGGAATTCGGAATCCTAGGTGATGCGACAATTTTGGTCGTGCGTGTATTAACTTTACAAAAATTTTTTCAGAAAGATTAAATTAAAAATGGCGGCTGTACAGCATGTTTCTGATGACATTTTCGCCCTCTCGAATTCCATGGCCGGACAAACAGCTCCTGTAATTTTTAAATT
The DNA here is from genome assembly GCA_013387265.2 of Cryptolaemus montrouzieri. Taxonomy (NCBI): domain Eukaryota; kingdom Metazoa; phylum Arthropoda; class Insecta; order Coleoptera; family Coccinellidae; genus Cryptolaemus; species Cryptolaemus montrouzieri. Next base: position 13,568,056 of record JABFTP020000062.1, on the reverse strand, counting down.
ATAATTGGCCACTTTTTTCTTTTAACTTTACACAGTAACTGCTGAAGAAGTACTTAGGTTTTTCGATATTTTGATTCTTGGCAAAATGGCGCACTTCCAAAGTGGAAAGTGAAAAATTGAATTTAATAACGATCAGACAATTGTTAATAACAAATGACCTATGCGAATAAAAAAACCTACGTCTATGAAGAATATGTTTTTCAAGATATATTCAAAATTTCGAGTAAATTGGTTGAAAATAGTTTGAGTTATAATTCTGGCCAACTTAAAAAATACAGTTTTGAGATAAACGCATTTGAAATTTTGAATAGTAGAAAATCATGAATAATTTTTTAATACCTTTAATCTGTGATGCCTGCACCATACAATTGGCCTTTCAGGTTACCATCTTGCTCTTGTTTTGCTTTTCTGCTGGATCTTGAAGCGATCCTAGCCCCCTTCATTCGTTCACACAGCGATCTCTCTGCATGCTTTATACGCTCTTTGTCGATTTCCAGACGCATTTCGTAGCTTCTCGGTCCGATTTCCAAGTCGATTGCTTTCATTATGTGTAAAATTGAAGAAAACCCGTCCTTGTATACACAAACTGCAATATCTGTAGGCACATCCAATACTGTTTTACCGCAAGCCGTGGATTTCGGGGCCAATGCCCACACAGCGGAGTTAAAGCTTTCGTAACTATTTTGTGTTACCGCTGACGCATCGAGTTAAAAGATTTTCACTACTCAGTTCTTCATAGATCGGTTTGATAGCTTCGTAGACTTCCATTGGAAAATCTGGCTTATGTTAATACTCATCCAGAGTATTTGTGACATAGGTCCTTTATCATGAGCACCATGAATTCTCTCCAATAGGACATTGGACATGCTGTGGATTGTCATTAGTAGATAATTTATAAAGCAGTGTAGCCCATATACTGCTTCTTATATTCTCAACTGATTACTGCTTCTACGAATTGATAATCCATAATAAATAGTTCGTCTGTAAGTTTTCCAATTAATTTACCCCTTCCACCCAGTCCTTTTATCTTTTCTTCAAATCACGAAGTCGGGTGCCCATTCGTTTTTGCACATGATTTATACTCTTTTTCTTGAGAACTGTAAAATCCTCATACGGCTTAGTATCTGTAATGCCTTTAAAAGTCTTAGAATCGCCGTCACCAATATAGTGAGTGTGTTCAACCCACCAAAAATTTCCAGAACCAAGAAAGGTTACATTAACAAAGAAAAAAGACTGAACGAAGAATTTGTATGAGGAAGAAATGCACGAACTGATAGTAAAAGAAGCTGAGAAAGACTTGCTGCACGTCACCTACAGTGTAATATTTGTAAGGAATAAGGCATACAAGTGAGTCAGGTATGAACATGCCCCAGATCCGATCGTGGACACACCAGAAGTCACCATCATATGGGATACCCAAGTCCAAACCGATAGAGCCACCTTCACCAACAAAAACAAAAATCGAGACCTGTTTAATTAAGGATGTTGTCGTGTCTTTCGATTTCAATCTCATTCGAAAAGAAACGAACACAAAGCTCAAATATAAAAACTTACAAATAAAATTATAACGGATGTGGAACAGGAAGACTGTCTTGGCACCAATTGTCATCGGTGCAATGGGGCCATTATTCAACACCATTTTTGAAACCATTGAGGAAATATTTGGAATCCACAATTTCAGAAAATTGTTAGGAGTGCTGTAATGAACCTTCTAAGCAGGAATGACCTTAGATGATCGGTGCGTATCTGGTGTATCCACATGTTACCTAAAAAATTCCTATATGATGCCATAGAAAATCATAATAGCCGGCTTTGTACACATAGGTCACGTGTTATGCCATCTGTGAAGAGAAACTTTGTATTTTAACAGATCGAATATGGTTGAATGGAAATTCCACGCGATTTTTTTCATTCTTATCTTTTGGGAAGAGGATGCCTGTCACGCCGAAGCTGTGGCCGCCTAAGATGATCTAATGTATGAATTCACTCGCTTCTTGAAAAGTGTTAAACTGTTTGTTATCGGAAAGAAGTTCGATGAAAGCGCGTTCCATAAGTCACTAGCCCTGTAAATAAAATGTATGTATGTAGAGAAAGGTACGTGGCATCGCTAGTTCCCTGATTTTTCTTCGGAACTGGATTTTTTCTGGAACCCAACATTTCAGTTCTTAACAGCATTAACCATGGAAGTATATGTGAAAACGAGAAAGATCAGCAACCTATCGCATTCTACCGAGAGGCTGAATATCTCCAGGTGGTCGACGGGAGGGTTATCTCGGAAGCAGAGCACTATTCCAGCGGGATTATTTCGCACGTTTTCTACCGTTGATGTGATTCACGAAACGGCGTAAGATGTCTCCCTAATATTTGGAATTTTTAACGTTTCCACATCTGTTTGTTACTGTTCGTATCTTTCTCGAAGTCCGGTAGCGGGTTCGCCGTGTCGGTCCATAGAGGGCGACTCTCGTACGTATGTACGAGGTGCGTCCTTTCTGAAATTGATAGGGTACCCCGTGTCGTTTCTCGGCATCCTGCTTGGTTACACTATTGTGGCGCTTGGGGGCTGCGTGCATGGCGGGTAGATTTGGAAACTAGCTCTTATCAGGAGGGATTATTCATTGATCTACGGATTTGTGAATAATTCGTCTTGTCTCAGATTTACATACATAGACTCCACGCGAAGTTTATCGCGGAAGATAGTTGATCATATATATATATATATATATATATATATATATATATATATATATATATATATATATATATATATATATATATATATATTCTTTTGAAAAGAGAGGATTTACAAAAATTCAAATAATTATATTTACAATAAATGCTTATATCTATAATTTTGTGTGTCAGTGTGAGCTCAGGAAATGTAACAGGGGAACCAAACTATCTTGCATATGATTCAATAAACGAGTGAAAATACCTGAGGAAAAAACTCGTTTCCTGTCGCTATTGAACTAGCAATAGTTTGTCTGTATATGTTGTGTTAGTGTCGTGTGTTCATAAAGAGCATCAAAGGTTTTTCTGCTTAGCCGCTTCGTTCTCTCTTGCACTCCATGATTTCCAGACGAAGACAAGGGTGAAAGAGGGCTTGGGACAGGAATCTGTAACAATGGAAAAAGAAAAACAGCAGGAAAATATTTCAACAATTATACCTCTTATAAGTCTAAACAAATCTAAGAAAAGATTTTACATAGCAAGCAAGGTCATACAAAGGACTAAGAAGATAATCAAAAAAGTACATAACCTGCGATATTTCCTTTTTCGCAAGGATGTTCTTCGGTCGTAGTGTGAGTCTCCTGAAACATAATCACTTCCGTGTTCTTGCTTGCCATTTTTTAAGTATATTCGCAAAAAACCCTTCAATATTCAAACTCAACGAAACAATTTCCTCTCTGTTTGATCGAGAGAGCCCCGATGGCCAGGTTCAGTCTTCCAAGTGATGCCGATTATGATCTATAGATGTTTTAGAATCATTATGGACCCAATAATTTGGGTTGAAATCGCCCATATATTGTTTCTTCGTGGATACTGTTTAAAAATTTGCGAAAAAATTTTGACAGTCGTTCTAAAATTATGACAAATGTCATGAGTGACCTTATTGAATTGAAATTTTCAGAAGATTATTGTTTTGCCTTAAAAATTATTCCATAACGAGAAGAAAATTTTAATCAAAAAAAAGTTCAAAAAATTTTGAGCGACCTATAAAATTTTTTTTTGACTTGTCCTTGGAGATGGAGATGGTTCTTAAAATATCAGAAACTAAAATTTTTTCACACAATACTCAGAAAAAACTAGTCGTTTTTTTTGCGCCACGCTCAATTATAGAGGATGGAACAAATATTATGATCCTGCCAAAAAAATTCATGTTTATAACTATCAAATAAAAAATAGGGGTTGATTGTAGAGGAGTGACAAAATAAAAAAAAAATCTTGCCAAAAAATTAATGTTTTTAATTAACAAATGAAGAATAGAGGTTGTTTGTGGTGGGATGAAAATTTGGAGTTGTATGTATTTTTATATGCTGTATCATAAAAGAATAAGAACAACATTTTGTCCAAATGATAAAAAATTTGGAGGTGGACCACCCTTTACATATAGTGCCGTGCCCCCGCTAAGTCGAGCCTGAAGCAAACACTTCCGTACCATTCTTTACTGGAGGCATTTCGCCACATTTCCAGGCCCCTATTTGAGAACCTCTGGATAAGACCAGAACGCAGAAATTTTCGTTATCCAGTAATCTATAACCACATACTTGGAATTCAAAATTTCAAGTCTGTAGGTCATTTAGTTCCGAAGTTAAGCGAAAGCAATGTTTCGCATTTATGACACTCACTCACTCACTCACTTCTGATCATCAGAATAGAACTAGTACTTCCCATGAACTCAGAGAGCTGAAATTTGGTACAAAGTTAGGATTTAATGGCAACATAAAGGGAAAACTATAAAAACTAGGAAAATCGAAGATTTGAAGTACCTGGTGATTAGAAAACCCAACCAAACTATTAGAGATCGATATACTGCCTTTACAAAAAATATTCAACTTGGAGGGTTGCTTCATTTGATGATTGCTTCATTTGATGGTGTGAAGTATCTGATGAAGAACCCTCAGCTGGTCTCAGCTGAAAAAATCGACTGTCATTGCAAAAATCCAGCGTAGTGGGACACATCTTCTAAGTTAATCTAGCCTATAGCGTCATACAGTCACTGTTGGTCGAATGCCTCCCCTTCTGCTTTTAATACACATATAAATAAAATTAGAGGAAAACTCTGGATAAGACTAGACTGCATTTGATACTTATACTTACAAGTTTACGAAAAGAAATAGCGAATGGGCAATACGAAAAACTGTTGCTAATGTACAAGAATCAGCACCGGAAAAAAGAGAAGAAAGATTTGTAATAATAGAAAACTACTCCTAAAAAGAGAAAAAAATTGTCAAATAAGAAAATCTGATAAAATGAATCAATATGCCCACGTTTCTACAAAAAGAAGTGAAATCCCACCAAAAACATTCTGTCAACAACTTGCCATGTCTCGATGGAGGCGCTTGTTTATCTCTAAAATGTAATGAAATCTACACAAAGTCGTGTCAAGTCTAAGGTTCCTTACTGCGATTTTTTTATTAATATAGTTAATATGGGGTGACTTAGCCGTTGAAAGGTACACAAAGCTACACAACCAGGTTCTTCATGACACTGTTGCACCATCTGTCCCCAGAACTGCTACCTATTGACGATAGAAAATTGCCACGTTGATTGGATAACCAGCCAATTGTAGGCTTGATGAAACTGCGTATGTCAATAATACTTATATATAGACGAGCCGGAAACAAACAGAATAAAAAAATATTTCCAGTACAGACGGATTTCTAATCATTGATAAAAATCCGTCTGTACGTCTATTTTATGTTAGATCGGTAGCCGATTTGATGCTCCAACAAGAAGAGAGCAGAAGTCAGCATTGTCAATGCTGAATGCATGTGTTGTACAATTAACAACAGCCTAAAATAAGACACTTGCGTCTAATTACCAATACCAGTATGGGCTATTATCTCGCTTAACAAACATAAGTAGTTACAACAGATATAACAAAATTGACTTGTACCTACCATCTAACGTATGAAGAATGTTCAACGGCCAAGTCACACAACATTAACTATAATAATAAAGAAATGGCAATAAGGAACCTTAGACTTGGCATGACGTTGTCTAGATGTCAATGCAGTCTAGAGGAAAAAAAGCAGCTTCATCGAGACTTGGCTAGTTTTTCACAGAATGTTTTTGGTGGCATAGATGTTTTCCGATTCGATGACCTAACCGATATGTTCTTCACGAAAATCAGATATTTCGGATGAGTTTAATTACAAACACCATGACACGAGAATTTCATATATAAGATTTGTAAAGTAAAACGAAATGAGACACTTTTGTCACTTTTCCACAATTTATTCAATAATCACGACCGGTTTTGACCCTTCGGTCATTTTCAAGTGAATAACAAATTAATACATGAGTAGGTAAGTACAAGTACAGAATGAAATTTATCCTAAATATTGAGTAGTGGAGATCCATTATGCTCTAGTTGGCTGTTGATGGTAGTAAATTGTGGGTTTTTACATAGTTTGTTAATCTCCAAACTTTCCAACAAATTCATCTCCCTCCCTTTGTTACATTTATGAAGGATTTTAAGATTGTTTAATGATATCGAGTGGTTAGTTGATTTTATGTGTTCAAATATTGGCGAATTTTTATCTTCGGTTTGTCCGACATAGGCTACGTGACATTCATTGCATTTGATTTGATAAATTCCTGATTGCTTGAATTTATCGTTTTTTGTTTGGCATTGAATAAAAATCATTGGGTCCGCTTGAGAATGAAGTAGTTATGTTCAATTTAGAAAATTAGTTACTGATTTTGTTAGAGAGTTCGCCGGTGTATCTGAGACTAGTGTATCTTTTTTCTGGGGTTTCTACGATGCTATATAGTAATTGGTAGGTAATGGCGATGGGTTCACCTCTTAGCCCTCTACTAGCTGACATCTTCATGAATAATTTAGAGAAAAACTCAGTATTAAACACAGATTTCGCTAAAAAACACATTACTTTCTGGTACAGATATGTAGATGACATTTTAGTTGGTTTTCGTGGTTCAAACAGACAAATTCAGCAATTTTTAAATTTCCTGAATAAAATACATTGCCGCATCAGCTTAACTTCTAAACTAGAAAATAATAACTCAATTAATTTCCTCGACTTATCCATTACAAATTTAAATAATCGACTCACTTATAAAATGTACAGAAAGGAAACATTCACAGACGCATCGATTACAATGGACTCGTTCAGTCATTTAAGTCACGAGCTAGCTGCATATAACTCCATGATTCATAGAGCTTACTCTGTTCCCCTTTCGAGAAAAAATTTTCAAACTGAACTTAACATCGTCAGAAAAAGTGCCTCAAATAACAACATTTTCTTTTTCTAAGTACAATCATTAAACGCAAAGAACAACGTATTACCTACCAATTACACTATAGCATCGTAGAAACCCCAGAAAAAAGATACACTAGTCTCAGATAACATAATGAACAGTTACCACCACGAAGACTATATACATGGAAGTCACCAGCAGATGGAGTAGACGGACGCATCACAAGAAACCAAATTGATTACATAATTGTTAACAGAAGGTACAAAAATGCAGTAAAATCATGCAAGACATACCCCGGAGCTGACATTTCCACCGATCACAATCTTCTTCTAGCAAGGATAAAGGTAGAATTTAAAAGAACCAAAGGACATTAGAAAGCAACTATTATTAACACCGATAAATTGAAAGAGGAATCTACGTACAATAAAATAAAGGAAGAAATACATAGATATATAAACGAAAAGCCATTAAAGCCGACGCAAACTTCTGAAGAAGACTGGCAAAAGATTAAAACAACACTAAAAAATGTTACAGAGAAGCACCTTAAGCAGGAGACCAGGAAAAAGAATGAATCTTGGATGACAGAAGAAATCTTGGACATGATGGAAGAGAGAAGGAAATTCAGAAATAAAAACGAAACAAGATATAAACAAATACATAAAAATATCAAAATAAAAATCAAAGAAGCTAAGGTTACCTGGCTAAACGAAAGATGTGAAGAAATTGAGAAACTAGAACAAAAACATGATACTTTCAACTTACACAAAAAAATAAAAGAAGGAGCTGGAATATGGAAGCAATCCTCTTCATCTTTCGTCGAAGATAAACATGGGAAACCCCTACTGAATATAAAAGATCAAATAAACAGGTGGAAAGAATACATAGAAGACATGTTTCAAGACCAGGAGAGACAAAGCATAGATGTACAGAAAGTAGTGTCTGGACCCTACATCACAAAGGAGGAAATTATTAAAGCAACAAAACAACTAAAAAACAAAAAAGCCGTTGGAGAAGATAATATCCCAATTGAAATTATAAGGATAATTTCAGACGAACACATCGATGTTATGGAGAACTTTTTTAATGGAATATACGAAACTGGAATAATACCAAAAAACTGGCTGACATCGGTGTTTATACCACTACCAAAGAAGAAGAACTCCAGGAAATGTCAAGAATATAGGATCATTAGTCTAATGAATCATATACTGAAATTGTTCCTCCGAATAGTACACAATAGAATTTATAACAAATTGGACGATCACACGGGACGAACACAATTTGGCTTCAAGAATGGCTTTGGAACAAGAGAGGCACTTTTTTCAATACGTGTGCTCGTTGAAAGATGTAGGGATGTAGACTCTGATGTATATCTGTGTTTCATAGACTTTCAAAAGGCTTTCGAGTTGGTGAAACACGATAAACTAATAGAAATTCTCAAGTCTTGTAACATAGACGACAAAGACTTGAGAATCATATCAAACCTTTACCAAGACCAAACGGCTAAAATTAGAATCAATGGAGAGACATCTGAAGACATTAACATCGAGAAAGGAGTAAGGCAAGGATGTGTTCTTTCCCCGTTGTTGTTTAACGTTTTTTCGGAAGAGTTATTTAGGAAGGCACTACAGGATACCTCGGATGGCATAATAATAAATGGACAATGCATTAACAACTTGCGATACGCAGATGACACGGTTATTCTAGCAGATAGCGCTGAAGCACTACAACGCCTAATGAATCGAGTGATGATAACATGTAAAGAATTTGGAATGAAACTAAATACAAAGAAAACAAAAACGATGGCTATCAGCGAACACCAAAACAGAAAGGTCGGAATTAGGGTCAACGGAACAGAATTAGAACAAGTAACAAAAATAACATACCTAGGAAGTAGCCTTGATGAAACTTGGGATCACTCACTAGAAATAAAAACACGCCTGGAAAAAGCACGAGCTATATTTTATAAAATGCAAAAAATACTATGCAACTGCCAACTAAATATCTCATTAAGAGCTCGAATACTGAAATGCTACGTTTTCTCCACCGTGCTATATGGCGTTGAAGCATGGACAATGACGGAAACAACACAAAAAAGAATAGAATCGTTCGAACTTTGGTGCTACCGTAGAATTCTCAGAATATCTTATATGAGTCATACGACAAACGTAGAAGTTATGCAGAGGATGAGAAAGGATCGAGAACTTGTGCAGATAATAAAAGAAAGAAAGACGCATTATTTCGGTCACATTATGAGAAACCAAAAGTACGAACTGCTTCAACTTATCATCGAAGGAAAAATCAATGGCAAAATGGGACCGGGAAAAAGACGCAACTCCTGGCTTAAGAACTTACGTCAATGGACTAATATGAGCTCTATAGAATTGTTCAGAGCTGCAACAAATAAAATAAGATGGGCAAATGTAATCGCCAATGTCCTTAAGGATAAGGCACCGTAAGAAGAAGAAGAAGTCTCAGATACACCGGCGAACTCTCTAACAAAATCAGTAACTACTTTTCTAAATTGAACATAACTACTTCATTCTAAAGCGACCCCAACTTAAGCAGATTATTATTCAATGCCAAACAAAAAACGATAAATTCAAGCAATCAGGAATTTATCAAATCAAATGCAATGAATGTCAGTTAGCCTATGTCGCACAAACAGGGAGAAGTTTTGAAGCTTCAAGGAACATATTTCCTCAGATAAAAATTCGCCAATATTTGAACACATAAAATCAACTAACCACTCGATATCATTAAACAATCTTAAAATCCTTCATAAATGTAACAAAGGGAGAGAGATGAATTTGTTGGAAAGTTTGGAGATTAACAAACTATGTAAAAACCCACAATTTACTACCCTCAACAGCCAACTAGAGCATAATGGATCCCCACTACTCAATATTTAGGATAAATTTCATTCTGTACCTGTACTTGTATGTATTAATTTGTTATTCACTTGAAAATGACCGAAGGGTCGAAACCGGTCGTGATTAATGAATAAATTGTGGAAAAGTGACAAAAGTGTCTCATTTCGTTTCACTTTAAAAATGAATTTCCATAAAATAAATAAATCATCAATACTATCTATAAGATTTGTCTTGGAAATACGATCCGATTAGAAAGAGAAGCTTCAATTTGCTATCAAGCCAAGTAATTAGACATCTATTAGTCAGATTTTCAACGACAACTGTATGAGAATTCAGAGTTAATGCGAAAACGAGCTACAGATCCGCCCCTGCTACCCTTATCTGTCCCGGGCGCTCCATCCTCCATCGATCTGTTGATCTAAGAAAACATCTAAATATAAAGTTGAACCGAGAAATTGAAGTGTGCCGCCCCTGAAGGTGACGCTGAGCCAAATTTTCTATTGCGCCTCTTGGTTCCAAATTCAAATATAACTCTCTATCGGTTATTTCCATCAGAAAAACCATTTAAATATTTAATATGATGGTAATTTTCCATTCCTTCTACAAGGGGAAAGATGCTTGACGCGACGGAAATGTGTTAGGGAAACGTTTGGGCTATAACTGAGATGGAGGGTTTCTAAAATCTCGATTTTGTGCATGTTGGCCAGTTCAACAGGCGCTTAGCTTTGGCCTGAGCGCTTTTTGTAGTCGTGAGTGGAACTGAAATGCTAGAGAAACTTCCTTTATGCGTATTCAGCACATAAAATTGATTAATACTTTGCTCTTTATGGCTTTATTTTACATCCTTTTCATTTTTTGTATGAGGGTCGTTTGGAATGTTTCCGGAGTAAGGAAGAAAAAAATTCTTGAATTCATTAAATATTCACTTTATTACATTAGAATCTCTATAATTTTTATGAACCGTGCTATCAAGAAGGATACGAAAGAATCCAGAGTATCAACAAATTACGTAGGTTGCCTTTTAAATTTTCCGCCTCTGGCACTTCTACTGTTTACAGCTTCCATCCGATAAGTGCGTCGTATATTTTGCCATTTTTTAGCCTAAACATACTTAAAACATTTTAACGTACGATTTAGTTTTGTTTTGTTCGAAGTCATTTGAAAAATTCGCACGTGAACATTTTCGTGGGATGATTTTTCACGGTTTTCGACTTGGATGAACCCGAGTGTGATCAGGTTGCTTCAACTTTTGGTGATGGAGCTCCACACTTAGCCACTATGAAACGCTTGTGTCGTTTGGTGCAAAGATATGTTATAAAAATTCGACCTCGGTGCTTCAAAAGACGTTTACAAGATTGTTACAGGCGACTAATCTTGGATATACTGCGTATGAGCCCGAAACTAAACAGCATGCGAAAGTGTATCAATCTGCATGGAGAATACTTTGGAAAAAATGAAGCTTTTGTTTCCCCAGTTACTTTTCTTTTTGAAAGGCAGCCTACGTATGTAGTTATGTCGAAAACTTATAATACTACACACAACCAAATTTTTATGGAAATATCCAAAATTTTGAATATTACCTTAGGGGTATTTCAAAGGATTGTTAAAATTGATCCTTTTTGAATTTCAATTGAAAAAAGAAATGAATTAAGGTTTATTTTAAGAAAGAAACAGATAAAAGAAATAAGAGACTCTTTCCGCATGTAGTAAATAATTGAAAATTGTTTTCTCACAGAGTAGGTCGTTTTTCTTGACCTCAGTAGCTTGTATAACCTCCTCTTGCCCTGATACAAGCCTGATTCCTTCTAGGCATGCTATTGATTAGGTTTTCGACCTTCTCTGGGGTGATATTCTGCCACTCTTCTGTGCGGCTTTGATGAGCTGTTGTGGGGTTCTTGGATTATCCTGGGGCGATCGTATTTTCTTTTTGAGATTATACCATAAATGTTAAATAGGATTTAGGTCTGGAGAGCAAGTTGGCCAGTCCAAAATAGTGGTTCCCTCTGTTTCAAAATTATGTCGCGCGAGGTTGCTGGTATGCGGAAGAGCATTATTTTGCATAACAGTGAAATTCGCACCGTGGGCACCTGACCAGAGTCTCTCTATGGGCTCCAGCACTAGATCCACGTAATTTCTGGCTGTTACACTCGCAGGAAACCAAATCAAATCTGTTTTGCCTCCCAGCATAATGCCATCCCAAAACATCACACTGCCCCCTTAGTATTTCGGGATTTGTCTTGCTGCTCGGAGTCTAGCTTGTCTTCCACGGTCCCTTAAAACCCGAATCCGGCTGTCATCTGCTCGAACACCAATTCTGGTCTTATTCGAAAAAAGAACATTTCGCCAATTCTCAATATTCCAATTTTGGTGCTCGATACACCAATTAAGTTGATTTTTGGTGTCTGGGTAGCTCTGGAACTCTTTAGGGGCTTCTGCTGTATAAACCCCTCTAACGAGGTCTTCTTCAGGAGTGATCTTTGTACGACTTTTTTTAAGCCTATTTTGCAGAGATTGTAGCTCCACGTATCGGGCGTGGGTTTTTGAAATCATCCCTTGTGATACCCCCATTGTGGCCGCTATATCCCTCTGTGTCACCCCTTCTTTAACGAGAGCAATTATTCGACTCCTCGGCACATCGGACATTCCAACGTAAGGCATTTTCAATTATGATTATAGGCTTTTTCAAATTTTGAAATTCACAGTTTCAAATCTCAGTGACGACTGAGTACAATATCCCGAACATGTGGTTATAATTCAGCATTTCTTATCATAGTATCCAGTTTTTTACAACAAAAAACTTCATTCTTCACAAATAGTCAAAGATCCAGGGTTAGAAGCTATCAATAATGTGAACAACTGAGTGATTCCATATAAATTTGGTTGTGTGTATATGTAATACGAGGGATGTCTTTTAAGTTTTTCATAAACTGGGTGATTCAACAGTGGAGGTGCTCTGTAGCTCGTATACTCTTGAAGATTTCATTTTTGTTCGATCGCTATTGTATTCAGAAATTGAAAACCTACTTCACCAATTTATTTTGAAGTAAACAGGGTATCACAATTTTCTATAAAAAAATTTTGGGAGGTTTTTTCACATTGGAAGACCACTTTTTGGTTGAAGATTCAAGAGCGTCCTAAACTCTGTTATAATCTTGTTGAGTAATAAGTTTTTTGGTGAGTAGTTTCGTCACAATATTTTTTTTCCGTCAAAATTCATGAAAATAGGCTCTCACATCATCGCATGCTCTTTCGGCCAGAGAGGATCAATACTTTTTACCTTTCGTTTTCTTATTGCCCAAGGTTAGCTTTATTGATGAATTGAAATAGATTATCCTCATTTTATACAGGAGTGACTCAAAAAAATTATTGTATATTGTGATTTTAAAAATATCATATCTTGAATTTTTTCAAATGAAACATCCTGTATTTTATTGTTTATGTCAACGCATAAAATATTGTGCCATATTCTTGCAGAAGTAACCTCATCTTTATCTTCGACCATTTTCGAAATAAAAGAAAATAAACTAAAATAATAAAATCAGAGGTTGCGAAAGAAGAGTTTATTACTACATATCATTATACTTGATCAGACAAATGGAGATATTTTAAGGTACTCGTGTATGAAATACGTAATAGATTGGTTTATGGTGAGATGATCTACAAGGTGTTGAACTATTTCAATAAGTGTTCGAAATGTTGCCGTTTCTTTGAAGACACAACTCAATCCTTCTGAAGAAAGACCGTTGAACTCTCGACAACATTTGCGGATTAACTGACTGAAAGGCGTCGACTATTCCTGTCTCATATCCAACTATGTTGTAGGAGGAATCTGGTAAACGATGCCCTTAATATAACCCCACAAGAAAAAATCTAGACTTGTAAGGTCCGGAGACCTAGCTGGCCACCTCACAGGACCACCACGTTCTATTCATTTGTTTGGAAATACATGATTTAAATGCTCCCTAACCTGATGTGAGTAATGTACCGGTGCTCCATCCTGTTGAAACTACAAATCTTGTCTTATATGCTCTGGTATATCGGCAAGTAACATTGGTAGATGATTTTGCAAAAAATCTAAATACATTGCACTATTGAGGTGCCCGTCGAAAAAGTACGGCCCAATTAGATATACATCTACTACAGCGGCTCATACATTCAAGGACCAACGATGCTGGTATCTATTTGTCTAAAGAGGTGTGGATTTTCCGTGGCGTAATAATGAATATTGTGCCTGTTAATAAGCCCATTCTTGTGGAAAGTTGCCTCGTCCGAGAAAAGAACTCTGCTAAACATATTTGGATTTTCCGCTACTTTGTCACTTGCCCAATTCAAAAATTGATTCGATTTTCATAGTCTTGGTTGTTCAGTTTCTGGTGCAGCTGTACACGATATGCATGAAATTTATTCACTTTCAAGATTCTCTGGACGGAAGTTTGACTTATATATGTCAACTGAAAAATCCAAAACTGATAACTGGTTGTCTTCAGCTGTAGCAGTTTTTGGTTTTTCGTGTTTTTTGTGAGCGATATTACCCGTTTTGATAAATCTTATTAAAGTTTTTCAAAGCAACTTGCATCAGGATGCCTCTTATCAGGAAACCTTTGTGCATAAACTGTACTTGCCAATAAAAAATTTCTATCACACTCACCCAGAATAAAAATCATATCAACCATTTCTTCTTTGGAGAACTTCATAGCAGTCATTTGAGAAAATTGGGTCAAACCTCACTTTAACAATGTTTAATAACGAAACACTGATAAGTTCACCATGTAAAATGCAGAATATGACTGGACACCTTACAGAAGGCACAAATAAAGAAAAATGTCAACAAATACCTCGATTTACGTTTTGATCATCTTGATTTTACCATTCGTTAAAAGAATTATCTTGTTTAGGATTCATCTTTTACTACTTGAATCATTACAGAAAAAAAACTTTTGTGCGAATAATAATGCATGTTTATGAGTTTTATACGGTTTGTAGAATTTTCATCAAAATTTTAACAAATAATCGAATATTTCGAAAATGATCGAAGATAAAGATAAGGTTACTTCTGCGAAAATATAGCACAATATTTTACGAGTTGACATGAATAATAAAATACAGGGTGTTCCATTTGAAAAAATCAAGATATCATATTTTTAAAATTACAATATTCAATGATTTTTTGAGTCACTCCTGTATAAAATGGGGATAATCTATTTCAATTCATCAATAAATGTATCCCTGGGCAATAAGAAAACGAAAGGAAAAAGTATTCATCCTCTCCGGACGTAGGAGCATGCGATGATGTGAGAGCCTATTTGTATGAATTTTTACGAAAAAAGAATATTTTGACGAAACTACTCATCGAAAAAACTTGAAGACATTATAGCAGAGTTTAGGGCGCTCCCGAATCTTGAACAAAAAAATGGTCTTCCAATCTGAAAAAACCACCCAAGATTTTTTTATAGAAAATTGGGACACCCTGTTTACTGCAAAATAAATTGCTGAAGTAGATTCTTAGTTTCTCAATACAATACCGGTCGAACGAAAATGAAATCTTCAAGAGTGTTCGAGTTACAGAACACCGCGCCACTTGTGAATCACCCAGTATATTTACTCCTATTTGATACATTTTGAAATTCACAGTTTCAAATCTCAGTGACGAGTGAGTACAATATCCCGAACAGGTGGTGATAATTCAACAGTTCTTATCATCCTATCCAGTTTTTTTACAACAAAAAACTTCATTCTCCACAAGTAGTCAAAAATCCATGCCTCAAAACAATCAATAATATGAAATACCGAGTGATTCCATATAAAGTTGGTTGTGTGTATATGTAATGCGAGGGATGTCATTTAAGTTTTTCATATACAGCTAGAATGAAATAATTGAGAGCTTTTAAAGACTTTATTGCATTTGGAAGTATTCTCCGCGAATATTTAAACACTTCCGTATTCGTTCGAACTAATTTTGTAAGAAGTTATTCCAATCGTTTGTTGCTACATTCAAACTGGCCATTTGGAAGGCATCAACAGCTTCTTCTTACGTCTGAAATCTTTGACCACGCAGTCCGATCTTGATTTTAGAAATGTAAAAAAAATCTTAAGGAATTAGATCCGGACTGTACGCAGGATGACGTAACAATTCGAACTTACCAACGACGTGCAAAGAACAAATGGTGCATCAATCGCCAGTTACTGTTCTTTAATGTTGTAAAGGAATTGTTACTATATGTTCTGTTTTTGAAATAAACGTTGCGACCATCTTTTTGGAAAAACTTTTGACGCTGATGACTTTTGTCAGTTTTTCTTCCTTTTAGAAGGAAGAAGATTAGCGCTATGTTCTGGCTAGTATGAATAAATCCAAGATTCATCACCTCTGACAATGTTGTGAACGCTTATAGACTTTCTAAAGTTTAAACGATCCAGAGTTTTTCCACACCAATTCACTCTCGAAGCTTTCTTTCGATCAAGAGTTGCAGTAGCCAGCGGAAAACTAATTTTTCCACACACAATTCTTCGGGAAAAATTTTTGCATTATTATTATTATTTTTTGAACTCTTTGCAATCCGAAATGATGTCTCAACCTCTCGTTATGTTGCATTCTGATCTTCCTGGATGATTCTGCACAGCATTCACATTTTCTTGTATGACCTGTTTTTGGTGCATTTGCCCTTGAATCTAATCTGAGCTTAACCCTTTCGCGTTTAAATTATCCATACCAACAGGAAACTGTAAAAAATTATTGGGTGAAAATGCTCATGGTTTTATGCAATATATCGACTAACTTGTCAACTTTGAACAGTTTGTTGTGGCGAGAACACAGCATGCCTATAACTAAAAGTTTTGGATTTCTATGAACGAATAATGGAGGTTCATTTTTAGTACTGACACTTGTTTAATAGTGTCCTACATGTTACAGCATGCAAAACATTAAAGATATCCCTCGTATATATACCAAAGGTAATTTCGAGAAGTTTCTAAATTCAGGACGTTCCAATCTTATGATAAAGATACTTCTCTCTAATATCACGATTGAAAAACAAATAAATCTGCAATATCGTAGCTGGAAATACCTGTAATGAATTGTGGTTGAGATCTACGTACTCATGAGAATGAATGACTGAATATTTCATTATAAACGCAAACGCCATGATAAGAACTATAAATATTTGAAGAGATAGAAAAATAGTCTTAGTGTACACAGTATATTAGTCATAAGCGAAAACCTGTGAGAAATATCATTCAAGGTATTAGATATTCTCAGATAAACCATTTTTAAGTGAATAATGGATCTACGAAACAGTTTTCTCGAGAAATTTTAGTCAATACGAACCTTATCTAACTGGCAGTCATTCTGGTCCATTTTATGCACTCGGTAAAGAATTTTATTGAAATTATCGTAGGCGTGTAAGATTACTACGAATAATGATCATTAGACTACGTAACCGAATCTATCTGGCTGGACAGTGGAAACTAAGTGAATAACTATGCTTCCTCATGGAAAAATCCATAGGATGATTAATCGATTACCCTATGCAAATTTCGACTTTGATATATTTTTGTGTAGGTAGTCGAGTATAATAGACCTTTAGTCCTGACATTTGTTGATTTCCACGAAGCGTTTGATACGGTAGAATTAACGGCCATTATAAAAGCATTGAATGAATGCCGAATCGACCATCGATACACAAATGTCATCAAAAATATATACAATAACGCCACAACTACGATTAATTTACACTTCCAGACAAAGATAATCAAAATAGGAAGAGGCGTAAGACAAGGTGATACTTTATCGCCTAAACTATTCACCACTGATCTCAAAAGGTTAAATTGGGAAAACAAGGGCATCAGTATCGATGAAAAAAAACTCAATCATTTTAGATTCGCCGACGATATCGTACTCATCTCTGACAATCTAAGAGAAGTCGCTTTTATGATCCAAGAACTAAAAAACGCAATACAGGCGGTCGGACTGAGGATAAATTTCGAAAAAACAAAGATGATGACCAATCTAGTCCCCAATAAGTATTGACAACAATCATATAAATGGTCCATATCTACATATATCTGGGGCATGAAGTGAGGATCGATAGAGACAACCAAACAGCAGAACTGCTCAGAAGAACAACATTGGGATGGCAGCTTATGGCAAGCTTCGTGATGTCTTCAAGAGCGATATTCCGATCAAACTCAAGAGAGAGCCTTTCAACATGTGTGTTCTATCCGTTCTAACCTACGGTGCAGAGACCTTAACCCTGACCAAAGCATCGACACGAAAACTACAAGAAACACAACGCAAGCTGGACGATCGATGCTGGGAATAAGTCTAAGAGACATAATTCGAAACGAGAAGATTCGCAAAAGGACATGTGTGGATGATGTTTTGGAGCGAGTGACAGGAGCTAAGTGGAGGTGGGCAGGACATATTGCAAGATCGAACGATGGAAAGTGGACCAAGAGCAGATAAGCGAAGCCGAGGCCGACCTCCAACCAGATGGATGGATGACCTGAAAAGAATCCACACCGATTGGATGGCAACAGCACTTAATAGAGAAAGATGGAAATGCCTTAGGGAGGCTTATGTTCAGCAATGGACAGTTCAGGGCTGAATGATGATGATGATGATAAGTCCAGAGTGCGGGAATACCACTACACCTAGGCTTCATTAGTCCCTCTGTGCATCCTCCCTTTATTCCTGCAGTTAATCACACCTTCAAGCAGTCTCATTTTTCAAACAAGTTTTTTTATTCTCAACACCTGGAAGGAGACGATGCCTGTCATGCCACAGCTGTTGCCTTCCATGAGGATTCAATTCGTGCATTTACTCGCTGTTGGAAGAGGGCCAAATTGTAACTTATCCCGAAACATGTTCGATGGGAGCGAGTTCCACAGTACACTAGGCCTCCAAGCAGAATAATTTTTAAGGAGAGGGAGGTACGTGGTGTGATGAGAGTTTTCCGTAATCGCGGTTTTTCTTTGGAATTGAATTCTTTGCTTTGGAGGTATCTGTAAGAAAGAGAAAGGTCAGCAACCTGCCGCCTTCGAGCGAGATGCTGGAGATCACTTGTCATCTTCGGGTGGTCGATGAGGCGTACTACTTTCTTCTAGACACTAGCTAATAGATCTGATTAATGTTTGGGTATGTGTTATCGTGAAGTACTGCTGAAAAGAAAACCGAGTTTAGAAAAAGCAGATTTGGCAATGGCTTATACATAGTCATGCCAGCAAACTACGGTATTGACTGTGATGCAGACTAGATAAATATTCGTTTGAAGGAATTCGCTGTCTTTGAATGATCAAAGGGGGTTCCCAGAGAATCTGGTTTGAGGTCTTTGGTAGCACCTCGAGGCCCCACATCGATGAGCCTGATTGAATTTTGCCAGGAAATATGTCAATTAGTTAGAATCTGACTGCGATTCTGTATTTTCGTTGCGATCGACGTTCTCCAGTGAACAGACGTCGAAATGAGAGATTACCCACAAAAGGTTTTGGGGAAAGTTCAGTAATGGTATGGAGTGGAATTTCTTTGACCGCCTTTATCGATCTGGTCATCGTAAATAATGGAACTCTGAAAGCCCAGATGTATATAGACATTTCAGAAGAACATGTTGTACCATTTGTTGCAAATATGGGTGAAAACTATTTGTTATGAATGATAACGCCAGACTTCACCAAGCTCATATCATTAGGAACTACCTTCAAGATCACGAAATAACCTCAATGGAGTGGCCTGCATGAAGCAAAGTTATCGTGAAACTAGTCATAAGTGGTGTCCCACAAGGGTCTGCCCTTGGTCCAGTGCTGTTTATAATTTCACGAAATATTGTGGTGGTGCCGCGTCTAGCTACTACCTCTGAATGTAAACAAGTGCATCATGATGTAGATATCATTAATCATTTCGCTCGATACTTTATCGATGGTCTTCCCCTCGGTGCTGTTTTATCGCACGTGCATCCCTGTGTGATTGTTTCTTCTGTAATCTAACCCGGTCTGAGCACATTATTGTTACCTGAGGTCGTGACAATAACTTCTACGTTAATCTTTAAATTTTTTATCCTTACCAACCGCTGTAAATCTCTATAAGTATATAAGAAGTGTGTTTGTTCAATCCGGCTGCGTCTTTTGAGAGATTTGATCATTATCTATAGGATGATCAATCATAATTATCATAGTTCAAGATCTCTCTTCGATTTAAACAGTGGCCCATGACTGCGGGATCACGACTTCAAGTTGGTGAGAGAAAAATTCTCTATCGGACTGAGGGAACATTTTTTAGAGAATAGGATTCTCCGAATGTGGAGCAAATATCCAAGTGCAGGTCGGTTAATTGTTTGAAAAGTGACATCTACTCTCTCCTCAATGATTAGTTACTCTTTTTTTCTTGATTTGGTCGAATTTGTTCATTATTTATTTCAGTTTTTCCTTTTCGCTTTTTTGATTTTAGGTTATCTTATGACCCAGTCCTATTTTTTCGTAATAGTAATGAAAAATAATAATAATAATCGAAATGTTATTAATGTATCTTTTTCTGTTTCAGTGTTCGTAGTGTCATGCACAAATATTTGGAAAAGAAAAATGAAGTAAATTTCGATAAAATATTCCATCAAACTTTAGGTGAGTGAAGTATTTTTATATATCGCTATATTCCAATTTCTTATTGTATTGAATACGAATAATTACCGTGAAACAGGACGGAGCTCTTTATAAAGGTGTTTGAGGTTTTCTATCGATAACTTTTATTCACTTCTATAAATGTAACTTTTTTGGCTTTAGTAGAACAACCTGTCCTTTGGGTATTAAATGTATATGACATTCAGGAACTTTCACTCCTCCCCCAGTATTTTTTTACAAAAAATATCGAAAGTAACCTTGACTGTGGGTTTCCTTGATATAGCACTAAAATATAAGTGTTGAGGTTCGCAGAAGTATCAATACTTAACCGTTGATTTCCTCTTAAAGTATATTGTTTTAAGGTTGCTTTATGCTTATGATATCGCACTTGATTTATTTGAGTTATGTTGACTTTGTTTTGAATGAAGTTGAAGCACTGTTGTACTAAATTTTTTAAATTTTTTTTCGATTTTAGACGTATAACAATAACAGACTTGTGTTGTCTTCTCTCCATACACAACTCACAATATAAAATGTACACTGAAACTAACTAAAGTTGGTCTCAAAATTAAGGAAGGGATGTACAGATTTCATTGGTGAATAATAATGAATCATAAATTTTTGGAAATTTCACTGACAAGTGGTCTAAATTTAAAACTAGGTACCTGGGCAAACACATTTATAATAAATGAGATAAAAAACACAAGGTTTAACTTTAATCTACACTTTATTCGAAAAAATTCGACGACGTTTCGCTGACACAGCAACTTTATCAAGAATGACAAACAGATTTAAGAGTATGGTATTATAAACAAATCGTAGCACAAGTTGGATGAATAACAGGAAAATCCACACCGGAGCCATTGTACAGTTAGTATGGAAGGTAATAAAAACTAATTAAACAAGTTAAGTAGGGGTGAATAATTTACATCTACCTGCTCATTCAAAAGCTTGTCCGAATGTTTGTATCTATTTATTTCTAATGCTTCTAGGAGATCTAATTTTAAACTTTTTGATTTTATATGTAATATGTCAAAGTTTTTATTGAATGAATGGTTTCTTTTATTAAGTGGTTTGAATAATTTGAATCAGATTTATTTTATCGAAGCTACGTTTATGTTCAGATGTTCTTATGCCAAAACTCCTATAGGTCCTACCGATATAAATTTTATCACAAGAACCGCAATTGAGTTTATAGATTCGTGATTTACTTGAGTTTTCAACACGAGATTCATTATTTTTAATATGTTTACCTAAGTTATTAGAAGTTTTGAAAGTTATATTAAGATTTTGTTTGACGAGAAAGGATTTAATATTTGTACTTGCAGAACCGCACAACTGTTGAATATTTTATAGTCTTTATGAATAGGATATACTTCATTTCTTGCTTTCTGATACAGTTTTTACGAATGATTAGATCTATCATATCCGGATTATATGAATTATTAATGGCTGGTTTGATGATATTTAACTCTTTATTATAATCTTCTACTGATAAAGGTAAATTGAGTAACCGATGTACCATGCTGTTTAAAGCTGCAACTTTGTGTTGAATTGGATGTAATGAGTAGTTATGTCTAATTGTATCAGTATGTGTTGGTTTACGAAAGACCGAAAAACATGATTATTATTTCGTTTAATGATTTTCAAGTCCAAAAATTAATGGAATCGTTCTGTTCAATTTCTATCGTGAATTTAATGTTCAAATGGATGGAATTAATGAAATTAAGAAATAAGTCTAATTGACGACTAGTTCCAATGAAACATACTAAGATGTCGTCAACATATCTATACCAATAAAGAAATTTGGAAATGAGTGGATGTGTATGAATTTTCTGTTCGATATTATTCATAAAAATCTCTGCTAAAAGTGGACTCAAAGGATTTCCCATGATCAAACCATTTTCACTACTGTAATAGATGTTGAAACAAAAATAATTTTGTTCAATGCAAACGTCCAACAGATTCAATATTTCTGATTTAATTATGTGGTTAACATGATTCGAATTCAACATGTTTTCGATTAATATTTTGACATCACCTGGAGGAACACTTGGGTATAAATTCTCAACATCAAACGAAATAAGTTTTGCGTTAGGCGGTAGGTTAACGTTTTTTATGTTATTTATCAATTCGAAAGAATTTTATATAGAAAATTTTGATTTGAATGAACAATAATTTTAATTATATCTATAAGGTAGTGCGACAATTTCATTGGAACTACTCGTCAATTAGACTTATTTCTTAATTTCATTAATTCCATCCCTTTGAACATTAAATTCACGATAGAAATTGAACAGAACGATTCCATTAATTTTTTGGACTTGAAAATCACAAAACGAAATAATAATCATGTTTTTTCGGTCTTTCGTAAACCAACACATACTGATACAATTAGACATAACTACTCATTACATCCAATTCAACAAAAAGTTGCAGCTTTAAACAGCATGGTACATCGGTTACTCAATTTACCTTTATCAGTAGAAGATTATAATAAAGAGTTAAATAGCATCAAACAGATAGCCATTAATAATTCATATAATCCGGATATGATAGATCTAATCATTCGTAAAAACTGTATCAGAAAGCAATAAATGAAGTATATCCTATTCATAAAGACTATAAAATATTCAACAGTTTAACATTCTGCGGTTCTGCAAGTACAAATATTAAATCCTTTTTCGTCAAACAAAATCTTAATATAACTTTCAAAACTTCTAATAACTTAGGTCAACATATTGAAAATAATAAATCTCGTGTTGAAAACTCAAGTAAATTAGGAATCTATAAACTCAATTGCGGTTCTTGTGATAAAATTTATATCGATAGGACCTATAGGAGTTTTGGCATAAGAACATCTGAACATAAACGTAGCTTCGATAAAAATAAATCTGATTTAAATTATTCAAACCACTTAATAAAAGAAAACCATTCATTCAATAAAAACTTTGATATATTACATATAAAATCAAAAAGTTTAAAATTAGATCTCCTAGAAGCATTAGAAATAAATAGATACAAACATTCGGACAAGCTTTTGAATGAGCAGGTAGATGTAAATTATTCACCCCTACTTAACTTGTTTAATTAGTTTTTATTACCTTCCATACTAACTGTACAATGGCTTGGTGTGGATTTTCCTGTTATTCATCCAACTTGTTCTACGATTTGTTTATAATACCATACTCTTCAATCTGTTTGTCATTCGTCGAATTTTTTCAAATAAAGTGTAGATTAAAGTTAAACATTGTGTTTTTTATCTCATTTATATCATGGATCTACATCAAAAAACGGCCTCCACAATTCAAACAGTTATATTATCTCATCCGGCTTATTGTACAAAGCTGGCAAAGAGACGGTTTATTGAATTAAATGATAAATTTTATGGCTTTTGAAATAAAATTATAAATTTTGAGATTATAATCTGTGCATCCCATCTGTGTCGAGCTTATGCTAATATGTACAAATAGATTCAGTTCCTAAATTCCAAAAATATATACAAGATCTTAACATACTTTGAAATACCGTAGGTATTCAACACACAACTACTGGGACTTTAATTTAGTATCTAGGGGTAACACACAAACTTTGTTCACTGATCATTTATAAATATTGTCATTCCAAATCTCAGACTCGCAGCGATCATCGCTTCTTGGTGAAAAGGCTCTTATACTGTGTATGAATTTCTCCATGATCTACCCTGTATCCTCATTGAAATGTAATCGGATTTGAAAATTCGTTCACTGTAATCAGATGGTTCTAAATACCTATCCAATGAGCTATAACTCGGACTAACTGATTAATTCGAGATTTGAGGGGTTGACACTCTCATCTGAGGGGGTGTGATGGAAGCACCACTGCTTAAATCACTCGTCCTATCTTCCCTATTCAAAAAAAGTTTTGTGCACCCCTGCTTAGAGGATTGATGTAAAATAAAATCATCGTGTGTTAAAAGATGTCCCCCTTCAGTCAAATATTGACCAGTTTTTTTGCTTTTTGTCCAGAAACGAATAGTTTAGCAGTTATTGAGTGTTTTTTGTTTTAGTTGCCCTATCCGGTATATTTATCTCACTAGGCGATATAAGTTAGGGAAGAACTAGGCTCTTTTCTGAAGCAGAAACCAAAAATTTATCAATTTTTATGAAAAAGCACTCCAACCAAAAATTAGTGAGGGCGTGAAACCGTGGATGGAATCAAAGCCTACACTGAAACAATGCGTTGTTGCCAAATTGAAACCGTGGATGAAAAGCCTGGATATCTTTACCTCAGTAACATATGTTATATTAAAGGTAGTTTAGACTGCTATCATATTATCATTAAGACGAAAATACGTAAGTATGACTAAAATAAACTTTGGTAATATTAAGCTCATAATATGGTATTATTATCTAGAAAACAAAAACAGAAATACCATTAAGAAATAATTAATTGTACTTGCATATCATGCATTCGTAGGAAGAGTAGTTGAATTTCTAGTACACATAATCAGTTTTAGCAATGCAGCATATTGTCTGCTGGATGAATTTTTTTTTTGGGCCTCCTAACTAACTTCCTAACTGTATATAACCTCTTACCGCAACACTGAATCTATCAGTGAGGAGAGTACGAAAAACTGAACACTGTCACTCCATTAGTTCGCAATATTAACAAGTGAATATTTTCAGTTATACAGGGTAAGGCAAAACTACCGGAACGGCTAATTATCTCAGTTATTTACCGAGCGATTTTTTTGAAAATTGGTATTCCTACATTGGGAAGCCGGAAATGACCTCAACATGAGAATTTCAAATATAACTCCCTATATGTTTATTTATTTTTAGATTCAGAGGAAAAAACCTCCTTAGAAACAATCAAGAAAAATGCCTTTCCTCGAATGTCGTGTTCATAAAAAAATCAAAATGACAATAATTATTATCACCTAAATCAAATTACTATCGAATTCATAATCGACGTGACAGGTTGACAATTATTGTCAAGTGTTGAAGTTTTGAATTTTGCACAAACGAGAGAATTTTTTATTAAAAAATAGCAAGTGTTGAAAAAAATGAGTTCCATTGACCTCCTGACAATAACCTAATCGATTACTGAAATTTCTGAGAGAATTTTGCAGAAATCGTGGGTGTATCAAATTGATTTCTTCTGTTATGCGACGGCTTAACTATCTAGATTGGCAGGTCGTTCTCTATAAACATGGCATTTCAAGTGGCTCCATAAAAAGAAGTCCAGCGTGACAGGTTGACAATTATTGTCAAGTATTTGTTAAAGTTTTGAATTTTGCACAAACGAGAGAAATTTTTTATTGAAACAATAGCAAGTGTTCAAAATGAGTTCCATTGACCTGACAATATCCTAATCGATCAATTTCTGAGAGAATTTTGCAGAAATTGTGGGTGTATCAAATTGATTTCTTCTGTTATGCGACGGCTTAACTATCTAGATTGGAAGGTCGTTTTCTATAAACTTGGCATTTCAAGTGGCTCCATAAAAAGAAGTCCAGAGGCGATAGATCAGGCGACCACGGGGGCCACTCGATAGGACCTCTTCTCCCGATCCATCTTTCTGGAAAAACTTCATCCAGATAATTAAGAACATCTACCGCTTAGTTTGGGCGAACTCCATCTTGTTGGAACTATACAATATCAGCTGGGGTTAACGGATTATTTAAATTTGGAATTAAGCTGTTATGGCTGACGCAATTTCATTTCTTAATAATTGAAAATATCGCTCTCCGTTTAAATTCCCTTCTATAAAAAATGGACCAATTATGTGGTCACCGATAATACGGCCCAAACATTTTTGGGAAGGTTGTGTATGAATCTCTCTACTCTAATGTGTGTTGTCTCTCGACCAAATACAGCAATTATGCCTATTTACTGTACTGTTGGGACATTACGTAGCTTCATCCGAGAATACGAATATGGTTTAATTTTTTTCTTTTTTCAGTATCCTACAAACTAACCTCTGAGAAATATCATGATTCAAGGCTAGTTTATTTGTAGAAACCTGAGGATTTTCCTCAATAGCCAGTTAAATGTCCAACTTTGTTTCTTCGTCAGTGGCAGACTTAGGGCGTCCTGCTCTAGGAATATCTTCCACTTGCCGACTTACTTCATATCGCTGAATAGTTCAGCATACTTTAGATTTACTAATTTGATGATCTTGGTGAACAGTATTGAACATACTGCGAACTTCTTGGTAAGATCGTTGTCTGTCACCATATCCGCGCATTATCAAAACCTCGATCCCTTCTGCTTCATTGAGCTTGAATACCATTATTAGGAATTGAAGTGCAAAAATCTAAACGTCAACAAATACTTGATATTATTTGTCAACCTGCTGAAAATTAATGCAAAAGTGATTTGATTCAGGTGATATAATTTTTATTATTTTTATTTTTTATGAACTCGACATTAAAAGGAAATGTTTTTATTGATTGTTTCTTCTGTATCAACACTGAATTTTCTCTATGTTAAGCAATGTAGGAGTACCAATTTTCAAAAAAATCGCTCAATATATATACAGGGTGCTTCAACGAAAACTAAACAGAGGCTATATCTACCAAGATATTCATTTCTGATCAAAACGCGAAAACATGTCAATTTTTGTTTCAAGGGGGACATCTTTTGGGGTACAATACTTGCCTGAAATATCAACCCCCTAAGCGGGGGTTGCAATCCTTGAACATTTTGAAGATGGATCGAGTGATGACTCAAAAGAAAGGTGGTATCTTTGTCTACATCGCTTTGAACGAATTACCATTTTTAATTGAAAACCGTAAAAGATACAGAGTGAGCAACTGAAAGATAGGAAAAACTATTTCCCTGAGACTATTCAAGTTTCAGTGAGGTAAAATGGAACAGATCATGCTGATCAATGGCAGTCATCATCAAGTACCATCCTCATCTCGAATTTCAACCCTTAGAGCAGAGGTAATATTTCGATCCAGTGATACCTTTCAAGTAAAGGATATCGATTGCCTTCATGACTGTTAGTGTTATCGTTTTCTTTCAAGATTCATAATCATTCCCATGTTTCAGCTGCTCGCCCAGTAATTTTGATGGAGTACTATAACTTGCACACCATTGTGGAGACAAACAAAAATCCTTTCTCAGAAGGTTATAACTGGACCTATTTTCTGCTTTAAAAATATCACAGGGTGGTCACCCCTGCTCTAGGTTAGATTTGAATAGCTCAGGGCGATAGATAGTCTCCTCCATTTTGCAGTAGCTCACTTTGTACCTTCTACAGTTTTCAATCAAAAATGAAAATTCGTTCACGGGGATGCAGACAAAGATAATACCTTTCTTTCGAGGTATTACTCGACCCATCTACTCTCCATTTTCAAGGGTGGTCACCCCTGCTGTAAGGGTTGAAATTTGAGATGAGGATGGTACCTGATGACGACTGCCATTGATCAGCATGGATCTGTTCCATTTTACTTCACTGAAACTTGAATAGTCTTAGGGAAATATAGAAATATAGCAGTAAACCAATATACTCCGACATGAAGAAGGCTGGTGCGATCCAGCCGAAACGTCGTCAACAACAACCAACGAATGGTCATTACCAGGATCAACGGACGAGAAACCGGAAGAACGAAGAAACCACATTGAAATACGTCCGTGAAAACCTACGAGTTAATATATATATATATATATATATATATATATATATATATATATATATATATATATATATATATATATATATATATATATATATATATATATATATATATATATATTCCGGATTAAAACATACGAACAATGAAAATTTAGAACATACTTAACATTCTGAAATCTCTACATTCTCGAAGAAAATAATCCAACATTCTATTCGTGGAATTAACGACACCATCAATGTAAGTCGAACACAGATTCAGAATCTAATAAAACATCCAGATTTCGCATGTCAGAAACTTTCATCAACAATGTTTCATCGATTTTATTACTGAAAGTATGGGATGCTCATTTCCGCTTGACTCAAACGGTTTGACACATTTTGAGATATAAATATACACCGTTATTCTTGCAGCAATCGACACAATATGTCTTTTTCTAGCCGGCTCGGTGGCGTATGGGATATGATGCTCGTCTCCTACGCAGAGTTACCTGGGTTCAATCCCCACAAAATCGGTGCGATTTTTCGGATTCTGGGAATCGCTTGAGTGTCCATCTTTCGGAGGAGATGTAAAGCTGTCGGTCCTGTCTAACAGAGATTTGTTGGACATTAAAGATCCCTTCTCTCGACACGAGAGGGGTTCGGCAAAATTCCCGGGTTAGTGAGGTGACAAAATTCCCCGGCGTGTCATTAGCCGAAAGGCAGAAACAGAGCACGTTAAAGGAGAAAGAAACAATGTCTTTTTGAATAAATACTAGAGAAATTGAAGGGCAGCTAAGTTCATGATAAACAGGGTGGTTCTCAAGTACAGGCTGAAACAGTAGGGTTTGATTTCTTGTTCTGCACCGCGCCAAAAAATTATCGCACAAAATTGAAAATTCAAATTCATTGAGAAGAAGTTTAGAATAGAACTTATAATGAAAAATGTAAAAATCGGTCACCAAAACGTGTTGATACAAGATATTTCCACGTCTGGCGATTACTGTATAACATCTACGATTCAACCTCCAAATCAATGTCTATAGCATTTTGTGCACATTTTGTCGGTTTCAAACCTCATTCAGGGTAGCTAGTTGGTTTTGTTGGTTTTTTAATTTTCTATTGAGAGTGTCCCAGATATGTTCGATGGCGTTGATTTCTGGACACGCAAGCCACTCCATTGAAGTGATTTCATGATCTTGAAGGCAGTTTGTTACGATAGGAGCTTGGTGAGGCCTGGCGTTATCATGCAAACATGGGTTTTCACCCAAGTTTACCAAAAATGCTACAACTTGATCTTTTAAACTACCTGTAATGCACCTCTTGTTGAACCTTTGCTACACAAATTTTTGGATACTTCAACATAGGCTTATCAAATAGAGGTCGTGATTCATCAAACTTCTTAAGCATAATTCTTGGAAGAAAACTAGCCCTAACCATTCATGATCCAACAAGTGTGACGAAAAATTATCAAACCATGATAGATAATATATTCGTAAATGAAATAGATCAACCTAAAGGTGAGGTTAGGTTAGGCGAAGGTGAAGTAATGGAAACAGCTCTCTTGGATTATCATGACCAGCTTTTGAGATTGGATCTGAGGGTGGAATCATCCAAGTTCATTCCATATTATAGGAAATATTATTAGAATTTCAAGATGATTCAGTTCTCACAGCATATTGACAAGAGTTGGGATAATATACAGTGTGTTCCAACGAAAATTTGACCCCCCCTATAACTCCGAAATGAGTAACATTAGCGAAAAACACCAAGACACGTCGATTTTTGTTTCGAGGGGGAGCATTTTTCGAAATAATTCGAAACTTCTCAGATCAACCCCCTACCCCCAGCAACCCTAACTTTGAAATTCATCATAGGAATAAGGGTCGAGTGGCACCTTACTGAAAAGGTCTGTCAATTCTCCACCTTGATTTGTCATTTTAGAATTTTAAATTAACATACAGGGTGTCCCAACCAAGGGTGAAGTTGAATTCTGGAAATCCCAAATACTAAATGAAATCGATTTATTTTGGCATAATGCAAGCGCAGGTTTATGCTCGGTCTAGAAAAACGACCTACACTTGTGAATTTGGAGTTGGTGCAATCAACCCCTATTTCCAGCATCCCCAACTCAAAAATCATTCGATCGATAATAGGTCAAGTGGCACCTCGTTGGAAAGGTACTGCAATTTTCTCTTCGAATTTGGTATTTTCGAAATTCAGAATCATCATACAGGGTGTCCCGAAGCAGGAACATTGAAAATCCAAATAACTTTTTGAAACTGGTTCATTTCGGTATACGATAACATGTTTGATCCGAGAATAGGACTTTCTTGTGTGGTTATAGAATTTTTGCAATCAACCCCTTCCATTCAGCATCCCCAACATGAAAATCATACAAATAATTCAAGTGGCATATCTTCAGAAAGGTTTTTTGAATTCCAGAATGATTAAAGCATTCAGTTCGGCTCTCCATACAGGATGTCGCTTTCGAAAAATTCAATA
Organism: Cryptolaemus montrouzieri; assembly: GCA_013387265.2. NCBI lineage: Eukaryota > Metazoa > Arthropoda > Insecta > Coleoptera > Coccinellidae > Cryptolaemus > Cryptolaemus montrouzieri. The sequence goes on along the minus strand of JABFTP020000062.1, from coordinate 13,537,532 downwards.
TCGTCATTTGAAATTATCAACTAAAATTAATTCGAAACTGTTAAAAGTATTGGGGTACGATGTGTTGAGCATCAATTACGAAGAAATAAAGCTGATTTCTGCATTGAAAATGTTCACATTTTTTTCATTTCCATCTGGCGTGCAGTCATCTGTTATTTCTCATTTTGCAATGAAATATTATTATTATTCAGATCAGTTCCTCATTATTGTTGTTGTTCGTCAGTTGAAATTAATCTGAAAATGGTTTATTCCACTGAGGAAAGGGTCGAAATTGTATCGACGTATTTTCGAAATAACAGTTGTGCCAAAGAAACGGCAAGGATATTCGATAGGAACCATCCTGAAAGAGAAAGGAGTCAGTCACCAGTACGTTAAATATTTGGTTGACAAATTCCTAGCTACGGGTTCGGTGGCAAACAAAAACATGAAGTGGCATGTCCTGTCAGAAATGAGGCAACGGAAGTGGCAGTAGTGGGTCATCTACAAATGGAGAATACTACTTCGATCAGAAAACTATCTCGTCTGACTGGTGTATCAGCTACAACTGTCCATAGAATCGTGAAACATCACAAATTTCACCCTACAAGGTAAAATTAGTGCATGAAATAAACGAAGATGATCCAGATCGTCGTTTACAGTTTTGTGAAAATCTAAGTGAAAACCTAAACGCTAATCCAAATTTTCTGAATAACATCTGTTTTTCTGATGAAAGCACCTTTATGCTCAGTGGTGAAGTGAATAGACATAATTGTCGATATTGGGACACACAGAATCCTCATTGGTTTAGAGAGGCCCGCACGCAAAGGCCTCAGAAGTTGAACGTTTGGGCAGGAATTTTTGGCAATCATCTAGTTGGGCCTTTCTTTATTGAGGGTAATCTGAATGGAAATGGCTACCTACAGTTGTTAGAGGAACACATACATCCTAGATTGACAGAAATTTTACAGAACGATCCAACTCTTTCTGAGGACGAAATGCGTTTTCAACAAGACGGTGCTCCTCCGCATTATGATGCTCGGGTGCGCCAATATTTAGACGAAAATTTCCCAGGAAGGTGGATTGGTAGAAGAGGACCTGTTGAGTGGCCAGCCAGGTCACCAGATTTAAATCCCTAGATTTTTTTTTGTGGGGCCATCTAAAATCTAAAGTTTATGCCACAAGACCAGAAAACCTGGAGGAGCTGCGGATGAGGATTATCACAGAATGCCGACTTTTGACTCCTGAAGTTTTCGCTAATGTGAGAAGAGAGTTCGAAAATCGTCTGTATAACTGTATGGAGGTGGGCGGAGGTCATTTTGAACAATTGTTGTAATAATCAAGTTAGTTTTTGTTTTCAATTGAATACAAGTTCAATAAATCTCGTTTTCCTGTTTAGATGAGCATCCAATCAGTTTCTCCATCATCCCTCATCCTGATCCTCACGCCAGAAAACCTCGATTGCCAAACTGAAACCAATGCCTCAGTGATTCAGAAAATAGAAAAATCTTTCTGGAACTTTGCCACTCAACCTGTAATCACTTGTATGATTTTTGAGTTGGGGATGCTGAATGGAAGAGATTGATTGCAAAAATTCCATATTCACGCAAGAGAGTCTTATTCTCGAATCAAACATAAACATGTTCTCGTATTATACCGAAATGAACCAGTTTCAAAAAGTTATTTGGGTTTTCAGTGTTCCTGCTCCGGGACACCCTGTATGATGATTCTGAATTTCGAAAATACCAAATTCGAAGAGAAAATTGAAATACCTTTCCAACGAGGTGCCACTTGACCTATTTTCGATCGAATGATTTTTGAGTTGGGGATGCTGGAAATAGGGGGTTGATTGCACCAACTCCAAATTCACAAGTGTAGGTCGTTTTTCTAGACCGAGCATAAACCTGCGCTTGCATTATGCCAAAATAAATCGATTTCATTTAGTATTTGGGATTTGCAGGAATTCAACTTTACCCTCGGTTGGGACACCCTGTATGTTAATTTAAAATTCTAAAATGACAAATCAGAATGGAGAATTGACAGACCTTTACAGTAAGGTGCCACTCGACCCTTATTCCCTATGATGAATTTCGAAATTAGGGTTGCTGGGGGTAGGGGGTTGATCTGACAAGTTTCGAATTATTTCGAAAAATGCTCCCCCTCGAAACAAAAATCGACGTGTCTTGGTGTTTTTCGCTAATGTTACTCATTTCGGAGTTATAGGGGGGGTCAAATTTTCGTTGGAACACACTGTATACAATAAAATGGTCCCTCATGCTGCTTTTGACTCGTTCGTCACAAGAACTAAAGCTCGGAAAAGAAACTCTTGTAAAAATTCTTGAATCACTTCTAGAATACGGAAATCTTGTACAACGAAGCGAAAACAACAACACTGTTTATTGCTGGTTTCTAAAAACAATAATAAACCAGGCTGAAAGAATGACGGATGAATCTTACATAAAGAATGCAACCAATAAGGCTACATGGCAGGTGATAAATAACTACACAAATGAATTGCCGAGGACAGCAGTGCGTTCTCGAAGAACTGAGGAATGAAAGTGTCATTGCACATGTAGCGTTGAATAACATCAACCAGTATTGAAAATGATTTACGACCAATAATGAGTTCTTCAGTTGAATGTGTGGATATCAGGTCGAATGATTAAAACCAGATTCATAAAAAAAGATTTAAAAATTGTACATCTCGAAACAATATAAAGAATATAAGCAATGTGAAGGATATTGAATTTTTTAAAAATACCCAAACCACAAAAATTGTCGCACCACCTGGTATTCTGAATTCCACAATCGATTAAGCAGCTCGACCGCAGTTTCGTTGTCAACATATGTTTTCGACATATGAGGGGGAAAATCTTATCTATGTAGTAACATTTGTTTCCATTTGATCTCAAACACGTCTGAAACAAGAATGAGTTTATTTGACTATCAGTATTCATTCAATTTATCTTCAGTTTTCACGCTAAATTAATGCAAGTTTTCTGTGTTTCTTGTTGATTTTCGAATTTTTGAATTTATTGTAATGGCTGCTGAACGTAACACTTCTAGAGGAGGGGCGAAGCCAACGTTACGTGGCTTTCTTGTTGAATGTTAACCAAAGCATTATTTCAACAGCAATTAATCGGTACCACCAAACAGGGGAATATGGAAGAAGAGCCGGACAGGGAACAAATCAGATAACACCAGTTGATGATCGTTGGCTTCGTTTAACTGCACTAAGAGTTCGGCACTGTACGGATAGAATGCTACAAAATGAACTTGCACTTTCCTGAAATGTACATATTTCATTGCAAATTGTTAGGAACAGGCTCAGAGAAGACGATATCAGACCAAGGGTGGCTTCTACCGGCCCGCGTCTTACCAGAGAACATCGAGTTGCAAGACTTCAGTTTGCGAGGGAACATGTAAATTGGGGTATTCCAGAATGGTCGAATGTTCTCTTTTCCGACGAGTCCAGGTTCTGTCTAGTCTCAAATGATAGACGCATACCTGTATACAATCGACCTAGGAACGGTATCAGCAATGCAACATCCGGCAAACCGAAAACTTCGGAGAGGGCTCAGTAAAGGTGTGGGGAGGCATTTCTTTCCATGGTCGAACTGAGATAGTCCTGTGAATAATGGAAGAATGACAGCGGCCAGATACATCGCAGATATCCTTGAACCCCATGTTGTACACTTTGGCCCATTGATTGGCGAAAACTTCATTTATATGCATGATAATACTCGGCCTCATGCAGCTGGAGTAGTTACATAATTTCTGCAAAATGCCAAAATTGATATTTTAAGATGGCCAGTCCGAAGTCCCGACTTGAATCCCCTAGAACATGTTTGGGACAACATGGGGTGGTAAATTCAGCAACGTAGGATGCCTTGTAGAACACTCCAACAACTAGAAAATCACCTTCCTGAAATTTGGAACTCAGTGACTCAAGAGTACATCCAAAATTTGTTTGAGGGGCTTCTGAGACGTATACTGGCAGTAATTAGGACCCGGGGAGGAAATACTCGATTTTGAAAATGATTAGTACCCATTCGATGCTAGTTGATTGGTCTCTTTGCGAATGTTAGAAGATTATAGAATTTTTTAATGTTTCATCAATCCGAAAATTGTCGATATTTTCCATCATAAACTCATCTCTTCTGAATGATATCTTCTTATTTTACACTTCTGAAAGTTACCAAGCGACTCTTGAATGACCAACCTAAAAGTTTATATAGTATTGTCGTGAAAGTAGGGTGATGTGACAATTTTTGTGCGGAGTGTATTTCAAAAAACTAATTTTCTCTAAAACTTTCAAGAGAACAGTCTAAAAATCATGTAAATCATGCATAAAAATGACTGATGGTTACTAATTATAAATATTTGAAAAGCAGAGTTACCTACATAACAAGTTGGCTTTACGAGTCACCAGTCTGTATCATGCTGTGATTGGTAGAAGAGAGTGAATGCACTGTTCTTTTATTATTAATTGTGACAAATAAATCCACCTTGTTATGTAAGTAACTCTGCTATTCAAATCTTTATAATAAGTAACGGTCCTCGTCAATCATAAATGTTTTTACTGAATTTTCATTTATACATCTATCAGTTATTCTTATGTATGATTTACATGATTTTTAGACTGTTCTCTGGTTATCTTGAAAGTCTTAGAGAAAATTAATTAATTAAAAAAACCGCCTACTACCTTCGAACACAGGTACTTGTTTGTTCATCCGCATAATCAACTCATCATATTGCAATTTCAGTTAAGCCGAAAATACTCAGTCGTATCTAAACAGCACTGTTCAAACAAATCGACGTCCACGATGGGTAGAACACATTTGTTCCAGTTGATTTATTGGTTTTATAATATGTTATAAACCGGTAGTTAATATATTCAAATGGAATTTATTGATTTCGATATCAATAAATAATTATTCCTTTTTATCCAATTTTACAATTTATATCGCATTGAATTAATATAATTGTTCGTTTGAATTGATTAGTTTATCGGAAAATGCTTATCGAATAACCGATATTTTGCGACAAATTGGATATTGTTTTTGGACTCTTATTTGAATAGGAAATCCTAGTCGAAGGACCAATTATCGGTGTGATATACACTGCGCCAAGAACTGAATGCACAAAAGAGAAGTTTAGATAAGTACACTCCTCACAAAAATTGTCGCATCATCCTACTTTTACGACAATACTTATTATTCAAATGAGATGAGTTCATGTTGGAAAATATCAACAGTTTTCGAGTTAATGAGAAATTAAAAAAATCTACAATCTTCAAACAGTCGCAAAGAGACCAATCAACTTGCATCGAATGGTAACTAATCATTTTCAGAATCGAGTGTTTCCTCCCCGGGCCCTAATTACTGTCAGTATACGTCTCGGAAGCCCCTCAAACAAATTTTGGATGTACTCACTGAGTTCCAAATTACAGGAAGCAGATTTTCTGGTTGTTGGAGTGTCCTACAAGGTATCCTACGTTGCTGAATTTGCCACCCCATGTTGTCCCAAACATGTTCTATGGGATTCAAGTCGGGACTTCTGGCTGGCCATCGTAAAATATCAATTTCGGCATTTTGCAGCAATTCTGTAACTAGTGTAGCTGCATGAGGCCGAGCATTATCATGCATACAAATGAAGCTTTCGCCAATCAATGAGCTGAAGAGTACAACATGGGGTTCAAGGATATCTGCGATGTATCTGACCGCTGTCATTCTTCCACTATTCCCTAGAACTAACTCAGTTCAACAATGGAAAGAAATGCCTCCCGCCACCATTACTGAGCCCTCTACGAAGTTTTCGGTTTGCCGGATGTTGCGTTGTTGATACCGTTCCCAGGTCGATTGTATACAGGTATGCGTCTATCATTTGATACTAGACAGAACCTGGACTCGTCGGAAAAGAGAACATTCGACAATTCTGGAATACCCCAATTTACATGTTCCCCCGCAAACTGAAGTCTTGCAACTCGATGTTCTCTGGTAAGACGCGGGCCGGTAGAAGCCACCCTTGGTCTGATATCGTCTTCTCTGAGCCTGTTCCTAACAACTTGCAATGAAATATGCACATTTCTGAAAAGTGCAAGTTCATTTTGTAGTATTCTAGCCGTACGGTGCCGAACTCTTAGTGTAGTTGAACGAAGCCAACTATCATCAACTGGTGTTGTTATCCGATTTTTTCCCTGTCCGGCCCTTCTTCCATATTCCCCTGTTTCGTGGTACCGATTAATTGCTCTTGAAATAGTGCTTTGGTTAACATTCAACAAGTTAGCCACGTAACGATGGCTTCGCCCCTCCTCTAGAAGTGTTACAATTCTTTCCACTTCATGATCACTCAAATAGCATCCAGGACATTCAGTAGTCATTACAATAAATTAAAAAATTCGAAAATCAATAAGAGACACAGAAAACTTGCATTAATTTAGCGTGAAAACTGAAGAGAAATTGAATGAATACTGATAGTCAAATAAACTCATTCTTGTTTCAGACGAGTTTGAGATTATATGGAAACAAATGTTATTACATAGATAAGATATTTTCCCCTCATATGTTCAAAATCATATGTTGACAAAGAAACTGCGATCAATCTGCTTAATCGATTGTGGAATTCAGAATACCAGGAGATGCGACAATTTTCGTGGTGTGTGTATTAACTATTTACCAAAAATTTTTCAGAAAAATTAAGCTCCTGTAATTTTTAAATTATAATAAGCCACATTTTTTCTCTTAATTTTACACAGTAACTGCTGAAGAAGAACCTAGGTGTTTTCGATATTTTTATTTTGGCAAAATGGCGCACTTCCAAAGTGGAAAGTGGAAAATTGAATTTGATAATAATCAGATAATTGTTAATTACAAATGAACTATATAATTTATATGGAATCACTCGGTATTTCACATTGTTGATTGTTTTTAACATACAAAATTTCATTCAAAATGATAAACGGCAGACAAGTTTTATATATAAGCTCACATTCGGTAAGTTCTTGATATTATATCAGTTAAGATGAGGATTGTGAAATTGTAAATCAAATTGTTTCTGTTTCGTACTTTCTTCGTAGAAGCTCTGAAGAATCATTGAATCAATGGGAAAGCTTAGCAAAGAATAAAGAGTATTCATTACTTCTTCTTAAATTGAGTCAACAACAGCTCCTCTAAATGAAAAATATATATATATATATATATATATATATATATATATATATATATATATATATATATATATATATATATATATATATATATATATATATATATATATATATAGGGGTTTTACCCCGACGAGTTGCCCATATATCTGTTCATGCAATCAAACTGATTTCATGAAAAATATAAATCCACCACCCGGTAATTAATACCATTGCCAGGCAATGATTATAATCAAAACATATCCTGGAGTAATTATATATTAGGATAACGTTAAATGATATGAGAATATATCAATCTACCAGAATATATACATACTATAGCATCATCAGACAATGATATCAATGTACCAACGAGTAGTGTCAGAGGCTTTCTCCCCGGAAAAATCCAGTGTACGGACCTTAGTCAAGTAACACTGAATGTTACTCATTAATAGTTTCCTTTGTGTGAAGTGGTGAACGATCGAATAGAATACTGCTCTGAATATAAATATGACAAAATTGTCAGTTAATTATATTACATTTATATAAACAAATAAATAAAATATGAAATGAGATTCTGAGCAGTATAAACTGAAGAGAAAACCTATGACTCTACCTCATTATTATTTTCGGAAAGAAACCTACGAAGAATATTACAAGATTTGATGACTGTTATCTTTTGTAACTGTTCAAACAAATTTTCTTCAGACCCAAAATCTCAATACTTTTGTGAAGATTTCTAGGAATAACGCCTGTTGTAGAAGTAGTAATCGGTAGAATAAATATTTTCTTCATTTTCCACATTGATATATATATATATATATATATATATATATATATATATATATATATATATATATATATATATATATATATATAATTTCATCAAAATTGGTCAAGCCGTTTCGGAGGACTCTGGTTACTCAAACTGTGAAATGAGAATTTGATATATTACATCTATTGGAAGTGACATTGTATTTTACTGTCATACAGAAAAATAATTTCCATTAATTCATATTTTCGCTTGCAAAGTATCTACATCTTTAAAATGTATACCACTTTAGTTAAGTTATTTGATTCAAATCCGATGCGCCATTACCAGATTGAATTCGAATTTTGTATTTCTTCAAGGTCGCATGGTGTAAAAATGGAAGTCAATATCTTTATACGTCGTTCCCTATGACGTCAATCGTTCCTTAGATCTTATTACGCTGAGTTATTGTAATTCTTGAGCGATTTGTAACATTCTTCTGTGATCAAATAGCAAGTCTTCTCTTTTCTTAATTAAATAGAACAATGCTGTTTATAATCAACAAATTTTGTTTTGGAACAGAATACCAAACAAAACATCTACTTGTCAGTTCTGACAAGAGTACTTTGCGATTTCTACAATGAATGAGAATATCGAGCAAAGAATTTGTCTCGAAATTTGAATTGCAAATGGAATTTCGAGCGCCGAATCGCTGAAATGTTACATATGTCACACAAGCCTACGGTGAATCAAATTTATCAAAAACACGTTCATATTGTAACGTGCTAAAATTACGTCAGAACAATTTGAATTGAAACACCTGATTTCAGTCAACCCTCTATCTGTGTCACGCCACTGGTTAACAGTCTGATGCGCATAATCCAGATATCAGATGATATGTGCATGTGCTACGAGCATTCTTCAGATTCAGATTCTTCATTTTGGCTTTCTTTGCTTTTCCGACCTTTGGACTAATTAATCGTTCTTGAAAATCCTCTTTAATTGTAGTTGAAATAATTAAATCATATTAAAATTATCTATATATCTTTATCTTGTATACTGTGTAGTGACCTCTATCAAAAATATAGGTCCTAGGTAGAAATTCCTAGGTGGAGACTCGTAGACAGGGATTCCAAGGTTTAGAGACTCTTAGGTGGAGCTCAGAGGTTGAAATGATATAACTTCTATCTGGAGTTCAGAAATCCACATCCGAAGCTGAAATAGAGGTATTCCCCATATGCAGCAGTGAAAACAAGAACGTTTTGGAATTTGAACTCCCTAGGTGATTGGGGACTAACACAGACGACCTCAACACATCTATTTCACCAAAATAAGTCTTATTGACTGTATATACTGGGTGATTCACCAGTGGCACGGAGCTTTGTAACTCGTACACTCTTGAAGATTACATTTTTGTTCAAACGGTATTGTATTCAGAAAGTAAAAATCTACTTTAGTAATTAATTTTGAAGTAAACAGGGTGCCCCAATTTTCTATGAAAAAATCTTGGGAGGTTGTTTCAGATTGGAAGACCACTTTTTTGTTAGAATCAGGAAACTTTTGTGCATAAACTCTACTTGTCAACAAAGAATTTCTATCACACTCACCCAGAATAAAAAGCATATCAACCATTTTTTCTTTGGAGAACTTCATGGCAGTCAATTGAGAAAATTGGGTTCAAACCTCACTCTAACAATGTTTAATAACGAAACACTGATAAGTTCACCATGTAAAATGCAGAATATGATATGACCGGACACCTGACAGGAGGTACAAATGAATAAAATGCCAACACATACCTCGATTTACGTTTGAATCATCTTGATTTTATTATTCGTTAAAAGAAATATCTTGTTTAGGTTTCATTTTCTATTACTTGAATCATTACAGAAAAAAAACTTCGGTGCGAATAATGATGCATGTTGATGAGTTTGATACGGTTTGTAGAATTTTCATCAAAAATTTCACAAATAATCGAATATTTCGAAAATGATTGAAGATAAAGATAAGGTTACTTTTGCGAAAATATGGCACAATATTTTATGCGTTGAAATGAATAATAAAATACAGAATATTCCATTTGAAAAGATCAAGATATGAAATTATTAAAATTACAATATTCAATAATTTTTTTATGTCACTCCTGTATAAAATGAGGATGATCTATTTCAATTAATCAATAAAGCTATCCTTTGGCAATGAGGAAACGAAAGGAAAAAGTATTCATCCTCTCTGGCCGAAGGAGCATGCGATGATGTGAGAGCCTATTTTCATGAATTTCTACGGGAAAAAAAAATATTGTGACGAAACAACTCACCAAAAAAACTTATTACTTAAAGACATTATAGCAGAGTTTAGGACGCTTTTGAATCAACAAAAAAGTGGTCTTCCAATCTGAAAAAACCTTCCAAGATTTTTTATAGAAAATTGGGACACCCTGTTTACTTTAGAATAAATTGCTGAAATAGATTTTTTTTTTCTATTTTTCAGAGCTACTGAAAAATAGAGGAGACTATCTATCGCCCTGAGGATCGAGATATTAACTCTGCTCTAGGGATTGAAATTCGAGATGAGGGTAATTTCGGGAGATGACAGATTTTGATCTAAAATGAATCTATTCCAGTTTTTCGCACTAATACTCCAATAGTCTTGGGGCGATAGTCGTCTCTATTTTTCAGTGACTCACTCTGTATCTTCTACAGTTTTCAATCAAAAATGACAATTCTTTCACGGGAAAGCAGACAAAGATAATACCTTTCTTTCGAGTTATCAGTCGACCCATTTACCCTCTTCCAAATTTTCAAGGGTTGTCACCCCTGCTCTAGGGATTGAAATTCGAGATGAGGATGGTACTTGATGATGACTGCCATTGATCAGCATCAACTTGAATAGTCTCAGGGAAATAGTGCTCCCTATCTTTCAGTCGCTCACCCTGTATCTTTTACAGTTTTCAATTAAAAATGGAAGTTCGTTCAAGGCAATGTAGACAAAGATACCACCTTTCTTTTGAGTCATCACTCGACCCATCTTCCCTATTCAAAATGTTCAAGGATTGCAACCCCCGCTTAGGGGGTTGACATTTTAGGCAAGTTTTGTACTCCAGAAGATGCAATCCTTGAAACAAAAATTGACCTGTTTTTGCGTTTCGATCAGAAATGAATATCTTGGTAGATATAGCCTCTGTTTAGTTTTCGTTGAAGCAACCTGTATATTAATTACATAATGAAATTAATAGGTTTTGATTAAATTTGTCACTATTTCAAATCTTTTCAGTTCTTGAAGCAACTCTGTTTGGAATTTTCTCCTTTTGAGTTAAGTACCTGTATTTAACTATGTAATATCTTAATTTGAAATTATTTAATGAAGCGACATTAGGGTGAAACGCGGTATATGTTTGTGAATATGGTGATATAGTGAAAACTGTAACGGTATTGTTTAATGAATTGTATATGAATTATCATCGAGTAACGATCCCCTCAATCAAATTAGTTCTTTTCAATTCGAACAGTTCTGAGCTAATCAAAATGCTATTGTGGCTATAGCAATTTTAAGTTTTATCAGTCCTCAGAGTGAAAATTTGAATACGTCAACATTTCTATATGGAAAAATATTGATTTCCATTTGTTATGCTTTATATAAATAGCAGTCTCAGTACGGCTTGCAATCACCTCCTATGTGTATCAAAAAGTGTACATTTGTAGCTTTCTATTTAAAACCCAGTTGTAAACGTTTGATGATTGTGAAATCGACATAACAATTACGTTTATTTATACAATATTGTTTATTTCTTTTCTGAGGGAAAATTACAATTCTTTGAGATGATTTATCCTATTTCCTAATGGCATAGTTTGGAAACAGGAAGACAATAGATTGACCTGAAATATTAAGCACGTTAACAATGTAATAAGAAAACCGAACGAAAGTAAACGTTCGAGATTTGGAGAATTCTACTTTCTTTCGTTCTAACTTCGTTGCAAATGAGTATTATTGATGATTTATTCATTTAATGGAAATTCATTTCCAATGAAGGTGAAGTAAACTATATTCTATACTTTTTACAATTTTATTTTTACAGACACGACCAGTTTTGACCGCCAGATCATTTTCAAGTTGTCAACTGCAGAAAATGAGCTTACTCATATACACACAACCAAATTTTTATGGAATCATACTTTGAATTGTTAGAATCGATCCTTTTTGAGATATTTGAATTGGAAAAAGGAATAAATTAAGGTTTATTTTAAGAAAGAAACAAATGAAAGAAAATAAGAGACTCTTTCCGTATGTAGTAGAAATATTGAAAATGGTTTTCTCACGGGGTAGGTGTTTTTTTCTCGACCTCAGTAGCTTGTATTACCTCATCTTGCCCTGATACAAGCCTGAATCCGTCTAGGCATGCTTTGGATTAGGTTTTCGACCTCCCCTGGGGTGATATCCTGCCACTCTTCTGTGGCGGCTTGGATGAGCTGTTGGGGTTTTTGGATTATCCTGGCGCGATCCAATTTTCCTTTTGAGATTTTTTGTTAATGTTCAATATGATTTAGGCCTGGAGAGCAAGATGGCCAGTCCAAAATAGCGATTTCCTCTGTTTCAAGATAATGTCGCGCGAGGTTGCATAAAAGTGAAATTCTCAACGTGGGCACCTCGCCAGAATCTCACTATGGGCTCCAGCACTAGGTCCACGTAATTTCTAGCCGCTACACCCGCAGGAAACGGAATCAAATCTGTTTTGCCTTCCAGCATAATGCCACCCCAAAACATCACACTGCCCCCTTGGTATTTCGGAATTTGTCTTGCTGTCCACGAACCTTTTAAACCCGACCCCGGTGGTCATCTGATCGAACATCAATTCTGGTCTCATCCGAAAAAAGAACGTTCAGCCAATTCTCAATATTCCAATTTTGGTGCTCGATACACCAATTAAGTTTGTTAATTTTTTGTTGTCTGGTTAGTTCTGGAACTCTTAAGGGCCTTCTGTTTTGTAAACCCCTTGAGCAATGTCTTTGACGTATCGTTTTGACTGATACACTGATGCCTGTTGCACTAGGGTCTCTTCTTGCAATTTGGCACAAAAAGCGGTCTTGTTTTTCAGAAGTGATCTTCTTCTAGCCTATTTTGCAGAGATTGTAGCTCCACGCATCAAGCGTAGGTTTTCAAAATCACCCCATGTGATACCCCCATTGTGGCCGCTATATCCAACGTAAGTCATTTTCAATCATAATGACAGGCTTCTTTAAATTTTGAAATTCACAGTTTCAAATCTCAGTGACGACTGAGGACAATATCCAGAACATGTGGTGATAATTCAACATTTCTTATCATATTATCCAGTTTTTTTACAATAAAAAACTTCATGCTTTACAACTAGTCAAGGATCCATGGTTAAAAACAATCAATAATGTAAAATACCGAGTGATTCCATATAAATTTGTTTATGTCTACATACTAGCCTAGTTTGATATTAAGTAGTGGAGATGTATTAATGTCTAGCTGGCTATAAAGAGTGATTTCGCTTGGGTTTTTACAAAGTTTAATAATTTCGAAATATAAAAACAGATTCATTCCCTCCTCTTTGTCGCAATAAGGAAGAATATTTGAGAAATATTTACCAAAAATAAGACGCTGCCACAAATTATCTCCAATTTCAATCAGAATTTTACCAACAAACATCAGGACATCCCTTTCAGCCGATGTATTTATGGATAGCCTAGAAGGAACAGTAATAGTAAATAGCCACTTAGCTAAAAACACACAGAGTTCTGGTATTCATATGTATACGATATTTTGGTTGCTTTCCAAGGATTGAACAGGAAAATTGATTAATTTTTTCAATTTCTGATTTGAGTTTACAGTAGAAATGAAAATCAATAACTCAATTAATTTTTTTTAGATCCGATAATAACAAAATCGACTAACAATTTCTTTTATAACAACTACAGAAAAAAAACCTTCACAGACTCAATCATTCCAAAAGACCCATTCAATAACTTAAAGCACAAACTAGCAGCATATAATTCATTGAATCATGCGGCCTTTTCTCTTCTTCCATCACCGACAGACTTCAAAATTGAAATGAATACTATCAGAAAAATTGCCTTTAATAACAAAATTCTTCCGATTGTTATAGACAAAATTATCCATTGCAAAGAAAGACAACAAATAACACAATAATTATATACCATACAGGATACTTCCTTGAGAAAATGAGTCAGATGCAACTACCCTGCTCCGCTCTCCAATAACTTTAGCAACTATTCTTCTATGTTCAAAATAACTATCTCTTTATCAAGTGGTCTAAATTTGGAAAATCATTATTCAATGCTAAACAAAAAAACAGACATTCAAAAAATCAGATGTTTACTTGCAATGGTTGCTTATGTTGAGCAGACAGGCAGTGAACATATAAAAACCAAAAAACATTCAATAACATGAAATATTGTCAGAGCCGGCTCGGTGGCGTATGGGATATGATGCTCGTATCCTACGCAGAGTTACCTGGGTTCAATCCCCACAAAGTCGGTGCGATTTTTCGGATTCTGGGAATCGCTTGAGTGTCCATCTTTCGGAGGAGATGTAAAGCTATCGGTCCTGTCTAACAGAGATGTGTTGGACATTAAAGATCCCTTCCCTCGACACGAGAGGGGTTCGGCAAAATTCCCGGGTTAGTGAGGCGACAGAATTCCCCGGCGTGTCATTAGCCGAAAGGCAGAAACAGAGCACGTTAAAGAAAAAACAAACAAACAAACAAATATTGTCAGAATTATTCATAATTTCGACGAAGGAAAAAGGATGAATCAGCTGGAATGTTTGGAAATCAATGAACTTTGTAAAATCGCAAGTGGAATCACAGTTAATAGCCAACTAGACATATCCCACCACTACTTAATATCAATAAGTAAGTTCATTCCTGTAGTAAACCACTTGAAAATGAACTGTCGGTCGAAATCGGTGGTGTTTATAAAAATAAAATTGTGGAAACTATGGAATATACAGGGTGCTTCAACGAAAACTAAACAGAGGCTATATCTACCAAGATATTCATTTCTGATCAAAACGCAAAAACAGGTCAATTTTTGTTTCAAGAGGGACATCTTTTGGGGTACAATACTTGCATGAAATATCAATCCCCTAAGCGGGGGTTGAAATCTTTGAACATTTTGAGAAGGAAAGATGGGTCGAGTGATGACTCAAAAGAAAGGTGGTATCTTTATCTACAATGCCCTGAACGAACTTCCATTTCTAATGGAAAACTGTAAAAGATATAGGGTAAGCAACTGAAAGATAGGGAAGACTATTTCCCTGAGACTATTCAAGTTTCAGTGAAGTAAAATGGAACAGATCCATGCTGATCAATGGCAGTCATCATCAAGTACCATCCTCATCTCGAATTTCAACCCGTGGAGCAAGGGTGACCACCCTTGAAAATTTGGAAGAGGGTAGATGGATCGGATACCTCGAAAGAAAGGTATTATCTTTGTCTGCATCCCCGTGAACGAATATTCATTTTTGATTGAAAACTGTAGAAGATACAGAGTGAGCTACTGCAAAATAGAGGAGACTATCTATCGCCCTGAGCTATTCAAGTTTTAGTGCAAGAAAATGGAACAGATTAATTCAAGATCAAAGGCTGTCATCTTTGATCTAAATGAATCTATTCCAGTTTTTCGCACTAATACTCCAATAGTTTTGGGGCGATAGTCTTCTCTATTTTTCAGTAGCTCACTCTGTATCTTCTACAGTTTTCAATCAAAAATAAAAATTCGTTTACGGAAGGGCAGACAAAGATCAGCCCATCTATCCTCTTCCAAATTTTCAAGAGTTGTCAGATCTGATCCAGGGGTTGAAATTCGAGATGAGGATGGTACTTGATGATGACTGCCATTGATCAGCATGGATCTGTTCCATTTTACCTCACTGAAACTTGAATAGTCTCAGGGAAATAGTATACTCTGTATCTTTCACAGTTTTCAATTAAAAATGGAAATTCGTTCGAGGCAATGTAGACAAAGATACCACCTTTCTTTTGAGTCATCACTCGACCCATCTTCTCTATTCGAAATGTTCAAGGATTGCAACCCCCTGCCCAGGGGGTTGATATTTCAGGCAAGTACGGTACCCCATAAGATGTCTTCCTTGAAACAAAAAATGACCTGTTTTTGCGTTTTGATCAGAAATGAATATCTTGGTAGATGTAGCCTCTGTTTAGTTTTCGTTGAAGCACCCAGTATATACTGGGTGATTCACCAGTGGCGCGGAGCTCTGTAGCTCGTACACTCTTGAAGATTTCATTTTGGTTCGAACGGTATTGTATTTATGAAGTAAAAATCTACCTCAGCAATTTATTTTAAAGTAAACAATTTTCTATAAAAAATCTTGGAAGGACCACTTTTTTGTTGAAGATTCAAGAGAGTCTTAAACTCTGCCATAATGTCTTTAAGTAATAAGTTTTTTTTGTGAGTTGTTTCACAATAAGTGTACTTAACTCACAAGTTTTCGTTGAAGCACCCTGTATTTCACTTCATATTTTCAAGAATACGCCTTTCATCGTACCATCTTATGTATTTATATAATGACGCATTGAGTTCAGACCAGAAGTCTGGAGTCAATCCAATCAAGTCATCAACAAGTATCTACGATTTAAACAGAAAAACATTAATCAAATTTCAAATCATGCTTGAAAAACTGAGGTTTTTCCCGTTAATCTGATTTCAATTCTCCGAAATTTTTCAATATAGTCTCCAATGATATGCGAGATGCCCTCAGCCTCCAAATCCATACTCTTCTATCGGCATAAATAATTCAACAGGATCTGTGTATGTTCGATATAACATAGACCGTACCTTTGCCGAACCTGCGAACGGCGACAGAATACATCTCGGAAGAAGAACTTATAGTATATGTAGGGCGCACCTGGGCGTTCAAATTGGGACCAATTATAATACCAGCCATGTCTTCCTACAAATTTTATTCGGATTTATGGGGGCTCTACAGCCAAGTCTGGACTATTTTTTATTTAATTTTGATCATGATGTGTACGTGTACGCTCACCGGCAAAAAATCCGATCAACCAAATATTACCCGCTGGTTTGAAACTTTCTGATTTATCATTCAAGATTCTTGAATTTTGGATATGTTACAGATTATTTAACGTATTGGTGCGCAACTAAGTTGTCGCTGTTTGTCAATAGATGGCTCCAGCAGTGAGTGCTGGTCGATTTTTACATATCAAGAACGTCTTGAACAAAACTTAGACATATGGTAAACAAACGACTGTGACACATTAGTGATTTTGTTTTTGCGTCATATACTTTTAGTTGTGGGTAAGGGTTGATTTTTTTCTTTCATTCGAAGAAAACGGCGGCTGAAGGTCATAGAGAGCTCCAAAAAGTTCACGGAGATGCTGCTCTAAGTGAAACAACGTACCGGGATTGGTTCCGTCGCTTCAAAAATTCGATGATTTCGATGTGAACGACCGTCCTCGTGAAGGAAGGCCAAAATCTTCGAAGGCGCTGAATCGGAGGCATTGGTCGATGAGGATACGTGCCAAACGCAGGAAGAGTTTGCTTTAGCCTTAGGAGTTACCCGCCAGGCCATTTCTAAGGGAATGCATGCGTTGGGAATGATTCAAATGCGAGGAACTTGGGTTCCTTATGAATAAGAAAAAAAATCTTGGGGACTACCCTGTCATGATTCTACGTCATCACCTCTGCCGAATATTCACGCAGCGAAAGTTATGCTGTGTATTTGGTGGGACCAAGTCGGTGTTATTTATGAACTGTTGAAACTAAACGAAACCATCACTGGGGAATGGTATCGTACTCAATTGATGCGGTTGAGTAAAGCACTGCGCGAAAAATGGCCACAATACTAACAGAGACACACACTACAGCATGACAACGCTCGGCCTCACGTTGCCAAACCCGTTAAAACCTACTTGGAAACGCCTAGATGGGAAGTCCTACCCCACCCTTCAAATTCATCAGATATTGCACCATCCGATTATTACTTGTTCCGTTCGATGGCACATGGTCTGGCTGATCAGCAGTTCCGCTCATATGAAGAGCTCGAAAAATGGCTTGATTCATGGTTAGCCTCAAAAGACGAACACTTCTACCGTCACGGTATTCGAGCTCTGCCAGAAAGATGAGAAAAAGTTGTAGCTTGTGATGGGCAATATTTTGAAGGATTCATTTGTTATCATTTTTCACAATAAATTTGTATTTTCATGAAAAAAACAACGAGAACTTTGTTGCGGACCTAACAGAATAACAATTGACATTTGTTATGTGCGAAAATGCATATAAATAGCGATATCCACAATCAACAGTCGGTCTCACAGTAAAAAGGACTTTTCAGAAATAAGGAAAGCAAATGGTTTTTATGGCAAAATTCTTTTACTTTATTCAAAATAATCTCCTTTTGCTTCGATACAATGTTTTGTACGGTTAAATATCATTTTGAATAAGTGTTTGAGGTCCTTGGCTGATATAGCTCGGAGAATGTAGGTGCACGCCTTCTGGATGGCCAGAATGTCAACAAAACGCATTCGTTTGATAATTTTTCAAAAAATCGGTAAGTTGCGTCGATCGGTTAGATGCCCATTATCGAGCAACAAATGGCGGCCCCATTCCTCATGATATTCCGAATGACATTGACCGGCATTGAAGAGTATATTTTTGAGTTTAAGGGGTATTATAACTTCAGAATGACAAAATGGAAGGTTTGTTTAGAATTTTTTTTCAAGAAATCTTTATTATGTATCAAAAAAAACTTTCTACATGTTGTTATACATAAAAAAAAGGTATATAAAAAAGTAAGTTCTTCGTAGAATGTGGCGCTAATGACGACGCTTCAAAAATGATTGGTTTTGCGGTTACAGTGATACAGATCGAACGCGATATCTGAAATCAAAAATTAAACAAAATTTTGAAAAACATGTATGCAGCTGTATAACCTACCTCGGAAAATAGAAAATTTTCATTTTTAGGAAAATTACAAGCTTTGAAGCCAAGAGACGTTGAGCGTCGTTTTTTCGCCTGTGAACAACTGCTCTAGCGGCAAAAAAGAAAGGGTTTCTTCATCGCATTGTAACGGGTAATGGAAAATGGATTCATTACAGCAATCCAAAGAAAAAAAAATCTTGGGGACTACCCGGTCATGATTATTCACGCAGCGAAAGTTATGCTGTGTATTTGGTGGGACCAAGTCGGTGTTGTTTATTCTGAGCTGTTGAAACTAAACTAAACCATCACTGGGGAACGGTATCGAACTCAATTGATGCGATTGAGTAAAGTACTGCGCGAAAAACGGCCACAATACGAACAGAGACACGAAAAAGTAATTCTAAAGCATGACAACGCTCGGCCTCACGTTGCCAAACCCGTTAAAACCTACTTGGAAACGCCTAGATGGGAAGTCCTACCCCACCTTTCAAATTCCTCAGATATTGCACCATCCGATTATTACTTGTTCCGTTCGATGGCACATGGTCTGGTTGATCTGCAGTTCCGCTCGTATGAAAAGCTCGAAAAATGGCTTGATTCGTGGATAGCCCCAGAAGACGAAACGTCTACCGTCACGGTATTCGAGCTCTGCCAGAAAGATGGGAAAAAGTTGTAGCTAGTGATGGCAATATTTTGAAGGATTCATTGGTAATCATTTTTCACAATAAATTTGTATTTTTATGAAAAAACAACGAGAACTTTGTTGCGGACCTAATAGAATAACAATTGACATTTGTTATGTGCGAAAATGCATTTTAAATAGCTGTATCTACAATCAAGAGTCGGTCTCACAGTAAAAAGGACTTTTCAGAAATAAGGAAAGCAAATGGTTTTATGGCAAAATTCTTTCACTTTATTCAAAATAGTTTCCTTTCGCTTAGATACAATGTTTTGTACGGTTAAATAACATTTTGAATAAGTATTTGAGGTCCTTGGCTGACATAGCTCGGAGAATGTAGGAGCACGCCTTCTGGATTGCCAGAATGTCAACAAAACGCATTCGTTTGATATTTGGTCAAAAAATCGGTAAGTTGCCCATTATCGTGCAACAAATGGCGGCTCCATTTCTTATGATATTCCGAATGACATTGACCGGCTTTGAAGAGTATATTTTTGAGTTCAAGGGGTATTATCACTTCAGAATGACAAAATGGAAGGTTTGTTTAGAATTTTTTTTAAAGAAATCTTTATTATGTATCAAAAAAAACTTTCTACATGTTGTTATACATAAAAAAAGGTATATAAAAAAGTAAGTTCTTCGTAGAATGTGGTGTTAATGACGACGCTTCAAAACTGATTGGTTTTGCGGTTACAGTGATACAGATCGAACGCGATATCAGAAATCAAAAATTAAACAAAATTTTGAAAAACATGTATGCAGCTGTATAACCTACCTCGGAAAATAGAAAATTTTCATTTTTAGGAAAATTACAAGCTTTCGAAAAAAAGTTGAAAAAAGGCATTTTTTACGCGTTTCTAGCCCTCCAAAAAGGGGTTGAATCTTCGAATTGATTAATTTCCGGGGTAGGTTATAAAGAGGTATAAATTATCAATACAATAAGCCTAGTAACGTCAAGTTCTGACTCTTCGTCGTGGCGCTAGCGCTGATACCGATTTAAAAAAACATGTTTTGAGGAAAACGCATTCAATGTTTCGACTGCTAATTTTTTTATGATAACATTAAAATAAAAATTGGAATCACGTATCGAGAATAGAGAGGAACAGTTTGGATTTCGAACAAATAGATCAACAACGGACGCTCTCTTCATAATGAAACAACTAAAGGAGAAATCAATAGAGTTCAACAAGCCTGCTTACATCTGCTTTATAGACTTAACGAAGGCATTCGACAAAGTGCGTTTGACAGACATCCTACAAATTCTAATGAAAAGACAGTCCCCGTCCCAAATCACCAAACTAATTGAAAACTTAAACACCGGAAATGTGACAAAGATCAAGTCAGGCGAACATACTACACCTAACATAAAAACACCAGGGTGACAGCATGAGCCTTTTCCTTTTCAACCTCTTGATGGATGAAATAATACAACAAGTCACATCCTTAGATTTGGGATACAGAATGGGCCACATTAAAATATCTGTGGTCTGCTATGCTGACGACGCAGCTATTATAGCAGAAACGGAGAACGATCTTCAGAGACAGCTTTTTAAATTCTATCAAGTCAACCAACAACTCAAAATGGTAATTTCAATATCGAAAACCAAAGGTGTAAAGTGGTTGTGGAAGACAAGTCAATCGAGCAAGTCAATGTCTTTAAATATCTAGGCATGGACATCTGCAGCTACCACAATCCGGAAAAGGAAGTAGGAACTCTCATAACTAAAGCAGCAGCTCTGTCAGGGTGTCTTAGAGATGTGATATGGTCAAACCATCACATGGGAATAGATAGCAAGGTGAAGATCTATAAGACTTGCATCAGACCTATCATGACCTACGGCATAGAAGCTACGCGCGGCCGAAATGAAAACCCTAAGAACTATCCTCGGAAAGACCAGACTGGACAGGATAAGAAACACTGACATACGAGCTCAATGCGGCATAGTAGACATAGTCAAATGGGGCAGACAAAGACGAAGAGAATGGTATGCGCACGTGCGAAGAATGCACGAAAACAGATTACCGCGCATAATGATGGAGAGTAAGCCACATGGAAAGCGCCCACCAGGAAGACCCCCAAAAAGGTGGCAGGAAAGCTGGCAGTCCACCTCGCAAGAAACCATCCAGAGACGGCTTCGGCTAGCAACAGACCAATAGGTCTATTTAAAAGAATAAGAAGAAGAAGAAATTAATACCTGGCATTTGATCAATCAGCGATCCTTGCACCATAGAGAAGCCCATAAGAGTGCTCAAATAATGTCTCCTGCTTAGCAGCGTCCTTTTTCCGTGCAAGTCTCGCTTCCTTCGACTGATCGGAACATCGCTTTTCTGCAATTTTGATGCGCAACTCATCTTTGTCGTGACAAAAGTCATAGGCATGAGGCCCAATGTCGAGTCCCATCAACTGATGCAGGCTGATAAATCGACAATTTGTTTTCCTGAATTTATATGTTTTGGCACAAGTCCCCAGATGGTACTATTAAAAGATTCGTTATTGTTTTGCGTGTTTTTTCCCAATCAGCGATCCAAAAGTTCATCTTTGCTTCACGTATTCTTGCACAAGGTCACTAAGGGGCGGTGTTTTATGGTTGAAATTTTTGCCCTCTTCGACGCTTTGTAAATACTTACACCAGCTCTTGTCGCAATACTGATGCTGTGGTTTTTCATTAGACGAAATTCTATGATAAAATCCCGCCCAAATGGCATTTTTCATGGCTTGCTTGTCATCGGGGTTATTTTGAATGGTAAGACTGTAAAACAAAGAAATTTCTTTTATAACTTTGCCAGTAAGTTCGGTTCTCTTTTCCTCAGGTGGAGTAGTTTTGCTTCGGCGTTTCATTTCAGGTTCTTCCTTTTCGTTTTTCGTTTCTTCTTTTTTTTTTAATTTTTTCATTTCCGTGAGAGTTTTTTTTGACATCCTTGAGCCTTCGAAACATTCTTCTTCCCACGTGAAGTACGGATTCTAATTTTTCAATATTGAAATCCTTCATGGAACAGAACAAATTTATGCCACAAAGGCGACAATCCCTACTACTAGCATATGCAGCAAGAATAAGCGCATACGACAAAAATCCAGTACGAGAAACACTTTATCTTGAAGGATATAGTGCACTATACGAACGTGAGCCAAAACTGAAAGCCCCTATATATTATACAATAAAACACTCTCCGTTAGGAATAAATTTTCCACAAACAATTAAATATCAACTTAGATCGAACGCCCCATGGACTATGAAAAACCCTCATTGTGACTACTCAATTATTGCCAACAAGAAATCAGAAATCAATCCAATCTTAGTCCAACAGCTCTTCCGCCAGAAAATGACGCAAACTCAGCACGACCAGATAATATATACTGACGCCTCGAAAACAACAAATGGTGTGGGATGTGCCTTTGTCGCACCGAACCATACTGGCAAATACAAACTTTCACCAATTAGACGTATATTCACTGGAGAGCTCATAGCTACAATGCAAGCTTTCAAATACATCGAAGGATCACACTCAAAAACCACAATAATATGCACAGATTCATTATCTGCAATGAAAGCCATAGAAGATTTAACATCCACAAATCCTACCGTCACTGAAATACATAACTTGAACAACTCGATCCGAAGACAAAATAAATCCGTGATCTTAACCTGGGTACCATCTCATTGTGGAATTCTAGGCAATGAAACAGCCTACCGTGAAGCAAAGAGTGCGATCCAGGACGGCAATGAAATCAACAACCTTATGAACTACGATATATCCAACCAATATAAGCTGAAAGTAAGATCAGAATGGAACAGAATATGGCACCAACAGGACTCGAAATTGAAACACATAGAACCCTCAGTACGAGAATATCAACGTATCGATATCAAACGACAGGACTTTGTCCACTTGAGGAGACTTAAAATCGGTCACATCGCAGCAACACATGGTTACATTTTGAAGCAAGAAGAAATGCCATGGTGCAATACCTGCAATTGTCAAATCTCGGTGGAGCACATCATCAAACTATGTAGAGTGTACGAACAGCAGAGCCTTTATCATAACGTCTGTAACAAGTTGAAAGACGCCCTCAGCATGAATCAGGCACATTTCTCGAAAACACTCGCTTTCATGAAGGACATTAAAGTTCAAATTTAATAAGTACTACTCATATTTCAATAGTCCACTAATGAAATGTACAGAATTATTATATATACTCATGGTAAATTGTAATACATACTGTAATGACCAACAACGCTAATGACCTAGGTGTCGAAGCGTGAACAAATAAAAAAAAAAAACATTCGCCTGTTGATCTCATAAGTTTTATGGGTACTAGTGCAATAATTGACCGAACTTGGATGCTGACAAGAACACTGAATTTCAAGTTTAAAACCGAAGCCAATAGCACTTTTTCATTAAAACTTAATATTACCATCACATTTTTTACACTTTAAATTATTTTCCAAGTGAAAAAATACTACACTGAAAGCTAGAATCACACAGCCAAATTTTTTATCAAACCCGACATCTAAGTCAGGGTCATTAGACCCCGCCAGTTTTTTAGCTGATGCACTCACGAAATTATTTTCCAGTTTTGAATTTCCAGAATGTTGATTATCTTCAAATTTACTTTTTTTATGAGAGTTTTTACGTACGAGTACCGTTCTAGATCCTGTTTTAGTTGGATAATAAATATTGTCCTGTTTCGGTGGCATTTTCGAAAAAATTTTATATTTCTGTCATGTACAAAACTCAAAACCGTACTAATGAATATATTTTTGTCGAAATTAAGTCCCAGCATGAAAACGGAACAATAGAAGGAATCAAAAAAACATCTGCCTTCGCTGCGTATTATAAAGCACCGGCGACGCGTTGCCTGGTTGAATATATATATATATATATATATATATATATATATATATATATATATATATATATATATATATAACTCAAAATCGATTTTCCCAAAATTGGGAAGTGTGGCACAAAGTGACACAACTTCCGATAGCCCAAATGATCCTACGTAATGAGCCGATGAACGGCTAGAACCATTACCACCGTAATAATAAGGTCTGAGCGCTGTGACGTATCATTATGTCACACATCTCTAGTAGTCATAACAAGCATGCGAAACGATAGCACAGTGTAATCGAAAAGCCGGTACATGTCCTTTTGTTTTCTGTATTTCATCCGAAAATAAGTGTTTCTAGTGCTTAATTCATGTAGTAATGCATTTATAAGACATCAGGATACAGTATAGTGCTGTGTGTTTACTGAATAATTCGCGTCAATTATAAATTTGAACGAATTTCAGTGAGATGAATTGTGAGTGAGGTTAGAAAAGGCGTATTAGTGTACAGTTAAACTTTTCGTTTATAAACCTGAATTTTGTTGATATTTTTATTTTGAGAATGTTAGTGTCTTTGAGATATTATGCCGTTCAGGTGTTCCTGGTTGTTCAGGAAACTACGGTTATGCAGATGCACCGAAATTGGCGGTATTTTCCTTTCCGGAAGATATCCGTTTGAAAGGTAAATGGTTGAAATCTATTCCCCGAGCTCATTTTGAACCGTGAAGTACAGTAAGGTATGTGTATGACATTGGTCATATTTTTCGAACGACTGTCAAAATTTTTTTACAAATATTTCTTTAAATTAAAAAAGTTCCACGAAGAAAGAATATATGGGCAATGTCTACCCAAATTATTTGGTCCATAATGATTCTAAATCATCTATAAATCATAATCGGTATCACTTGGAAGACTGATCCTGGCCATCGGGGCTCTCTCGGTCAAACAGAGAGGAATTTGATGAAATATCGCAGGTTATGTATTTTTTGATTATCTCCTTAGTCCTTTTTATGACCTTGCTTGCTATGTAAAATCTTTTCTTAGTTTTGTTTAGACATAAAAGAGGTTTGATTGTTGAAATATTTTTCTGCTGGTTTTCTTTTTCCATTGTTACAGATTCCTGTCCCAAACCCCCTTCCTTTCACCCTTGTCTTCGTTTGGAAATCATGGAATGCTAGAGAGAATGAAGCAGAAAAATCTTTTGTACTCTTTATGTACACACGACACTAACACAACATAAATAGAAAAGCTACAAGAACATCTCCGTGAAAGTGGAAATATCGCAGGTTATGTTCTTTTTGATTATCTCCTTAGTCCTTTTTATGGCCTTGCTTGCTATGTAAAATCTTTTCTTAGATTCGAGTGAGTTTAGACATGTAAGAGTCAGGTATGATTGTTGAAAAATTTTTCTACTGGTTTTCTTTTTCCATTGTTACAGATTTCCTGTCCCAAACACCCTTCCTTTCTCCCTTGTCTTCGTCTGGAAATCAAGGAGTGCAAGATGAGAATGACAGTATGAAGCTGTTAAGCAGAAAAATCTTTGGTACACTTTATGTACATACAACACAAACACGACATTAGCAGACAAGCTATTGCTATTGAATCATACGCAAGATAGTATCGTTCCGCTGTTACATTTCCTGAGCTCACACTTGTGTTTTTCTGACACAACCAAAATTATAGATATAAGTACTTATTGTAAATACTATTATTCAAATTTTGTAAATCCTCTCTTTTCAAAAAATATATATATATATATATATATATATATATATATATATATATATATATATATATATATATATATATATATATATATATATATATATATATATATATATATATATATATATATATATATATATATATATATATATATATATATATATATATATATATATATATATATATATATATATATATATATTCAAACAGATGACTTAATCAGGGATACTACAAAGTTTGATAAAGAAACTGGTAAGTACTCTACTGGTCCAGTAAAACGTCCCACATATTTATCAAAACCACATCAAAATCGTGAAGGGAGGAAAGTGAAACTTATTGAAATAGAAAATCAGATCCTGCTCAAAGCTATTAATGAAAGTAGAGCTGAATATGCACTCAGCGAAGATCTCATTTCTTTTGATACTATCGATAAACTTTTAGTAGTTCTAGATCAAATACCGCACAATCCTAAGTTGCTTAAAGTTATTGAAACAGAGAAAGTTACTTTTTTCGATTAGATTATACTCCAGGTCCCATAACAACCTATGGTATTGTTATCAATTCTGATTTAAAAATGGAAATTTTTGTGAATATTAAAGGAATTAGTACACCATGCAACATTAACAACTTAAAAATGTTAAAAAATTGCTTGGAGGTACTAGATTCTGAAACAGAATCGTTGAAGAGTTCCCCAAAGCTCAATGATAACGATGAAAATTTGAAACAATAACTTCTAAAAATCCAGATGATATCAAATTGACATTTTTGAGCAATACAGTGTGTTCCAACGAAAATTTGACCCCCCCTATAACTCCGAAATGAGTAACATTAGCGAAAAACACCAAGACACGTCGATTTTTGTTTCGAGGGGAGCATTTTTCGAAATAATTCGAAACTTGTCAGATCAACCCCTACCCCCAGCAACCCTAATTTCGAAATTCATCATAGGGAATAAGGGTCGAGTGGCACCTTACTGTAAAGGTCTGTCAATTCTCCACCTTGATTTGTCATTTTAGAATTTTAAATTAACATACAGGGTGTCCCAACCGAGGGTAAAGTTGAATTCCTGCAAATCCCAAATACTAAATGAAATCGATTTATTTTGGCATAATGCAAGCGCAGGTTTATGCTCGGTCTAGAAAAACGACCTACACTTGTGAATTTGGAGTTGGTGCAATCAACCCCTATTTCCAGCATCCCCAACTCAAAAATCATTCGATCGAAAATAGGTCAAGTGGCACCTCGTTGGAAAGGTATTTCAATTTTCTCTTCGAATTTGGTATTTTCGAAATTCAGAATCAGCATACAGGGTGTCCCGGAGCAGGAACACTGAAAACCCAAATAACTTTTTGAAACTGGTTCATTTCGGTATAATACGAGAACATGTTTATGTTTGGTTCGAGAATAAGACTCTCTTGCGTGAATATGGAATTTTTGCAATCAATCTCTTCCATTCAGCATCCCCAACTCAAAAATCATACAAGTGATTACAGGTTGAGTAGCAAAGTTCCAGAAAGATTTTTCTATTTTCTGAATCACTGAGGCATTGGTTTCAGTTTGGCAATCGAGGTTTTCTGGCGTGAGGATCAGGATGAGGGATGATGGAGAAACTGATTGGATGCTCATCTAAACAGGAAAACGAGATTTATTGAACTTGTATTCAATTGAAAACAAAAACTAACTTGATTATTACAACAATTGTTCAAAATGACCTCCGCCCACCTCCATACAGTTATACAGACGATTTTCGAACTCTCTTCTTACATTAGCGAAAACTTCAGGAGTCAAAAGTCGGCATTCTGTGATAATCCTCATCCGCAGCTCCTCCAGGTTTTCTGGTCTTGTGGCATAAACTTTAGATTTTAGATAGCCCCACAAAAAAAATCTAGGGATTTAAATCTGGTGACCTGGCTGGCCACTCAACAGGTCCTCTTCTACCAATCCACCTTGCTGGGAAATTTTCGTCTAAATATTGGCGCACCCGAGCATCATAATGCGGAGGAGCACCGTCTTGTTGAAAACGCATTTCGTCCTCAGAAAGAGTTGGATCGTTCTGTAAAATTTCTGTCAATCTAGGATGTATGTGTTCCTCTAACAACTGTAGGTAGCCATTTCCATTCAGATTACCCTCAATAAAGAAAGGCCCAACTAGATGATTGCCAAAATTCCTGTCCAAACGTTCAACTTCTGAGGCCTTTGCGTGTGGGCCTCTCTAAACCAATGAGGATTCTGTGTGTCCCAATATCGACAATTATGTCTATTCACTTCACCACTGAGCATAAAGGTGCTTTCATCAGAAAAACAGATGTTATTCAGAAAATTTGGATTAGCGTTTAGGTTTTCACTTAGATTTTCACAAAACTGTAAACGACGATCTGGATCATCTTCGTTTATTTCATGCACTAATTTTACCTTGTAGGGTGAAATTTGTGATGTTTCACGATTCTATGGACAGTTGTAGCTGATACACCAGTCAGACGAGATAGTTTTCTGATCGAAGTAGTATTCTCCATTTGTAGATGACCCACTACTGCCACTTCCGTTGCCTCATTTCTGACAGGACATGCCACTTCATGTTTTTGTTTGCCACCGAACCCGTAGCTAAGAATTTGTCAACCAAATATTTAACGTACTGGTGACTGACTCCCTTTCTCTTTCAGGATGGTTCCTATCGAATATCCTTGCCGTTTCTTTGGCACAACTGTTATTTCGAAAATACGTCGATACAATTTCGACCCTTTCCTCAGTGGAATAAACCATTTTCAGATTAATTTCAACTGACGAACAACAACAATAATGAGGAACTGATCTGAATAATAATAATATTTCATTGCAAAAATGAGAAATAACAGATGACTGCACGCCAGATGGAAATGAAAAAAATGTGAACATTTTCAATGCAGAAATCAGCTTTATTTCTTCGTAATTGATGCTCAACACATCGTACCCCAATACTTTTAACAGTTTCGAATTAATTTTAGTTGATAATTTCAAATGACGATATTGAATTTTTCGAAAGCGACATCCTGTATGGAGAGCCGAACTGAATGAAATGCTTTAATCATTCTGGAATTCAAAAACCTTTCTGAAGATATGCCACTTGAATTATTTGTATGATTTTCAAGTTGGGGATGCTGAATGGAAGGAGTTGATTGCAAAAATTCTATAACCACACAAGAAAGTCCTATTCTCGGATCAAACATGTTCTCGTATACCGAAATGAACCAGTTTCAAAAGTTATTTGGATTTTCAATGTTCCTGCTTCGGGACACCCTGTATGATGATTCTGAATTTCGAAAATACCAAATTCGAAGAGAAAATTGCAGTACCTTTCCAACGAGGTGCCACTTGACCTATTATCGATCGAATGATTTTTGAGTTGGGGATGCTGGAAATAGGGGGTTGATTGCACCAACTCTAAATTCACAAGTGTAGGTCGTTTTTCTAGACCGAGCATAAACCTGCGCTTGCATTATGCCAAAATAAATCTATTTCATTTAGTATTTGGGATTTCCAGGAATTCAACTTCACCCTTGGTTGGGACACCCTGTATGTTAATTTAAAATTCTAAAAATGACAAATCAAGGTGGAGAATTGACAGACCTTTTCAGTAAGGTGCCACTCGACCCTTATTCCCTATGATGAATTTCAAAGTTAGGGTTGCTGGGGGTAGGGGGTTGATCTGAGAAGTTTCGAATTATTTCGAAAAATGCTCCCCCTCGAAACAAAAATCGACGTGTCTTGGTGTTTTTCGCTAATGTTACTCATTTCGGAGTTAGAGGGGGGGTCAAATTTTCGTTGGAACACACTGTATAATCAATTCGCTGGATTGTTGGAAATCTTCTGATTTTCCCCATAAACTTACTCCTCAAACTCATATAGCATTATCGCAAACTCTACATGGCATGATAGAAGTTATTCAGTATTGTTTTGAAGAACTCAACATGAACTATGTTTTGTTGGGGAAATTTCAGACAGACTATTTGGAACATAGGTTCGGAAAATATAGTCAATTATCATGTGGTAACTATCATATTTCGATAAGGCAGTTATACGAATCTGAAAAAATTGAGAATTCAATCGCTTTTATCATTAACGTCTCAAAATTTTGGCAGTATTTCTATAACTAGCTTTTCGGAAAATTTTGACGATTGTCATGAAGAACAGAAATTTTTGTGATAATTCTTTCCAGCCAGATATTCATCTTGACGAAAACGATTTTGAAAAAGTTCATTTGAGATGCAAGTTATTACTTATTTGGCAGAATATTGTAGCTATAACGTAATACGAAGAATTAAATGTGGCTTTTGTAAATCAAAATTAGTGGTCGACGAGGAAATGGTTGTCGAAGAAAGTTATAATTTGATAAAAAATTTAAGCCGTGCAGGTCTATCTTTTCTACACGATATTGTTGTCCGTTTGGTTTCAGTTAACTACGTTTTATTCAAGAAATTGAAAACTTCGAGAATGAATTCTTGAAACTCAATTTCAAGAAGGATTATGTTGTGAGTTTTGTTTTCAATTATTGGATGAAAAATGAAATTGAAAACTATAGGTTACCTGCTTGTGAAACCCTCAGCCCGGAATATATTTTGAAACTAATAACACAGCTCTACAAAAAAATTTTTCTTATTGTTGCCCTGGATATCATCGCAAATTTTTATGTTTTCAAGTGCCCAGATTACGAATATATTCATGAAAGTTCTCAATGTGCTCGTATTTTCATGATTTTTGCATTTCTTATATTTTGAACAATTATAAGCTTGTTAGAAATAAAATTTAATTTTCCAGTCATGATTAGGCTTCTGCGCAACTTTTTCGCGCATACAAACATCACCTGATCCCCACTCTCAGACCCCTTGCTCCACAGAACAGCTGAGATCTCAGTTATTTGACAACATTGAAGTACATATACACGTAAATCTGGATAAAGTGTCATGGATTAATATTTTGTTTCAATTACTGAATGTCCATTCTTATATATTTGTCTTCTAGTCTAAAATATGAGTTCGTTACGAAGAAAGTGTAAATATTGTAGTGATTTATTTTGTTATATTTGCGGTGTTTATATACCAAAAAAACAAAAAAGAAATATCACAGACTGTGTCAAGGAGACTTATGTTGAATATTTTGGTTTCAAAATGGACAAATTAGGTAAACCATGGGTTTCTAATAAAGTTTGTAAGTCCTGTGTAGAGTCTTTACGGTTGTGGAGAAAAGGTGAACGTTCTGGATTAGACTTTGGTATTCCTATGATCTGGGTGGAGCCTACGAATCATTTAGATGATTGTTACTTTTGCGTAGTAGATGTTAAAGGTTTTAATCGAAATCAAACGTGGAGATACCCAGACTTACAGTCTACGAAATGTCCGGTTCTACACAGTGAAAATCTCCCTCGGCCCATATACATTTCAAAAGTAATTCGCATGCCCTCAGAAACAATGATGTTACCAAATTCACAGAAATCGGGACCATCTACTTGTGGAAGTGAATGGGAAGGTGAAACATCTACGCCAAAGTTATTTTCTCAAAATGAACTCAGTGATTTAATACGTGATCTCAATTTATCAAAACAAGGATCAGAACTGTTAGCCTCAAGATTGAAAGAAAAAAATTTATTGGCACCAACAGTAACAATTACAACATACAGAACGCGAGAAAAAGAGTTATTACAATTTTTTAGTGAAAATGGAGGATTAGTGTATTGTAATGATATCGCGAAGCTGCTTATAGACATGTGTTTAAAAGAGTACAAATCTACCGAATGGCGCCTTTTTATTGATAGTTGCAAAAGAAGTTTAAAATGCGTCTCATTGCACAATGGAAATAAATTTGCATCAATTCCAATTGCCCATTCAACGAAACTCAAAGAAGAAAATGAAAATGTAAAATTAGTTTTAGAGAAAATTAAATACTCTGAGCATCAATGGCCGATCTGTGTGGATTTAAAAATGGTTAATTTTTTACTTGGCCAACAAAGTGGATATACAAAATACCCTTGCTTTATTTGTATGTGGGATAGTAGAGCAAAGCAACTTCATTGGGAACAAGATGTTTGGCCTGTAAGAAATTCTTTAACTGTCGGTAAAGCCAACGTGATAAGGGAGCCGCTGGTGAGCAGAGACAAAATCATACTTCCACCATTACATATTAAGTTAGGTATGATTAAGCAATTTGTAAAAGCGTTGAACAAAGACGGAAATTGTTTTAATTATATTTGCAGAAAATTTCCGAAGTTTAGTATGGAAAAATTGAATGGTGGAATATTTGATGGTCCTCAAATACGGCAATTGATGAAAGACTCAGATTTTATCAAAGTTATGACTGTTCCGGAAAGTAAAGCTTGGAAAAGTTTTGTGTTGGCTGTCGAAAATTTCCTAGGTAACCATAAAGCAGCAAATTATGAAGAAATTGTGCAAAATATGCTGACAAACTTTCAGACTTTAGGAGCAAATATGAGTATTAAGTTACACTATCTCCGCAATCATCTAGATAAATTTCCGGATAATTTAGGAAATTATAGTGAGGAACAGGGAGAGCGGTTTCATCAAGATCTAAAAGTGTTGGAAGAAAGGTATCAAGGTCGATGGGATTGTCACATGATGGCAGATTACTGCTGGTCTTTGAAAAGAGATTGTCCCCTGAAAAATTATAGAAGAAAAACTCATAAAAGGCGTTTTATGGAAATATGAAATATATTTTCGACATTTTCCTCTTTATTTACTTCGATGTATCCGAATTTCTCAAAACATAACTGACATTATGAATATATCTGTTAATTTGTTTCTTGTTTTACGATTTTTGTTATGTAAAATGAAAATAAAGATTCAAAAAGAAATCAGAGCAAATCCTACAAAATCATTGATAGTTTCACGAATTGTGTGCATAAATAGACCCAAAATCATTTTCATATCTAGGGCAACAAAACCATTGTAGACCAGTGTTATAATAGGTACAACAAATACTCTTTTGAAGAATTATTGCAGGAAAACAAATGATAGATTGGGAAAGGACAAAAAACGGAAATTGGATATAGTATCGAATAAATGAGTATCTGAGTCTCCTGAATATGTTCTTCTCTATATTTGTGCTAATGCATTTTCAAAATAAGAATCTTTAACGTGCTCTATTTCCGCCTTTCGGCCAATGACACGCCGGGGAATTCTGTCACCTCACTAACCCGGGAATTTTGCCGAACCCCTCTCGTGTCGAGGAAAGGGATCTTTAATGTCCAACACATCTCTGTTAGACAGGACCGACAGTTTTACATGTCCTCCGAAAGATGGATACCCAAGCGATTCCCAGAATCAGAAAAATCGCACCGACTATGTGGGGATTGAACCCAGGTAACTCTGCGCTGGAGACGTGCATCATATCCTCTACGCCACCGAGCCGGCTGAAAATCCCTTTATTATTTCTTTCATTTTATTCCTCATGGGAAGAACATGTGCGTCAATAAAGCACATCGAATTTTATTGGCATATGTCCGAACATATTCGGAAAAAACATGTGTGAATACTTGTACTTCCAAACGATTGATTGCCTGATCAATTTCAATTCGAAACAATAATCCGAATTTGAAGTTTAACGAAAACGCTTGTCGATAAATTGGCATCCATTTCTAATCCTTCAATATGTTGACCCTTAGTGATCAGCAACTTTCACCCTTATCTAATTTACCACCCTTAACGATAGATTGATCTTCGTCTATAGCAAGGCATATAACCGTCCCTATATTAATATCGCTCGTGAAATTGACGTTTAGCGACAGCTTCTGAGGGTCCCAAGTAACCCCCGTGTGGGTGGATCGGAAAGAGGTGAAAGCCTGAAACGACGACGAGAAAGCCGTGGATGTACAGAGGCAAGGTTATCATTCTCGTTTTGCTGTTCAGCCGGGCATCTTTATTGATTTCAGAAATCAATGTCGGTGAGACGGAATTTTCAACATTTATTGCTTATGCTTAAATGACATACAAAGTTATGAAGTGGGTATATTTCACGAGGGTGTCAGAAAAAAATGTGCCACTTTTTTCAATTCTCTGTATATGTTCCATAATCGCTGTAATTCTATTTGTAAGTCTTCATATTCTAGATTTTTCAACGTTTTCGTTTGAATGATATTATAATCAGTTAATTCTTTTTTCAATAGTTTGGGAGCATCCACTGCTACGGTTATTAGCTTCCGTTATATTGTTCCAAAATTCTCATATCTTCAATAGTCTATCATATCTTCTTGTAGAGATCGATGCATTTAAAAAATTCAAAGGTGCTTTTTACCTTAATAAAATCTCCTAGATTTTGTAGAGTGCGAGAAATGGTATCGCCCTGCCGAACACCTTTTTCTTGAGGTATTTTATCTGTTCTTAAATCATCGTCTATTTCAACATGAAAAGTGGCATTTCTGATCGTTTTGATCAGTGTAGAGTATTTCGAATCGATTCTTGGATCGTCCAAAGCACTGAGAAATGCCCATGTTTCAATACTATCAAATGCTTTGTGATAGTCGATGAACGTGGATATTATACTAGGTAGTTCTTTCTATTACTGTTCTAACGGTTTGAAGGTGATCTATGGTTCCGAAGCCCTTTCTGAACCCCGCCTGTTCAACTGGTTGATATGAGTCCATCTTCTTGGTTAATCTGTTGGTTACAATCTTCGTCAAGAGCTTATAAATATGCGAAAGCAAAATTATGGGTCGATAGTTTTCAATATTCCTGTTGTCGCCTTTTTTGTACAACAGAATTACCTCAGCATTTTTCCATGATTCTGTTATTTTTCCTTCAACTAGGCATTTATTCAGAAGTAATTTAAGACTGGTTCAAGGGCTTTTCCTCCTATTTGTAACATTTCAGATGTTCTACGATCCTCCTCTGGAGACTTTCGTTGTTTCATCTGTTTGAGTGCATGTCTGATCTCTGAAGAAGTTATTTCAGGCAAGTCTTCAGATCCTACGTTCAAAATGTTTTTGTGTATGCTATCAGGACGTTGCATGGTCGAAGTATAAAGTTCTCTCTCTAGAATTTGTGTATTTTTTTTGCAGTTCCTTCTTTATCTGATATAAAAATTCCATTTTGGTCCTTGATTTTTGATTATTTTTGTTTGCCTTGGCTCAACCTAGATTTCAGTACTTTCATTTATTGTTTGCGATAGTTTTTAATATTTGTTTTACTTTAACCTGTCTCAGGTCTGCTCGTACTTCCTTATTCACCATTCTGTTTATGTTGTTGTATTCTGCAGCTTCTCTTGGTGTATTTCATCTTTTCTTTATCAATTCGATTTTTCGCGGTTTTAATTTGGTTTTCTTGTGATTCTTCGTTTTGTTACAGATGTATTTTGTTACTGTTTGTATATTATCAGTTATCTTTTTGCAAGATCATCAATAGATTTGATTCCATTTCCGTAAAGTGCGCCAATTCAGCTTCAAGTTTTCTATGATATTCTTCCTTGTTCAAGAGTAATACATCTGCGGTTGGGTATTTGGGATGCGCTTTTAGCTTTTTTCTTATATGTTTTGTGTTTATTGCTATGTTCGCTCGAACCAATCTGTGATCACTCCCTGTGTTGAACTTATTTATCACTGATACATGCTTACATATCTTTCTGTCGCTGCACAATATGAAATCAATTTAATTTAAGTCCACTTCCTCTGAGGCTTCTTTTTGAAGAAGTTGTTTAATTTGATTGAGGAGGTCGTTACTTAATGAAAATCGATATATATATTTTCAAAGAAATAAAACTAAAGTATTTAGATTTTCACTATATTAACACAACTATGACCGGTTTCACCACACTGTGGCTTCATCAGATAGATACAAACTAATGAACAGAGTTATTCCTTATATATTATTCTTATGTCCTACTTAATATTACAATAAGTACAAGGGTATGTTGGAAAACCCATCGGAGTGGCTTACTTTATGAATTGAAAAGGAGAAGTATCTAGATCTAATTGACTATTAAGTAACCTACCTGAATTCTTTTCTTTGTTGATCTCTAAAATTTCCAATAGATTGAGTTTTTGTCTATTATTTTCATTGTGTAAATTTTCGAAATTATCATTGAAGTTATGGTTTTCTTCGAGTAACTACGTTTGTGCTCTACCAATATAAATTTTATTACAATCCCCGCAAGACAGTTTATAAACACCGGATTTATTACCTTTATCAATTTTAGATAATTTGCAACGAATTATCAGTTCGGAATGCTATATTGAAATTATAATGCGAGAGGAATGATTTTAATTTTAGACTAGGATTACCTATTTCGGTTTAAATTCCTAGCAGATCGAAATGGAGACGAGCGTTATTCGACTCTCAATTGTGTTTCAAACCCTTTTCTAGAAGTGAAACTTCATCTTCGGAAAAATTAGCATCTGAAAGATTACTGAACCTATCATAAAATGATCGAAAATTTTTCAGGTTTATTACTCAATAATTTATTTAATTTTCGCAACTGAATTTTATACTTTTTGTGAATTAATGAATGAACTTTGAATCTTGTTCCGGAATCTAATCTTTTATAATAGTAAAAAAGGTTTCATCATGGGTAACCCTCTGAGCCCTCTGCTCGCTGAAATTTTCATGGATAATATTGAAAAAACTATCCAAGAACATCCGTTATTAAAACACTTTATGTTTTGGTTTAGATATGTCGACGATATCATTTGTTGTTTCACTGGCACAAACAGACAATTAGAATAATTCAAAACATTCATTAACAAAATTCACAATAATATTAAATTCGCGTTAGAGATAGAAACGGCAAACACGATTTTTCTATTTTTCATAAGCCATCGCATACAGATATTACTATTCACAGCTCATCTACACATCCTTATCCACATAAATTAGCAGCTTACGAAAGTATGGTACATAGACTCATTAATATCCCAATGTCACAAAATAATTTCATAAAAGAGCTAAATATAATTAAACAAATAGCAGTCAATAACGGTTACAGTCCAACTATGATTGAGAACATGATTTCACGCAAAAAATTTCAAAAAGCAATCCAGGAAGTATTCCCAAGTATAAAAAGCTCTAACACAAAATACAACAGCTTAACTTATATTGGTAATCCTAGTCTAAAATTAAAATCATTTCTCTCGCATTATAATTTCAATATAGCATTCCGAACTGATAATTCTTTAGGCCGACATATCAAAAACTGCAAATCTTAAATTGATAAAGGTAATAAATCCGGTTTTTATAAACTGTCTTGCGGGGATTGTAATAAAATTTATATTGGTAGAACTTTCAGAAATTTCAAAGTTAGATTATCCGAGCACAAACGTAGTTACTCGTAGAAAACCATAACTTCAGTGATAATTTCAAAATTTTACACAATGAAAATAATAGACAAAACTGAATCTATTGGAAATTTTAGAGATCAACAAAGAAAAGAATTCAGGTAGGTTACTTAATAGTCAATTAGATCTAAATACTTCTCCTTTACTCAATCTTTTCAATTCATAAAGTAAGCAACTCCGATGGATTTTCCAACATACCTCTTGTACCTATTGTTATATTAAGTAGGAAATAAGACTAATATATAAGGAATAACTCTGTTCATTAGTTTGTATCTATCATAGTCGTCATAGTTTTGTTAATATAGTGAAAATATAAAAAATACTTTAGTTTTATTTCATTGAAAAAAGAAGTTGGTTATGCAGAAAAGCTTTTCCCTATTGAGGTAATTTGCCAGCATATCTCCCCTATCATTTCTGACTCCTAGACCAAATTGGCTTATGTATTCTGTGTCGTATAGCTGTCTTGCTCCTATTTTAGCGTTAAAGTCTCCTGTGACAATTGTGTAGCAGCACTTTCCTGAGTTCCGGGCTTGAGTGATATCTTGCAGATCTATTTCCTCATTTTCTGAAGAGGATGTTGGGGCATAACAATATATTAATTGAATGTTGTATCTTTTATTGAGTTTAATTAAAAAAATTAAAAAAATTAAAACATATATCACTCGACACTGTGTGGTACTTGGTAACTAGGTGTTCTATGCGTTTGTGAATGATGGAAGCAACACCACCGATTTTATTATTGATTTCTGAGTTATTCTGATATAAGGTGGGTCCAGATTTAAAGTCTTCCCTTCACCTTGAAGTCTTGTTTCACACAATCCTATAATATCCCATTTGTTATTATTGAGCTCTTGTTTCAATTATTTCAAGTGATTTGATGTGCTCACTGTGCGAATATTGTAAGTGGTGACTCTTAAACTGTGGGTTTGTTTAGCTAATTTAGTCGATCTTCTGCCTCCCCCAGAATCCATGAGGTAGCCCGAGGTTATATCGGGGTGGGATTCCGAATTTGAGCTACCCACCTGGGGTACTTGTATTGGGAATTTCGACATTGACATGGATTTTAAGAAGGTTTGTTGGCACTTAAAACACCACGCTTGCCAAACGGGTTCGTGAATTTATTTTTCAGTCGCTCATTTTGAGTCAGACGCTGTTTGCAACCGCCCATTCTGGATCAAACGTTGCATTGCTAGTTTTCGTCCGCCCCGGGTATTTCATTTCCCCGGTAGCACCCATATCTGGGAGGCTTTCCCCGATCCGCCACCTGGAGAGGCGCCCGATAGGGGACTAGCATCCCCTACGCTAGTCCCATATAAATTACTATTCCATTTTCACGGTTTCTGTATTAGCAGCCCCCGAAGACATTGCAAAAAACAACAGCCGTGAAACATCATATAGCAAAGAGAAACGAAAATCTAACATAAATAGTGCTCGAGTATTTCGACTTTATCGGAAACGAAATCCGGATCGCTGCAATTTTTTGACTATTTTGGATCTTCCTTTGTGGATTTCTGATGTTGCTGAAATTCCACTTGTTCCATAAGTTCTGTCAGTGTTATTTGATATCCCATTTCAGGGCTTGCTCGTACTGGCTGGTGAACAAAATCATTCTTCAATTTTATGCAGTGTTCGTGTATTCCATATAGAGCTAGGCTGACTGCACGAATATATATTCCAGTGAATTATCTTCTGTAATTTTATTCGAACATAAAAGGTCTTTAAATTCAATAAATACGACGCTTCGAAACAACTTTTAATAGGCGTAAGTAAGGAATAATCATTTCAGAGCTCCCAAAAACTCCGTTTTCATTGAAATCGTCCTAGTGGGGTTGTAAAACTTTCCAATTTGCATGTACCTTTTCAGAGTTAAATTTTTTCCTTGTTTTTTGTCCGTCTAGACACACGGTTGGTTTGTTTCGAATAAAACACGTTCGTTATCATTCTGGAAATATACTCTACGTTTACCCGTTGCTGTTTAATATCTCTTAATTTGATTGGTCGATCGAGTCAAATTGAGTAGTTTTTGTCAAAGCTCGTCGGTGTGTGACTTTTTTGCATGATAGGTGCCAAGAACTTAAATTGAAAACGTAAACCAGATTGAATATCATACGCTTCAATAGTTTAAATGAGTTCTAATCGATTGGAATAGTCATCTGCAGCGACATGAAATGTTACTACACTATGTACAGAAAGTTTAGGATACTACAAATTTTGACTATTTTACCGTATTAGTGTCCAACCGCTTTTACACTATGTCAAAATAACATCGGAAAGTGTTTATTTATTAAAGAATCGCTTGAAAAAAAGGGTTTGAGAAATGTTTTGATTGGATCGAAAAGGGCAATTGTGGAGGGGATACAATGAATTTGGATGAAAAACGAAATGTTTTGTGTTTCATTGACGGATTCCTTGTACTTTTTGATAGAATGTATGTTTACGTAAAGGAGAAATATATACACAACCAAATTTTTATGGAATCACTCGGTATTTCACATTATTGGTTGTTTTTAACCATGGATCTTTGACTACTTGTGAGGAATGAAGTTTTTTGTTGTAAAAAAACTGGATAGTATGATAAGAACAACATCAACACGGTTTTTTTAAGGGCAGGTCAGTTTTGACAAGCATGACTCCTTATATCAGTTACATAGCCGAAATTTTCGATATGGCGAAAGCATTTGATAAAGTCCATCATGCAACTAGGATTCGGGTTTTAACAGGTTTCGGTGTATTTGGTTGTTTACTAAAGTTGATCGAATCTTATCTGTCGAATCGATGCCAAAATGTTGTTGTGAGTGGTGAGTGCTCCGATTTGATCGATGTTACGTCTGGAGTACCTCGGGGGTCTCACCTGCGACCTCTACTCTTCACAATATACATCAATGATATTTCTAATTGTTTTCTGAATGCGTGCTAGGATTTGTACGCAGATGATGTCAAGATATATGAGCATTAAATCTACAACGGATTTCTCGTTGTTTCAGGAAGATTTATATCGCTTCTTTCATTTCTCCTCAGGATATTTCACACTGAATATTGATAAGTATAAACATATAACATTCACGAAAAAGATTAACATGCTGAATACCTACTTCTTTCTTGATGGGTTCGCGGTTGGTAGGGTTCACCAGATTAAGGATCTTGGTATTGTTCTTGATTCTAAATTATCTTTCGAAAATCATATTGATATTATAGTGGCAAAAGCATTTCAAGATGTTAGGTTTCATTTTACGTATAACTACAGATTTCAAGGAGCTTAAAACTTTGAAAGTCTTATATTTTTCTCTAGTGAGGAGTCACTCAGAATATGCTACACCGTTTTGGTCACCTCATTATTACAAGTACGTAAATAGAGTGGAAAGGGTTCAAAAAAATTTATTAATAATTTGAGGTACAGATTT
This sequence comes from Cryptolaemus montrouzieri, assembly GCA_013387265.2. Taxonomy (NCBI): domain Eukaryota; kingdom Metazoa; phylum Arthropoda; class Insecta; order Coleoptera; family Coccinellidae; genus Cryptolaemus; species Cryptolaemus montrouzieri. The sequence continues at coordinate 13,496,774 of JABFTP020000062.1, read as the reverse complement.
GATAGAGGTATATGATGTGATTAGTGTGTTATTCACAATATAGTATAAAAATTCATTAGAATTATCAAATAAAATAAATAATTTCCTCATGCCACCAACCGCAAAATTAATATTATTAGATGTAGATAATATGTTTTCGAATATACTTGCAACAGAAGGGACAGATTCATTAATACCAAGTATTCTAGAGGCAAGATATCTCAACGTGGTCTGTAAAGATGAGTTAATTTCTCTGTTTGATTTATGCTTGACCCAAAATTATTTTCAGTTCAATAATAAGATATATTCACAAAATAATGGTTTCACCCCTCAGTCCCCTTCTATCTGAAATTTTCATGTCCAATTTGGAAAACACTAAAATTATGACGTCACCTTTGACGAAAAGGCATATTCTATTTTGGTACCGATATGTTGATGACATTTTAGCCTGTTTGATTGGAACGAATAGACAACTATAAATCTTCCTGAATTTCATTAATATTATTCATCCTAAAATTAAGTTCAAAGTAGAAACAGAAGTCGACAGTAAAGCAATTTCTTAGATCTAACAATTACCCGGGAGAATAATAACCGTTCATCAATTAATATCTTCAGAAAACCATCGTACACGGATAATGCCATACCCATAGATTCATTACACCCGTATTCTCAAAAAATAGCAGCCTTCAAATCCATGATTCACAGAGCGATTTCTATGCCTCTATCGGACATGGACCGAAAATCAGAATTTAACACCATTATGTTAATAGCAGAGAACAACGGCTTCGATATAAAAGCAATAGAGAGTTTAATTAATCGAAAAATACGCAACAATACATTCAACATGATATATCTCCAATCCAAGAGAGAAAAGCCCGAAAAATGTATGTCTCTAACATTATTTTGGGAAGACGTCAGAACAGGTTGCTAGAGTTTTTTCAGATAGTAAAAAACTGCATTCAAACCAGTTAGCAAATTGTCAGGCCTGCTTTTCAACACAAAAGATAAAAGCGATAAATTCGAAAAATCAGGAGTATACCAATTAACATGTTCTGAGTGCAATTCCTTTTATATAGGTCAAACAGGACGCTCTTTCAAGGCTAGATACAAGGAACATTTCCGGTCATTCCTACATCAGAAATATGATTCAGCTTTAGCTGCATATTGTCTGAATGAATGTCATCATTTTCCAGAACTTCAACAGCTAAAAATTCTTCATTCCTGTGATAAATCTTATAAACTCAATTTCTTTGAATCGATGGAAATTTTCAAAGCATCTAGGGTAGAAAGGATTAAGCTCCTTAACGACCAGGTAGACTTAATTACCTACCAATCACCATTATTCAAGTTACTCTGATATCTACTAGCATTCTACATCAATAAATTAGTGATAGTTAAAACATAGTAACTTGTTTTATTTTATTATTCATTATGAATATCAACTATCACGTAGTTCAGGCTTCATCAATCAATTGTTTTTCCTTTACCTTGAAGCTCCAAGTTAATGGAGTTGTGACATTGTGATGTCAGTCAAAAATGCCAAATCAGTCAGCCATTTTTCGTTTTTCATTATCTGATAGTCATCACTTCTTTCGTTTAGAAGAGCGGTTATTTTGGGCAATAATTCTTGGAACCTTTCTAGGAATTTTCCGCGACTGAACCACCTGACGTCCGTGTGAAGAACTAAATCAGTGTGTTCAGCCGACTCCCTATCTTCCAACTGCAACTTAAAGAGCCGCCGTTGCAAGCTACGTGCACGGATGGAGTTCACAATTTTTATTGCAATGCCCACAATTTCCTCCGTGTTTAAAACTTTTGAACACAAAAGTTGTTGATGTATAATGCAATGGAATGAAAAATTAAGGGAAATCTTCATCAGCTCGACACAATGCCACAAAACCGTTTTTGTTTCCAGTCATTGCTGGTGCTCTGTCGGTTGTAATGCACACTTATTTATATATTGGTAGCTTGTGGCTTTTACAAAATTGAAGAAAATGTCAAATAAATCTTCGCACCGGGTCTTCCCCTTCAGAGGAATGATACACAGCTGGGCGGTGTCTGTAATATCTGTGCGAATTGTAAAGAAGAGTATGTACATTTCATGATATCATGTGTTAGTTTATCTGTCATGTCTGACATCTGACCCATGACGTCAATACGCCTTGTGACAGTCGGACGAGATAACTGTAGTTCTCTAAAAGCAGACATCATTTCTGTTTTAATTTTAAAATCTCCAAATGAAAACTCACCCTCTTCAATAAAAGCTTACTCCAAAACCGATCCATCTTCGAATGGTTTCTTGTGTTTCAATATATATGAAATATTTTAAAGACGCGATCGCAGCAGCTTTTGATTGTTTGGCTGGTCTTGTGAACATGGTTTATTTTTTTTCAAACAAAATATCAAATCACGTACTTTTCGTTTTCTTAATTTACTCTGTGGTGGAAAATTATTTTCATAGTTTTTATTAACCGTTTTATGATGCCGCTTTAAGTTACCACGCTTAGGTTTTGCAACTGACGCACGACAAATAAGACAAATGCACTTACCATTCACCATACAAAAAAATTCTTTCTTCCTCCCAATCGTTATTAAAACGATACGTTTTAGATTTCTCCGCTGCACTCATTTAGTACTATTTAATAATAGACGATCGACGTAGTATTGCCATCCAGTTACAATTCAGAATGACTTCAATTCCTGCAGGCGCAACATTTATATCGGCGTGAACGAAAGTCTCGAATGTTCCCGTCAAACGCGCCGCCCGAAATTTCTAGAAAAGTGTCAAGAATAAAAACACGGCTTTTCTTTGACAAGTACCGCGCGTTCCTTTGTAAAAGCCGCCTTCTGCCGCTAGCAGAGTGTTATTTTATCTCGTAATAAAATTTTGTAGTTTAGTATCTACTTATTAAAAAATTTTTTCTACTCGAGATCAACTCAAAAAGCACTCGCGATCGATCGTTTAAGCACCCCTTCTCTAAGACATCCCAACAATATTCCTAGCACTAAAGTGAATCGGAAAATTGCCCCGACAACATTAGATCAAAAAAAATTGTGATTTATTTATGATATACAAACAAGCACTCTAATTTTAAATATTTTTTACGTCGTAACGCATCGCCGCACAGCTTTGTACTTACAGTTCGTCTTAACTGGGTCATTTTTGCTTCAGTTTGATAACAGGAGCGATACATTTGGTATTATGCAACCCAAAAATGTTGGCCCCCCGCGCGGTATCTTTTCCACTTTTACCCTACCTAACAGGTGTCAACAATGACCTCTTCCAAGAATGTGTAGATACCAAGTATATTAAGCCTCTAATTTTAAATTGCAACATTACAATGATAAGGATTAGGTAGTTACCAACTGAGTACAAGGAATGCGAGAAAGTGATCTCGATTGTTTAATTACCTTCTTGATTTGCCGGTATTGAGCATCATGCCTATGTTGAAATTGAGTCGATCTTCTTCTTACGGTGCCTTAACCTTAAGGACGTTGGCGATTACATTTGCCCATCTTATTTTATTTGTTGCAGCTCTGAACAATACTATAGAGCTCATATTAGTCCATTGACGTGAGTTCTTAAGCCAGGAGTTGCGTCTTCTTCCCGGTCCCCTTTTGCCATTGATTTTTCCTTCGATGATAAGTTGAAGCAGTTCGTACTTTTGGTTTCTCATAATGTGACCGAAATATTGCGTCTTTCTTTCTTTTATTATCTGCACAAGTTCTCGATCCTTTCTCATACTCTGCATAACTTCTACGTTTGTCGTATGACTCATGTAAGATATTCTAAGCATTCTACGGTAGCACCAAAGTTCGAACGATTCTATTCTTTTTTGTGTTGTTTCCGTCATTGTCTATGCTTCAACGCCATATAGCACGGTGGAGAAAACGTAGCATTTCAGTATTCGAACTCTTAATGAGATATTTAGTCGGCAGTAGCATAGTATTTTTTGCATTTTATAAAATATAGCTCGTGCTTTTTCCAGGCTTGTTTTTATCTCTAGTGAGTGATCCCAAGTTTCATCAAGGCTACTTCCTAGGTATGTTATTTTTGTTACTTGTTCTAATTCTGTTCCGTTGACCCTAATTCCGACCTTTCTGTTTTGGTGTTTGCTGATAGCCATCGTTTTTCTTTTCTTTGTATTTAGTTTCATTCCAAATTCTTTACATGTTATCATCACTCGGTACATTAGACGTTGTAGTGCTTCAGCGCTATCTGCTAGAATAACCGTGTCATCTGCGTATCGCAAGTTGTTAATGCATTGTCCATTTATTATTATGCCATCCGAGGTATCCTGTAGTGCCTTCCTAAATAACTCTTCCGAAAAAACGTTAAACAACAACGGGGAAAGAACACATCCTTGCCTTACTCCTTTCTCGATGTTAATGTCTTCAGATGTCTCTCCATTGATTCTAATTTTAGCCTTTTGGTCTTGGTAAAGGTTTGATATGATTCTCAAGTCTTTGTCATCTATGTTACAAGACTTGAGAATTTCTATTAGTTTATCGTGTTTCACCAGGTCGAAAGCCTTTTGAAAGTCTATGAAACACAGATATACATCAGAGTCTACATCCCTACATCTTTCAACAAGCACACGTATTAAAAATGGGCCTCTCTTGTTTCAAAGCCAAATTGTGTTCGTCCCGTGTGTTCGTCCAATTGGTTATAAATTCTATTGTGTATTATTCGGAGGAACAATTTCAGTGTATGATTCATTAGACTAATGATCCAATATTCTTCACATTTCCTGGAGTTCTTCTTTGGTAGTGGTATAAAAACCGATGTTAGCCAGTCTTTTGGTATTATTCCAGTTTCGTATATTTTATTGAATAAGTTCTCCATAACATCGATGTGTTCGTCTGAAATTATCCTTATAATTTCAATTGGGATATTATCTTCTCCAACAGCTTTTTTGTTTTTTAGTTGTTTTGTTGCTTTAATAATTTCCTCCTTTGTGATGTAGGGCCCAGACGCTACTTTCTGTACATCTATGCTCTGTCTCTCCTGGTCCTGAAACATGTCTTCTATGTATTCTTTCCACCTGTTTATTTGATCTTTTATATTCAGTAGGGGTTTCCCATGTTTATCTTCGACGAAAGATGAAGAGGATTGCTTCCACATTGCAGCTCCTTCTTTTATTTTTTTGTGTAAGTTGAAAGTATCATGTTTTTGTTCTAGTTTCTCAATTTCTTCACATCTTTCGTTTGACCAGGTAACCTTAGCTTCTTTGATTTTTATTTTGATATTTTTATGTATTTGTTTATATCTTGTTTCGTTTTTTTTTCTGAATTTTCTTCTCTCTTCCATCATGTCCAAGGTTGAGTCGATAATGCAATTTAATTCACTGAATGTGATGAAATGAATAAATATCATACTTTCTTCTGGGCACAGACCAGTGTGAAGCTATAAATTGTAGTGAAAAATTGGAATATTTGTTGGAATTCGATAAAAATGGGCTAAACTTTCGAATATCTTCAAAATCGTTGAAGATAGGTAAAGGGAATCTAGTTACCATTCAAAAAGTATTAAAATGAAAAATTATTTTCGAACACCAGGTGTAAAATAGATCTACAAACCTTCTCAAATTTCAGAAATTGTCAAATATTTCGGAAACTATCAAAAGGTTTAAGGAAGATCGAAGAAACTCACCTTGATTTCTCCTCAAAAAGTCAAAAATGAAACAAATATAGGGTGTCCTATTTAAAAAAATCAAAACTTTGGTATGTAACTTCATTATGGAACGTCATCCTGTATAGTCTAAAATATAGTTTGTCATTACTACAGCACTACATTTTACTGCACAAAAATTCAAAATTGATAGTAAAATATGCGTTACTACGCTATAATCGAACATATACAGTTATTGACAAGGTAATTTTGTTATCAAAGATTTGATCATGTGAAGTGTATCAATGCTGTTAGATGTTGATACATCATTCGTAGTATAATGGTGAGGTGTACCTCGATATGAGTGGGAACAAAACTAAGCTTAGAACCTCAATCTGGATTACATGAAATACTATGTTCATTTTCACATCTTTCCGTACTATTCGCCTACAAGTATACTTGAATAGTGTACTGACATTCATTCACATTTATTTGTAAGATTATATCGGTTGAAAAAAGTTTGTAGAATTGGAGTAATATTTAGCGGGTCTGCTTTAGTCTCTAGACCTCGGTAGTGGCTCGCTCTGTTCTTGAAACGAAGAAACATAATTTTCCACTCTTGTAGATTATTATTATGTATTCCGCAACTTCCACTGGCCTCTTCGAACGAACATTTTAGTTTGGTTTCAGCCTGGATCTCCACAAACTCGTAGAATCATTCATGCTTGAATCACTGGATGAAAGGGAGATCAAAAAATGCTGCTGTCGATATTTCACATTCAATATAGCATCAAACAAATTTATTACGCACGGTCGAACGATATTTTTCATTAACGATCCTTTCTGTATCTAACAAAATATATAATAAATTACAATGTCCCCTGTTGGAAAACAACACAATTATTTTCCAAGCAAACTTATATATCTTTCTCAATCCCTAAATCCCCCTAGTATGGAGGCATATTGATTCGAACAGTTGATGTCCTCAAATGTTTTCCCAAATCAATTATTCATATTTCCCCTTCGATATTGGAATATGAAAAAATATGATGTGACCCCACCAATCTCGTATTTATATTACGGAAGGGAATTCTTTCTAAAAATAACCAGCGTTCATAACATCGAAGAGAGAGCCGTCGAGGTAAAACACATCGAACAATAACTCTCGACGGCATCGAGAAATGGAAAACGGATTTAAAATGTCGGCAACTCTATTCGGGGTCTATCTACCGGAAAAGTCATTTCAGTTTCAGGGCCTTTATAGATTTCCATTTCGGAAATGCACCGCTGCAGTGATATTTTTGCTCGATTAAATGTTTCCGAGGGTGAAAATCAATGTCATGGCAAATAGTTTGCCGTTCAGGGGATATTCGACACTTTTTCTTCATTTTGTTATGATGGTCAACGAAATATTTCCTTTATTAAGTTAGCTTCAGGAACATTCATTGTATTCTAAAAAATCAAAAAAAATGCAAAATCTGTTGATATGTCAAAATTTTGTTTAATATAGTGGAAGATAAAGATCCTTATTATTGTGATTAGGGTTTCATGAAGTCAAGTAGCTTGAAAATTTTTCGAAAAGTCGACTTGACTTGAAATTCATGTTTTTGAAAATTAAAGGTTTGACTTGATTTTGCAACCCAATTGCTTAATTTGATATCAAGCTTTTTCAAGCTGCTTGAAAGCTTGATACTTGTGATAGTATACAGTAAAGTTCTCTTAGTTATAGAATACGGATGTCTTTGGCTGCGAAACACTGGGCTTTCAAAACTCAGTACAGGTATCGGGTTTACCATCAAGATAAAATAACAATTGACGCTTTGAGATTTCGAGCTACTTTTTGTTTTATTTTGTATTTCATTTTATAACATTAATTAAGGAATTCATCATCTTTCCTATAGCTTGGCCACCGCCGGCAGAATCGTATTCTCATCCAAATTTTCCATTGCGCTCAGAAACCAGCTGACTTTATTTCGTTGAAAGCGCTCTAAATAATGGTTTGAAGTTGATCCTAAGTGGTCGGTTTGTTGGTGTTACCATTGATTTTGCGATACCCCGGCGGCTTGAGATCAGGCGATCGAGGTGGTCAATTGAGTCATTTTTTAAGATAACTCCCACGCCGAACTTGCTTTTCAGCAAATTGATTGTTTCGATCGCTGTATGGCATGTGGCTCGGCCTGCTGGAACCACATGTCATCCAAGTCCAGTTCATCCCATTTTTCGAAGAAGAACTGCCTCGATATCGCTCGCAATTTACGGTGCGTACGTTTCCAACATCGCCATGAAAGAAATATGGCCTAATGACAACGCCATCGTAAATTCCGCACCAGACCGTCAGTTTTTGTGGATGCAGAGGTTCTTCTTTCTTTTTTATTTATATATATATATAAATATATATATATATATATATATATATATATATATATATATATATATATATATATATATATATATATATATATTTCCTGGGAGAAAGCCTCTGACATTGATGGTACATTGATGTCATTGTTTGATGATGCTATAGTTTGTATATATTCTGGTAGATTGATATATTCTCATAACATTTAACGTTATCCTAATATAGAATGATGCCAGGATGTTTTCATTATATCATTGCCTGGCAATAGTATTAATTACTCATTATATCATTGCCTGGCAATAGTATTAATTACTGGGTGGTGGATTTATATTTTTCATGAAATCAGTTTGATTGCATGAACAGATATATGGGCAACTCGTCGAGGTCAAACCCTTCTATATATATATATATATATATATATATATATATATATATATATATATATATATATATACAGGATATCCACCGAGACCGTCCGTTAAAAACATTTTGAGTTCCAATTACAATATCAAGCTGAAATTTTGTACGCGGCCAATTTCCAATTGAAGTGAAATATGTGGGTCATCACTTTGTTATTTCAAATGGCAATCTACCTTTTTTATTATACATCTAGAATCGACATTTGAGCAAGCCATGAAATACCCAAGTTGTTGGCACTTATCTGTCAAAACTTTTGACAGATTTAATTATTTTTGTTATAAACTCGATTTTAGAGGAACATTTAAGAAAATTGTGGCTCGTAGATAAGACACAATTTTTGCTTGGGTGGATAGAAGAAGGATCAAGGAATTCTTTAAGCAGTCTACACATGTCAAATGTTTATTGCGTTTTTTTGTATGATTTTTTCAATTTGGCCTTTTTCAAAAAGCAATAACTCAATTTTTTCAAATTGCACGTGCCAATTTTTATATCGCCATCATTATGAAGCGTCATAATGATATACAATGGAATTGTATATGCATGTACTATACCCATCTCTTATAGTTCCGAAATAATTTGGGAACATATTGAATTTTGATGATTTTGCAGGAACTAACAGAGAACTAATCTTTTTTTAATTCATTTCAGAATGTCAAAAAGTAGTGGGTAGAAATTGCAGGCAATTCAATAATCAATTTCCAAATTTACCGCCTAAGAGTAAAATAAAATTTCGAAGCATTAAAAGCAATTTTCTACAAGTTGGATGAATAAAAATTGTAGGAACTAACCAATCATCGAAGTTAATTGCATTAATACGAATGAATGATAGCAAACATTATAGGAGAAAACTAATTTACGGTCTGAATTAATGTTCAATATGGGCCCCATTTTGCTCGATACACTTGACAGCTCGTATACGAACGTGATGAGTTGCCCTCCTAGTTTCCTCTGGATCAATATTACGAAAAGCATCATGAATGCGCTCTAGTAACTTTTCTTCACTTCTTACAGGAATAAGATACACTTCACTCTTGATTTTGCCCCATAAATAAAAATCAAGGGGCGTCAGGTCCGGAGAACGCGGAGGCCATAAATTGGGTCCTTGATTACCCCACCATCTATCCTCGAACATTTCTGTTAGCTGCCGATCTACAGCTCGTGTTTTATGTGCTGGTGCACCATCCATTTGGTAATAGCAATCACTCAAAATGTTAAAGGTAATCCATCTAAAAAATTTGCTAATGTTCCTCTCAAAATTTCCAGGTATCTTTGTCCATTAAGATTTTCCTCATAAATGTGATAAGCCAACAAATCATTCATTAAAATTTCAAAAACGTTCACGCTGAACTTATTTTGGTTATTCCACTTTCATTCAACTTGGCTTCATCAGACCATATAATATTTTGCAGAATTGTCTCATCTTCTTGAAGCCGAATTAATAAATTTTCACAGAAATTTAGCGGAAGGTTAGTTGGTTTCAATTTTTGTATTCTGATAAAAGAATACGGGTGCATGTTATGTTTCTTAAGGATCCTTTGAATGGAAGTATAACTCAATCCAATATCCATTGATGCTGAGGTAATGGACGCATGTAGATTGGCACGAAGATACGCTAGCGTATTAATTTGATTGTTGTCGTCCTCGAGAATTGGTTTTCTTCTAGTTTTCATGTATTTTGTTCCTCCATATTGCAGAAAATGGCTTCTAATCAATCCTTCGAACTTTTGTTTTACTCATTGGCGCCAAATTTGGAAATTGGTTATTGAATTGCCTGCAAGTTCTATCCACAATTTTCTGACATTCGCCATGAATTAAAAAGAGATTAAACATATCCTCGTTTGAAAAATCAGCCATTTTATTGTCAATCTGGTGTTTTTCAAAAATTTTCTCTTCAAATTATCAACAATTCTTGTTGAAATATCAATTTCGAATGAACTAAGTGACAAGTACATTAATTTTAGGCACCTGTCAGGTGAGCGTAGCCAGTTCAGCTACTTGATTCAAATATTTCAAAGCATTCTCTGTTAGTTCTTGCAAAATCATCAAAATTCAATATATTCCCAAATTATTCGGAATTATAAGAGATGGGTATAGTACATGCTTATAGAATTCCATCTGAAATTTGACGCTTCATGTGATGGTTATATAAAAATTGGCACGTGCAATTTGAAAAAATTCAGTTATTGCTGTTTGAAGGAGGACAAATTGAAAAAATCATACAAAACAACGCAATGAACATTTGACATGTGTAGACTGCTTGAAAAATTCCTTGATCCTTCTTCTATCCACCCAAGCAAAAATTGTGTCTGTAGTGCAAAAGATCTACGAGCTACCATTTTCTTAAAAGTTCCTCAAAAATCGAGTTTATAACAAAAATAATTAAATCTGTCAAAAGTTTTGACAGATAAGTGCCAACAACTTGGGTATTTTATGCCTTGCTCAAATGTCGGTTCTAGATGTATAATAAGAAAGGTAGATTGCCATTTGAAATAACAAATTGATGACCCACTTTCGGTATAACCGGAAATGGTATCACTTTGAAAATATTTCACTTCAATTGTAAATCGCTAGTTATGGCCGCGTATAAAATTTCAGCTTGAAATTCTATGCATGACATTCATGAAGACAAAATAATGTTTCAGATACACGAGGTATCCATATTTTAAGATCGACTTTCTAGGTCAACAGAATTATAATCGAATGATTCAATAGAACATTCTCATAACAAACTTATGCAAGTTTTACACAAATAACACAAGTAAAACACAACAACGTTATTTCCTGAGTGAATACAATCCTTGGTTATGATTCCCTTTATTAAAGATGATTCCCGCAACGAAGTATATCGCATTTCAACCTTTAGGGACTGGCAGAATCGGCCAGGAGAATGTTTCATTCTGTTCTATTCTGTTCTTGTCTGAAGGCAAGGCACGAACAGAAACCAATATCAGCAGGAGTTCACAGAGAGAGCAGAGCCTTTTTGTATAACACAAAAGAGAGAACGTATCGCTTCCGAATGGAGGAAGAAAGGGCCTCAGGGGAAAGCAGCGTCCCAGCTAAATACACAGGGATGGGTTCGATGCGGGGTAGATGTACGGAAGAGACGAGGAATGAGAATTATAAAAACGTTTTCTACAGTTAAGATTTCAGTGAAAATCTTGAAAATTCTGAAGCGTTTTATTTAATTATGCATTTTCATCAAGCAAAACCCTTTCAAGTTCAAATGTTGCTTTTACTCAATGCGCTTGAAGATCAAACGAGTCCTCAAATACATACGGACAAGGACCCATCACATCAGTGGTTCAACCAGCAAGTGAATCTAGAAAGGTTAGGTCAAAGAAAACTTGAAAATACAATAAACGAAGAAGGATGTCTAATGTTTATTTGAAAAAATCCATTCAGAATTGTTGTATAAATGGCACCCTGTTGAATTCGACATTTTAAATTTTCAATTCGGATATGATGTCAAATTTTTAATTCATGATAAGTTCATTAGACAACAGCAAACATTAAATTCACACAAAATTGAAAACCTAAGGCTTTATTCAGTTGATGCTCAGGTCATACTTTTTTTGATAGGTTCACTTATTTGACAAGTACACAATTTTCAAAACCAGAAATCAACCTTCTAGATAAAGGTTTCAAACATAATATACGTCCTAAATATACGACCTTAGTTAGGCATCGATTCCGAAATTAGTCTCATAAACTCGAATAATAATATTCCTTAAAAGACCAAACTACAAAAATCGTCAGAGAAAATTCATCCAACTTATTGGCATCCCCAAATCTTTAATTTAAAATTATTAATTCAAAATAAATCCGCCAAAAATGCTGTGATGATGGAAACACCGTTATTGCCTTCAACGAGGCTAATTGTTTTTCAAAAACACATGACAAAATATATGACTAGCGATCCTAGATTTCATGAAGAGTAAAAGCAGTAATCAAATCAACTAGCTCAGTAGGTGCAGAGAGGGAAAAATATGTACTCATTTCTTGTAAACACACATTATTGTAGTCGAGGTGATTCAACGAAAACCAAACAGAGGCAATAGCTACCAAGATATTCATTTCTGATCGAAAGGGGGACATCTTTTGTGGTACAATACTTGCCTGAAATATCAACCCCCTAAGCAATCCTTGAACATTTTGAATAGAGAAGATGGGTCGAGGATGACTCAAAAGGTAGGTGGTATCTTTGTCTACATTTCCTTGAACGAATTTCTATTTTCAATTGAAAACTTTAAAAGATACAGGGGGAGCAACTGAAAGATAAGTAAGACTATCTCCCCAAGACTATTGGAGTATTAGTGCGAAAAACTGGAAAAGATTCATTTAGATCAAAGATGACAGCCTTTGATCTGGAATGAATCTGTTCCATTTTTTTGCACTTATACTTGAATAGCTCAGGGCGATAGATAGTCTCCTCTATTTTTCAGTAGCTCACTCTGTATCTTCTACAGTTTTCAATCAAAAATGAAAATTCGTTTACGGGGATGCAGACAAAGATAATACCTTCATTTCGAGGTATCACTCGACCCATCAACCCTCTTCCAAATTTTCAAGTGTGGTCACCCCTGCTCTAGGGGTTGACATTCGAGAGGAGGATGGTACTTGATGATAACTGCCATTGATCAGCATGGATCTGTTCCATTTTACTTCACTGAAACTTGAATAGTCTCAGGAAAATAGTGTTTCCTATCTTTCAGTTGCTCACCCTGTATCTTTTAGTTTTCAATAAAATTGGAAATTCGTTCAAGGCGATGTAGACAAAGATACCACCTTTCGTTTGAGTCATCACTCGACCCATCTTCCCTATTCAAAATATCCAAGGATTGCAACCCCCGCTTAGGGGGTTGATATTCCAGGCAAGTTTTGTACCCCAAAAGATGTCCTCCTTGAAACAAAAATTGACCTGTTTTTGCATTTTGAGCAGAAATGAATATCTTGGTAGAATAGAATAGAATAGAAAAGAATAGAAGAGATTTGTTGCGTGCTTGCACTGGTTTCAAAAAGTAGTTTGCACATGCCATAAGCTACAGATAATTAGTGTAAAAATAAAAAAAGTATAGACAACACAAATGAAATTAAAAATTACAACTCAAAAGAGTTTACTGTAAGCGGACAATTGGAAACAACAATGGAGTAAAAGGGGTTCACAAGAAAATTTTTTTTTAAGGTTTTCTTGAAATAATCGAATGAAAGTGATCTTATAGTCATTGGCAACTTGTTAAGAAATATCTTATTATAATAGTTCGATTCCAGGCGTAGAAAGTCTTTACGTATGTCACAGCCTCTCGTGGTAGGATAATAATGAAAATCTCTATTTAATGAATGGATATTATCTCTTTTTCCCTCCAATAAACATTGTAATTAATATATACAATGAAGGAAATGTCATGATTTTGAGAGAGACAAAAGGGTCTCTAACATCGTCCCGGTATTGTTTATTTGAAATAATTCGTATGACTTTGCGTTGTAAACCAAAAATTCTACTAGCATGTGTTGAATGGCCCCAGCTTGTCGAAGCATAACATATGTGGGATTGAATTAGTGAAAAATAGGCAGAACGAATCACATCTCCCGGGAGCATCTTAATCAGGTTTCGAAGCAGAAAAATGCCTCCAGAAATCAGAGCCGCTAGGCAATCGACATGCTGCTCCCAGCTCAATTTAGAATCGAGTCTTACCCCAAGGAACTTAACGCTTGGTGGACCAACAAAATTAACTTTCCTATGGGTAAATATAATCTTAGAGGTCTTATCAATGTTGACACTTAGTTCGTTAGCACAAAACCAATCAAAGAAAGCGGCTTGAGTGGTATTCATTTAAGGTAAACGTTCTATCTCATTAGAGTCTTCCTCGATCAAGGTAGTGTCATCCGCGAACAACAGAAGATCTGCAGCGCCCACAGATTCTACTAAGTCATTAATAAAAATAATGAATAAAGAGGGACCCAATACAGATCCCTGCGGGACGCCGCTAATGACCTCACCGAGTTCGGATGCATTAACCAACTTGTAGTGTACTCTGTTAGTGAGAAAAGAATAAATTAGATCGGAACTGGATGTACTAAAATTGTAGTGACCCAGTTTTTTGGTAAGAATGGATGCGCTCATTAGATCAAAGGCCTTTCTCAGGTCATAGAAGTAACTATCCACAACGAACCCCTTCTCCATGCCGCGTACTATGAACTCAAGTAGCCTGTTTATTGTATCACACGTAGATTTGGACTTCCGAGAACCAAACTGATTCACAAAAGAAAGCCCAGATGATTCGAAATATTCACTTATTTGAATCTTGAGACATGTATTTAGATTTTCACTATATCATTGAAGTTAAAATAAGTAATTTAACTTCAATGGAGTATATATATATATATATATATATATATATATATATATATATATATATATATATATATATATAATAGTAAAAAGATTTAAACATGGGTAATCCTCTGAGCCCTCTGCTCGTTGAAATTTTCATGAATAATATTGAAAAAGCTATCCAAGAACATGCGTTATTAAAACACTTTCTTTATTGGTTTAGATATGTCGACGATATCATTTGTTATTTCACTGGCACAAACAGACAATTAGAGTCATTCAAAACATTAATTAACAAAATTCACGATAATATTAAATTCACGTTAGAGATAGAAACAGAAAACTTCATTAACATTCTTGATTCAACTATTACTAAAATTAACGACAAACATGATTTTTCTATTTTCATAAGCCATCGCATACAGATATTACTATTCACAGCTCATCTACACATCCTTATCCACATGAGTTAGCATCTTATAATAGTATGGTACATAGACTCATTAATATCCCACTGTCACAAAATAATTTCATATAAGAGCTAAATATAATGAAACAAATAGCAGTCAATAACGGTTACAGTCCAACTAGGATTGAGAACATGATTTCACTCAAAAAATTTCAAAAAGCAATCCTGGAAGTATTTCCAAGTATGAAAAGTTCTAACACAAAATACAACACCTTAACTTATATTGGTAATCCTAGTCTGAAATCAAAATCATTCCTCTCGCATTATAATTTCAATATAGCATTCCGAACTGATAATTCTTTAGGCGGACATATCAAAAACAGCAAATCTAAAATTGATAAAAGTAATAAATCCGGTGTTTATAAACTGTCTTGCGGGGATTGTAGTAAAATTTATATTGGTAGAACTTTCAGAAATTTCAAAGTGAGATTATCCGAGCACAAACGTAGGTTTAATTATCATAAATCAGATTCCCATTATTCTAATCAGGTACTCGAAGAAAACCATAACTTTAATGATAATTTCAAAATTTTACACAATGAAAATAACAGACAAAAACTCAATCTATTGAAAATTTAAGAGATCAACAAAGAAAAGAATTCAGGTAGGTTACTTAATAGTCAATTAGATCTAAATTCTTCTCCTTTACTCAATCTTTTCAATTCATAAAGTAAGCAACTCCGATGGGATTTCCAACATACCTCTTGTACCTATTGTAATATTAAGTAGGAAATAAGACAAATATATAAGGAATAACTCTGTTCATTAGTTTGCATCTATCTAATGAAGCCACAGTGTGGTGAAACCGATCATAGTTTTGTTAATATAGTGAAAATCTAAATACTTTAGTTTTATTTCATTGAAAATATGTATATCGATTTTCATCAAGTAACGACCTCCACAATCAATCCCCCGACGAGTTGCCCATATATCTGTTCATGCAATCAAACTGATTTCATGAAAAATATAAATCCACCACCCGGTAATTAATACCATTGCCAGGCAATGATTATAATCAAAACATATCCTGGAGTAATTATATATTAGGATAACGTTAAATGTTATGAGAATATATACATACTATAGCATCATCAGACAATGATATCAATGTACCAACGAGTAGTGTCAGAGGCTTTCTCCCCGGAAAAATCCAGTGTACGGACCTTAGTAACACTGAATGTTAGTCATTAATAGTTTTCTTTGTGTGAAGTGGTGAACGATCGAATAGAATACTGCTCTGAATATAAATATGACAAAATTGTCAGTTAATTATATTACATTTATATAAACAAATAAATAAAATATGAAATGAGATTCTGAGCAGTATAAACTAAAGAGAAAACCTATGACTCTACCTCATTATTATTTCCGGAAAGAAACCTACGAAGAATATTACAAGATTTGATGACTGTTATCTTTTGTAACTGTTCAAACAAATTTTTCTTCAGACCCAAAATCTCAATACTTTTGTGAAGATTTCTAGGAATAACGCCTGTTGTAGATATAATAATCGGTAGAATAAATATTTTCTTCATTTTCCACATTTTTTAATCTCGTCGCCAAGCTTCATATATTTAGAAATTTTTTCATTGTATTTATTTTGTATATTATGTGTGACGGGTATAGCAATATCAATTATATATGTTATTTGATTCTGTTTATCATTAAGAACGATATCTGGTCTATTGTGTTTTACAGCTCTGTTGCAAAGAATTGTTTTATCAAAATAAAGTTTATATTTGTCATTTTCACAAATAATCTCAGGTTCATATTTGTGAATTTTTTTTCTTTTGGGAATTAGGTATATATATATATATATATATATATATATATATATATATATATATATATATATATATATATGTGTGTGTGTGTGTGTGTGTGTGTGTGTGTGTGTGTGTGTGTGTGTGTGTGTGTGTGTGTCGTGTGTGTGTGTGTGTGTGTGTGTGTGTGTGTGTTCTGAGTAACGAGGCACCATTCCTGAAAAAATCTGGCCTTAAAAGAAATCGTTGCTGGAAACTGTAGCGCGGCAGTCGTCGAGAGGACGTTTCCACTGCAACTCTGGCATAAAACGCTATAAAACATTCCTTGCTATCTCGTTTCAGCACTGAGAAAATCGGAATTTTCTACTCGCTTAGAAGAAACCGTGAACGGTCCCTTTCGTAACAGTTTAATTGGAAATAGCCAGTAGGGAAAATCACCAGATGAAAAGCCATTTTATGTAGCCGCTATAAAGCGCGAGTTTTACAGTAGAATTTCGTCGCGGGAGGCAATGTAAGGCCGACAGGCGTTGGGGATGGATTTGTGGGTTGGGAGTTATAGGGGTCCAAGACAGTAGCGCGGATAACGAGGGGGTGTAATAACTTCGTGTTATTCTATTCGAGAAAGAGTGGTTATTTTTGATTACTTTGAATAATTGCTTGAAGGAGAAACTCACTTGACGTGTTTGCTCAGATGGAGGAGTATTTCTTGGTTAATAGCATTTTCTAATCGAAGAATTTGAATTTGTTGATTCTAATGCTAAAAACAAGTACAACTACCTTATATGGCTACCAGAAGAATAATTTTTTGTTCCTAGTAGTTTCGGCAACACTAGTAATATTTTCTATAATTTATGTCAAAGAGGTTGCTTGAAGTCTTAATAAAAGTTGTGAAAGCTATTAATTTTTCAATATGGTTTCTCTCTTGAAAATACTGTGGCACGTTTTCCTCGCCGGTGAACCAAGGCCAATGTTCATTTCAAAACAGAGTCTTCGTCATGAAATCAATTTTCAATTCGCTCAAGAAATTGACGCACATAATCGAGAATTCAAATTTGTTCTATGTGGGTATTTTAAAGAATTATTTGCTCACTAATCCACCAGCACTAGTATTGTTTGTTAAAAATTGAAATGAAAATGCTATTCATAATAATTGAAATAAAACCTATAATAAAAAATGTGAAACTTTTAGTAGAACCCCCAAAACCTGGTAATACCGGATATTTCTTTCCCTGGCAAGAATTTCTGCATGGCATCTAGGATTCATACTCAAATGTCGGATAATCGCGTCTCGAATCTTTACCGTTTTTGTGTTATATCATTGAAATGAAATCACTCGACCAACTCAGAAAAATATTAACATGATCATATATATTCGATTAACCCTCGTACATTTTATGAAGTCGCAAATTATTCAGACAGGTCAAAAAAAGAACTTCAACCTAATATTCATTAGGAACTCTGCGATAATTCATTACCGGTGAATTTCAAATTGAATGCAGCCCTTTCATAGAAGGGTGAATGGCGTACTCGACTCATTCATAAAATCACTAATGAAAAATCGTAAAATTGCCGCTCGTGGAGCTTCGGGCCGGATGAAACATTTATGTAGCATCCAACATGGCGCAGTGCCAACTCCGAAATGAAACGTAATTCATTTTCGTCATAATAACGATGATGTGAACGTTTCGCAACGTTCTTGATCTTTCCAGTTATTTGTTAGAAGAAAATATCACACGAAATTTTTCAACTTCAAAGGATATTGAGAGTTTTTCTTTCTAACAGATGAGGAAGAGTTGATGTATCTTTGAAACCTGTATTCACTTGAATAAATATCGCAATGATTGGTGGATACTTTATTTGGGAGAAATATTTAGCGAGTCCGAACTAGTCATGAGAATATGAGGATTACGAATATTACTACGTAGAAAATATAACCGTTTAAGATGGAAAAGTTTATTCAATGTTATAGCTCTTTCGTGCTTTCGCACATCATCAGCCATGATTTTATGATTTTAAAACAGAAATACAAAGTGAGGAATTTTCTATATATATATATATATATATATATATATATATATATATATATATATATATATATATATATATATATATATATATATATATAAACAGCTCTACAGGCCAAGTAGGCCCATGGCTTCATTACACGTTCTTCTCCATTTCATTTTATTCATAACTGCTCCCTTCCAGTCCTTCACTCCTAGCTCTTCAATATCTTTCTCCACCATCTTGATCCATTCTGTGCGTGGTCTTCCCCTGCCTCTTCTTCCCGTTATTCCCCTTGTCAAAACTTGTCTTGTTGTTCTATCGTCTCCCAGTCGAAAAACATGGCCAAGCCATCTCATTCTTTGTACTCTAGCCACATTTGTTATTGAGGGTTGTCCATACAATTCTTGAAGCTCGGCGTTCGTTCTCCTTTCCCAACGATTTTCTACCTTTTTTCCACCATTTATTCTTCTGAGTATTCTTCTCTCGAAAACTTCTAATGTATATTTTTCCCTCTGATTTAACTTCCACAGTTCGCAACCGTATGTTACCACAGGCCTGATCTTCTGATAAATTTTCTTCTTCGCGTTTTTCGACATATTTTTGGACCTGAGCACTCTGTATAATCCTCCTACGCATTTTGTTCCTTCAGCTATCCTTTCCTGTATTTCTACTTTCCCCTCCCCTGTTCTCGTCAATGTTACACCTAAATAGTTGAACTGTTCTACCTTTTCAAAGCAGTATGTCCTATCTTCACTAATTATTTGCAGATTTGAGTGCCTTTCATTTTCTTGTTGTCCTACTATCATATACCTGGTTTTATTTTCATTTATCATTGAACCCTTTCTTCTTGCATCGGTTTCTAACTTCCTGAATTCATTCACCAAATGTTCTCTTGTTCTGGTCACAATAGTTATGTCGTCTGCATACGCTAAAACTTGTGTCTTTTGACTGTATATTCTACCTTTGCTAGCTATACTGCTCTCTTCTATAATTTTATCCATCACGATATTGAAAAGTGTAGTAGAAAGGGGATCTCCCTGTCTCAGGCCTTTATCAACACAGAATGATTCCGACAAATGTCCGCTCATCTTAACTTTATAGGTGGTATCCGTCAATGTCGTTCTCACCAGCCTTATTAGTTTGCCTTTTATTTTTAGTTCATCCATTGCTCATACATATATATATATATATATATATATATATATATATATATATATATATATATATATATATATATATATATATATATATATATATATACTACTGGTTGGTACATTGATATCATTGTCTGATGATGCTATAGTATGTATATATTCTGGTAGATTGATATATTCTCATAACATTTAACGTTATCCTAATATATAATTATTCCGGGATGTGTTTTGATTGTAATCATTGCCTGGCAATGGTATTAATTACCGGGTGGTGGATTTATATTTTTCATGAAATCAGTTTGATTGCATGAACAGATATATGGGCAACTCGTCGGGGTAAAACCCCTATATATATATATATATATATATATATATATATATATATATATATATATATATATATATATATATATATATATATATATATATATATTTTCTTATTATTCTATCATAAGCCTGTTTATAATCGATGAAAAGCATATGGAGTATCATGTTTTGATCAATAGTATTATCTATAATTTGCTTCAACACAAAAATCTGATCCATGACTGATCTATTTTTTCGGAACCCGAACTGATACTGTCCTAGCTTTGGTTCTATTATTTCGTTTAGTCTATTTTTGATAGATATCGCCATAATCTTGTAGATAGTGTCCATTAAGGCAATCCCTCTATAGTTCTCGCAAATGGTCGTATCCCCCTTCTTGTGCAACGGACATATTAGAGCTTCCTTCCACCTACTTGGCATTTTCTCCTCTTCCCAAACTTTAGATATTATAAAATATATATTGTCCTCCATTTCTTGTCCCCCTATCTTCAACATATCCGCCGTGATGCCATTTCCACCTGGCGCTTTGTTGTTTTTACACAATTTTATGATTGATCTTATTTCTTCCTTATTTGGTGGTTCCTCATATGCTTCGTTTAGGAACGCCCCTTCATCGTTCGCATTTTCACTAGTCTCTTCACTTTCCCCGTCTAACAACTCTCTGAAATACTCACTCCATCTCTTCAAACTTTCTTCTATTCCTCCTACCAACTTCCCGTTTTTGTCTTTGCAGAATAATATTTTATTTTGCTGATAGAGCCTCCTCTGATATTGTATATTTTATAGAATTTTTTTTCTTATATAAAGGTACAAAAATGGGTTAACAGAACAGGTAAAATACATATTAGAGATTAAGATTAACATTGGTACTACTTCATAATTCAAAATTACTTTTGAATTTGGGAGGCTTTACTTGGTAAAATTCCATTATCAATAATAAAAAATAAGTACTGTGTTTTAAGGAATTTTACTTAATAATTGCGATTCGTAACGCGTTTCACTACACCGTAGCTTCTTCAGACGAATGATTATGCAGAAAAATATAAATGAGAATATAACTATAAATGTTCTTGAGTAATTAAAAGCTTATTGGTTGCTTCTTCTTAAGTGGTTATTTATGACAGGTATATCCAATAAAATTAAGGAATAGATTGCTCCCCGAAAAGATTCAATAGAGGTGAAGGGCTTAAATCGACTTGTTCATTGATGAGTCTACCTGAGTGTTTGTATTTATTTATTTCTAAAGTTTCCCAAAGATCTACCTTCCAATATTTATTATCTGTATGCAAAATTTCAAACTATGGGTCGAAAGAATGATTATTTTCTAAGAGATGATTCGCGTAATTTGAATCTGATTTTTATTTGAAAACTGCGTTTATGTTCCGATATTCAAATATTAAAATTTCTATGTGTTCTACCAATGTAGAAATTATCACAGTTATTGCAATTCAATCTATAAACACCTGATTTATTGTTTTTACCTGGCTTGGTTTTATTATTTTTATATATTTGCCTAAATTATTATTAGTTTGGAAAGCTATGTTGAAATTATTGCTACTTAAGAATGATTTCAGTTTCTCACTTGTAATGCCAACGTAGGTTAAGGTGTTGAATTTTTGTTTCAATTTATCGACAGGGTAAACTTTATTCAATGCGATTCTACTTTGTTTTTTATTTAAAATATTATTTATTAGTTTGGGATTGTAACCATTATTTTTGGCTATTTGTTTAATCAAATTTAGTTCTTTGTTGAAATTTTCTGGTGATAGCGGGATGTTAATCAATCTATGAATAAAACTATTGAATGCTGACATTTTATGTCGATATGGATGACACGACGAGTTATGTATTATAATATCTGTATGTGACGGCTTATAGTAAATTGCGAAAACATGTTTTCCATTTTCATTCGAAATTGTTACGTCTAAGAAATTTATCGAATTATTGCTTTCTATTTCGGTTGCGAATGCAATTTTTGGATGTAATGAATTTATATGATTTTCGAAAATTTTCAACTGTCTATCTGTTCCTGTGAAGCAAATAATGATATCGTCTACATAGCGATACCAGTATAAACAATATTTACTGAGTGGATGATTATGAATTAATTTCTCTAAGTTATTCATGAAAATTTCTGCTAACAAAGGACTTAACGGATTGCCCATAATCAAGCCGTCTTCAACTAAGTAATACGTATCTTTTGGAGGAATATTGGGAAATAGATTCTTAACATCGAAAGAAATAAGTTTGGAATTAGGTGGTATAGTGGTATCTTTGATATTGGCAATAAGTTCGTATGAATTTTTGACCGAAAATTCAGATTTAAAATTGCAATGTTTTATTAGCAAGTCGTTGAGGAATTTTGAAAGTTTGAACGAAGGTGCCGTTACATAAGAAACAACAGGTCTAATAGGGTAATTAGGTTTATGAAGTTCTATCAACGAATATAATTCGGGGGATTGTGGATTGGAGTTAATGAATTTATAGTTTTCTTGGTCTGTAATTAATGATTTTGCTGTCGAAATTATGTTTTTAACAACTTTCTAAAATTTTGCGGTAGGATCCTTAGTTGATGTTATATAGTTTCCGGCTGTTAAGAATTCTTCAGTTTTAGAAATATAATCGGTTTTACTAATCGCAATGACAGACATGGGCAATCCGTTAAGTCCTTTGTTAGCAGAAATTTTCATGAATAACTTAGAGAAATTAGTTCATAATCAACCACTCAGTAAATTTTGTTTATACTGGTATCGCTATGTGGACGATATCATTATTTGCTTCACAGGAACAGATAGACAGTTGAAAATTTTCGAAAATCATATAAATTCATTACATCCAAAAATTGCATTCACAACCGAAATAGAAAGCAATAATTCGATAAATTTCTTAGACGTAACAATTTCGAATGAAAATGGAAAACATGTTTTCGCAATTTACCATAAGCCGTCACATACAGATATTATAATACATAACTCGTCGTGTCATCCATATCAACATAAAATGTCAGCATTCAATAGTTTTATTCATAGATTGATTAACATCCCGCTATCACCAGAAAATTTCAACAAAGAACTAAATTTGATTAAATAAATAGCCAAAAATAATGGTTACAATCCCAAACTAATAAATAATATTTTAAATAAAAACAAAGTAGAATCGCATTGAATGAAGTTTACCCTGTCGATAAATTGAAACAAAATTCAACACCTCAACCTACGTTGGCATTACAAGTGAGAAACTGAAATCATTCTTAAGTAGCAATAATTTCAACATAGCTTTCCAAACTAATAATAATTTAGGCAAATATATAAAAATAATAAAACCAAGCCAGGTAAAAATAATAAATCAGGTGTTTATAGATTGGATTGCAATGACTGTGATAATTTCTACATTGGTAGAACACATAGAAATTTTAATATTTGAATATCGGAACATAAACGCAGTTTTTCAAATAAAAAATCAGATTCAAATTACGCGAATCATCTCTTAGAAAATAATCATTCTTTCGACCCACAGTTTGAAATTTTGCATACAGATAATAAATATTGGAAGGTAGATCTTTGGGAAACTTTAGAAATAAATAAATACAAACACTCAGGTAGACTCATCAATGAACAAGTCGATTTAAGCCCTTCACCTCTATTGAATCTTTTCGGGGAGCAATCTATTCCTTAATTTTATTGGATATACCTGTCATAAATAACCACTTGAGAAGAAGCAACCAATAAGCTTTTAATTACTCAAGAACATTTATAGTTATATTCTCATTTATATTTTTCTGCATAATCATTCGTCTGAAGAAGCTACGGTGTAGTGAAACGCGTTACGAATCGCAATTATTAAGTAAAATTCCTTAAAACACAGTACTTGTTTTTTATTATCAAAATCACTTAAAATCCCAAATATTTGGGAATAACATAAATCAGTTAGGTCGTTAAGTAATATTTGATTATTGTCTGTATTGTATTTGGCTTTGAATATTTCTAGGATTCAAGGTTATTGAAATTTATATTTTTAATGAAATAAAACCATGGTACCATAGTTTTATTTCATTGAAAATATGTATATCGATTTTCATCAAGTAACGACCTCCTTAATCAAATTATACCTTTTTGCTCTTGGTATAGGATTGTAGATTGTCTATTGATATGTTGTTTTGTATGCAATGTCGTGCCAAAGTGGAATCTACTTTGTTTTTACAAAAATGTGAATGATGTTTCTTATGTCTAATACTAAACGACCTACCTGTTTGACCAATATAATTTCCGTTACAATTAGGACATGTGAAGCATTAGAACAGATGAAGCGGGAAACTTTCGCGATCAGCCATAAATCTAACGCAGATAGTCGACAACCGACAAGAATACCTGATCACCCAACTGACTAGCCGAACACCTTTTTTTGATTTCAGATCCAGATGGAGTGAAGGTCTCAGCATCGCTAGGCAACTCAGACCACAACCTTATAACTGCTACTGGAACCATTGTGCTGCCGCTAAACCAAGAACCTAAACCATCCAGACGTATTTGGCACTATAACCGTGCTAATTGGGATGAACTGACATCCTTGTGTGCACGGAATCTGTTACAGAAATTCTTCATGCAGGAATGGATCTCTACATCCCTCATTCTATGAAAAGAACAACAGCACAAAAGCCATGGTTCAACAAATGCTGCGAAAGAGCCTCTGCAGCCAAGAGCAGAGCTTACCGGTCATGGAAGATAAATCCAACAGAGGAAACAAGAACAACCTTCGTACGAATACGGAACGTATGCAACCTGACAACTGCAAGATCAAAGGCCAATTTCAACGAAGGGGTAACTAATAAACTCCTTGAACAGGCAAGCGGGACTAGACAATTCTGGTCTATGGCGAAGACTGTCAGTGCCAATTTCTGCACATCTGCGTTTGCGCCTTTTGTTAGAGAAGACGGAAATATAGCTTCATCTCCGAAAGGGAAAGCCGATCTCTTTGCTCCCTGGTTCTGTACTAGATTCATCTAACGCAATACCACCGAACATTCCACCTACAAATTCTTCCATGGCAGAAATCGAGTTCAAAGTTTGCACTGTGAGACGGGCTCTCGAGCAGCTGAATTGCAAGAAAGCAGTTAGTCTACACGAAATACCGCCAATCGTCCTGAGAAAGTGTACTCCCGAACTGGCACCTATTCTTAACCGTCTGTTTCAGATTTTTTATGAAAGCCAGACTTTTCGGAGTAGCTGGAAAACAGCTAGAATTCAACCGATCCCAAAGAAAGGAAAGAAGTCCTTACCCCAAAACTACCGCCCTGTTGCATTTCTTTTCATTATGTCCAAAGCGATGGAGAGAGTCATGAATAATGATGAACTCATCAAATATCTTGAGTTGAAGGGAATTATTAACCACCGTCAGTATGGTTTTCGCAGGCAAAGATCGATAGGAGATCTGCTCGCCTACGTCACTCATGTTTGTACATCAACGATGAAAAAGCATGGGGAATCTAGAGCAATAGCTCTCGATATCTCTGAAGCCTTCGATACGGTTTGGCATGCAACCTTGCTGAATGAACTTGCTGAATATGGGCTTCCCGAAAAATTGAGGATTGGATAAGTAGCTTTCTTTCAAATAGATCAATACAAGTTGTGGTCGACGGTATAACATCTGTTTGTTTCCAGTTGCAAGCAGGAGTACCTCAGGTATCAGTTCTTTCGCCAACCTTGTTTCTGTTACAGATAAGCGATCTTCTGTCACAAGATTATTACTTTTATTAATATTTAGGTAACAAAAGAATGATGCTTTAAAATCCTATGATATTCTAAATGTAAAAAGCAATAAATGCAACAAAATCAACAATTAATCAAATATAGAAAAAAAATAAAGATTTCTATAGTTCAATCAAAAATCATACTGTCTGTTCTATTTTCAAAAATATTGACGGACTCAACCTCAACCACTATACTTGAAACTCATTCCATGGACCGAATACACGGTTCGATAAGAAATGTTCCCTTTGCCGTGTCCCATACCTCTCTTACTTCAGTCTCATCTCATGTTCGCGTAGACGTACATCAGTATTTAATTCGTAGAGATGATGTAAGTTGGCATAATTATACTTGATCATACGAAATGACAATCAAATCTCCGCGCAGTCGTCGTTCTTCAAAAGAAAGCAATCCCGCACTTTTTAACCTTTCCAGGTAAGATGGACGTGAACGACTGTAAGACAAATGCGTGGCGCGTCGATGCACATCTTCCAGCATCTTTCGATCGCGGGCAAGCACCGGACACCACACTGGACCCGCATATTACAGTATCGGACAAATGTAGGTTCTATAAAGTTTGTTAGAACTTTCGAATGATATATATGAAAATGTCCTTCTCAGCTGATAGATCAGATCAGAGATATTTATGATGTGACTCGACCATGTTAAGTCGGACGTGATTGTCACTCCCAAATCAATACCGGTCTCAATGATCTTCCATTTATAGCGTAAGTATAGTGGGGATTCGACTTTCCAACATGTAAGACGACACACTTCTCGATACTTAGTGGAAGAAGCCACTCGTTGCACCACTGGTTTATCGAGTCGAGGTCACTCTGTAAAATGTGATGTTTGAGCAGCGGGTTGGCGTATAGTTTTGCATCGTCAGCATAAAACGATTTACCAGACCGGATGTGTAGTGGAAGATCACTAGCGTACACAACAAAGAGATGAGGACCCAGGACCGAGCCCTGCGGCACTCCACTAGTGACGAGCTTCTTAGACGAAAAAGTTTCACCACGAAACATCTTTCCGACAAATAATTGCAAATCCAGTTGTGCAACTTTCCACGAACACCCACGACTTCTTCTTTCAGTAGTCTGCGGCCGATTACAGCTGCGTAATCTCAGCGTCAGAGATGTCAACTAATTAATAACTTGAACTCTGACTTACAGAGGATATGTGACTGGGGTTAGTTGAACCTGGTGAGCTTCAACGCGAACAAGACGCAAGCAACTACGTTTTCTAGAAAGGTCCCCGCTGGAGAACCTCCTCTAATGATGCAAGGCCAACAAATTGCATCCAAAGATTCGATGCACCTTATCGGAATAACGGTCAACTCCAGGTTTTGCTGGCATGAACATGTATCGGCAATAGCTAAGTCGGCATCAGTTAAACTTAGATTTCTTTTCAGAGCCAAGTGATAATTCACGTCATCTCAGCTGTTGCTTCTATATAAGGCGCAGATTGGACCTGCTTTGGAATACTGTTCCCATGTATGGGGATCTGCGCCCAAACATTCGTTGCGGATGTTGGATTGTTTGCGCCTCATCGACCACTTGGAGATCACCCGCGATCACCAATCGTTGGCTCTCAGAAGACAAAATGTTGACCTTTCCCTGTTTCACAGATACTTCCACAGAAGATGCTCCAAGGAGCTGAAAGACCTTGTTCCGGGAAAACTCATGTTTCGAATTCCTTCATTTAAAGGGCTGGTGAGCTGTGGAACTCGCTTCCATCCAACATCTTCCCAACATCCTACAAATTGGCTCTCTTCAAGAAACGAGTAAATTGATACCTCAATTCTTCCCAGGTGCCCAGGCATGTGGTGTAACAGGTTCGCCTCTTGGGAAGCTCGCATAAAAAGAAAAAACAATCCAAATAACAGCTTGTTGTCAGAATAAATCTCTGGTTATAGACAAAAATCTAACCTAACCTAATCCAACTTAAAAGAAAGAAGATTCAAAAGGGCTCATCCTACAAAAGTTGTTGTTGAGATAATAAATAAGAAGAACTTGCTTACCGCTATCTTTGATAGTCCGTATCGAACTTTGAAAGCATTTTCGCATAATTTACGTATGACAGTTTAACCCAAGCATCCTATAGAATTACGTGAAATTTACTGACTTGCATATTGCGTAACCTCAAAGGACTTAACTGTCACGTGTTTTTCGTGAACAAAGCAGGAAAATTTCCATAGTCCCCCCAATGGCTTTTTATGAATACACATAAACACATTAACGAAGACGAAGAAAAACGAAGTTACATCGGTTCATTATCCCGAAAAGCCCGACTGGATTACACCGCCGGTCTGAAGTGGATAACGAGCCGAACAACAAGATTATAAAAGCAGAGAAACAAGGAAGTCCTATAAATATTCCAGTTCTTAGTGTGAGTCAACCACTCCGTGCTGCGTGCAACAACAAACTGCCACCGTAAAACGCTTCAAACCTCAAAGTTCTCATAATGAATTGTTTCTTTTATGGAAATATTCACGAATAAAAACTCCAGCTCTACAAAAGAAAAATGTACACGTTTACTGATAATTCGAAACCCAATTCTTTTGAGTTTCGATTTTTCCTCGTTTTTTCACCATTGAAAAGTTTCAAGAATTTTCAGCACGTAGGGCACCAAGTACTAAGAATAAACTTAACAGTTTCCTTTTCATCCGAGGGAACGGCAGTATGCCAATTCAAGCAGAGTAGATGACACACCTGTATCTTCGTTGTCTTGTTGAAGATGGGATATCAAAGAATCACTCTGGATAGCAAAATGTGGAAATGGGAATAATCAATCATTTAAAAAAAATCAAAATGAGCAAGAGGAGACAAGACATTTAAAACAAAATGGAACATCAGATAAAGCACTCATGTAATCCCATATCAATAAATTCGTCCATACTGTAACATAAATTCTTTAAAAGCAAAGACTTAATTTTCTTCTTGAAAACAAAACTGCTCAATTTTTTTCTATCTTTCAGAGAGTCGATTTTATAGGGATATCCACCGGGACCGTCCGTTAAAAACTTTTTGAGTTCCAATAACAGTATCAAGCTGAAATTTTATACGCGGCCATAACTAGCGATTTCCAATTGTAGTGAAATATTTTCGAAGTGATACCATTTTCGGTTATACCGGAAGTGGGTCATCACTTTGTTATTTCAAATGGCAATCTACCTTTTTTATTATACATCTAGAACCGACATTTGAGCAAGGCATAAAATACCCAAGTTGGTCTGTCAAAACTTTTGACAGATTTAATTATTTTTGTTATAAACCCGATTTTTGAGGAACATTAAAAAAAATTGTAGCTCGTACATCTTTTGCACTACAGAATTTTTTAAGCAGTCTACACATGTCAAATGTTTATCGCTTTGTTTTGTATGATTTTTTCAATTTGGCCTTTTTCAAACAGCAATAACTCAATTTTTTCAAATGACACGTGCCAATTTTTATATCGCCATCAGATGAAGCGTCAAATTTCAGTTGGAATTGTATAAGCATGTACTATACCCATCTCGTATAGTTCCGAAATAATTTGGGAATATATTGAATTTTGATGATTTTGTAAGAACTAACAGAGAATGCTTTGAAATATGTGAATCAAGTAGCTAAACTGGCTACGCTCACCTGACAGGTGCCTAAAATTAATGTACTTGTCACTTCGTTTATTCGAATTTGTGATATTTCAACAAGAATTGTTGGTAATTTGAAGTGAAAATTATTGAAAAAAACCGTAAATGTATCTTATTGATAATCTGACGGTTAAAACAGAAACTTGCTAACCTTCATCCATCTATAATTGAAAAAATGAAATAATATCTCCATCCGAACTGAATTTTTCCAAAGGGTGATAGCCTTTATGATTACTGTACAAGAAAACACATTTCAGTAGCTTCATATTTCCATGCAGTTCATCAGGAAAAACAATTTTTTCCATAAAATATAAGTGGCCACACATGAACAACTACGATTGTTTCAATTCATCACGTATTCAGAAATGTTTTCAATTCGTTAGAAAGTTTTTGCGTAAACAAACAACGAGAGCGTGCTTACTCTTGTCTAAATGAAATTCCGTGAAGTTTTCTCTTTCGCTAAAAAATCCGCTCTCGTCGTATACTATCGTTTTTGCTACGTAACGAGCTCAAGTTAACCAAAAAGTTTGAAAAAAGGGGTGATTTAAGTATTACGCCCAATTTAGTTGGATGTCAGTTTTTACTTAGTTTCGCTCGACCTTTATGTGCGCCCTCGTATAGACGACTCGAAGATCGAAGCAGGTTATTTTTCATTCTCGTGATAGAAATTGAGGAATGTTATACTCGCAATAAGACAAAACTGCGGTTTTCATTTTGGTGAAGGCATCGTCCGGAAAGTATGGAATAGAATGGGATTGAGTTCCAACCGACTGGAAATAATGATATATGGAATATTTTGAGGAAAATCTCATGATTTGTGGGATTAATATGCGAAGGATATCAAATATTTTCTCATGAAGGAAGTATATATTATTTTAGGATGGATTAATAACCTAGCAACTATAATTCTCGAAATCAGCCAATGAGAGTAAGAGTAGCATCTAAAGTGCTATAACTATAAATATTGTATCTTTCATGAACAATTTTAGACTTGGAACCTTTATTATTGAACCAGTATCTGAAATCTGAATCAACAATATGGCGGATGCGCCAGGATAAGTTTATATTGTGAAATATATTTAGAAATTTCAGCAAGATAAGTTGACGTAGATAGTAGTGGAGGCGCTGAAATTTCATTTAGACTAACTAAATGAAAATTAGGAATTAGATACCAAGTTAGCACTATAGATATAGAGAGTGATTATGTTTCCAAATTAGCAGGAACGTATAGGGCGTAAATATTGATTTTACGATAGACATATACAGTAATATGCCGCGAATACAGAAACCGTGAATATGATACGTTCCTGACAAAATAAGAAATGAATATATAAAAAAAGTTTTTGACCATATTTATCAATTATTATCTTCAGGCTCAAACAATGGTTTAAAGAATTTTCTAGCTTGGCAGTTTTCAAAACCTCCTTCAATTTAGGCCGATATTCAGCAGTGCCATCAGCAATTTGCTTCTCCAAAATAAGACCTCGTTCCTCTGGGGGATCAATTTTCATAAAGAAATCACAAAGCCCATTTGCAATTCGTAAACCTTCACTAAGATTTTTCAAATTGAATTGAATGTCACGTTTCAGTGTTGAAGCCTAGTCTTCAATAGTTTATGAATTCAACATTTCCTCCAAATCCTCCTTCAAGTTGCGATTCAAGCAACTCCAGAATGTCAATTGATTTTATCTATTCGAACCTATCTCGTTTGAATTTGCGTTATTTTCCACAGTCAGAACAGGTTACAGTTTTTCCAGCTTGATTTCAATAGTCTAGGTTGAGTTATTCCACTGATTCTTTTATGTTTGAGTGTTTGAGATACATTTTGCTATAACAAACTTCTTCCGGTATTTCATAACATTTATATCAGGATCACAATCCGTATTATCGAATATGATTTTGAAGATTCGTCTAGTGCAGGGGTGCTTGAACTTGAACTGCTGACGATCTACCTCAATATTTTTGGACTACTTACGATC
This sequence comes from Cryptolaemus montrouzieri, assembly GCA_013387265.2. Classification (NCBI taxonomy): domain Eukaryota; kingdom Metazoa; phylum Arthropoda; class Insecta; order Coleoptera; family Coccinellidae; genus Cryptolaemus; species Cryptolaemus montrouzieri. The sequence continues at coordinate 13,464,997 of JABFTP020000062.1, read as the reverse complement.
GACTCTGAGAGGTTGCAAGTATGTGTGATGCAGGGTTGTCGTACATAGACGATGCACTCTACTTACCTACCTACCTAGGTAGGGTGTACCGTAACATATATAGATATTAGCCTTCCGAACAATAAACATTATTTTAGTCAAGGTTTGGGTTAGGTTTAGCTAGGTTCTTCTCTATAATGTCAATGAAGTCATAGTTATTCAAAATTGCAAGTTTATTGGTAGGTACACAACAAAAGAGTTACATATGGTGTTAAACTTAACTAAGGAGTGACTTTGGATGTTGAAACGTGGCACTGCCTGTCCTCTGCATACTTTTCATAAGATGGTACGTAACCCTTGAGTCCTAATCGCGAGCATGATGACATATGATCGTCAGTTAGTCGATTGCGATATTTTGAGTCAATTATCTTCATTTCAGAAAATGCAGACTTGCACAAGTAAGTTGACCCAAACATTTCCGTCAGTTGAAGGGCGATTTTCCTTAGATTCATATTTATCTACAGATATAAAACACCAGAAATTTGTATCAGTTTCTGTAGCTTTGTGATGTATATCTGATATAATCTGCACCAACTTATTTTCAACAGAACGTGAGTTCATATTAAACTGATTTGCTATTTCAGTAGCTAATTCCTCAATGTTTTTACATGAAAAAGGATAACTCATAAGTGATGCTATATTTGCTAATTTACTGCAACCATACAAAGGCATTTCGAATTGTCCTAAAATAATTGATAATTTAGCCTCATACGTATCACAATTCAACTGAGGAATCCTTGCTTTCAAAGACGGAAAATGTTTCAGATCCTTTCTCTTCAGTTGATCTATCTTAGTTGCAATTTACTTTCGAATGCGTTCACTGCGCAAATCATTTCAATAATAGTTTTTCCTTTACCGCGACTTAACCACTTGAATCCGTTTGAATAACTAAATCAGTGTGTTCAGCTGACTGGCTGAAATCTAACCTATCTTCCAACTGCAACTTAAAGATCCGCCGTTGCACGGATGGAATTCACAATTTTTGTTGCAATGCCCATAATTTCCTCCGTGTAAAACGTTTGAACACAAAACTTGTTGATGTATAATGTAATGGTATGAAAAAAATGAAGGGAAATCTTCATAAGCTGGACACAATGCCACAAAACCTTTTTTGTTTCCAGTCATACGCGTTGTGACAGTCGGACGACATAACTGAAGTTCTCTAATAGCAGACATGATTTCTATTTTATTTTTAAAATCTCTAAATAAAGTTTCACCCGCTTCAATAAGTGCTTCCTTCACGACCTATCCATCTTCGAATGGTTTCTTGTGTTTCGCCAATATATGAGATATTTTTAATGACGCGATCGTAGCAGCTTTTGATTGTTCGGCTGATCCTGTGAACATGGTTTGTTCTTTTTTCAATCAAGATATCAAATCACGTACTTTTCGTTCTTAATTCACTCTGTGGTGAAAATCCTCTTCATAGTTTTAATGAACCGTTTCATGATGCCTCTCTAAGTTACCATGCTTAGGTATTGCAACTGACGCACGACAAATAAGACAAATGCACTTACCCTTCACCATACAAAAAAAGTTCTTCCCCCCAATCGTTATTAAAATGCTACGTTTTAGATTTCTTCGCTGCACTAATTCTGTACTCAATAAACTTTTTAACGACGTAGTATAGCCTTCAAGTTACAATTCAGAATGACTCAAGTTCTTGCGAGCGCAATATTTAGATTGGCGTGAACGAAAGTCTCGAATGTTCCTGTCAAACGCGCCGCCCAAAATTTCTAGAAAAGCAGCAAGAATGAAAAAATCGGCTCTTCATTGACAAGTACCGCGAGTTCCGTTGATAAAGCCGCCTTTTGCCGATAGCAGAGTGTTATTTTATTACGTAATAAATTTCTGTAGTTTAGTTACCCACTTATTAGAAATTATTTGCTTTTCGAGATCTACTCACGATCGACCGTTTGAGCACCCATGGTCTAGTGTAATAGGGCCTTTAGCCTGCAATATTCCTTCTTCCATAGGTTGAAGCAAAGACGTCGTGTTGGGAGGGTAAAAATGTCACTTTTATATTTGGATGCATAGTTTCAAGAAGATATCCTGGTGCATTGTCGAAAACCAGATCCACTTTGAAGTCTGAATTCTTTTTTAAATAAATTTCAACTTCTGAAACAAAACAATTCTGGAACCAGTCGCAAAAAATAGCGCTTGTAACCCACGCTTTCTTATGAGCTCGCTGAAACACTGGCAGGTCGTTCTTGTTTTTATTTTTGAAGCACGAGAATTTAACAATCCAGACTCCAGATGCATTCGAACTTAGCAGGAGTGTAACTCTATCCTTTGCTGCCTCAAATCCAGGGGTAAACTTCTCGCTCTTGGAAATGAATGTTTTGATTGGCATTCTCTTCCAAAACAATGCAGTTTAGTTTGCATTAAATACTTACTTTGGTTTGTATCCTCCATCAGCGATAAGGCTTGCAAATTCTTCTGGATATCTATCTGCTGCAGCAATATTGAACCAACCTTCCCATGCTTGAAATCCATAATGACTTCCATGTTTTCTATTGCTGGATCACGAATAATTTTTGCTGACAATGAAGTTGAAACTACAGATGACCTCATTTTATTTTTTGATTCTTTTATCGATTGTACAGTTGATTCTTTAACATTGAATGAGCGTGATATGGATGCACTCTTCTCTACAAAGCGTAAACGATCAAGTATTTCTATTTTCACTCATAAACTCCTGATTTATTTAAATTATCTTCAGAATATTTAGCTTCAAGCTTCAAATGAGAGTGAAAACAATTCATTTTGAGATCTGAATGCAATTTTACATTTCAATTTGGAAATGTTATTCACGAAATTTTTTTTATCTGTCTGAAGTATGTTAGAAAAATGCATTTTCGGATATGTGAATTTCTCTTCATATATATTTCATGCATTTTTGTACTTAGTTTTCATACTTTCCGACGTTGAACCGAAGTTTGAAACTGGCAGTAATCTATTAATTCAATTCATTTGTTAGAAGTAAAAAATATAGAAAAAAATCGATTTTTGTTTTATTCATGCTTAACTATCAAACAATAACGGCAAAATTCATACATTTTTATAAACTGGACTTCAACTTTAATCCTGAAATATTTTCTTATTAAATACTAGTAGTGACGGTCCTGTCTCTGAATAAGCAGCTCGTAGAATAATATCAGCATCGCATCAATACAATCTGAAACAATATCTTACCACAAATTCGTCTATAGGAAACTCGAGGCGAAGACACCATTGTCGATTCGCGACTGGAGCTCATTGTCATTTGCATTGTGTGCAGTTTCGGTGGAAAATTCTTGAATACGTGAATCGACTACTTTGAATGCGAAAACAAGTCGGAAAACAGTTTCCGCGTCGTGGTACGATGTTTGTATGCACACAGTGGGTGCATGCTACCTTCAGTACATCGCCAAAATGAATTGAAATCGTTTCATCTGGCTGGCTTTATGCCACGCTCATTAATATTCCACTTCTCACGAAATGAAGTTTCGTTCATCATTGGAATGTTCTCTCGCTGCTTGATGCCAATCTCGTACAAAATGCGGATGAATTGCATCTGTCAAAACTTTTGACAGATTTAATTATTTTGTTATAAAGTCGATTTTTGAGGAACTTTAAAAAAATTGTAGCTCGTAGATCTTTTGCACTACAGACACAATTTTTGCTTGGGTGGATAGAAGAAGGATCAAGGAATTTTTTTAGTAATATACACATGTCGAATGTTTATTGCGTTGTTTTGTATGATTTTTTCAATTTGGCCTTTTTCAAACAGCAATAACTCAATTTTTTCAAATTGCACGTGCCAATTTTTATATCGCCATTAGATGAAGAGTAAAATTTCACATGGAATTGTATAAGTATGTACTATACCCATATATATATATTGGTTATTTCACTTTCATTGAAGTTGGCTTCATCAGACCATATAATTTTTTGCAGAATTGTCTCATCTACTTGAAGCCGAATTAATAAATTTTCACAGAAATATAGCCGCTTCGGAAGGTCAGTTGGTTTCAATTTTTGTAGTCTGATAAAAGAATATGGATACATGTTATGTTTCTTGAGGATCCTTTGAATGGAAGTATAACTCAATCCAATATCCATTGATGCTGACTTAATGGACGCATGTGGATTGGCAAGAAAATACGCTAGCGTATTAATTTGATTGTCGTCCTCGAGAATTGGTTTTCTACTAGTTTCTATGTATTTTGTTCCTCCAAATTGAAGAAAACTGTTTCTAATCCTTCGAAATTTTGTTTAACTCATAGACTGCAGCATAGGAAATTGGTTATTGAATTGCCTGCAAGTTCTATCCATCACTTTTTGACATTTTCCATTAATTAAAAAGAGATTAAACATATCCTCGTTTGAATAATCAGCCATTTTATTATCAATCTTGTGTTTTTCAAAAATTTTCGCTTCAAATTACCAACAATTCTTGTTGAAATATCAAATTCGAATGAACGAAGTGACAAGTACATTAATTTTAGGCACCTGTCAGGTGAGCGTAGCCAGTTTAGCTACTTCATTCAAATATTTCAAAGCATTATCTGTTAGTTCTTGCGAAATCATCAAAATTCAATATATTCCCGAATTATTTCGGAACTATAAGAGACGGGTATAGTACATGCTGATACAATTCCATCTGAAATTTGACGCTTCATCTGATGGCGATATAAAAATTGGCTTGTGCCATTTGAAAAATTGAGTTATTGCTGTTTGAAAAAGGCCAAATTGAAAAAATCATACAAAACAACGCAATGAACATTTGACATGTGTAGATCGCTTAAAAAATTCCTTATTCCTTCTTCTATCCATCCATGCAAAAATTGTGTCTGTAGTGCAAAAGATCTTTGGGCTACAATTTCTTTAAATGTTTCTCAAAAATCGAGTTTATCACAAAAATAATCTAATCTGTCAAAAGTTTTGACAGATAAGTGCCAACAACTTGGGTATTTTATGCCTTGCTCAAATGTCGGTTTTGGATGTATAATAAAAAAGGTAGATTGCCATTTGAAATAACAAAGTGATGATCCCCTTCCGGAGATGGTATCACCTCGAAAATATTTCACTTCAATTGGAAATCGCTAATTATGGCCGCGTATAAAATTTCAGCTTGATATTGTTATTGGAACTCAAAACGTTTTGAACGGACGGTGCCGGTGGATATCCCTATATATATATATATATATATATGTGCTATGTGCATATATTTGAGATATAAAAACGAATTCCAAAATTTAAAATTGAAACAACATAGTCTGAATAAAATGTTCCAACAAAACATTTTAACCATTTTATAGCAAGAAATTAATTTTACGATAAGTTTATCGGCGAACGCAATATAATAAATGAATCAGCGTGCATAATAGCAAAATATACCGTTTATGGGGATTGATATGATCATGTTGAGCTTTCACGTGCAGCCAGCTTAGATGAAAAACATAACACGCAAGAAGAAAAAACCCACGTATAATTCTCCGAGCATATTCTAACTGTCACAAATGCGCAAATTTATGTCGCCGTTATTGTAAATCATAATACCCAAGCCGTAAACTTCACGGGCAATCTGATTTTCCAGTATTGTAAATGTCGGAATAAAAGCTAGAAAATTCGCAAGATAACCGAAGAATACTGGAGCCGCAATCTCCACTTAATATGTATTTTTATTAGGGTACTTTCGAAGAACGAGAAAGTGATGATATCTCAGATACAGAATATTTTATATCGAAGTCTACCTAATCACTTAGTGCTCAAAAATTCTTTATAACTGACAGAAAAGCTCAAAACACTTAATAGTCGCTTTAATGCAAGATTAAGTTGATTTGACGTCGTGAATGTGTTCCTATGAACACCGAATAAGGAGCTAAAACTCATTATTAACAATCAGTTGCTATTGGCCTCTGAAATCATATTATACTGCCCCAATAATTAACGCATAATTTTGCTATTGAAATTTCTTTTCAGGCAGGTAATTAATTATCCGCCCTACAGCAACTCTACTAATTGAGTTTTGGCACATGAAATTAGCTTAAGTATTAATGTCAATTCCAAATCTATAGGGTGCGTTAGAGAAAGCCGGACGTTTTTTTTTCCGTTATTACTTTCGCAATTTTAGAGCTAAATCATTCGTTCTTGCTTCATTGGAAAACCAAAGGACTAGGTTTTTCAGTTTACTTCCAGTGAAATCCAATATGATTCACTCATTCGAAAATGAGCGATATTTCAAGATTTCTGGAACGTTACTTTTTTCACTGAAAAATTCGAATGGGGCATTCAGTCTTTTCTGAACAATGTGGCATATAGATTTTAAAATTATTCCAATAATTGGTAAAAATGTAGCGTGCAGAATTTTTTTCATTCAGATTTTCAGCTGAAATCGAAATATTATTTTCACTTCATGGCGTTGGCACTCCTGACGTTGTGTTTTTGTGTTTTTCATGAATGTTTTAAGATGACAAAGAATCATATTCTACTGAAACCAACCTAAAATTTAACTTCCGCTCGAATTCAAAATGGCCGACTTCCTCAAATATCAACAATTTTCCAAATAATTGATCTATGAATCCTGAGTTTTCATTAGCTTGTTGTTGATAATGGACGTATGTCCGAAATATTCGAGTTCGACCCCTCAAAATGATGAGAAAGGTTCAATCTGGTGATTGAATTACGCAGTTGGTTCATTTCAACCGCGAAAAATTTTTAAATACGCGGAGAATATTGTTAATATTTGAGAAAGTCGGCCATTTTGAATTCGAACGGAAATCAAATGTTAGGTTGATTTTCAAACGGTTTTATTTAGCTCACCCCGTTTGTTTTATTTATTCTTGGGTCAAATTTAGTAATTCAAATTTCACCCTCTTCCTGTCAACCGATTAATCTGAAATTTTGTATACACTTTGGATTTTGGTGACAATACAATTATATTTATTCATAATCATTATAAATACAAGATGGCCGCCGCTACAAAATGGCGGATAATTTATGTTTTATTAATCCCATCAATATGGGTATCAAATGAAAGGGCTCAACAAGCAGAATACAATATACTATAAAAATTGAAATCCAAGATGGCGGCCGCTACAAAATGGCGGATAACATAGCTTTTATCAATCCCATCAATATGGGTATCAAATGAAAGGGCTCAACAATCAGAATACAATATACTATAAAAATTGAAATCCAAGATGGCGGCCGCTACAAAATGGCGGATAACGTAGGTTTTATCAATCCTATCAATATGGGTATCAAATGAAAGTGCTCAACCAGTAGAATACAATGTATCCAGCCTGAATTCACCACCCAAGTCAAGATTTTGTATCGTGTTGAGGACTGTGTGGCGTTAGGGTGGCTAAAAATAATACGTCGTTAGCGGTACACCACCCAAGTTAAGGTGAAAGGTTAAAACGCGCCGAGAACTGTATGGCATTAGGGTGGATAAAAATGATATGTCGTTAGCGTTTTCCCCTCAAGACTCAGGCGCATCTTGTTGTACATAGCCTTGCCCCTTTATTGGACCTCTGGGGGGGTCGACCGTTTAAATGTCCATTACTCGTGGGAACAAAATGGTAAAAAAAAATATAAAAATACAAAAATAAATAAAACAGAAACTGCAACACAATGTAAACGAAGGCTTCAAAAAGCGAAAGAAAAGTATCAAGCAAAACGAGCTAAAGAAAGTGAAGGTGATAGAAAAAGTTGATTACAGAAACGAAGGGAACAATTAGCGTCAAAAACACCTGAGCAATATGAGGCCAGGTTAAAAAAGCAACGTCAGCGATATACACAAATGACGGCGTCAGAAACGCCTGAAGAATATGAAGCCAGGTTAACAAAACAACGCGAGCGATATACACAGATGGTAGCGTCAGAAACGCCTGAAGAATATGAAGCCAGGTTAACAAAACAACGGGAGCAATATACACAGATGGTAGCGTCAGAAACGCTTGAAGAATATGAAGTTAGAACTAACGGGCAAGAAACATTGCAATAATGAAGCACTAAATGAATTAAAAAGAATGCGAAATAAAAACTAAAAACTAGAAAATAAAAATAGGTAAAAAAACTTTTTAAGTTAAACGGTTTTATGTTAAACATACATTGCACTGTTTAAGATAAATGTACTAAAAACCAAAAAATAATAAAATAGATACAGTCGTAGGAATTATAAACATATGTATAGACTAGACTAAAATAAAACCGTGGGGCACGTCAATTGTCTACAAATTATCGACTTAATGTGCGATAGAAGAATCGTTTAATTCGTCGTTAGGCAGTTGGCCCGCAGACGGTGAGGAAATTATTTACTATTTTCTTGCTCATGGAAATTCTAATAGTTATACACTCCATGTAAATAAAAGAGGTGTTTTAACTAGTTTATCGTTGGACATTCACACTGCTGGCTGGCGAGGAATCGTTTCACTGCTTGTTGTTTGTCTTTAATCGACAAAACATATGACAAAAGTACTACTCGCTCACCACTATGAAACCCTAAAACTCGCTTATAATCGAGCTTGCTAGCTTGTTTCCACATTCTAGCCCTACTTATCACACGTCCATCGTTGTCGGTTGCACAACTGCCTAATAATTATAGTGTAACATTACAAAACAAACATTTTAATCAACGATTGTAGACAATTGACGTGCCCCACGGTTTTATTTTAGTCTAGTCTATGCATATGTTTATAATTCCCACGACTGTATCTATTTTATTATTTTTGGTTTTAGTACATTTATCTTAAACAGTGCAATGTATGTTTAACATAAAACCGTTTAACTTAAAAAGTTTTTTACCTATTTTTATAGTAAAATATGGTTGTTTGTCTTCTTATAACATCTATGAAAAACACAACAGGAGTGCCATCGCCATGAGGTGAAAAAAATATTTCGATTTCAGCTCAAAATCAGAATGAAAAAAAATCTTCACGCTACTTTTTTACCAATTTTCGGAATATTTTTAAGATTAATATGTCAAATTGTTCGGAAAAGACTGAGTTATCGACTGAATGCCCTATTTGAATTCTTAGTGAAATAAAAACGTTCCAGAAATATTGCTCATTTTCGCATGAGTCAACCATATTGAATTTCACCGGAAGTAGTGGAATTTCGATACAATTTCTGAAAAACCTAGCCCTTTGGCTTATCAATGAAGCAAAAACGAATGATTTATCTCTAAAATTACGAAAGTTATAACGGAAAAAAAGTTATCCGGTTTTCTCTGGTGCACCCTATACTTTCCACGTTATGTGTTCACTCACATGTAATGTAATGTAATACTATTACACATTTAAAATACAGAAGATTTACAATCTTGTAGATTTCAGCCCGAAGGAAATTCTGTGTTATCGTAATTGTGAAAGTTATAACGGAAAAAAAATTGTCTGGTTTTCTCTGGCGCACCCGGAACTAGTAGAGTGACAACGCGTTTCATGGCCAAAAAATCGCTTAAAATGGTACAAATTGATTTGTGGATTACAGAAAGTTAATTGCCTATCTCTATCAAACTTTTTGTTGTGTTTTTGATAAAGTTGATTCACTGTAAGCCTTCTGTAATATTGTCAGCAATTTGACACATGAAATTCCATTTGTAGTATAAAATTTGAGACATTCTTCCTTCGATATTTTATCCATTTTAAAAATCGCAAAACACACCTGAGATAACGGGACAAAATCGAGCACTCTAATCAAAAAACGACAAAAAGCGTTCACATTCCGCGTAAGTGTAGAAAACGGTTATGCCAACTCTGCAACAATAAAAATTTTAAAAATCCTCTTGTGCAGATTTTTTAAATAATTAATTCCCGATACTCTTCTGACAGAATGTAATAAACTCAATATATTGGAGCTGGAGCTTCTGAAAAACATTAAAACATTTAGAACCTGTCCAGACTTTCCTCTTACTTAAACCAGGAAAACTTATCAACATAGTTTCTATCAATTGTAGAAAAGGATATTATTCTAGATGCAGGTTCCAAAGAGATAGATTGTTTTATTCATTAGCCTGTACCAATTTTCAAGTCCAGTCATGCCTGTTGTCGATTCACCATCATAAGAATATTCATACTATATAAGCTAGGAAACATCCCATTTATTTTCGTTAAGACAATTCACTTGTACTCTGAAAGAAGAAGAAGTGGAGGAACATGGAGAAGAATAAGTATAAGAAGTATATTTTCAAACAATCACAATACGATTACTCTGGGAAGTATATGTGGCTCTGAAAATGACAGTTTCCTATTTATTCAGCTTTATTTGACAACTGAACTTTATTCGACCCCTCAAAATGATGGGAAAGGTTCAATTTAGTGATTGAATCACGCAGTTCATTCGTTACGACCGCGAAAAATTTCTTAATGCTTGGAGAAAATTGTTAATATTTGAGGGTAAAATCGATAAGAATTACTACACAGGTCTGCAACCAAAATGTTGTTGATTTTTTGGCTAAAAAGGGATTAACTTGTAGTATAAATGATAGGTATAATTTTATTTCGATTACTGTTTTAAAATGTTTACAGGACATAACTATCATTAATTTCTAAATAAGGAACACCCTGTTTGACCTACATTAACAAGTATGAACATGTTGTAACCTGAACGTGCGCGCTTCGATAGTGTAGAAGTGGCGCGGGACAATTACGTGTTAAGTCATCATTGTCCCTTCGAAATTGGTCTAAGGGCAAGAAAAAAGCTTTCCGATTTACGATTCCTATGGTATGGCGCGAGCAAAAGAACCATAGTGATGATGGTTACTTTTGTTCGTGTAATGTGAAAGGGTATAATTTAAAACGGAAGCAGTCAATTTTATACCCCAATCTGCAATCAGCTATTCATCCCATCCCTCATGGGACCGAAATACCAGTGCCCAAGGTCCGTGCTACCTTGGAAGAGGTTTCAAGTTCTGACGAAGATGGTGCCGTACCTACACCCGATGAAGAGTCAACTTTTGAATTTGAAGATGACAGAAGTCCAAAATTGTTTACCCAAGGCGAGCTTAATGATTTGGTAAGAAACTTGAATCTTCCCAAAAACGCTGCTGAGTTGCTTGGATCAAGGCTCAAAAGCAGGAACTTACTTTTGCCGGGAGTGTCTTCCCCCTGGTTTAGATATCGTGAAAAGCAGTTTACTTCCTACTTTGCCCAAGAGGACGAGTTGGTTTATTGCACCAATATTGAAGGTTTGATGAATACATTTAAGATCTCATCGACCCAGGAGAGTGGCGTATTTTTATAGATTCTTCAAAAAGAAGCCTTCAAGCAGTTCTACTTCACAACGGCGGTTTCTATGCTTCCATTCCTGTCGGCCATTCCGTACACCTCAAAGAAACGTACAAGAACTTGGAATTGATTCTCTGTAAATTAAAATATAAAGACCACGGTTGGCAAGTGTGCGGTGATTTCAAAATCTTGGGCATGGCGCTCGGACAGCAATCTGGGTTTACCAAATTCCCTCGCTTTTTGTGTCTATGGGATAGTAGAGACCGAACAAGTCACTGGACTAAAAAGTGTTGGCCTGCGTGGAGCTTAAAGTTGGCGAAAATAATGTCCCGCGTGAAACTTTGGTGGCTCCTCATAAAGTTCTTTTACCACCTCTTCACATAAAGCTGGGATTGATGAAGCAATTTGTAAAGTCACTTTCAAGAGATGGAAATTGCTTCAAATACTTAATATCAAAGTTTCCTGGCCTCTCGGAGGCAAAGTTGAAGGAAGGTGTTTTCGTTGGACCAGATATTAGACGGCTTATGGCTGATCCACTATTCGTCACAACCATGACGAATCCTCAAAGAGAAGGGTGGATTACCTTTAAGGAAGTTATAACAAAATTTTTAGGCAATAACAAAGACCCTAACTACAAACAAATCGTCAAAAGAATACTAAAAGCATTTCAAGCTTTAGGCTGCTTAATGAGTTTAAAAGTACATTTTCTTCATTCCCACCTCCACTTTATTTCCAGAAAATTTTGGAGACGAAAGTGAAGAGCAAGGTGAACGATTTCACCAAGATATTAAGGAGATGAAAAAAATATACCAGGGAAGATGGAGCGTCTCAATGATGGCAGACTACTGTTGGGCGCTTAAAAGAGACCTTCCAGATGCTTCCCACAAACGAAAAAGTATCAAAAGGAGTCTCACTGGGAAAAAGAAATATGTTTAGTGCTCACTAATTAATGTATTTTAGATAAGAAAATAAGTTTCGATACGCAATTATAAATTACTTTATTTAAAAAAATAAATTATGTTTTATTTAAGATAATAACTTGTTTAGCATAGACACCTACATTGTCAGAAAACGTGACGTGCTAGGACGAAATGAAAGTCATTTTCGAATTTAGCACACCCAGAAACATAAGAATTACACGAAAATACCAAAACAGCTCTCAACTTTTTTTTTGCAGACTTGTGTTATTCATTGTTTGATATAAAGGTGGTCAGCTAGTTAGTAACGCACAAAATATAACATTTACATTACCGGATAAAAATGAGTCTAACATAAGTTGAAAAATAATCAGAAAAAATGTCTTAATTGTATCTGTGTTAGATGGGGAACTTCTCAGATCACCCTCGTATTTTGTGAAACTTAAACCTAATCCTCAATTGTTCAATAGAATTTTCCATAAGAGACTGGCTGGGTATGATTTTTAGATATGCATTTTTTGAACATGAGATCACAGACGTTTCGAAATGAAACACAATTTTCAATAATACATCACTTGAATTTCGGGATAATTCGCTAAAATCTCCAGAATTTATCAATTTTCTAGTCTTCAACGATTTTTTTTTCTGAACCGTTTAATAAAGAATTGAATAAATTGTTCCCTAGTGAAATTACAGGCCTCCAGGTCCCGTATTATTTATCTGCATCGATCCAGACTTTACCGACAGTTGATGTTTGAGTCCTTAATCAGTCCAAATACGCTCGGGGATGAGTACAAAGTTGAGTTAAGACGTATTCATCTTTGTGAAATTAAGTTTAGAATTTGTCTCTCAACAACAATCTCCGTAGATGCTTTGAAGTCACGTGCATATCTGAGGAAATTACACGAGTCGAGAGTTCTGTGAAGAGCCTGGTGTCGAGCTTAATTGGGGAAATTACACGTTTATAATCTAAGAAACCTTACTGCAGGAAGCTATTCAATAAACGTTAGTGTTCATGGTTTTCAACAGGAACGGGGCATTTCGCAATCGATGGGAGGGCGTTTTCATAGTAACGTAAGATCGAAATACAGATGATGCTGGTAAGGTTTGTGAATTCTGTATTCAATTTTCCCTCAATTTGTTCCAAGTTTTCCCGTCACTATTGAGGAGCCAGTCCTGAAAATGAACTCTCATCTTATGATAACACAGGCCTACAACGTTTTTGCCGGGGATTTCAGACCGTATTACACGATATCAAAATATTACCGGGTTTTGTCCGTCAGCTCTAGTTCCAGAGATAAAAAATATACACTTCTGAATTAAACATGGAGAAATCGCCCTTTGAGTGATTTTCTAAAATGAACTAACTTGTAAATGAGATAAAAAACACAAGGTTTAACTTTAATCTACACTTTATTTGAAAAAATTCGACGACGTTTCGCTGACACAGCAGCTTTATCAAGAATGAAAAACAGAATGAAGAGTATGGTATTATAAACAAATCGTAGAACAAGTTCGATGAATAACAGGAAAATCCACACCGAGCCATTGTACAGTTAGTATGAAAGGTAATAAAAACTAATTAAACAAGTTAAGTAGGGGTGAATAATTCACATCTACCTGTTCATTCAAAAGCTTGTCCGAATGTTTGTATCTATTTATTTCTAATGCTTCTAGGAGATGTAATTTTGAACTTTTGATTTTATATGTAATATGTCAAAGTTTTTATTGAATGAATGGTTTTCTTTTATTAGGTGGTTTGAATAATTTGAATCAGATTTATTTTTATCGAAGCTATGTTTATGTTCAGATGTTCTTATGCCAAAACTCCTATAGGTCCTACCGATATAAATTTGATCACAAGAACCGCAATTGAGTTTATAGATTCCTGATTTACTTGATTTTTCAACACGAGATTTATTATTTTTAATATGTTTACCTAAGTTATTAGAAGTTTTGAAAGTTATATTAAGATTTTGTTTGACGAGAAACGTCGTCGAATTTTTTCAAATAAAGTGTAGATTAAAGTTAAACCTTGTGTTTTTATCTCATTTATATCATGGATCTACATCAAGTAACGGCCTCTACAATTCAAATGTTGAACTAACTTGGGCAATCTCGCATGATTCCCTAGCAATAGTCGGCTTAGTATCAATTCTCCATCGTTTTTGTGTCTAACTGAAAACCTTCTCTTGTTTTTCGCTAAGATCTCCTAAATTGTGTTGGAATTGATCTATGACTATTGAGATTAATTTTATACTCATTATACAGAGTTATGGATAGAATCAGCATTTCTAACCTTCCGAGGAACTTTTGTGCTACTGTTGAAAAACATGTCCTCGCAAGCTTTTCCAGGCCATTCATAGAAGTCTCAAAATTAGTTCTGTCTAGAGTATAACCCAATCGCTTCTTCAGCCCTAATTTTACACACAATCAAATTTATATGGAATCACCCGATATTTTGAATATTAACTAAGGGATTTTCGAAATTTCGAAGGATTGTTAGAACTGATCCTTTTTGAGATATTCCAATTGAAAAAAGAAATAAATTAAGATTTATTTTTAGAAAAAATCAAATAAATTGAAAACTGTTTTCTCATGGAGTAGGTGTGTGATTTTGCCCTGATACAAGCCTGAATCCATCTAGGCATGCTTTGGATTAGATTTTCGACCTCCTCTGGGGTGATATTCTTCCACTCTGGTGTGGCGGCGTGGATGAGCTGTTGTGGGGTCCTTGGACTATCCTGGCGCGATCTAATTTTTCTCTTTTGATTATTCCGTAAATGTTCAATCTGATTTAGGCCTGGAGAGCAAGCTGGCCAGTCCAAAATAGGGATTCCCGCTGTTTCAAGATAATGTCGCACTATGGGCTCCAGCACTAGATCCACGTAATTTCTAGCCGTTACACTCGCAGGAAACGAAATCGAATCTGTTTTGCCTCCCAGTATAATGCCACCCCAAAACATCACACTGCCCCCTTGGTATTTCGGAATTTGTCTTGCTGCTCGGAGTCTAGCTTGTCTTCCACGACCCCTTAAAATCCGAATCCGGCGCTCATTTGATCGAACACCAATTCTGGTCTCATCCGATAAAAGAACATTTTTCCAAGTCTCAGTGTTCCATTTTGGTGCTCGATACATCAATTAAGTCTGTTAATTTTTTGTTGTCTGGTTAGCTCTGGAACTCTTAAAGGCCTTCTGCTGTATTATTATTAATTAATTTTTTTCTTTTCTCACTTGCGATCGACCAATCGATCGTTTGAGCACCCTTGTACTACATATTATGTTCGTGAAGGGATAAAGTACTATCACGCTAGCAGATTTGTATTCACAAGGTGTATGAAAGTCCAACCCACATAATCTGATAAACTAACCACTCTTATCATTACAACTCGTTCCTGGCGAAAGTTATGACCAAAAAAACAATCGGTATTCGAGTTCTTGCCTACTTCGATTACGTTTATCGTGCAAGCGCGGACCCGTTAATCGAATAGGTTTCACCTACTATTTCCGGGTAATGAAGATTTCCCGCAGGACTTTCTCGCGATAAAACTATTTTCAGACGTTTTGCCGGGCGAGTCGGAAAAGTAGAAATTGAGTTTTCAACCATTACACCTTTGGGCTTGCCGCGGCATACGATTGATGAAATTGATTAAGAATCTTGTTTAGAAATCTACGGAATTGTATTGTACTCGCTTAATGGAAAAGTTTGAATTAAAGTTTTCTTTTCATTTTTAAAGTTCTTTCTTAATACAGTTACGTGGGTTGCACTTTATATAAACTGGATGGTGAACGAAAGCAAAGTTATTATTGTTCATTGAAATAATGTTGTGAAAATTTGAAAAGTGTGAGATGAAATTCGAATAACTTTTCCCTATACTTTTCATTTTGAATTGGTTGCATAAAACTCTGAGGGTTATTAGCAGAGAAGACAGTACATATAAAATATAGGGACCTGCTAATTCCATAAGAAAAATTCTAACGAGGTCAAATCCCACGATCGCGGTAGCCAGTTCACATCACCTCCAAGTGAGACGACCATTCTCTCAAATCACTCGTGCAAAATACCCAATGTGTCCCAAGCTGTGCGGCATGTAGCGGCGTCTTGTTGAAATCACATATCGGTGTCGAGGTAATCCAATTCAGGCCAAAGGAAGTTGACAGTGATGACCTGACCAACGTCGTCCCCAAAGAAATATTGACCTATGACTCCGCCAGCCCAAAGTCCACACCAAGCAGTAATTTTTTCGGGATGCATTGGACGCTCTTGGATCTCATGTAGATTGGTTTCACACCCCAAATTCGACAATTTTGTTTATTCATGTATTCATTCATCCAGGAATAGGTCTCATCGCTGAAGATGATTTCTTGGTGAAAATGAGGTCAGTTGCCAACTGTTCAGACTCCATCCAGCAGACACACGTTATCTATGGTCGTTCTTCTTCAGTTACTGAGTCTGTTGAATTTTGTACGGGTGCAGGCCCAACCCACGATGCATAATTCGCCAAGTTGTGGTCTGCGAAAAACCGAGTTCTTGTTAGCGACGCGAAATCGACTGCCCCGGATTCTCCTGCACATTTTCACAAAAAACCGGCGATGTTTTCGGCAGATCTTGCATCGAATCTTGGCCGCTCGTTTACTGATCCAGTGGTACCAAATTTATTCATATTTTTTATGAGCGCTTCCCAAGGAATAGGCGAACCTGTCACACCACATGAGTACTCGCTTCTTGAAGAGGGTCGAATTGTTGGATGTTGGAAGATGTTGGACGTAAGCGAGTTCAACAGCTCACCTGCCCTGTAAACGAAGGAATTCTTATAGAGAGAGGTTCGAGGGGTCGTAAATGTACCACCATAAGATGAGAACTCCTTGCCAGCCTAGTGTTGCGATAAAACATGAGTTTTCCCTGAACAAGGTCTTTGAGCTGGTCTGAAAAGAAAACTAAGTTTAGCTGATGCAGACTTAGCTATTACTGATGCATGTTTATGCCAACCAAACCCGGAGTTGACCGTTATTCCGAGAAGGTGCATCGAATCTTTGGATGCAATTTGTTGGCCTTGTGTCGTTAAAGGAGGTTCTCTAGCCGGGACCTTTCTAGAAAACGTAGTTGCTTGGGTCTTGCTCGCGTTGAAGCTTCCAGGTTCAACTGACCCCACTCATTAATCCTCTGTAAGTCAGAGTTTAAGTTATTAATTTGTTGACATCTCTGACACTGAGATTCCGCAGCAGTAATCGGCCACAGGCTACTAAAAGACGAAACCAGGGTACAATCTGCAAAACCGAAGATGTTTTTCTCTGTAGATGAGAGAAGATCGTGTATCTGCAACAGAAACAAGGTTGGCAAAAGAATGGATCCCTGAGGTACTCCTGCTTGCAACTGGAAACAATTAGATGTTATACCGTCGACCACAACTTGTATTTATGTAATTCTATCTATCACATTGCAAACGGTCCTCTCGGTGGGTCGATTATGGTGACAGTAAAATTGATATTGATAAAGCAGAAAAATTTTATTAATTTGCCCTTGCCGTTTCCATCCATGGTTATTAGGCAAAACATAGTAAATGAATGACAGATATAGCTTCTATAAGATGGCAGTTCTCAACTTTCAGAATTTGTTGTTGTTGTGTTTGTTCACGCTTCATGAGATGGCTATATGTCAATGCTGTGTGGCCTATCCTGAAGCATTCTCCTTTCACTTGGTCTTTGCTATTACTGGTGATTGGTTGATGAAGTTTGAGAAACAAAGTAGATATTACAGACTTGAGCTGGGTATTTGCGGTCTTCCAGATCAATTGCTACTTTCCTGTTAATGTTTTTTGGTCAGCTGTCTTAAGTCTATTTGAGGCAATTTGTCGCTATAAGTGTGTAAATCTGAATTTGCTGTTGAAGTCACTGCAAGCCGATCGCCCTCCTGATTACCTGTTATTCCCATAGAAATTCAACGGTTTGGATTTGATACTGTAGATGTGCATCTCTTTAATGAGCTGAAAGATAGATTGTGGTCTGTATGTACATGGTGGGGTGTAATGGAAGGGCGTTTATGGAACGGGTAGTACACGTAACGGTGAGGAGTTACCATTTAGTTCACAATGGTCTGGACAAGAGAGCACCGTGTATTCGCAGTTGAAGTGTATTTAAAATCGGAAGAGTCTGTCATTGTTGTGCAGCGGCACTTTCGCAAGCGCTATAACATTGGTCTTAACGCTTCAGTTCCGAAACGTGACACAATCATCCGATGGGTATAGAATTTCAGAACGACTGCATTAGCAATGAATCCGAAACCTCAAGGTCGTCCCAGAAGTGTGAGGACACTAAGTTCCATGAAGGAGAGATACAAGCTGTAATGCAAAGCCCAGGGCGCTCCATCTTTAAACAAGCTGCAGCACTCCGAATGAGTAGTCGAACTATTTCCAGAGTTCTACACCAAGAGCTCCGCTTTCACCCCTATAAGCTCATGGTTGTGCAGCACCTGAATGAAGGAGATTTTGTACAAACAGCAGTTTGCCGAGAGAATGCAAATGATCATCGCTGATGAAAATGAACTCGTGATAATGATGAGTGATGAGGCTCATTTTCATTTGGGCCCCTGCGAACTGCATAAATCCCCACTTCACAGTGAGAAAAAGTCACCGTTTGGTGCGCTATGAGTCGTCTTAGGGTGATTGGACCGTATTTTTCCGAGGGTGAGAGAAGGGGGACCGTAACTGTAAACTCTGAGAGATATGTTTTCATGCTGGAGAACTTTTTATTCCAGAATGGCGACGACGAAGAATGAACAGAAGAAATGTGTGGTGCCATGGCATATATAGCCAGAGCCCCAATGGAAGTTGTGTGTTCTTCCTGGACATGTAATCTCTCGTTTTGGTGATGTTCCGTGGCCTCTTCGTTCCCCGGATTCCACTGTTTGTGATCATTTTTTTATAGAAATCCTAGAGACTAAGGTCTACGTCAATGACTACAGCAATGCATTGCTGTAGTCGTCTGTCATCTGTCTGATGTCATTTTCAGAACATGATTCTTTTCTCTTCTTTCACACTAAATGTTAACATTTAAGCTTTCATTTTACGTAATTGAGAATGTTTTTCGTTGAAAAACAGCTGAGTTATTTTCATTTCAAGAACGCCCTTCCATTACGCCTCACCCTGTTGTGTAACAGCTCCAAATCATTCCATGCACTAAGGGAGTCCTCTACACTTAATGGTGGAGGAGACAGCCATGTTAGTCCTATTAAGGCTGTGGGAAGAGGCTTGTGGAGTGATAGAAATTCGACCTCTGGACAATTTACATACCTCAAAAAAATTAGAGAACTCCGACTTGAGCTTCTCACAAGAAGAGCTCAAATGAGAGTCACCTTTAAGGTTGTCATTCTACTAAAAAAAAGTTGGTCCACATTCCATGCCTTACTCATCCACAAGGCCACACCTGGTTTACAGACGGGTCCAAAACCGGGATGGGTGCAGGCGTCCACGGTCCTAGGGCAAACATTACGATTGCTCTAGGAGACCACGTTGCCTAACACACGCAGAAATATTCACAATTCTCCGATGTGTACAGGAAAACCTACACCGAGTTACAGAGACACATACATCTACATATGCTCTAACAGCCGAACAAACGTCACTCGCAAAAATGATCAAGAACTACTGTTATCATTATGGTGTGGCAACATCTCAATTTATTTCTTCCATTTTATTTCTCATGAGAGGAACATGTAAGCCATCAAAAAGTAGCGGATTTTGTTGGCATATGTTCGGACATATCCCAAAAAACGTTTTTTTCAATTAGTTGCCTACCAAAAAAAATTTGAAATAAGAGAATTGTGCGTAAATTCCTTTGTGCAGTGTATAATTGATGCATTTACCGTTTAAGATATTGGAATCAAAATATTAGCAAACTCACCCTGTATAATGACTTGACAATCAAGGGTAATTCCATCCTAAATTATCCTTTGAATTCGAAATTCAAAATAGAAGCATATTATTGTTAGTTCAACCATATTCGTCAAGACAGATATAAAAGTGCGTAACAATTCTCGAAAGAAAAAAAGATTGATAAAATTCACTCTTGTAGGGAGATAGAACGGTGAGAGTCCGTGGAGAGAATGATAAATATGCAATCAAATTCACGGCCTATAATCTTCTAAACTTTATTACCTGTTCCCCAATCCAGAAACGGTTAATGGCTGTACTGTAAACTAAGTGTCATCATTTCACTGCCAATTTTGAATACAAGGCATCCCACTTCGCGCCGAAAGAGTTCCATAAAAAATTTACAACCACATCAAAACGAACAAAATCAGATTTATTCGATCAATTATCGTCATTTCGAAGATTTTGGCTATTAAGGCGACGCTGGCACTTTGAAGAAATCTGTGTCGTGATGAGTAATCGTTTTCTGTTTAAATGTTTCATTTCTTGCATAATGCATTTTTATGCTTCTTTTCCTCAGCTTTTACTGCTAATTTTCTTTAATGACGTCTATGGAATCAAATCTAGTTCCCCGGAGCAGCAATTTCAGTTTGGAGAAAAGAAAAAGTCAGACGGAGCTAGATCAGGCGAACAAGGCGGCTGCTCGATGGTATTTATCGAGTGTTAGGTCTGGATGAGATGGTGCGTTATCGTCTAGCAAAATACACGAATTGGTTTCACGCAAACGCCTCAAAACTGTTAAATAGAAGTCCTTATTGACCGTTCGATCTTGCGGAACGAATTTATGATGAACCACACTACGAGTATCGAAGAAAAATTAGTATCGTCTTGATTTTCGAACGACTTTGGCGGAATTTTTTCGGTTTTGGCTCATTTTTCTCCATCCATTCCAATGATTGTTGTCTCGTTGGTGTGTCATATTCATTCACTCATGTGTCGTCACCAGTTATGATCCATACCATGATCGCGGATCAGAATTCGCACGATCCAGCATATCTGCAGCACCCTGCATTCAGCTCTGTTTTTGAAGAAAATTAAGTTTCATCGAAACGAGTCGAGCGGCGGCGCGCTGCATGTCTAATTGGTTCAGCAAAATCAAACGAGCGGTTTCACGAGAGATGTTGAGATCACGTAACACTGGCATGGCGATTTTCGAGCACCATTTTCTTGATTTTTTGGACGTTATCGTCGGTTGAAGAGGTCGAAGATCGTCCGGAACGAGGCAAATCTTCGACGGTCTCCCGACCGTCTTTAAAGGCTTTATACGACTCGTACGCTTGGGTTTTCGATGAAACAGTCTCCATAAGCATTTTCCAGCATTTGCACTGATTCAGCGCGAGGAATTGGAGACTGTCGTACACTGTTGACAGACAAGACGCAAAAACAGGTGAATTTTTGTTTCTAGGGGGACATCTTTTGGGGTACAAAACTTGCCTGAAATATCAACCCCCTAAGTGGGGGTTAGATCCTTGAACATTTTTAATAGGGAAGATGGGTCGAGTGACGACTCAAAAAAAGGTGGTATCTTTGTCTACATCGCCTTGAACGAATTTCCATTTTTAATTGAAAACTGTGAAAGATACAGGGATACAGGGTGAGCAACTGAAAGATAGGGAAGACTATTTCCCTGAGACTATTCAAGTTTCAGTGAAGTAAAATGGAACAGATCCATGCTGATCAATGGTAGTCATCATCAAGTACCATCCTCATCTCGAATTTCAACCCCTAGAGCAGGGGTGATCACACTTGTAAATTTGGAAGAGGGTAGATGGGTCGAGTGATACCTCAAAAGAAAGGTATTATCTTTGTCTGCATCCCCGTGAACGAATTCTTATTTTTGATTGAAAACTGTAGAAGATACAGAGTGGCCTACTGAAGAATAGAAGAGACTATCAATCGCCCTGAGCTATTCAAGTATTAGTGCAGAAAAATGGAGATGTGAATGGTGTTTCGGAAGATGACAGCCTTTGATCTGGAATGAATCTGTGCCATTTTTTTGCACTAATACTTGAATAGCTCAGGGCGATAGAAGGTCTCCTCTATTTTTCAGTTGCTCACTCTTTATCTTCTACAGTTTTCAATCAAAAATGAAAATTCGTTGACGGGGATGCAGACAAAGATAATACCTTTCTTTCGAGGTATCACTCGACCCATCTACCCTCTTCCAAATTTTCAAGGGTGGTCACTCCTGCTCTAGGGGTTGAAATTCGAGATTAGGATGGTACTTGATGATGACTGTCATTGATCAGCATGGATCTGTTCTATTTTACTTCACTGAAACCTGAATAGTCTCAGGGAAATACTCTCCCCTATCTTTCAGTTGCTCACCCTGTATCTTTTACTGTTTTCAATTAAAAATGAAAATTCGTTCAAGGCGATGTAGACAAAGATACCACCTTTCCTTTGAGTCATCACTCGACCCATCTTTCCTATTCAGAATGTTTGCAACCCCCTCTAAGGGGGTTGATATTCCAGGCAAGTTTTGTACCCCAAAAGATATCCCCCTTGAAACAAAAATTGACCTGTTTTGCGTTTTTGTTAGGCACGTAGTTAAAACTTTATTCATCAAATATTAAACCTACCTGTGGTCCTTCCTGTTTTTCTAGATGATTCACATTGAAACTCCTTGACGTTTCTCTGACACAACTATCATTTCGATAATAAATTGAAACAATCTCGACCCGCTCATCAGTTGAGTAAACCATTTTCTCCGTTTGTCTAACAAACGAGAACTGTGACTAGTATTGCCAGAATGAAATACAGATCTAAAACAGATTTATTATTACCAGAAGGTGTGAGTAAAACAATTGTGCGTTGTCAACGAAACATTTATAATAATAATAGTAATAATAATAATTCCAGAGATGACCTGCTGAATCTACCATTCCTATCAGATACTGTAAAACAAGAGCAATGGTTAAGAAAGGAATCGCATGGACGACATCACCATGAGATTAATCAACCACACATCGTCAAAGAAGCCTCCAACGAATGGTTGATGAAAGGAGAATTATTCGCGGAAACAGAAGGATTCCTTATAGCCATTCAAGACCAAGTGATCGCTACAAACAACTTCAAAAACTTTATTATTAAGGACGGAACATTACAAACAGATGAGTGCAGAAAATGCCATATAAGATCGGAGACTATATAGCATATTACTTCCGGCTGCGAACAACTGGCCACTACGGACTGTCTTCACAGGCATAGTCAAGTGTGCAACATTATCCATCAGAAACTTGCACACAAGTACGGACTTCTGAATACCTTCCAGTCATATTACAAGTATCAACCGGCACCCGTATTGGAAAATGACTCTATCAGATTATACTGCGATGGGCCTGTTATCACTGACAGAATGGTGACGAATAATTGGCCGGACATTGTGGTGTATGATAAGAGAGACAGAACAGCAATGCTGGTGGATGTCACCATACCGAATAATAACAGAATAAGTCCAAATACACAGACCTTGCTATTGTGATCAAGCAGATGTACACCTCGATAAAATAGATATTGTTGCTGTCATCTTATCCTCGACTGGGTTAATACCCAAAACTTTGCATGATAGGCTAAAGAAATTAGAATTGCATAAGAATACCTATGTAGAAATGCTAAAAGCTGTAATCCCTAATACATGTAGGATGGTTAGGAAATTTATGTGAAGTATATTGTAATCGAGCCTATTCCCTTTGATTGCTGAATCTGGGAAAAGTAAATTATTTCCAGCTAACAGCTGAGATAGTATAAGTCCACGATAATAATAAATATCTTTATTCAACTTCAACTTGAATACTATATTGATTGAATGGAGAAAAATAGGAATATGTGTGAAACTTATAAATATGTACGAAAAGGCAGAATTTCCAGAGAATCTTCGAAGGATAATATCCTTGTACGAGATTCAGTTATCAATATCTCAAACTATTACATTTTTAGAGAATTAAGAAGTGCTGAAGAATTTTCTTTAGGAAACAAACCTTTGTTCATAAGAATACTATTTTGAATAGATAATTGAAAACCTTTTCAACTATATGTCATATATGAGGGTAGGGGGTTGCTTTTACATGCTCCGAACACACTCAAAAATTGGCCCCCTCCAATTAAAAATTGACGTGTCTCAGTTTTTTTCCTTTTTGAGATAGAAGGTGTGGAACTTTCCATTGGAACTCATTGTATATAATATATTTCACCAGAATTTTGCAGTGATGTATTGCCATATTAAAATTATGTGGATGCTGTCATATCTTTGACAGGTGTCATCATAAAAGCAAATGAATTTAATTGAAATATGGGAAAATGATGAACGAAATCGAAAAACCTGATCGGGCATTTCATATAAAACTTGAAAATTACCTTATTTTATAGTAAATCGATAGTGTAAAAAATAAAGTAATAAAGTAAGCCATGAATGTCGTTTGTTATCATGATATTCAGTGATTATTGGCTCATTATTTTCAATTGAAACAATAATTATTCCTAGTGAACGATCGTATAACCCCATTTAGGATGAAAGGCAATTGAAATATATGAAAGTTTCGTATACGAAAAAGAGACGATTGTCTGGTTATTTCTCCTCATAATTATAATTAAACTTTATGATTCGAAGTCTGCTTAGTCTTCAAGAATTCTCTCGGAATGCAAACCGTCTGAATCTCTCTCCTCAAACGACGATTATGAAAGATAGAGAGAGAGAAGGGGAAAATCGTCGAGCGAGCCACGAGAATCTCATATTGAAATGGCTGTGGCCATCCGGAGAATCAAAAAAGACAACTTTACTTAATTGAATTTCATTTCAATTAACTCTTATTCCACGAGCGTTGGATTTAATTAGAAAAATTAGGCAAGATATCTGTTCCTTCTCATTTCCTTCTTTATTTCCTTACATTCGTTTTCATCAAACTGTTTCTTTTGTTCTGTTGGCCTGTTAGTCTAGTTTGCATTGTTTGGCCTAACATAGAGTATCTTCGTTTCTGTTGGTTTCTTTTTTCAATTCCAGGGGTTGAATTGACTGAACGAATAAAGTTCAGGAAGTTAATTCAAACTGTGTTTATAACCTCTATCCGTACTATTTTTCACTTGAATCAACTTGATATTGATATGATAATAAAAAATTAAACTGTATTATACTATCACAAGAATTTATTGAAAATCAAGATTGCAATTCAGATCACTCGACCATCTTCAGCTGACAACAAGTATCGAATTAAAGTTGAAATACATACATAAACAGGTAGATACAAAGGTAATGATAGTGCAAACAATAGGTAATTAACGAATTATGTTGAAAGGAGGTACTATTTAAAGATATCAAATAGAATAGAATAGAATAGAATTTATTTTCGATATCATTACAACTATATCATAGGAACAATTTCCAACTTATCACAGCTACAAAATCAAAGTTACAACTATATCACAGGAACAAGTTACAATGAAAGGAAAATCGTCAGATCAATATCATATGGTTCACATTCTCTTATAAAATTGTATATACTCTTCTTGAAAAGTCGGGAATTACCTATATTTTGCAGCCTTTTTGGAATAGTTTTGAACATTTTCATAGCCATTGCTCAAACTTTTTTCTGTAAGTGATGTAGAATGAATTGGATAGAAATATCGATCAATTTTGCGAGTTGAATTAGTGTTTCTGCAGCTCCAAAAATACTGAGGATGCCCAAGGATAAACAGGAGTAGTTTGTAAATATACCTCAAAAAAGTCTAGGGAGCACTCACCAATATCTTTAAAATATGAATTTGATTATTCGAATTTATAGAGATCTTTCGGTTTTTGTTAGGATGTATTGTATATAATGTAATCTCAAGAAAACAAAATAATATTTGACTTCTCCAAAGCACCTATTATAAAAAAAATTTGAAATTTGAAAATGACGAAATTTGGTAAAACAAAAAAAAATCCTGAACTAATATTTTCGAAACGATTTGGAAGCACTTATATTTTTCAGTACCCAGAAGGTCCACCTCTGTTATTGATGACACTTTAGCATCGTCGCGGCATGCTCAAAGTTAAATTGTCTATTACATTTTGGCCTAAGTCATTTCAAACCCCCTGAACTACTAATCGAAGCTCCTGTTCATGATGGAAGACGTTTTGACGCAGGAGATTTCTTTTTAGGGTGTCCCACACATGCTCGATGGGATTCAGATCTGGGGAGCAGGATGGACACGGTAGAAGATTAGCTCTATGGGGAGTTTGTTGGAGTTGCTGTGAAATCTAACTTTCGTCCTTTATGTATTCTATGAATAATTTGAAGTTTGTTGTGTTTGTTGAGGTTCAAGTCGAGTCAAGTTTTTCGAAAAATTTTCAAATTGCTTGACTCTTGAATATAAAAAAATGCAACGATAATGTCACCTACAGAAGCACATTCCATCAACTTCGTCTTGAATTGTTGAATAAGGGATCTACCAAAATTGGTAGTAATCAAATTGAACATCTCTATTTTCATAATGAATATAATAACTCCCAATCGTATGTCGCTGGCGAAATTGGATTTAATGACTCAACAGTTTTGATTTTGATAAAAGTATCATCTGTTAAATATTGTAATCATAATGTTATGATCTCTTTATTTAAATGAATTTCTTTGTTTCAGGTTATTTATTATTCAAAGATTTCTGTGAAAATGTATCGGAAGTTCCTGTGCCTCAGTTACGCTTTTATGAAGAGGTAAGTAATTCATGAAGCTCTTTCCATTTAGAATGAATCTGTATTTATTAATATAAAGAATTTCAGAAGGAAAAAATAGTTTATAAAATGGCGAATGCGCCAGGGTCACAACATTCGTTGTAATTCTACAAAGGAAAATGTAGAGCGGGGTTTATTTATTCATTTGAATTCGTACTCTTTATTATTTTCTGAGATAATTATGGAATCAATGAAAATAATTCTTCTGAAGTATATTTTTCGGCGCAAAATGTAATTTTTTGACATTTGAATTTGGGAGGCATTTGCTTGGTAGAATTCCATTATAAGTAATAAAAACAAGTAATGATTTTTAGGAATTTCACTTTATAATTGTGATTCGTAAACGTGTTTCACTACACTGTAGCTTCTTCAGACGAATGAAAGTACAGAAATTATGACAACCATATATAAATAAGAATGAGAATATAAATACAAATGTTCTTAAGTAATTAAAAGCTTATTGGGTTGTTCCTTCTTAAGTAGCTATTGATGACAGGTATATCCAATAAAATTAAGGAAAATATTGCTCCCTAAAGATATTCAATAGAGGTGAAGGGCTTAAATGGACTTGTTGATTGATGCGTAATTCCGATAGCAAAATCAGTAATTACAGACAAAATCAGTAATTACTTCAAACCCTATTAGACCTGTTGTTTCCTATGTAACGGCACCTTCTTTAAAACTTTCAAAGTTCCTCAACGACTTGCAAATAAAACATTGCAATTTTAAATCTGAATTGTCGCTCAAAAATTCATACGAACTCATTGCCAATATCAAACATATAATTATACCACCTAATTTCAAACTCATTTCTTTCTACGTTAAAAATCTATTTCACAACATTCCTCCGAAAGATACGTACTTCTTAGTTGAAGAATTATTAGAAAAGAATCATGTCAATACGATCATCAAATCAGATATTATTTCATTATTACGAATTTGTTTAGATCAAAATCATTCTCATTTCAAAAACAATTAGTATACTAGTCAAGACGGCTTGATTATGGGCAATCCGTTAAGTCCTGTATTAGCAGAAATATTCCCGAATAATTCAGTGGAATAATTTCATAATCATCCACTTAGTAAATATTATTTATACTGGTATGGCTATGTAGACGATATCATTATTTGCTTCACAGGAACAGATAGACAATTAAAAATTTTTGGAAATCATATAAATCCATTAAATCCAAAAATTGAATTCATAACCGAAATAGAAAGATACATACAGATTTTATAATACATAACTCGTCGTGTCATCCTTATCAACATAAAATGTCAGCATTCAACAGTTTCATTCATAGATTGATTAACATCCCGTTATCACCAGAAAATTTCAACAAAGAATTAAATTTGATTAAACAAATAGCTTAATATAATGGTTACAATCCCAAAATAATAAATAATATTTTAAATGAAAAACGCAGTAGAATCGCCTTGAATGAAGATTACCCTGTCGATAAATTGAAACAAAAATTCAACACCTTAACCTACGTTGGTATTACAAGTGAAAAACTGATCATTCTTGAGTAGCAATAATTTCAACATAGCCTTCCAAACTAAGGTAAGGATATAAAAGGCAAATATATAAAAGATAATGAAACCAAATCAGATAAAAATAATAAATCAGGTATTTATACATTGAACTGCAATGACTGTCATAATTTCTACATTGGCAGATTACAGAAATTTTAATATTAGAATATCGGAACATAAACGCAGGTTTTCAAATAAAAAATCAGATTCAAATTACGCGAATCATCTCCTAGAAAATAGGTAGATCTTTGGAAACTTTAGAAATCAACAAACAAACACTCAGGTAGACTCATCAATGAACAAGTCGATTTAAGCCCTTCACCTCTATTAAATCTCTTCAGGGAGCAATCTGTTAATTAATAATTCCACTGAATTATTCAGGGATATTTCTGCTAATACAGGACTTAACGGATTGCCCATAATCAAGCCGTCTTGACTAGTATACTAATTGTTATTGAAATGAGAATAATTTTGATCTAATCAAATTCGTAATAATGAAATAATATCTGATTTAATGATCGTATTGACATGATTCTTTTCTAATAATTCTTCAACTAAGAAGTACGTATCTTTCGGAGGAATGTTGTGAAATAGATTCTTAACGTAGAAAGAAATGAATTTGGAATTAGGTGGTATAATGATATGTTTGATATTGGCAATGAGTTCGTATGAATTTTGAGCGAAAATTCAGATTTGAAATTGCAATGTTTTATTTGCAAGTCGTTAAGGAATTTTGAAAGTTTTATAGAAGGTGCCGTTACATAAGAAACAACAGGTCTAATAGGGTCATTAGGTTTATGAAGTAATTACTGATTTTGTCTGTAATTACTGATTTTGCTATCGAAATTACGCATCAATGAACAAGTCGATTTAAGCCCTTCACCTCTATTGAATATCTTTAGGGAGGAATCTATTTCTTAATTTTATTGAATATACCTGTCATCAATAACCACTTAAGAAGGAAAAACCCAATAAGCTTTCAATTACATAAGAAAATTTGTTTTATTATATTCTCATTCTTATTTATGTATAGATGTCATAATTTCTGTACATTCATTCGTCTGAAGAAGCTACGGTGTAGTGAAGTGCGTTACGAATCACAATTATTTAGTAAAATTCCTAAAACACATTACTTGTTTTCATTTTTCCTTATACTAAATAGTAACAATCGTGCTCAATTGCTTTTTTCTTAAAAAAACCTAAAATCCATTCGATAAACCGTAAATTAACATAGTATCTTACATGGGTTTTTCTGTCTGACCTGAAAACATCATATTTTCATTGGTGATTTCATTGATAGGTAAAATATTGCTATGATTTTTTCTCTCGTGTTGTACCGCTGTGAATCATAGTTCCGGAGTACAGAAAATTTAGATAATCCATATGCAGAGTGTCTGAATTATCCGTTTTCCTAAAATATGAAGTTTGGCCTAAGTACGGACCTGTATCTCGTTTTTCCTTCAAGAGTCAATTCAGTAGGACTAGCCGGATAAGTGTGTAATATTTCGTCAATTTTGGTATACGGGTTATAAATGATCTAACCTGAACATTTGACCAGAAATAAGAAATCATCCTGTATCTTCAAAATACGGAAGCTTTGATTACTTTCATACACTAATTCTGAAGTCCTAGAGTTACTTTATCTCCCATTACTATAGGATCCTTTCGTCTGGAAACATTCTGTATTCAGCAGCAGTATCATTATTTTTCACCATTTTGAACTAGTCGATTAGACTACTATTATTAAATACGATTTTGTTTTCTTATCGTAGCAGCAGCAATCCTCAATGGGTTTCTCTTACTAATTAATTATCATCTCTTCCTTACTGGGAAATCCACTTCATTCATGAAAGTGGCCGAGAAAACCGTACAAGTTTACTCTTTATAGGAGAAGAATGTTTACTTTCAAATTAATTATAAGTTGGTCTAGATTAGATTGAAATACACACAACCAAATTTATATGGAACCACCCGATATTTTGAATATTACCTCAGGGATTTTGGAAATAAGGTTTGTTAGAATTGATCCTTTTGAGATATTTCAATTGAAAAAAGAAATAAATTAAGGTTTATTTCAGTAAAGAAACAAATAAAAGAAAATAAGAGACTTTTACCACATGTAGTAAAGAAATTGAAAATTGTTTTCTCACGGAGTAGGTGTTTTTTTTCTCGACCTCAGTAGCTTGTATTGCCTCCTCTTGCCGTGATACAAGCCTGAATCCATTTGGGCGTGCTTCGAATTAGATTTTCGACCTCCTCTGGGGTGATATTCTGCCACTCTTCTGAGGCGGCTGGATGAGCTGTTGTGGAGTTCTTGGATTATCCTGGCGCGATTTAATTTTCCGTTTGAGATTATCCTATAAATGTTCAATAGGATTTAGGTCTGAAGAGTAAGCTGGCCAGTCCAAAATAGGGATTCCCTCTGTTTCAAGATAATGTCGCGCGGGGTTGCTGGTATGCGGAGGAATTTATCTTGCATACAAGTGAAATTCTCACCGTGAGCACCTCGCCAGAGTCTCACAATGGGCTCCAGCACTAGGTCCATGTATTTTCTAGCCGTTACAATCGCAGAAAATGAAATCAAATCTTTTTTGCCTCGCAGCATAATGCCACCCTAAAACATCACACTGCCCCCTTGGTATTACGGAATTTGTCTTGTAGCTCGGAGTCTAGCTTGTCTTCCACCTCTTAAACCCCGAATCTGGTTGTCATCTGATCGAACACCAGTTCTGATCTCATCCGAAAAAAGAACATTTCGCCAATTCTCAATATTCCAATTTTGGTGGTCGATACACCAATTAAATCTTCTAATTTTTTGTTGTCTGGTTAGCTCTGGAACTCTTAAGGGTCTGCTGCTGTATAAACCTCTTGAACGAAGTCTTTGACGTATCGTTTCGACTGATACATTGATGCCTGTTGCTTCTAGAACTTGCCTTTGGAGTATAGAGTTCGAAGCATTAGGGTCTCTTCTTGCAATTTGGCGCAAAAAGCAGAAGTGATCTTCCTACGACTTCTTCTAGGCCTATTTTGCAGAGATTGTAGCTTCACGTATCGGGCGTAGGTTTTTGAAATCACCCCGTGTGATACCCCTATTGTGGCCTCTATATCCCTCTGTGTCACTCCTTCTTCAATGAGAGCAACTATTCGACCCCTCTGCGCATCGGACAATCAAACGGAAGGCATTTTCAATTAAGATTATAGGTTTTTTTAAATTTTGAAATTCACAGTTTCAAATCCCAGTGACCACTGAGAACAATATCCCTAACATTTGGTGATAATTCAACATTTTTTATCATACTATCCAGTTTTCTTACAAAAAAAAGTTCATTCTTAACAAGTAGTTAAAGATCCATGGTTAAAAACAATCGATAATGTGAAGTACCGAGTGATTCCATGTAAATTAGGTTGTGTTTATATGGTATTATGTACCCAAATATGCTTCATTTCATTTCCAGAAATAATCTTGGTACCGGAAGTTTTTCATAAAATTTCAATATAAGATACACTTGAGTATTTTCTAAATAGCAACATGGGTCTTCCTATATTTTAAATTACAACGTTGCCTTGATTTATATAAAATAATGAGAGAATCATTGTTACGATATACGGGTAGATGTAGAGGATTTAGTTTGTATGTTCCCTATGGAAATGAATGAACAATTGTTGGGTTTGGATGAAAGGGTTGGAATATTAGATTTGGATGATAAGTGAAAATGTAATATGATATGAGGGTATGTTAATGCGGTTTGCGTGAAAGAATCTTGCCGCTGAAATCCTTAGTAGTACATATATAACTTCCTTTCAATCGTAGCTTTGTTATCTTGATGATGTAGTATAGGGGTGTCTATTAATATACTCAATACAGACGATTGTTTCGGATTATATTCAGATATTATTAAGAAATTTTAGAGACCCTGTGCTGCTTCAAAGAAAAGATTCATGATAATAATAATAATTAAATTTATTTGCAGTTCGTAGATTATAAATTTAACAGAAAGAGTATTTCTTACACTCATAAGAAATCGCTTCTAACAAATAAACAAGAAGCAGAGCCTTGAACATAAAAGATGCTTTTCTGTACACTTCTATATAAACTTATATACCAGTAACAGTGGGAGATTACAACTGATAGAATAGAATAGAATAGAATGTATATTCATTAGCTTCTGCTACTACAGTACAATAACAACTAATTATGTAGTTCACAATAAAATGATACAAATGTGTCACGTAACCTATACCACCCTACCAACTAATCTACTGAATGGAACTCTCTAAGTCTTGACTTAAACGTCCTTAAAGGAGGAAAAGTCCTTATAAGCAAAGGCAATACATTGAAAACTTTCAAGCTATGGTTGAACAAAGACTTTTTCAAACACTGAGTCTTAAATTCACCGATATTATAATCCTCCCAGGTCCTTAGGTCATACGATTTCATGGTTGATCTTTTTATAAGAAAATGAGAAAGACATGGGTCTGCCAAATTATTAATTATTTTATAAATGAAAACTTACCTAGCTTCCTCTATCATATTTTGGATTTTAATAAATTTCAAAGAACGCAGCATGTCTTATATCCTCGTGTACTTATAGCACCCTAATAAAACCCTCATTGCTCTGTTTTGCAAGATCTGCAATCTGTCTATATCTTCTTATATATGATACTCTGGTACTTGTGAGCAGCAAGCTGCTAGCTACTTTAATGACTGACTTTTAATGACGTTGAGAATTGGTGAATTCTGGTAGTGGTAAATAACTGTGAAATTTATTTGTGCTGTACTCATATCCGAGGTGAATAATATACCAGTAACAGTGGGAGATTACAATTGTTCAATAGTCATTTGATCATAGAATTCCTCAGAGATTTTTACATCCAATGGTAACAAAGAATTAGATTTGATATCAAACAACACATGGAGTAAACAATGAAACTAGGTGTAGTATTAAGAAATAACTTTAAAAAATCAAGAAAGATATTGAAATAACAGAGAAGGTGTTTACAAAGCTATTAACCTAGCAATATCCGCCACTAGGTAGACTTCTTCTCGACAATTATTATAGTGGAGGCATCAGTACTCCAGACGAAGGCGTTTAAATCACCCGCTGCGAGTACCAGGTACTACACAGGCACGTGCCGACCTCGTATTCGTGTTCACCAACCTCGAAAATCCCAAGTAACGAGTGTGGACCAATGTAATGTTAGAACACAATTCAGTATAAGAAATACGAAAACGATGCGAAATTGTATTTAACAGAAACATAACTTTGATATAAATCTCTGAAACAAAACACTTTGTATATTCGAAAAAAAATGTTAATAAAATAAACAGTTTCAATATAATATACAGGGTGTTACATAATAGTATGTCACAACTTGAGGGGGTAAATCTACGTGCAATTTTAAGAAAAAAGCTCATATAAACATATGTCCGCAAAAGCTTCGTTACGAAGCTACAGGGTGTTGAAATTTCCTGAAAAAATTGGTTTCTTCTTCAAAACTCCTGCTGTTTTTGAGATATTCAGCCCAAATTTGGAATGCAAGCTATTTGTTACAGCCTCCATCATTACACGTCCTAAATATCAACTAGAATCTACATCTCCATTCGTTTTACGCATTCGCTGAATTGAAAGCACTTCTAATTAAAAAAGTGACTAGTAAGCTTTGATTTTTTTCATTTATTTTTTTATTTTGACAGTTGCTGTGGTTGAACCAGTGGCTGCATGTTTATTAAATCAACGATTAGTTTTAAGAATATTGAAGTTATTGTTGTAAGAAAAAATAGCTAATTTAACTAACGCCGAATTGGCTGATATCCATTACATGTACGGTCTGGCTGACGGAAACACAACAGAAGCTAGGCGATAATATCAGGTGCGCTTTCCAAATCGACTAATACTAGATTGGCGAACCTTTTTAAATATCCACAGAAGGTTGAAGGAAACTGGTACTTTTACTTCAAATAACCATTAAAGAGTTGCAACTATGAGAACTCCAGATATTGAGGAAGCAATTTTGAAGTGTATTGATTTGAATTCTCATGTACAAGAAAAATTAGAAATCAGTTGAGTATTTCACATGTTTTATTTTGGAGGATTCTCCACGACTTTTCATTGTACCCGTTTCATATTCAACGCGTCCAAACCCTACTTCCTCTAGATTTTCCTTCAAGACTGAATTTCTGCCGATGGTTCTTAGATAAAATTAGAGAAAACGCTCATTCTGATAGTGAAATAATGTTCACAGACGAAGCTAACTTTTCGAGAACTGCTATCACAAATTTTCACAATAATCTTTATTGGGCTGAGGAAAACCCCCATTTGATTGAAGGATCTCATCATCAAGAACAGTTCTCACTGAATGTCTTGATCGGAATAATTAGAAATTATTTGATTGCGCCATTTTCTTTGCCTGACAGACTAAACGGTCCCGCTTACCCGCATTTTCTTGAGGAGGAGTTACCTTTATTATTCGAGGATGTGCCACTTTTGGTGAGAAACATAATGTGGTGCATGCATGACGAGGTACCAGCACATTTTTGTGGAGAAGCTAGGAAACTCTTGAATAAAACGTTCAACAACCGATGAATAGGTCGGGATGGGCCAGAACCATGGCCTCCTAGGTCCCCAGACTTAAACAGTTTAGACTTTTTTTATGGGGATATCTCAAAAGTTTAGTTTATACCACTCCAGTGAACACTGTAGAAGAATGGAGAAGTCGAATAATAACATCTGGTGACACGATGAGAAATACCCCAGGAATATTTCAAAGAGTGCGTGATAATATGCGAGGAAGGATAGAGCCCTATATTCTTGCAGTTGGAGGACACTTCCAGCAATTCATTTAGTTTTCCATTGTTCTTTTTTTAGTTTGATTTTGAATAAGTATAGGTTGAGTCTCAGAAGACGAGCTATCAAAATAAAAGCAAATTTTGGGCATACCTATTTCTATCATTTTTTCATTTAGCGAATAACATACAATTCAAATTCAATACTTTTTCACTAGAAAACGGTTGGAGATACGAAAAAATTACAAGTGTCAAAAAAGTTTCTAAATTGAACGAAGATGGCGAAAATTGATTGCACGCTGATAAGTGGCGTACTGCAAGAAAGTTTGAAAGGGCAAAAGGAGACATGGCCTCGGAAAATGAAACACATTGTGAATTTCAGTTAAAATCTAGGACGTGTAATGATGGAGGCTGCGAAAGATAGCTTGCATTCCAAATTTGGGTTGAATATCTCGAAAACTGCAGGAGTTTTGAAGAAAAAAACAATTGTTTTCGGAAATTTCAACACCCTGTAGCTCCGTAACGAAGCTTTTGCGGACATATGTTTATATAAACATTTTTTCTTGAAATTGCACGTACGATAGAATTATACGTGGCATATTCTTAGAAGTCAATATTGCTTTGAACTAACCCACCTTCTACTACCATACTACATCGTTAATTGAATTTCAACTACATTGGGGCGCAAATCAGTTTTCTAATGAAATTGGAAACTTCTCTATTATATAATTAGCTTGAAATTAATATTTGAAGCCTACCTAATACCATTTTAAGTTCCACAAAAATTTTGTAATTTCGTTACGTTTTGTATCTGGGACATGACAAAATCAATTTTTTTGAATTAATTAAAACCAATGATGTCCAAATTTTCACTATATGAACAAACTTATAACATAAACAGGTAGATGCAAAATTAATAAGGGTGAAAACAAGAGGTAATAAACTAATTATGATAAAAGCAGGTACGGGTCGATAAGAATATCTGTGCGGGTGAAATCGCCCCTCCCTTTGTTGCGCGTTATCTTTGCCAGTTACGTGGCCATGTGCTAAGTTCTCAATGAATCTTTGAAGCTTTAAGAAGAGCCAACAGGACCGAATCTTGCAAATTCCATTTCAATATTTCTAAGTTTTGGTGAGGATGGAGTTAGTTTCCAATTTGAAAGCAAAAAAATTGAGTGGGCAATATAGGGAAATAATTGCAAATGTCATTCATTTTATGAAATCAGAAGGAATGCAGATTGAAGCTGTAATTTTTTTTATGAAGGTTCAAGAACGTTCAGCTGTCGCAACAGGAGTAGGTTTGCGAACTGTGCAAAAAATTTTGATTGTGAAAATAACAACTCTCAATAAAAGAGAAGAAACACATCTCGATGATTTCGATAGAGCTCTCCTTCTAAAGTCGTCGTCAATTCTTACTCTTACGTCGTCGATAATGTTTGAATTATTTAAAAAGCATCAAGCGATACCGTCAAGAAAAAAGACCAATAATTTACATGGACGAAACATATAGTAATTCCTCCCATACACACAAGAAGGCTTGGAGTGACGAGACAAACGACGACCTACGTCAGCCTGTTTCAAAAGGACCAAGACTGATAATTTTGAAGGCTGGTAATGAATGTGGCAGAGAAGAACCCAAGGTTAGAACACCAACGCCTCCTACATTCACCAAAAGTGACTGTTTGGGTAGCAATGTCGACCAACGGAATCATTGAACTTTATTTCTATGAAATCAACCGAGGGCAAACAGCAACTGTGAATGCGGACCGTTACACTATAATGTTGAGGGGTTTTTTTGAGCCACAGCTGCTTCATTTTGAAGGGTACAATAGTAGGACATGGTTTCAATAAGATGGTGCGACGTGTCATACTTCTCACGAGACAGTAGCGGTTCTTAAGCAGATGTTTCCCGGCAAAGTGAAACCGCGCCGAGGGGATATTCCATGGCCACCCAGAAGTCCAGATTTGTCCACTTGCCTTTTTCCTGTGGGAATACTCGAAAAGTCGAGTATACGCCGGAAAACCAGCATCAATTCAACAATTGAAAGAAGCAATAATAGGTGAAATGGGCCAAATTTCTCGTTCATTGTGCCATAGGGTTTTTTTAATAATCTAAGCTTCAGGTTGGAAGAGTGTCTGCGTCGAGATGGATCACACCTTGATGATGTAATTTTTAAAAATTGACTTTCCAATGTTTTAACTTGAGTAAATGAATTTTTATAAGCGTATCTATTTCAGTTTATTTTTTATTGAGTTTTCGAGTTCGGAATACTTGATGGCTAGCCCTGTATGAACACCGAAACTGTTTTGTAGTATAAACACTTGAAAATGAATATTCGAAACTAGTCGTGTATGTAAACAATAAATAGTGAAAATTTGATGAAATAGAGTGTATCATTTACCCATTTGATTAGTTAGCGTATTCCTGGTCGACATTCCGATCATTTTTCATTTATAATTGTCATACTTATGAACTAACACACTTGTTCAATGAAAATTTGAATCATGCTCATATATATTTTTCGTTCCAAAAATTCCTGCAATATGATCCAAAATTTATTCATGAAATTCCAATTTTAATTCAAATTTCACTATCCAAATCCCGAATCACAGATAGGTTTTTCATCTTCAGATTTGTTGAATCTATTTAATTCAAAATTGCCTTGTTTTCATGTATCTCGCCCACCTTTTGCGTTTATTATTCAATTAACCTCTGACCTTCTGTAACGAATTCATTTGAAATCAGCGAGCAGGAAGATATACCTGGTTTTGCGATTTCCACCTCGGTGGTTGAATAAATGATTTGTGTTCCTTACGTTCGTCAAACACACTGTTTGGATTTAACGTTTTTCATAGGAAATGCACCTGGTGGTTTATCTTTCAATGTTTTGTTTGAATTTGTTCATTATCTTTCTTGAATTTTATTTTGATTACACAATGTCAGTAAAAAAGATGGAGCACTCCTGAGTATTCTGTTAATTTCTCTTTATTTGTGAATTAATAATGATAATCAAATTTTCACTTTTGTAATGGTCGGGTAATTGGTTTATATACATAACACAAAGCACTGGTTTTTGGAATTAATATACAGGGATATCCACCGGGACCGTCCGTTAAAAACTTTTTGAGTGTCAATTACAATATCAAGCTGAAATTTTATACGCGGTCATAACTAGCGATTTCCAATAGAAGTGAAATATTTTCGTGAAGTGATACCATTTCCGGTTCTACCGGAAGTGGATCATCATTTTGTTATATCAAATGGCAATCTACCTTTTCTATTATACATCTAGAACCGACATTTGAGCAAGGCATAAAATACCCAAGTTTGTTGGCACATGTCAAATGTTTATTGCGTTGTTTTGTAGGATTTTTTCAATTTGGCCTTTTTCAAACAATAATAACTCAATTTTTTCAAATGGCACGTGCCAATTTTTATATCGCCGTCAGATGAAGCGTCAAATTTCAGATGGAATTGTATCAGCATGTACTATACGCATCTCTTATAGTTCCGAAATAATTTGAGGATATATTGAATTTTGATGATTTTGCAAGAACTAACAGAGAATGCTTGAATGCTTTGAAATATTTGATTCAAGTAGCTGAACTGGCTACGCTCACCTGACAGGTGCCTAAAATGAATGTACTTGTCACTTCATTCATTCGAATTTGATATTTCAACAAGAATTGTTGGTAATTTGAAGTGAAAATTTTCGAAAACACCAGATTGATAATAAAATGACTGATAATTCAAACGAAGATATGTTTAATCTCTTTTTAATTCATGGCGAATATCAAAAAGTGGTGGATAGAACTTGCAGGCAATTCAATAACCAATTTCCAAAATTGGCGCCTATGAGTTTAACAAAATTTCGAAGGATTAGAAGCAATTTTCTGCAATTTGGAGGAACAAAATACATAGAAACTAGAAGAAAACCAATTCTCGAGGACGACGACAAACAAATAAATACACTAGCGTATTTTCGTGCCAATGCACATGCGTCCATTAAGTCAGCATCAATGAATATTGGATTGAGTTATACTTCCATTCAAAGAATCTTTAAAAAACTTAACATGCACCCGTATTCTTTTATCAGACTACAAAAATTGAAACCAACTGACCTTCCCAAACGGCTAAATTTCTGTGAAAATTTATTAATTCGGCTTCAAGAAGATGAGATTCTGCAACAAATTATATGGTCTGATGAAGCCAAGTTCAATGAAAGTGGAATAACCAACAGGAGAAATCGACATTTTTGGGCCACAGAAAATCCACATTTCATTGAGGTGATTGATTTCCAAAATAAATTCAGAGTGAACGTTTTTGCAATTTTAATGAATGATTTGTTGGCTTGTCACATTTATGAGGAACATCTTAATGGACAAAGATACTTGGAAATTTTGAGAGGAAGATTAGCAAATTTTTTAGATGGATTACCCCTTAACATTCTGAGGGTTGCTATTACGAAATGGATGGTGCACCAGCACATAAAACACGAGCTGTAGATCGGCACCTAACAGAAATGTTCGAGGATAGATGGTGGGGTAATCAAGGACCGAATTTCCGGACCTGACGCCCCTTGATTTTTATTTATGGGGCAAACTCAAGAGTGAAGTGTATCTTATTCCTGTAAGAAGTAAAGATTACTAGAGCGCATTCATAATGCTTTTCCTAATATTGATCCTGAGGAAACTAGGAGGGCAACTCATCATGTTCGTAAACGAGCTGTCAAGTGTATCGAGCAAAATGGGGTCCATATTGAACATTTATTCAGATCGTAAATTAGTTTTCTCCTATGATGTTTGCTATCATTTATTTGTATTAATGTAATTATCTTCGATGATTTGTTTTCGCTTAGTTCCTTTAATTTTTATTCATCCGAATTGTAGAAAATTGCTTCTAATGCTTCGAAATTTTATGTTACTCATAGACGGTAAATTTGGAAATTAGTTATTGAATTGCCTGCAATTTCTATCTACTACTTTTTGACATTCTAAAATGAATCAAGAAAAGATTAAATATATTTTCGTTTGAATAACCAGTGGTTTTATTCCAAATTGGTTGTAATTTTTGGATATTTTCAATCCGAAATAACGTCAGTCCTTGTTGGAATATCAAATTCGAATAAACGAAGTGACAAGTACATTAATTTTAGGCACCTGTCAGGAGAGCGTAGCCAGTTTAGCTACTTGATTCAAATATTTCAAAGCATTCTCTGTTAGTTCTTGCAAAATCATCAAAATTCAATATATTCCCAAATTATTTCGGAACTATATGAGATGGGTAAAGTACATGCTGATACAATTCCATCTGAAATTTGACGCATCAGTTGATGGCGATATAAAAATTTGCACGTGCCATTTGAAAAAATTGAGTTATTGCTGTGTGAAAAAGGCCAAATTGAAAGAATCATACAAAACAACGCAATAAACATTTGACATGTGTAGATTGCTTAAAAAATTCCTTGATCCTTCTTCTATCCACCCAAGCAAAAATTGTGTCTGTAGTGCAAAAGATCTACGAGCTACAATTTTTTTAAATGTTCGTCAAAAATCGAGTTTATAACGAAAATGATTGAATCTCTAAAAAGTTTTGACAGACAAGTGGCAACAACTTGGGTAGTTTATGTCTTGCTCGAATGTCGGTTTTAGATGTATAATAAAAAAGGTAGATTGCCATTTGAAATAACAAAGTGATGACCCACTTCCGGTATAACCGAAAATGATATCACTTCGAAAATATTTCACTCCAATTGGAAATCGCTAGTTATGGCCGCGTATAAAATTTCAGCTTGATATTGTAATTGGAACTCAAAAAGTTTTTAACGGACGGTTCCGGTGGATATCCCTGTATATTAACAAAAAAACATAAAACTCATTTATTAGTTGCTTATTTAGAATTGTTGGTAACTGAATGCTTATTTGCTTCGTCGAGAGCTGAACGATGAATGCTGAATGAATGAATCTGAATTGAATGTAACTGTGACCTATATATATCACTGACTGAATTGACCTGGACAAAGTATCTTATGAAATACATATGGTTCTCTAAAAATTTTGGAACCACTGGCGCCATATAGTTCATGGCAACCTCTGACAAAGTATCATATGAAATACATATGGTTCTCGCAAAGTTTGGGTTCACAGGCGCCATGGTTGACAAGAATTCTCTAGTTTTCGAAAGTTCTGGAAAACATTCTGAATGGCTCGTATTCACATATTGGGCCATGCAACATGATAAACCGGACAAATTCAATGAAACAAAGATTCCTGTTCATTACATAGTAGATAGTTGGTCCAACTCCGGAGTGATAATGTAAATTTGATCTTCGTTTAATTTCTATAGAAAATCATAGGCGTAACATAGAGTGCTGGATAGGTACATTACACTCATTGATTAACTTACGACGCGCTTCACTACACTCTTTAGGTAAGTAGTACTCTTAAAACGATGATGTGCCTTATAAATTACATTGGTATAAGCAAGTACTTAGCTGAAAAGGAGGAAAATCTGAACAAGGTTGCTTTATTCAAGAACTGGAAAGATTTAATTATGGTGATGAATTCAGATCTAATCGACTATTAAGTAAACTTCCGGAATTTTTCTATTTAAGGATTTCCAATGTTTCCCATAGGTTCAGATTCAATTCACTATTTTCGTTATGTAAACCATCAGATTTATTGAAAGTATGCTTTCCTTCTAGAAGATATTTTGCATAGTGAGAATCTGTCTTTATGACTTGCTAATTCAGTAGCTAATTTCTCAATGTTTTTACGTGAAAAAGGATAACTCATAAATGTCGTTATATTTGCCAATTTACTGCAATTATAAAAGCGCATTTCGAATTGTCCCAAAATATTCGATAATTCAGCCTCATACGTATCATAATTCAACTGAGGAATCCTAGCTTTCGAAGACGGAAAATGATTTAGATCCCTTCTTTTCAGTTGATCTATCATAAGTTGCAATTTACTTTTGAATGCGTTTACTGCGCTAATCATCTCAATAATTGTTTTACCTTTACCTTGAAGCTCCAAGTTAATGGAGTTTGAGTGCATTGTGATGTCAGTCAAAAATGCTAAATCAGTCAGCCATTATTCGTTTTTCAATATCTGAGTGTCATCACCTCTTTCGTTTAGAAAATCTGTTATTTCTGGCAATAATTCATGAAACCTTTCTAGGAA
Organism: Cryptolaemus montrouzieri; assembly: GCA_013387265.2. Classification (NCBI taxonomy): domain Eukaryota; kingdom Metazoa; phylum Arthropoda; class Insecta; order Coleoptera; family Coccinellidae; genus Cryptolaemus; species Cryptolaemus montrouzieri. The sequence goes on along the minus strand of JABFTP020000062.1, from coordinate 13,422,687 downwards.
TTTTCCGCGACTTGACCACTTGGCGTCCGTGTGAAGAACTAAATCAGTGTGTTCAGCTGGCTCACTATCTTCCAACTGCAACTTAAAAAGCCGCCGTTGCAAGCTACGTGCACGAATGGAATTCAAAATTTTTGTTGGAATGCCCATAATTTCCTTCGGAATCGGAATGAGAAAAATGAAGGGAAATCTTCATTAGCTCGACACAATGCCACAAAACCGTTTTTGTTTTCAGTCATTGCTGGTGCTCCATCGGTTGTAATGCACACTAATTTATATATTGGTAGCTTGTAGTTTTTTACAAAATTGAAGAAAATGTCATATATATCTTCGCCATAGGTCTTCCCCTTCAGGGGAATGATTGTCAAAAATTCTTCCTTAGCCAACATGTCATTGAATACCTTCCGAATAAAAATGCACAGCTGGGCAGTGTCTGTCATATCGGTGGATTCGTCGAACTGTAAAGAAAAGTTTGTACGTTTGAAGATATCATGTTTCAGTTTATCTGCCATGTCCTGAATCATAACTTCAATACGACTTGTGACAGTCGGACGAGATAACTGAAGTTCTCTAATCGCAGGCATGATTTTTGTTTCATTTTTAAAATCTCCGAATAAAGTCTCCGCCGCTTGAATTAAAGCTTCCTTCACAACCGATCCATCTCCGAATGGTTTTTTCAATATATAAGACATTTTAAATGACGCGATCGTTGTAGCTTTTGATTGTTTGATAAGTCTTGTGAACATGGTTTGTTCTTTTTTCAAACAAGATATGAAATTACGTACTTTTCGCCACTCTGTGGCTGAAAATCCTTTCCATAGTCTTTATGAAGGGTTTTATGATGCCTCTCTAAGTTTCCACGCTTAGGTATTACAACTGACGCCCAACAAATAAGACAAATGCACTCAACCTTCACCATACAATAGAAAAATTCTTCCTCCCAATCGTTATTGAAATGTTACGTTTTAGATTTCTTCGCTGCTTTTTGTACTATTTAATAATGAACTTTGTATGGACGTAGTATTGCCGACAAATTATAATTCTGAATGACTCAACTTCCTGCATACGCAACATTTATATCGGCGTGAACGAAAGTCTCGAAGAATCTTGTCAAACGCGCCGACAAAATTTCTAGAAAAGCGGCAAGAATAGAAAACGCGGATTTCCTCTGACAAGTACCGCGCGTTCCTTTGATAAATCCGCTATTTGCCGCTAGCAGAATGTAATTTTATTACGTAATAAATTTTTGTAGTTTAATTACCTAGTTATTACAAACTTTTTTCTTCTCAAAGTCTACTCAAAAAGCACTCGCGTTCGACTGATCGATCGTGATCGACTGTTTGAGCACGCCTGCTCTAGATATCTTTGGCTTCTTATAGCTATATTTGTCATCAACCAATTCAATGCAAGGTAGGTAAGATATTGTTGTAATTTTTCAAATAAATCTCTTATTTCAAATAGAAGATCTAATATTACAATATGAGTAACCAACAACGTTTGTTTTTTCGACCCCATTTCGGAAACGATCCATCGAGATAAACCCCACAAAACCTGACATTTCTATTCTGCGACATGCCAGATTTCTCATATTTGACATCTTTATACTGAATGACCTAACTTTCTAACATCCAACTGAAAAGTTTTCGCTAAAGCCGCCTCGTCTAAGAGTTATGGAAGCCACCAAGCCGAGTTATTTATCTCCCTGTGCTGGATTCTGAGAGATTCATCTTTCATGATAAGAAAACTTCTCCTGAGACAGCAATTTGGAGTTTGTCGGACAGAAGTAATATACTTATTTCCATATTATCCGAGAAAAATGCGAGATAAATTTGGTTCCTGTATTGCTGTTTTCGTGATGTTGTAGGTAGAATTCAACTTCGATAAACAGGAAGGTTTTCAGACAACAATCATGGAAAATCATTTCAAAATTTTTCGTTTTATAATAAGTATTTGAATTTGGGAGGCTTTTACTTGGTAGAATTTCATTATCAATAACAAAAACAAGTAATATTTTTCGAGGAATTTCACAGAATAATTGCGATTCGTAACGCGTTTCACTACACCGTTGCTTCTTCAGACGAATGAATGTACAGAAATTATGACAACTATATATAGATACAATTGAGAATATAAATACAAATGTTCTTAAGTAATTAAAAGCTTATTGAGTTGCTTCTTCTTAAGTAGTTAATGATGACAGGTATATCCACTAAAATTAAGGAAAAGATTGCTCCTGAATAGATTCAATAAAATAGAATAGAAAGGGCTTAAATCGACTCGTTCATTAATGAGTCTACCTGAATGTTTGTGTTTGTTCATTTCTTAAGTTTCCCAAAGATCTACCTTCCAATATTTATTATCTGTATGCACATTTCAAACTGTGGGTCGAAAGAGTGATATATATATATATATATATATATATATATATATATATATATATATATATATATATATATATATATATATATATACGTAACCGCTTAAAGACTTTCGTGCAACCCGATATATTCCACGGTCTAATGATTTAAATTTTTGATGGAACTATCGGTTTTTGATAAAATCGCGAATAAAATAAAAACGAGCCATTTCAGGTAAAGTAAAACCTAATACCAATCAATACTAATTTTAAATGCGTTTCTAATGAAGAATATTGAAAACAATTGTTTTTTTGGCTACAGTACAACCTCTTTAATCCGCACATCCAGGAATCCGAACAACTTTGAAATCACCCACCTCTATAATCGGCACAATTTATTTTTTACCCCTATAATCCGAACGCCGTTAATAATTTCATCGATTGAAATTGTCGAACTTGCAATATCTTGTCTGAATACTCGCTTCAATTGTGCAGATTAGATTCTATTCTCACATTCAGCGTCTGATATCCATACTAATCATGTCGCGAAGACATAAAACGTTAACATTGCAGCTAAAATGCGAAATTTTGAAAGAATTAGATAATGGAAAAAGCGTTTCTGAATTAGCCAGAATACACTCAATTGGAAAATCTACAGTATGCGATATAAAGAAAAAAAGAAAATCAATTGAGAATTTCATATCTTCTTCTGATTCTGGTCCTGGAAAACGGCGTACGCTCAGAACTAGTGAAAATCCGAATGTTGAAAATGCTCTATACACTTGGTTCTTACGAAAACGATCTCGATATACACCTTTATCTGGTGATCTCATATGTGAGAAAGCAAGATTTTTTACACCAGTATAACAGTTAGAGATGATTTCAAAGCCAAGGATGGTTGAAAAATTCAAAAAAGACACAGAATTCGAAAACTTACCATAAACACCTCAAAAAAGTCTAGGGAACATGCTCGATGGGATTCAGATCTGGGGAGCAGGATGGCCACGGTAGAAGATCGATATCGTTCTCTTCAAGAACGTTGAAGACAACTCTTGCACGATGAGAAGGGGCATTATCTTGTTGGAAGAGTGGATTTTGACCCATTGTTTGGAGATACGGTACCACTACAGGTAAAACTATCTCATTTGCGTAAGAATTTCCCGTGAGGTTGTTCTGTATGAAAACGAGGTCAGTTCTTCCACCAAGGCGTATACCTCCCCAAAACATCACTGATCCGCCTCCCTGTCTAACAACTTCTCGAGCATGCTGGAGATGGTTTTGCTTTCCAGGTTCCCTCCATATTCGAATTCATCCCGAATCGGGATAATAACTTAATCTAGATTCATCACTGAAGAGAACTGTGGCCCACCTCTCTTGATCCCAGTTTACGTGTTCTTGGCACCAAGCTAAACGAGCAGCGCGATTTCCATGGGTCAGTTGTGGAACTCTTAAAGGACGTCTGGAGTGGAGTTGACCTTCGTGCAGTCGATTTCTCACAGTTTGGTCGAAAATTTGTACATTGTGAACTCGTGATAGCTCTTGAGCTAATTGAGATGCTGTGGTAGTACGATCTCTTCTGGCTTGTAAAACCATAAATCGGTCCTGGGCGACTGTAGTAATCCTGAAACGACCTGTATGGCGTTCTTCTACTCTACCTGTTTCATTGAAACGCGACCATAAACGGTTTATGACACTTGGGCTACTTCTCAGAACCCTGGATACTCCCCGTTGTGAGCTCCCAGCTTGGAGCATGCCAACGGCTCGTAACATCTCTTCTCTAGTCAAATGTCGTCTTTCAATGGTCGAATCACAAAACTTGAATCTTTAATTGGTGCTTACAACAGAAACAAAGTGCCAACTAATTGATTTCAAACACTGAATACATGAATGATCATAAAGCAGCGTTGCATCTGCTGCATTTTTAGTTTTTTATAAAAAAAAAACTGAAATCTGTTGCGGCACTCTTCATAATTTGGTGAGAAATTGATGCAGGTGTTTATTTCTTTAAAAAAATCATCCATATTGATCGTTCTGGATACGATATATCGATATTCAGAAGTGTTCCCTAGATTTTTTTTGAGGTGCTTATCAGGAGAGAAATTGTCCTCAGACGTTAGTGCGGTAAAACTATTTAAAAATTAATTTCTTCAAAAAATAAAGGAGATGAATATAGCGCAAGATCGAGTTTATGACGCAGATGAAAGTGGGTTATTTTGTCGAATTCTTCCAAAAAAAACACTAGCCCGTGCTGCTGAAAATTCAGCTCCAGATCGGAAGATGAGTAAGGACCGTATTACGTTCATGCCATGCTCTAATGCATCAGTATCCCATAAAACGAAATTATTGGTCATCGGAAAAAGCAATAAACCCCGAGCATTCAAGAACTGCTCCAATTTGCCTGTTTATTATAAAGGTCCAAGAAAAGGGTGGGTAACTAGAGAACTTTTTTAAGAATGGTTCCACAAACAATTTATTCCTGATTTAAAAATAAAATGAACGAGCTGAAATTGCCACAAAAAGCTCTGCTCTTATTAGATAATGCTCTTGGACATCCAAGAGAGGAGGAATTAATCAGTGTGGACCGTAATATTCAGGTCATGTTTCTACCTCCTAATTTTACTCTATTCTTACAACCAATAGATCAACATGTAATACAGAATGTGAGATTGCTTTATCGGAAATCTTTGCTACTGAATATTGTGGGACAAGAAGACAATAACATTTGCAGTTAGCAATTGGACCTCAAACATGTGATGTTTTCTCTTGAAAGGGCCTGGTCATCTGTGTCCCAAGAGTTAATTCAGAAATCATGGAAGAATTTATGGCCCCTAAAGATGATGATTATGACGATATGACCTGTTGCCTCTGTCACGGTTGGGAGAAAAAAATTTGCTAGAGGAAGAGAAATATCGAGATCTACGCATGATGACAGATGTGCTAACAAATGTATCTGGTCAAGAATTAACAACTGAAGACATTAAAGAATGGGTTGTAGGAAATAATGAGAATTATCTCTCTGAAGCTGAAATAATCAACAACATAGAAAGTGACGAGAATATAGAAGACCTTGAAGGAGGCGATGTCACCATGAGTTCAGTGAAATATAAATAACCTCTCTTGTGTTTCAACAAATGTTTGGAATGGTGCACAGTAAATGATATCTCTCAGCACCAAATATTATTATTGAATAAATTGACAGAGAAGCTGCAAATTCTCATCTTCGTTCTTTGAAACAGAAAACGATCCAAGACTACTTCAGAACCTAAAAAATGATCTGTGAATATGTAGTTATATTTTCATGTTTTTCTGTGAATCACAATAGAGTTTTTCAAAGAATATTTCACGTTTTTCAATAAATATTTCACGTTTTCGATAAATATTTCACGTTTTTCAGACCTATCTTTTCTTTACCATTCCATTTCAATCGCCTCGATAATCCGAAAATTTCAGTGATCCGAACAAGCCCTGGTCCCATACGATTCGGATTAGACAGGTTGTACTGTATTTAGATTTGAATTGATAAGTGATTTTTGAGCACCCTATTTATAAAATAGAATCTGAATGTACGTTTCCCTCAAAAACAACATTTTCCTCGTTAAACTAAAGAAAATATATATTCTTACTGAAATGTCAGTCAATTGTTTCGGCGAAGAAGATGAAGCTAATTCCGAAAAATTTGATGAAAAAATCATACCTCGACGGTAGTTGATTTTAGGTTAGATAAATAGCATAAATCAATATGAGAGACATAGGTATTTTGTCTCCACTGATACTCAGAAGATGAAAGATTTTCTTGATCTAGTCTTCCAGTAGATTTATACTCATTAAAAGCTTTCGTATCTTTAAAACGAAGTGATGGACCTTCCATATTAGTCTGTATCACTCTAACGATATTTATGCTCATGTTCTAAACCGAGTACAGACGTAATGAAACAAGTCTTCGAATGATATATATTTTCCTTGAGATACACGTAATCTAGACATAATTAGACTTTCCATCCCCTGCCAGACCATTTTTACTGAGCTATCAGTTCCATCTCGTCTGTAAGCGATCCAGAACATCGTTTCGAAGTGAAATATGTGTTCTAGCGCCCTTTTCGCGTCCGTTTACGAACGATTAATGATCGGGACAATATCTGCAGACTAAAGAGGTGTTTGCGAAGGCGTTATGTTACCAGCAAATTTGCATGAATTAAAGAGTAACAAGAACCGATCTCTATTAGGATTAGTTATCGCTCCTCTCATGTTACTTTAGATTGTTTGAACTGGATCACCAAGATCATATATCTTTCTGGATGCTTCTGTCATAACTTTCAAGAATTGGCTTCGCGACAGTTTGTGATGACACTAAATACGCCTTTTAATCTATATTCATTATCAAAAGTTACCATTTTGCGATAGATACACAGGGCCAAGAAATTAACGCGCAATTTCAATATTTCAATTTATGTGGATAAGGATGTGTAGATGATCTGTGAATAGAAATATCTGTATGCGATGGCTCATGAAAAATAGAAAAATCATGTTTGCCGTTAATTTTAGTAATAGTTAAATCCAGAAAGTTTTATGGAGTTTTCTGTTTCAACTCTAACGTGAATTTAATATTATCGTGAATTTTGTTAATGAATGTTTTGAATGACTCTGATTGTCTGTTTGTGCCAGTGAAACAACAAATGATATCGTCGATATATCTCAACCAATAAATGAAGTGTTTGAATATCGGATGTTCTTGGATAATTTTTTCAATATTAAGTTTAGTATTCGGTTGTAGTATCGTGTGCTGAATTTTATTTATTAGGACTGAAGAGTTTTTTATTGAGAATTTAGATTCAAAATTTGCGTCGAACGATGTCTATGAGTAAGCGTGAAAATTTTACAGCTGGAGCTTGAAAATATGAAACTACTGGTCTAATGGGATACCCTGTTTCATGGAGTTTGACGAGGGAGTAAAGTTTTGGTGATTGCGGGTTGTCAATAAAAAGTTTATATTTTTGGTTGGTAGGTATTATAGACTTGGCATATTATAAAGCGTTTTTTACTATGGATTGAAATTTATTAGTTGGATCTTTATCAATTTCTTCATAACAACCTGATTCAACGAAATTTTGGGTTTTCAATAAACAATCTGCTTTATTTAAGGCTATGACTGTATGATCTTTGTCTGCTTTGGTGAATATGATATCTTCAGATGCGGACTTAGATTTAATGGACTTTGAAGATGTATTTTCGAATTTTTTAGGTTGAAAACTATTGAACTCTTTTTGAAGTAATAACGCTGAAGAGTGTTTTAGGTGTTTGGCTTGTGGTGAATAATTTAGAGCTATTTCGGTTTCAATTCCTAGCAGATCGGAATGGAGACGAGCGTTATTTGACTTGAATTGTGTTTAAAACCCTTTTCTAGAAGTGAAACTTCATCTTCGGAAAAATTAGCATCTAAAAGATTACTGAACCTATAATTAAATTGGTGATCGGAAAATTTGGACTTGGTGATGCTGTTCATTAGTTTGTATCTATCTGATGAAGCCACAGTGTGGTGAAACCGGTCATAGTTTTGTTTATATAGTGAAAATCTAAATACTTAGTTTTATTTCATTGAAAATAAGTATAACGATTTTCATCAAGTAACGACCTCCTCAATCAAATTAATATCATAAATTTTCAATTATTAGAAAGTTATCCTACAGCGAAAGAATAAAAAATAATATTCAGAGTATTTTCAGATTCCGTTTTTGTTGTCTTCAAAAAAGATGATGCTGTCTTACTTTTTTGAAATGTAAATTCCATTTACATTTAGGTAAAATGGGGCGGGGTCTGCCGGAATGAGTTGTTAGATTCAAAGTCGCTTCCAAAATAAATCCGTGAACATCCAGCATAGGCGCGTTACTTTCCGTGAAGTCTTTACTCATTGTACATCATCAACACAAGAGAAAAGGGATCATCACAATATTTTTATGAATTTTCCAACATTACCACTGCAAATTGCGCTTTTTCGTAGGTGATATAATTGTACCAGTATTTTAATGCATGAAATAGTTAGCGATATTTTTTATTCACGAAGATATTTCCAGTTTCATTGTTTACCTAAGTCCTTCATTCAATATAGGTTACTTGAACCATCTTGGTTTTCATTCCAATAATAAGTCGGTGGGGTCACTTCGATAGTTATAAAATAATTTTTTTTGTTGAAAAATGGTACATATCTTCGAAGGTATATGTACAGCCGGTGATTTAGGGCCTGGAGAGCAAGCTGGCCAGTCCAAAATCGCTATTAGCGATTCCCTCTGTTTCACGATAATGTCGCGTGAGGTTGCTGATATGCAGGTCACTTTGAAAGCAATAAAAATATTACTAAATAAATGCCTAACAGAAGGTAGTGTTCCGGACGGATGGAACAATACACACGTTGTGTTGTTGTACAAAAAAGGTGACAAATTTAAGATAGAAAATTACCGACCTATTAGCCTTTTACCACACCCTTATAAATTGTTATCAAAAATTATCACAAACAGATTGACAAACAAATTTGACAGCTATCAACCGGCAGAACAAGCAGGGTTTCGCAGAGGATATAGCACAACAGAACACCTACAAACTCTTCGTACACTTATTGAAAAATGTCACGAATACAAAGTGCCAATACACCTAGCCTTTGTAGACTATAACAAAGCCTTCGATTCTATAGAACTGTGGGCAGTATTTCAAGCCCTCGATAATGCTAGAATAGATTCGAGATATAGAAACATCCTACAGAATATATATGAACGAGCGACTATTCAGGTGAGACTAGACGATAACATGCAAACCAAAAAAATCCCGATAAATAGGGGCGTGAGACAAGGCGATGTGATTTCGCCAAAATTGTTCACACTTGCAATGGAGGACGTGTTTAAGAAGTTGGAATGGGATAGAAAAGGTATAAATGTGGATGGAAAATTCCTGAACCATCTCCGGTTTGCAGATGATATAGTTCTAATAAGCGATAACCTAGAACAACTCCACGAAATGATGCTAGAACTCAAAAGAACATCGGAAGAAGTAGGATTGGAAATGAATCTGACAAAAACTAAAATAATGACAACGGAGGACGCAATATTGAAGTCGACGGCAATGTTATAGAGAAAGTGAATGAATATCTATACCTTGGACACACTATAAAGATAGGTAAAGACAATCAAACTGCAGAATTGTCAAGAAGAATAAGAATGACTTGGGCTGCTGTTGGAAAACTAGGATTTGTCTTGAAAAACAAACAAATCCCCATTAACCTCAAAAGAAAAGTTTTTAATATGTGCGTTCTCCCAGTGTTAACGTATGGCATGGAAACCATGACTCTCACAATAAGATCTGCTAACAAACTTACATTGAGACAACGCGCCATTGAAAGAACTATGCTTGGAGTGAGCCTGCGGGATCACATACGTAATGAATAAATAAGAAGGAGAACAGGCGTAGAGGACGTAATCACGAGAATAGCTGCATTGAAGTGGAGATGGGTTGGACATGTAGCAAGACAACAGGATGTAAAATGGACTAAGCGAATAACTCAATGGAGACCACGCTTATACAAAAGGGGAGTGGGGCGCCCCCAGAGAAGGTGGCTGGATGACATAAAGGAAAAAGTAGGAAGAGGATGGTATAATATAGCACAGGACAGAGAGAGATGGAAGCTAGAAGGGGAGGCCTATGTTCAGGAGTGGATAGAGAAGGGCTGAAAAAAAAGAAGAAGAAGATTATCTTGCATAAAAGTGACATTCTCACCGTGGGCACCTCGCCAGAGTCTCACTATGGGCTCCAGCACTAGGTCCACGTAATTTCTAGTCGTTACAGTCGCATGAAAGGAAATCAAATGTTTAACCTCCCAGCATAATGCCACTCCAAAACATCACACTGCCCCCTTGGTATTTCGAAATTTGTCTTGCTGCTCGGAGTCTAGCTTGTCTTCCACGACCCCTTGAAACCCGAATCCGCCGTTCATCTGATCGAACACCAATTCTGGTCTCATCCGAAAAAAGAACATTGCGCCAATCTCAATATGCCAATTTTGGTGCTCGATACACCAATTAAGTCTGTTAATTTTTTGTTGTCTGGTTAGCTTTAGATCTCTTGAGGGACTTCTGCTATATAAATCCCTTGAACGAATTCTTAGACGTATCGTTTCGACTGATACACTGATGCTTGTTGCTTCCAGAAATTGGAGTATGGGGTGCGACGCACTAGGGTCTCTTCTTGCAATTTGGCACAAAATCGGCCTTGTTCTTCAGCAGTGATCTTCCTATCACTTCTTTTAGGCCTATTTTGTAGGAATTGTAGCTCCACGTATTGTGCGTAGGTTTTTGAAATCACCCTCTGTGATACCCCCATTGTGGCCGCTCTATCCCTCTGTGTCACCTCTTCTTCAACGAGAGCAATTATTCGACCCCTTTGCACATCGGACAATCCAACGTTAGGCTTTTTTACATTTCGAAATTCACAGTTTCAAATCTCAGTGACGACTGAAAACAATATCCCGAACATGTGGTGATAATTCAACATTTCCTATCATACTATCCAGTTTTTTTTACAACAAAAAACTTCATTCTTCATAAGTAGTCAAAGATCCATGGTTAAAAATTATCAATAATGTGAAATACCGAGTGAATCCATATAAATTTGGTTGTGTATATATCCTCGGGAATATGTACCTCACCTTGGAAAAAACCAGGCTATTATCTTCCTAATGTTAACGTGTTAACATTAGCCATGTTATTTGTGGTACGGAATATCGAGGAAATCGGTCTATACTTTCAATAGTTATTGCGATTAGAAAATTCGTTGGAAATCCATAAAACTGTATATCGAAAACAAATAGCGTTTCCTTGTATTTTGAGGGCTGATTCGAACTTCCCAATGTGTATTCTAACTACAGTTAAGCTATGTATGATTACTCGTGAATCAGCCTGTATAGCTCATAATTTTCACTTTCCATTACCTTATTAATTATTTAGTTCATCGTAGGAAAATCACATAATTGTTTATCAAACAAAATCAGGTTTTTAATTAAGGGCAATCTACTTTGGTATTATCGAAATATAAATGAGATGTAATCTAAATCCATGTTTTTAATACCTTCTGGTGAACTTTAAGATTTAAGATGAGTTTGTTCAATTTTTCTTTCGTCAGAATCTAGTTGCCCATGTCAACAAGAACCGAATTGAATGTCAATTCCTGGGATCGATTCCTCTGATGTGGTTTTATGGCAAATGAGGTCTGATTGTTGTTTATGCTGTACTAATAGCTCTGCATATTCAATGTTGCCAATATACTACCATGTTTCATCAGATAGTGTACGTAGATTGTTCCCAACCAATTTGTAACTAGATTTGTAGAACATCAGGCGTATGATCTATTCTACTCGCTGAAGCTTCGGTTAAACGCTTTGAATAGGTTAGAAACCTACTAGAAGAAATTTTGTTGGTGAATGTGATAAATTAAGGCTGAGGCATTTTAATGATTATACACGGTGACAAAAAAGTATCCGGAAATTTGAAATAAAACGCGAAAATCTTAATCTGCTTCAATATTCATTGGATCTCTTTCCAAATATGCTCCATTTAAAGCGATGTGATAATAATAATAAATTATTGCATTATACTGGGTGATTCACCAGTGGCGCGGTGCTCTGTAGCTCGTACACTCTTGAAGATTTCATTTTTGTTCGAACAGTATTGTATTTAGAAAGTGAAAATCTACTTCAGCAATTTATTTTGAAGTAAACAGGGCGTCCCAATTTTCCATAAAAAAATCTTGAGAGGTTTTTTCAGATTGGAAGACCACTTTATTGTTGAAGATTCAAGAGCGTCCTAAACTCTGCTATAATGTCTTTAAGTAATAAGTTTTTAGGTGAGTAGTTTCGTCACAATATTTTCTTTCCGTAAAAATTCTTGAAAATAGGCTCTCACATCAATCGCATTCTCCTTCGGCCAGAGAGTATGAATACTTTTTTCCTTTCGTTTTCTTATTGCCCAAGGATAGCTTTATTGATGAATTGAAATAGATTATCCTCATTTTATACAGGAGTGACTTAAAAAAATATTGACTATTGTAATTTTAAAAATATCATCTTGATTTTTTCATATGAAACATCCTGTATTTTATTATTCATGTCAACGCATAAAATATTGTACCATATTTTTGCAGAAGGAACCTTATCTTTGTGTTCGACCGTTTTCGAAATAAAAAGAATAAACTAAAATAATAAAATCAGAGGTTGCGAAAGAAGAGTTTAATAGTACACATCGATATACTTAATCAGTGAAATGGAGATATTTTAAGGTAGTCGTGTATGATATACGTAATAGATTGGTTTTTGGTGAGATGATCTTCAAGGTGTTGAACTATTTCAATAAGTGTTCGAAATGTTGCAGTTCCAGGTGCAGCTGTACATGATATGCATGAAATTTATTCACTTTCAAGAATCTCTACACGGAAGTTTGACTTATATCTGTTAACTGAGATATCTCTCGTTGGCTTTTATATGGGTCCTCTGTCACTGTCAACAAAACTGATAACTGGTTATCTTTAGCTGTAGCAGTTTTTGGTTTTTCATGTTTTTTGTAAGCGATATTACCCGTTTCGATAATTCTAATTAGAAGTTTTTCAAAGCATATCGCATGAGGATGCCTCTTATCAGGAAACCTTTGTGCATAAACTCTACTTGCCAACAAAGAATTTCTATCACACTCACCCAGAATGAAAATCATATCAACCATTTCTTCTTTGGAAAACTTCATAGCAGTCAATTGAGAAAATTGGGTTCAAACCTCACTTTAACAATGTTTGATATCGAAACACTGATAAGTTCACCATGTAAAATGCAGAATATGATATGTCTGGACAACTGACAGAAGGAACAAATCCAAACAAGTCAACACATACCTCGATTTACGTTTTAATCATTTTGATCATTCGTTAAAAGAATTATCTTGTTTAGGTTTCATTTTTTACTACTTGAATCATTACAGATGAAAAAACGACTGTGCGAATAATGATGCATGTTGATGATTTTGATACGATTTGTAGAATTTTCATCAAAATTTTTACTAATAATCGAATATTTCGAAAATTATCGAAGATAAAGATAAGGTAACTTCTTGCAAAAATATAGCATAATATTTTATGCGTTGACATCAATAATAAAATACAGGATGTTCCATTTGAAAAATGAAAATATGATATTTTTAAAATAACAATATTCAATCATTTTTTGAGTCACTCCTGTATAAAATGAGGATAATCTATTTAAATTCATCAAGAAGCTATCCTGGGCAATTATGCATCCTCTGGCCGAAGTAGCATGCGATGATGTGAGAGCCTATTTTCATGAATTTTTACGGAAAACAAATATTGTGACGAAACTATTCACCAAAAAACTTATTGCTTAAAGACATTATAGCAGTTTAGGCCGCTCCTGAATTTTGAACAAAAAGGTGGTCTTCCAATCTGAAAAAACCTCCGAAGATTTTTTTATAGAAAATTGGGACACCATGTTTACTGCAAAATAAATTGCTGAAGTAGATTTTCACTTTATAAATACAATACCGTTCGAACAAAAATGAAATTTCCAAGAGTGTACGAGCTACAGAGCACCGCGCCACTGGTGAATCACCCAGTATAATATCTGATAGTATCTCTCTCTGTTGACGTTATCCATTTTCTTAAATAGATTTGCAACTTTCTGAGATCCACAATGCATTTGAGGTACGAAGGAAGTTTATTGTACAATCGCGGTGCAAGGTAATGAAAGCTTCTTTGTCATTTCCATTTTTGGAATGAAAAGCGAAAATTGTCCATATCTTGTATTTTTTACGTTCGCAGATGTACTTTGATTTGATATATTAACTTTTAGATTATTAATAATAAAAAGGCAGAATAACTGGTACACGTCCAATGCACCAGATAATTCGTAAATAAATATGCTGGGATATTGAATTTCTTTTTATATATTATTTTGATCGAAAGAGTACTTTATTTCTCTCAAATTGAATGGAGAATTCAAAACAGATTTTTATTTTGTGAAAAATATTTCTTTAAGAAAATCGAGTTACGTGTTAGTACGGATACCACTGGATCAAATAAAAATAAGATTTTTATTGTAAAACATATCCCCCTGGATGACAGATCTGCAGTCATTTTGCAATAATAAATAAATTCGATTTTTTAATTTTTTTACCAAACTTGAATACTCTCTCTTCAAAGAAGCAATTTTCGAACATAGTTTATATATAATATTTTTCGATACTCTATTGGTCTCTAAATTTTCCGCTATAGAAACTGGACCACCCTGTTTAGCGTTAAGCAATTAAATGACCCGACTTAATTTAATTTCATGAAGGAAACTTTTTTTTTTCAAGCTATCACAACGATGAGTTATATACGAAAATCTATATAATTCCTAATCTCTAACTTCATGTGCACAGTGCAGTTCAGCAGAAACGATATTTCCACATATAGCCATGGATATTTTATTTTTGAAATATCCAGCGCAAGGCGCATCCAACGAATAATGCCGTTCATGTTAGAGTGGATGATGTAAGATATTTATGGAAAGGAAATGAGATCTGGATATCCATCCTCTTATACGGGTAATTGTGCATCTATTGCGTGTGGGAAATTGAATTCGTATTTCCATTTTGCACTTTTCGGGCGTAGTTAGGAAATTCTCTTAGAGGCTTTCCATCCATTTCATCCCACTTTCAATAAAGGGATTTTACTGATAGGAATAGATATTATTGATTCGGTGTAATGGAATATCGAAGTGTATTTTGTTTTATTATTATTCGTAATGTTGCATTACCTTACCAATTTCCTTACACTAGACTCCTTGGTTCACAATCTTGTGTGTGCGATTACTGACTAGGCCATCAACTTACGTTTTCCTCAATTCAACTGCTAATATTCATGACTTCAGATCTTTTGTGAAGTTGCATTTTTTTTGTTTGGCTATTATATCATCTGGAAGTCGCTTTACATGCCGAGCCTGGTCCAACATCTGACTTACTCTTATATTGAAACAACCTACACCACAGTCTAAAAAAGACAGCAAAATAGATTGATTGAATGTAAATTGCAATACCTGAATTATCTTATTTTCTTGCCCACATTTATTATACCTGAGACCGAATGGGATAGATCAAATAAAAAGTCATGTGATCGTGTAGTACCTGTACTTGCCCTGTGTTTCCAAGTATTCACCGTATAATATAATCAATAATTTGTTAACACAAAATATGACGAATCCACAAATAAAATACATAATGGCTTTATTAGAGTTTGCATATCTCAAACTTATTTTTCATTTAACGATTGTTTTTATAAAAGTGATGAGGAAACCCCTTAAGCTCTCCCTTAGCAGAAATCTTCATGGATAATATAAAAAAAACTATTCATAAACACCCGCTCAGTAAACATTTTCTATACTAGTCGATATGTCGATGACATTATTGTGTTTCACAGGAACGGACTGTTCACTGTATTCGAAATCTAACCTACACCCAAAAATAAAATTCACTTCTAAAATGGAACAGAATAGTTCGATCAATTTCCTTGACCTAATAATAACAAGATCAAATAATGAACACCAGTTTTCAATTTATCATAAACCTTCTCATACAAATATCACAATTCATTATACATCGGCACATCCTCACCAACATATAGTTGCAGCATTTAATAGTTATATACATAGACTCTTAAGCACACCGATGTCTAATGATAATTATTTCAAAGAATTGAATTTGATAAAACAGATCGCAATAAATAATGGTTATGATACAAATATAGTTAGCTTTACAACACATATCCAATCGGTGAACACCAAGACAAGAAATTCAATATTTTAACATATATAGGCAATATCAGCAATAATATGAAATCCTCCTTAAAAATTCAAATTTAAATATAGCGTTCAAAACATCAACAAATTTAGGTTCATTTATTTGAAGTTATATGTCTCCAATTAATAAAGAAAGCAAATCAGGCGTTTATAGATTGGAATGTGCAGATTGCAATTGTTTTTATATATGATGCAGACTTAGCTATAACTGTCAGCAAAATTCGGATTTAACCGTTATTCCGAGAAGGAGCATTGAATCTTTTGATGCAATTTGTTGGCCTTGTTCCGTTAGAGGAGGTTCTCCAGTGGGGACCGTTCTAGAAAACGTAGTTGCTTGCGTCTTGCTTCCGTTGAAGCTCACCAGGTTCAACTGACCCCACTCAGATATCCTCTGCAAGACAGAGTTTAAGTTATTGATTTGCCGACATCTCTGACGCTGAGATTCTGTAATCGGCTGCAGACTACTGAAAGACGTAGCCAGGGTACAAACGTCTGCAAAACCGAAGATCTTATTTTCTGTAAATGACAGAAGATCGTTTATCTGTAACAGAAATAAGAGTGGTGAAAGAATGGACCCTGAGGTACTTCTGCTTGCAACTGGAAACAATCAAATGATATACCGTCCACCACAACTTGTATTGATCTATTTGAAAGAAAGCTACTTATCCAAACTTGCAATTTTTCGGGATAGCGTGTTTATTCAACAAGACTGCATGCCAAGCCTTATCTAAGGCTTTAGAGATGTCGAGGGCTATTGCTCTAGATTCCTCATGCTTTTCCATCGTTGATGTACAAACATGGGTGGCGTAGGCAAGCAGACCCCTTGTCGATCTTTGCCTGCGAAAATCATACTGATGGTCATTATCAATTCCCTGAAACTCAAGATATTTGATGAGTTCATTGTTTATGACTCTCTCCATCACCTGATGGGAAGAAGTGCAACAGGGCGGTAGTTTTGGGATAACGACTCATTTCCTTTCTTTGAGATCGGTTGAATTCTCGCTATTTTCCAGCTACACGGAAAGTCTAGCTTTCATAATAAATCTGGAACAGACGGTTAAGAATAAGTGCCTGTTCTGGAGCACACTTTCTCAGGACGATTAGCGGTATTTCGTCTAGACCAACTGCCTTCTTGCAGTTCAGCTGCTCGAGAGCCCGTCTCACAGTGCGGACTCTGCACTTGATTTCAGCCAAGGGAGAATTTGTGGGTGGAATGTTCGATGGTATTCCGTTAGATGAATCTAGTACAGAATTCTTTGAGAACCAGAGAGCAAAGCGATCGGCTTTCTCTTTCGGAGATGATGCTATACTTCCGTCTTCTCTAACAAGAGGCGGAAACGCAGACTTGCAGAAATTGGCACTGACAGTCTTCGCCATAGACCAGAATTGTCTAGTCCCGGTAGCCTGATCAAGCAGTTTATTAGTTACCCCTTCGTTGAAATTGGTCTTTGCTCTTGCAGTTGTCAGGCAGCATGCGTTCCATATTCGTACGTATAAATATTTTAGTGGAAAATTGATTGAATAATGATGAAAGCAAAAATTTCAAGAACGTTGAATTAACCTAACTTTTAGTTTTTCGTTCTTAATAATTTGAATGACTACCTTCGACCTGTACGACAGCTTGGCACTTCTTTTGCATGCCTTGCATTGAATGAATAATTCGAGCATGGTACAAATTAGCGCATAATACAGGTGAAACCTCTCGAAGGTGTTGCGAAGTTCCCGAGTGTGTTCGATTGAATTAGGATCAGATAAACCAGAAAGCGGAGATGAATAATTAATCTTTTACTCTTCCAGAGGATTCATCATATTATGGGGACTACTATGTCTGGCAATGTCTACGATGAAAACAAAAGTATCACTCATAGTGCTATGAAAATGAGTTAAAAATACGTTTTTCTCCAAGAAGTTGAACTAGTAGACAACTAACAAATATAAATAAAGAATCAACAAATGAAAAGTGATGGAAAGATGATAATGATAATACATTAGAATTATTTAGATATTTTCATGTGTTTTCAAATAATTGTGTTTCAGCACTTGAGTGTTAGTATTTGAAATAAATTGGAAACCTAAATTAATAAAAAATTGAATAAACTTCAAATGTACGGTGGTATTGCGTTGGATCAGGGGTCACCAAACTTTGAAGCCTTAGGGCTTTTCGGTATGTTCCAAGGTCCAAAACAAATTTAATTTTTCTGCTCACCTAAGCAAACAGGCGTTTTGCATTTCAATTACTATTAATTGTGTAATTAGTATCTTGTGACAAGTAGGGACATCTAGTGTCTAGTAGTAATACTATGCAGGTCTGTGATGCAGGTACTATCTATTTCGGCTACCCACTAACTACTAACAGGTGGCATATTTGAGAATTTCCGCATTAGTTCGAGAAAGTTCTGGTTCTGACTAGTTTTTTCAATCACTTCTAGATTGTAGTAATTGCATAGGTATAAATAGGCTAGCGGCGCCATTGCGCTCATTGTGAAATAAAGTAACACTCGTGCATAAGTAAGGGTATTTTGGTTAGACTTGTCTTATGTTTGATTTATTAATATGGAAAAGAAGCGAGAAATACACCGTGAATGCAAAACGTTCCAAGATAAATGGAACTTTTAGTATTTTGTGATTCACTGCAATAATAAGGCGCTATGCCTAATTTGTAATGAAACCATAGCTGTTTTCAGAGAATATAACATTAAACGTCACTATGAATCAAAACATCTTCAACATTACTCTCAATATACAAGTTTGCGGACGGAAAAATTTGAAACTTTGAAGCGCGGACTGAAATCGCAGCAATCTTTGTTCACCAAAGCAAATACTGAGCAAGAGTCTGCAAATCGCGCCAGCTTTCGTGAGGCTTTTGAAATTGCAAAACGTGGAAAACCATTCACCGATAGAGAAATGATAAAAGACTGCTTGATTGCAGCAGCTGAAGAAATATGCCCCGAATGGGTGATTTTATTGAAAGGTGTCAGTTTGTCAGCAAACACCGTGACTCGGAGGGTGCAAGACATCGCAAAAAATATATCATCTCAGCTGTATGACGAAAATTTATATCTTGAGTGGGTTTCTCTATCCTTGGATGAGTTGATGGATGTGTGAGATACTGCTTTGGTGTTGATTTTTATTCGTGGAGTAGATAAAATGGCGTGTAAGAAGAACTGCTTGGTACTGATAGTATTCACGACACGACCACTGGGGCAGTCCCTTCGATGGAAAAACTCAAAATGTATCACCACCGATGGAGGCCAAATATGTGTGGAAAAAAAAAAGAAGTGATCGCACTTGTGTCAAAGGCTGTAGGAAATAATGGTGGTTCAAAACCGTTAGTCTTACATTGTATCATTTATCAACAGTCCTTGTGCGGAAAATGTTTGGATTTGTCTGAAGCTCTGAAACCGGTCATATCAGTTGTTGACTACCTCAGATCCAAATGACTGAATCACCGACAATTCCGCGAGTTTATTGAAGAGATTGAAGAAAATGACTTGCAGTATCATACTATCGCACGCTGGCTTAATTGCGGAAAAGTTCTTAAGCGTTTTTTTGAACTTCTAGCAGAGATCGAAATCTTTTTCGAATGAGAAGCATCGCCCTTGTGGCGATTTAGGAAACAGTGTATGGCTGTGGAAATCAGCATTCTATGTTGATTTGACAAATCATATGAGCGAACTAAATTTGAGATTGCAAGGAGAAAATCAGCATCTCCCTGATTTTTCCACCAATATCAAAACGTTCAGGCAGAAATCAATACTACACTCGGAGGCAAAATTACAAAACACTCGAAAATTTAACCAAATTCGAAGTTCGATATTTTTCCTAATTCTCAACCGATTTAAATGATTTGTTCGGCAAGTTATAGATAAACTCTTCTGCTTTGTAGAAATTATAAGAGAAAACAAAAAATATTTGAAAAAAATTTTATACGGGGGCAAAACTAAAAGTGTTTTTTTTGTCAAAAATTCGTAACACCCTGTGGAATTTCGTGGTCCGAGTTGAAACGTACAATATCATGGTCTGTCAAGACACATCTTCCTACAGTAACGCCCTTCTTGTTTCATGCGTTTATCTCTATTTTTGCAAAATATATTTAATTTCAAGAAAATCATCCATTGAATCAAGAAATTGTCATTAAAATTCGTCTATCAATTTGGAATTTTCTTATTATCACTCAGGCGTGTCGAAATTGTCGTTTGCGATTTTTATGTTCGAATTGCATTAGTTATTGATGACAATTTGGTTAAATTGGTGAAAATTAGGAATTCATAGGAGATAACAGTCGGTAGGTATTAAAATACACAACCGAATTCTGGGACCATTGATAAAACTTTTCATTTACACATGTGCACACCTTTTTTTATCAAATATGAAATACAACACACGTTTTTTTGTATATGACCACATTTGCACTTGTTTAAAGAATGAGAGTTTTCCATTTTTTGATTTGATACAAATTCGAAACGGTATTTTTCATTCAGAATAAGAGATTTACCACCAACCTCAGTAGCAAGGGCAGTTACATTGATCGAGGAAGGGCGCACCTACCGCTCAGTCGGTACCATGTTGGGTGTCTCGACGTCGGTTATCCATCGAATCTACCGACGTTACAGGGAAACTGGATTGTACGTGAGGAGGCGGTACAAGGAAGAAATCGGGCAACCCGCGCTATACATGACCGTTTCATCGTCAATCAAACCATAATAAATCCTCGTCTTTCTGCTGTTCAGGCACGTAACCTTTTACAAGCAGTGGATAACATTAACGTCAGTGTGAGGACAGTCAGAAGACGATTAAATGAAGTTGGTCTGAGATCATACGCGCAAGCAAGAGCACCAAGACTCGATAGAGCCCATCGGGTAGCAAGATTGGCGTTTGCTAGGGAGCATGTAGCATGGACAATCAATCAGTGGAGACGAGTTTTATTTAGTGATGAAAGCCGATATTGTGTGAATTTCGTGGATGGTAGAGATAGAATATGGAGGCATCGAGGGGAACGGTACAAACAAGCGAACTTCGCAGGAACTGAGCAATACGGTGGAGGGTCAGTTATGATATGGGGTGGCATATGCTTGGGAGTACGAACAGAACTGGAGACTATTGGAAATGGATCACTTAATGCCCACCGGTATATAACAGAAATCTTGGAGCCCCATGTTGTGTCTTTTGCTCCTTACATAGGGGAAAATTTCCTTTTTATGCACGATAACGCGCGCCCTCATACTGCGCGCATAGTGATAGAATATCTCAATGAAGTTGGGATCACACGAATGGACTGGCCGTCGCTGTCACCGGATTTAAACCCGATCGAAAACGTTTGGGACATTCTTGGAAGAAGGGTTCGACAATGGAATCCAGGCAACGTTGAAGAGCTGCCTTTGGCTTTGGTGGAAGAGTGGGACAACATACCTCAACAGATGATAGACAACATCATTGGGAGTATGCGAAATCGTATGCGCGCTGTAATAAGAGCTCGGGGGGGTCATACTCGCTACTAAAATCAAATGTTTTTTTTGTAGGTCATCATGAACATTTTTCCCAACATGTTCATTTCATTTGACGAGTGTGTCGCCAGGATACACACCTGCTCTCAATTTTGGACAGAAATGATAATTATTATAGAGTGTCACACAAAAAATTCAAAAATAAATGTGCAAAATCAACGATTTTTCCAGTGTACTTCGAGTTCTCCCGGAGCGTGAAATTGGCCAGTGAATTTCAAAAATTTTCATTTCGTTAGATTTCCGCTTCTCTAATTTTGATTTTATTTTTTGGCTAACCTCCGATGTAATGCACCTACGCAAGATTAAAGATAAATTCTTAAAATTTGTGACTTTTCGCTTCAAATTAGATATCTCTTGTAAAAATAGTGATAAATGCATAAAACAAGAAGGGCGTTACTGTAGGAAGATATGTCTTGACAGACCATGATATTGTACGTTTCAACTCGGACCACGAAATTTCACAGGGTGTTACGAATTTTTGACAAAAAAAAACACTTTTAGTTTTGCCCCCGTATAAAATTTTTTTCAATTTTTTTTTGTTTTCTCTTATAATTTCTACAAAGCAGAAGAGTTGATCTATAACTTGCCGAAAAAATCATCTAAATCGGTTGAGAATTAGGAAAAATAGCGGACTTCGAATTTGGTTAAATTTTCGAGTGTTCCGCTAATTTTGCCTCCGAGTGTATTTCAATCGTAAATACATAAAAAATGTTTCACACATTTCAAAACATATGAAATATTCAACCACTCTACAGAGACTGAATTTCCCGTCGAGTTTGTAGTCGAAAGTTTGAGTGCTTTCAATGTAAATTTCTATTCCCTTTTCTTAGACTTTGATGTGATTGCGAATGAAATTAGGCTTTTTCAAAATCCTTTTGATTCTGACGTTGAGATCCTGGCTCCGGAAATCCGAATGGAAGTTATTGATTTACAGTGCAATGACATGTTTAAGAACAAATATCAAAATTCATCTTTATTGTAATTTTACAAGAGTCTTCTACTGATACAATTCGATAATTTGTTCGTGGATGCTGTCGCGGGCCGGATTGATGGGCCGGATTTGGCTCGCGGGCCGTAGTTTGGAGACCCCTGCGTTAGATGAATCTAGCACAGAATTATTTGAGAACAAGAGTAGTCGTGAGATGACTTTGATGTTTCAGATCAATTTTTGTTCGTTTTTATTTTACTTTTCACCAATTGATATCTAATACGGCGAATTAATATCCATCCCAATTTTTTGTTCACAGTCGATATCCATTCTTATAATTTATTGGTGAAAATAACCCGAAAACACTTAACTTTGTATTCATTTGTACGTGTTAACACAAATTGTTTTATCTCGATCGGCTATCTTGAGTGCGATACGATAAATATGCCATTAGCTTTGTTGCTAATGTGTTTTTAGGAAATACTAGTTTCATATTATTTGATTTACATAGATTGGAAGAGCAAATAAAATTTGTCGCTGACGTCATTCATGTAGTTGCGTATCGAGTACCTCACTGAGCTTGGATCAACGGAAAAATGCATTTTCAAATAAAACATTGTTATCGATTAACGCAGATTGTAATTCCATTCTTGTTATGAACCCTTCAGTCGAGTAAACTGTGTGACTCCTAATCTGAACCATAAACCCTAACTGCAGCCTGTTGAATTGAATATTTAATCTTGTCGAAGTTGCTGCATCAAACCATCAATATCAGAACACGAACACAACTAACTTTCCATACTGTAGAATGCAGAAAACCGAGCATGTATTCGTTTCATTTGCTTATGAGTTCCATTCCATAAAAGGGGAACCAAGCAGTTCTGACTGTTGCTATTATAACCCCAAATCATGCACTAAACCATTCAACCCGCTTTGAACAAATGAATGTGGCTCACCGGAACTGGTACTTAGAGTAGAAGTTGGTTGGGTGTACTATTTTTCGGAGCTGCATGATTATGCATTATGTTCAGTGTCTTCGCAAACATCATAAAGGTACCATCGCCTCTGGTAGATCTGCATTATGAGGAACAGGTCGCATGCAGACCGCAAGTTTTGATAGTCCATCTTGCCCTTGGGTTCTTTGGAATACCCTTCAGTTTTTTCAGGCAAAAAATATCAATCGTCTGAATAATTTGTGAGTTCTCGCTATACCATAGGGACTGCAAAATAATAATAATAATAATATCGTGCATTTAGCAATGCTAATAACATACAATGAATGTAAATGCACAAAATCCTTTCATTTCTGGAAAAATTGACTAGTCTCTTAATTTACAGAAATATACCTAACAATAATCTACAATTGACTCTTGATATATGTCAACAATAACCCCCTAAACTCGGTAAATTTTTCTGTCGAACTGTGTCATTAGATAAACATATTATTTAAGAACAAAAAATTGAGTCCAGATGAAATTCTTATCGAATAAGAACGAATTACCAATTCAAATAAAACAATGAAATCTTTTCTAGTTTGAAAAAGCAGTTTTCAAAGATATTACAACAAAGAACAGTGAATTTTCTAGTTAATGCATGCAGGTGTTAACTATCCTCGAAAACCAAAATTGATTTGTTCTCTTCTTTCAATCATCTTGAAAATAGCCAAGGTATTCAAGATGGCTCATTTGAGATCAAAAATGATATTTTGTGAAAAAGATTCGTCAAAATTACTTTGCTCATACGCGGTTGTGAAGAAGCTTTGAAGAGTTCCATCCATTTGCCTTCTTCAATTTTAACGGGTTGAAGACCACCCTATGTGGCGGTTGCTCCTTTTAAAGCCTCCATTATACGTTTATAGATTCCCACCAAACAAATCTAATCGACGTGTTTCAGAACATTTTTCTATCATAACAGAATAAGAATTATACAGGGTGGTTCGTTTGAGATGGAAGACTGTAGATAAAATTGAAATATATATAGTGAAGGAATAAAGTGTGATATCGTGTGTGGTAAGATTACCTAAAAAAATATTGAAAAATCTGCCAAAAATGATCCTTCCTAGAATTCTAGATTACTAAAAGGTTGTAGTAATTGAACCGTAGATAACTAATTATTTTCGACAGCTTAAGAATTAGTAGGATTTTATCAAATGCAAATCATCAAATTATTTTGAAATCTTGTTTAATTTGACTTAATCACTATTTTAAGGTTTTTGATTGCTCTTATTTGTTTGGTGTTGACCTTTTTTCATTTCCACATGACGGACGTAATTTATTGAATAAACTATTTTGGCTAGAATTTTTTTCAGAATTATGCTGTTTATATCGCTCGCCACACGATATTAACTTCCCAAGACTGTTTCAGTATCTAGGTGATAGGGTGGATTGGATTCAGACACATTATCCGGCAGCTGAGGTAATTGTACAGCGAGACTTCAACGTTCACAACACCACCTGGCTCCGCCACTCCAATACAACAGATGAAGCGGGAAGATAGGCTGAAACTTTCGCAATCAGCCGGAATCTAACGCAGCTAGTAGACGAACCGACAAGAATACCTGATCACCCAACCGGCTTCCCGAACACCATGGATCTCTTGTTGATTTCAGATCCATTTGATTTTGGAGTGGAGGTCTCAGCACCGCTAGGCAACTCAGACCACAACCTTATATCTGCTATTGGAACAGGCAAGCGGGACTAGACAATTCTGGTCTATGGCGAAAACTGTCAGTGCCAATTTCTGCACATCTGCGTTTCCGCCGTTTGTTGGAGAAGACGGAACTATAGCTTCATCTCCGAAAGGGAAAGCCGATCTTTGTGCTCTCTGGTTCTCAAAGAATTCTGTACTAGATTCATCTAACGCAATACCACCGAACATTCCACCCAGAAATTCTTCCTTGGCAGAAATCATGTTCAGAGTTCGCACTGTGAGACGGGATCTCGAGCAGCTGAACTGCAAGAAAGCAGTTAGTCTACACGAAATACCGCCAATCGTCCTGAGAAAATGTACTTCCGAACTGGCACCCATTCTTAACCGTCTGTTTCAGATTTATTCTGAGAGCCAGACTTTTCCGAGCAGCTGGAATATAGCGAGTATTCAACAGATCCCAAAGAAAGGAAAAAAGTGCTCAACACAAAACTACTGCTCTTCTTCCCATTATGTCCAAAGTGATGGAGAGAGTCATACATGATGAACTCATCAAATATCTTGAGTTGCAGGGAATTATTAACTACCGTCAGTATGGTTTTCGCAGGCAAAGTTCGAAAGGAGATCTGCTCGCTTATGTTTGTACATCAACGATGAAAACAACATGGGGAATCTAGAGCCTTCGATGCGGCTTGGCATGCAGCCTTCTTGAATAAACTTGCTGCATATGGGCTTCTCGAAAAATTGCGGGATTGGATAAGTAGCTTTTTTTTCAAATAGATCAATACAAGTTGTGGTCGACAGTGAAACATATGATTGTTTCCAGTTGCAAGCAGGAGTATCTCAGGGATCCATTCTTCCGCCAACCTTGTTTCTGTTGAAGATAAACGATCTTCTGTCATCTACAGAGAACAAGATCTTTGGTGTTGCAGATGAGTGTACCTTAGTTTCGTCTTCCAGTACTTTGCGGCCGATTACAGCTGCGGAATCTCAGCGTCAGAGATGTCAACAAATTAATAACTTAAACTCTGACGTACAGAGGATATCTGAGTGAGGTCAGTTGATTTTGGTGAGCTTCAACGCGAGTAAGACGCAAGCAACTACGTTTGCTAGAAAGGTCCCCGCTGTAGAACCTCCTCTAATAATGCAATGCCAACAAATTTCATCCAAAGATTCGATGCACCTTCTCGGAATAACGGTCAACTCCGGGTTTTGCTGGCATGAAAATGTATCAGCAATAGCTAAGTGGGCATCAGTTAAACTTAATTTTATTCACGTCATTTCAGCTGTTGCTTCTATATAAGGCGCAGATTCGACCTGCTTTGGAATATTGTTTCCATGTATGGGAAGCTGCGCCCAAACATTTGTTGCGGATGTTGGATATTGTGGCCGTGTGCCTCATCGAACACCCGTAGATCACCCGCTATCTCCAACAGCTGGCTGTCAGAAGACAAGTTGCTGACTTTTCTGTATTTCACAGATACTTCCACGAAAAATGCTCCAAGGAGCTAAAGGACCTTGTTCTGGGAAAACTCATGTTTTGCCGCAACATTAGGCTGGGAAGGAGTTCTCATCATATGACGGTACATTTCGACCCCTCGAATCTCTCTCTATAAGAATTCCTTCGTTTACAGGGCCGGTGAACTGTGGAACTCGCTTCCGTCCAACATACAATTTGCCCCTCTTCAAGAAGCGAGTAAACATGCACCTCAATTCTTCCCAGGCGGTCACTTATGTGGTGTAACAGGCTCGCCTATTCCTGGGAAGCGCGCATAAAAAAAATGTCACTCGGTAAAAAATGAAATTCCTCAATTCCTTTCTCTAAAAATTTCACGTTCGAAATCCAGAATCCTTTTGGGGATTGAAACATCGTAACGATGGCTTTGTAAATATTCACCTTGACTACAAAGTTCGATCTCAAAGTCCGTATAATCTGAACTTCTCGAAAAATCTATTCTTATACATCATAGGCAGTTTAAAAAGTGAAAAATATTCGTCTCTCGACTATATCGCAACACCTGAAATTATGTCGGAATATAAAAGCACTTAAAATTCTCTCATGAAGCGTCTTTATCACGAGAATTGGATGAATTTGGCCAATTCCCAACTGGCTCGGTTATAGTCACTTCATATTTATGGCGATATATCCTTACATTGAATAGAATTATGTCAATGTAGTGGGGTGAATCGGCTCATTCGGTTGATATTCTCTCATTTTATTGAAAGCACGTGTATGTGTCGTCAGAGGAGTCCAACTGGAATGAGTTGATGTATGTACAGTGTAGACTGTGAATGGAATTATTCAGTCGTTTCTGTAATTTCTGTGAAATTAAAACAATAATCTGAAAAAAATTGAAATATGTATTCCCTCTTCAGAAATACCTGGGTTACAAAATTTTGCGATGTAAAAGCCTCACAAACGTTTGGAATGCTAGGCGGGATTTAAAACATTTAATGGAAAAGTTCAAAGTATACATCTCATTCCAATCCATTGATAATATTAGGTATATCTATTGAAAAACTCCTTATTCTTGTTAAATTTAAGCCTTTATTTCTCTATAAACGTCTAATAGACGTATAATTACGAAAGTTTCGATAAAAAATCACAGCTCAATTTTGGTTAATTTTAGACAGGACAAATGTGAACAAAATATGTTTGAAAACGGATGCCCTTTAATGAAAAACATTAAAAAGTACACGAAATAGCAAAGTTATAGTCGATGTCCGCTACGACCGGAAGTGATACCACTTTAAAAATAATTGCAAATAATACATCAGTATACATTTTTTCTAATGCCAAAATTTGAAATTAATCGATAAACACTTTCTCGAGATAGTTTTAATGGGTCCTGTAGCTCCTAAAATATATATATATATATATATATATATATATATATATATATATATATATATATATATATATATATATAGGGGTTTTACCCCGACGAGTTGCCCATATATCTGTTCATGCAATCAAACTGATTTCATGAAAAAATATAAATCCACCACCCGGTAATTAATACCATTGCCAGGCAATGATTATAATCAAAACATATCCTGGAGTAATTATATATTAGGATAACGTTAAATGTTATGAGAATATATCAATCTACCAGAATATATACATACTATAGCATCATCAGACAATGATATCAATGTACAAACGAGTAGTGTCAGAGGCTTTCTCCCCGGAAAAATCCAGTGTACGGACCTTAGTCAAGTAACACTGAATGTTACTCATTAATAGTTTCCTTTGTGTGAAGTGGTGAACGATCGAATAGAATACTGCTCTGAATATAAATATGACAAAATTGTCAGTTAATTATATTACATTTATATAAACAAATAAATAAAATATGAAATGAGATTCTGAGCAGTATAAACTAAAGAAAACCTATGACTCTACCTCATTATTATTTTCGGAAAGAAACCTACGAAGAATATTACAAGATTTGATGACTGTTATCTTTTGTAACTTTTCAAACAAATTTTCTTCAGACCCAAAATCTCAATACTTTTGTGAAGATTTCTAGGAATAACGCCTGTTGTAGAAATAATAATCGGTAGAATAAATATTTTCTTCATTTTCCACATTTTTTAATCTCGTCGCCAAGCATCATATATTTAGAAATTTTTTCATTGTATTTATTTTGTATATTATGTGTGTCGGGTATAGCAATATCAATTATATATGTTATTTGATTCTGTTTATCATTAAGAACGATATCTGGTCTATTGTGTTTTACAGCTCTGTTGCAAAGAATTGTTTTATCAAAATAAAGTTTATATTTGTCATTTTCACAAATAATCTCAGGTTCATATTTTTGAAATTTTTTTCTTTTGGGAATTAGGTCATGTTTAATTCCTAGATTGAAGTGAATAATATTAGCGACGGCATTATGTCTTTCTAAATAATCTGTTGAAGCAAGGACTGAGCAAGATGATAATATATGAAAAACTGTTTCTGAAGAACAGAAACATCTACGGCAAGAATCATCTATATTTTGTTTGATGATATGTTTTCTATAATTCCTCGTGAAAACAACCTGATCCTGGATCGCAATTGCCAAGCCTTCTGTTTCAGCAAACAATTCTCCAGATACTAACCATTTATTCGATGCAATTTCATCAATATAATCATTTTCAATTCTTTAGGGTGCTTTCCGTGTAATTCCTTCTGCATCCAACTTTCTCTTTTAGAATTATCATCAAATATATCAAAATCTACCTTTTGCATTGTCAAGTTCAGAGGTGTAAGATTATAATCTGAAGCAACAACAATATCATGTAATTTAGACGTTCTCTGTTTATCATGAAAATGGGAACGTAGATGAAAAATCTGTTTACTATGAAGATTATTCAAATCAATTAATCCACGACCTCCAAGATGTCTAGGTAGTGTAACTCTCTGAACAGCTGACTTTGGGTGGTGCTTATGATATTTACAGAGCATTTTCCTCGTTTGACATTGTAATTCATTTAGATCAGTTTTAGACCATTTAATAATTCCAAAAGAAGATGTAAGAATAGGAACAGCATAGGAGTTGATAGCTCTGAAAAGGTTTTTACTAGTTAAATAACTCTTGATGATAATTCTAAGTCTTTTGTAATATGAACTTCTAATATTTTCTTTAGTGCTGCTATGGTTAATTGTCTTCTCTTGACAAAATCCAAGATATTTATATGTATCTCCTTGATGCATTGGCTCGATTTCGATATTGGAAATCTTTATATAATCAGAGGTGATCTTTCCTTTTTCAATAGAAAGATTTTTACATTTTGGAAGCCCAAATTTCATATGAATATCATTGGAATAGTTGAAAGTAATCTCAAGTAGACTTTTAAATGAGATCTGGTTCCGGCATATAATTTAATATCAGCTAAATAAATTAAGTGACTTAATTTGAATTCACTTAATAGACTCTTTATTTTGAAGCCGAAACTAGTAGCATTTAATTCATGAGATAATGGATTGAGGCAAAGACAAAACCAAAGAGCACTTAAAGAATCACCTTGAAAAATGCCTCTTTTGATTCGAATTACTTCGGATTTTAACGATTGTTTTGAAATATTTAAATGAAGATTGGTTCTCCAATTTTTCATTACAAATTCAAGAAAATGACGAAGTGTCTTATCAATTTTATAAATTTCCAAAATTTCTTGAAGCCATGAATGGGAGAACTATCAAAAGCCTTTTGGTAATCAATGAAGGCTGTATGAATATTTCTCTTCTTAGTTTGAGCTTGATTCAAAGCAACAGAATCAATTACAAGTTGCTCTTTAGTACCAAGGTGTTTTTTCTACATCCTTTTGATGTTCGGAAAGAATATTATAATTCTCCATATATATATATATATATATATATATATATATATATATATATATATATATATATATATATATATATATACAGGGCTAGGTAAAAGTACCGGAACGGTTAATTATCTCAGTTATTTACCGAGCGATTTTTTTGAAAATTGGTATTCTTACATTGCTGAACATAACAAATTCAGTGTTGATATTTT
This sequence comes from Cryptolaemus montrouzieri, assembly GCA_013387265.2. Classification (NCBI taxonomy): domain Eukaryota; kingdom Metazoa; phylum Arthropoda; class Insecta; order Coleoptera; family Coccinellidae; genus Cryptolaemus; species Cryptolaemus montrouzieri. The sequence goes on along the minus strand of JABFTP020000062.1, from coordinate 13,391,861 downwards.
GTGCTCACTAGTGTTTGTAGCCGGAAATGAACAAAAAATGTGAATTTCAAATGTAACACCCTATATGTTTATTTATTTTTAGTATCAGAGAAAGTTACATTTTAAGAAACAATCAACAAAAAACATTTCCTTTCAATGTCGAGTTCATAAAAAATTAAAATAATAAAATTTATATCACTTTTGCATTTGCTGAAGTTTAGATTTTTGCACTTCAATTCTCGATAATGGTATTCAAGCTCAATGAAGCAGAACGGAAACTAGCCTTGAATCCATGATATTTCTCAGAGATCAGTTTGTAGGGTACAGAAAAAATGAAACCATATAAAATCCATTTCTTCCATGAGCTTACTGAAGACGATCCTGAACGTGAGTACAATTTTCAGAGACCATCATGGAGATGATTATGGTAAATTCAAATTTTCTGAATAGAACCTCACAGTAAATAGGATAATTGCAATATTTGGTCGACAGCCAACCCACATTGGATTAGATAGGTTCATACACAATATCCACAAAAAATGAATGTTTGGGCCAGTATTATCGGTGTACACATAATTGGTCCATTTTTTATAGAAGTCAATTTAAATGGAATTATTAAGAAATGAAATTGTGCCAGCCATAACAGCTTTATTTCCAAATTTAAATAATCCGTTAATCCCAGCTGATATTGTATGATTCCAACAAGATGGAGCTCCCCCACACTTTGTGGTAGATGTTCGAAATTCTCTTAGAAATTTCAGTGATCGATTAAGTTATTGTCAGGATGTGAATGGAACTCATTTTCAACACTTGCTATAGTTTCAATAAGAAAATTTCTCTCGTTCTTGCAATAATCAAAACTTCAACAAATACTTGACAATAATTGTCAACCTGATATGAATTCGAGAGTAATTTGATTTAGGTGATAATAATTATTGTCATTTTGATTTTTTCATGAAGACGACATTGGAGGAAAAGCATTTTTCTTGATTGTTTCAAAGGAAGTTTTTTCCTCTGAATCTAAAGATAAATAAATAGGTTGTTACATTTGAAATTCTCATGTAGTGGTCATTTCCGGCTACAACACTATTGAGTACAAAATATTAATACTGACTTTTTTATGCTTCACAATGTAGGAATACTAATTTTCAAGAAAATCGCTCGGTAAATAACTGACATAATTAGCCGTTTCGGTACTTTTTTCTAACCCTGTATACTGGGTGATTCACCAGTGAAGAGATTTCATTTTTATTCGAACGCTATTGTATTTAGAAACTAAAAATCTACTTTAGCAATTTATTTTGAAGTAAACAGGGTGTCCCAATTTTCTATAAGAAAAAACATTGTGAGGTTTTCTCAGATTGGAAGACCACTTTTTTGTTGAAGATTCAAGAGCGTCCTGAACTCTGCTATAATGTCTTTAAGTAATAAGTTTTTTTCGAGAGTAGTTTCGTCACAATATTTGTTTCCGTAAAAATTCATGCAAATAGGCTCTCACATCATCGCATGCTTTTTTGACCAGAGAGGATAAATAATTTTTTCCTATCGTTTTCTTATTGCCCAAAAATAGCTTCATTGATGAATTGATTGAGTATCCTCATTTTATACAGGAGTGAACCAAAAAATTATTGAATATTGTAATTCTAAAAATATCATATCTTGATTTGCTCAAATGGAGCATCCTGTATTTTATTATTCATGTCAACGCATTAAGTATTGTGCTATATTTTTGCAGAAGTAACCTTATCTCAATCTTCGACTATTTTCAAAATAATAAAAATAAACTGAAATCATAAAATCAGAGTTTGCGAAAGAAGCGTTTATTAGTACATATCACATTATACTTGATCAGATAAATGGAGATATTTTAAGGTAGTCGTGTATGAAATATGTAAAAGATTGGTTTTTGGTGAGATGAAATACAAGGTGTTGAACTATTTCAATAAGTGTTCAAAATGTTACCCGTTTCTTTGTAGACACAACTCAATCCTTCTGAGGAAAGACCGCTGAACTCTCGACAACGTTTGCGGATTAACAGACTGAAAGGGGGCGACTATTCTCTGTCTCATATCCAACTGTGTTGTAGAAGGAATCTGGTAAACGATGCCCTTAATATAACCCCACAAGAAAAATCTAGACTTGTAAGGTCCGGAGACCTAGCTAGCCATCTAACAGGACCACCACGTCCTATCCATTTGTTTGAAAATACATGATTCAAATGCTCCCTAACCTGATGTGAGTATGGTGCCATTGCTCCATCCTGTTGAAACCACAAATCTTGTCTTATATGCTCTGGTACATCGGCAGGTAACAATGGTAGATGATTTTGCAGAAAATCTAAATACATTTCACTATTGAAGTGCCCGTCGAAAAAGTGCTGCCCAATTAGTTATCCATCTACTATAGCAGCCCATACATTCCAGGATCAACGATGCTGGTGATCTATTTGTCTCATGAGGTGTAGATTTTCCATTCTTGTGGAATGTTGCCTCGTCCGGGAAAAGAACTATGCTGAACATATTTGGATTTTCCGCTGCTTTGTCACTTGTCCAATTGCAAAAATTATTGCATAGTCTTGATGGCGAATCACCCAGTATATCTATATGTTTTATAGAATGGGTTTAATTCCAACTTCTTTGAACTCTTAAGATGATCCAATAAAATATTCCAAGTTTCCACTCATATTTCAATCGTAATGATAATTTGAAAAAATATTAACTGCCCACTAAAATTTCATTCTTCATGGACAATTTTCTTTCATTGTCAATGTAGCAGCTGAAGCACTGTTACTCGCTTTCAGCATGTAACATATCGTGAAATATTCATGAAAAACTTCAATGTTGTACCCGAATATTTTGAAGCTTTATATATTTTTACACCGAGCAGAAAAGAAATATTCCGTCATTCGTTCAATGAAAGTATATTTAGCTCATCCCTTTATGTTCAGTTTAAAACTACTAAATCTTTCATGTTCCATTAAAAGCCGCATTCGACAACTCTGTAAGTACTGGCTTTCATGATATAAAAGCAAGAAATGAGACTCTTCGAAACACACAAACACACTTTCATCGACTGTCCTGAACTTGTTTTACTGACAGGATATATAAACCTTTCCTTACTCCTTTCCGTTTATAAAATCTGAGGGATGTGTTTTGTTTTTCAGCTCAAGATTCTAAAAAGGTCTACATGGAGTTTGATGATCTATGGTTATTTAAAATCCTATTTAGTGACCTTTTTAGAGATGCATCATTTGAGCCGCCACCAGGAAAATTTTCCCTATACAGGGTGTTCCTTAAGTACGTTGACCTATGTCAGGTTATTTCTCATCTAAAATGGAAATATACATTCTGTCATAAAAGTACCAGGAATTGATTGTTTGAAAAATCTGCTTAAGATGATTGTCCGATTGTCGAAATGTTTGTTGTTGCTAAGTTGACTCAATTGTTTTCTATACTGACGCAATGTTTGAACGCGTTCTGTCTTTTACTTTCTTTACACTGTTCGATTCTTTAAATTCTCACACATGTGTTTTGCGATTTCTTCAATGGATAAAAATATCGAACAAAGAATTTGTCTCAAATTTTCTATTACAAATGAAATGTCGTGTGCCGAATCACTTGTTACAGAATGCTTATGGTGCATCGAGTTTTTCAAAAACAAGTTCATATGAGTAGTACAGTGCTTTCAACATCTTCAACTGAAGTTGTCATCGATAAAGTGAAGGAAATGGTAAATGGTAATTAAAAATCATCATTTTGAGAGAGATTGGCAATGAATTTTCTGTGTCTCACGAATCATTTTGAACGATTGGTTGGGCATGAAACGCTTTGAATCGCGTAAAGGTCGAAATGCAAACTACTCAACAAGCCTTGGAATGGCGACTTCTAACTGAACCGAATCCGAAAATACCACGGCAAAGTTAATCAAAATTCATGATAATGTTCGATTATCGCGGTGCAGTCAGAATTTCTTTCAGATGGTCAGACGGTAAATGAAGAATATTATCTGAGCGTTTTAGAGAACAAATTCATCAAAAAAGGCCAGATTTGTGAAAGGAAAACTCATGGAGATTTCACCACGATAATGAAGCATCTCATAAGGCTATCATTGTGAATAAATTTCTGACCAAAAACTCAACGAATACCACCATATTCACCTGATATGTCTCAAGTTTACATATGTAGACTCCTCGCGGAAAATATTTGTCTCATCAAATATTTACCGACAGGAGGTTTTATCCTGGAAACAGAGGCCCAGAGCACCATTTTCAACTGGATTATTTGGCTCGTTTTGTACCGTTGATGTGATTCACGGACCAGCGAAAGATGTTTCCCATATGTTGGAATTTTTAACGTTCTCACATCGTTTGTTATTGTTCGTATCTTTCTCGAATTCCGGTAGCGGGTTCACCGTCTCGGTTCATAGAAGGCGACCCTCGTACGTATGTACGAGATACCTCCTTTCTGAAATCGTTAGGGTACCCCGATGTAGCTTGTTAGGATGCTGAGAAGCGATATGCGGCACTGATGAGCTCGTAATAAGGACGAAACTGCTTAGATTGGAGGTACAAGAATAAGGTTCCATCGTCGGCACCGCTATTTGAAATATCAAAATAACGATCGATTTCTTTTTCATAACAAAGTCCCAATATCGAAAGTCATAGGTTTTTGAAATTATGGCGAAGCAATATAGTTTATTGTTTAATATCTTTTTCATTCGAATGAATGAAGTTTTTCTGAATCTTTTAGCTTTCAAGGAAAATGCATGTAACTTTATTTTCAAATACATATGCTTTTATATAGGGCAGTTATGATGAATTAGTGCAAAAATATACCATTTGCATTTCCTTGATGCATATGTGTGCACTTAACGTCGTGAAAATATGGGGTTGGTAATGCTCAATGTTTTATGTACGATTACTTATTTTATTTATTACTCTATTGTCATTTATTGCAGAATGTGTGCACCTGCAACAAATTCATCTACATAATACTTTATGCATTACATGGATACATTAATCATATTGCTCATAGACAACCTGAACATAACGTATATTTTCCTTACCGGTCCATATTAAACTCAATATTAAGTCATGCGAATGCAGGATTTCAAACAAGATTATATGTATCTCGGATGTATCTTGGATGCTTTCATTATAGAACTAGATGAATTGCCACTGGAAGAATACTTCGAAGAAATGACACTTCGTTCCAGTGAAGGTACACGTTTTCATCAGAAAGAATATTTCCCCAAAAATAGTCGTCTATTCGAAAATCCATAAAGTTTAACCGGTTGATCCAGAATCGTTGAAGATTTCACTGTACAGGGTGTTACATAATAGTATGTCGCAACTTGAGAGGGTAAATCTACGTGCAATTTTAAGAAAAAAAGTTCATATAAATATATGTTCGCAAAAGCTTCGTTACGGAGCTACAGGGTGTTGAAATTTCCGGAAAAAAAGTTTTGGTTTTTTTCTTCAAAACTCCTGCAGTCATCTTAGTTCAATATAGAAACTCTTTTGACACTTGTAATTTTTTCGTATCTCCGACCGTTCTTGAGCAAAAAATCATTAAACGATTTTATGCATTCGCTGAATTGAAAGCACTTCTAATTAAAAAAATGACTAGTAGGATTTGATTGTTTTCATTTATTTATTCATTTTGACAATTGCTAAAGTTGAACCAGTATCTGCTCGAATTGTTTATTAAATGAACGATTAGTTTTGAGACTTTTGAAGTTATTGCTGTAAGAAATAATGGCTAATTTTACTAATGCCGAATTGGCTGATATCCATTACATATACGATCTGGCTGACGGAAACACAAAAGAAGCTAGGCGATTATATCATGTGCGCTTTCCAAATCGAGTAACACCAGAAAAGCGAACATTTTCAAATATCCACAGAAGGTTGAGGTAAACTGGTACTTTTACTGCAAATAATCATTCAAAAGGTGCAACTCAAACTATGAGTACTCCAGATATTGAGGAAGCAGTTTTGAATTGTATTGATTTGAATCCTCATATGAGTACAACAAAAATTGGATATCAGTTGAATATTTCATATGTTCTAGTTTGGAGGATTCTCCACAATTTTTTATCGTACCCGTTTCATATTCAACGCGCCCAAACTCTACTTCCGCGAGATTTTCCTTCAAGACTGAATTTCTGCCGATGGTTCTTAGATAAAATCAGAAAATATGCTCATTTCGATAATGAAATAATGTTCACAGACGAAGCTAACTTTTCGAGAACTGCTATCACAAATGTTCACAATAATAATTATTGGGCTGAGGAAAACTCCCATTTGATTGAAGAATCTCATTATCAAGAACAATTCTCACTAAATGTCTGGGTCGGAATAATTGGAAGTTATTTGATTGAGCCATTTTTTTTTTGCCTAACAAACTAAACGGTCCCGCTCATCGGCAATTTCCTGAGGGGGAGTTACCTTTAACCTAACCTAACCTCTTGTGACACGATAAGAAATACCCCAGGAATATTTCAAAGAAGCACAGAGACCTATATTCTTGCAGGTGGAGGACACTTCCACCAATTCATTCAGATTTTAATTGTTCTTTTTTTAGTTTGATATTGAATAAGTAAAAGTTGAGTCTCAGAAGACGAGCTATCAAAATAAAAGCAAACTTTGGGCATACCTATCGAGTATTTCTATTATTTTTTTTCTATTTAGCGAATAACATACAATTCAAATTCAATAATTTTTCACTCAAAAACGGTTGGAGATACGAAAAAATTGCAAGTGTCAAAAAAGTTTCAAAATTGAACGAAGATGACGAAAATTGATTGTACGCTGATCAGTGGCGTACTGCAAAAAAGTTTGAAAACACATTGTAAATTTGACAAAAAATCTAGACATGGAGGCTGTAAAAAATAGCTTGCATTTCAAATTTGGGCTGAATATCTCAAAAACTGCAGGAGTTTTGAAGAAAAAAATCTAAACATAGGTCCGCAAAAGCTTCGTCAAGGAGCGACACGGTGTGAATTTTAACACCCAGTAGCTCCGTAACGAAGCTTTGCGGACTTATGTTTATATGAACTTCTTTTCTTGAAATTGCACATAGGTTTACCTCCTCAAGTTGTGACATATCATGTAACACCCTGTATTTTGGTTATGAAAACGAAGCAATGGCAGCGTTGTTGGACAGACCAGAATGTTCTGCTTTGGAGAAAGATCGGGAAAACCCAATTTTTTTATTAAGAAATAAAATTCGACTTAGTCATTTTTTAGGTGTTCGACCGATCCAGAACATTTGTGTTCCTGAATATAAAAAAAGTTCCTTTTTATCGAAGATTGTTCCTTTTTATCGAAATTTGTTCCTTTTTATCGAAGATTGTTCCTTTTTATCAAAGATTGTTCCTTCTTATCGAAATTTGTTCCTTTTTATCGAAGATTGTTCCTTTTTATCGAAGATTGTTCCTTTTTATCGAAGATTGTTCCTTTTTATAGAAGATTGTTCTTTTTTATCGAAGATTGTTCCTTCTTATCGAAATTTGTTCCTTTTTATCGAAGATTGTTCGTTTTTATCGAAGATTGTTCCTTTTTATCGAAGATTGTTCATTTTTATCGAAGATTTGTCGACGATATCAGTACCGCAGTTCTTAAAGACAGAGTGAACGAAATACTACGGTAAGCTACCGATTTTAGATGTATTACTCATAAGAGAGAATAGAAAAATAAAAACGAATTGGTATCATAAACCGACATTCTCAGAAAGATTTCTGAACTATCATTCTTAACATCCACTATCACAAAAGTTAAATATTATTGAGAATTTAAAATTCCGGGCTTCAAAATTATCACATCACAGTTTCTTTAATTATAACTTTCATAAAATTCGAGAGATCCTTATAAGAAATAATTGTCTTTCTACACTAATTGACCGAATTTTGAGTAGGACTGTAGATGATGATGAAGCGATAGAAACTATTGTGAATGATGATAACAAAAATCTTTCAAAATACCTTTTATTAATATTCTGTCCGCTAAAGTAAAAGAATCTTACAAGATGGTAATGAGAATAGTGTTGTAACCTTAAAATCTGATAACACAAATAAATGCTTCTTTCCAAACTCAAATCTAAATCCTAAAAGTCTTATGAGTGATAAATAGAATTCCGTGTGTTAACTGTGATGGTGTTTATATAGGCCAAAGAGGTCGTTACTTAAGTACCACGATCTCCGAACATCTGAGGAATATGATTAATATTCATAATCCGTCAAAACGAAAATCCAATAATACAGCCCTAGCAGAACATGCATTTGAAAATCTACATACTTGCAATTTCAATGAGGTTAAAATACTGGGTAGACAAAATGTATTAAAGAAAAGATTATAGCTTGAGATGATTGAAATCAGAAAAGAGAGTAATTCGCTTAATAAGAGATCCGATATAGAACATCTAAATACTTCATATTTCAATTTTATTAGTAAAATCAAAATGAAAACGCATAGAGTATTATAAGTTTTTAAATCAATTGGTGTCCTTCAGAAAATATGTGTTTTTGTTGTTGTTGATAATCTCTGCCTAATATTCAGTTGATATCATGCACTCGCCCCGTCCTGTAGCAATGAAATGTAGCGTTCGTTCGTTGAAATATTTATTTGTAATGTTGACACGGAAAACTAAACGATTATGTAGTTAACTCACAACTCTGACATTCTTTCATGCAACCCATAAATACTGTAGTTTTCAATTTCAACCTTCAAAAATTTTTATTTATACATTAATGGTTGCATGTGTCATTTCTGTTCTTCTGTCCTAAAATAGTTCTATATATTTTTCTCATTTTAACTTATAATATTTTATCTATACATTAGTTGTGTGTCTGTGGCTTTATTACACTCAGTTCTTATTGATTTTAGCTTAACTTTTTTTAAATAATTTCTTAAATTTCGAAAGATCTGTATAATATGTACCTTGATATATATGTATGTATATATTTTTCTTCTGTTCTTCTAGAGCTCTGAAGAATATTTAAAATATAAATCGAAACTGTTGTCCTTTTAATCAAACTAGTTTTCTTTTTCAATTGGATCTTCAAACCATCAATAATGAAATAATATAATTTATGGTCGTCAACTTGAACTGAATAAAAAAAGGTTTAATGCATATTCCTCAATTACTTTATTGTATAATAGAAAATCATAAAATAATTATGAAGCTTACTTACTTTGGTTCCTCTCTAATAAAATCAGCAATTATTTTTACAAATACAGTAGTCCCAACATAAGCAAATTACTATACGATGCCAAACAGAAAACTAATCAATTTAAACAGTCTAGAATATACAGAATTGAATGCAATGAATTCCCAACAGCTTACGTAGGACAAACAGGTCGAAACTTGCATATATCGAATCTGAAAATTACATAATTACATTTGATAATATGAGAATTCTCCATAAATGCAATGGATGAACAGTAAAGACAATGAATCTATTGGAAATCATAAAAATGCCAAATTCACCACCTACAATAGTCATATATAATTGAATCACTTTCCACCAGTGAATATTCAAAATAGCTGTGTTTAGCACACTTGAAATTGACGTTTCTGTTGAAACTGATCGAAGGTATTGAAAATAAACATTGGAAAGTCAGACAAAAGTGTTTAATTTCATTTATATAGTTCGTTTTATTATAACGCACTGTATATTAAATTCTTATACCAAATGATATTTAACATAAACAATATTTGTATAAACTCTCACATGATTGAACATTCACCTGAATTGAACAACACTCAAAAAATTAATTTCGCTTTTAATCTGTTTCTTTTCTGGATATACTCTTTCATTGATAGTTGAGCTTTCCAAGAATATCCCGGGAACATCTGTTGCTAACTCAGGTCTCAGTTACAAGAGGAAAGGACGCGTTAATAGCATATGAAAGATTTAGTAGTTTTAAAATGGAAAAAGCAGCAGAAGGCATCGCTTTAATACCTCCATAAACCTAGAGCGAAATCCTAAATAATAAACGACACGTAGCGTACGACTTCAACCACAAAATTCAGGCACGTATCTACGAGTAGGTGAAATATTCAGTCGTAACTCTGCTACTGTGTGACATTCTTATTATATCATAAAATCAATATGATAGAAAAAGTTCAGTGATTCAGAAAAGCTGATCATTTGATTTTAGTATTTCATATCATATCAAAAAGTCCAATTGACGAGCCTTTTACGTGATAGAAATCAATTTTCAAGAATACAAGTAATCGATGATTTCTACTAAAATATATTATTAAATGCTCGACGCGTTTCGATACACAGTATCTTTATCAAGAGCGAATGAATACCACAAATATATCTTACTAACAAATTTTTATATATACTAAAGAGGCAATCCACTCATAGCTATTCGTACTTGAACTAATGTTTAGAGAATAAATTTAATAAGGGTGAGTTATTTATGTCTACCTAATTATTAAGAATTTCCGGTGAATACCTAAATCTGTTAATTTCAAGTACTTCCAGAAGGTTGAGTTTAACACCTCTATTCTCAGAATGTAGGATTTTAATATCTGAATTGAAAGAGTGACCATTTCCTATTATGATTTGAATAATTTGAATCGGTTTTTCCATTGATGAAACTGCGTTTATGTTCAGAGATTCTAAGATTAAAATTTCTTCCTGTTCTACTTATATAAAAACAATTGCAACCTGCACAATCCAATCTATAAACACTTGATTTATTTTCTTTATTAATTGGAGATTTATAATTCCTGATAAATGAACCTAAATTTGTTGATGTTTTGAACGCTATATTTAAATTTGAATTTTCAAGAAGGGATTTCACATTATGGCTAATATCGCGTATATATGTTAAACTATTGAATTTCTTGTCTTGGTGTTCACCGATTGGATATATATGTTGTAAAGTTTATTTTTGTTTTTCTTATGTAATATGCTGCTAACTAAATTTGCATCATAACCATTATTCATTGCGATCTGTTTTATCAAATTCAATTCTTTGAAATAATTATCATTAGACATCGGTGTGTTCAAGAGTCTATGTATATAGCTATTAAATGCTGCAACTTTATGTTGGTAAGGATGTGCCGATGTATAATGAATTGTGATATCTGTATAAGAAGGCTTATGATGAATTGAAAACTGGTGTTTATTATTTGATCTTGCTATTGTTAGGTCTAGGAAATTGATCGAATTTTTCTGTTCTATTTCAGAAGTGAATTTTATTTTTGGGTGCAGTTTGTTGATGAAATTTTCGAATACAGTGAACTGTGGAAATGTTGTCCATGAAGATTTCTGCGAAAAGAGGGCTTAAGGGGTTTCCCATTATAAGTCCCTCATCACTTTTATAAAACGATCGTTAAATAAAAAATAATTTTGAGATATGCAAACATCTAGGAACGCCATAACGTCGTATTTAATTCGTGGATTCGTCATATTTTGTGTTAACAAATTATTGGTAATATTATACGGATCTTTCGGTGGAATACTTGGAAACAAATTCTTGACATCAAAAGAGACTAACGTTGCATTACTTGAAATGACAATATTTTCTATTTTTCTTATCAAATCATTAGAATTACGAATAGAAAAAGACGGTTTGAACTTACAAAATTTTTCCTGAATAACTTTTAAAAATTTGGAAATCTTGAATGCTGGGGCATGTGTGAAAGATACCACTGGTCTCATTGGATAACCATTTTCGTGCAATTTAACTAACGAATAAAGTTGAGATGGTAAAGGATTCGGTAAGATAAGTTTAAATTTTTTTTCTTCTATCTTCTTATCCTACTCAACTTTATTCTTTAGTTTTCGAAAATAGTTATCCAATAAGATCAGTGCCCCAGCATTCAAGATTTCTAAATTTTAATACATATTCTCGAAAAATTTTGAGACTAGTCTATGGAGAAAGTGCCCAGGTTTTTCGGTGGTTTGAGACATTTTCAAAAGAAAGAGAGTCGATTAAAGCTTAAGGCCTTCAAGTGCAAACACCGATGGAAATGTCAACAGAGTCCGGGATATTATGCGTTCATTTCGACGGTTGACAGTTCGAAAATAAGTCTTTCGTGTGCGACCAAACATCAAAAACAACTGGGTGTTGCATCACGACAGTGCGTCTTGTCGTCACTGCAATCTCAATAATGGAGTTTTTAGACAGTAAAAACATTACTTACCCACCCGCGCCAATGAGTAGACAAAAAGTGCGTTGCGGACTATGTGACTGGAAAAAACATCGAAAAACCAGAAATTTTTGCGTAAAATGCAATTTACCCATTCGCGGAGAACACAAGAAACATATTTGTTCAAATTGTTATAAATAAATACGATATTTAAATTTAATTTTTGTAATAACTTGTGTTTAGGAAAAACCAATAAATATTAGTAAATTATTTACTAGTATCTAGTATTATCATATTATCCCTATAATAAAGCAGTTGTTACTTTTATTAGGTATTTCTGAAAAATTCTACAATATAATAAAGGGTCCAGCGCACCCGGTAGCGAGTATGAGTGTTATACAGGGATATCCACCGGGACCGTCCGTTAAAAACTTTTTGAGTTTCAATTACTATATCAAGCTGAAATTTTATACGCGGTCATAACTAGCGATTTCCAATTGAAGTTATTATACATCTAGAACCGACATTTGAGCAAGGCATAAAATATCCAAGTTGTTGGCACTTATCTGTCAAAACTTTTGACATATTTGATTATTTCTGTTATGAACTCGATATTTGAGGAACATTTAAAAAAATTGTAGCTCGTAGATCTTTTGCACTACAGACACAATTTTTGCTTGGGTAGATGGAAGAAGGATCAAGGAATTTTTAAGCAGTCTACACATGTCAAATGTTTATTGCGTTGTTTTGTATGATTTTTTCAATTTGGCCTTTTTCAAACAGCAATAGCTCAATTTTTTCAAATGGCACGTGCCAATTTTTATATCGCCATTAGATGAAGCGTCGAATTTCAGATGGAATTGTATCAGCATGTACTATACCCACCTCTTATAGTTTTGAAATATTTAAATCAAGTAGCTGAACTGGCTACGCTCACCAGACAGGTGCCTTAAATTAATGTACTTGTCACTTGATATTTCAACAAGAATTAATGGTAATTTGAAGTGAAAATTTTTGAGAAACACCAGATTGATAATAAAATGGCTGATTATTCAAACGAGGATATGTTTAATCCCTTTTTAATTCATGGCGAATGTCAAAAAGTGGTGGATAGAACTTGCAGGCAATTCAATAACCAATTTCCAAATTTGGCGCTATGAGTAAAACAAAATTTCGAAGGATTAGAAGCAATTTTCTGCAATTTGGAGGAACAAAATACATAGAAACTAGAAGAAAACCAATTCTCGAGGACGACGACAATCAAATCAATATGCTAGCGTATTTTCGTGCCAATCCACATGCGTCCATTAAGTCAGCATCAATGGATATTGGATTGAGTTATACTTCCATTCAAAGGATCCTTAAGAAACATAACATGCACCCGTATTCTTTTATCAGACTACAAAAATTGAAACCAACTGACCTTCCCAAGCGGCTAAATTTCTGTGAAAATTTATTAATTCGGCTTCAAGAAGATGAGACAATTCTGCAAAAAATCATATGGTCTGATGAAGCCAAGTTCAATGAAAGTGGAATAACCAACATGATAAATCGACATTTTTGGGCTACAGAAAATCACATTTCATTGAGGTTATTGATTTCCAAAATAAATTCAGCGTGAACGTTTTTGCAATTTTAATGAATGATTTGTTGGCTTATCACATTCATGAGGAAAATCTTAATGGACAAAGATACCTGAAAATTTTGAGAGGAACATTAGCAAATTTTTTAGATGGATTACCCCTTAACATTCTGAGGGATTGCTATTACCAAATGGATGGTGCACCAGCACATAAAACACGAGCTGTAGATTGGCAGCTAACAGAAATGTTCGAGGATAGATGGTGGGGTAATCAAGGACCAAATTTATGGCCTCCGCGTTCTTCGGACCTGACGCCCCTTGATTTTTATTTATGGGACAAACTCAAGAGTGAAGTGTATCTTATTCCTGTGAGAAGTAAAGAAGAGTTACTAGAGCGCATTCATAATGATTTTCGTAATATTGATCCTGAGGAAACTAGGAGGGCAACTCATCATGTTCGTGTACGAGCTGTCAAGTGTATCGAGCAAAATGGGGCCCATATTGAACATTTATTCAGATCGTAAATTAGTTTTCTTCTATGATGTTTGCTATCATTTATTCGTATTAATGTAATTATCTTCGATGATTGGTTTTCGCTTAGTTCCTACAGTTTTTATTTATCCGAATTGTAGAAAATTGCCTCTAATGCTTTGAAATTTTATTTTACTCATAGACGGTAAATTTGGAAATTGGTTATTAAATTGCCTGCAATTTCTACTCACTATGACATTCTAAAATGAATTAAAAAAAGATTTAATATATTTTCGTTTGAATAACCAGTGGTTTTATTCCAAATGTGTTGTTTTTTTTTGGATATTTTCAATCTGAAATAACGACAATTCTTGTTGAAATATCAAATTCGAATGAACGAAGTGACAAGTACATTAATTTTAGGCACCTGTCAGGTGAGCGTAGCCAGTTCAGCTACTTGTTTCAAATATTTCAAAGCATTCTCTGTTAGTTCTTGCAAAATCATCAAAATTCAATATTTTCCCAAATTATTATATTATAAGAGATAAGTTTAGTACATGCTTATACAATTCCATCTGAAATTTGACGCATCATCTGATGGCGATATAAAAATTGGCACGTGCAATTTGAAAAATTGAGTTATTGCTTTGTGAAAAAGGCCAAATTGAAAAAATCATACAAAACAACGCAATAAACATTTGACATGTGTAGACTGCTTAAAAAATTCCTTGATCCTTCTTCTATCCACCCAAGCAAAAATTGTGTCTGTAGTGCAAAAGATCTACGTGCTACAATTTTTTTAAATGTTCCTCAAAAATAGAATTTATAACAAAAATAATTAAATATGTCAAAAGTTTTGACAGATAAGTGCCAAGGTATTTTATGCCTTGCTCAAATGTCGGTTCTAGATGTATAATTAAAAAGGTAGATTGCCATTTGATATAACAAAGTGATGACCCACTTCCGGTATAACCGGAAATGGTATCACTTCGAAAATATTTCACTCCAATTGGAAATCGCTGGTTATGGCCGCGTATAAAATTTCAGCTTGATATTGTAATTGGAACATTTTAATGGGCGGTCCCGGTGGATATCCCTGTATATTAAGGCGCGAGTTCCTAAGGGTTAAGACATCCGAACTGTGATAACCGACCAGCTGAAGGCTATTCTAGTATCCATCTAAGTTCCAGCGACGCTATAATGATTGGAAGGACCACCTCCTGCAATCAGTCACATTACTTTATTTACACACCTCGTATAGTGGTTGAAAATTGAACTCCCCTACTTCATGCAAATGTATTTCGAATGCAATGGAATTAATATTAAAATTTATTTCCAGAATAATAATGATAATAATTTCAATAATGCATAAAAAATGCTACCCATAGAAATTGTGAATGATGAAGCAGCAGCTGTGGTATTGGGACATGTCCTACTCATGCGAAACATGCAATCTGTTCAATAAATTAATTCATGAATTAAATGATAATGATTTCGAGTTTCGTGAATTTTGGCCGAACATCAACAATAACTCGCATTTTTGTATAGCGTTAACTTTTCTGATTAATGTACTTTTTCACTTCATGGAGAGGTTATTTGTCATAAATGTAAAATTTGTAACGATACAGATCCTCATGTACCAACACCCAATATATGGAAAAGTTAAATGTTTGGTTAGGTATTTTGGGAGACTACTTAATTGGAACAATGTCTATTCCTGGCAATTCAAACGGTGATATTTATCTTTATATGTTAGAAAATACAATTGATCCATTGATAACAAAAAATCATAAATCGATCCCTTTCTACTTGAGCAACAATTTTATTTTCATGAAGATGAAGCTTCTCTCCGCCACATCAATTTGCCAATAGCTCAACCTGCAATATCCTGGTAGTTTGATTGGAAAAGGGTGACCTACCCGATCTCCCGACCTGAAACCTCCAAACTTCCTCTTGTGGCTACTCAGCCAGAGAATTTGGACGATCTACGCCAGCGAATTGTAGATGAGTGTCGTCAAATATCTCCAAATATGCTGAACAATGTTGGAGAGGTTTTCAGTCAAAATTGTATTGTTGTATGGAAACAAATGGAAGACAAATTTGACATTTGATTTGAAATCATTGGATTTTCTTCAAGTTTTTGTAGTTCATAAAAATGGCTTCAAAAAACATTACTTTACTTGTCTCAAACCTCAAGGTGAGAAAATTTGCGGATTAGCCCAAGCAGCCAATAACTACTCGAAAAGTTTTCCTTCAGAACAAAAATTGGTTTTCAATTTTTTCGATAATCTTGATAATACCCAAAATATTTGAGGTATTTCGTTTAAAATAATTGAATTCTTTATTGCGGGAAGATTCGAAAAAATTACTTTTCCTATACGCCGTTGTGAAGAAGCTTCGGAGAGCTTTCAAATGTGTTGATCGACACCTCCGCTCTATTCAATTTTAACCTGCTCCTACTTGTTTCCCCCTTTCAAATGTCTATAGGAGTGAATAGACTGATTTATTGTTCTAGTTATAGAAATATACTCAATTCTGATAGTGTCATATGAAGGACTAAACCAAGTTAGTTTGGAATTGTTTGTTTTACTTTCCGGTATACATTTGAAGTATAAGTTTATTCAATTTTTTATCAATTTAGGTTTCCAATTTCTTTCAAATACTAACATTTGAGTGCTGAAACACATCATAATTCAGCCCTGAACTGTCCATTGCTGAACATAGGCCTCCCTAAGGCATTTCCATCTTTCTCTATTCTGTGAAATTGGTGTGGATTCTTTTCAGGTTATCGGTTCATCTGGTTGGAGGTCGGCCTCGGCTTCGCTGCTCTTGATCGTCAGTCCAGAATTTTCCTCGTCCACCTTCCGTCGTTCGATCTTTCAATATGTCCTGCCCACTTCAACTTAGCTCCTGTCACTCTCTCCAAAACATCATCCACACCTGTCCTTCTGCGAATCTCCTCGTTTCGAATTCTGTCTCTTAGACTTATTCCCAGCATTGATCGTTCCATCCTGCATTGTGTTTTTTGTAGTTTTCGTCCCGATGGTTTGATCAGGGTTAATTAGTAATTAATATATAAATTAGGGTGCATCTGATCGATGGAGCACCAGCAATGACTGGAAACAAAAACGGTTTTGTGGCATTGTGTCGAGCTCATGAAGATTTTTTCCATTCCATTGCATTATACATCAACAAGTTTTGTGTTCAAAAGTCTTAAACACGAAGAAAATTATGGGCATTGCAACAAAATTTGTGAATTCCATCCGTGCAAGTAGCTTGCAACGGCGGCTCTTTAAGTTGTAGTTGGAAGATAGGGTGTCAGCTAGAACACACTGGTTTAGTTCTTCACACGGACGTCAGGCGGTTGAGTCGCAGAAAATTCCCAGAAAGGTTTCAAGAATTTTTGCCCGACATCTAGAGTTCTAGACGAAAGAGGTGATGACACTTATATGTTGAAAAACGAAAAATGGCTGACTGATTTGGAGTTTTTGACTGACATCACAATGCACTTTAACACCATCAATTTGGAGCTTCAAGATAAAGGAAAAACTATTATTGAGATGATTAGCGCAGTAAAAGCATTCAAAAGTAAATTGCATCTTATGATGATCAACTGAAAAGAAAGGATTTGAAACTTTTTCCGTCTTCGAAAGCAAGGATTCCTCAGTTGAATTATGATACATACTAGTGAGCCCATTAAGATTGCCTTTTATATCTAAATAGCCAATATACTAAACGCGTAATATACTGAACGCCTTTTATATCCAACTCTATCTATACTAACGCCTTATTATTTTCACTTCATTATACATATATTTACTCAATAGTTCTTTATGTTACATGGAAATCTCTCATGTATTACCTCAGTCATCCTTAGGGTAACGCAGCGTCCAGTATTGTTTTATGAATATCATCAATCACACAAATTTCAACACTATCACTACTATCCAATTTCAAGGGATACATTAAATTTGAAAATCTCAACTTTCGCCAATTGAGCTAGCATAAGATGAAATTAAAAACATTTCAACATCGATTCAAAAAACGAATTGTTCAATCACCCTTTAGGCATAGAAATTAAATCATCAACAACTCTAATATTAATTCACAATATTCCAAATTTCTAGTTCCAAAAGCATTAAATATTTGCTTCAGAAAGATCAATATAAGCAAATCTATAGTTTCAAATTTTTAATTTTTACTCAATAGTTCTGATTCGTATTAGATCAGATAAGAATCCAATAAGATTCATGAATTATAATAAACAACAAATATGAGCTTGAAACAGCAAGATGGAAAAGTTACTTCTCAAGTATATTAATGAAATAGAAAATGAAAGTTCTTCTCAAATCAAAATTTGAGTGTTCACTACTAAACACAGGAATTTCACATTATGTGATTGCTCTATATGTAACTATTTTGTATAAATTCAAATTGACCAAAATTCACACAATTTGCTTACCAGAAAGAACAAACATCTTCTGAATTTAAGTGATCTTATGGAAAGCAGAAATGATATCCACAAATTTGTAAATTACATTATGGACCCTCATATACAATACAATGATAGTAACTATATATCAGTTTCACTGTTTCTTGTAACTGTCAATTTTCTAGATCCTTAACTGTCGACTTGGCAGTTGGTTTCGAGCAGTCAGATTCTTATAAACTTGCTCTCTAATAATTGAAATTTCTATTCTTCAATATTACTTCTCTTCAATTCATTTTCTTGTGAATCTTCATAATATACTATGAAATGGAAATGAAAGGAAAAAATTGCATTAAAACAACTTCATATTTCCATATTACGTGATAAGCATACTCATTTTATACAATTATATGAAATACGTATAGTACAACTACCCATTACAAAATTGTCAAATTGCTTAGCATTCTCCAAGTAGTAGTTGAATTTTTTCCAAAATATGAGTCGCATAAGTAGCAGCATGTTTCCTGTGACTCATAAATCTTGGTTGAAAGTTGTAGTTGTACAAAATGAAACTTCATATGCTACTTCTACATTTTTGAACATTATATTTCCCACTATCCGACACCTATAACAGAGAAACTTTCAACTTCAAATCAATGAGGAACTCCTGTCATTCATTCAGCAACCTTGATAAAATTTCCTGAGAAACAGTAACTGTGAGTTATGAATGGAAGGAACTCACAATAATTACCTTTTGTGCAAATTTGAGATCTTATTTTCTTTGGTTCAAACTTGAACATTGTCAAACACATTGAATCTCATTAACTTTTACATTGGAATAATTGTAGAGTAGAAACTTACTTCCACTTGAATAAACTGAAACGAAAATTCAATTTGAAATGGCACGGTCATATTGATATCCAGCTTGAAATATTTTAACACACATATAGCCTTAAGTGGATAGCTTTCAATATTCATATGATACATACTCTAAATGACCTAACGAAAACTTTATTGAATTCCTTCCAGAAAAAATATTATTATATAAAAGAGCTCAATACCTATTAATAGCAACTCGAAGGATATCTCCCATCATTTTGTAAGATCCTCCAATTGATTCGTTAAAAAATCCTAGTAATTCCAGGACATTTTTCAATGCATAGAGGTTGAAATAACCTTGAAAGAAAAATGAAATATGTGAATTCTGAGTACATTTCTTGAGCATGCCTAAAAAAATATACATTAAATTACATGAATAAACCTCAAATTACATTCACTTAACTTTCAAACATTATTGTAAGTCTCCTTCGAGGCTTTTTCGTCGTCCAGGTTTCGTAGCGATCGAAGGCGATAGAAATATTTTGCATAGCTGCAAAAGTCCATAGAAATTATCCCCTCCATCCCGGAAATTTCAGAGACGTATTTTATTTTCGCTTTTTCGGAACTTTTTCCTATTTCCTATTTTTCCGATCGACCTATCCGATCGCCCCTCCAAAAGATCCGAGTTATCGATTCCGAAGAAATCTCGTCGTTTCGACGTTCCGTTCGCCCGGGGCGACGTTTCGGCGAAATTTTTCGAAAAATCGTCGCGCCTCCGTCGTTCGAGCTAGGGACTCCGAATTTTGCTCGTATTCTTCCTCAGACGTTTCTCTACCGGAAAAATATTATTCGCGGGGGCCTATGGACCCCGCTTTTTCGCGCCGACACTTTCCTCCCGCCCGGTTCAAACTCCAACCGTCCCCTCCACTTTCCTCGAAATAAGGCTTACTGCTTTAGTATTATAGATAGAATATGGATGAGGCTGAATTATCAGATATTTTGGGAAAATTCGAAATGCGATTAATGATTACAGTAAATTAGCAAATATAGCATCATTTATGAGTTATCCTTTTTCATCCAAAAACATTGATGAATTGGCTACTGAAATAGCAAGTCAGTTTAATATGAACTCATGTTCTGTTGAAAATGAGTTGGTGCAGCTTATATTAGATATACATCTCAAAGCTACAGCATCTGATACAAACTTCTGGTGTTTTATATCTGAAGATAAATATCCGAATCAAAGGCTAATCGACCTTAAACTGACAGCAATGTTTGGTTAGTTGTGCGAGTCTGCATTTTATGAAATGAAGATAATTAGGTCATAATATCTTAATCGACTAACAGACGATCATATGTCATCATGCTTGCGATTAGCACTCAGTGGTTATGTACCATCTTATGAAAAGTATGCTGAGGACATGCAGTGCCACGCTTCAACATCCAAAGTCACTTCTTAGTTAAGTTTAGCAACATATGTAACTCTGTTGTTTTGTAACAACCAATAAACTCACAATGTTGAATAACTATGAGTTTTTTCATTTATATTATAAAGAAGAACCTAACTAAACCTAACCCAAACCTTGACTAAAATAATGTATATTGTGCGGAAAGCTAATATCTATATATGCTACGGTACACCCTACCTAGGTAGGTAGATAGGGTGTATCGTGTATGTACGACAACCCTGCATCACACATCTTGTAGCCTCTCAGAGTCGATCGTAAATAGTCTAAAAATATTGAGGTAGATCGCCAGCAGTTCAAGTTTGAGCACCCTGGAATAGGAAATGGGTGAATACTGGAAATAATAAACAGTTCATGTGTGTAAATTTGATAATCTTAAGAGGTTGGGTGTAGTCAGAGATATGAGAAAAAGACAACATTTTTTTGCCAGTAAATTATTTTATTCTATAAAAGTAAAAACATAGCATCATCAAATAAGGTTTCGACTTGACTCCACATTAATTTCAGAAAAAAAAATGATAATTTTAAAGGGAATGGCTGTTTATGTTGATCCAGTTCAGAGATGAGACGGGTACCCGGTTTGGATCCGGTATCCGGCGGATCCGGCAGTTTTTCAGGATTCTACCGGGTATCCGGCACGGCGGTGTAATTTGGTCGAGGCTAAAATTAAAAAACAAGTTATTTCACAATCAGACATTAAGTGCCAATAAATGAGATATTATACGTTAAGTTTTATTATAACATAGTAGAAAGAAATATTAATATTCAAAATTCAGAAGAGGAAGGTTATGGTGGAGAAATTCAAGCTTTTCAGCACGTTTTGGGTTGAGTCTATTGTCTTTTTCTCATAGATATTACCTGCCTCCGAGAAGAGGCGCTCATTATATATTGAGCTGGCGGGAGTGGTCAAGTATTTAATTACGGACTTTTCGAAATAGGGTAGTGACCCGTATTGTCAGCCAACACTTATAGGGATTTATATCCCTACGAACCCTTGTTGAGCTCAGATAGTGGTTTATTTCGGCAATCAATTTCTACTGACTCTTAAGCCGCTTCTTCGAATCAGACCCAAAACAGATAATGTGATTCACAATCCAATCTCGACCTTTTTCTGCTGGTTCTGTAATTGCAGCCGCCTCAAAATCCTCAGATTCCTCAATGCCCATCGATAATTGTAGCGCTTCCCTTAGAGTGGCCTTTCGTGCATTCTCAGTTTTATATGAATTTTAAAAGTTGATAGTAAATAAGAAAGGTTCTGTGCATCGATATAGGGTCAAAACGAACGTTCAAATTATCTTGCAGAGACTGTCTCAGATCGTCAACTTGTGGAGTATGTTGTTTTAGCTGTTCTTTCTGTGAATATCTCGACATTGTCGTGACATGCGGAATGACATCAGGTATCGAGTAGTAAACTTCGTAACTTCTTCAAAAAGTTTCAGAAGCATGATCAACTGCTCCGCGATATCTCACTGCTCACTTGATAAATTTTCGAATGTCAAAGATTTACTTCTAGATTTTGAAACATAGACTGAAATGACCGTCTTTGTTCAATCAGGCGCTCTAGGAGGTAATGTGTTGAGTTTCACTTGGTCTGAACGTGCAACTTATGCAGTGGCAGGTTTGAATTTCATGAAGTTTGATATAACCTGAATGGTTAAAATGTGTCACTATTCTTCGAGCTGTAAGTGTTTCCGCTACTGATGACTGGGCTTTCATTGCATCAGTTATTACTAATTGAAGAGTGTGTATGAAACACCGTGCAGAAGGAAAGTCAGCATCTCTCACACCTTTCGACAAGTTGGCGGCTTTGTCATGAACAACAGCGCAAACTTTTGTTGCATCAATATCCCAATGCAGTTATGCATTCGTGTAGTGTCATCATTATGTTTATTGCAGTATGGGATTCTGGGAAATATTTTATGATGAGACCTACATGATTTAACGCAAAATCCTGTGATAACCAATGCCCATTGCAGCTTATAAAGACGAGATTGTTAACTGAACTCGTCGACAAGTCTGTAGTAATTGCGATGTGTTCAGCAGTTTGCAAGCTAAACCTTATCTTAGTAACAACTTTTTCATAAATTTCCGGAATTATTTTAACGCCAAAATAATTTCTGCAAGATATTTCATACTGTGACAAAATATTATTAATTCAACGCTGAAACCCCAAGTGATTTTCAACAATCGAAATAGGCTCATTATCGACGGCTATCATTTCACGAATATCGTTTTGCTCGAGCATCATTTATACCCCAAAGTTTTCTCTTTTCTAGTACTTCTTCCAAAAACAGTAGCTTTGTATCATGACGTATTTGTGAATTTTGAGATATGTTTAACTCAGAGCCTGATTCAGATTGAAGAGTCTTACTTACAGAACCATAAAGCTGTTCTACCTCATGCTTGAATTGCAAATGCTTTTTAAGAGATGATGTTCCAGCCTTTCTTCTGCTCCTCCACGAGACACAAAACAAACTTCACTTTGCACTTTTCTCATCTACGGTAAAATAGGTCCAAACTGCTGACTTTTTCGAAGATTTTGCCATGGTTAGTTCTCACTAAAGTTAAATAACACTTTGTTAACATCCAGTCGAATAACACAAGTTTTGAGGTTATATTATACACAAAGTAATAATTCCAAGCGCGTAAACAAATAGTGACAAAATGATAGCATGTAGGTAGGTACTTTCCCCTTCCCTTGCTAACCAGGCAAGCGGCTAACAGCGCGAAACGCCTGCACAAGCTACAGCAGGGCCACAACAGTTTACGGAATGCATGATTTTCATTGCCGGATAATTTTTTTGGGTACCCTGCTACTAGAAGGGGTGACACGGAGGAATATAGCGGCCACAATGGGGATATCACAGGGGTGATTTCAAAAACCTACGCCCGATACGTGGAGCTACAATCTCTGCAAAATGGGCCTAGAAGAAGTCGTAGGAAGTTCACTCCTTAAGAACAAGACCGCTTTTCGTGCCAAATTGCAAAAAGAGACTATAGTGTGTCACACCCTTACTCCAAAGGCAGTTTCTGGAAGCAACAGGCATCAGTGTATCAGTCGAAACGATACGTCAAAGACTTTGTGCAAGAGGTTTATACAGCAAAAGGGCCTTAAGAGTTCCAGAGCTAACCAGACAAAAAAAATGAACAGACTTAATTGGTGTATCGAGCACCAAAATTGGAATATTGAGAATTGGCGAAATGTTCTTTTTTCGGATGAGACCAGAATTGGTATTCGATCAGATAACTGCCGGATTCGGGTTTTAAGGGGTCGTGGAAGACAAGCTAGACAAATTCCGACATACCAAGGGAGCAGTGTGATGTTTTGGGAGGCATTATGCTGGGAGGCAAAACGGCTACAATTTACGTGGACCTAGCGCCGGAGCACATAGTGAGACTCTGGTGAGGTGCCCACGGTGAGAATTTCACTCTTATGCAAGATAATGCTCCTCCGTATACCAACAACCTCGCGCGACATTATCTTGAAACAGAGGAATTCACTTGGACTGACCAGCTTGCTCTCAAGAACTAAATCCTATTGAACATTTATGGGATAATCTTGAAAGTAAAATTAAATCGCGCCAGGATGTTCCAAGAACCCCACAACAGCTCATCTAAGCTGCCACAGAAGAGTGGCAGAATATCACCCCAAAGGAGGTCGAAAACCTAATCCAAAGCATGCTTGAACTGATTCAGGCTTGTATCAGGGCAAGAGGAGGTAATACAAGCCACTGAGGTCCAGAAAGAAATACCTACTCTATGAGAAAACAACTTCCAATTTTTTTTACTACATGCGGAAAGAGTCTCTTATTTAGTTTAATTTGTTTCTTTCTCAAAATAAACCTTAATTTAGTTCTTTTTTCTATAGAAATATCTTAAAAGGATCAATTCTAACAATCCTTCGAAATTTCCAAAATACCTGAGGTAATATTCTAAATATCGGATGATTCCATATAAATTTGGCAGGTTTTTCATGGAGGTTGTATCAATCAAGAATTGTTAAGTAATGTAATTGGAATCCTCAGTTAGCAACCTGATATTCAACAGGTCCCATTTATTATGATCGAACGGTTATAGTACCTTCAATGTTTCAATGTAATCTTCAGTCAATTTTTATTATCTTTTACAGAATAATTCATTATATTCGTGTAGAAATTATTTTGCCTTGATTCGTCCCTGCTTTAACCTCGCTTCCCTATTCCTGAGATCCAAATATTAAACTGGGGTGAAGTGTTCGTTCTATAAAGAACATATTACATCATGAAATGTAATGGCGGGGTTCTAGTTGAAGCGGAATTATGATGAATTCCTGGGAAACTATTTGACGAAGATTGTTGTAAAACTTTGACAAGAATATTCTTGCCGTTATTTGATATTTATTTGGTTGTTTTCCATGAAAGCATTTAAGCTTTTTTAGATGGAACATAATAGGATAAGATACGATGACAAGGTGTAAGGTTGGCTGCTTATTCTTGTTCTCTTTTCGGATATGTCCGGATATATGTCAACAAAATACGATGTTTTTATAGGCCACATGTTCTAGCTCATGAGAAATAAAATAAGAGAAATAAATTGAAATTTTGCGAGGATCCCCCACAGCTGTTGATCAATTTTTGCGAGTTACCTTTGTTCTTCTTAAAAATTTAAATTTTCGGTTATAATGCAGAGCCAATCACGAAATTGGACCCCGGCAGAATGTGTTGATGCAGTTTTTTTTGATGTCCTAGATTGCACTTACACAAAAATAGAATATCCAATTCAACTGTTTCCAGATTGATCAGAAGGTACAGTCACGATAGAAGATCTCGGCAAGATGATCCCGATCAACAATGACGATTCATGACCGTTATCTAAGAATTTCCTTGTTGGGACAACGGTTCGTTACTGCTAGACACCTTCGTGATAGCCCCGACAAAACAGTAGAGTGCATATTAGCACTGAGATGATACGACAACGTCTTAGGAAACTTAGACGCCTAGTTTCGTAGCTCGAAGCGCAGCTTTAACCACAGCACATCGATAAGCTTGAATGAATTTTACCAGCTGACTGGGAGGAAGTTTTCTCTACAAATGAGTCGAGGTTCTGGATTATCCATTACAATCGACGTTCTTAGGGTACAGACGTCGAAATGAGAGATATCTCCAATGCAACTATTAAAACCGGAAGATTGAGGTGTTAAGTTTTCGTTGGACCACCCCGTATATTAAAATTAATTGATAATAATCATGAATAATTATATTGCCACATGCGAGATGGTGATATAAAGAAAGATAAAGGGGCAAATTTATTTCCGAGAATATATACACACCACAAAAATTGTCGCATCACAATGTTTTTGGACATATGAGTGGAAAAAATCTCACCTATGTAGTAACATTTGTTGCCATATGATCTCAAACACGTCTGAAACAAGAATGAGTTTATTTGACTATCAGTATTCATTCAATTTCTCTTCAGGTTTCACGCTAAATTAATGCAAGTTTTCTGTGTTTCTTGTTGATTTTCGAATCTTTGAATTTATTTTAATGGCTGCTGAACGTCCTGGACGCTATTTGAATGATCATGAAGTGGTAACACTTCTAGAGGAGGGGCGAAGCCAACGTTGCGTGGCTAACTTGTTGAATAATAACCAAAGCACCATTCCAAGAGCAATTAATCGGTTCCACAAAACAGGGGAATATGGAAGAAGGGCCGGACAGGGAAGAAGTCGGATAACAACACCAATTGATGATCGTTAGCTTCGTTTAACTGCACTAAGAGTTTGGCACTGTACTGCTAGAATGGTACAAAATGCACTCCAGAAAAGTGCATATTTCATTGCAAACTGTTAGAAACAGGCTCAGAGAAGACGATATCAGACCAAGGGTGGCTTGTACAGGCCCGCGTCTCACCAGAGAGCATCGAGTTGTAAGACATGCAAATTGGGGTATTCCAGAGTAGTCGAATGTTCTCTTTTCCGACGAGTCCAGGTTCTGTCTAGTATCAAATGATAGACGCATTCCTGTATACAGACGACCTGGGGAACGGTATCAGCAATGGAATATCCGGCAAACCGAAAACTTTGGAGGCTCAGTATTGGTTTGGGAGGCATTTATTTCCATGTTCGAACTGAGTTAGTCCTAGTGAATAATGGAAGAATGACAGCGGCCAGATACATCGCAGATATCCTTGAACCCCATGTTGTACCCTTTGGCCCATTGATTGGCGAAAACTTCATTCATATGCATGATAATGCTCGGCCTCATAGAGCTAGAGTAGTTACAGAATTTCTGCAAAGATGGCAAGCCAGAAGTTCCGATTTGAATACCATGGAACATGTTTGGGACAACATGGGGTGGCAAATTCAGCAACGTAGGATGCCTTGTAGAACACTCCAACAACTAGTAAATCTGTTTCCCAAAATTTGGATTTCAGTGACTCAACAGTACATCCAAAATGTTTGAGGGGCTTCCGAGACGTATACTGACAGTAATTAGGGTCGGGGGAGGAAGCACCCGATTTTGAAAATGATTAGTAACCATTCGATGCTAGTTGATTGGTCTCTTCGCGAATATTTGAAGATGGTAGAATTTTGTAATTTTTCATTAACTCGAAAACTTGATATTTTCCATCATAAACTCATTTCTTTTAAATGATATCTTTTTATTTTACACTTCTGAAAGTTACCAAACGACTTTTGAATGACCAACCTAAAAGTTTATATAGTATTGTCGTAAAAGTAGGATGATGCCACAATTTTTGTGGGTAGTGTACTTCCAGAGAAGCATCGCGAATTTTTAAATATATCTTAAGTTCTTCCGAATAAATTGGAATTTTTCCTTAATATTTCAATATTATTTGCTTGTAGGGTAAATTCTTTAGAGATAGCCGGACCGGAAAGATGGCCAGTCGAAATATTTCTTGTAACATTTACTAGATGGCGTTGTGTTGTGATTAGTTCACCTCGTTCAGTACGCGGGAACATACGGTGATCGAAACTACAAACAAAATAACAAAATATAATCAAAAAGTAAGTAGATAACGGTTTGATTTACATAGTATTGCTAAAATGTTATACTAGCGTCCTATTTTACTAGGAAATTGTATCCTTTCAATTACTTACCTCGTAATGGCGGTCGAATTGTTTTAAATTACTAAAATGATTGGTATGGCCATCTCACCCTTAAAAATAGGAGAGATGTCCATATGTACTAGGGGTTAAATGGCCATTTCAGTTCAGATATTTTTTCTTTCATTATAATTGTTTGTTTGATTGTTATCCATAATTTACCTCGAAATACTCTTGAAAGACGATACAAAAATAATAATGATGCAAAAGACCAATGTATTCCTCATAAATGCTTGAAGATGAAAATGAAGAAAACTTTCAATTCATATAAAAAATGCAAGTAAGAGGTTTCCCATTCATATTGACGGATTTGAAGGAGATAGCTTTCCAGTTTGCTGTACAATTAACAATTCAACAAATCAAAACAGAAGGCCTTCTATGGGTTACTGATGTTTCTTCGCAGAAATCATGACATAGTTTTAAGAAAATCTAAAAGATGATTTAATGTCAAAACCTAAGTGCATGTTGAATGTGGACGAATTCGGATTGCAATTAAGTAATCGTCCCGAACATGTACTCGCTAAAAAGGGTTCTAAGGCTGTAGCCAATACAACATCAACAGAAAAGGGGGAAACCATTACTATCATACGCAGAAGGTATGTTCTTGCCATCAGCGTGCATAATGAAGGACAAGAAAAAAAAGCGAATTTGATCTCATGTGTTTATGTCAGACAAATCTGCTTACATAACCTCGGCCATATTTTTAGATTAGCTCAAAATACATTTTCTGTCAAGAAAACCAACTGGAAAAGTTTTGTTGTTGCTTGACGGACATTCCACCCATTGTAACTCAGTAGAAATGCCCGAATATGCTAATCAAAATGAAATACATGCCTAGCAATACTTAACATTATTTACAAACCCTTGACCGGGTAGTGGTCAAATCTTTGAAACATCATTTTTACGAACAATGTCGGCTATGGTTAAATCAAAATGCTGGTTGCCGAATCACAATAGTGACATTTGGTTCTCTGCTGAATCAGGCCTGGGGTAACGCTGCTTCAACCGAAAATGCCATTTCTGGATTTAGGGCATGCGGGGTTGTGCCTTTTAATCCAGAGGCATTACCGGATTATGCTTTCCTTGAATACTCAGCTGCGCCTAACTCGCCTAGTCGTTTAGTTACTATAACTATACCTAATACATCGTCATCTGAGCAACTCGTTCGTGCAACAAATCATGGAAAATGAACCTATGACGGGTACATCAACAGATCAAAGTAAAGATAGTAGCAAAGAAAGGACTCCTTCTCAAATTCTTAAAGAAATATCTCCTATTCCACAAAAGTTAACAGAGGCCTTTAAACGTAGCAAGCAAGTTGGCAAGCTTTTAACTTCCAATGCGCATATAGCAATAAGCAAAATGAAAGTAAGCGTAGAGTTGAGCTAGAAAAAATAATGGAACTAATATCAAAGAGAAAAAGACTGATGAACCCAGCAATATTCGAAATCGTAGAGCGGTTAGACAAATTACAATGAGTAGCTCCAATGAAGAAAGTGATGAACCAACGATATTATGTGATACTTCGTATGAAGATGGTAAAGAGAATGAAGCAGATAACTGCGTGGGATGTGGCGAGAATTGTTATGAAACACAACTTACAGAATATTGGCTACAATGTTTTATTTCTCACATGCGGGCGCATGAAAATTGTACCGAATTAGACAATATGTGGTCCGAATGTGGTAGAAGAAAAAAATTAATGTTGAGAAAAATTAACATATGGGAAAAGGAAAGGGAAAATGCAAATGTAGCAGTGGCCAACCCCCCACTGATGTGTTCAGAGAGATAATAAAAAACAAGTACTGTGTTTTGAGGAATTTTACTCAATAATTGCGATTCGTAACGCTTTTCACTACACCGTAGCTTCTTCAGACGAATGATTATACAGAAAAAATATAAATGAGAATATAACTATAAATGTTCTTGAGTAATTAAAAGCTTATTGGGTTGCTTCTTCTTAAGTGGTTATTTATGACAGGTATATCCAATACAATTAAGGAATAGATTGCTCCCCGAAGAGATTCAATAGAGGTGAAGGACTTAAATCGACTTGTTCATTGATGAGTCTACCTGAGTGTTTATATTTATTGATTTCTAAAGTTTCCCAAAGATCTACCTTCCAATATTTATTATCTGTATGCAAAATTTCAAACTGTGGGTCGAAAGAATGATTATTTTCTAAGAGATGATTCGCGTAATTTGAATCTGATTTTTATTTGAAAAACTGCGTTTATGTTCCGATATTCTAATATTAACATTTATTTGTGTTCTACCAATGTAGAAATTATCACAGTCATTGCAATTCAATCTATAAACACCTGATTTATTGTATTTACCTGGTTTGGTAGCAGAAATATTCATGAATAACTTAGAAAGAAATTAATTCATAATCATCCACTCAGTAAATATTGTTTATACTGGTATCGCTATGTAGACGATATCATTATTTGCTTCGCAGGAACAGATAGACAGTTGAAAATTTTCGAAAATCATATAAATTCATTACATCCAAAAATTGCATTCACAACCGAAATAGAAAGCAATAATTCGATAAATTTCTTAGACGTAACATTTTCGAATGAAAATGGAAAACATGTTTTCGCAATTTATCATAAGCCGTCACATACAGATGTTATAATACATAACTCGTCGTGTCATCCATATCAACATAAAATGTCAGCATTCAATAGTTTTATTCATAGATTGATTAACATCCTGTTACCACCAGAAAATTTCAACAAAGAACTAAATTTGATTAAACAAATAGCCAAAAATAATGGTTACAATCCCAAACTAATAAATAATATTTTAAATAAAAACAAAGTAGAATCGCATTGAATGAAGTTTACCCTGTCGATAAATTGAAACAAAATTCAACACCTCAACCTACGTGACGTTACAAGTGAGAAACTGAAATCATTCTTAAGTAGCAATAATTTCAACATAGCTTTCCAAACTAATAATAATTTAGGCAAATATATAAAAATAATAAAACCAAACCAGGTAAAAACAATAAATCAGATTGAATTGCAATGACTGTGATAATTTCTACATTGGTAGAACACATAGAAATTTTAATATTAGAATATCGGAACATAAACGCAATTTTTCAAATAAAATATCAGATTCAAATTACGCAAATCATCTCTTAGAAAATAATCATTCGTTCGACCCACAGTTTGAAATTTTGCATACAGATAATAAATATTGGAATGTAGATCTTTGGGAAACTTTAGAAATCGATAAATACAAACACTCAGGTAGACTCATCAATAAACAAGTCGATTTAAGCCCTTCACCTCTATTGAATCTCTTCGGGGAGCAATCTATTCCTTAATTTTATTGGATATACCTGTCATAAATAACCACTTAAGAAGAAGCAACCCAATAAGCTTTTAATTACTCAAGAACATTTATAGTTATATTCTCATTTATATTTTTTCTGTATATTCATTCGTCTGAAGAAGCTACGGTGTAGTGAAACGCGTTACGAATCGCAATTATTAAGTAAAATTCCTTAAAACACAGTACTTGTTTTTTATTATTGATAATGGAATTTCACCAAGTAAAAGCCTCCCAAATTCAAATGCTCAGAAAGGCCAACTAAGGTTTATTGAAAAGTGCATTTTATTTATTGTTATTATCATAAAATCTATAGCTTCTGTTGATTTTTATAAAACCGATTATATCTGATTATTTCAGAAATAATAACATAAATATTATACATTTTATCTTCTTTAAAGAACTATAGCCATCTGTAACGAATTTACCCTTAACTTTCCTGCCGTATAACACTCTTAACACTTGACAGGTCCAAAGCTTCTTCTATTTTCTACTAGTACTGTTTGTAGTTTGTAGATTTCGAGCCCATAGCGTATACTTTATAAATATGTATATTACTTACGCTTTGTAAATAATGCTCTCATTAATCATTCGTTCCATAACACATACACTTAACATCATTAATAGAAACTGTGAGTAATGATGTATGTTTTATGTTAATGTGTATTTTCTTCAAAACGCCATTGTCATTCATTTCAGAATGATTGTACCAACTACGAATCTATCCATGTACTACTTCATTCACTGCATCGATACATTAATCAAGTTGTTTGTAGGAAACCAAAACATAACGTACGTTTTACTTATCGGCGAATATAAAACTGAATATCAAGTTATGCGAATTCAGACATTCGAACAAGATTACATGTACTCAGATGTATCTTGGAAATATCCTCTGCAACCAGATGCTTTCATCGTAGATTTAGATGTCATATCACTCGCAGAGTACATTAATGAAACGACCACTACTAGATTATACGTACCACTGAATTTACATGTCTTCATCAAGAAAAATATTTCCCCAGAAATAATTGAACGTATTAGAATCCCTAATGTTTTACTGGTTGATCCAGAATCATTAGAAATTTCCATGTATGTTGGTTATAAAAAGAAACCGATGGGAGAATTACTAAAAATTCCAGAATGTCCTGGCTTCCTCGAGGCAACGGAGAAACCCAATTTTTCTGGTAATGAATTCTTTGACAGGATCTCGTATGGTAGAATTCGACTATGTTATCCTTCCTATTGTCCTTCTTGCAACAAAAAAATAGAGAGAGATATATTTGAAATTATCTGGAATCATTTTAATATCACTCCAGAATACTATGGATATTCTGAGGATATTTTCGTAATTTACGAGAACTTTTCTAATTGTGATATATTTTATGGATACGAACAGGTTTCTGACGTTCCAGCTGTTACCATGGCGGGTCCTTATATATACGAGAAGCTATCATGGTTTATACCTTACAAATCTGTATCTAAGACGTATTATCCGCTCAAAATGTTCTCGCTAGACAGTTGGACTTGGTGGATATCCACATGTATCGTACTTTCAGTATCACTGTTCTTTGCCAGAAAGATATTCGATGAAAATATATGCATATCCAATGTTTTAGGAAACTTCTTGATGATTGTTGCTGTAATTATAGAACAAGGACGAAACTTCCGATTAAATTACATCTTTGAATATGTCGCTTTCGTCAATTTGATTATCTTCGTATTCTTTTCAATGCCATGTATAAATGTAATTTGGTTCATTTTTTACTTGAAGATGAACTTGATAATTCCATTCAATCTCTCAAGGATATAAAAGAGCATGGAATGACAATCGCTCTACCTCTCGCTTATTGGCCATATCCTCTTATGTGCACCATTTCTGAAAATGTATTAGATTTGGAAACAGGTAGAGTATACCTCAACGATTATACTACTTTTCATGAATTCGTTGAAACAGAATTCGAACGCGTTTACAAGTTAAAAAATTGTGAAAATCCTTTAGCTTGTTGGAAATTGGTAGTGGATGATGACAACACAGCCATTCTTATATCTGATGTTGATGCTAATGATTATCGGTATTCACACATTATTGAACATCAGACCCATCTACCACAACAACTAAAACCTGCTTATTTCAGTGTTCGAATAGCAGCTTTTGGTCAAGGTGGACACACATTTTTTTCGACATTTAACAAATATTTGAGTTACCTAATGGAGCATGGATTTATAATACATTTAACGTCTGTAGATTTTGAAAAAGGTACGGACGAAGCTAGAAGGGAGATTAAATTGAATTTGACGCATATGTGGGGACTTTTTGGTTTATGGTTGATTGGAGTTGTTTCATCTGTTTGCATTCTTCTTGTAGAGAAATTTATTGTGAAAAGTACATAGATTAATTGATGTTCTATTGGTTTATATATGCACCATACGACGGTGGTCAGAAAAGTTTCCGACCTAACAAAGATGCAGGACATTTTATTCTCATCTTTCAACATAGTCTCCTTATAACCCGATGTTTTCATTTATTGAAGTCCTACTCAGCGTTTTAATCTGCCATTGGTTCAAGAAAGTGATTGTTTCTTCAATTAACAAAAATCTCTGTCCTCCGAGTACAGTTTTCAGATGAGTCATTATCAAATAATGATGCGTAATATGCTCCTGAGATGGCTTTTCCTTCTTGAAGATAACTGATTGAAATGACTCCATGACTATCGCAAAAAATCGCCGCCATCACTTTACCCAACAAAAAAACAAGTTTCTTCTTGAGAAACGTATTCCCCTTTGCAGTCAACACACCACAAAAATTGTCGCATCACCTGGTATTCTGGATTCCACAATCGATTAAGCAGCTCGATCGCAGTTTGTTTGTCAACATAAATTTCTGGGCATATAAGGGGAAAAAATCTTATCTATGTAGTAACATTTGTTTCCATATGATCTAAAACACGTCTTAAACAAGAATGAGTTTATTTTGACTGTCAGTATTCATTCAATTTCTCTTCAGTTTTCACGCTAAATTAATCCAAGTTTTCTGTGTTTCTTGTTGATTTTCGAATTTTTGAATTTATTGTAATGGCTGCTGAACGTCTAAGACGCTATTTGAGTGATCATAGTGTAAAACCCATAGGAAATGAGATATTCACAAAAAATGTGCAAAGAATCAATATTGTACAGTTTAACCTCTAATTTTCAAAGTTGCTTACATCCTATCATCCATACATTTTCAAACAAGTTTTGGGACGTCAAAATACAAGTTTATAGCTAAGTGCTTGAGTTTCCAGAATACTAAGATGACTTTTATTTGAAACACAAAGAGAATTTTTCTTATTGGTCTGAGTATTTTACTCAAACTTGATGTACAGTGCTTGTTTCCACGTGACACTTGCAGTAACTTCATTGATTTCATTTTCATCTTCTGTTATATTTGTGAACTCTCAATAAACGGTAATGTAATGAATGGGTTTGGGGAGAATATTTTTCACATTTTATTCGTAGAAACCTTTCCAAGAGTAATTAAAAAGGGTTGGAGGCAGAGATGCTCATTTTAGGGCCGAGATGTTACTGCCCAAATGGGGAAAAAATGTCAATTTGCTCTCACGATATATGTTTGGCATGTATTTTTGAAAATATCAATAAATGGATAACGTAAATGCTTGTACGGCAATTGTGAAGGATATTTCGACGATATAAAACATTCATTCGATATGCCCTTTGATGTCGAAAACGCTATATCGAGTGCGATGTTAGAAATAAAATAGCGCCATCATACGCCCTTGTTCCCTCAAACATTCTTACACGTAAACAAAGGAAGATCTGATTGTTCCCTTTGCAGTATGCACCGTAACAATACCTCCTATGCATTTCACTATAAATGTATCTAATTGTGTATTATACTCAGTTCTGTTGGTATAAGGTCCTCAGAGAGCAACCTTATGTTGAACGGCTTGGATATGTTATGATTGAATGGCAATTGCGCTTTCAATATTTCAGTAGACTCGTATGTCCAAGTTCTTTTGCCACGATTCGTCCCTGCTCCAGTCTCGCTTCCCTGATCCTTAGATCCTGGTATTAAATGAAGTGTTCTATACAGAGTGCTTTTAAATAAAATAAATTCAGTATAAAGTTAGGCGTTGTGAAAGTATTGCAATTATTCTTTCAATACTATTTTCAACACTGTTGCATAAAAACTTGAAAGTACGATGTCTGAAGGTGTCTTTGGAATTCTTTCGCCATGCCTTCGTCACGGCTGCCTGAATCTGTTATGGGTCCAAGAAGAATGTCTTTTAGGGTTGCTTTGATCCGAAGTATTTCGAAGTATTGGACTGGTCATCATTGGTACCTGCTGTTTGGTAAAAGAACTCGCGCATTCGTATCGCATTGTCTTGATGGAGTGCCCAAGTAGTGTAAATATCTGCATACTAATGACCCTTTTTTTGAGTCTTTTCAGCACAACCGCATAGTGAGCAGAATAAACTCTGTCTTTGCGAAGGACTATAAGCATTGTTTTCACTTTTGATTTGCTTATTCTTGCCTTTGTGGGCTTAGGAGCCTAGTCGGTGTACCACTCAGAGCTCTATCGTTTTGTTACTAGTTCCTATTCAAAGCCCATGTTTCATCACCAAATGACATTGTCTAAATAATCAGGTTGAACTTCAACACGATGCAAAATTTTCATTGAAATTTCCGTTCTGTCTTTCCTTATCGCAATGCAAAACACATTAGTAGATGATGAGTTTAGTTCAATGGCAACCATCTTGGTACTCAATGGACGATCAGTGTTCAACAATTACCAAACACGAGCCACATTGTTGTCGGTTGTGCAATAACTAATGCCCTGTCTCCTCTTCCGCTTGGACAGCACAGTGGACAATTTTGCGATGAGTCTTAGAGTCTCTTCCACCTACTCCAAGTTGTCTGATTCCACTTCGACCAATAGAAGCGGAGAGGGAAACTCAGTAGCATATATTATACGCTTCTGCACCGACATATTACTCCACTGAAGAATGTGTTGGGAGAATAGAATAAGCTGCCTTACAATCAAATGATTCTTTCGATGTTGTTATAATTTCACTTGTTTTATTTATTCAACATATCAACTATGCCTTTTCGTCTTTTCCTAGAAACGGGTGATGGTATCGAGTTGAGATTGATACCAAAAATTCATGTCTGCTATCCTTTGTTAAAACGAAGGATTTTTTTTTCTAAAATGAGCCTATGCTAAAATGTCATTAGTTGAGTGAAAAGTCAGCTAAATACAATTATAGCCCAGTTTATTGCTCTAGCCCAGGGGTGCTCAAACTTGAACTGCTGGCGATCTACCTCAATATATTTAGACTACTTGCGATCGACTCTGAGAGGCTGCAACTATGTGTGATGCAGGGTTGTCGTACATACACGATACACCCTACCTACCTACCTAGGGTGTACCGTAGTATATATAGATATTAGCTTTCCACACAATATACATTATTTTAGTCAAGGTTTAGGTTAGGTTTAGTTTAGTTTAGTTCTTCTCTATAATATCAATGAAAAAACTCATAGTTATTCAAAATTGCGCGTTTATTGGTTTTTACAAAACCAAAAGAATTACATATGGTGTTAAACTTAACTAAGGAGTGAGATGTTGAAGAGCGGCAATGCATGTCCTCAGCATACTTTTTATAAGATGGCAAGCATGATGTCATATGATCGTCAGTTAGTCGATTGCGATATTTTGACTTAATAATCTTCATTTCAGAAAATGCAGATTAGCACAAATAAGTTGACCCAAACATTGCTGTCAGTTGAAGGGCGATTTGCCTTAGATTTCCCTACTTATTAAAAATTTTTATCTTCTCGAGACTTACTCAAAAAGTGATCGACCTTTTGAGCGCCCTTGCTCTAACCTTTCATCATGTGGTTTTGATATTTCAAAGAAATCGAAATCTTTCACCTCTTCGGGCTTCAATTTGGCGGAACCAAGTTTGTGTGAGGTGAAACATATATCCTGTAATGTATTTGGCAGCATTTAGCGAGGCATGGTGAATAGCCTTTACATCGTTTGGGCCCTCGTATCTGTCCAAAATATCACTAATGCGACCGATTTATTGATTGAAAAAAATGAGTTTAATCATTCTCCAAATTTTCTGTGTCTGTGATTTATTAATTCTTCGAACAACTGCAAAAAATATCTATATCTGTCATAATTATATGTATGTTGTTTATTGTCGATGACTAGCTGTTCATTGCTGGTGTAGATAACAAGTAACTGTCGGTCACTGGGCATGGACAACTGGATCCGAAGTGTCCATAACTGTTGATTTCATTTTTTCATCTTTTGTCAATTTTGTAACAGTTTATTCAATAAACGTCAATTGTAAATAAATTTCACCATTCTTGAGGATATCTATGACTGTTTTCAATAATTACTGTTGATCTAAGTTCCGTACTTTATCTTATTACTTTTTTATTACGACCACTATCCTAAAAGTGTCGATTATTGCATGATTCACCCTATGTGAATCAATGATGGTTGTGGATATCCCAATATCGACAATTATGCCTCTTTAAATCATTCAGTGTTAAGGTACTCTCTTGAAAAAACAGGTATTATACAGAGTATGTGGAGTATTGTTAATATTTTCTCCAAAAATTTCATAAAATTGCAAGCAGCGATCAAGACCGTCTTCGTTTATTTCATGAACTAGTTTTACTTCATTAGGGTGAAATTGGTGATATTTCACGATCCTGTAGACTGTTGAAGCTGATACACCAGACACACGGGATAATTTTCTGTAGGAAATAATGTTTTTCATTTGTCGGTGGCCCAAAACTACCATTTCAGTTGGTTTGTTCCGTATAAGCTGACGTTGAACTTCATGTTCCTTGATAGCCACCGAACCCAAAGTTTATTTATCAGATATAAGAGAAACTGGTGTCCTACCTGTTTTTCTGGACAATTCACATTGAAAATCCTT
Organism: Cryptolaemus montrouzieri; assembly: GCA_013387265.2. NCBI lineage: Eukaryota > Metazoa > Arthropoda > Insecta > Coleoptera > Coccinellidae > Cryptolaemus > Cryptolaemus montrouzieri. Next base: position 13,353,590 of record JABFTP020000062.1, on the reverse strand, counting down.
GCTGTTTCTCTGGCACATCTATTATTTCGAAAATGAATTGAAACAATGTCGACCCGCGCGTCAGTTGAGTAAACCATTTTCAACGTTTCAGCTTGAAATATGAAACTACTGGTCTAATGGGATGCCCTGTTTTATGGAGTTTGACGAGGAAGTAAAGTTTTGGTGATTGCGGATTGTCAATGAAGAGTTTATATTTTTGGTTGGTAGGTATTATAGACTTGGCATACTCTGAAGCGTTTTCTACTATGGATTGAAATTTTTTAGTTGGATCTTTATCAATTTTTTCATAACTACCATATTCATAGAAATTTTGGGTTTTCAATGAATAATCTGCTTTATTCAAGGCTATGACTGTATGATCTTTATCTGCTTTAGTGAATATGATATCTTCTCTACTAGCTGAAATTTTCATGGATAATATTGAAAAACTATCCAAGAACATCCGTTATTCAAATTCTCCATTTATTGGTTTAGATATGTCGACGATATCAGACAATTAGAGTCGTTCAAAACATTCATTGACAAAATTCACGATAATATTAAATTCACGTTAGAAATAGAAACAGAAAACTCCATTAACTTTCTGGATTCATGATTTTCTATTTTTCATAAGCCATCGCATACAGATATTACTATTCACAGCTCATCTACACATCATTATCCATATAGATTAGCTGCTTACAATAGTATGGTACATAGACACATTGATATTCCAATGTCACAAAATAATTTTATAAAAGAGCAAAATATAATTAAACAAATAGCAGTCAATAAAGGTTACAGTCCTAGTATGATTGAGAATATGATTTCACGCAACAAATTACAAAAAGCAATCCAGGAAGTATTTCCCAGTATAAAAATTCTAACACAAAATACAACACCTAACTTATATGGTAATCATAGTCTGAAATTAAAATCATTCCTCTCGCATTATAATTTCAATATAGCATTCCGAACTGATAATTCTTTAAGACGACATATCAAAAACTGCAAATCTAAAATTGATAAAGGTAATAAATCCGGTGTTTATGAACTGTCTTGCGGGATTGTAATAAAATTTATATTGGTAGAACTTTCAGAAATTTTAAAGTTAGATTATCTGAGTACAAACGTAGTTTTAATTATCATAAATCAGATTCCCATTATTCTAATTATTTACTCGAGGAAAACCATAACTTTAATGATAATTTCAAAATTTTACACAATGAAAATAATAGACAAAAACTCAATCTATGGGAAAGAAAAGAATTCAGGTAGGTTACTTAATAGTCAATTAGATCTAAATCCTTTTCCATTACTCAATATTTTTATTCATAAAGTAAAGAATTCCGATGGGTTTTCCACCATACCCTTTGTACCTATTGTACTATTAAGTAGGAAATAAGAATATTATATAAGGAATAACTCTGTTCCTTAGTTTGTGTCTATCTGATGTACGCAGAGTGTGGTGAAACCGGTCATAGTTTTGTTAATATAGTGAAAAACTAAATACCATAGTTTTATTTCATTGAAAATATGTATATCGATTTTCATCAAGTAACGACCTCCTCAACCAAATTATGTAAAATAATGAGGAAATAATGATTGGAGTTGAGGGAGATTATCCCTTACCTTCTTCCTCTGGGCCGAGATGAGTATATTTCAAGAATCATTAAAAAGTGTTAGGGACCGAGTATGTTAATTTGGGGTCCAGAAGGGTCCAATTTATGACAGTTCCAACTACCTAACAACAACTTCTGTCAAACATTCATTAGAAGTTCTTATTGAATGCTAAAAGAAAAAATTACTGCTTAACATACTTCAGTCGAGCAAGCTGATAATGACGCTGATGTACTTCTCATAGAAACTGCAATAAAACAATTCAACAATTTAGTTTAATTAAAATTGATCTGACCATAACTTGATTATTCATTAGAACTACAGAAAATCATCACGAAAGAAAAAACTCTGAGAGATACAAAAAACCTTATTACAGACCACATCATTATAAGGAAGACGATCATCAAATACCGTACAAGGAGCTGAGGAGGTTGAAAATTCATTTAAAAAATTCTAACTATGCCTTTGATGTTTTTTTATTCAGCATACACACAACCAAATTTATATGGAATCACCCGATATTTTATATATCACCTCAGGGATTTTGGAAATTTCGAAGGATTGTTAGAATGGATTCTTTTTGAGATATTTCAATCGAAAAAAGGAATAAATTTAGGTTTATTTTGAGAAAGAAACAAATAAAAGAAAATAAGAGATTCTTTCCGCATGTATTAAAAAAATTAGAAATTGTTGTCTCACGGAGTAGGTGTTTTTCTCGACCTCAGTAGCTTGTATTACCTCCTCTTGTCCTAATACAAGCCTGAATCCGTCTAGGCATGCTTTGGATTAGGTTTTCGACCTCCTCTGGGGTGATATTCTGCCACTCTTCTGTGGCAGCGTGAATGAGCTGTTGTGGGGTTCTTGGATAATCCTGGCGCGATTCTATTTTTCTTTTGAGATTGTCCCATAAATGTTCAATAGGATTTAGGTCTGGAGAGCAAGCTGGCCAGTTAAAAATGGCGATTTCCTCTGTTGCAAGATAATGTTGTGCGAGGATGATGCCGCGAAAAAGCATTATCTTGCATAAAAGTGACATTCTCACCGTGGGCACCTCGCCATAGTTCACTATGGGCTCCAGCACTAGGTCCACATAATTTCTAGCCTTTACACTCGCAGAAAATGAAATAAAATCTGTTTTGCCTCCCAGCATAATGCCACCTCAAAATATAACACTGGCCCCTATGGATTTCGCAATTTGTCTTGCTGCTCGGAGTCTATATTGTCTTCGACGACCCCTTAAAAACCGGACACCAATTCTGGTCTCACCCGAAAAAAGTACATTTCGCCAATTCTTAATATTCCACTTTTGGCACTTCTGTTATCTGGTTAGCGCTGGAACTCCTAAGGGACTTCTGCTGTATGAAACCCTTGAAGGAAGTATTTGACGTATCGATTCGACTGATACACTGATGTTTGTTGCTTCCAGAAATTGCCTTTGGAGTATATGGTGCGACGCACTAGGATCTCTTCTTGCAATGTGGAACAAGAAGCAGTCTTGTTCTTCAGAAGTGATCTTCCTACGACTTCTTCTAGGCCTATTTTGCAGAGATTGTAGCTCCACGGGCGTAGGTTTTTGAAATCACACCCTGTGGTCGCTATATCCCTCTGTGTCACCCCTTATTCAACGAGAGCAATTATTTGTACCCTCTGCACATCGGATAATCCAACGTAAGGCATTTTCAATTATGATTAAGCCTTTTTTAAGTTTTGAAATTCACAGTTTCAAATATCAGTGAGAACAATATCCTGAACATGTGGTGATAATTCAACATTTCTCATCATACTATCCAGTTTTTTTACAACAAGAAACTTCATTCTGCACAAATAATCAAAGATCCATGGTTTGGAACAATCAATAATGTGAAATACCGAGTGATTCCATATAAATTTGGTTGTGTGTACATTTTATTGATTCAGGAAAGAAGTAATTAGATGTTGTTAGTTTCTTGAAATCGCCTTATTCTCCCATTCGAACTGAATTACCCTGCATATATCCTATCTCTTAATGTTGCAATTCTACTAGCGTAAGTATAAAAATTAATAATTCACATTGAAGCCTATTTTATACTGAGAAATCGAATCATTATCATATTATCAGACCAAAAATTCCGAAACGTACTTTCCTCGTGCCGTTATTCTATACAACACTCGAGCTGGGGAAACAATTTCGACAGTAATGTACATGTCGAAGTCAGTCCACAATTGAATTTCGAAAGTGCTAGGCAGTGGCTGAAATAAAGTAACAAAGCTAAAATTGGTTTACTGAAGATATTCGACCCCGATAAGTCACCGCAAACCGCCGGCAGATAAGGAGTCCGCCTAATGTACGACCTGATTCGTTTTTGCTGGTTCTTTGTAATCAAAACGTTCATTCCGAATAATATGTTACTTCGTTTAATGGACAGGAAAACTTTAGCCGGTTGTCATACAACGATAACTGAAAGTTTGGAACAAACCCGATAAAATTGTATTGCTGGGGGGACAAGCTCGAAAACAACTATTGTGAAGTGGTATTATTATTTATGGCGACGATAGAACTTTTTTGAATTGTTTTATTCTTTGGTAAATGGGCATTTGCATCCTTTATTTGCGATGACTTCCTGAATTTAGATCTGAATTTATAGCCTCTTCTATCGTGAACATTGAACATAGAATTACATTAAAACAAATCGCAACACAGTTCTTTCACAACCAAAAATTATGAGCTATCATTCAAAGCCGAGTTAATTATTTCAGATACTATCTATTGGCAGGGAGCGGAGTATATAGTGGGGACAGCTGAATCGATCACAGCGCTCGATGTGGTCAAATTATCGTTAAATCATGCTTTTATCATAAATAAACACGTTAAAATTAAATAAAAGATGATCCATAATAGTTGTTGTGTTGTTGATTGCAAAAATACAGCTAGAAACAGTAAATGTAAATTTTACACATTTCCAGTGGCCAAGTGGAAATAAATGGATGGAAGAAATAAATGGATAAAAAAAATAAATGGATAAATGATGTTAAAAGAAAAAACAAAGTAGTGTGTAACATTATTCAGTAACAATGCAACTAGGGTAATGTATGTTCAAATTACGATTCGCAATTACATTGCCATTAATTTTTCATTTTATTTCTGAAAATCATATTAACAATCAACACTTTTGTAATTTTCATTATTGCAGTTGTCATGTATTAAATTCGTTTACATTTCACAGGTTAACCCCATGGGATTCTAAAAACTCCTTTTAGTTATTTATAAACATAGTTACAAGCTTTTATTTAACTTGCAATGTATGTATGTTTGTATGTTCGGGTGAAATCTTACAACTCAATTTTAAGGCACTTGATCTCAACCAACTGAGCTGAAATTTTGTATACACGTTGAGTTTGGATGACAATGCATGATTAACTATGTGACGTCATTCTAAATCCAACAAGGCGGTGGACCAATTATTCTTAATGCAAAACGAAATGGCGGATAATTTTCTTTTATTCGTTCCTACAAAATGGGTACCAAATGAAAGATTGCCAAGAATAACTAAAAATGAAATTGAGTTTAAAAAATTCTTTAAAACAACCTTTTATTTAAATGCGCTAAATAAAAAAAAATTAACTTTCACACTAAATCTTTTACTGTTAACTTATAACGTCATTTCAAATTTAACACATTTGACACAATTTATATGTTATGCCTACCTGTTAATATTTCAAACTGATAAAGTAAATACGAGTACTTATATCTCGCGACAAGCTTTTATATTATAACATATAAATTGTGTCAAATGTGTTAAATTTGAAATTACGTTATAAATTAACGGTAAAAGTTTCAGTGCAAAAGTTTATTTTTTTAGCGCATTTAAATAAAAGCTTGTTTTCAAAGAATTTTTTCCTTAATTTTTATACACACTTTTTCCATCGTAATGAGTTTTCTCAATTTAAAAACACGATCACAGATTTTCATAATACATATTTATTTTTAAATTCATTTTTTGAAACAATTCACTGTTATTTATACGGATCTTTCACATCTCATACCATTGCCGAGCATGATTTTACGCTACCATCAGATGTCGCTTTCGTCGTGCTCCCTGCGAATGGGAGCATTTTATAAATTCTTGTTTACTTGGTAACGTTGGTTATTTATTGATTCGAATGAAGGAAGAGGGCATTAAATAACAAACAAAAACTATATTGCTTAACCAAGCAATTATATAATTATTAGTTATAGGTAGAAACTTGCCTTGTTACTAGAAGTAACTAATTCTGGATGGAAAGATGAGCGAGCTGAAGGAGGTCAACACTGGTATTCCACAAGGAACAGTCTTAGGACCAATCCTATACTTAATATACGTGGAAAACTTGTCCATGGTGGGTCTAGAGGCTGAGCACTTCATGTTCGCAGATGATACCTTTTTTTTTGTATAATGCAAAAATCAAAGCTGAATTAGAAACATAGATCAATCAAGACTTGGAGACAAGATAATAAGTGAAGACAAGACTGTACACATGTGCCTCAACAGAAAAAAACATCATATTCTCTGGACATTAAGATTAACAAAATACAATTAAAGAAAGTGCAATGTTATAAATACTAAGGCTAGATTATTGATGAGAAACTCTCATGGAATGAACATATTGATTCTATTTATAGAAAAATTAGAGCCCTTATATGTGCCTTCAGACAGATGACCTTCTACTTACCCTCGAGATGCAAAAAATTGATATATTTTGCACATGTTCAATTGATATACCTTACAACAGTGTGGTCAAAAACCCACAAATTTAATCTAAAACGAGTACAAAGATTACAAAACAAAGTCATCAAAGCAATATATACTCTACCCTATTCAACACCTACAATTGACCTATATAGGAATTTTAACTTTTTAGAGATACAAAATTAAAAAATCTAGAACACTGCAAACTTGCTTTCAAAATCAGAAACAATCTTCTAAAGTCCGGCTCCTCTATTCAGACTGTTTCCTCCATACATAAATATAAAACAAGAACTACTAACAATTCATTCAGAATGAAATAATAACAAATCTTCGAGCTAAATCTCCGGTATACCTAAGCATTCATTACTACAATCTTTTGCCCAATAATTTGAAACAAATCACTTCGATCAGAACATTTTCCATATACATCAAAAAGTACCTAACTGCTATGTGTTGATGTTGTTTATATAGTACTAAATTGACTCCGCTCACACAAACTATTATTGTTACACCAGTAAATGAACTTAGATGTACTCTGTGTTAACAGCACTATATGCTGATTTATAGTTTTATATATGAATAAATGAATAAATAAATAAAAGCTACTAGTTACAGTTAGGGGAACATGGGATACATTCGGACGCTTTTCGGTGTCTCAATCATATACTTAACTGAATACTATTCATTGATATGAAAAGGTTCACATATAAGTGTTAATATACTCAGAGTATTTCGCTTAGCGTCTAACGTTTTTTTCTGTGAAAGACATCTTTTAAAATTTTTTTGTCGTAAGTGTCTCACGATGGAGCCTTTTTGAACAGTGGTGGAGTACATACATTCGGACAATGAGAAGATGAGTAGATATAAATTCTTCAATGAATAAAACGAAATATGGAGAATCGCCTGATTCCAGGAGGAACAACTTTCCGATTTATTCATCCCCTGAACTTCAATCCCCTACCGGGGGTTGTTGCGATACCTCATTTTTTTCAACGTTAACGATGACGACTAAAAAAGTGGAAAACTACTTACTTTTGTGATTAATTTATTAAGTGCCGAAAATGGGCACCATTCACTTCCATGCAGTAAAATGAGTTCTGCTCAAATCGTTCACGTACATTACTCAGCAGTTCTGGTTCAATTTGACGGCATCCATTAATAATCCGAATTCGCAAATCAACCAGTGACTCAGGTTGGGTATCGTAAATCTTCGATTTCAGGGGACCCCATAGAAAACAATCCACTGGCGCCAGATCAGGTGATCTGGGTGGCCACTCTATATTTCCCCTACTTCCAATCCAGTCCTGAGGAAAATTTTCATCTAAGAACTGACGCACAGGTTGAACGAAATGAGGTGGTGCGCCATCTTGTTGAAACATGATCATTTCAAGGTCTTTTTCATTCTCCAATACTTGCAGGAGTGCTGGATAAATAGCGTTCTGTAATAGTTCTAAAAAATTTTGACCAGTGATATTACCGAATATAAAAAAGGACTAATGATGTGATTTTCATAAATACCCGCCCAAAAATTTAACTTTCAGAGATGCTGAGTATGCTCTTCTCGAAGTTACCTTGAATTTTCATCTTAAGTACCGACAGCTATGCCTGTTTACAGTGCAGTTAAGCTAAAATGAACACTCATGCGAAAAACAGATATTGAACATGTAGTTTGGATTATTGTTAATAATTTCACGATTTGAGCAGCATCATGGGTAGATGTGAAACGCTTTTGTATTTTGGAATACACATGGAATATTGGTCATCGATTATCTGAGGAATAAAGACGATCAACAGTGACTATGATATAGTCTCACTTGACCGATTGAGTAACGACCTCATTTGGCAAAGAAAAAAACAGTGTTTCATCAAAACAATACAGCAATACACAAGCTGGTGAAAGCCGAGGCAAAATTCAACAATTTGCGCTTAGAATTGGTTCTGCACCCAGATTTCTCTAGATCTGGTATCCAGCGTTCTTTGTTAATTCAAAAGAGATGCTCCAGGAAACGAGATTTGGTGAAGATGAATCGTTCTACAAGGAAGACATAGAAATGTGAGACAACCATTCGAATGATGGTATCGTTGTAGAAGCAGAGTGTATAGACTATTTTTATTCACGGGACTTTTTGACCCTCAATTACATTACATTGGAGGGGTCGTTTGGCTTTGCAAGTCTTTCCGAACTGCGACCAAGTTGGTATTTTGATCGTAACTCTTCTTTATTCATTTCCCTGTAGATCTAGTTCCTTTACAAAATTAAGAATCTCCCTGGGAGCTTTCGCTCTTACTTCGTACTCTATCTTGTCGCTACCGAAGTGTATATGTCTTTGACGAGCAAATGCGATGCAACTGCAAAGAATATGTTCAGCAGTTTCATCGCCCTCTTTACACATTCTACATGTTGCCGTTTCCGATTTGCCCATTTTACAGAGATGGTATCTCCATGGGCAGTGTCCAGTAAGGAGGCCTGTTATAGTCCTCAGCTCATCCCTTGAGAGATCGAGAAGCTGTTCTGTCTTCTTTGGCGAATAGTCAATGAACTTTTTCGCTTGCCTTTCTCCTGGAGTTTTCTCCCAGTATTCTTTTTTGCTACATTCTTCCCACCGTTCCAGTTCCTGTCGTCTGTGCGGCTTGCTTAGACCGCAGAACGGTTCAGGTCCATTGGGTGGGATTCCAGCAGCTGATCTAGCCAGTTCGTCAGCATAATTCCTTGTATGCCTTCGTCGCTAAGCACCCACCGCAGGAAAAGTTTGTTCCCCTCAGCAAGTTGCTTCAAGGATTGACTGCATTCCTAGACAGAGATGCTCCGATAACTGTAAGATTTTAGGGCTTTAATCACTGCCTTACTGTCCGTTGAAATGTAAATCTGTGCACCTTCGAGTTTCCTTTGTAGTCCCTCCTGGCAGCACAGGTTTACCGCAAGGTTTCTGCTTGCATGATTGTGGGAGTAGAGCCCAGAGGCACTGATGACGAACACTTGTGTCCATATATGCCTGCTGCTGTTCCATCAATCGTTTTTGATTCGTCCGTGTACCAAATGGAGGATTTTTGGTATAATTGATTCATTCTCCCCTTTACGATGGTGCGATCTTCTATGGCCACTTCGAAGGGTGTGTGAAAATCAAACTTAAGCGGCATTATATCAGATGGTTGTGATAAGATTTCTGGCGCTATGTAACTCAGAATCCGCAGGTGTCCCTTCAGATCACTAGGTAATAGTTTTTTGTATCTTGGAGCCGTAATGCAGCCATCAACGCCTCCTTTTTCAATTTTATATGAAGAGGAGAGGGATATAGAATTACCTCCAGGGCAGTAGTCGGGGTGCTCCTCATAACCTCTGTTATGCCCACGCACGCTAACCGCTGCAGTTTTTGCAGCTTGTGTTGCGTAGTTATTTCTGATGTTTTCGTCAACCATACGAACGATGCTTATTACTGCCGTGTACAACCAGTAGGTTATTTTTGGCTATAGCCCCCAGGTCTTTCCGAAGAGTCTACGGCATACTCATAGGCACGATGTAGCCTTGGAAAGAGTTTTGTCAATAAGTGAATTCCAGTTGAGTCTCTGATCTAGGGTTAACCCTAGATACTTAGCCTGTTTCGAGAGTATGTCCATTCAGAAAGGGGAGCTTCAAGTTCAACTTTCTTGTGAATGGAATTAGAATGGTTTTGTCTGGACGGATGCTGAGCCCCTCTTCAGCTTAGCATTCATTTACGATGTTAAGGGCTTTTTTTCATAAGGTTCGACAAAACCGTTGTGTTATCTCCAATAATTTGAAGAAAATATATCAAAAGAAAACACCGATTTAAACTTGTGAAACTCAATATGTTTTCACTTTCCACTTATTCTATATCAATGTCGATAATCCTCAATTGAAATCTCAAGGGAGGAAATTTGAATCACGACTGATTAAACACAGGAAACTTCCTTGGCTCATTACAGCGATAAAACTTAATTGAGCTCGAATATATTTTATCACGGTTGAAGTGTAGTAGTCAACTGCATAAACTGCTGTAATCTGACAAATTCAGAAGCTCGGAACTTTACCAACAAACTTTGGAGTAGGAAGAATTATTGGATCTCTCATCTATGAAAATGTATGTGATCTAGCGAAGGAATTTTCAGTTCAAATATAAATTTTCCATGTTGAATTCAATTTCCGTTTTATGATAAGAATTTCATTTTTGATTGAGCGTGTTTGGTAAACTTCGAGGAATGTATTTTTCTTATTAATAAAATATAATAGAATATTATATATTTGTCATCAGAAATAGTAAACTTAATGAGACATCACAGGTTACACTACCTTTCTTTATGAAAAAAACCAGAAAATAATTACGCATGTCTAACTGTCCAACCCCATTCTAATAACAACAATTATATTTCGAAATTCAATCGAATGACCCCATTCTCTAGTGGTCCCATAAGCAAATTGCTATTCAATGCTAAACAAAAAACTAATAAATTCAAACAGGTTGGAATATACTGAATTGAATGCATTGAAATCCCAACATCTTACGTATGAAAATAGGTCAAAATTTCGAATCCAGATTCAAAGAACATCTCTGTTAGATATCATTTTTAATGATTCGCTGAAAATTGGTATAGTTCCTGAACGCTGGAAGATAGCATCAATCTTTCCTATGCATAAGAGTTTTATTATAACGAGAAGCTTACACCTAGATATTAGTGTAATTACATGTAAATGAGTATTGTCACCACGAGGTGCAAGTACTGAAAAATGAAATTATTTTTATTTGCGATGATTTGTGACAACTTGTAAAACTAACCATAACAATATTTTTATAGCTGTTGAAAACAGAGGAAGTTCTTCTCAGCTCAGAATTCGTCTATGTACCAATTGTATAAATTGTATTCCCAGTTGGTTTGATATTTCCGATTATATATGCTTTATTCATCATCAACAACTTTACGTTTTATGATTAGTCAATACTTAAAACTAATAAAATTATGAAATTAAAGTAGAACACATAATGACGATCATATAAAATTTAAGTTTGAAAGAATAATGAACCGGACAGCTTATTATAAAACCTCACATTCAGCGAATTATTAATAGATCTGGTCAACCTGTATCTTGGGCTAACAAGATTTGACCTATTCCTGGTTGAGTAATTATGTACCTCTGCATGAGAGGCGAAGTTGTCCAGATTTGACCAAACATGAAGAATTTGTGAGAAGATATGCATTGGTGGCAGACTCATTATTCTGTTTGTGATAAATAATGGTCTACAGTGATATAAGTAACTGGCTCCCGACTCGCGGAATTGCCCCACTGTATGACCCCATATAATGTGACTGAATGAAACAAGGCGAAATACGTAGACCTGACTATTCTATGTTCGAATTCGTCAAATCGCATTTTCCTGATCAGGAAGATGATGGAGGAGAGTTTTCTAGCCAGTAAGTCTGTATGTGGCTCCCAGGTGGGAAAGTCATCGATGGTAATTCCCAGAAGATTCACTGTTCGAGGTAACGAGGCGCGATCCTCAGGAGGAATCATGATTGATTGAATTTTTCGTCTATTGAGCAATAACTTATTACCCTGGAAACACATATGCACCTTCGAAACCGCGACCTCCCTCGAATCAATCACTGACTGGATATCAGAACCAGAGGTCATGATCGTGGTGTCGTCCGCAAAATGCAATCAAAGGGATCCAAATAGTTCGAAAGATCATTAATATAAATGAGAAACAGTAGGGGCCCCAGGAAAGAACCCTGGGGAACCCTTCGAATTCTCGGCATGAATTCGGAGACGGCACCACGAACTGAAACGCACTGAGACCGATCTGACAGGTTGGAGGCAAACAGCCTCAATTGTATTCCTCTGATGCCACATCTCTTCCCTTTTATTGCGAGTACCTTTGTGCACAACCGAACGCTTTCGTTAAGTCGCATAACTCCAGGTCAGTGATCGCACCATCCTCCAAGCCAGACACAATCTCCTCGATAACCAGAGAACAGTTCCAATTGTGGACCGACCACTAGGGTGTATCGTTTTTGACTTTTTTTCGAAATTCAAAAAAGTATAGTGCGGAAAAGTTGCATTTGGTGGCACCGAGCATCTGTGATTTTTTTCAGAATTTTTGAACAATGCCTAGAGGTCGCACAATGCCCTCAAAGTTTCTTATGTTGTGTACAGGCAACCCGCACAACAATCTTGCGTTTTCAAGCTGTTTTGGGTTCTTAAGTCACATCATTATAGCAAGTTGAATCAATACTTTTTTTCAATTATCAGCAGTTAAACATCATTATAAATTAAAATTTTAATTATAATATTTGCTTTGTTGGGATTAAATGATAATGGAAGATTAATACAATTAAAGCCAATTGAATATTGTTACAAACAAGTGTTAATAAAGCATGGATACAATTTAACGTTAATGCAGCTTTGGTAAAATTAAATTTTGAAAATCAGAATTTCCTATGGACCTCTTCTTGTGCAACGGCGTAGTCCTTTTGGTATGTAGAGATGGCATCCGTTGTCTGGACTCCAGTTTTGCTTTCACGTACGCGTCACGAGATTGTGGCCCAAAACAGAGGAAGAAGCTTCTGTTACTAATTTTACCAGCCTTTTGGACACCCTGAGTGTGGCAGGGGAAAGCGGTTAATTCCTTATCACAGAATGCTCGACTCCTAATATTTTCTTCTATTTCTTCGGGTGATAGTGATCGGGTTAGAAGGAGCTCGGTCACAAGGTGCGAAGACCAGTCTATGAGATCGTAGTAGTGCTCAGCGTTGAACTTTAATTTGGGCAATTTGAAGGCGCGTATTCCCTTCCGTGTTATCTTCGTCGATCTTGCCTTTTTTATTCTTCTCCAAGCAAGAGCTCTCGTGTCGGGATTGCCATCGTTGATCATAGCGAACAGTACATTCTCAGGGTGTCCAAAATAGGCATTGTTCTGAATAACCTTGTCCACAATATTCCGCAGTTTGAGAGGCAGGTAGCGTGACAGTCGAATCAACTTCCATAAATGTATTGGACCCTGGGCAATCGAGGGTTCTTTTTTTACTGAGTACCAAACGGGAGCGTAAACTTTCATTACATACGAAGCCAACTGGCGAAGCGCCTCCGAAGGCTTTTCGGTACTAATGTATAATCGTAATACTCTACTAGCTGTTGTTAACCACCTAGATTGTACAACAGGGCCTGTTTTCTGCTTGCTGAGTTCTTTTGGACAATGTCCACTTGAGACAGCGGTACATAAACGTAGGAGGTGTTTCTAATCGGTGCTAATATCTGTCAAACCTTCCGTGTCTTCTATCCAATCAACGGGGATGGCGTCAAACTTCGTCACTCGTCGATTTTCGCATTGTAAAATAGCTTCTCCAATGGGTTCACCGGTTGCTTGTGGATTTTTAGTTTCTCCGTCTAAATATCGCATGAGATGTCGGAAAGGTAGCTCGTCGAACATTGTTGCACGATGCAGCTACCCCACTCCCAGTGTTGCCAATGCTTGATTTTAATAAGAAAAGAGTAGCCTGTTCCTGCTGACGCACTTAGTATAAAGAACCTTACCGAACCAAATACGAGAAAAATAGCACTCTGGTATTTATAATTTCTTGTTTTCTTCCTCTAATTCGTTACATCGTAGTCTTTTATTCCTTTATACCACAAAGACAACAAATACACATAAACAAACTGCAAGAAAATCGACTTTAGACCTCTGAAAACACTTGAAATCGCGAAATTGTTGTGCGGGTTGCCTATATACAACAGAAGAAACTTTAAGGGCATTGCGCGACCCCTAGGTATTGTTCAAAAATTCTGAAAAAAATCACAGATGCTCGGTGCCACCAAATGCAACTTTTCCGCACTATACTTTTTTGAATTTCGAAAGAAAGTCAAAAACGATACACCCTACCGACCACATCGAAAACCGAATTGAGCCGAGGCAAAAACCGAATTCTTTTCAAGAAAGTTCATGAATCTCGTTTTCAATAGATGTTCGAATACTTTTGCGATAGTTGGTATTATCGCTATGGGTCTATAGTTGTTCAGATCATTAGAATCACCTTTCTTGAAAATCGGAATTACCCTGAATTTTTGAAAACGATAGAAACACCCCTCCCCATGTACCGATTAAACAATGTACAAAGAGGAAGCTCTGTGATCGGTTAATCATTTCGGTGATTGAGTATTTCAATTGACGAGGCTTTCACTTTTGAAAACCTTTTGAAGATCCACGGATGCCCAAAGTAATTACAAGCTTATTACGATCTCTGTCATATTTAAACGGTACTTTAATATATTATCTCTGCAACTGACAAAAATTATTCGAATCATTCACACAAACTCTTCTTGCGATGTCATATCGCAAGTTGAATCAATATTTTTTCAATTATCAGCAAATTATTTCGGTGATTGAGTATTTCAAACGAGCTTTCACGAATGAATACTACAAATATATCTTACTAACAAATTTTATATATACTAAAGAGGCAATCCACTCAGAGCTATCCGTACTTAAACTAATGTTTAGGAAATAAATTGAATAAGGTGAGTTATTTATGTCTACCTGATCATTAAAATTTCCGGTGAATACCTAAATCTGTTAATTTCAAGTACTTCCAGAAGGTTGAGTTTATACCTCTATTCTCAGAATATAGGATTTTAAATTCTGAGTTGAAAGAGTGACCATTTTCCTAAGATGATTTGAATAATTTGAATCGGTTTTTCCATTGATGAAACTGCGTTCATATCCAGAGATTCTAACATTAAAATTTCTTCCTGTTCTACCTATATAAAATAAATTTCATTAATGGAAAAACTGATTCAAATAATCTCAGGGAAAATGGTCAATCTTTCAATTCAGAATTTGAAATCCTACATTATGAGAATAGAGGTATAAAACTCAATCTTTTGGAAGTACTTGAAATTAACAGATTTAGGTATTCACCGGAAACTCCCGATGATCAGGTAGACATAAATAACTCACCCTTATTAAATTTATTCCCTAAACATTAGTTCAAGTACGTGGATTGCCTCTTTAGCATATATAAAAAATTTGAGATATATTTGTAGTATTCATTTGCTCTTGATAATGCTACTGTGTATCGAAACGCGTCGAGCATTTAATAATATATTTTAGTAGAAATCATCGTTTACTTGTATTTGTTATTAAGTATTTTTTCAATAAAAGCTATAACTCTTAAACGAACGTTAGAAAATAAATTAATATCTATTTTTGAATGAAGGACCAACCATTCATTCAAAACTAGATACAGAGAGCGTCAATGAAATTACAATAACCAGAGAACCGACGAATTTACTCCCACTTCACCTTGTATCGAAAACGGCCATCATTTCTCGAACGAAAGTTAGATTTCTTGGAATTCATAGAAATTTTCAAACTCCAACAAACTCCCCATAAATCTCCTTAACGACCAGTATGATCCGGCTTATTCGTCCATATTTGATTTCTTTAAATAATATCTGCTTTTATCATAATTCGTTCATTATATCTTGATTGCACCCTTATCAATTTTGTATCAACCTGTTTATATATGTATGTATTTTCAACTTCAGTTCAGTTGTTGTCAGCTGAAGATGATCGAGAGACCGAAATCGCAATCCTACTTTTCAATAAATCTTTTGTGATGATATAATACATAGTTCAAGTTCTTATTATCATGATTAACTATGATGTAGTAACGGCGCAGTCAATTAATTATATTATTATGCTTTTGGGGTCGCTGCTTCCGAATCCGAGGTCAGATGACCTTCTCACCGGACTCTTCAAGGCCATCTGAAGGTCGAAACGTATAAAATATCTCAAAACATCTTTATATTATCGCTGCTTCCGAATCCGAGGTCAGATAACCTTCTCACCGGACTCTTCAAGGTCATCTGAAGGGCGAAACGTATAAAATATCTCATTACACCTTCAAACTTTCGCTGCTCCAGAACGATGGGTCAGATGACCGGTTATTTCAAGATCATCTGAAGGTCAAAACGTATAAAATATCTCAAAACAACTTCATATTGTTTTTATAAGTCGCTGAGCACGAATCTGGAATCAGATTTGCAAAATTCAACATGCCTGATCAATACAATCAATAATAAAAATGTAATATCGTTTTGTATTCTTCAACTATGAAGCTTCAACGATATTAAGTTTTAGACTATAGGATTCCAAAGTATAAGGGTTCAGCGTTTTAAGTTATTGTATATTATTGGGTTCGGGTGTTAGACTATTGAGTACATTGATTCAGGTTATTAAGTTTTGAGGAATTAGATTCCAGGGTGGTAGCAAATTGTTATATTGGATTTTAAGGCTGGAGTTTTCTGGTGAGTAAGTTTTGGTGTATACGATTTCGATTAACTGAGTATTGGGGTTGTTGGGTTTTACTTTAGCCTACCATTTTATTATTAGGCTATCTAATGAGAATTTGTACCAATTATTTTAGTATATGTGCAATATTTAATGAAGCATGTAGGCCATTTTGAATCCGAGATCTATAATTTTGCAAATCTGACTTCAGAATCGTGATTAGCTACCTTGAAAATGTTTTAAAGGGTTTCATATATTTTCTATGATTTAATTAGATTTGACTTCCAGATCGTCTAGAACGGTCCTTCGAGAAGGTCATTCGACCTCGAATTTGGAATCTATTACACAAAAAATATAATTATATAGTAGTTTGGTAAAATACGCAGAAATACTTTTCATTTTGTAAGACTTGAGGTAAGTCTGAGTTATATGGTAACATTTCCATGTCTCTTATTTCCCATATGTCAAAAGTCGAAGCTGATCTCTTACTAAAAGTTTGACAGGTGCATGTTCGAATGATAAACAGTAATGTAATAAATAATTTGTAAAGATTCCTGAGTGGCCAAAAACCTTACTCTTCGTCAAGCATGTTGTAATGGTTTTTGTTTTAAGAATATCTATAAATTACCTATGCCTAGCTAGATCAGAGTCCCTTTATCTCAGTGTGTGAGATCTTCGTCAAGAACCTACGTCTTAGATATAGCCTTAGGAATAATACTCATCGCTTTATTCAACAAGCTTTATTACAGAATAATTATCGAAATCACAGTAACTGACTAATAAATTACTAACTATAATCAAGGTAACTGATGCAAAAAAACTTAACTACAAAGTTTAACCAATTACAATAAAGGAGTCTCAGAAGAGAGAAGAGTTTTTAATTTAAAACAATCTGAATACAAACTAAAATTTAAAATGATAGAGCACAGTCAACGATAAATGTAGATAGAAGAGAAGAAATGGATTATAAAGAAGAACACTTAGCTGTTAGGACTGAGGTTGATTCCCACGATGGTTGGATAGTGTTTTATATCGGTTTTCTGGTATTCCTGTATCTTACGGCTTACAGGTTACTTGATTGGCTGAATATGGTTCACCAGGTGACTGCCCTAGGTGGTAAGACTAGTTCCCTAAAGACGTGGTTACCCCAGTCGTGAAATATCAAGGTTAGGCATAAAGATGAAAACTTATGACAGTAAAATATCTTGATGAAAAAAATCTATAACAATACCATATCTCTCGTATTCTAAATTCCACAATCGATTAAGCAGCTCGATCGCAATTTCTTTGTCAACGTATGTTTTTGGACATATGAGGGGAAAAAAATCTTATCTATGTAGTAACATTGGTTTCCATATGATCTCAAACACGTCTGAAACAAGAATGAGTTTATTTGACTATCAGTATTCATTCAATTTCTCTTCAGTTTTCACGCTAAATTATTGCAAGTTTTCTGTGTTTCTTGTTGATTTTCGAATGTTCGAATTTATTGTAATGGCTGCTGAACGTCCTGGACGCTATTTGAGTGATCATGAAGTGGTAATAATTGTAACACTTCTAGAGGATCGGCGAAGCCAACGTTACGTGGCTTACTTGTTGAATGTTAACCAAAGCACTATTTCAAGAGCAATTAATCGGTACCACGAAACAGGGGAATATGGAAGAAGGGCCGGACAGGGAAGAAGTCGGATAACAACACCAGTTGATGAGCGTTGGCTTCGTTTAACTGCACTAAGAGTTCGGCACTGTACGGCTACCAGACCAAGGATGGCTTCTACCGGTCCGCGTTTCACCAGAGAGCATCGAGTTGCAAGCCTTCAGGTTGCGAGGGAACATGAAAATTGGGGTATTCCAGAATGATCGAATGTTCTTTTTTCCAACGAGTCCAGGTTTTTTCTAGTATCAAATGATAGACGCATGCCTGTATACAGACGACCTGGGGGACGGTATCAGCAATGCAATATCCGGCAAACCGAAAACTTCGAAGGGGCTCAGTATTGGTGTGGGGAGGCATTTCTTTCCATGGTCAAACCTAGTGAATAATGAAAGAATGACAGAGGCCAGATACATCGCAAATATCCTTGAACCCTATGTTGTACTCTTTGGCCCATTGATTGGCGAAACCTTCATTTATATGCATGTTAATGCTCGGCCTCATGCAGCTAGAGTAGTTACAGAATTTCTGCAAAATGCCGAAATTGATATTTTAAGATGACCAGCCAGAAGTCCCGACTTGAATCCCATAGAACATGTTTGGGACAACATGGGGTGGCAAATTCAGCATCGTAGGATGCCTTGTAGAACACTCCAACAACTAGGAAATCTACTTCCTGAAATTTGGAACTCAGTGGCTCAAGACACGACGAAACCGGTCGTGTTTGTTTTCAGAAAACTCGAAATATCATGCGTTCACAGAAAATTGCTTGCAATGAGTGTTCGATAGCTTATGTTGGGTAGACAGGTAGTAATTACGAAACTAGATTTAAAGAATATTTATACTCTAACAATAATTCTCCAACATGTGATTATATAAAAACCACAAAACATTCAATAACACTACATAATATCAAAATTCTTCATAACTGCGAGAAAGGAAAGAAAAAGAGTCCGTTGGAATGTTTGGAAATCAATAAACTTTGTGAAAACTCAAGTGAAATCCCCCTCAATAGCCAGCTAGATATTAATACCTCTCCACTACTTAATACCAAATTACACTAGTAATCTATATAAGTAAGTTCATTTCCTGTAGTTGACTACTTGAAAATGATCAAGTGAAAGTCATCCAAGTTCTATAATTCATAAAAAGCCTCACAATTTTTTTCTATGAATGGAAAGACGAGAAAGCAAACTGGAAAACCGCCTTTTAATAACCTACTAAGCTACATACCCGCCGCTTTTACGTTATACATAAAAAGTTTAAGAATGAAATTGTATCCCAACGTGTTTAGCAATCTTCAATCTCAACCTTCTCTCAGTTACATAAAGCGAATGGAAAAACTTCGCGTGGCTGAAAAACCAGGCTAATATAATACATTCTTCCGCTTTCCTCCCAACTTTTCGAGTATTAGATTTCGACTCTTCCTTCGGCAACGACATTATTTACGACCTTCCTTATACCGAGTTTCCGCTTTTGAACTGCTCTATGGATGAAACTCAACTCCACGGCATGATTAACTGCAAGATTTAGATTTTGTTTCCGAAAATCTAACTGATGACGATAAGCAAGAATTGAACTAGAGGACTTTGATTTACTGAATAGTGCCGTATTCGCGTTTTTTGGAAGACTCAGTAAAAGTTGATTTCACTCGAAAGAATTATGACTGTTGAAAATAGTATGGGCTTTGTTTGGCCACCAGGGGTGGCACGTCTCAATGTGAATAGGCGGTACCAGCTTCTGAAACATATATCCCTAACTCTAACCAACCTGATTCTCGTGGCTCATATTTAGAGTAGTTGGAATTTTTATGCGGAGCAATCATCGAATTTATGCACATATAGATGCAGAATTTCAGTAGAATATATATATATATATATATATATATATATATATATATATATATATATATATATATATATATATATATATACAGTGTGTTCCAACGAAAATTTGACCCCCTATAACTCCGAAATGAGTAACATTACCGAAAAACACCAAGACACGTCGATTTTGTTTCGAGGGGAGCATTTTCGAAATAATTCGAAACTCTCAGATCAACCCCTACCCCAGCAACCCTAATTTCGAAATTCATCATAGGGAATAAGGGTCGAGTGGCACCTTACTGTAAAGGTCTGTCAATTCTCCATTCTGATTTGTCATTTTAGAATTTTAAATTAACATACAGGGTGTCCCAACCGAGGGTAAAGTTGAATTCCTGCAAATCCCAAATACTAAATGAAATCGATTTATTTTGGCATAATGCAAGCGCAGGTTTATGCTCGGTCTAGAAAAACGACCTACACTTGTGAATTTGGAGTTGGTGCAATCAACCCCTATTTCCAGCATCCCCAACTCAAAAATCATTCGATCGAAAATAGGTCAAGTGGCACCTCGTTGGAAAGGTATTTCAATTTTCTCTTCGAATTTGGTATTTTCGAAATTCAGAATCAGCATACAGGGTGTCCCGGAGCAGGAACACTGAAAACCCAAATAACTTTTTGAAACTGGTTCATTTCGGTATAATACGAGAACATGTTTATGTTTGATTCGAGAATAAGACTCTCTTGCGTGAATATGGAATTTTGCAATCAATCTCTTCCATTCAGCATCCCCAACTCAAGAAATCATACAAGTGATTACAGGTTGAGTGGCAAAGTTCCAGAAAGATTTTTCTATTTTCTGAATCACTGAGGCATTGGTTTCAGTTTGGCAATCGAGGTTTTCTGGCGTGAGGATCAGGATGAGGGATGATGGAGAAACTGATTGGATGCTCATCTAAACAGGAAAACGAGATTTATTGAACTTGTATTCAATTGAAAACAAAAACTAACTTGATTATTACAACAATTGTTCAAAATGACCTCCGCCCACCTCCATACAGTTATACAGACGATTTTCGAACTCTCTTCTCACATTAGCGAAAACTTCAGGAGTCAAAAGTCGGCATTCTGTGATAATCCTCATCCGCAGCTCCTCCAGGTTTTCTGGTCTTGTGGCATAAACTTTAGATTTTAGATGGCCCCACAAAAAAAATCTAGGGATTTAAATCTGGTGACCTGGCTGGCCACTCAACAGGTCCTCTTCTACCAATCCACCTTCCTGGGAAATTTTCGTCTAAATATTGGCGCACCCGAGCATCATAATGCGGAGGAGCACCGTCTTGTTGAAAACGCATTTCGTCCTCAGAAAGAGTTGCATCGTTCTGTAAAATTTCTGTCAATCTAGGATGTATGTGTTCCTCTAACAACTGTAGGTAGCCATTTCCATTCAGATTACCCTCAATAAAGAAAGGCCCAACTAGATGATTGCCAAAAATTCCTGCCCAAACGTTCAACTTCTGAGGCCTTTGCGTGTGGGCCTCTCTAAACCAATGAGGATTCTGTGTGTCCCAATATCGACAATTATGTCTATTCACTTCACCACTGAGCATAAAGGTGCTTTCATCAGAAAAACAGATGTTATTCAGAAAATTTGGATTAGCGTTTAGGTTTTCACTTAGATTTTCACAAAACTGTAAACGACGATCTGGATCATCTTCGTTTATTTCATGCACTAATTTTACCTTGTAGGGTGAAATTTGTGATGTTTCACGATTCTATGGACAGTTGTAGCTGATACACCAGTCAGACGAGATAGTTTTCTGATCGAAGTAGTATTCTCCATTTGTAGATGACCCACTACTGCCACTTCCGTTGCCTCATTTCTGACAGGACATGCCACTTCATGTTTTTGTTTGCCACCGAACCCGTAGCTAGGAATTTGTCAACCAAATATTTAACGTACTGGTGACTGACTCCTTTCTCTTTCAGGATGGTTCCTATCGAATATCCTTGCCGTTTCTTTGGCACAACTGTTATTTCGAAAATACGTCGATATAATTTCGACCCTTTCCTCAGTGGAATAAACCATTTTCAGATTAATTTCAACTGACGAACAACAACAATAATGAGGAACTGATCTGAATAATAATAATATTTCATTGCAAAAATGAGAAATAACAGATGACTTCACGACAGATGGAAATGAAAAAAATGTGAACATTTTCAATGCAGAAATCAGCTTTATTTCTTCGTAATTGATGCTCAACACATCGTACCCCAATACTTTTAACAGTTTCGAATTAATTTTAGTTGATAATTTCAAATGACGATATTGAATTTTTCGAAAGCGACATCCTGTATGGAGAGCCGAACTGAATGAAATGCTTTAATCATTCTGGAATTCAAAAACCTTTCTGAAGATATGCCACTTGAATTATTTGTATGATTTTCAAGTTGGGGATGCTGAATGGAAGGGTTGATTGCAAAAATTCTATAACCACACAAGAAAGTCCTATTCTCGGATCAAACATGTTCTCGTATACCAAAATGAACCAGTTTCAAAAAGTTATTTGGATTTTCAATGTTCCTGCTTCGGGACACCCTGTATGATGATTCTGAATTTCGAAAATACCAAATTCGAAGAGAAAATTGCAGTACCTTTCCAACGAGGTGCCACTTGACCTATTATCGATCGAA
The DNA here is from genome assembly GCA_013387265.2 of Cryptolaemus montrouzieri. Lineage (NCBI taxonomy): Eukaryota > Metazoa > Arthropoda > Insecta > Coleoptera > Coccinellidae > Cryptolaemus > Cryptolaemus montrouzieri. The sequence goes on along the minus strand of JABFTP020000062.1, from coordinate 13,330,813 downwards.
TGATTTTTGAGTTGGGGATGCTGGAAATAGGGGGTTGATTGCACCAACTCCAAATTCACAAGTGTAGGTCGTTTTTCTAGACCGAGCATAAACCTGCGCTTGCATTATGCCAAAATAAATCTATTTCATTTAGTATTTGGGATTTCCAGGAATTCAACTTCACCCTTGGTTGGGACACCCTGTATTTTAATTTAAAATTCTAAAATGACAAATCAAGGTGGAGAAATGACAGACCTTTTCAGTAAGGTGCCACTCGACCCTTATTCCCTATGATGAATTTCAAAGTTAGGGTTGCTGGGGTAGGGGTTGATCTGAGAAGTTTCGAATTATTTCGAAAAATGCTCCCTTCGAAACAAAAATCGACGTGTCTTGGTGTTTTTCGCTAATGTTACTCATTTCGAAGTTATAGGGGGTCAAATTTTCGTTGGATATATATATATATATATATATATATATATATATATATATATATATATATATATATATATATATATATATATATATATATATATATATATATAACTTGAGACAAAGAATTATCAAAAATCTGTAGATCAATGAATAATCCTTTCTGACAAGAGCTAGTTCCCAAATCTGCCCGCCTTGCACGCAGCCGCCAAGAGCAGATTTGAGAACTAGCTTTTGTCAGGAAGAATTATTCATTGATCTACGGATTTTTCAATAATTCTTTTTGCCTCCAGTTTACATATGTAGACTCCTCGCGAAGTTTGTCGCGGAAAATATTTTTCTCATCAAATATTTACCGACGGGAGGTTTTATTCCAGAAACAGAGGCCCAGAACACATTTTCAACGGGATTATTTCGCTCGTTTCCTACCGTTGATTCACTGACCGGCGAAAAATGTTTTCAAGTGTTGAAATTTCTAACGTTCTCACATCTGTTTGTTATTGTTCGTATCTTTCTCGAAGTCCGGTAGCGGGTTCACCGTCTCGATCTACAGAGGGCGACTCTCGTACGTATGTACGAGATGCGTCCTTTCTGGAATCAATAGGGTATCCCGATGTAACTTGTTTGAATGCTGAGAAGCGATATGCGACACTGATGAGCTCCTAATAAGGACAAAACGGCAGTCTGCCGCTTCGTTTTTCGACATCCTGTTTAGTTGCACTATTGTGGCTCTTGGAGGCTGCGTGCATGGCGGGCAGATTTGGGAACTGGCTCTTGTCAGAAAGTTATTCATTGATCTATGGATTTTTGAATAATTCCTTTTGTCTCAAGTTTACATATGTAGACTTCTTGCAAAGTTTGTCACAATATACCACAACATTTTCTAAATACAATTATTAAACGCAAAAAAACAACTTATTACCTCTGAATTACTATATAGCATCGTAGAAACGATGCGGCCCTAACTTAAGCAGATTGTTATTCAATGCCAAACAAAAGAACGATAAATTCAAGCAATCAGGAATTCATCAAATCATATGCAATGAATGTCAAGTAGCCTATGTCGGACAAACAGGGAGAAGTTTTGAAGGTAGATTCAAGGAACATATTTCTTCAGAAAAAATTCGCCAATATTTGAACACATAAAATCAACCAACCACTCGATATCATTAAACAATCTTGAAATCATTCATAAATGTAACAATGGGAGAGAGATGAATTTGTTGGAAAGTTTGGAGGTTAACACTCTATGTAAAAACCCACAATCCTACCCTAAACAGCCAACTAGAGCTTAATGCATCCCCACCACTCAATATCTAGGATAACTTTCACTCTACACTTGAAGTTACCTACTCATCTGTTAAATTGTTATTCACTTGAAAATGACCAGTCGAAACCAGTCCTGATTATGGAATAAATTGTGGTAAAGTGACAAAAGTGTCTTATTTCGTTCACATTGAAGATGAAATTCTATAAAATGAATAGATCATCAATACTATCAATGTCATATATATTTTTAAATCATTATATTTTGTGAAACTTACGCGTTATTTTTTCATTATTCATAATGAACCTTATGGTATTAGAAATGACGAAAATAGTTAAAATAACCCCAATTCCGATTGAATTTTTTTGGGACCACCTTCACACGCAAAAGTCAAATGAATTATTGATACACATTTTTCCATGCATTAAAAGTACGCAATATCGGACATTAAACTACGACCCCGTATCTATGGACTGTTATTAACGTCTTAGCTTTTTTCAATGCTAATTTTTCCGGATCGGTCACGCTAGCGTCGTTTCAAAATGATAAAAACAAACGCAGGTTTTGGGCAATAGTCAAGGCTCACTTTGACGGCATAACTTAATTCAACGCGAGAGGAAATTACTAGAACGAGTAAATAAACGTTTAATGATGAATAAATGATTGATAGATTAATGGACAGTTAGTCGAAATTCAAATTATACTTGATTTGTAGAATTAAAGATGCCCTTTAAACTTGATATGGAAGAATATTAAATGAATACATTTAAGTTATTGGGTAATTGGAAGAGTATGAGAAAACGTCGTTTGAGTATAACTTATAACTTGCTGATCTCATAGACATATTTCTTTTGGATTTCAAGTTCCAGATTTCTCTTGAGATATCTATATTTATGCCCGATTTGTCATTTCTCACAAGTTACAGATTGCTTACATTCTGTAACTTGTCAGACTTTATCTTATCAAAAACACAAACACATGCGTGGTACAGTGTATTCAACGGTGACCGAGATGTGATGGAAGATTAGATTCACTCTGGTCGGCCATCAACATCTTCAACTAAAGTTAACATCGATAAAGTGAAGAAAATGGCGATTGAAATCGTCATCTAAATTTGAGAGAGATAGGCATATGAACGATATTTGGGCATGAAACGCGTTTCTGCTCGACTAGTTGCAAAAACCTGAGTTTTCTTCAAAAATTAAATCGCGTAAAGATCACTGAAGACATGCATTATAGCCGATACGAGACATGGGTTTATGAGTTGGACATGTGAACCGGTCAACAAGTTTCGGAATAGCGCCTTCCAACTGAACCGAAACCGAAAAAACCACGTCAAAGTCGATCAAAAGTTAAGGTAATGTTAACTTCTATCTGGAGTCCAGAAATCCAGATGAATCCGAAGCTGAAATAGAGGTTTTTCCCCATATGCAGCAGTAAAGAACTTTTGAACTCCCAAAATGAATTTGAACTCCCAAAATGATTGGGGACTATATATATATATATATATATATATATATATATATATATATAATTATCATCAAGAGTTATTTAACTAGTAAAAACCTTTTCAGAGCTATCAACTCCTATGCTGTTCCTATTCTTACATCTTCTTTTGGAATTATTAAATGGTCTAAAACTGATCTAAATGAATTACAATGTCAGACGAGGAAAATGCTCTGTAAATATCATAAGCACCACCCAAAGTCAGCTGTTCAGAGAGTTACACTACCTAGACATCTTGGAGGTCGTGGATTAATTGATTTGAATAATCTTCATAGTAAACAGATTTTTCATCTACGTTCCCATTTTCATGATAAACAGAGAACGTCTAAATTACATGATATTGTTGTTGCTTCAGATTATAATCTTACACCTCTGAACTTGACAATGCAAAAGGTAGATTTTGATATATTTGATGATAATTCTAAAAGAGAAAGTTGGATGCAGAAGGAATTACACGGAAAGCACCCTAAAGAATTGAAAAATGATTATATTGATGAAATTGCATCGAATAAATAGTTAGTATCTGGAGAATTGTTTGCTGAGACAGAAGGTTTGGCAATTGCGATCCAGGATCAGGTTGTTTTCACAAGGCATTATAAAAAACATATCATCAAACAAAATATAGATGATTCTTGCCGTAGATGTTTCTGTTCTTCAGAAACAGTTTTTCATATATTATCATCTTGCTCAGTCCTTGCTTCAACAGATTATTTAGAAAGACATAATGCCGTCGCTAATAATATTCACTTCAATCTAGGAATTAAACATGACCTAATTCCCAAAAGAAAAAAATTTCAAAAATATGAACCTGAAATCAGTTTGATGAGCAGATATATGGGCAACTCGTCGGGAAAAAACCCCCTATATATTTATATATTCTAACTGATTATTGGTCTTCAATTTGGGCAGTGCCAAGGCAACACAATTCCAATGCAAGTTGGATTTTAAATGAAAGGTCTCGATTTTCTAAAATAGAATTCATGCAATTTGAAAGATTTTCAAACGAAGATATAACATGAGTTATTAAACACACAAAAAATTGGAAATCTCCAGGTGTTGATGGTATTCATAACTTTTGGTTCAAAAAAATCTCTTGCGTTCATGAAAAATTGTCTGAATATTTTTCATTTATAATAAAGAACCCCTCAGCTACTTCTTTATTTTTCACACAAGGAATTACTTATTTAAAACCGAAAAGTGATAATACTATTGATCCGTCTCAATATAGACCAATTACTTGCCTTCCAACAATATATAAAATTCTAACTGCATGTATTACCCAAAAAACTTATGCACATTTGGAGAATTATAATATTCTTTCCGAACAACAAAAAGGATGTAGAAAAAAACACCTTGGTACTAAAGAGCAACTTGTAATTGATTCTGTTGCTTTGAATCAAGCTCAAACTAAGAAGAGAAATATTCATACAGCCTTCATTGATTATCAAAAGGCTTTTGATAGTTCTCCCCATTCATGGCTTCAAGAAATTTTCGAAATTTATAAAATTGATAAGACACTTTGTCTTTTTCTTGAATTTGTAATGAAAAATTGGAGAACCAATCTTCATCTAAATATTTCTAAACAATCGTTAAAATCCGAAGTAATTCCAATCAAAAGAGGCATTTTTCAAGGTGCTCTTTGGTTTTGTCTTTGCCTTAATCCATTATCTCATGAATTAAATGCTACTAGTTTCGGCTTCAAAATAAAGAGTCTATCAACTGAATTCAAATTAAGTCACTTAATTTATTTAGATGATATTAAATTATATGCCGGAACCAGATCTCATTTAAAAAGTTTACTTGAGATTACTTTCAACTCTTCTTTCATATGAAATTTGGGCTTACAAAATGTAAAAATCTTTCTATTGAAAAAGGATAGATCACCTCTGATTATATAAAGATTTCTAATATCGAAATCGAGCCAATGCATCAAGGAGATACATATAAATATCTTGGATTTTGTCAAGAGAAGACAATTAACCATAGCAGCACTAAAGAAAATATTAGAAGTTCATATTACAAAAGACTTAGAATTATCATCAAGAGTCATTTAACTAGTAAAAACCTTTTCAGAGCTATCAATTCCTATGCAGTTCCTATTCTTACATCTTCTTTTAGAATTATTAAATGGTCTAAAACTGATCTAAATGAATTACAATGTCAAACGAGGAAAATGCTTTGTAAATATCATAAGCACCACCCAAGGTCAGCTGTTCTGAGAGTTGCACTACCTACACATCTTGGAGGTCGTGGATTAACTGATTAGAATAATCTTCATAGTAAACAGATTTTTCATTTACGTTCCCATTTTCATGATAAACAGAGAACGTCTAAATTACATAATATTGTTGTTGCTTCAGATTATAATCTTACACCTCTGAACTTGACAATGCAAAAGGTAGATTTTGATATATTTGATGATAATTCTAAAAGAGAAAGTTGGATGCAGAAGGAATTACACGGAAAGCACCCTAAAGAATTGAAAAATGATTATATTGATGAAATCGCATCGAATAAATGGTTAGTATCTGGAGAATTGTTTGCTGAAACAGAAGGCTTGGCAATTGCGATCCAGGATCAGGTTGTTTTCACGAGGAATTATAGAAAACACATTATCAAACAAAATATAGATTATTCTTGCCGTAGATGTTTCTGTTCTTCAGAAACAGTTTTCATATATTATCATCTTGCTCAGTCCTTGCTTCAACAGATTATTTAGAAAGACATAATGCCGTCGCTAATATTATTCATTTTAATCTAGGAATTAAACATGACCTAATTCCCAAAAGAAAAAAATTTTACAAATATGAACCTGAGATTATTTGTGAAAATGACAAATATAAACTTTATTTTGATAAAACAATTCTTTGCAACAGAGCTGTAAAACACAATAGACCAGATATCGTTCTTAATGATAAACAGAATCAAATAACATATATAATTGATATTGCTATACCCGACACACATAATATACAAAATAAATACAATGAAAAATTTCTAAATATATGATGCTTGGCGACGAGATTAAAAAATGTGGAAAATGAAAAAATATTTATTCTACCGATTATTATTTCTACAACAGGCGTTATTCCTAGAAATCTCCACAAAAGTATTGAGATTTTGGGTCTGAAGAAAATTTGTTTGAACAGTTACAAAAGATAACAGTCATCAAATCTTGTAATATTCTTCGTAGGTTTCTTTCCGAAAATAATAATGAGGTAGAGTCATAGGTTTTCTCTTTAGTTTATACTGCTCAGAATCTCCTTTCATATTTTATTTATTTGTTTATATAAATATAATTAACTGACAATTTTGTCATATTTATATTCAGAGCAGTATTCTATTCGATCGTTCACCACTTCACACAAAGGGAACTATTAATGAGTAACATTCAGTGTTACTTGACTAAGGTCCGTACACTGGATTTTTCCGGGAAAGAAAGCTCTACTCGTTGGTACATTGATATCATTGTCTGATGATGCTATAGTATGTATATATTCTGGTAGATTGATATATTCTCATAACATTTAACGTTATCCTAATATATAATTACTCCAGGATATGTTTTGATTATAATCATTGCCTGGCAATGGTATTAATTACCGGGTGGTGGATTTATATTTTTCATGAAATCAGTTTGATATATATATATATATATATATATATATATATATATATATATATATATATATATATATATATATATATATATATATATATATATATATATATATATATATATATATATATATATATATATATATATATATATATATATATATATATAAAAGGGTTTAACCTGACCAGTTACCTATATATCTGTTCATGCAATCAAACTGATTTCATTCATGAAAAATATAAATCTACCACCTGGTAATTAATACCATTGCCAGGCAATAGTTATAATCAAAACATATCCTGGAATAATTATATATTAGGATAACGTTAAATGTTATGAGAATATATCAATCTACCAGAATATATACAAACTATAGCATCATCGGACAACGACATCAATGTAGCAACGAGTAGTGTCAGAGGCTTTCTCCCGGAAATATCCAGTGTACAGACCTTAGCCAAGTAACACGATCGAATATAATACTGCTCTGAATATAAATATATATATATATATATATATATATATATATATATATATATATATATATATATATATATATATATATATATGTTTCGGCTGGATCGCACCAGCCATTTTCAAGTCAGAGATTCGACTCGAGGACTGAGTGTATTCGACGCTGCGTTTACTGTTTTCTTGTTTGTGTCGTCCCGTTTCTGTGTTACCGGTGGCGTATGTTTTAGCACTGCCTTCCAAGTCGCTGGTGAATTTATGGCGTCATCCCGTTTGCTCATAGTTGTGTGTTTTTCTATCTCGATGGCTTCCCTTATTTTCCTTTTTCGTAAATGTTTAACTGAGAGAATTTCTTTAGCTTGTTGTTGATAATGGACGTATGTCCGAAACCGGTCCAACCAATGTTAAATTTCGTCATTCTTTACATCAATAAATTATTGATGTATTTCACCTGTATATACGTCACAGGTTTCCGTTTGATGTTTCTAGATCAACAAGAAGTGTCCTAGAGGTTTCCATTCTCTTCAGAGAGTCAAAATATACCGCGAAATGAAACATTAACGGCAAAATCAGATTACGTGGACTTAAAACGTTGATTTCACAGTTGTGAGAGATTGCTAATCTCAATATTCGTTATCATCAATTTCAACTGTATATCTATACAGGGTGTTGCATAATAGTATGACACAACTTGAGGAGGTAAATCTACGTGCAATTTTAAGAACAAAAGTTCATGTAAACATAGGTCCGCAAAAGCTTCGTTACGTAGCTACAGGGCGTTGGAATTTCCGGAAAAAATTGGTTCTTTCTTCAAAACTCCTGCAGTTTTTGAGAAATTCAGCCCAAATGTGGAATGCAGGCTATTTTATTCAGCTCCTATCATTACACCCTCTGAATTTTAACTAGAATCTAAAAGATGTTTTCTTTTCCGGAGCCGTGTCTTTTGCCCTTTCAAACTTGTTTTCAGTACGCCACTGATCAGCGTACAATCATTTTCGTCATCTTCGTTCAATTTAGAAACATTCGCTGAATTGAAAGCACTCCTAATTAAAAAAATGACTAGTCGGCTTTGATTTTTTTCATTTATTTATTTCTTTTGACAGTTGCTAAAGTTGAAACAGTGTCTGCTCGAATTGCTTATCAAATTAACGATTAGTTTTAAGACTTTTGAAGCTATTGTTGTGGCTAATTTTACTATCGCCGAATTGGCTGATATCCACTACATGTACGGTCTGGTTGACGAAAACACAACAGAAGCTAGGCGATTATATCAGGTGCGCTTTCCAAATCGACTAACACCAGACAGGCGAACATTTTCAAATATCCACAGAAGGTTGAGGGAAACTGTTAATTTTACTGCAAAAAATCATTTAGAAGGTGCAACTCAAACTATGAGAACTCCAGATATTGAGGAAGCAGTTTTGTATTGTATTGATTTGAATCCTCATGTGAGTACAAGAAAAATTGGAAATCAGTTGAATATTTCTCATGTTCTAGTTTCGAAGATTCCCCACGACTTTTTATTGTACCCATTGTTTCAAGACTGAATTTCTACCGATAGTTCTTAGATAAAATTAGAGACATTGCTCATTTTGATAGTGACATAATGTTCACATTTCTTTTCGAGAACTGCTATCACATATTTTCATAATAATCATTATTACGCTGAGGAAAACCCCCATTTGATTGAAGAATCTCATCATCAAGAACAATTCTCACTGAATGTCTGAATAATTGGAAATTATTTGATTGCGCCATTTTCTTTGCCTAACAGACTAAACGGTCCCGCTTACCGGCAAATTCTTGAGGAGGAGTTACCTTTATTGCTCGGGGATGTGCTACTTTTGGTGAGAAACATAACGTGGTTCATGCATGACGGGGCACCAGCATATTTTAGTGGAGAAGCTAGGGAATTCTTGAATAATACATTTAACGACCGATGGATAGGTCGAGGTGGGCCAGAACCATGGCTTCCTAGGTCCCCAGACTTATATAGTTCAGACTTTTTCCTATGGGGGTATCTCAAAAGTTTAGTTTATACCACTCCAGTGAGCACTGTAGAAGAGTTGATAAATCGAATAATAACCTCTGGTGACACGATAAGAAATACCCCAGGAATATTTCAAAGAATGCGTGATAATATGCGTAGGACAGAGGCCTGTATTATTGCAAGTGGAGGACACTTCCAGCAATTTATTTATTTTCAATTGTTCTTTTATTTTAGTGCGATATTGAAGAAGTATAAGTTGAGTCTCAGAAGACGAGCTATCAAAATTAAAGCAAATTTTGGGAATATATATGGAGTATTTCTGTTATTTTTTTTGTTCAGCGAATAACATACAATTCAAATAATTCAAATTCAATAATTTATATACGATGCGATACGATACGAAAAAATTACAAGTGTCCAAAAAGTTTCTAAATTGAATGAAGACGACGAAAATTGATTGTACGCTGAACAGTGGCTTACTACAAAAAAGTTTGAAAGGGCAAAAGGAGACATTGCCTCGGAAAAGAAAACACCTTGTGAATTTCAGTTAAAATCTAGGACGTGTGATGATGGAGGCTGTAAAAAATAGCTTGCATTTCAAATTTGGGCTGAATGTGTCAAAAACTGCAGGAGTTTTGAAGAAAACAACAATTTTTTCCGGAAATTCCAACACCGTGTAGCTCCGTAACGAAGCTTTTTCGGATGTATGTTTATATAAACTTTTTTTCTTGAAATTTCATGTAGATTGACCCCCTCAAGTTATGACATACTATTATATAGCACCCTGTATATGTTCCTGACAAAATAGTCTTGACAGACAGACAGATAGGATATATAACGTCTCCTTTTTTCCTTCAGGAGTACGAAACCCTGAAAAAATTTCTGTAGAAAAAGCTGGCAATTTTCCTATTGAAATTTGAATTGTGAGGTCAGCTGATTTCAAATCAAAATGAAAACTAAATTTCTCCATGGAATTTTCTCATTATTTTCACAGCACTAAAAGTGATGAAAATCGTTCGGAGCTTTTCTCCCCTAAAATAATCTTCGACATCCGAAACAGATTCCATATTGTGTGCAACTTCCCGTGTGAAGTGTAACAACCTCATCTGTTGTATTTTACAGTCGACACTGGCGAAAATCGACCTAAATGAAATGGGCAAACAACCAGGACGCAAGCAAAATGGAAGCAGAGGTTTACGACATGGAGCGGACATGAAACGTCACGCCGTTTATATGGAGAAAACGTGTCCGTGTAATAATTCCATGGATATACGGATCCGGAAACTCAAGTCCTTTCTGCTTCCGTTCAAGTGTACGTCGAAAGTTCATCGAAGGGAGGAAGGGTTTGAGACTTGTGAAGTAAATCTCTCGCCCTTTCCAATTAGACCGTATTGGAAAACATTGGTAATTAATCGGAAACAAACGAAATAACGTACCATTCATAAAGTTCATGGTTTGATAATACATCAGTTTTTATCTTTATTTTTTGCATATAAATACCCTTCTCATAATAGGAAAAATATTCCTAAGGACCTAACATATACCACTCTATTTCGATATTTCTATCATCAGACGTTTTCAAATTGTGAGTTAAAACTGAGGTTCAGTTGTAGAATTTGTCTTAAATATAGAAAAACAGGTATGAATTATAAAGATTTTCACCCCTTGCAACATAAACTAGCCGTTTTCAACTCAATGTTTCATAGAGCACTAGTGAGCACATTAAGATATCCTTTTATATCTAAATAGGCAATATAATAAACGCCTAATATACTTAACCCCTTAACGCCTTTCCATATCCAACTCGATCTATACTGAACGCCTTATTATATTCACTTCATTATTCACGATTATACTTAATAGTTCTTTATGTTACATGGAACTCTCTCATATATTGCCTCAGTCATCCTTAGGGTAACGCAGCTTCCAGTACTGTTTTATGGACACTACCTCATCAACCACACAAATTTCAACACTATTCACTACTATCCCAATTCAAAGAGATACATTCAATTTGAAAATCTCAACTTTCTCCAAATGAGCTAGCATAAGATGAAATTAAAAACATTTCAACATTGATTCGATAAAACAAATTGTCATCAACAACTCTAATATTAATTCACAATATTCCAAATCTTTAGTTCCAAAAGTATTAAATATCTACTTCAGAAAGATCGATATATGCAGGTCTATAGTGAATTATAATAAATAACAAATATGAGCTTAGAACAGCAAAATAGAATAATTATTTCTAGAGTATATTAATGAAATAGAAAAGAAAAGTTCTTCTCAGATTAAAATTTCTTGGGAATCCAAAATACAAAAGCGAGAAATTAGTAATCAAATGAAGGAATACTACTGAATACATAGAAATTTCTCCTTATGTGATTTCCCTATACGTAACTATTTTGTATAAATTCCAATAGACCAGAATTCACACAATTTGCTCACCAGAAAGAACAAACATCTACTGAATTGAAGTGTTCTTGTGTGAAGCAGAAATGAGATCCACAAATCTGTAAATTACATTATGGGCCCTCATATACAATATAATGATGTTAACTTTATATCAGTTTCAGTGAAATGCTTCTTGTAACTGTTAATTTCCTAGATACTTAACTGCCCAGTTGGCAGTTGGTTTCGAGCAGTCAGCTTCTTATAAACTTGCTCTCTAATAATTGAAATTTCTATTCTTCAATTTTACTTCTCTTCAATTTATTTTCTTGTGAAACTTTATAATATACCATGAAATGAAAATGAAAGGAAGAAATTGCATTAAAACAACTTCATATTTCCATATTACGTGATGAACGTACTCATTTTACACAATTATATAGAATACCTAGAGTACAACTACCTATAACAAAATTGTCAAATTGCATAGCATTCTCCAAATAGTAATTGAATTTTTTCCAAAATATGATTCACATAAGCAGTAGTATGTTTCCTGTGGCTTTCATAAATCTTGATTGAAAGTTGTGGTTGTACAAAAATCTAACTTCATATGAAACTTCTACATATTTGAACATCATGTTTCCCACTATCAGACACCTATAAACTTTCAACATCAAATCAATGAGGAATTCCTGTCATTCATTCAACAACCTTGATAAAATTTCCTGAGAAACAGTTATTATGATTTATGAATAGAAGGAACTCACAATAATTACCTTTTGTGCAAATTTTAAATCTTATTTTCTTTGGTTCAAAAACTTGAACATTGTCAAACACATTGAATCTCGTTTACTTTTACATTTGGATAATTGTAGAATAGAAACATACTTCCTCTTGAATAAACTAAAACGAAAATTCAATTTGAAATGGCACGGTCTTATTGACAGCCAGTTTGAAATATTTTAATACAGATATAGCCTTTAGTGGATAGCTTTCAATATTCATATGATACATACTCTAAACGACCTGACGAAAACTTTATCGAGTTCCTTCCAAAAAAAATATTATACAGAAGAGCTCAATACCTATTAATAGCAACTCAAAGGATATCTCATCATTTTGTAAGAACTCCCAATTGATTCGTTAAAAAATCCTAGTAATTACAGGACTTTTTCAACGCATAGAGGTTAAATATGTGAGATATGTGAATTCTTGAGCATGCTGAAAGAAATATACATTAAAATACATAAATAAACCTCAAATTACATTCACGTACCAAACATTATTGTAAGTCTCCTTAACTGCTTTTTATTATGACATTCTGTTGAATCACATTGTTTAGGTTAGAATAACCACAAAGTGTTAAATTTATGAATTTTGAAAGTTTGTCGTTTCTTTCCTTAAACAAAATATACATAAAAATGGATAAAATAAACATCAAACTACGTTCACTTACCTCTGAAAGTTTATTTCAAGTATCGTCTAACTTTTCATTCAAATAAAATTCGGAATTACTTATTTTGACAGATCGAATATAAGACTAATTGAAATAAGGTTAGATTCGATTATCACTCAGAAAAGAGGGAGCACTATATTCTAGATGTTGGTAGTACCGAAATTATGTTGGTGAAAATAAAAGTTACTAAGTATTTCCCTCTCAATATTTTTATTCAAAATAGAGAGAGCATTAAATTTTACACGTTGGTAAAGCTCACTTCCGACATTGAGTACCGATCTAAGGGGCGGTAGGGGAGTGACTGGCTCCGCCAGTCACAAAAATTGTCCCAAATTCGAAAATTAAGTCGTAGAGTAACGATTTCTCGTTCGATACCCGAATCCATTATCACGGTAACCCCGTAAAAGTAGGACGAATGCAGGAAAACCACTTATTTTGACAGCTCGACGTTAGTTAATTTCTGGCCGTCAGAGATATGCGGAATAAGGAAAATGGAGCGAAATTTTGCACAAGTCGGCCGATAGCTCTTCGTTGAATCGAAGATTTTCCAGTTTTTCCGCCGTTTAACGAGAATGAAACTATTGCGGCGCAACATGCGAAACTTGAGGCTTGCTTTTTGTCCAGGTTTTGAAGCGATCGAACGCTATGGAAAAATTTGTATAGAAATAAAAGTCCGACGAAATTATCCCCTCCACGCGCGATAAATCGGAGACCTTTTTCATTTTCGCTATTTCGGGGCTTTCTTTCTGAATTTTCACTCGATCGATCGTTCCGATTGCCTTCTGAAAGACCGAAGTTTCCGACTCCGAAGAAATCTCGTCGTTTCGACTTTCCGTTCGCTCTCGGCGACGTTTCGGCAAAAATCTTCGAGAAATCCTCAGAGCTCCATCGTTCTAGCTAGGGACTCCAAAACTAGCACGGACCTTCCTCAGACCCTTCCCCTAGTGCGCGCCTTTGGCTCCCGATTTTTTTTTTCTTCTCCACCCGGTTTAAACTACCGTAATCCCCGCGGATTATTCCCGACAAAGGCCTTACGACTTCAATAGTATAGATTATCATTGCCACTTTTCATTTAAAATCTTCATAAAGAAATTTATATCATAAAAACTATCGCCAGTAATAACCGTTACCCCCCTACCATAGAAGACAAAATAGTTCTTAAAAAACAAATACCATTAGCTTGCAGTAGTATAAACCCCCCACTAAACGGCTTAGCGATATTCAAAAATTCTCTCCTTTAACTCATTTTGGTCCCATTTCACAACAAGTTGCAAATCAAATGTCAAGTCACATCATAAAAATTGCCTTCAAACGAACATGTAAATTATCACAATTATTTTTCAATATCAAAGACAAAACTCACAAGTTAGACGATTCTAGAACATACGGACTGTGTTGCCCTGATTGTAACGGTGCTTGTATAGGCCAGACAGGAAGATCTTTTTGCATTAGATACAAAGAACATCACTCTTCCTTTTGTAAAAGTGACTCCACTACCTAGTATTGATAATCTTAACATCATCATCGTGCCCCGAAAAGCAATAAACTCAATTATCTAGAATCTGTGGAAATTTTCGAAGCTAAACACAATAGAAGCAATCTTACCCTTCTTGACGACAAAACAGACCTATGATACTCCCCAATATTTGGGGTTCTCAAGTAATCGATTATTTTCCACCTAATTTTGTGATATTCTTTACAAAGTAAACCAAAATCTTTGTATGAAATTCATAAAGATACTATTTTTGAAAAGGGAATTAAAAGATTTTTCCAAAGGTATGCCACTCGATCCACCTTTCCTGTAATTAATTTCGACTTAAGGCTGCTGAGGGTACTGTATTTATTTTACAATCTCCGAAATGACTCACAATCCATTCACCCCTTCAATCAAAAATTGACGTCTCTCAGCTTTAGCTGCCAAAGTCAGCCCATCTTAAGATACAGAGGGTGGCAAAATTCATTTGGAACACACTGTATTCATTGCTTATAACACGATACATCATACTCTCCTAAGATTTTTAAGATGTTTGTTAAGTGAATTGAATTGATCCGCATTTATGATAGAAGCGTGTTTTTCAGTATTCCAAACTACTATAATTTATGGAAAATAAATATTGATCAATTTCCACCATTTAAAAGTCGTAAACAAACAAACTATTCAAATTTGTCATACTTTATATTACTTCCACGCCAGAATGTCGCGTTATATTTTTAATATGAATAAGGGGAAAGACGGGTTTCGTTCGGGTTGTAAAACCAATTTTTACGATTCGGGAAATATTTCATCAACTTTTGCGGTCGCTATAGTCGCATTTTGCTTTAATCTACGAAGTCGTTTCACTTCGAAGTGTTTGTTTTCAGTTTGAATGGTCCGATAGTTGGAAAACATAAACTGTCAAGTTTGGAAAATTTTAATGTGGTAGATGTTTCCTGTCAGTCAGCGGGAAACTTTTGTTTACAGAAATCTCATAGTCGAATTTTATGTTTAGGGGTTCTAATAAAAAGTTTAATGGCTGAATGTCGCAGACTAAGACATCTTGTAAATCTCCACCAAAAACAAGTCTTTCGATATTTTTTTATTTTATTATAATAGAGTGTTTGTTTCCTTTTCAATATTGCAATTTTATCAATCCCTCTGAATGGCCTGACCGGATAAATATAACTCCGCAAATAACAACCTATTCATGTTTCTATATCTGCCCGAAAATTCGCAATACAAATGAGTTTCTTCAAGGCAATTCGCTTAATGGGCCAAAATAATACAGCGGAAAAAAACGTAGTTTCTTTGTTAATAGTAGTAGTATAAATATCTGTAATGTATCTGTACTCTGTTATACACCACCTATCACTTTTTCAATTCTATGTTACGCCTATGATTTGCTATAGGAATTAAACAAAGAACAAATTTACATTATCACTTCGGACTTGGACCCTGTATCTACTATGTAGTGAAAAGGAATCTTTCTATCATTGAATTTTTTCGGGTTATCATATTATGTGTATGCAAAATTTTCTTTGGATAAAACTCCTAGCAAATCTAGATCGATGTACAAATTTTTCAACGCGGACTATATAACGATAAATTCGACACTGTCAAGTTTGAATTGAAAAATTTTGTTATATTCTACCGGTGTGAATGAATGTGTTGATTTATTTTATTCTGCTTTGAATATCGTTATTGATAAGTATGTACCTCATAAAGCTGTTAAGTGTAAGAAATTCCTTCATGGTTTGGTAAAGACACTATTAAATGTATTAAGGATAAAACTAACTTACATCAAAAATTTAAAAAATTCAAAAACCGTTTTGTGTATGAAAATTTTTGTATATTGCGTAGACAATGTAGTCTTAATTGAAAGAGATCTTAAGAATCATATTGCATCTGTAGAGGGAGGAATTGTGTAAAATCCTAAGCTCTTTTGGTCTTATGTGGGCGAGTTGAGAGATAGCCAGAGGATGCCTAAATCCATGTGTCATGGTGAAAAAATCTTAGAAAATAGTTCGGCTTTTTCTGAGTACTTTTCTAGTGTTTATGAAGATCCGAATGAACCTGTTCTTTACCAAACTAGATATAAATCTTCTTCATCGATTACATTTAACACGATAGATCTGGAGGATGTCAAAGCTAACATCGAGGGACTGAATGTTACGAAGGGTTCAGGTCCGAACTCCATCCCACTAATTTTTATAAAATCTTGTTCCGCTAGTTTGGCGACACCACTCCAAATTATTTTCGACAAATCTTTGGTACAAGGTGTCTTTCCAGATAAGTGGAAGGCGGCAAAGATCGTACCTACTTTCAAAATTGATAAGAAAAATGAGGTTGTCTCTATTCTAAGTTAATTCGGTAAGATTTTCGAAGCGATAGTAACTGATAAATTTTTTCATTTATCCAGTTCCAAGTTGATTCAATCTGAACATAGGTTTTTCAAAGGTAGGTCGGTGTTAACTAATTTAACTCCTTACGTTCATAAGTAGTAGTTTTGATGGTATTCAAGCTGATGCCGTCTACACAGACATGGCTAAGACCATAGGTACATCATGCAACTTTGTTGTGGGTTCTACAGGACTTTGGTGTGGTGGGGTTCTCACTGAAATGGAGGATAGACTCCAGTATGTTGCACTCAATGGCACTCATTTCGGTTTCGTTCGTGTCACCTCTGGTGTTCCTCAAGGGTCATATCTGGGTCCCCTTCTATTTTCAATTTACATTAATGATATTTCGGAATGTTTTGTTTATACAAAGCATCATTTATATGCCGACGATCTTAGAGTGTACAGTGCTATTCCGCCCTATGATGATATTTTGCGGTTTCGGAGTGATCTTGAGAGACTTTTCCCTTTTTGTCAAAGTAGGTATTTTCAATTAATTATTGATAAGTGTAAGCATATAGGGTTTACAAAAAATGTTAATGTCTATTTTTTTCTGTTGATGGGCTTGTAATTGGGAGGGGAAACCAAATTGAGGACCTTGGTATATATCTTGATTCTAAGTTGAATGTTGGGTTTCGTTCTAAGAATTACTGAAAGTTTCACTGATCTGAGGTCTTTAAAAATGCTATATTTCTCGTCGGTTAGGAGTAATTTGGAATATGCTGTAGCTGTTTGGTCCCCTCACTATTACAAGTATATTGACAGTATTGAACGAGTCCAGAGAAAGTTTGTCAAAAGTTTCAACTTTAGATTTTTCAGTACTAACCATGATTATCAATTAAGTTTTCGTCATTACAAGATTTTAGGCCTGGAGCAGAGGGGAGTCCTTTTCAATACTGTATTTCTTCATCGAATCTTAAATCAGTCTTTCAGTTTCCCGCTTGTTAATTATCTCACTTTCAATGTTCCAGTGTATCCTAGTCGACGAAATGCACTCTTTTATGTTCCGAAGGCCCGTACTAAATTATTTTTTCATTCTGTTTTCTTGCGAATTATGCGTCTGTACAATTGGCATATTGCCAGTATAGATATTTTTCATGAACCTCTTTTTTCTTTCAAAAATAATGTTATTGCATATATCATTAGATCCTCATTGTAGTAGTTTTTAGTTTTCATGATATTTTCCTTGATTTTATAATCTTTAGTGAGTCTTTTTCTCTCCTGAATGTTTATGAAAGTTATAATTTTCATTTCGTATGACAGTTTCACTTCTTTTCATTTTTCTGTTATCATTTTTTGTGAACCCCGGTAATTGGGTCTATCCTGTAGGGGTTGCTATGTTTTGTAACAATAAATAAATAAATAAATAACATGTGAAATCGAGTCACTCAGAATATTTTAATGGTCACTTCTTAAAATAAGGAAAACATAAAATCCAGAACTTTCAAAAACTAGAGAATTCTTTAGAATTCTTGTCAACTCAATCATGAATTATGTGGCGCCAGTGACCCCACACTTTGCGAGAACCATATGTATTTCAGAAGATACTTTGTCCAGGTCAATTCAATCAGTGGTATACATAGGCCACAGTTACTTTCATGTAAAAAAAATTCACTCAATCTCAGTCATTCTGTTCTCATTCTACATTCATAACCACGACTTACAAATATATATATTCTCCTGTGATGAAAAGTAGTGTAGTGTGGAAATTAATGTGTTTACATGTATTAAACTTTTGTTCCTTCAGAAATCCTAATCAAATTTATGGTTGCTTACCTTCAATTTTTCTGATTGAAGTCGGTACGATAATACACGAGAGTACATTATTATAATTATATTCGTTATTTATTTTGGCAGAATACATTAATTATTTGAAAAATCTGCTTAAAACGATCGTCAAAATGTTTGTTGTTGCTGAGTTGGCACAACTGTGGTCTATGCTGACGCGGAGTTTGAACGCAATCGGTCATTTGGTTTATTTACAGTGTACAATTTTATCAGTTCAAGCAAGTATGTTGTTCGATTTTAACGATGGATAAAAATATCGAACAAAGAATTTGTCTCAATTTTTCTATTGCAAATGGAATTTCGTGTGTCGACTCCTTGAAAACGTTACAGAAGGCTTACGGTGAATCAACTTTATCATACACACGTGGATAGGTGTGGTACAGTGCATTCAATATCGGCTGAGATGTGGTGAAAGTTTTGTCTCACTTTTTCTTTATTTATGTTTGAGAGAGACGGACAATAAACTTCTGTGTCTCATGATTCAATTCGTGTCATTTAAATATATAATATATAAAATGAAAAGAAAGTTACCAAGGACGGCACCTTGAGGCACTCCATTTTCAATTGCACACTTATTAATCGTTATGTCTATTTATTTGAACTATTTGTTCTATTTGTAAGGTAGCAACGTATCAAACTTAATGCCTAGTCCCCAATCCCAATCTCCTCGATCGGGATTGGGGATACAAAATAACAGAACGCCTTGCTTCACCATATCAATAAAGATAAACGATGTCATCATAAAAAATTTGTGCATTGAAGTAATTTTTCAATTTAATGAAAAATCTTGTTCGAATTCTAACTACACTTATGAATTTATGTTGTTTCGCGATTTTCACAATGGATAAAAATATCGAACAAAGATTTTGTTTCGAATTTTATATTGCAAATGGAATTTCATCCTGCGAATCGTTCAAAATGTTGAAGAAGGCTTTCGGTGAATCGACTTCATCAAAAACAAGTGCATCTTTGTACAGTTCATTCAACAACGAACAACAACGAAAACGAAAAAAACACGTCAAAGTCGATCAAAAGCCAAGGTGACGTTGATTGTTTTCTTTGATTATTGCAGTGTTGTGAACTTGGAATTAGATAGGTATTATTGAGTGCTCTACAAATTTACATGTCTACACTGGTAACAGTAAAAAATATATGAAGAAGATATATAAACAGAGACCATATACTTATTCATATTATAGGATGTTACAACCTAGAATAGAACACTAAGAGAGACAACAAAGCCAAGAATACAAGACTGAATGACAGACATATTGAAAATTTCCTAGGCAAATTAATACAAAGTAGCTAAACATATAAAAATCATGAAATTATGATATAATCATCATGAAACGCCACAACACGTCGATTAAAACATATATGTAAAGGTATATGAAAAATATTTTCAGACCCAAAAAAATAAATATATATAATCACACAAAAATATAGACTGTGGTCAGTGAGAGCTCAGAAAAAGGTGGAGGAGACAGCAACATTCATTCTGCCAAGACACTACAGTTAAACAGTGATTGATGCACCCCTAAAAATTCAGAAGTTTAATACGAGAAAAAACACTTTAATACTTTTATC
Source organism: Cryptolaemus montrouzieri (assembly GCA_013387265.2). Taxonomy (NCBI): domain Eukaryota; kingdom Metazoa; phylum Arthropoda; class Insecta; order Coleoptera; family Coccinellidae; genus Cryptolaemus; species Cryptolaemus montrouzieri. Next base: position 13,310,454 of record JABFTP020000062.1, on the reverse strand, counting down.
ACAGCTTTTTTGAATTCAACCAGCGATAAAGTACGCATAGCCGAAAGCATTCTGTTTAAGAATTTCAACGAAAGAAAACGAGGTTCATCATGCGACTTACTCAGCCTGAAAAATGGGGCATGTATATCATTTTTGTTACGGGTATTATAATCATGAATATCACTAATGAAATCTAACCACGAGACTTGAAGACACTCCTGCAACAATCTCTGTACCGCAACCCACCAACGACCTTAACAGCACGTCGTTGAAGTCTGAAAACCCTCTCGAACTCACTGCAGCTACCCCAAAGTAATAAACCATACTTTAAATGGGCCTCACAAAGCGCGAAATAGGCCGTTTGCAGAACCACCGGAGATACTTCTGTAGATGATTCTCTGAGAACATGAATATTTCTACTAAGCTTACTGGACAGGTAATCAATATGTAGACTCCAAGTCAAATGAGTATCGAGATGCAGCCCCAGAAAACCCACAGTAGAACAGTCAGTAGACCTCAAGCTGAACACTACCTCCTTGATCTTATCAACACTCATTGATAGACCATTTCCTGAAAACCATTCACAGGCACGTCCACAAAGCTCCAACGCAACATTCACTCCACTGACACAACAGCGTAATCGGCAAACAAGATACTGAGACAGTCAGTCAGATAATCTGGAAAGTCGTTAATAAAAATCAGGAATAAAAGAGGTCCCAAAATAGACCCTTGAGGTACACCTATAGTGATATTTTCCATATCTGACCAACTATCATCAATGAAAAGAGTCTGATCTCTATCAGTCAAGTAAGATCGAATGAGATTACAGCTCCGTTCATCAAACACATAAAACTCAAGCTTTCCAAGAAGAACCCTATGGAGAACACAATCAAATGCCTTCATCAGGTCCAGGAAAAGAGAGAGAGAGAGAGAGTATAACCCTGCTTCAAAGCATTGAATCGTCTTATTAATAAACTCAACAATGGCATCAGTTGTGCAACGACCTTTCCGGAAGCCATACTGATGTTGTGAAAAAGGGAGTGACTTTCGAAGTAATTTAAAATCTGATTACTCATAATTTTCTTTTCCAGAATTTTGGAGAAAACTGGTACTAATGAAATAGGTAGTAGTTAGACACATCGTTTTTATCACCCTTCTTGAAGATTGGAACTATTTTGGAAACGTTTAAGCAATCAGGAAATACTCCTTCTCTGAGACATTTATTAACAAGACATGTAAAAGGAGATATAATACTATCAACAGTTCTCTTGATAAGTACAGTAGACAATCCATAGAAGTCTCTAGATTTGCTATTTTTCAAAGATCGAACAACATCACGTACCTCCACCTGTCTCACCTCACGACATGAAAAACGTAAACTGTTAGTGATTCTCCTGTAAAACAAGTCAGAAGAACACTTGTCTGTTGGTGGAACAGATCCAGAGACTCTATGAGGAACTGATGAGAAATACTCATTAAAATGATTAACATCGATATTGGAATTTACTTTGCTTTTATGTAGATTTCTCTTTGAGTTGATGATATTCCACATCGCAATTTGAGGCTTTGAAGATGATTTTATTGATGAATCATTTGCTCTCCTCTTAGTATAATTTATTTCAAATTTATAATTGCATTTGGGTCTTCAGCAAACTCCCAAGATTTTCTGTTCTATAACGCTGATAGAGTTCACTAACAAGTTCAATCTGATCTCTCAGTATTTTGGAACCATTCTTATACCAGTGCGACTTGCAGCTACCTCGTTTGTCAATCAGAACATCTCTTTCAGAAAAAGCAGTTTAAAACGCATTGAAAAAAATTTCATGAAAAACATCACTGGATCACTGGTACTCAAATCTCTCTTAAAAAGAAAGTCCCAATTCAGGTTCTCAAGAATCCTATACAACATATTAAAACCGTTAGAGTTAGAGGCCTGATTTTACGAATAACTTTAACTTTTGTACTTTTTGAGAGATCAAAAACAATACGCTGGGCTCTGTGATCAGAAAAGTCACATTTATATACATCTGTACACTACATACAATTTTCAAAATTTAGGAAAATATTGTCAAGACAGTTAGGTCCTCTCGTCGGTACAAATATATTATAACGAAACCCATAACTGCCAAGCAAATAGAAATTCTTACCAGAAAGTCAAACGGTAAACAAAAAAAATTACCGGAGCGTTATGCGGCGTTTTAGAGAACACATTCGTCGGAAAGGACAGATTTGTGGAAAGAAAATCCATAGATTTTGCACCAGGATAATGAAACATATCACAAGGCTATCATTGTGAATGAATTTCCGACCAAAACTCACAAATATCATCGAACGACCACCCTATTCACCTGATATGGCTCCGGCCGACTTTTTATTTTCCCAAAACTCAAATTCCACTTCAAGATACCCGTTTTGAGTCGATGGAAGACATAAAACTGAAGTTGAATTCCAAAAATTATTTTGATGATTGTATTATTCGTTCGTGTATATATATTATTTCGGAAAGGGTCTATACGATACAATAAATTTGGATAAAAAATAAATATTTTGTGTTCCATTGATCAATTCCCGGTACTCTTTCTACAGAACGTATACTTAGACTCAGGTGTAAAATCCAAGGCACAAAATCGTTGTGGGCCTGTGTAATCAATCTGATTTTCATTGTTTTTCAAGGTTCTAGCTAGGTAAATTAACATTGAGCATTCATCAACGTATCAGTAATTTGTTTTCTTTGTTCAAGTAACACATCATGAAGGAATAAAACATATGGCCACCCATTATTTACACATATCACCTATCTGTAGCGAAGATAAAGCGAGCATCCTAAAAGAATTTTCGCGAGGGCAAAGTCATTGGCCAAGTGATACATCGTTTGTTTTACTTCGAAACAAACAATGTTGGTTCATCTTGATACTGGTGCTGAAATAACAAACTTTAATTGCGTCTGTCAGAGATTTTAAACTCATATCGTAGAGCTGCTGCAATTTCCTAGCAATTTTCGCTACGCTGAACGGCAATAAAATTTCAAACGAAATCATAGAACATCCGAAATGAAAAGGATTTTATCTTTTCGTTTCCGTCATTTTTCATGTCGTTGCCACACGGTAACTCACTGTAAATATATGACAAATGGTTAGACTAGAACGGAAAACCGAAATAGAAAAGCAGTTGAGTTTTGTTGTCCCCTTCAGATACGTTGTTCTACTTTTCTGTTGTGAATGTAGGTTTTAGACTTGGAAGATTGAGATCTGAAATGAATATAATGAAATAACCTTTTTCAATTTTAACTTCCAAAAGGCACTTTTCAATCTGGTTGGTTTGATGTTAGATATATAGATTATGAGTGAGTGGTCTATTGTGACACACTCTGTCCTAAATTTTACCCTTCTTGTAAAGAATATGAGCTTTGGTGGCGGGAGCTTGATAATCTCAGTCAGCTTCAGTTTGTTAGATCCTAGTTCCTCCATCTTTACTTTGTCTCCAGTTGGGCACTCGCATATAACATATTCCATTGATTATATCTCTTCTTCACATAGTCTACATGAATGATCCTAAATCAATCCTAACTTATTTATAATAAAAAACAGGTACTGTGTTTTAAGGAATTTTACTTAATAATTGCGATTCGTAACGCGTTTCACTACACCGTAGCTTCTTTAGACGAATGAATATACAGAAAAATATAAATGAGAATATAACTATGAATGTTCTCGAGTAATTAAAAGTTTATTGGGTTGCTTCTTCTTAAATGGTTATTTATGATAGGAGAATTAATTTCTCTCAGTTATTCATGAATATTTCTGCTTACAAATTATGGGCAATCCGTTAAGTCCTTTGTTAGCAGAAATATTCATGAATAATTTAGAGAAATTACTTCATAATCATCCACTCAGTAAATATTGTTTATACTGGTATCGCTATGTAGACGATATCATTATTTGCTTCACAGGAACAGATAGACAGTTGAAAATATCCGAAAATCATATAAATTCATTACATCCAAAAATTGCATTCATAACCGAAATAGAAAGCAATAATTCGATAAATTTCTTAGACGTAACAATTTCGAATGAAAATGGAAAACATGTTTTCGCAATTTACCATAAGCTGTCACATACAGATATTATAATACATAACTCGTCGTGTCATCCATATCAACATAAAATGTCAGCATTCAATAGTTTTATTCATAGATTGATTAACATCCCGTTATCACCAGAAAATTTCAACAAAGAACTAAATTTGATTAAACAAATAGTCAAAAATATTGGTTACAATCCCAAACTTATAAATAATATTTTAAATAAAAACAAAGTAGAATCGCATTGAATGAAGTTTACCCTGTCGATAAATTAAAACAAAAATTCAACACCTTAACCTACGTTGGCATTACAAGTGAGAAACTGAAATCATTCTTAAGTAGCAATAATTTCAACATAGCTTTCCAAACAAATATATAAAAAAATAAAACCAAACCAGGTAAAAACAATAAATCAGGTGTTTATAGATTGAATTGCAATGACTGTGATAATTTCTACATTGGTAGAACACATAGAAATTTTAATATTAGAATATCGGAACATAAACGCAGTTTTTCAAATAAAAAATCAGATTCAAATTACGCGAATCATCTCTTAGAAAATAATCATTCTTTCGACCCACAGTTTGAAATTTTGCATACAGATAATAAATATTGGAAGGTAGATCTTTGGGAAACTTTAGAAATCAATAAATACAAACACTCAGGTAGACTCATCAATGAACAAGTCGATTTAAGCCCTTCACCTCTATTGAATCTCTTCGGGGAGCAATCTATTCCTTAATTTTATTGGATATACCTGTCATAAATAACCACTTAAGAAGAAGCAACCCAATAAACTTTTAATTATTCAAGAACTTTTATAGTTATATTCTCATTTATATTTTTTCTGTATATTCATTCGTCTGAAGAAGCTACGGTGTAGTGAAACGCGTTACGAATCGCAATTATTAAGTAAAATTCCTTAAAACACAGTACCTGTTTTTTATTATTGATAATGGAATTTTACCAAGTAAAAGCCTCCCAAATTCAAATGCTAACTTATTTAGGTGATTTCTGGGTCGACAGTGCCCCGTTAGTATGGCAGTTAGAATTCTCAGGTTGTAATGGTTTTGTTTCTAATTTTATCTTAAATTGGAGAAATATTTCAATTCTACTGGAACTAAGAAACTTAACTAATGACGTGTAATGAGATTAAATTATAGAAAGGCTAGATGAAGAAAGTTACAATTGACACTACCTATTAATACCTATGCCTAGCTAGATCAGAGTCCCTTCATCTCAGTGTGTGGGATCTTCGTCAGAACCTATGTCCTAGATATATCATGTAATCAACTAGCTTTATTACAAGATGAATAGCGAAATCACAGTATCTGATTAATAATTTACTAATTCTAATCAAGGTAAATAATACAAAAAAATAACTTAACTAAAAAGATTAGCCACTAACAATGAGAGGAGTCTCAGACGAGATGAGTTCAAATTATATAGTACAAATTCTCAATTTAAAATAATCTGAGCTTTTCAACAAAGCGAAACTCAATGATAGAGCTCTGTCAACAATTACAAAAAATAGAAAAGAAGAATTTGATGATTAAGAGAAACACTTAGCTTTTAGGAATGAGATTAATTCCCACGATGATTCGATTTGGTGTTTTACATCAGTTTTCTGGTATTCCTGTATCGTACAGCTTACAGGTTACTTGTTTGGCTGAATATCGTTCGCAACGTGACTGCCCTAGATGGCAAGACTATTTCCCTAAAGACGTGGTTACCCCAGACGTAAGATAACAAGGTTTGGCATAAAGATGAAAACTCAAATATCTTGACGGTGAAAAAAAAATCTATAACAATACCATATCTCTCGAATATATATTTTTAAAATGAACAGAATGAATTTGACTTACCCTTGGAATAGCAGATACCGATCTAGGTTAATTTACAAAAGAAAATTCGAAATCTCTTCACTTGCTGATTGAATTGGTTGTTGAGGAAATCCGGAAAATTACCGCCTACTTTTAACGCCTCAGACGATTGGAATTTATACAGAAAATCAATGATTACTCAATTTCAATTTCTGCAAATTTTTCACTCAAATCGCTACAACACAGCTCCAATAAAATAACAAATGATTCTAATGAATTCCGAACTTTATAGGCTCGGTTCTATTAAAAAACATTTGATATTCAAAAAAAATTAATGAAAAAACGACATTATTTTCTTCACAACAATAAAGTGGAAACGAAACATAGAATGAGTTACTGTTTTCCGTTCTCCCACAGAAACTAGAAAACGATCTTCTTTCAAGTACTGACTTCACAATTAACCGGCGAACAACCTAGATCAATAGCAGCGACACCTTACGGATATAACTATAATTTTCATTGGGTATCATTAACTATAGATTCCTGATTCGAATTTCAAACTGTTTGAATATTCAACTTGATGAAATGAGATTGAATTATTAAAAAAATTATGAAAACTGAGTTTAAAAGTTATAAATGATTAATTCGAGAAATCGGACTGTAACAAGGTCCAGCCTGGAGAGTTCAAGCCAATCCTTGGCTCTCGCAGTGAAAGGTCCACTGATGGCAAGTCGAGAGTGTCTTAAACCTGAGACTCGTCCAGTGCACACGTACCTTCAGGTCCAACCATCTGTCGTTTTCCATCCTTGGGGTCTACGGGGCTCCGGTCCGATGAATCCTAAGCCTGTTCCTAGAGCGACCAATAAGTGCGCCTTACCCACATCAGATGGAGCCTGCTCCGTTCTCCCGTTTGCCAAGGGTGGAGCGATATTTCTGCACCATAAGTGACGGTATCGGATGCCAATGTTTTCAGTGCAGCTTGGCTATCGGTGATGATTTTTATTGCTCATTTGTTAATCCCCCCGCAAGCATGTGGTTAGCTTAGTGGTCAATAGCGAATATTTCTGCTTGAAAAACAGACGCAGGCTCGCCAAGACAGATCGACTGTTCTTCGGCAGCACCTTGACCACCAGCTCCAATTTAGTTGCAGTTTTGGAGCCGCCTGTGTATCAATGGGGCCCTCATTTAGACGATCTTTGGAGCTAGTCCTTTCCTCTCTGCTAGGAATTATAATCTGGAATGGTAGATTTATGTTGATTCTGAGGATTGCTATGTCAGACTACATACTTGCCATCTCGTTGTCCTCAATTTCAGCCTATAACGCACCGGGCACATAGCCATACAGTTTCGGGAAAGATGATGAAATCTGTAGTAAGCCATTCTAGCTGCTCCTCTAATCACCAGTATCAGTTCCATAGCCGCAGTGGGTGTAGAGCGAAAAGTAAGCATCATGCATGCCGTTCTCTGCAGTTTAAAAAGCTTGAATTGGGATTGCTTCTTAAGGCTGCATTGCCACCAAGCAATGCAGCTGTATGTGGTACGTGTTCTCGACACCATTACATATAGCTACTGAAATTGTGGCCAGACCTCATTTCTTTCCACAGGTCATTTGATATGCTCATAAAAAATGTCTTGTGTATTGTATTTTCCAGTTACTCTGGCTCTTACAGCCTCATTATGTGGGTCTGTACATTAAATGCACAAATGCACCCTCAATGTCCATAAAGGCTGCAGCTGCAGTCTCCTTGCAGTTCAGAGACTGAGTATTCCTCCCGGTTGTTTAGTGCTAGATTAGTTCATTTACTCTTCTGAGATGCTTATTGATGTTCACTCAGAAGCTTCAGCAAGATCACCTCAGTCCGGATGAATCCAACTAACACCTTCTCCTGGATTTTCAGAACGAAATACATAAGATTCATCGGTCTAAATAATTTATGTTATGTTCGATTTACCCACCTAAGGAATGTATACAGCCCTAACCTTCTGTCAGCTGGTCTGGACAACATTTTAGGCCAAACTCGACCGGAAGATCCTAATGAGATATGGAAGGAGGACATCTACCCCTTGTTGTAACAAGACAGGATTGATGCCATCCTCCCCAGGAGCCTTAAATGGCTTAAATAAGCGAATCGCCCACCTAACTGTTTCGGACTTGATGAACGTTCTTGCGTTTTCCCAATAGTCCTTTTTGGCCTTTTAGCAAGACCCTTCAGGGTGACGGTGTCAAAGCTGTCGCTGATATCGAGAAACCGACAATGTGGTAGGTATGTTCCCGCAAGAATCTCCAACGTCTCTCTTCCAGAGTCCGTGTTCTGTCCATCTGGGCCTTCTACAGATCAAATAGGCAGCCTTGCACTAATGAGGGTTACTGTCCACCTCCCCGCAGAACAAGAGTCCCGTTTTGCCCAACTAATTTCTATATTATACGTATCGTTTCAGTGCTAATTGTCACTACACTGTTCTGTCGAAGCTGCCTAGCAGTAGCGAACTACGAAATTCTTAAATAACAGCGATGGATCGCCATTATTGCTCGAGATTGTCCTTGCCCAGATCTCTTTTCATGACTACCAGTCTTCTAAAGCATTAGCACCATAAATTTTTCGAATATAACATTCAATCGTATGAAACTCTTCAAAATTTTCACACGGCATGGTCGCTTCTTTATTACAAACGATAGTATATTCACACAATAGTTGTAACTTGATAAAAAGCATTGAATTATTTATCTGAGTTGTCAAGAGTTAATTTTCGAACTACCATTATGAGTGGAAAGAGTATACTGAAGCTCTTTTAATCATTCAATTATCCTAATGGATATAGAGTTACTGAATAAAATTAGGATAAAGTTGAGCAATTTTAGTTTTACATTGAAAACACTTCTTGGGTCAAAATTGAGTGCACATATGATATATGTTTGAAAAAGAATGAAACTCTATTTAACAAATTTAATGGTTCACATTCAAAGAAGAAGAGAGTTTGCGTTATAACTGAAAAACCGTTGGACAAAAAAGAAAATGCATTCATGGGATTTTCCCCTCAATTCATCAAATATGGTTTCATGGTATTTTTTTCTTCTCAGGAATACGATCTGAATAAGCAGCTTCTACAGCATCAGTACCATAATTCTTTTGAACGTAACATTCAATCGTATGACACCTTTCAAAATGTTTGTACGCTTCCTTATTACAAACGATAGTTTATTCACACAATAGTTGTAACTAGATGAGAAAGCAGTAGATTATTTATCCGAATTATTACTGCAATAATTGATTTTCGATCTAGGAGTGCACAGAGCATACTTAAGCTCTTTCAATCATTCAATTATAAAAGAAAGTCGTGTTAGTTGCACTATTTATAACTCAAGAACGGCTGTACAGATATGGCTGAAAATGGGTGGGTAGGTAGCTTAGAGCCAGGAGACGGACATAGGATACTGTTTATCCCGTTCGACAACGTTCCCGTGTGACTTGGACGTATGGATGACAATTTGATTTTTGTAAGAAATCAATATTAAAAAAGTGAAGTGAACTATAAAACGCGGTATAACAAAAATAATTTCCGATCCGTCTTGCGTTCGCCTTGCCCATCTACAAATCACAAGGCCAATCCTTAAAAGTTTGTGGTTTGAATCTAGAACATCCATGTTTTTCCCATGGTCAATTATATGTGTCATGTTCACAGGTTGGAAGATCATCTACGTTGTTTGTTTTTGCGCCTGATAATAAAACAAAAAATGTCGTGTATCACAAGGTACTTAAGTGAAGAGCAACCTATGTACTAAAATACAAAAATAATAATGAATGATTCATGTAATTTACTTTTTTTTTTTTTTTTTAATAAAAAAAATCAATAAATTCCAAAATCTGTTTATTTATTACAGGGTCAGCTAGTACTAAATTAAATAAGGATTAAGTTAAACAATTTTCCGTTTTTCTTTGCAAACACGTTCTGGATCAAAAATTAAGTGCACAAATGATATATTTTTGGAAGGGAAGAAAACTATTCAATGAAATCAAAGTTGCATATGGTTCACATTCAAAAGAGAAGGGAGTTTGCATGTATAACTCAAACACCGTTGGACAAAAGAGAAAATTTCCGCACGCAGTTCGATTCTATGTAAAAAAGTGCCTCTAGAATCTCAACTATTTTTACATAACCTCAAAAACATTGAATTATTGCCACTTTACTGATTCCGAAAATTTTCAAAATTTGCAAATAACTCAAAAACGAAAAAAGCTATCTCCAATCTGTTAATGGCATTGAATTCCTCACGATATTTCACATAGCTGTAGTACTAAAACGTCGAAATCTGTCCAGCCTGTACATATAATATAACAATGTTTTCTGAATTTGTTATACCGAAATATATTAATTGATCCTTATTTCATAGTAAGGAGCTCTTCCTTCTAGAATTATTCGATATGTAACCTCATATTTCTCGTACATTCTGTTTTAGATGGCTCTTGATTCGTATTTCTTTTGTTTTCAGATTAAAGCTTACGAAAAATTGGAATGTCAAGAAGAACGGATGAAGCAAGCGCGGGATATCTATGACAACTTCATCATGAAAGAACTCTTGGCACGAACACACGTAAGGATTGTCTTGATAATATACTTCTCGTGAATTATTCAGTGTTATTCCGTGTACTATACCTTGAAATAAATCCACCATTGAAAATATTGAAATTTATTGGATTCTTCAGGGAATTTTTGCTTACGGTGTTATCAAAAGTATGAAATAAAGCTTGCAACTTTACATTTATGGTTTCGGAGCAAAGTGAATTCATTTGAATATGAAACAATGCACTCTTAAATCTTCAACTTCTTAACATCATTGGAATACTAAATACTAAATTGAAATGCTTTCAAATTCATTTAATCTTTTTTGATTTTTCATCCAAGTACGGTCACCTCCACTAGTTCGAAAAATACAACTCTCCATCTAATATTATGAAATGTGGTTATGTGATTTCAATTTCAATGAAAGGAAATAAATATGTAAAGGCTCAGACTGAAAATTTATTGAAATACATAGTCTAATTCACAAGTGCATATGAATGTTCTTTCTTACCAAAGCTCCTAAAAATATAAATTCATAATGAATGTATTGAAGTGTTTCACTGGTACAAAAAATGAAAGAGTCATTCAAATTAAGATGATAAACAACTATATCTGAACCACATCAATAAAGCCCAACCGTTTGGTGGAGCAAAACTAAATGAGGAAAAGCAACGAGTCAAGTTATTGAGAGCTCTAAAACACTTTAGTATCACCTTCTCGCTGGCAAGCAAATTGAGGTCTTCGATAGTCTTGGTTCACCGGTTTCTCACCCTATACCAGGGTTGCTCAAACTTGAACTACTGACGATCTACCTGAATATGTTTAGACTACTTACGATCGACTCTGAGAGTCGATACACGAGATACACGATACACCCTACCTACCTACCTACCTACCTACCTACCTACCCACCTACCTACCTACCTACCTACCTACTACCTAGCATATACCGATATTAGCTTTCCGCACTATTAACAATATGCATTATTTTAGTCAAGGTTTGGGTAAGGTTTAGTTAGGTTCTTCTCTATAATATCAATGAAAAACTCATAGTTATTCAAAATTGCGAGTTTATTGGTTGTTACAAAACAAAAGAGTTACATATGGATTTGAGCTTAACTAAGGATTGACTTTGGATGTTGAAGCGGGGCACTGCATGTCCTCAGCATACTTTTCATAAGATTGTACGTAACCACTGAGTGCTAATCGCAAGCATGATGACATATGCTCGCCAGTTAGTCGATTGCGATATTTTGACTTGATTATCTTCATTTCAGAAAATGCAGACTCACACAAATAAGTTGACCCAAACATTGTCGTCAGTTGAAGGGCGATTTGCTTCAGATTACATATTTATCTTCAGATATAAAACACCAGAAATTTGTTTCAGATGCTGTAGCTTTGAGATGTATATCTGATACAATCTACATCAACTCATTTTCAACAGAACATGAGTTCATATTAAACTGACTTGCTATTTCAGTAGCTAATTCCTCAATGTTTTTACATGCAAAAGAATAACTCATAAATGATACTATATTTGCCAATTTACTGCAATCATAAAAACGCATTTCGAATTGTCCCAAAATTATTGATAATTCAGCCTCATACGTATCTTAATTAAACTGAGAAATCCTTGCTTTCGAAGACGGAAATGTTTCAGGTTCTTTCTTTTCAGTTGATCTATCATAAGTTGCAATTTACTTTTGAATGCGTTTACTGCGCTAATCATCTCAATAATAGTTTAAGTGCATTATGATGTCAGTCAGAAATTTTTTGTTTTTCAACATCTGAGTGTCATCACCTCTTTCGTCTAGAAAAGCTTTAATTTGGGGCAATAATTCTTGAAACCATTCTAGGAATTTTCCGCGACTCAATCACCTAACGTCCGTGTGAAGAACTTAATCGGTGTGTTCAGGTGACTCCCTATCTTCCAACTGCAACTTAAAGAGCCGCCGTTGCAAGCTACGTGCACAGATGGAATTCACAATTTTTGTTGCGATGCCCATGATTTCCTCCGTGTTTAAATTTTTGAACACAAAACTTGTTGATGTATAATGCAATGGAATGAAAAAATGAAGGAAATCTTCATTAGCTCGACACGATGCCACAAAACCGTTTTTGTTTCCAGTCATTGCTGGTGCTCTATCGGTTGTAATGCACACTAATTTATATATTGCTAGCTTGTAGTTTTTTATAAAATTGAAGGAAACGTCATATATATCTTCGCCACGGTCTTCCCTTTCAGAGGAATGATTGTCAAAAATTCTTCCTTAGCCAACATGTCATTGAATACCATCCGAATAAAAATCACAGCTGGGCAGTGTCTGTCATATCGGTGTATTCGTCGAACTGTAAATAAAAGTATGTAAATTTCATGATCATGGTTTAGTTTATGTGCCATGTCCTGACTCATGACTTCAATACGCCTTGTGACAGTCGGAGGAGATAACTAAAGTTCTCTAATAGCAGACATGATCTCTGTTTCATTTCTAAAATTTCCAAATAAAGTCTCACCCGCATCAATAAATGCTTCCTTCACAACCGATCCATCTTCGAATGGTTTCTTGTGCTTCGCCAACATAGGAGATATTTTAAATGACGCGATCATAGTAGCTTTTGATTGTTTGGCTGGTCTTGTGAACATGGTTTGTCCTTTTTTCAAACAAGATATCAAATCACGTACTTTTTGTTTTCTTAATTCACTCTGTGGCGGGAAATCCTTTTTATGGTTTTTATGAACCATTTTATGATGCATCTCTAAGTTACCACGCTTAGGTATTGCAACTGACGCACGACAAATGAGACAAATGCACTTCCTTCACCATACAAAAAAAAAATTTTTCTTCCCAATCGTTATTAAAATGATACGTTTTAGATTTCTTCGCTGCACTCATTTTGTACTATTTAATAATAAATTTTGTATCGACGTAGTATTGCCTTCAAGTTACAATTCAGAATGACTCCAATTCCTGCAGGCGCAACATTTATATCGGCTTGAATGAAAGTCTCGGATGTTCCTGTCAGACGCGCCGCCAGAAATTTCTAGAAAAGCGGCTAGAATAAAAAACGCAGCTTTTCTTTGACAAGTTCCGCGCGTTCCTTCGATAAAGCCGCCTTTGGCGCTAGCAGAGTGTTATTTTATTACGTAATGAATTTTTGCAGTTTAATGACCTATTTATTAAAAATTTTTTCTTCTCGAGATCTACTCAAAAGCACTCGATCGACCCCCTGTCCTATACTATCCTTTGGATACGAGAATATAATAGTGAAGCCTGATTTCAACGAGTCTCGATGTCTTGAAGAAAAGTTTTCTCTTCATTCAGAACTAGCAAAAAGCATCTGAAATACTTCAACTCTTACATTTCTGTTTTCATGTGTAAACGAAGGTGGAATTGGAGATTCTGAAAGGTGATCTGTGTTGATGGCGTGTACACTTTCAACTAAGATTTCCAAGCACTTTTAAAAATGAAATTTTTGTAGAGTATTTTTTGTCATAGTTGTTAGTAATTGTCAATTATTGTTTCAGTTACCTAAATTCTTAACATTTTGCATTGAATAAATCCTTCTTCTTTGTCAGAAACCGCGTCATTCTAGCTTCAATTTTTATCTAGATAGTTATGCGTAAAGTGTCAAAATCCAAATAATACCATAGCCTATTGGAGACCATTTCGAAAAATTTAGTTTCTTTCGGCTAATTAATTGATGAATACAAACTACCAAGGGCGCACCTAAAATATGTTCAGACGTGGCTCCTGAAAAATATTTCCCTGTTGATTCTGTTGACAGTTTAGCATGTGCATTTATACGAGGGATGTCTTATAAGTTTTGCCTATAGAGCTTGAATGAATCAATTAGGAGACCTTATTGTGTGCGAAGATTAATATACTTCGACATTCGTTCGAATTAATTCTGGAAGCATTTATTCCAATAGATTTGTTGCTACATTCAAAATGGCCTTTTGGAAGGCATCAATACTTCTTTTGAGGACTGAAACCTTTGACCACGCACTCCGTTCTTGATTTTGGTAGAAGCAACAAAATCTTTGAGACCAAGGTTCGGGTTGTACGCATTATGATTTAACAACTCGATGTTTTCTTGCTTTGAGTATTCAATTGTTTTTCGGACCTTGTGCGAACTTACATTGTCTTCGTGTAAGATGATTCGCTGTTTGGTTAGATTTCTCGAAGCTTTCTAACGACTTGAGTTAAACAAATGGTTGTGTACCTATCGGCAGTTACTGTTCTTTGATCTTGTGAAGGAATTGTTGCTAAATGGTCTGTTTTTGAAATAAAAGATGCGACCATCTTCTTGGAAATATTTAGACTACAGATGAAACACCCAAACAGAATAATGACACTAATTTTCTTGTTCGTATGAATAAATCCAAGATTCATCATCTCTGATAATATTGTTAGACTCCCAGATTTTCAAAGTTTAAACGGTCCAGAGTTTTTTGACAACAATTCACTTTCGCAGCTTTCTGTTCTTCTGTCAACAGATGCGGTATCTAACGGGAAACTTTTTCCACACGCAAGTCTTCGTGCAGACTTTTTTATATTGAGATTTTTGAAATCCGTAGTGATGCCCCAGACGCCACCTCACGGCACTGAAAGAGGAGCTTGAAAACATCAAATGGCACGTACTCAGTGTCTGCGAAACTCGAAGAGCAAATGAAGAAGTCGCCAAATTGAACTCAGGCCACATTATCTTCAACAAAAATCAAAATACAACCAGAAACGGTGGAGTGGTGCTCATGGTGCATAGGTCGGTCGCGCAAGATACAGATAATTAATGCTTATCTCCCGACCAGTGCTGCTACGGATGAAGACGTCGAACAAGTGTATGAGGACATTGCGAAGACATGAAGTCAAGTAAATGCCCAGTTGACTATAGTCACAGGCGATTTCAACTCAAAAATTGGACAGAAGCTCGGTACAAAGACCACACGGGTTGGAAATTTTGGGTTGGGACAGCGAAATGAGAGAGGACAGATGTTGTTGGAGTTCCTTGAGCGAGAAGAGCTATACTGTCTGACTACTTCCTTTAAAAAGCAGACAAAAAGCAAATGGACAAGGAAGGGTCCAGATGGCAGAAGCAAAAATGAAATTGATTAAAATTTGTGCTCTCGAAGGGACGTTTGTAAGGATGTGTCTGTACTTAGCCGAGTGGAAGCAGGGAGCGACCACAGAATAGTCCGTGCAAAATTTTCTATAAACGTGCAATTAGAAACAGCCAAGAGGGTTTCAAAAAATCCTCGCCCAACGACAGCGGAGTTAGAAGGCCGAAAAGATGAATTTCAAAAGAACCTCAGTGTAAAGCTGTCGCAAATAAATCAGTCTACTGACCTGAACGAAATGTGCAATATTATGACTGAAGGATTAATTACTGCTACAAAGAAAGTATGTCGTAGAAGGAGGATTCTAAATTCAAAACTGTCCCTTCCAACGCTAGCTCTTATAGAAAGGAGACGGAAAACAAACAGGGGGTCTCAAGAGTACGAGGAGATAAACAAGATTATAAAGAAGGCAGTACGTAGAGATGGTAGAAACAGACAAACACGAATGGTCGAGCAGGCAATCGAAGATAACATGAATTTAAGAACACTCAGAAAGAATCTTCAAAAGGAAAAGTTAGAATAGACAAGTTGAAGGACGCCAACAATAATGCTAAATATGAAAAAACAGAAATAATTAACATAATACAAGACTTCTACAAAGAGCTATATTCTAAAAGAGTTCCTGATCCATCACGTGGGGATCGCGTATTGATAAAGTTCTAAACGTGGATTCAGAAGACCTGCCGGAAGTTACAAGATGTGAAGTCAGAGCCGCAATCAACCAGATGAAGTGTAAAAGAGCCCAGGGAGGACCGAGTCACCGCTGAAATGATCTGGAGGGACCAGCTGGAGACAGCTCTCTGCATGCTGTTCAACAAGTGCCTTGAAGAGGGAAGAATTCCTGAGAAGTGGAAGAATGCCGAAGTGGTCATATTATACAAGAAGGGCGATGCAGCTTGCATAGGCAATTATCGACCGATCAGCTTATTAAGTGTCCTCTACAAGTTGCTGACGAAAATACTAACCAAGAGGTTAACGAAGAAATTAGATTTTTACCAGCCGAACGAGCAAGCGGGTTTCAGGAGCGGTTTTAACACAATTGACCATATTCATTAACTGCGAACTTTGGTGGAGAAGTGCAACGAATATAATATGCTGCTCAGCTTGGCCTTTGTGGACTATGAAAAAGCTTTTGACAGTATCGAGGTCTGGGCAGTGCTGGAAGGTATGAACCAAGTGGAATGTAAAACAATGCCAGCCTGCAAGTCACTCCTAATGAAGACTGGAAGATGGAAAAAATCCCTATAATGAGAGGGGTGAGGCAGGGTGATACCATATCCCCGAAGCTGTTTACCCTTGCACTCGAGTACGCCATGAAGGAGCTAAACTGGGAGGAAAGAGGAATTAACATATATGGATCTCACTTAAACCATCTGCGTTTTGCTGACGATATTGTGTTGATTCACACAGACCCCAAAGAATTGGAAACCATGCTCCAACAACTAAATGATGCATCCAAGAAAGTCTGCCTTAAGATGAACCTAAGTAAAACAAAAGTCATTACCTGTTCGCCAAATATAATTATGGTGGAAAATTCAGCCATTGAGAACGTAAAAGACTATGTCTACCTTGGTTGCAAAATCCAGCTTGGCAGTGAAAATCAAACGGCAGATCTGAACAGAAGAGTTGGACTTGCCCTGGCAGCATTCAGCAACCTAAAACACATTCTCAGAGATAGGAAGTTACCAATAAATCTCAAAAGAGAGGCCTATAATGCGTGTGTCCTGCCGGTTATGACATATGGTATAGAGACCATTACACTGACAAGAAGAGGTGCGGAAAAGCTGAGAGTGACACAGAGGGCAATGGAGCGCTGCATGCTGGGCATAAGCATTCGTGGTCGAATCAGGAATTACGTCATACGACAAAAGACTAAGATTGAGCATGTAGTGGCGACTGCTGCTGTGCTGAAATGGCGATGGGCGGGATACGTGGAGCATAGCAGCGACGACAGATGGACCAAGCAGCTGCTGGTTTGGTGACCCCGAACGACGCAGCGTAGCGTAGGAAGGCCACTGACAAGATGGCGAGATGACTTCCAGAGGATTGCGGGGAGAGAGTGGATGCAGCTCGCCCAAGACCGCTCCGCGTGGAAGGGGAAAAAGGAAACCTACGTCCAGGACTGGATGGCTACAGGCTCATGAAGAAGAAGAAGAAGAAGAAGATGCCCCAGTCTCTCGATATGTTGCATGCCGATCTTTTTGGATAGTCTTACGCACACCATCCATATTTTCTCGAGGGACCGCTGCTTTTGGTGCACCTGGTTTTGTATCGTCGCTAAGTGGGGGTTCAATGCCGAAAACAGAAACTAACACGCTGAGCTTTTCTTGTTGAGAAAATTGTCTTTGAAAATTGTAGAAAGTCATTGCGCAAAAATGCTCACGGTTCAATTCCATTACTCAACTAAGTTATCAACTTTGACAGTTTGTTCTGGCTAAAACACATCATGCATAGAACTAAAATTTTGCTTTCATTTTAAGAAATCATAGAGGTTCATTTTTAGATTTTTCTGTTGATGAAGGGTGTTCCAGTATGCAACAAAAGATATCCCTCGTATTACTCAGTTAACTTATGCCGAAAAATTTCTGGTAAATATCTCATAATTGCAGAAATCATAAAAAAAATATCAGAATCAACATCTTATAGATTCGAAACGAAGCATATGTGGTTCATTAAGAACATTGGCCATAAAATCAACCAGGTATAGTAAAATCGAATGCGATAGTGTTTGATATTCTTATTTGTTAAAGAAGCCCTAGAAATCAACGAGACAAACTAAAATCTTCCTTCGATATTCTGTCGGAAAGCTAGTCACTAGAAACAAAAAAAGAACAAAGAATATTCGTCTTATTACTTTCCACATACTTTTAAATCTTAGCAACTTTTTCGCGAAGAGAGCGTTCTCGAGCTTGGAGAGTTGAAAAATTCAATTTTCTGGCATTTGAAAAACTTAACTAAGTTTCGCGAGAATGCTCATTCAATTCCGTTTCTGTTCTTTCCGCAGGACTACTCGAAAGAATGTCTGCAGCACGTCCAAAGGCATTTAATCAAAAATGATGTACCCCCTACGTTATTCGAGGTAAGAAATCTCATATATACTCATTTTTATTCTACAAGTTAGATATTAAGTTTTGTTGAACAGTAAAATTTTTCAGACTTTTCAAACTTTATTCTGAGTTTCAATTTATTACTTTCAAGTGTTGACGCTCTTCGATAAGAAAGTACAGGGTGTTTCCAAAGATATCTGAAATATTGTTTTGAGCGATTGATTGTTGATTCAATATCAGGGAAAACAGTTCAAATGAACCTGCATGATATGTTTTGCCATTAGTGGGAGAAAACAGGGTGATTTGTTATTTAATGGAAATAATACTTTGTGATAAATACTGCCATCAGCACAAAATTCGATCAAAAAGAAATCATTGAGTTTGAAACTTCACTTTGTGATTTATCATTCGAAATCATTGAATTTTGAATATTTTAAAGATTATTTAACGCAGAATAATAGTTGACATTGGTAGTGTGTGAAAATGATTTTCGAACTGTGGTGTACGAGAGTAAACCATAAATGTTTTTTCAACAACTTTAAATCGCGCTGTAGAATTTCTGAGCTGAATTTTCTTCATTGAAAAGCTTTTTTCATTCTCAATGACGTCGTTTTCAATTCATAATTTTCATCATTCGTAAAAAATATGCCAGAATTCATACGAAGACTCATAAATTTCCTACGCTGCGAGAACATCAATATTTCAAGAGAAGGTGGTATGGAAAATGCGACTCAATGTAAAAACGAGGTTTATGTCATTCTGACAAGCACTGGTACATTCGAAACAATGAGTAAATATTATACTCAAGTCTTGACGATTTTCAAATATGGTTCTTTTATCATGCTGCTCGAGCAGTACAATTAATGATTGATGGAAGGCCACAAAATTATACCGCTTGACTGCTGGCATGTGGGCTTTTCCAAGAGAGTGAAGATGATCGTAAAAAAAAGAAAATGACTGCTCGCGATGATTGTTTTTAAGCCTTGGTATTTTCAGAGATAGATCTAGTACAAGCAACGCTACAGTAAGGAGGCGTTTGAGAGAAATTGGCCTGCGTGTCAGAAGACCTACATATATATGCATATGCATATATTCAGAGAGAACACCAGCATTGGAGCAATGGAGAATGAAAAAACGTTCTGTATTGTGAAAATTTATCATAGCAGTTCTCGAAAAGTTAGCTTCGTCTGTGAACTATGTCTATCAAAATGAGCATTTTCTTTAATTTTATCTAAGAACCATCGGCAGAAATTCAGTCTTGTAGGAAAATCTCGAGGGAGTAGAGTTTGGACGCGCTGAATATGAAACGGGTACAATAAAAAGTCGTGGAGAATCCTCCAAACGAGCACATGTGCAACTGATTTCCAATTTTTCTTGTACACACATGAGGATTCAAATCAATACAATTCAAAACTGCTTCCTCAATATCTGGACTTCTCATAGTTTGAGTTGTACCTTTTAAATGATTATTTGCAGTAAAAGTGCCAGTTTCCCTCAACCTTCTGTGGATATTTGAAAATGTTCGCCTGTCTGGTGTTACTCGCTTTGAAAAGCATACCTGATATAATATAACCAGACCGTACATGTAATGAATATCAGCCAATTCGGCGATAGTAAAATTAACCATTTTTTCTTACAGCAATAAATTCAAAAGTTTTAAAACTAATCCTTAATTTAATAAACAATACGAGCAGGCACTGGTTCAACTTTAGCAACTGTCAAAATAAATAAATGAAAAACATCAAGCCTACTAGTCATTTTTTTCAATTAGAAGTGCTCGCAATTCAGCAAATGCATACAATCGTTTAATAATTTTTTGCTCGAGAACAGTGGGAGATACAAAAAAAATTACAGATGTCAAAAAACTTTCTAAATTGAACGAAGATGACGAAAATGGATTGTACTGCAAAAGAGTTTCAATGGGCAAAAGAAGACATGGCTCCGGAAAAGAAAACATCTTGTAGATTCCAGTTAGAATAAGGAACGTGTAATGATGGAGGCCGTGAAAACTAGTTTGCATTCCAAATTTGAGCTGAATATCTCAAAAAGTGCAGGGGTTTTGAAGAAAAAAAAAACATTTTTTCCGGAAATTTCAACACCCTGTAGCTTCATAACGAAGCCTTTGCGGACCTATGTTTATATGAACTTTTTTCCTCATAATTGCACGTAGATTTACCCCCTCAAGCTGTGACATACTATTATGTAACACCCTGTATAGAAGTTAGGCATCGTTAACATAAAAGAATGCAGGAATACAATTTCAATAATAACAATTTCTCGTTAGGTTTTCCGACTTTTTTTTCATTTTCTATATCCGTTGTCTTTGGAAAACCAACAGCGCCACTAAGTGATTGAAAAAAATTTCAGTCACAATCAATACTCATTTGGTACAAAAAAATCATCATACTACCCACAACGATATTTGAACTTACTCTCGATACACTCTGAAAGAAGGTCTTTGTTATGAATGTAATTTTTGCTATTGATGTTGAATTTCACGTAGTTGATTTTAATTCTTGATTTTTCATTATAGCCTTACATAGAAGAAATATATAATCAATTAAGGGATGAGCCATTTAAAAATTTTTAGAAAGGTAAAGTATCTCATAGTCAAATAATATAGCGTTTTTAATAATACTCTTTTCAGTGATAAATATACTAGATTTTGCCAATGGAAAAATTTAGAACTAAATATTCAGGTGAGTACTTCAAGGTTATATCGAGTTTTCTTTTTGTTCCAGTTTTGCCCTAAAAGAAATGTAAATACTCTAATCCTATCACTCAATAGCCATCTGGTTGTTAGTTGAGCTTCTATTAAAAATGTCCATATAATTTTTATGAAACACTAACCTTCAAATGATCGACAATAACATTCGAAATGTAGAAGATACCATAAAACACCAAATAATGATAGAAAGAATAGTTTAAAGATTTTCACTGAAAAGTATTCGAATCGTGATGCATTTGTTACCGTGTCCACTACGGCATCTCACCATAGATCGCTCTAGGCTCCTCCTAATAAACGTGTTACCGTGTTAACCACGCTTCCTTAATCACAGATCGCCTAGTAGGCCCTTCGACCAGGATAGGCACAGAGCGTACTCTGGGCCTACCTGGACCAGGGGTTTAAATATCCGTGCATTTCTGAGACTCCCGCTTTTCTCTTCAACGAACTCTTCGAGTTCAGACTATCTTATAAAACCGGCTGCAGCACGCGTTGCCACGAGCTGGCTTTCCGTACCCACGCCATATTGCCAAACCGCCGTTGTTTACCAACGAACCACGTGTTTTTATTTTATTTTAATTCTACGTTTACAAAGAGTGTTTGTGTTAACCATCAGTGTTTCCATCGTGTGTGTGACCCCATCCCGGTAGCACATTCTATTACACATATGCTTCTTCAAGCGATTGAGTTTCCACCATTGAAGGTAACCTATTCATGATCGAGCAAGAAATAGGACTAGAAATTCCCAAATCAACGAATAATCTCATTAATTTATCGTTTGAAGGAGTAAGTACATCACTATTCATCTACTGTTTAGTAAAAATCCTCAAATTCATTCATTTGTTCTATTTGAGTACTGATTTCTATCGCCTCTGGACGACTCTTACTATCCTCCTAATAATTTTATCATTCATATGCGGCTTAAGATGGAGCTAAACAACTATGAGAACATTCAGAAATTCAGTTTGAGAAAACCAAACTATCCTTTGCTGTAGCAGATGAATTTAGATGCGGATTTGTCTGCAAGAAGGCAGCAGATCATGCTTATGAGGCCCTGAAGAACTATACTCCATACTCCTGAGTTGCAGTTGCATTAAATTCCAGACGAAGAAGTCGTTGAGGGGTATCGTATAATCAAAAATAAATTTAGAATATATAAACTTCATTCGAACCTCTGAGGAGCGAATTGCGTCTGACCCCAAAAGACTTTTGTCCATTTATTGAAAGCTAAAGAGACCACTCGTATATACCTGAAAAGATGAGGGATATTGGGCGTATATATGATAGGCCCGAAGATATCATTGGTACCTTCATGGTGTACTTTGGTGGTGTCTACGATACACATGATGGAGGTTTCACGAATGATAATTGTAGATATGCTGGAGGAAAGCTGGTTAATCGGAAAATGATATCATTTTTGATGCCAGAAAGTTATCTGCCAGTTCGGATGATATTACAAGCTATACTGTGAAATACTGCATATAAATGCTCGCGCATCTTCTTCGTCTTATATTCAATGTCGTTCTGAGGAGTGGTGTATACCGAAAGAAGTGAAGGTTGCAAAAATCTTACCTATATTAACCTTGCGTTAATAAATAACTGCAGACCTATCGCGATTCTCTCCAACTTCTCAAAGACTCTTGAGATAATTTCATATAATTTCATCGGTGATCCGAAGTAAAATCGAGATTGAACAAATTGTTTTCTTGCCCGGTAGATCTTTTATAAGCAATTTGACTGTTTCATCTCAATATATAATCGAGATCTCGGACTCTGCCGGTCAGATGGATGTTATTATTTACTGACTGTCAAAAAGGTTTCGATAGAGTGAACTATCGTATGTTGCTGTGGAAGCTAAGTTCAGATTCGGCTTCTCGGAAGAGTTGGTTACTCTTGTTGAGTCCAGATTGAGAGTGTTAATTCAATTCATTGAATTTGTGTTGCTACAGTTGGTGTTCCGCAGGGATCCAATCTTTATCCTTTGCTGTTCATTATGTTTGTTAATGACCTCTTGGAAAAAGTCAATATTTCGAAACGGGATTATGTTGATGATCTGAAAGTTTTTGAAAATAATGCCTGAACGCGATGGTGAAAACTTGCAGATGGTAATGAATTCTGTGTCCAGATGGTGTGCGATTAATCGTTTGGACTCAAATATATCGGAGTGCAGTATTGTGAGCTACTCGAAAACAAAACGCCATATTCCTCCTATTTGATTTTGATAGAATTGAATTGTTGAATAACAGGGGAATAACATGGAAGGAGGCGGAGAGAATGGCAGCAAACAGGAAGGACTGAAAGAAACTGATACAATAGAAACTATGATTGAAAAATAACTCCTACACCTAAGGATATACAAGGGATATATATATATATATATATATATATATATATATATATATATATATATATATATATATATATATATATATATATATATATATATATATATATATATATATATATATATATATATATATATATATATATATATATATATATATATATATATATATATATATATATATATATATATATATATATATATATATATATATATATATATATATATATATATATATATATATATATATATATATTTAACACTTGGGATGTGGTGATTCCTATCACGCCATAGCTGTGGCCGCCCAAGATGATTTAATGTGTGTTTACTCACTTTTCGAAGAGGGCCAAATTTTAACTTATCGGAAAGATGTTCGATCGAAGCAAATTCCACAGCATACTAGTCCTGTGAACAAAAGAATTTCAATAAAGAGAAGTACGTGGCTGAGTGAGTTGGACCGTTCGAGTCTTTCAGTTCTTCAGAGCATTAACCAGGGGAGTACCTGTAGAAAAGAGAAAGATCAGCAACCTGCAGCAATTATAGAATTCTGACCTGTAAATGAGGATAACAGGGTCGTCCTCAAACCCAAATATTCGGTTTTATGTGAGATGAAGCAGATCATCAATCTGTAACAGAACGAAAATGTATTTTTAATTTTATTTTGGAGTTATTTACGTTGTCTATTGCTTAATTCATTCAACATATCACCACATATATTCGTACATCTTTTCTTCTCGATTTTCTCCTCTATTTGGGTTCTTTTCACTTGTTGGAAATGAAGGACTTTTGATTATGATATTATTAAGAAAGCTTTTAACAACTGACAAATACTGACTCTCACAGCTGATTTTTGAGAGCAAAATAGATGGCGAACAAATGGACTGTCTCAAAGATACCAGATGAATCAGAAGCATTACAGACCCAATTTACATTCAGACAAAAATAGTATCCTCAACATACCAACATACTTTATCTTCTCCAAGTTCGAATTCAGTGACATGCTCTGTTGTTATCTTTGTCGGCGTATCTCCTCAGCAATTATAGGATTCTGACCTGAAAATGGGGATAACAGGGTCGACCTCAAACCCATATATTCGTTTTTGTGTGAAATGAAGCAGATCATCAATCTGCAACAGAAAAAAATGCATTTTTAGTTTTATTTTGGAGTTATTTATGTTGTGTATTGCTTAATTCATTCAACATATCTCCACATATATTCGTACATCTTTTCTTCTCATTTTTTTCCTCTATGTGTGTTCTTTTCACTTGTAAGAAATGAAGGACTTTTAATTATGATATTATTAAGAGAGCTCTTAACAACTGACAAATACTGACTCTTACAGCTGATTTTTGAGAGAAAGATAGATGGCAAACAAATGTACTGTCTCAAAGATACCAAATGAATCAGAAGCATTACAGACCCAATACCCATTCAGACAAAAATATTATCCTCAACATACCAACATACTCGATAATATTAAATTGGGCTTGTTGGCCGTGAAAAAGTTCTTCAATGAATTGTCTTAACCTTGACAGTTCAATGTGAGAAAATGTATGCAATAAACTGTAGTTTAAATTAGATCTTCGAAAAGTATTTATATCATTGTTGGCCGCATGCCAGTTGATTAAAAATGAAAATATTTCACGTAGAACTACATATTTACAATCACCGAGTGTTATCAAAGTATACCATACCTAAATCTAGCAGAAAATATAAAAAGCGCAAGATTTTTACCCAAATCAGAGCTAGTTTATTAGTTGAGAGTACTAAGAGTACAGTTGGAATTGGAGAGAAATGAAATAAAAGAAATTATATTGAAATGAAATTCTGGAAAAATCTGAAAACCTTTGATATAAACAATATCAACGTTATGTGTTTCAGTGCTCTTATTTTCAAGATTGAAAAACAATAATATTCTGAATTTCTTGTATTCATGAAGTTTGAATTTGTATATCATGAAGCATTAGTTTCAGACGAATGATTATGCAGAAAAATGTAAATGTAAATTTTTCTGCATAATCATTCGTATGTAGTGAAATACGAACAATTATTAAGTAAAAGGCATTAGTTTTATTCATTGGGTACCTTGAAGGAGTACATAACAACAATGAAGACATTTCACAAATTTCATTTCCATTTGGTTCCTCTCCTGCCTAATCTCCGCATCTGGCTCCTATCGACTGAGCCATTTCATAGTTGATCTAAAAAAGAAAGATATTAAATTCAAATGAAGAGATGATTTGATATGCTGCAATATTTATGCCTAGAAAGATTAATCTATAAAAAAGGCTTGGAGATGCATTAAAATCAATGAATAAAGTGAAATTCTCCTGAAAATTATGTCGTTAGTCATCCTTTGAACTAATTGAGTGATGTGTCAACTTTCAAAATTTTTTCCCTCAATTTTACGATATAATTTGTTTAGGTCGGATCGATTTAGCGGGTCTTGGGCGTCATCGGCTATTGTTTGCGAAATTAATGAATTTTCCCTGTTTCGTACTAAATTCTCACTTCTGCGGCTCCTTCTCCACCTTACGAGGAAAATTAATGAAAATTTACTGTTATCTAATCTGAGTTCCGGGAGCTTCCAGGTCTTGCGGTAGATTCTGAAAGAGCCATTATGCACTAAATCAAACTTAAGAACAAGTTTTCGGGCTGAAAATTGCTCCGTTAAAGGAAATTGGTTGCTTCTGGTGCTCGGATTTGTTAGTCTACTTCAGTTTGCTGTTTCCACTATATGTAAGATTTAAGAGCTTCTTTTAAAACTATAAACGAATAGAGACTCTTATGGAATAGCTCCCACCAGAATAACAAACGTTCTTAGAATGCATATAATTCAACTTTATTCATCATATCTCTCAGATGCTTCTTAGCTTAATATTTTTCTGTTATAACTGTTGAAGGATACATATGGTACATAGGGAACACTATGGAAAAGGTTAAACACACTGAATACACTAAAATAAATGAGTATGCAGGTATATAGGTATACTACACAGTTTCATATAAAACACCAAACTATTAAATTACGAATTCATCTATACTATAGAAACACATTTCAATTAGGAAGGCCTTCAGTTTCTTCTTGAAAACATTCAAGCGTGGGGAGCTTTTAATATCCTGACTCAATTTATTGAAAACCTTTATGCCAAGAAACATAGGTGATATTCTACCTATCCTAAATTTCCTATTGTTGCGTGTATCATATTGGTGGTAATCTTTATTTTTCAAAAAATGTAGTTTATTTTCATAAGTGACTGTAGCCAGCTCTAAGATAACAATAGATGGTAGAGTCAGGACTCTAAATTCAACAAATAACCGCCTACACGATGTCCTTTGACTGACACCTGCTATACACCTGATAATTCTTTTTTGGCATAAGAAAACATCACTAGCTGCTGACGAAGAACTTCACAAAACCGCACCATATTTCAAGCTTGATGATACATGAGCGTGGTATACAGACAGCAGTTGTTCAATCCCTAATATATTTTTGAGATTTCTCACTAAATAACAAAAAGAGCTTACCCGTGAGGACAACTCCGTACAATGATCTTTCCATTTGAGATTTTTATCTAGTTTCACACCAAGGAATTTGGTAGTATCAATTTCTTTTACAGGTATATCATTAAGTTTTACATTCATGTTAACAATTTTGTTGTCACTACGAAATATCACATAGCTTGTTTTAGTTGGATTGATTTGTAATAAGTTTCTGGAAAACCAATGATGGAGCTTATCACAGCTCCGCTGTACTCTGCTTTCCAATAAAACACTCTCCTTAGCAGACACTACTGCAGTGGTGTCATCAGCAAAAATAAACAAATCACCTTTAAGACAATCACTTATGTCATTAATATACAAAATAAACAAAACAGGTTCTAAAATCGATCCTTGAGGGACACCCATGGTGGTTCCAAGTATTTCTGATTTGACAATCTCCTGTCCAACACTATTACTATGTTTAATAGATACAAACTGCCTTCTCTCATTCAGATAACTTGTCAACCACGCTAATGCCTCGAATTCCATATTTCTCAACCTTGGTCAAGAGTATGAAGTGCACGACACAGTCAAAAGCCTTGCTGAGTTCGCAAAAATCCCAGCCAGACATTCGTCTGACTCGATATGATCAACTACACTCTGTATGGAAGCATACAGAGCGTCCTTGGTGGAATGCTCAGGACGGAAACCAAACTTATTCTCAGATAATATTTTATGGATGTCTAAAAATTGGATTAGTCTATTTAGGAAACAGTACTCAAATATCTTAGAGAAAGAAGAAGAAAAGGCCATCGGTCGATAATTATCCACGTCCTCCCAATCCCCTTTTTTATGCAATGGAATGATTTTACTTATTTTCAGTTCTGATGGAAAATGCCATTAAAAAAGGAAAGGTTGATCAAGTGAGTCAGCGTCATCAAAATCTGTCTTAGACATTTCTTCGAGAGCTCCAAAGGACTTGACTGCATGTCTGAAGACATGCTAGAACGAGTCGATTCCGACCTCTCATTCATAAAACGCATTGTAACCGATGATGAGACATGGATTTATGAGTTTGATTTGTAAACCAGTCGACAAGCTTCCGATTGGAGCCTTCCAACTGAACCGAAGCCGAAAAACTTCTTCCAAACTCAAATTTGCACTTCGAGTTCCAATTTATCACCCAAATGTATAGCTTTACAGTTATACTGGTTCATTCCTAGAAAAAAGTATAATTTTTATTCATTTCATCGTATTCTGTGAATCAATTTTCATTATCGATCTAATTTCAATGCAGGGAGGATGCTCAATACCGTCAAATCGTATCGAGGAGATTAAACAATCGAGATCTCTCTATCGCATTTCCAGTACTCAGTTGGTATCTGCCGAATCCTAATCATTGTAATGTTACTGTTCAATTCTTTCTCTTCTTTAATTCCCTCAATCCCTTGGGGGACGTACGGCCTCAACAAAATTTCTCCATCTGACCCTGTTTTGAGCCAAACTCAAAAACATATATTACACCTTGTGTAATATAGATCAACAAAATGTGTCATATGTTCAAGCAACAACTGCTATCACAATAATCCTATATCTGAGGCTTTCAAATCAATATTGACCCCACAAATTTTTTAAAAGGCCTCAAATTTCAAAAAATTTCAAATATTTCGGAAACTATTTAAGACAAGAATAGGGAATTTCTAACAAACTGACCTTCATTTTTCCTCAAAATTCCAGTCAAAAATGAAAGAAATTATAGGGTCTCTTAAAAAATTATAACTTTGGTATGGGCTTTTATTATAGAATACCTTGTATAGACTCAAATATTAGTTTGTAGCCACTACAGCACCAAATATTACTGATCAAAAATAATTCAAAATCGGCCATAAAATATGGTATATTTCGTGTCTCATTGTACCTAGGTTTAATACTGTTTTATTATGAACGACGTCGTGGTTACATCTATTAATTTAATTTATTTATTGCTATTGAAAATAGTGGGAATTTCTATTTTTTTTCAAGGAAAAAAGCAGATAAAATAATCGTCAATCTCACCCACTATGCATATATCATTCAGGGATGAACGACCAAATACAGCTGAATATGGTGTATATTTGTGCTGACACATTGTTGCAAATCTAATTAATTGCCTCTTGGTTGCTTATAACTATGATGATTAATAATCGACACATCAACCTCAGATATACGCGTCACTTCATTAATAATTGTTTATTACTACTTTGATGTTAATCTCACTATTATATCGTTTAACTACATGTGGGATGCCCTTTAACGAAATGGTCGATATTTATGACCCCTCGCTGAGAAGAATTGATGCGTTCTCTGTCTTTTCGTTCGCTTTCAGATAGTTACTTCGTGCTTATATATTCACAAGAAATGATATGAATGATAGTTGGAATTGTAACAATGGATAAACCCCAAAATATACGTACAGAACACAATCGTAACCCTAATAACAATCAAATTTAAATTATAAATTATATCTACTGAACCCTGGGTGTATAGCAGAATGCCTAAAATTGCCCTAATCTACATATACATCGTCATCATTATTCTAATTCAACCTCTTATTTTTTTCAGTTAACAATGAACGACTTCAGTGTCCACAGGATAATAGGTCGAGGTGGATTTGGGGAGGTTTACGGTTGTCGAAAAGCAGACACGGGCAAAATGTACGCCATGAAATGTTTGGATAAGAAGCGGATAAAGATGAAACAAGGCGAAACCCTTGCCCTGAACGAACGCATTATGCTTTCCTTAGTTAGTACTGGACAAGACTGCCCTTTTATAGTTTGTATGACATACGCTTTTCATACGCCAGATAAACTGTGCTTTATACTAGACCTAATGAATGGAGGTGATCTGCATTACCATCTGAGTCAACATGGCGTGTTCAATGAGTCTGAGATGAAATTTTATGCTGCAGAAGTTATTCTAGGTTAGTAAAAATTTTAACTGCTTCTGAAAACTGGTTGACATATTTCACGATTGTTGATTTGAAAAAAAGAATGCATCCTTAGGTTATGTATGATAAATAACACCAAACAACAACGCTTCGGATGATGAGTTTCGGTATATGATTAATTTTTGGTGACGATTTCAAATCCGTGATTAATGCTACTATATCAGATCTAGTTCTTCGAAATTGATCTTATTTTATTAAATTCTTAAATCTAGAAAAACTTTCTTTTGTTAGATGATAATACGATCCCATGCATCTAAGTGGGATCACCATTGAGCCCTTAACTAGATGACATTTTCATGGCGTATATTGAAGAAATCATATTCAATTCCACCAAATCAAAATTAGTACACTTGCGGTATAGATATGTAGACGATACACTAACATGCTTTATAGGAACAGCTAAACAACTAGATCAATTTTTAACTTACATCAATAGCATTCATCTCACAATTGAATTCAAAATAGAGAGAGAAGTCGATAATCAGATTCAGTTTTAGACCTCACAATCACTCAAAAATAACACTAATTTTCGATATATATCGAAAACCCATCTCCATTGATATTTGCATCCTTCATGATGTAAAATAAAATCGAAATTGATGGCCAGATTTCGCCAGGAGGTTTATAAATATTAACGACAAACACATCAAAAACTTTGAACGCAATATAGAAAATACCACTCAACATGCCCTTCTGTACAAGATCACTTAGATTGAATGATGAAGATTTTACATAGCAAGCAAGGACATAAATAGGACTAAGGAGATAATCAAAAAGTACATAACCAGCGATATTTCCTCTTTCGCGGAGATGTTCTTCCGTCGCAGTGTGTGTCTCCTGAAGCATAATCACTTCCGCCTTGTTCTTGCTTGCCAATTTTGAAGTATAATCGCATTCATCCTTGGAAATCCCTTCAATATTCAAACATAACAAAACAATTCCCTCTCTGTTTGACCGAGAGAGCCCCGATGGTTAGGTTCGGTCTTCTAAGTGATGCCGATTATAATCTATAGATGTTCTAGATTCATTATGAACCCAATAATTTGGGTTGACATCGCCCATATATTATTTCTTCGTGGATCTTGAGTAAATTAATAACTTACATAGACGGTTAGAATTTTGACCATACTTTTGTTCCTGTAGCGCAAAATTTTGTTTGTAAAGAGTTTCCTTATATCTACCAACATTGTTTTGATGTGAAATAGTATACAGAGTACTTCAGGTATACAGTCATTAACTACTACAAGAAATTCCTCATCGAAAAACATCAAAAACTATAAGCAAGTGTCCAAAAGTCCTCCATTATCGAGATACAAGGTGTTGTAATCCAGAGTTTTCTTCACGTTTCTATTGGCAACTCTTATAGTTCTCAGACTTGTCATAATTGAAATTGGTTACTGTCAATATACGTAGTTTTTGGTATTTCGAAGAGGTAGAATACAGTACACCTTCCAAGAATTGAGTGATATTCATCTATTCCATGGCCGAATGGGTGGTAATGCATCTGAATCCCGAAGACTCTTGCAGCATTTCTTAACAGAAATATTTCTTCAGACATTTTTCGTTTCCATTAACCGTTCGTTATGTGAAATCGGAAGGTTTCAATGAAACGAAAATTCTGGACCAGATCGGTTTTTCAGGACGCCCATAAATGAAAAACTAATTTTGGATGAAGTCCATAATAATCCAAGAATCAACACTCGAAGGCTATCTCTACAGGTTGGTTTTCATATTGTTGGTTTTGATAAGGAATTTCCAGTTTGAATTAATGACTGCTTACCTATATACACCCTGTATTTCTAACCGTGAAAGATTAACACAAAGTATATATCAACAAGCCTAGAACATCAGTGCAGTCATTGTTGAATTTTATTTATTTCTCTTCGGTAAACAACAGGAATATCCCAAAAGTGGATTCACTAGATAATATATAGAAAGCAATAATTCAAGTAAATTAGACTACCTCGCCTCACAACTATACTACTTTTCATAATTATTCTCTAGTGACTAATAAGAGATGATTTTTAATAAATTCTGGTTGAAAACGATAATCTTGAATTCAAAGCCAGCCAAAAACGCAGCAAACTAAATACTATGAACATTTTTACAAGCAAGACGTAATTCAGACAGATTTCTAACCTTATAGATTTAATGTCTAGATAATCTAAAAGCTTAGTGTAAAAATTATGTACTACTCAAGTTTATCGTGGATTCACTATGTTAAAAATCAGACATGCATACTCAAATAATTGAACAAAGTAAAGTGAAAAATTATGCTACAGGATCAGATACAAAAATTACATTTTACACCTGAATGATATTGTGAGAGCACCTGAATATTGAATTATCTGATGATGTCGAATTACCCACAAGAACAGATACTTCTCTGAAGGTTTGATATCTCCATACGTTGAAGAGCTCTGCCTTTTTTCCCTTGAAAATATAGCTGAACTCTCCTGCAGATCTAGATCTTGAAGTAAGCGGAATCTCTTCAGCTTTCTCTATAAGATGAACCTCTATCAAAAACTAGTTTTCTCCAAAAGTGTAAAATTCGAATATTTCACTAACTACATAACTTCTATAACTAAATTAAAGTTTATATAATTATAGATACTGAAAGCTGAAGATTTCCAAGTTATTGACTCGATGAAAGAGAGATATATAATATAGAATGTATGCTGCCAAACAACCCTTCCGCTGTGACCCAGTGGTCTTTTGTGGCACACTCTGTTCTAAATTACACTTACAAGCTGCTTCCTTTTTGTAAAGGAAATAAGCTATGTGGGTGACTGCTTAATGAGCTCAGTCAGCTTCAGTTTGTTAGATCTATGTTCCTCGAGTCTTATTCTGTCCCCTGCTGGGCATGCGCACATGACGTGCTTTGTTGATTCTATTTCCTCCTCGCATAATCTACATGAAGCGTCCTCAATCAATCTCAACTTATTTAGGTGATTTCGTAGGCAACTCTGGCCCGTTGAAATGGCAGTTAGAACTCACAGGTCTAGCCTGAAAAGTTTAAGCCAAGCCTTGGCTATTGAAGTAGATGGTCTACTGATTGCGAGTCGACAGTGCCTGAAACTTGTGAGGCTGAGCCAATGCTCGTGTCTTCAGGTACCACCGGTTTTTTTTCATACTTGCAGTCTCCAGGAGGATTTAAAGTCTAGGGCTCGATATAGTGAATCCCAAGGCTGTTCCTCGAGCAGCCAATGAGTCCGCCTTCTCATTGCATCAATGCCCAAGTGGCTGGTACCCACATCAGACGAATTCTATTACTTCCTTCCAGTTTGGCGGTGGTCGAACTACATTTTTGCACAATAAGTGGCGTGTAGTTGTCGGATGCCAATACCTTCAGTGCAGCTTGGCTATCGGTGATGATATCGACCAACTTGTTAATCTCCCTGCAAGGAATATGTTAGCACAGTGGACAATAGTGAATATTTCTGCTTGAAAAAAAGTCGCAAGTCCGCCAAGCCAGAATGACTGTTTCTTGGCAGCACTCCGACACTATACACTAGCGTCAACACCTTGAACAACAACCTGTGAACCAACAGGATCCTTCAAGTAGACGATCCTTGGAGCTGGTCCATTCCTGTCTACTAGGAATGATCTGCAATGGCAGCTCCATGTTTGTTTTGGTGACTTATAAGAATCCAGCAGAAAAGGTTGAAAAATTTTGAGATCACGCAAAAGATAAAGCCAGCACTTTACGCAGGTACATAATAAGTAGGGAGATCTAACCAATCTACCTAGAATTCAAAGGGCCACACAACACCAAACAAGGTGAAATCATATCTTCAATGCATCTCAACCTTATATATTTCTTATCTCATAGTTCTCATAAATTTGCTGAATTATTTTGTTCGGTGGTCTTCTTTTGAAGTATATTTGACGCTATAATGAACAGCTTCCTAAGATGGGGCGCTTCAACCCCTCAAAATTGAATAGGGCAATTCAATCGAGCTATAACTCATTCAAAAGCCCTTCAAACCTTTTTCCACGATGTATGAGAAAAGTAATTTTGAAAAATCTTTTTCGCAAAGAATCATTTTTCAATTTTTCTTTCTCAAACGAACCTTATATTTTGGGTATTTTCAAAATTATCGAAAAAAGGAAAAAAAAACAAATCAATGTTAGTTTTTGTCGAATTCAAAGCGAAGATATCTCAAGAACACTCTAAAAGATAGAGATATATCTCTGTCAGTTTGTAACATCATCCAAAAATATTGTAGCAAGAATACTATAATACTATAATACACAAATTTCTATAGATGGTCCCTCACTACTAATATTAAAGTTCTTAGTTGTCAACAACAAAAGATTTATGGCTGATAATACTATAGAAGATTGTATAATTTTGAAGTAACATAAAAAATTGTTTCGATTTCTCTATATAATTATGTTTCACAGGACTGGAGCATATGCATAGAAGATATATTGTATATAGAGATTTAAAACCCGCAAATATTCTACTAGATGAACATGGCCATGTTAGAATATCCGATTTGGGGTTAGCCTGTGATTTCTCGAAGAAAAAACCCCACGCTAGCGTGTAAGTTACAACTAAGTATTTGAAACAGTAATTTGGAACCTCCAGCCACCTCCTCTATAAATTTGCCTATTTCAGAGGTACTCATGGCTATATGGCACCTGAAGTATTATCCAAAGGTACCGCCTACGATTCAAGCGCAGACTGGTTCAGTTTCGGCTGTATGTTGTACAAATTGTTGAAAGGACATTCACCATTTCGTCAGCACAAAACCAAAGATAAACACGAAATCGACAGGATGACATTAACCATGGTTAGTAAGAATACACTTTCATCAAACACTTCTCTAATCTTTCCTTGATTTCATGAGATTATGTAGCGTTGAATATTTGTTGGCTAATTCGTAAAATTACTTCACAAATGTGCTGATCGAATATTTTGGCTTTTTTTTCATTTTATAAAAGACTAGAACTCTCTTTCATGGAATATATCTTTCCATGTAGTTATCAACCGTAAGAGACCATGGAAATTATGTTTTTATGAGAATTTGTTTTGACCCAAGAATTATATTATAGTACAGAAATGTACTACTTGCCTTTTCTATTATAGCTAAAATCCAAAATTATATGGAACTTGAAACAAACTATTATAAAACCTTCTACACGAACTAGATTCTACCTTATATGATGGAGCACACTTGGCAAAATAACTTCATTAATAATTAGAATGCGGGTGAAAACGAACCATATTTGTTTTTTCTATCTCCCGAACTACAGTTCAGCTTTCCTAGTTATGATGTAGAGTAAAGTAAATTTCATTTTAAGCAAAATTTATTCTCAGTCCTAAAATACTTGCTTCCACTTTGGAAATAATTATCAAAACTTCACCAATTTCACTTAAAAATCACAAACTGATGTTTCACAAAAAGATTCAACCCGAGATACAACAGTTTACCAACAGATATTCAAAATAGAAACCAACAGATTTCTAACGTTATATATATCTAATTAACAGCAGTTTATAGTTTTCTTATACCTAATATTGCATAAAATTCTTCTAATTTAACTGTTTGAAGTAAAGTTTGCTCTGGGTTTCTGATGCAGCTGTAGATGTTATGAGCTTGAAAGGTTTGATAACTCACTTGAGTTTAATATCTGAATATAGTCCTTACATTAAGAATCAATCGACTGACGTACTGGCATTGTCAGCTTCTCTCCAATTTTCAGAATGTGGAACTTCCAGACGCATTCAGCAAAGAATTAAAGTCTCTGTTGGAAGGATTGCTGCAGAGAGACGTAGACAAACGATTAGGATGTAAAGGAAATGGGTAAATATACAAAAATGCAAGTAGTCCAACTTAACATCTAATTACTCTATAATTTTCAGGGCTGATGAAGTTAAAGAACATAATTTTTTCGCTGGAATCGATTGGCAACAGGTTTATTTTCAGAAATACACGCCACCCTTAATTCCTCCAAGAGGTGAAGTCAACGCTGCAGACGCTTTCGATATTGGTTCTTTCGACGAGGAGGATACGAAAGGAATTAAAGTAAGCCACAAACGTAAAATCAGATAAAATAATGTAACTCTCTTTTCCGTTTCAATTGCAGCTAGGTGATCAAGACCAAGAATTGTACAAGAATTTCCCATTGGTTATATCAGAAAGATGGCAGAATGAGGTAGCCGAAACCGTATTTGAAACCATTAACTTTGAAGCGGATAAGGCAGAACATAAAAAGAAAGCGAAACAGAAGAAATTGTTCGACTTGGATGAAAAAGGTAGAACAATTAGTTATAGCGCCACTTGAAAAAACATGATGTAATACGGTTAAAGTTAAGGTCATCAAGATAGACATGTTTCATTAAAAAATTGAACAATTACTGTTTGAAGTAAATACCACAAAATATTAACCTTACAATATTCAATATTTTCACGATAAATGTCCTTCATACTCAAATAATATAATTTCCCCTGCGATTCAGTATTATTTCACTCACAAAACTAGAAGTTCTAGGTTGATTTTCATGCAGATTTTATTTGATATAGAGTCGGACTGTATACTTCATGGTTACATAAAGAAACTTGGAGGTCCATGGAATTCCAGTTGGCAGATGAGGTATGCCAAATTATATCCAAACCGATTAGAACTTCATCCAGATTCAGCAAAACCTGAGATGGTGTTCATGGATCAAGTGGATGAAGTGAGTCCAGAATTAATCCAGGTTAAAAATGAGCAATGCATAGTCATCACCCGAATCAAGGATAGCAAGATAATTCTCACAAACCCTGTAAGTTTATAGTGGCTGAGTACTTATTTTAGTAGTTCTGGTTTAAATCCAATTGAATTATTACCACTTCACAAAAGTTCATTCAAAAAATATACGAAACTTCCTGTGCAGAAAGGGAGGAGTTTGAACGAATATTTAGGCTACACAAGGTGTCTCCCAAGCTCTATGACAAACTTTGAGAGGTCTTGAAGGAATTCTGAGTCAAATCAGAGAGTACTGCACAGCCTTATTCTTTTTATATTCGGAGGTATTCAGCTCCAAAAATTTGTTCTTCACGTGTCCTGAAATCACAATTTTCAACATTCGAAGGTGATTCTGTGGTGTCCAAGATGGTATCAAATGCATATCTTGTTTTACAGAAGGTGACACTCTACCTATAGTAAAATAATTATCAATAATGTGAAGTTACTTTTGATAGAATAATGTCAGAATATCTTTTTCGATATATAATTATTGTTTTGTAACCCTAAATTCCTCCAATTGAAGATGTATTCCTTCAGTAATGAAGAATATGCAGATATGATCTAGTTTATAGTGGCTGAGTACTTATTTTAGTAGTTCTGGTTTATATCCAATTGAATTATTGCCACTTCACAAAAGTTCATTCAAAAAATATACGAAACTTCCTGTGCAGAAAAGGAGGAGTTTGAACGAATATTTAGGCTACACAAGGTGTCTCCCAAGATCTATGACAAACTTTGAGAGGTGAGTCTTGACGAAATTCTGAGTCAAATTAGATAGTACAGCACAGCCCCATTCTTTTTATATTCGGAGGTATTCAGCTCCAAAAATTTGTTCTTCACGTGTCCTGAAATCACAATTTTCATCATTCGAAGGTGATTCTGTGGTGTGCAAGATGGTATCAAATACATATCTTGTTTTACAGAAAGTGACACTTACACCTATACTAAAATAATTATCAATAATGTGAAGTTACTTTTGATAGATTAATGTCAGAATATCTTTTTCGATATACAATTATTGTTTTGTAACCTTAAATTCCTCCAATTGAAAATGTATTCCTTCAGTAATGAAGAATATGCAGATATGATCTATGTTTATGGTTTTTGTGATGCACGATAAGCTGCTGGGAAGACCTTCGTACTGTTTCGATGTTCAGAAAACTCAGAAAAACGGGAACACTGAGCCAAACCATGTATGACTTCGTGAAGATAATATAAAAAATGAGAAACATATTTGTGTGTTGAAGATAATCCTTCGATAAGTATTCACACGAAGTGTCGTGTGACTTGTTTTGAAAAGAGATAAATGCATCCTTTTCATGGATAGGGAGTGGAAACGAGCAGCATCGACTCACATTTTGCTGGTGAATTCTACAGCAACATGCTAAAGATCCAGATTTCATTTCCAATATTTTAGGTCCGCTGAATCATGCTTCACAAGAGATGGTATAAATAATTTCCATAATGATCATTGATGGGCCCTGCAGAATTCAAATGCGGTTAGGCAAAGAAGTTTCCGAAGGAGGTTCAGTATCAACGATTGGAGTGGCCTTTTTAATAATAGTTTCCTGCCCATTCATATTTTAATGTTAGGGATACATGAAACAACTCGTCTACAGTGTAGAGATAACAAATTTCGAGCACGGATACACAATGCTGTCAAAAGAATTTGGAATGATATCCATCATATTTATTTATTTATTCACCAATTAGGAATACACACAGGTGAACTAATACTCAAAAACTGTATTCACAAGTTCTTAATTTAGTGTTGAATTTACAATAAAAATTGAATATTATGAGTACTGAATTTAAATCAAATTATAATAGA
Source organism: Cryptolaemus montrouzieri (assembly GCA_013387265.2). Taxonomy (NCBI): domain Eukaryota; kingdom Metazoa; phylum Arthropoda; class Insecta; order Coleoptera; family Coccinellidae; genus Cryptolaemus; species Cryptolaemus montrouzieri. Next base: position 13,271,737 of record JABFTP020000062.1, on the reverse strand, counting down.
AAATTACAAAGGTTAAAGAAAAGAAAAGAGTGACACTCACTGCTGATACATTATAATTTATTATCTAAAAGAAGCTTCAATTTAGTTTGCAGAAATTCTTTTTTACAACGAAATAGATCGATTTTTTGATTGAAATAATTACACATATGTTGAATTTTTCTCATGGGAAAGTGTTGGGCAGTGTTAGTATTTCTTGAAAAAGAGTAAAATAGGTCTTGCTGCCTGAAGTGTCTGAATAGAACGTAAAAAGAAACACACTGGAGAATATTCAGCGAATTCAAGAAACCATTCAAAAGTTTGAAAATAAAAAATGTCGTTAATTATTCTGATTTTTTCCAAACTCAACAACCCGAAGCATTCGAGATAATTGTCGTTGCCTCCGGGAGTCAACCTAAAATTACACCAAGATTGAGGCAGTCATTTTAGCAATTCTTGTAATGATTAATATAATTTTATCTTTTTATTCATTATTTTCCTTAATAATTTTCCACAACTTTCAAACATAATGTCGATTCGAAATTATCTTTCGATCTTTTGATAGAAATAATTATAATGAATGTATTTCTTTCATCACTAGAGATGCACTCTTGAATCTTCAATATAATTCTTTAGCAGTTTGTCGTGCGTTTCCATCGCGAAAACCATAAATATAGATCATATCTGCATATTCTTCATCAACGAAGAAATTTATTTTGAATTCGAAAAACTTTAGGTTTCAAAACAATAATTATATATCGAAAAGATATTCTGTCATTTATCTATTAAAAGTAACTAAGATATATATATATATATATATATATATATATATATATATATATATATATATATATATATATATATATATATATATATATATATATATATATATTGCTGGCTTGTTATTTTCCACTATAATGCCACTGAAAGTTGTGGAGCAAGCTGACGTTATGGCGGCCATTTGCAGCTTAGGCAATGTGGCGCAGGAATTCAAAACTTTGTGGTTGATATAAGGAATTTTTTCATGAAATGATTGTTAATTATTTTCGAAACTAACTAAGCACAAAAAACGATATCTTTTGATATAACCACAAATAGTTTTAGGTTAAATTGTTGAATATGTAACCTTTATCAAACTACTAAAGTGTTCACAATGAGTTTTTTCCTCGATGTATTACTTACGGCAATTTATTTTGGAATTCCTATCAACACTACATCATTCAAAATTATTAACCATTTTAGAGGTGACAATAAAAGTAGAATAAAATATAAAAATAAATTTATTACCTAAGAAAATTGGGGATTACAGAAGGTACATACTCTATCTTCTTTCTCTTAATGTATGTTCCAGGTCTTTCCAAATAATTACAATCGGTGAAGTGGTCACTACATACTTTCGAGGACGTTGAATTCTTTCTTTTGATGGCATTGACCCATAATTTGAGCAATGGCTCATTTTTCAATGGAAATAAGCAATATATGAAAAGGGATTCTCAAAATGAGTAAATAAAATTCAATGAAATCCAAAAACTCACTGAAAAAAACGGCAGGGAATGTTTTTATTACGCCTGTTTGAACAGCAAGAGCCACTTCAAGAAACAGGAATTTCTCTTAATTCCAGGGAGAAACCGCACAAATTAATTATATTCACGTTAATTGTCTATTGTTACACAAATTCTCCGAAAAAACTGCTCATGAAAAGTCGGTGTTAACACTTGAAAAGTCAATTTAAAATAGTTCAGAAGCAGTAGTAAATAATCAACTCTGCCTAAACTGCAAATGGCTGCCACGCCCTCACCGCTTGCTTCACTTTTCCATAGAAGTTATCAGTTCTGCGTATATATATATATATATAACATCCTTGATATAAACTATAAATATATACCTAGGGAATTTCTTTTGCCTCAGTTGGTACTTGTGAAAATCACTAATCATTCGCCATGGTAAAGTCATTGTTTTTCACTTCTTGGTAGTGTTCCATTTATTATGGAATTATTATTCCCAAATCAGTTCTCACAACAAAATCAATTGCAAAAAATTGTATAAAAATACATTGTATTTTTTTCAAAAAAACATTTATAATTCGGAATGAAGCCTACCATTGAGGTCAGCGAAATGGTCGTTCCATTAATTTTTCTAGGTGAGATAAGAGAGTAATGGAATTGTTGGCTGAGTGGCAGTCCCACCAATGCAACCTAGTGGTCTATTCTGCATCGTACCATCAGGTTATTTTCCATTCTTAGGGTCTCCATGGAAGTTCCAAGCACAAACTTACCAATGAATCCCAAGGCAGTCTCTCGGGCGGCAAATGATTCACCTTCTCATTGCCCTCAATGCATACATGGCCCGAGATAGACATCAGTCCAAGCCTCTCCCAATCTGACAAGGGTTGAAAGGAATTAATGTACCATAAGCGACGTGCAGTTGTCAGATGTCAATATCTTCAGTGCAACCTGGCTACTCGTAATGATTTTTGTTGTCATTTATTGTCCTCCCGCAACCATAAGGTTAGCACTATGGTCAATGAAGAATATTTCTGCTTTAAATTCAGTCTTGGTAAGCTTGCCAAGACAGGTAGAATGTTCAATAGGGACTCCTCGATCATATGCACCAGTTTGGCAGTTTTGGAATCGTCTGTGAACTAACGGGGATCTTCAAGTACACGATCCCTGGAGCTGACCCATTTCTGCCTGCTAGGAATGATAATCTGAAATGGTAGCTCCTTGGGATTTGGGTATTGCTATGTCAGACTTCATACTCCGCATATCATTGGCCCTAATTTCATCCTGTTGAGCGCCGGACAGCTGATGGTATCTGGTCCATTCCGAGAAAGGTAGATTCTTGCCGCATCTCTATTCACCAGGAGAAGAGAAGCAGGGCTCAGTATCAGTTCCATGATTGCAGTAGGTATAATGCGAAATACTCCAGTGATTATCAGCAATCTCAGCAATTTGGAGGGCTTTTTATTACTGCACTCGCACCTAGCGATACATTCATAAAAGAAATGTTTGTCTCATCGTATATAGTTGTTTTGGGGTTTATTTGTTTCTACAAACATTTAACATGCCCATAAGTAATGTCTAGCTTTTTGTTATTTTTTCCGTAACTGGTATAAACAATCCATTCAGGATTGGTGGTGATACCAAAATCCTCGTTTTTTTTATGGATGATACCGTTAGAGTTTTGTGGAGGTTTACACTAATGTATTCTATAAGACGCTATGAACAGAATCAATTACTATTGGCCCCAAGATCTCATCAAGTTCTTCATTATATTTGAATATTTAATCTTCAATCATATTGATTTTTCAGGATGAAATAGGCCTAAAGGAATGGCTTACTTCCCTAAAGTCTGCTCACAAATTATCGCAAGAACTTCTTGGTTCAATGGCTAGAAAAGCCGGTAAAATCTATGGAACAGATTCAAACAACAGAAACGCGATTATAACCCGTAATACGAATGGTAACTAAGAACCAGGATATTGGATATAATTGATTTAAAAATACCTATAGTTGATTGTGATCCTGAAACAGGCTATAAAATAAATAATAGGCTAAAAGAAGATTCCAATTCTTCGTTGCAATATTTTAAGACCTATTATTGTCATTGTTATGCTCCCTATTTTTAAAATAAACTATTCGGTTCTGTATGTTTTTGTATAGATGCTGATAACAAAAAGAAACGTATTACTCATGACAACCGATTATTTCTAGGTTATATAGTATTGTATTGTTATTTATGATTCTTATTTATAATGCTGCAAGGTTTTGTTTTGTAGCTTTATGCATTTACTGTTGTAAAGATAAAATTTTACTTATAGATAATATTTATTTTATCAACATGTACATTTCCTAGTAACTGTTCTATAAATGTTTTGTTATATATTTTAAATTCTTTAGTACGCAAGTCTTTATTTTATATTGTTACAACTGGCCAATAACCACAACAAAAAAACGCCAAATATGAAATTTAAATTATAAGAAATTTCTAAATAATATTCTCATACTAAGAGTTATATATGCTTCCTCCAAAATTCTGCCATGCAATAACATTCAGGATTTAAGAATTACTCTTAAGTGCCTTTCATGTAAATCGACAATTACAAGAAGCAATTTTAAACACTCATTTAATTTCACAGAACAGACAATTTTGAAGACATATCAAGACAATTTAGGGAGTGTAGTAAGTAAGAGAAGGAGTATTTTTGGAAATGGCTCATTAAATTGATGCAAATAAAAACTCAGGTAATAATTGATTGTTTCTTTCAATTTCAATAATATAATGTGGAATAAAGTTGTATCGAATTATTGATTAATTTTTGCATATTGAACTTCTTGCTAAATTAATTAATTAGAGTTCGAATTTGTAACTGTAACAGGTTTTTGCTTTGACATACCTGATGATGTTAGGGTTAGTTGGAAAAAGAAATGAGATTTATACATAGAGAAATCCATATTTATAGGACACACTGTTCATGGGGCCTGTTAAAGAAATATATATTTTCAGTTTTGAACACCCATTTAACAAAACAATAATATTTTTTTTAGTAACAATACATTTTCGGGTGGTTAACTAATTCTTAAGAATCCCATCAATAGCATAGTTTTAATCAAGAAGACTAGAGACCTGGGGGGCAAACGAAATAAATCCGCTTGCTACTATCTAAATTGAAAGTCGCATAGAATTTCATTCAGTGCATGCATGGGGTGAAAGGTACGACGTCCCTCCCACTAAAGCAGTTTGGCCCCCTGACTCTAGCCTTCTTGGCTTCAATACTTATTTTCACTTGAATTTGACTTTATCAAACTAGGTACTGCGTTCACAATTTCGTTATTAACTATAAATCCTGACCATAGAAATCTGATCCATTAAATTATGCATAATCTGTCAATTACAGTGCTCAGCTAATGGAAAAAAATCTTAATCATAATAGTCAACCCCGAGTTGAATAGTTCTTTCTGCAACCACGCCTTAGAGAAACAATAAAAAAGTTATTCAATTCCTTGGCTATCTAACATAGACCTTTCGAAAGTACAACATTCAAAATAACCCAGATTGGTTGTTTGTACACGCATCAACAAGCAGTTTATTAGAATTTGAGTTCATTAGACAATTTGGCTTTCAAGTTGAAACTCTTTTGTGATCGAAACTACAATAACTATAGAATAGATAGTCCTTAAAGTTGGAGCCCCATGAACATGCAAACATGTTTAACAAGAAATAAAGACGAAATCTCTAATCAAAATACAATAAATGGGGTGTAATCTATGAGAGTGTCATACAAATGTTGGTCCTCTCAGAGGCAGTGTCCTGATTGCGCTTGAAGCTGCATGTTTGAAGTCCCGAAATAAGGACAATTTTACAAATGTAGAACTAAATTTATACAGCTTGAGGGGGCTACTGATATTCGTGCTAGTTTCAAGAGGGAATAATAACTATGAATATTAAACTTCTTTGGAAAAAAACTTCTGCAGAAATTTCTGTGAACTTACAGATCTCCTGAAGAGGTGTTCATCTTGCTAGATTTACTTGTGTAATGTACCTACCCAGCACTCCATGTTACGCTTATGATTTGCTATAGGAATGAAACAATGGACAAATTTACATTATCATTTCGGACTTGGACCAATTATCTAGTTATTCATTACTAACAGAAATTCATGCTTCATTGTTGTTTAATCTTTCTTTCATTGAATTCATTGAATTTGTCCGGGTTATCATGTTACATGGCAAAACATGTGAAATTGAGCCCTTCAGAATGTTTTCATTTCTTGATTGATTCCAAACATAAAATTTAGAGGAAACCCAGAAGTTTCAAAAACTAGGAAATTCTCTAGAATTCTTGTCAACCATGAATTATATGGCGCCTGTGATCCCAAACTGTGCGAGAACCATATTTATTTAATAAAATACATTGTCCATGTCAATCAATCAGCGGTTACCATAAGTTTTTTGGCGCCTGTGATCCCAAAATTTGAGAGAATTATATGTATTTTATAAGATACTTTGTCTAGGTCATTCAGTAACCATGAGATATATCTAAATTCATTTAGTTACCGATAATTCTGAATGAGCAACTAGTAGATGAGTGTTATGTTATTTTGCTAATATATATCAATCACAAAAAAGCAGTGTTTTGTGTTGTTTATTAAACCAATTACCCAATCATTACAAAAAAAGCAGCAAAAACTTGGAGCAGCGAAGAAGAAACTTCTTACCGAACCTTTGTTCGGATTTTTCTCAATAGTTTTCTTCCATTATTTAAAAAGAGAAAGTTATCCCACTTCTGACACCACTTTCTTCTGTAATGGTCGGGTAATTGGCTTAAAATATATATATATATATATATATATATATATATATATATATATATATATATATATATATATATATATATATATATATATATATATATATATGGTTACCTCTGACTTAATTGAGCTGGACAAAGTATCTTATGAATACATAGGGTTCTCGCAAAGTTTGGAGAAAAGAGAGAATTTCAAACATTCATTGAAACCCTCGTGTTGGGCGGTGAGTTAGATTATACAATCTGTGCTGTTTCTCCTATTAATTTAATGTGATCGGGAACCATTTGCCAACTACACAGAATCGAATTATAGACAAGCACAACATCCACCCAAGATTCAAATCCAGACCAGATACGCAGGAATCAGTCCTCTAACAAATTTACCTACAGAGGCGGCTTGAGCTGCTTGAAAAACAGTTTCAATCACCTCTCCTCAAAATTAAAGCCTTCCTTCTGGTAGGATCGATTGGTTTGATTCATCTTTGCTCTTCATGTGATAAATTATTAGGTTAAACCTATTTGATATGATTCACTGCATCTATGACTACCATTAACAAATTATCAAAAGAGGAAACAGTTCGCAGAAGTCTTCGTTATTCGTTTTCGTATCGAATTTTCCATAACCTGGAGAAGTGTTTTTCAGAACAAAATCACTCTTCCAGATTTTTTGTTACATTACTGAAACTATCTGCTGTTAGTCACTTTTACAAAGAATATGTATCATCTAAAAATCATCAGATTCAAATGCAACATTTACTTATCTAAGGTTAAGTATTAAATTATTCCAGTAAATATCTTCTCCACCAATGCCTCGAGATGTAACACATCACAGGGTTAGTGTCTATGTTTTAGCATTTATTTGTTTGGTAACAGAAATGACTGAAAAACTCTTTGTTTCTAACCAATCAGAGCAATCCACATGTTAAGGCCATTTCAGCCCTTTCATAATACATTTAAAGGACAGTTAATCATTATTCTGTGTATAAATTTTGTATATTTAAGGAAGATTTCACTAAGTGTTTTCTTCAGAGGAATTCGCTTGAACTATTGTGAAATCTTAGTGTCACTGTATATTCCTTGAACGTATATGTTCAATATATCTCACTGGTACCAACACCAAGCTAAGAAAACCTTAGAATAGCTTGTAATGCCAGCAGTATTTGTAAATATCTGCTTCTAAATCTATCTATTTTTACTTTCGAACTTTAACATTTTAAGCACTAATTTGAACACATTTTATAAAGTATGATGATTCAAAACAAAATTCATCAATTCGAACAATTTCAAATAAAAGATTTATTCTTCACATTACGCATTTTTCCTAACAAAAAGAAATATGAGACGATTTGGAATCTAGTCAAGAGTATTCAATGTTAGAAAAGCATATTATGGTTTTATATTGAATTATATATGAAAATGAAGTGGATACATTTATTTTATTAAGTAAGTGAAGAGTTGTTCTATATTTATGGTTTATTCAAAAAGGTGCCAAACCAACAGAATCAGGAAACAAATTGATAATTATAAAATAAAGTGGAAACAAATGTAATTGTTTTAGTAGATTTATTCATATCTTTTGAAAAAAAATTTATTAGACAAAAATATTTTTTCTTTGATATGTACCATAGAACACTTCTACCTGTTAGATGTTGATCATTTGGTTGCAAAATAAGAAATTGAAATATTTTTTTTAATGGTTCAAGGCCTTTAATTGAATAAACTTGATCATTTTAAGTTTTTGAATATGTCTGTGGAGTCTAAAATCATTTTCTTTTAATTGTATGAGTAATACTGAGATGAGTGTATTTCTGGATGTTGAAAGTTTAGCAGCAATTTAATTTGTTTTTCGATTGCGAACAGTTTTGTAAATTTTGTATATATTTTTCACTCTATAACTGTACGTTTAACTACCAAAATTTATGAACTTAACTTCTATAAATATGTGTTAGTAATTTTCCTGATGCGTCACCTAATTAATAAAAGGATTAATTCTTTTGATATGTAGAAAAATTTCTTCCAGATAGACGGTTTTTGTAATAGTATTTTCAATACATATTGAAAATATTTATTATGCTTTGATATTACAGCTACCAAAGTTTAAATAAATGAGTATAAATCTTTTAAATTTTGGGTATTGTATTGTTTTGATTTTTCATTATCTTAAAGTTGGTTATCATACAAGACGACTCTGATATTTTTATGTGACGTTTATCGTTCACACGACCTATTTATGAAAAGTTGGACAATGCAAGAATAATCCAACGAGTATGGCTTAGTGCAATAATATATTTGAATTTAACAATAATGTTTCCTAATTGAACAAGTTTATATTGGAATTTCAAATACCAGTGGTTGCATATTTTAATTCCATATTTTTTAAAGTAAAGGAAATCTGTCAATTTTTTCGTACAACACTGCCCGTTTCAAATGTTTTCGTATGTGTAGTAAGAATTCAGAATATAAGAATTTCAGTCTAAGAATTCAGAATGAACAGGTAACTAGTTAAAATTAGCTCAGACTTTCAAGTTTAATGACTAAATGCTGAATAGAAAGAATCTATCATTTCTTTGAAAATATCCTTTATTCCCTTCTTTTATATCCTAAGTGGAAATTCTTTTTTCTCGAGATCACAATGCCCCCTTTTAGGTAAGATAGTAATTTTCTAGCCATATTCTTCTAAAGGTATCTCTTGAACTTTGAAATTCATCTGCAGGTGAGTAATTACACTAATTCCTCCAAGTCTAATTTCCCGGAGAATTAGTAACAAATTGTAACATAGAATGATTGATTTAGTTACCTGTTGATTCCTTCTTCAACTTAAAATGAAATTTTTAAATTTGGTTATTTTCAAAAATATGCCAAGGGTTTTAGTCTTCGTTGCTCAATGTTTTGCCAACTATTAAAAATTAAACATATTTGTTTTCATAAAGCAATGTTGAAAATAAATGTTTAATTTCTTTAGAATCTGAAAGAAAAATTGTTTATAATTGTCTGCATAGAATAATAATCAGTGGTTTTAGACCAAACCAGGTTAGTGCAGTTCTATATACAAAAAGAAACCGCGTATATTAGTTATATGTATTAAAAATTTAAGTTCAGTAACAGTGAATGTATTTCGTTTTGGTAGAGTCTATATTACATTTTGACCAAAAATAGAGTATTGTTACAGAATGGAGACTGTCTTGTAGAAATTATCGAAACAAAAGATATAAAATTAAATATTACCTGTAGAAATCTTTTGGAAAATATATGTTGATCATAACATATAAGAGTTGAAGATTGTTTTTTTTAATTTTGATAGTTTATGTAACCTGCTAATTGAAATTAGTCATAATTTTTTCAGTTTTATGTTTTTAGATGTCAATGTTGTGAATTTTTGCATTAAAGTCACATTAATTAAAGTTGTTTTTTTTTCACCCAAACTCCACTATTGCTGTTCCTTATAAATTTATGTATCTTATTGAAATAATGGTGTTAGAATTATCTCTCAAAAGTGATGGACCAACCTTCCAAATAGAGTCCACCACCCCTTATGTTATCTGAACAAGTAGTAGTGTTTAACAAGTAGATTCCGAATTTTTTTATGTAAACCTGAATGTGGCCTTTACGAAAAAATTAGCAATAATATTTTTGAGGAATTTCTCAATGAGGTACCCCTAGCACAAAGATCGAAGACTTTCTTTCAACTCCATGGTGCTCTCCCCACCAAACAAGGGCCATTGCTGACCTGTTTTGAAAAAACTTGTAATCCATGTGGTGGCAGTTATGGAATAAGCTGTAGGTCCACTGTGTAAAAAGGGCTAAGTTCCCGGGCACATGTTTAAAAACGACGACATTGAGGTCCACTGACTTGACGCCACTTCGATTCTTTCTTTGTTGTTATATTGAAGATATAACCAAAGAACGAGCATCAATTCAAAAGAGTTGGAAACAGAATTCCGCGGAATGCCTTGCTTCTGTTAATAATTTTCATATTTTCAATGTCTACACTGAGATCTCTCCACGATTCATTTATTTGAAACAATGGCCATACTTTTCCTTTTTTTCTGTTGAAGATTTCGTTCGGTATGGAGCTTTTTGGTTTCGTTTGATAAAAGTTTAATGTTATTGATCTTAATTTTCTATTATAATATACTTCTTTTACATATACCTTTTCGCGATCAATCTGAATGAAATAATGGCAATACAATTTCCATATACGAATATTGTTATATACTCAGGTACCTAAGGAAGAGTTAAACAAATCCATTTCAAATATCCATTGATTTTAAATGGTGTCGATTTCATTTTACATGATGATTTGCAGTAAAAGTTTAGAATTTTGTTAAAAAGGCTTAAGATAAGTAGTAGTATTTGAAAAAACTTTCGAACAAAATTCAGTGAAGTTGCAGCACATTTCTTTCTCAAAAAGATCAAAATGAGATGAAATCAAAGTTATTGAAACAAAAAACTCTAAAATTTATTTTTCCTTTTCTAACTCACAAATGAAAACTGTGTCCATTGTTATGTTCTTGTTCTCATTGCCGTTATATTTCTTGAAAGTTAATGACCATTCATTCTTTCCTTTATACATGATATGAGTCTAATATAAGGTTCGGAAAAAAATTTACAATGAATTTAGTGAATACCTTTCGAAACTTTATCCTTTATTGCCTAACTTCAAAGATTTGTATGAAGACGTCTTGAACAGAACGAAAATTACCATTGATCTGAATTTTCCTTATCTTCGTTAGATTTCCTTTTCTCTGCATCGGCTCGGAATCTTCCTAGCCGATGCAGAGAGGTTAAATATCAAGTGAAAATTTTTCAAGATCACCGTGTATAAGCCCGAAACCAGAACTTCAACGACAAAAATTGAAATTACACTTTTATGTCTATGTCAAGCCAAATAGAAAAAAAAATTGGCTATCCAGTGCAATTTATTCAAAAAAGTGGATGAAGAATGTGAAAATACTTGTTAGGTAACTTCAATAATAACCGCGATATTGGATACCTAAATTACTGAAGTTGAAAAAATCCACCAAGAAAAGGTATCTGGTTGAAATTTAAACCGTTCGGGAAACATTTCCGTCGACTCAATACTGGATGTGCGAACGTGGTCAGCGTGAACAGCAGGATTACCGATTTATTTAATGGTTTACTTATTTCCTTCATTGAGATTTAAAGAGCTGAAATACTTCCGCCCCATAGGATAATCCCACTGTTGTCCTCTGAAATATCAATGATGAATCTCAACAACGAAATATCCTCTCTTTCTGATCTGAAGGACCAAAATGACCAGGTCGGATCTCCCAGGTGCTAGTGATTATGTTTAATTACAGAAGCAGAAACTCTAATTCTTTAAATGAGCGAATTAGATTTCATAATTGAAAAATAATAAACCGAAAATTTTGGTATAAAATAATACGATAGTTCCCCCAACCAGAATTCTGAGTTTTCAGGGGTATCCCAAATCGAAGTGAGAGGTGCTGTGACGTCGCTCAAGATCAGTGGTTCTACCGATTTCTATGGTCTGTGGTTAATTTGCTGGAGCAATGCATCAACCTTATAATTTCAGTAATGACACTCAAATTAACAGGCGTATTAGAGGTTTTATTTCCCGATCCCAGTCTAAATATGGAGGAGGTTGTCAATTAGGTAGCGTCCGATATCCCTGGTGCCTTTCAATTCTAAGTTGTTTGATTCTATTTTGAATACAATAAAATATTCTCGAAGTACAGTGAGAGAACTCATGGACCTTGTTGGCAGTATTTATGACTATATGAAGCAGGGTTTACATTCACTTGCATTGTTCCTGGACTCAACTAGAGCCTTTGTGTGTTCCTCATGACGAACTCTTTATCAAGTTAGGAAAGTACGGTTTTTTAGAATTAGTCTAAATTTGGTAGACTCTTTTCTGTCAGATAACAACAATTTGCTCATCATTTGTTAATAATAACTATTCCAAATTAGTTCAAGGTGAAACTCGAGTACCAGAAGGTTCAATCAAAGATCCTATTTTATTCTCGGGTTTCATCAATGATCTTAATAATTATCTGAAAGATATAACATATAACACTTTTCGCTGGTGATACAACACTGATGGTGGGTTCAATGCTGGTGATACAACCCTGATGGTGGGTTCCAATGAACTCAGTTGTGTGCTCATGAAATGTAACAGGGGAACCATACTATCTTGCGTATGATTCAATAGACGAGTGAAAAAACTTGAGGAAAAAACTCGTTTCCCTGTCGCTATTGCACTGGCAATAGCTTGTCTGTTTATGTTGTGATAGTGTCGTGTGTACATAAAGAGTACCAAAGATTTTTCTGCTTAGCAGCTTTATTCTCTTATTCTCATCTTGCACTCCATGACGAAGACAAGGGTAAAAGGGACAGGAATCTGTAACAATGGAAAAAGAAAACCAGCAGAAAAATATTTCAACAATCATACCTGGCTCCCATATATCTAAACTCACTTGAATCTAAGAAAAGATTTTACATAGCAAGCAAGACCATAAAAAGTACTGATGAGATCATCAAAAAGTACATAACCTGCGATATTTCCTCTTTCGCGGAGATGTTCTTCCGTCGCAGTGTGAGTCTCCTGAAACATAATCACTTCCTTGTTCTTATTTGCCAATCTTGAAGTATAATCGCAAAATTCCCCCTGTTACATTTCCTGTGCTCACACTTTAGGGGCAATCGTAGGAGACATGATGCGAGTTTAGACGCCTGCATATATATATATATATATATATATATATATATATATATATATATATATATATATATATATATATATATATATATATATATATATATATATATATATATATATATATATATATATATACGTTATATAGGGGTGCTGCAGGAGTCGATTTTGGGTCCCCTCTTTACCTGATTTATGCCAATGACTTACCTGGTTCTACAACTGAATTCATGGTCCAATTTGCAGACGACACTTCTCTGGTGCTCGCCGATCTGGTTTCTCTGGACTCCGGTAGTGGACGATGTGCTTGTCGATCTTGATGCCGGGTTTTCTCAAAATGAGTTGAAAATGAACAGTCAAAAGACCAAACTTGTCAGGTTTGCATATGGAAAAGAACACAACCCATATCTCATGGATATAAGACTGCCATGGTTTCATCTAATAGCCTTAAGTTCCTGGGTGTTTTGGTTGACTATATACTAGATTAGGGTGATCATGTAGATCAACTTGCAAATTATATGGCCAGATATGTGCACGCACTAGGAACACTGTCCGAACTTGTGAATGTCTCCACAGCATTTACCGCATACTATGCATATAATTATAATGCGCTGAGATACGGGATAGTTATATGGGGGAATTCATCGGATATCTTGAGGCTTCTTTTGTTGCAGAAGAGATGTATTCGTGGAATTCTTAAGCTGATCAAAACACAATCATGCAGAGCTCACTTTGTGGAAAGATCAGTGCTAACTGAGTCTATATGTTTATGAAGCAATGATGTTCGTAGTTAATAATAGAGACCTGTTTGTGGAGACTAACCGTGAACATGAGCATAACACGAAAGCTAAGAACGATTTGAGGCTACCCAGATTTAAGCATACTTACCTTCAGAACAACTCTGTTTATGCTTTGGTGAAAATTTATAATCACATTCCACAGGAGGCACGAGGGTGGCTACAACATAAATTGAGAAGATTGAATACTTACCTTAGGAGGACACCATACTACACTCTCCACAAGTATTTTGAGGACAATATTTGTCTCTCATTGTTGGGTCTTTATGCTGTTTACGCTGTTTGTTTCTATGTATTTTATCTTTATGATGACGTGTGCTACAACAATTTATGTTTATATGGAACAAATAAATGGACAAATTTGCTCAAACTAAAAAAAAAACTTTCAAAAACAATAATGACAGAACGCATTGATAATGCAAACTCAAATAATGGAAATACACACCAAACCATCACAATAATTTCAGTGCGTGAACTAAGTTTTGCTGATAGGTTCCTTTTGAATGACTGATATCAATTGAAGGGGCCACCGTGTTGAAATAGTGACAGCTTCGATTGATAGGTGGGTCGAAGAAAACATCCGTAACAGCTCCAACCACCTAAAAAGTGACATTGTCAGCGAGCCAAAAACTTTAGTCTGTCAAACAGACACGAACAACAGATGGAGTTATTCAGAAGTCCATACAAAAACATGCAGTACAAATATTTCCTTCTAATTTGAAGCTCCTACACAGAAGAACGATCGGTTAACAGAAAATCTGGCATTCCTCGGATAGGATATACTCCATCCAGGTTGAATGCCAGGTATCTTAGGAAGGTTCTCTGGACGCTTTCCAATGCAATTTTATATTTTACATAGTATGGATCCCAGATATTCTATTACTTCATTCGAGTGACAATATGAAAATAGGGAAAATTAAGGCTGAAAGTAATACTCACAATATTAGACAATATATATTTCCAAAATTTGTATAAAAAGAAATGGACGGATAATTATAAGTAACAATACTTCAATATTCGAGACTTATTTGTTTTCCTTTTAAAGAAAGGCATTTCAAATATTTATATTCCTAAATATATCAAGATTTAGTAAATAATATATGTATAATATATATTATGAAGTGAATAAAGATACATTCCTCTAATTATTTCGGTGTTTAAATTTAATTTGTAGAAAAATTTTAATTAAAATTATCCTTATCAGTCATTTTACATTAATAGAACACAATATAAATAACATCATTAAAACGAGGAGAGTGACCTATTGAATCTAGAAGCTACCTTTGTAACAAAAACGAGTAAACAAACAATATAGTGTTAACATAACTTTGTACAGAGACTGGTTACATCTGACATCAACTATTATAGTCCATAATTTTGATAACTTTTTGTCAAATAATTCATAAAACATTACATAGCAAAATAACCTGAATCTGGATTTATTTATCGAAAAACATAATGCACCGAGAACAAAAGTGAAAGAAGTATTGAAGAAATTAATGTCGTACTAGAAGTATTGCACCCATCTTTCGTATTGCACGTACAATACTCCATAAAAATATTGTATGTTCCAGTTCTCATAAGGCAAAATCTTTCATCTCCACCTATTCCTGGCTCTCCCAGAAAGGCACAACTTCTTACATATTTCCAGACTCCATGCACTAAAAACAAAAATAGGGTAATTATTTCATATAATGTCGATAGTCAAAATTCACTGAAATTTTGGGTCCCAGAATCCAAATCTGAAATCATTTTGTCCTTCCGGCTATCGTTTAGGAAAATACAAAACCAAAATTTCCTTGGAACTCCTCTTGTTTATATCCTTCCAACTTTATAATTGCTTCATTAAAATGCCTTGTTACTAAACACTTCAAAAAAGTCTAGGGAACACTAACCAATCTTTAAAATATGAATTTGATGATTCGAATTTATAGAAATCTTTCAGTTTTTGTTAGAATGTATTGTATTTAATGTATTCTCAAGAAAACAAAATAATATTTGACTTCTCCAAAGCACCTATTATAAAAAATAAATGTGAAATTTGAAAATGACGAAATTTGGTAAAACACAAAGAAAAATCCTGAACTGATATTTTCGAAACGATATGGAAGCACTTATATTTTTCAGTACCCAGAAAGTCCACCTCTGTTATTTATGACACTTTGGCATCGTCGCGGCATGCTCAATATTAAATTGTCTATTACATTTTGGCTTAAGTCATTCCAAGCCCCCTGAACTGCTAATCGAAGCTCCTGTTCATGATGGAAGACGTTTTAAAGCAGGAGATTTCTTTTTAGGGTGTCTCACACATGCTCGATGGGATTCAGATCTGGGGAGCAGGATGGCCACGGTAGAAGATCGATATCATTCTCTTCAAGACAACTCTTGCACGATGAGGAGGGGCATTAACTTGTTGGAAAAGTGGATTTTGACCCATTGTTTGGAGATACGGTACCACTACAGGTAAAACTATCTCATTTGCGTAAGAATTTCCCGTGAGGTTGTTCTGTATGAAAATGAGGTCAGTTCTTCGACCAAGGCGTATACCTCCCCAAAACATTAGTGATCCGCCTCCCTGTCTAACATCTTCTTGAGCATGCTGGAGACAGTTTTGCTTTCCAGATTCCCTCCATATTCGAATTCTTCCCGAATCGGGATAATAACTTAATCTAGATTCATCACTGAAGAGAACTGTGGCCCACCTCTCTTGATCCCAGTTTACGTGTTCTTGGCACCAAGCTAAACGAGTAGCGCGATTTCCATGGGTCAGTTGTGGAACTCTTAAAGAACGTCTGGAGTGGAGTTGACCTTCGTGCAGTCGATTTCTCACAGTTTGGTCGGAAATTTGTACATTATGAACTCCTGATAGCTCTTGAGCTAATTGAGATGCTGTGGTAGTACGATCTCTTCTGGCTTGTAAAACCACAAATCGGTCTTGGCGACTGTAGTAATCCTGAAACGACCTGTATGGCGTTCTTCTACGCTACCTGTTTCATTGAAACACGACCATAAACGGTTTATGACACTTGGGCTACTTCCCAGAACCCTGGATACTTCCCGTTGAGCTCCCAGCATGGAGCATGCCAATGGCTCGTAACATCTCTTCTCTAGTCAAATGTCGTCTTTCCATGGTCGAATCACAAAACTCGAATCTTTTATTTGTCCTTACAACAGAAACAAAAGGGCCAGCTATTTGATTTCAAACACTGAATACATGAAATGATTAGAAAGCAGCGTCGCATCTGCTGCATTTTTAGTTTTTTATAAAAAAAAAACTGACTGTTGCGGCACTCTACATAATTTGGTGAAAAATTGATGCAGGTGTTCATTTCTTAAAAAAATCATCCATATTGATCGTTCTGGATACGATATATCGATATTCAGAAGTGTTCCCTAGACTTTTTTGAGGTGTTTATTACAATGGGTAATATATACACATATGTACCATTAGTCAGTAATTCTACGCTCAAATATACATTAATTTCTTATTAAAATGCTTTATAATTCGAATGTTTATTTTCTAGACAGTTAACCCGCCATATCTACAATGATTTCATGCTAGATGTTATACAACATACAGCTCAAAACGATGCAAGAAAGAGAAAGAATCTATCTCTCTCGTTCATAACTGAGAAGGAAATTCAAATGGGAATATTTCCAAACATAACCTTACTAACCTAATTTTACCTAAAAGCTAACCTATAAAGCTATAGGTGGAATTTGAAGAAATATAGCAGGTTATGTATTTTTTTTATTATCTCCCTAGTCCTTTTCATGACCTTGCTTCCTATGTAAAATCTTTTCTTAGATTTGTTTAGACATATAAGAAGTATGATTGTTGAAATATTTTTCTGCTGGTTTTCTTTTTCCATTGTTACAGATTCCTATCCCAAACCCCCTTCCTTTCACCCTTGTCGTCGTTTGGAAATCATAGAATGTAAGAGAGAATGAAGCAGAAAAGTACTCTTTATATACTACGACACTAACACAACATAAACAGACAAGCTATTGCTAGTGCAATAGTGACAGGGAAACGAGTTTTTTCCTCAGGTTTTTCACTCGTTTATTGAATCATACACAAGATAGTATAGTTCCCCTGTTACATTTCCTGAGCTCACACTTGTGTTTTTCCTGACAAACATGCTATGGACCTACAGCTTATAGTGAATTCCGAACAACTCTCCTAAACCGTACAATGATAACTGCCACAACAAGTATTACAAATTATCTTGTCCAGGAAGTTTATGCCCTCTATAGGCGACTCTGTCAAATTCAAAAATGCATACAACACCCAAACCTTTGCCGGAATCGAACCGGCAGCTGCATAAGTACAAACTGGGAAGCGTGTGATATTCCCACCTGGCCACAGAGGTGGTTAAATTATAAATTCAAATTACGTTTGTGGTTCGATTAGGTTAGTTAGGTTTGGTTCGAAGGGATTTCCATTTGAATATCCCTCTCTGTTATCCTATGTTATTTTAATAAGAAATTAAAGTATAATGGAGCGTAGAATTACTAATTAATGGTATATGTGTGTGTATATTATCCATTGTAAAAGTAACAAGGCATTTAAATGAAGCAATTATAGAGTTTGAATGATATAAATAAGAGGACTTTCAAGGAAATTTTGGTTTTTGTTTTTTCCTAACCGATAGCCAGGCGGGGCAAAATGATTTCAGATTTGGATTCTGGGACCCAAAATTAGTAAGTAATCACTTTTTCAGTGAATTTTGACTATCAACACTATATCAATCAAATACCAAAAATAGTTAGCTTGCATAATTCTGGGAGAAAATGTTGAATACCTTTTTGTCTCACTTTTCTACACATTGTTGATCGTAGTCCAGGTAAATGTGGTAGTGACGCATCTCTGCAGTCACCAATTGCAAAAGTAGAATTATCGAAAGGATCAGCACATTTTGGATCTGCATCAGATCTACATTCCCAGCATTTTATAGATAAGGCTGAAAACAGAAAACGTGTATAGAAAGTTTTAACACTACAAAACGTTTTTATTGAATACTAACCTTGTTTTATGAATATCAATATCATGAAGAGTGTAAAAAGGCACAGTGAATTTAAAATATTCATGGTTATCAATGAAATATATTTAAAAATTAAACATTAACAAAAATCCCTCTAGTTTATATTATCATAAAAGCATTTTATGAAATGAAATTTAAATACTTTGGATATGCAGGAAGCAGGCGTTGTACTTATGGACAGTTAATTGTTTTCATTAGCATTTGGTTTCATTACAAATAGATTAGGTTAGGGAATATTTTGTCAGTTTGAAGTGTCTTGGGGACTTTCACTGTTAGTGTTATTAGGATGGTGACACTGTTTCAGGGTTTGCTATCAGTGGTGTAGACATTAGGGAATATTATTAAATACAATAAATAGAATGAATTGACGATGGGAAGAAAATAAGATCATTCAGGTATAGGAAGTGACTTTAAAGCAATTTATTTTTCTGTCTTTTAAAGACCAGGGTAAGTGTTGTTTAAATAGTGATATCCTAAAATGAAAATCCATTTATATAATACTATAAATACATATTCGCCTAGAGATGAGCCTGGCCATATGGTCAGGAACTAGATTGATTATATAGCTATAAAGAGAAGGTTCAAGAATGCCATCAATGCTGTGAAGACAGCCCCAGGTGCGGATATCGGTACTGATCATTGTCCAGTTAGTGCCCGCATCTGCGGGCAACAGGCATCAGTGTTTCAGTCGAAACGATACGTCAAAGACTTCGTTCAAGGGGTTTATACAGCAGAAGGCCCTTAAGAGTTCGAGAGCTTTGCCCTCTTCAAGAAGCGAGTAAGCAGACACCCCAATTCTTCTCAGGCGCCCACATATGTGGTGTAACAGTTTTGCCTATTCCTGGGAAGCGTGCATAAAAAAATATCACTACAGAAAAGTGAAATCAAAGCTAAAACGTGCTTCAATATTATAGCAAGGGACCAAACTAATAATGTGAGCCACACGATTATATTTAATAACATGATTCGATGAGGTTTTCATCAAATTAACAATGTTGCCAACATAACAACAAAATACGTTTTTCTACAGAAGCAGCACAAGTGATTCACTTGTGTCGTTTCTGCCCTGAAGAAAATCCGTCAACTCAAATATCTAGAAGAAAGGTTCATGGAACATGTGATGTTGAACATGAACATGCGTCAGGGATTTCTGTATCAAAATCTACCATTAACTCAAAACCGCAAAAAATGTTTCATGTGTCGTTTCTGTAATAACCAATTCAATTGATTGATTGATGCTATGGACCTACAGTTTATAGTGGACTCCGAACCACTCACCTAGACCGTGCAATGATAACTGCCATCTCTCAGGATTACAAGCTATCTGGTCTTCAGTGGTTAATAACTTTGTTACTCTGGCAATTTGCCAGTACTATTTGGGAAGCTTTGGTCAAATATCACTTTTTTGTTCAAGGACGACATCCATAACTTTAACCTCGGCTAAGCAGTTCCAATATGCTTGCGCACTAACCGTGCATCTACCGAGGCGCTACCAATTCAATTACTCAACTGAAAAAATGTCACACATGACAAATCCACGGCCTGTAAAGTCGAGAAAAGAAGGGCTTGGGACAGCATGCCCGCGACCCTCCTTCCTTTAAAACAAAAGTTTGCATATCCGAAGAAAAATATGTGTTTATAATAAGTTGCCTACAAAAAATAAATGTCGAATATTGAAATTAAGCGTCAATTTCATGGGACTGAGTATATTTTTAACTATTAAGCCGCGCTACAATTCTAACCACCCAATCTACTTTGATTCAATTTAGAAAAAATGATTTTCACTTTTCAAACGTGATCACGTTTTAGAAAATACAAGGTAAAAGATGCCTCTTCTATGTCAAGAAATCATCATCACAAACGGATCCAAACACTCCCAAATAACTTAATTTCATTTTCATTGAGTAAGTGAGATGAGCATATATAATAGAAAATAATACTGCAATTTCAACAAAACAAGTGAATTATAAAACAATTTCGTATATTTCCTGCCACGGTTCACTTGATAAAAACAATTGACTCCTGAGATCGTGTTTCGTGTTCACTATTTATTCTTTACCTTGGGAAATACACCTTATTATATTATAATAGGATTTGACATTGTACCAGATGCATGAAAAAAAGATTATTCATCGAATAGAAGTTTTTGTGGAATTCATAGTTTATCCCAAAAATTTAGTAATTCAATTTATAAGCAGATATTGTTATATAGATGAAAATTTTCCATTTGCTTGAAGGATTTAATGATCCAGGTCGAAGGTACTTGTTTTTATTGAGTTGGTTTATTATGTTAGTTACTCGAATAATAGTTGCTATTAGTTTTTTATTCATCCACGTAAATAAATTCAGACTGTTAACAAACAGTATGACCCATTTTTAATGGATATCCTTCCATAACTTGGGTATCTGGTGACCAATTTCGAATTTTCCCCTTACATTACATTACATTGGAGGGGGTCGTTTGGCTTTGTAAGCCTTTCCGAACTGCGACCAAGTTGGTCTTTTGTTCGTAATCCTTCTTAATCATTTCCCTGTAGATCTGGTTCCCTTAAAAAATTAAGAATCTCCCTGGGAGCTTTCGCTTTTACTTCGTGCGGCTCTAGCTTGTCGCTACCGAAGTGTATATGTCTTTGACGGGCAGTTGCGACGCAACTGCAAAGAATATGTTCGGCAGTTTCATCGCCATCTTTACACATTCTGCATGTTGCCGTTTCCGATTTGCCGATTTTACTGAGATGGTATCTCAGTGGGCAGTGTCCAGTAAAGAGGCCTGTTATAGTCCTCAGCTCGTCCCTAGAGCGATAGAGAAACTGTTTTGTCTTCTTTGGCGAATATTCAATAAACATTTTCGCTTGCCTTTGGCCTGGAGTTTTCGTCCAGTATTCTTTTTTGCTAAATTCTTCCCACCGTTCTATTTCCTGTCGTCTGTGCGGCATGCTTAGACCGCAGAACGGTTCAGGTCCGATGGGTGGGATTCCAGCAGCTGATCTACCAGTTCGTCAGCGGCTTCATTTCCTTGTATGCCTTCGTGGCCAAGCACCCATCACAGGAAAAGTTTGCTCCCCTCAGCAAGTTGCTTCAAGGATTGCGGCATTTCCAGACAGAGATGCTCCGATAACTGTAAGAGTTTAGAGCTTTTATCACTGCCTGACTGTCCGTTAAAATCTAAATCTTTGCACCTTTGACTTTCCTTCGTAGTCTCTCCTGGCGGCACAGGTTTACAGCAAGTGTTTCTGCTTGCATGATTGTGGGAGTAGAGCCCAGAGGCACTGATGACGAGCACTTGGGTCCATATATGTCTTCTCCTGTTCCATCAATCGTTCTTGATCCGTCCGTGTACCAAATAGGGGATTTTTGATCTATTTATTTTTCCCTTTACGATTGTGCGGTCTTCTATGGCCACTTCGAAGGGTGTGTGAAAATCAAACTTAAGCGGTATTATATCCGAAGGTAGTGATAAGATTTCTGGCGCTATGTAACCAAGAATCCCCAGGTGTTCCTTCAGATCACCAGGTAATAATTTTTTTGAGTCTTGGAGCCGTAAGCTGCCATCAACGCCTCCTTTTTCAATTTTATATGGAGAGGAGGGAGATTTAGGATTACCTCCAGGGCAGTAGTCGTGTTAGGTTAGATTTCATAGCACCTGTTATGCCCACGCACGCTAACCGCTGCAGTTTTTGCAGCTTGTTTTGCGTAGTTATCTAACCTAACCAATTTCAATTTTTCCCTTGGATAGATACCTAAAGATTCTATTGAGACATATTTTTAGAGATGTATATTATATCAAAAGTACTAGGAATTGATTGAAATCTGCTTGAAACGATTGTCAAAATTTTTGTTGTTGCTAAGTTGGCATAACTGTGTTCTATGCTGATGCCCTTGTGAGTGTCAGTTCTCACAAGGGTGTTTTCCGATTTTTACAATGAATAAAAATATCGAACAAAGAATTCGTCACGAGTATTGCAAATGGAATTTCGTATGCCGAATTGCTGAAAAGGCTACATAATGCTTACATTGAATCGACATTGTCAAAAACATGTGCATGTGAGTGCTACGATGCATTCAATAGTGGTGCAAGATTTGCATCGCTCTAGTAGGCTATCAACATCTCAAACTAAAGTCAACATCGATAAAATAAAGGAAATGGTAATTTTTTGGGCATGAAATGTGTTGTCGCTCGACTTGTTCCAAAAGACCTAAATTTTCTTCAAAAACTGAATCGCGTAAAGGACGTTGAAGACATGCCAGAATGAGTCAATTCCGACTCCACATTAATGAAAAGTATTGTAACTGGTGATGAGACATGAATTTATGAGTTTGACATGCAAACCAGTGAACAATAATAATAATAATAATAATTTATTGATCCCTTAAGACATCACAAGTATGTATAGGACAGGTCAATAGAAAGACATTTAGACATTATCTAAATCAACACATAGAAACTCATTCACAGTATAAACATTTCAAATCTAGAAGTTCTGTGTTTAGGGATACATAATGTTTCCTTATTTCTAGTATTGTGGGAATGAAAGTTAGAAAGTTTAGTGATGTTACTTTCATTCTCTTTAATATAAACGAGGCATCTCAAAATGAAAATAGACGCTAATGTGAGGATACCATTCTTCAGGAACAACGGTCTACATGAAGATTGTGGAGCTGTATCGAACATCATTCGCAGAATTCTTTTCTGGATGATGAAAACTCTACCAACGTCTGAGGAATTTCCCCACAGTAAGATATTATAGGACAGGTGACTATATACCAAACTGTAATAAACGTTCACAAGGGAACTTAGAGGTAGTGAACTCTTGATTCTATTTAGGGCATAATAGGAACTATTCAGCCTCTTACAAATCGCATCGATATGTGCACTCCACTTCAGATTCCTATCGATGTGAACGCCGAGGATTTAGTGGTGTCCTTCGAAGAGATGACTGTATCTAAATACCTTATTGTTATGCTACCCTGATCACAAGACGACAGAGTGAAGTGAATGCATTCCGTCTTGTTGACATTGATCATAATAGCATTAAAATGGCACCATTCTACGAAACTCTCCACCAGCAGCTCGCATAACTTTTGAAGCTCCTCAAGAGTCTCAGCAGTAATAGCTATGGAAGAGTCATCAGCGAACAGTATCAACCAGATTATTTTTGATAATAAATTGCGAATATTAGATTTTCTGTAGAATATTTTTTCAAATTTGGTGGCAGATCGTTGATGAATAACAGAAAGAGAAGTGGCCCCAAGACAGAACCCTGGGGTACTCTAATTTACAGTACTGTTCATTTGAGAACGAGTCGTGAACCCTGATTGAGGCAGTTCTGTCCTCCAGATAACTACGAATCCAGTTCAAGAACACGCCTCTGAATCCAAGATTATAACATTTATCCAATATAAACTGGATAGCAAGACTATCAAACGCTTTAGACAAGTCAAAGAACAATCCAGCAACATATTAGCTTCAGCCAACTGAACCCAAACCAGTGCAATAGAACACGTCAAAGTCGATGAACCCAAACCGAAAAAAGTCAAAGTCGGTAATGTTAACTGCTTTCTTTGATTATCGTGGTGTCGTGTACTCGGAATTGTTGCCAGAAGGTCAGACGGCAAATAAAAAATATTACCTGAGCGTTATGTGGTCTTTGATGGAACATATTTGTCGAGAAAGGCCAGATCTGTGTAAAAGAACTCATGGCTTTTGTACCACGATAATGTATCATTGTGAATGAAGTTCTTCAAAAAACTCAACAAATACCATCGAACAATCACCTGTTATGACTCCGGCTGACTTTCTCCCTTTCAAAAACTCAAATTGCCACTTCGAGGTACCCGTTTTGAATCGATAGAAGACATATGAGACATCGATCTGACCTTGTATAGCCTTGGACTGAACGGGGGGATCTGAAGATGGGAGACAGGCGAGGCAGCTCCAAAACGGCCAGAAATAAGAAAGGTCCTCCCAATAGACGGTTTTGCAAGACCATGAACAAGCCTACAAGCAACTCCGCTGATGACATATCAACGAATCAAGAAGGCTACAGAAATGGCGAAGTACTGGTATACCGAGGGAGTCGATAGATGCAAAAAGAGACCATTGCAGCAAGGAGAAGATATATGCGGGAACTTGCTGTAGGAAGCCCTGCTGCAGACGCACTGTTGGACTGTTTCAAAGAGGAACAGGCAGAGTTGAGGAGAGTTATTAACGCGGCAAATAGAGAGTCCTGCAAGAAACGTATTGATGAGGTAGACGATGACCCGTGGAATCAGGGCTTCCAGATTGTATCTGAAAAAACTGGAGTAGCTAAGCCTTTCAGACCGCCCAAAATGAAACTGCAGGAAATTATACAAGATCTCTTCCCTCGGAAATGAAATCCGAACTGACGCAGATGGGCATACTGAACGACAGAAAGAAATAATGGTAAATGACGATGAAATGGATATAACTGAAGAAGAAGTACCAAACGCTATCGAGACCATGAAGAAAGGGAAAGCACCAGGTCCCGACAAGGTTACAACGGAAGTTGTCATTAGGATATGGAAAAACGATCCGGATACAATAAGAAATATGATTCAATACTTCCAGAGGAAACAAGTTTTTCCGGCAGAGTGGCAGGTGGCTAGAGTTATTCTGATACCGAAACCGGAAAAAGACCCAACGGATGCCGCTGGCCTAA
Source organism: Cryptolaemus montrouzieri (assembly GCA_013387265.2). Taxonomy (NCBI): domain Eukaryota; kingdom Metazoa; phylum Arthropoda; class Insecta; order Coleoptera; family Coccinellidae; genus Cryptolaemus; species Cryptolaemus montrouzieri. Next base: position 13,246,235 of record JABFTP020000062.1, on the reverse strand, counting down.
AACCAATATGCTTGGTGAGCGTGGTTGGCAAACTATTTGAGAGAGTCATCCTGAATCGGTTAACTAACAACACGGCTTCAGACCCGAAAGATCCACGATGACAGCGGTTGGGAGCATTGTACGTCTGGTGCAAGCCTCTGAATATATTCTAATATATCTGGTCATGTTGGATGTAAAAAATGCCTTTAACTCTGCCAGATGGGCGAAAATAATGGAAGCAATGAAGGAGAACCAGATATCGAGCCCAATTCGGGAAATAACATCTGCATATTTCCGACATAAGGGAATCGTGATAGTGGACATGGTGCACTTATGCCAGAAAGGGGTACCGCAAGGTTCGTTTCTGGGGACTACACTATGAAATTTGATGTACGAACGTTTGATTACCTAGAGGCCGTGGTCCCAATGGCGTACGCGGTTGACCTCGATCTAGTAGTGAGAGCGTCGCGTCCTGAAAATTTTCATAATAAGATGAGAGAGGTCCACGCGGCAGTAGGCTCAATGACGGAAGAGATGGGCCTAGAATTGCCGTACCAGAAGACTAAAGTAATTCGCCTGAAAGGTCTGAAGAAGTGGCAAGCCTCGACGGTTCGCATGTGGGGAACCAATATAGAAATAAAGAGGACAGGCAAATACTCAGGAGTAATGATGGACAAGGGTCTATTATGGGGCCCTCAGGTAAAGAACGCAGCAGCAAATATGACAAGGAGGACTGCTGCTGTGGTCAGGCTTCTTCCAAACGTAGGAGAGGAGACACCTATTCAGCCCGGTAGACCATAAAACAGGCTTGTACACCGCCCCTGTATGGGTCGAAGCACTTAAAGTCAAGAAATACGTGAACCAGCTAGTTAAAGACAGGTGTTACTGCGTGTTTGATCCGCATATCATACTGTGTCCGCAAGGGCAGATCAAGTAGGTTCAGGGACGCTTCCCATTGACCTGATGGTGGAGGAAAAGAGGAGATTGCGGCAGCATCGGGAGGGACATCAGCCGGATGTAAAGAGATATGTCGGAAAAGGATGATAGGAATATGACAGAGAAGATGGGAGGAGTCCGAAGAAGACGCAAACTGGACGAGACAGCTTATTCCCGATCTGACAGTTTGGCGGGAATAAGATCACCGAAGGGTAGATTACTGGACGACTGAAATACTTCCCAACGCGGTTCTTTTGAGGTGTATAGGAGAATAATAGGGAAGACAGCATCCAGCAGCTGTCGTTTATGCGCAGTCAAAGATACAGTTGAGCATATGATCACCTGCAGCAGTTGATGGAATGTTTAAAGACGGAAGTTTTGGCGGATTTTTGGCCAACATCTGGAGTGCGCGGGGATGATGAAAGAAATGTTGCGGAACGAGCGCAAGTGGTAGGAAGCGTCAAGGGTTATGAGGGAGATCATGGAACTGAAAGAAAATGAAGACCGTAGGTACCAGCAAGCAAACGCCTGACTATAATTGGAAAGTGAGCTGTGCTAATATGTAAAAATAGTAATTCAGTTCCATTAGATTAGCTCCGTGACGACAGGGGACGGAGGTTTTGTGGATGCACCACTCGTGGAGGAATCTTTTCTGGCTAGCCCCCCGCAGCGGACGGTGCAATGCGGCGGAGGGCTAGTCCGAATATTCCTCATCACCCCAGGGCAAAAAAAAAGATACTTCGAACAGGCCCTTTAAATGGAAATAGCATTTTTAATTGAAACATTATTAATCGAGTTGTAGCAAAAAAATCATTTATGTCTTATAGAAATAAAACCTATACCACCTCTCAACAGTGTACTCAATAAATTCGAGAGGTCACAGTAGCAGCTGATTGCCTAACCGCAACCTGTTCGCAGCCAGGTGTAAACAGGTATGATTTCATTTTAACTCTTCGTTCATGATGTTTTTATGTATTTGATGTTATATAGCTGCTTGTGAAGAAAAACCGGCAAATTGAAGTTTCCTGTCCTGAAAGATGTTAAGTACTCAAAATAAAGTGACAGAGAGTGAGTGCGTGACGCTACTTGTTAGACAAGGATGCTAAATGCATCAAATACAGCTTAACTGTGCAAGAAACGAGTACAGCTGATATTTAGCATCCTTGTCCAACCAGTATCGTCACGCAGTCAAAATGCCTCTTTACACCTGAATGCGAAGAGGTTGATAATTTCCAGACTTTCCAACAGTTTCATTGCCATCGCTTTATTGCATTATGTAATGTAATTAGATGATTTATAGATTTAATAGATACAGTTATCTGAGGGGATATATTCTTTGAATCTTGATTCAAAATATCTACTTGTTTGTCCTACATAAGCCATTGGGCTTTCATTGCATCCAATTCTGTATATTCCAGACTATTTGGATTCATTAGTTTTTGTTTGGCATTGAATAATAATTTTCTTATGTTCGGACCACTTGAGAAGGAAGTTGTTGAATTAAATTTGGAAAGATAATTTCTGAGGTTATTAGAGAGGGGGCCAATGTATGTTAGAAGTGTATATCAAAAATGAACATTGTGAAAATCAGTCAAAAGAGTCTCGGTTTTCCAGCATAACGCTGTCCTCCCACACCAGACAAACCGGTCTTTGGGTGATAACTGAAAGGAACTAGAGGACTGGTGAGATAGCCACCTTATTCACCAGATTCAACCTCGTGTTTTCTCAGGGCCTATATCAAAAATTTATTATATAGACAAACCCATAATGATGTAGAAGAGTTAAAACAAAACTTTAGAAATTGTTTTGCTTCATTTGCCAATATTCAAATTCAAAATGCATCTAGAAGTGTTTCTGGACGTTGAAATGTTTGTATTTTGAACAACGGAAATACTTTTGAGTATTTATGGTTTTTCATTTGTTTCTGTTGTTACTGAATATTTTTGATATTTCCTGACACATAAGTAATGAATATCTTCCGTTTCTTCATATTCTGAATAAATATTTTTGTTGTGACCATAAAATTATTATTATTATCGTGGACCCATGCACTCAGCAGTTAGCTGGATATAATTCACCTTTCCCAGATTCAGCAATCAAAGGGAATAGGCTCGATTACAATATACTTGACATAAATTTCCTAACTATCCTACATGTATTAAGATTCACAGCTTTTTGCATTTCTATATAGGTATTCTTATGCAATTCTAATTTCTTATGGCTATATCAGTTTTGCAAAGTATATCCAGCTTGGGTATGGTCCCAGTCGAGGATACGATGACAGGAACAATATCTATTTTATCGAGGTGCCATATCTGCTTGATCTCAATAGCAAGGTCTGTGTATTTGGATTTTTTCTCCTGGAACTTGTTCAGCACGTTGTTATTATTCGGTATGGCGACATCCACCAGCATTGCTGTTCTGGCTCTCTTGTCATACACCACTATGTCCGGCCTATTATTCGTCACCATTCTGTCAGTGATAACAGGCCTATCGTAGTATTATCTCATAGAGTCATTTTTCAATACGGGCGCCGGTTGATACTTGTAATATGGCTGGGAGGCATTCAGAAGTCCGTACTTGAGTTCCTGGTAAATAATGTTACATACTTGATTATGCCTGTGAAGATAGTCCGTATTAGCCAGTTGTTCGCATCCGGACGTAATATGCTGTATATTCTCCGATCTTATATGGCTTTTTCTGCACTTATCTGTTTGTAATGCTTCGTCCTTAATTATAAATGTTTGTAGTTATTTGTAGCGATGACTTAATATTGGATCTCCATAAGCAATCCTACTGTTTCCGCGAATAGTTTCATCAACCATTTGTTGGAAGCTCCTTTGTCGAAGTGTGGTTGATTAATCTCATATCAAAAATGAACATTGTGAAAATCAGTCAAAAGAGTTCCATTTTATTTATATTAATATTTTTCCAGCATGATGGTGTCTTCCCACACTAGATAAGATATATCGCGGAACTTTCAAACCAGTCTTTTGGTGAAAGGGAACGAGAGGACTAGTGAGATAGCCACCTTATTCACCAAATTCAACCTCTTGTTTTTTTAGGACCTTTATCGAAAATTTATTATATAGACAAACCCATAAATCTAACCTCCCACACCAGTCAAGAAACATCTCTGAACTTTCAAACCACTCACTCGGTGATAACTGAAAGGGAACGAGATATAGCCACCTTATTCACCAGATTCAACCTCATGTTTTTTCAGGGTCTATATCGAAAAATTATTATAAAGAGAAACCCATAATAATGTAAGAAGAGTTGAAAAAAAGCTTTGAAAATTGTTTTGCTACAGGGACTAATATTCAAATTCAAAATGCATGTGGAAATGTTTCTGGACGTTGTAATTTTTGTATTTTGAAAAATGGAAATACTTTTGTGTATTTATGGTTGTTTTCATTCGTTTTTGTTGTTACTGAATATTTTTTATATTTCCTGACACATAAGTAATGAATATCTTTCGCTTCTTGATATTATGAATGAATATTGTTGTTGTGAACATAAAATTGGGAACATTCGAGATATTTTGAGTAAATTTTCTCCAGCTTGCTGAATCAAAACAACAGATTGTTCAAAGAATTTTCAGTTCTGGAAAAATTCACATTTTTGACGACATCGGGCAGTGCAATGCTGCGGGGGGATAGTCCGAATATTCGTCCCCACCGCAGGACAAAAAAAAATAAAAAAAAGATACTTCGAACAGGCCCTTTAGCGCGAACACCCTGTATTTTCGTCATTCATGTCGTTTTGAATAGAATTTTGCTAAACTAGTTTATGTATCAATTATATGTAGAGTTGACTCCCCGTATAATTAAGGAGTTGTTGAGAATGAATGACCTAGATAAACTACACGTTGTGCTAATATTTTTCTTTTCTAGAATCCATTCAATTATATTTTTATTCATTTGGATTTTTTATTTCAGAAAGAAATTATCATTGATATATTGAGGTAAAATCAAAACGTTCCAATGTTACTTATATTCAGCAAAAACTAAGTCAATTCCATGCTGGTTAAGTATTCTTACTATGATAACAAATTAATCATGAACCATGAAAGAGTGGGGCCATAGTCTTGAATCGTAGTAATTTTAAAGGTGTGTTTGTCTTTAGGCTTGTAGTATTTGTGATACTTCGTGCAGTTCGGAAGAATAGTGTACTAGGAAAGGTTTACGTTCGATTTTTGTGATTTAACATTGATTTCTCCAACTGGATCAAAATGTATTTCCAGAAATCTTTGGGAAGTTTCGTGCTCTTAGTGATTGGTTTTGTACAAATTGGTAAGCTGCTTTGAATATGTTTCAATAATGAACACATTTATAATATTATAATATAATAATTAAATAGACGATATATCTTATAGGTATGATAAAAATTCTCTTCTTTGCAAAAAATAGAAAATAATACAACTTTCTATAAAAGACATATTCTAGTTGGCCAAACCTCTTTTATTTAATTTGATTTTTCGAGAAAAAATAAAATTTTGATTTATCTTTTCAATTTAAACTCGATCAAATTTATTGCATTTGCATAAGGTGTCTCATTTTCGGTGTTTCAGTACAGCAGCTATGTGAAATACAGTAAATAAAGAAATGTAACCCCTCATCTCCGCTCTCGAATTTCGAGGAAATCTCATCGAGATTGAAAAAAAACTATTTTTGTTCTCGAGTCATTCCGGACGTTTCGATTTTCCAATGCAATTTCGGCAATGCCAATATTTCGGTTGAAAACGAATTAGGTGAATAACATGTGTTTTTTCAAATAAGCGATTGGTGAATTTCGACAAGATAAGAAGAGTTTTTCTCTCCAAATATACAGGGTGTTTCAACGAAAACTAAACAGAGGCTATATCTATCAAGATATTCATTTATGATCAAAACGCAAAAACTGGTCAATTTTTGTTTCAAGGAGAAAAACTTTTGGGGTACAAAACTTGCCTGATATATCAATCCTTGAACATTTTGAATAGGAAAGATGAGTCGAGTGATGACTGAAAAGGAAGGTGGTATCTTTGTCTACATCGTTTTGAACGAATTTCCATTTTTAAATGAAAACTGTAAAAGATACAGGGTGAGCAACTGAAAGAAAGGGAAGACTATTTCCCTGAGACTATTCAAGTATCAGTGAAGTAAAATGGGACAGATCCATGCTGATCAATGGCATTCATCATCAAGTACCATCCTCATCCCGAATTTCAACTCCTAGAGCAGGGGTGACCACCCTTGAAAATCTGGAAGAGGGTAGATGGGTCGAGTGATACCTCGAAAGAAAGGTATTATCTTTGTCTGCATCCCCGTGAACGAATTTTCATTTTTGATTGAAAACTGTAGGAGATACAGAGCGAGCTACTGAAAAATAGAGCTTATTCAAAGAATTACCTACATCTTGGTGACTAGGGAAAAATTAAAAATTGAAAAATTGTAAAAACAATTGAATTTATTATACCTGATACATTTTATAGGTCAACTCGGTATCAATTGAACAAATGTTCAAAGTTTTCGCCGCTAACTTCCAAACACAAATACAGATTTTGCTAATTCCCGGACATTACGTAGAATTTCAGGGGTTTTACGATTACACTCGACTACAATCCGTTATCGTAAATCCACCAAATCTGCTGGATCAGTTTTATAAATTTGAGTCTTTAAGTGGCCCAAAAAAATCTATTGGTGACAAGTCAGAAGAACATGGGGGCCATTATGTAGGACCTCTACTTCCGATCCATCGATCAGGAAATTCTCGATCTAGATATTGTCGAACAGGAAGTGCAAAATGCGGGAGGGCATCATCATGCTGAAACTCAACATTGTCTTCTAAATAGCTAGGATCATTTTCCAAAATTTCAGTTATGGCCGGATTGATTAGTTCTTTAAAAAGATACATTTCTCCCGTCAGATTCCCTAGTAAGATAAATGGCACAATCAGATGATTCCCATAGATGCCAACCCAAACATTCAATTTTTCAGGATATTGGATATGTACTCCATAAATGATTCTGGGATTAGAGTCCGACCAGAACCGGCATCTACAAGGCCATTCAAAATACAAGTAAATTCATCCGAGAAGCAAATATTGTAGAGAAAGTGGGAATTGTTTGCGATTCGCTCACTTATTATTTCACAGAATTGCACTCTTCGGTCGAAGTCATCCTCATTCAATTCCTGGACCATCTTCATTTTATAAGGATGGCATTTGTATTGTTTTAAAACTCTAAAATCTAACCTAACCTGTGTGATTTCGGATGACTATTTTTCTGTGACGAGAACTTACTTGAGTTCGTTTCATTTCAACCTTGTATACCATGCTGTTAGAGGCTTTTCACATTACCTAGTGGTTGTTCAACCGATGACACGGAGTGATCACCGCTTCTTTATGAAGAGGCTCTTATACTGTGTATGAATTTCTCCATGATCCACCCTGTATCCTCATTGAAATTTAATCGGATTTGAAAATTCGTTCACTGTGATCAGATGATTCTAAATATCTATCCAATGAGCTATAATTCGGACTAACTGATCAATTCGAAGATTTGATGGGTTGACACCCTCATCTGAGGGGGTGTAGTGAAAGCACCACTGCTTAGAGACCTCTTTCCCCAAGTTACAACAGTATTCCGTTGAATGTTCATTCGAAATCGACAGATTTTGCAATCATTGAAAATAACTCGTCTTTAGACGAACTAGCCTGTATCTTCTTTCGAATATGTCAAAACTAAAAAATTATTACACATTTGTGTTGAGAATCAAAAGAGCTTTCCTATGAGGTAGCACTCAATTTATCTTCCCTATTCAAAAAATTGAGTTTTGTTCACCCCTGCTTAGGGGGTTGTTGTAAAATAAAATCCCCTTGTGTTAATAGATGTTCCTCTTCAGACAAAATTGACCTGTTTCTGTTTTTTGTCCAGAAACGAATAGTTTAGCAGTTGTTGAGTCTTATTTGTTTTAGTTGCCACACCCGGTAAAATATGCCTGACAAATATCCTCAAAAATGTGAATTTTTCCAGAACTGAAAATTCTCTGAATATTCTGTGGTTTTAATTCAGCATGCTGGAGCGAATTTACTCAAAACATCCCAAATGTTTCCAAGCGTTTATTTTTCTTATTTCAAGGAACCAAATGGGATTTTCCTTGGATCTCTTGCTTATAATAATAATAATAATTGGCGAAACATACAAATATCTGGGATACCAACAAGCCAGATTGCTAGACCAAAAACAGTTAAAGGAGAAGATTCGTTCAGAGTACAGCCAACGTCTGAAGACTGTGCTGAAGTCAATGTTGCACTCGGGGAATCTAGTCAAAGCAGTTAACACCTACACCATTCCAGTGTTGCTCTACTCATTTGGAATAACCAGATGGACTAAGACAGAACTGGATGATATTCAAGAACAAACCCGAAAGATGCTGACAAAGTACAATATTCACCATCCAAAATCGTCTGTGATAAGAACAACTTTAAAGCGGAAAGAAGGGGGACGCGGATTGATGAATGTTGTCAACTTACATACCGAACAGATCAGAAATCTCAGAGAATTCTTCTCTGCAAAAGGTCGCGCTTCTCCACAGAGTAGTATCGTTGGCTGATAACGGATATACTCCTCTAAATCTTGCTACCAGTGATGACTTGCTGAATCTACTATTCCTATCAGATACCGAAAAACAAGAGCAATGGTCAAGAAAGGAATTGCATGAACGACATCACCATGAGATTAATCAACCACACTTCGACAAAGGAGCTTCCAACAAATGGTTGATGAAACTATTCGCGGAAACAGTAGGATTGCTTATGGCCATCCAATACCAAGTCATCGCTACAAATAACTACAAAACATTTATAATTAAGGACGAAGCATTACAAACAGATAAGTGCAGAAAATGCCATATAAGATCGGAGAATATACAGCATATTACGTCCGGATGCGAACAACTGGCTAATACGGACTATCTTCACAGGCATAATCAAGTATGTAACATTATTTACCTGGAACTTGCACACAAGTACGGACTTCTGAATGCTTCCCAGCCATATTACAAGTATCAACCGGCGCCCGTATTGAAGAATGACTCTATGAGATAATACTACGATAGGCCTGTTATCACTGATAGAATGGTGACGAATAATAGGCCGGACATAGTGGTGTATGACAAGACAGCCAGAACAGCAATGCTGGTGGATGTCGCCATACCAAATAATAACAACGTGCTGAACCAGTTCCAGGAGAAAAAATCCAAATACACAGACCTTGCTATTGAGATCAAGCAGATATGGCACCTTGATAAAATAGATATTGTTCCTGTCATCGTATCCTCGACTGGGTTGATACCCAAAACTTTGCACGATAGCCATAAGAAATTAGAATTGCATAAGAATACCTATATAGAAATGCAAAAAGCTGTGAATATTAATACATGTAGGATAGTTAGGAAAGTTATGTCAAGTATATTGTAATCGAGCCTATTCCCTTTGATTGCTGAATCTGGGAAAGGTGAATTATATCCAGCTAACTGCTGAGATAATGCATGAGTCCACGATAATAATAATAATTTGATGGTCACAACAAAAATATTTATTCATAATATGAAGAAACGGAAGATATTCATTACTTATGTGTCAGGAAATATCAAAAATATTCAGTAACAACAGAAACAAATGAAAAAACCATAAATACTCAAAAGTATTTCCGTTGTTCAAAATACAAACATTTCAACGTCCAGAAACACTTCTAGACGCATTTTGAATTTGCATATTGGTAAATGAAGCAAAACAATTTCTAAAGTTTTGTTTTAACTCTTCTACATCATTATGGGTTTGTCTATATAATAAATTTTTGATATAGGCCCTGAGAAAACACGAGGTTGAATCTGGTGAATAAGGTAGCTATCTCACCAGTCCTCTAGTTCCCTTTCAGTTATCACCCAAAGACCGGTTTGTCTGGTGTGGGAGGACAGCGTTATGCTGAAAAAATATTAATATAAATAAAACGAGACTCTTTTGACTGATTTTCACAATGTTTATTTTTGATATACACGTCTAACATACATTAGCCCCCTCTCTAATACCTCAGAAATTATCTTTCCAAATTTAATTCAACAACTTCCTTCTCTAGTGGTTCGAACATAAGAAAATTGTTATTCAATTCCAAACAGAAACTAATGAATCCAAATAGTCTGGAATATACAGAATTGGATGCAATGAAAGCCCAATAGCTTATGTAGGACAAATAAGTAGAAATTTCGAATCAAGATTCGAAGAATATATCCCCTGAGATAACAAATCCGCAGTTTTTGAATCTATTAAACCTATAAATCATCTAATTACATTATATAATTCTCTTCTCGACAAATCTAATAAACTGAGGACGCAGCACGTACATACATATATATGTATATATATATATGTACAAGGTGCGTTCTTTCTGGAATCGATAGGGTACCCCGATGTAGCTTGATGCTGAGAAGCGATATGCGACACTGATGAGCTCCTAATAAGAGCGAAACTGCAGTCTGCCGCTTCGTTTCTCGGCATCCTGCTTAGTTGAACAATTTTGACTCTTGGGGGTTGCGTGCATGGAAGGCAGATTTGGGAACTAGCTCTTGTCAGGAGGATTAATCATTGATCTACGGATCTTTGAATGATTCTTCTTGTCTCAAGTTTACATATGTAGACTCCTCGGCGAAGTTTATCGCAGGAGATATGTATCCCATCATATATATATATATATATATATATATATATATATATATATATATATATATATATATATATATATATATATATATATATATATATATATATATATATATATATATATATATATGAAATATGGACATGGCATGGAATGGAATTAATTGTAAACAAATATCATTCATACATTGCGAATACCTTCTACAACAAAAGTTTACATAAATAAATAGACCGGATTTATAGACAACTGTTTCATCTAAATCTCCTCTTCAAAAGGTCTTGCCTATTATTAACAATATGTAAGTAATCATCAAATTATTAAAGTTGCGAAGGATTATCAATCATCTACTCAAATTGACGATAATATATTTTAAAAGTCAACATAAACAATATTCAATATTTTTCTGACTTCATTTGGCTACAAGCGGAATGGTGAACAAAGGTGGAACACGATGATGTAATCACGACAAAATAAATATGAATAAATTTGTTGAAGGTTTTATGACAACCTAGTGTTATTCTGAATCAAATTGATTATTTGAGTCAACTTTTGTTCGATTATTTTTCGTTTCCTTGCTGATTTAGATTTAACGAACTAACGAAATGGCTATGAATTTCAATCGTATGTAATTGCCATATCAAAATCTACCTTTTGGACTCGCCTTTAATGCACAAACGCATAGTATATTGAAAGCCCTTATAAGCCAAATGAATACTTGAACCATAAAGGTGCGTTGGAGCGTTTTAAACGACCAAAAAATTAATTTTACCAAATAAATATGCTTCACTATGCTTTTCATATTATTTGTCTTTCAGTTATTTTACCATTATTATTCTAGAACAGTCCAACACATCCTTGATAATGAGTATATGCAATAACAATTACTAATTAACTACGTATCTAACGATAAACGATAAAAAATTAAATGCTTCATTCTCAATTTTTCATTACCAAACTTGTGAAATGTACACAAATGTTCCTTATAAAGAAGTTCAGCGTTGGAATCTTGAAAGTATAACTGTTCTTTAATTTTTAAATGTACTCAAATATGTGGCTTGCGTTGTATATTCTTGTAGATATAACTATTAACCGGTCATGATATCAACACTGTAGTAGGTAGAAGTTTCGCTATTCATGACCTACTTTGATGTTTTGTAAACAAACCAGTTGAACGGAAGAAATATCATGGAAGAATTTATTCCATTTGATTCTCCATGAGAACGAGACCATATTGTTGTAATAACTATTCTTGCTGAATAAATTGAACACATATACAAAGTGTTTCATCTCGAACAATCCCCCCTGTATATTTCTTATTCCGTAACGATTGGAAAAGTTTGTCGAAACACGTGGAATAATTTTGTTGAGGGGTCATCTTTTAACGTATATTTGAAGCTTTATCGAGAAACCCTCTGTGAGGGGCGCTTCAATAACTCTAAACTCAACAGTGCAAAGGGATGATACCTCGTTTGAAAGCTCTTCGAATCTTCTTTATACAAGTATATGGGAAAACTTATTTTCACCAATCTTTCCCAAAAAAAAATCATCGCAAATGGATAAATGATACACTATATTTTATCAAATTTTCACTATTTATTGTTTAATATTTAAATTTGGGAGGCTTTTACTTGGTAAAATTCCATTATCAATAATAAAAAACAAGTACTGTGTTTTAATGAAAAAAACAAGTAGCTTCTTAATTCATCTGAAGAAGCTAAGGTGTAGTGAAACGCGTTACGAATCGCAATTATTAAGTGAAATTCCTTAAAACACAGTACTTGTTTTTTATTATTTATTGTTTAGGTACACGACTAGTTTAGAATATTACATAATTTAAAGTGTTCATACTGCATTACAGTTTCGGTATTACACTACTGCTAAGCTCAAAAGGGGTGAGGTTATTATAGATTGAGTGATGGGAATTATTTTCATCTAATCGATTGTTAAGTGTTTGATAATGTGAGACTCACACCCACTAAACCTTACCTCCCTCTCTCCTGCCTGCAGTATCCGTATTTGCCCATCGTAGAACTAACTAGGCCGATATGGCCTTTCCATTGCTACGAGGAGAATCTCATCTACGATACATTCTCCTTCTGATGTTCTCGGTCCTTTATCTCCTTCCTTTCCATAGGGTTGGTTTTCACACTGAAACCCTATTAACTATTACTAAAATTAACGGCAAACATGATTTTTCTATTTTTCATAAGCCATCGCATACAGATATTACTATTCACAGCTCATCTACACATCCTTATCCACATAAATTAGCAGCTTACTATAGTATGGTACATAGACTCATTAATATCCCAATGTCACAAAATAATTTTATAAAAGAGCTAAATATAATTAAACAAATAGCAGTCAATAACCGTTACAGTATGATTGAGAACATGATTTCATGCAAAATATTTCAAAAAGCAATCCAGGAAGTATTTCCAAGTATAAAAAGTTCTAACATAAAATACAACAGCTTAACTTATATTGGTAATCCTAGTCTAAAATAAAAATCATTCCTCTCGCATTATAATTTCAATATAGCATTTCGAACTACTAATTCTTTAGGCCGACATATCAAAAACTGCAAATCTAAAATTGATAAAGGTAATAAATCCGGTGTTTATAAACTCTCTTGCGGGGATTGTAATGAAATTTATATTGGTAGAACTTTCGGAAATTTCAAAGTTAGATTATCTGAGCACAAACGTAGTTTTAATTATCATAAATCAGATTCCCATTATTCTAATCACTTACTCGAAGAAAACCATAACTTTAATGATAATTTCAAAATTTTACACAATGAAAATAATAGACAAAAACTCAATCTATTGGAAAACTCAAAGATCAAAAAATAATAAGTGTGGTGAAACCGGTCATAGTTTTGTTTTTCAAATTCAATATTCCTGTAAGAATTCTTCGAAATTTGAAAAGTAATTATTACAATCTGGCAATTGCGCAACTCTGTGACTCCAATCTACGTATCGATCAGTACCGAAGATCACCGTTCTATATTCTATGAAATTTTGAAGATGGATGCATTTTATTTACATAATTTTAGGAGTGGAAAAATAAACACGTATTAACATTGCGTTTTAAATGGAAAAATAATTTTTCGATAATAGTTTAATTCATATAATATTAGAAATAAAATATTTTGAAGAATTGCTTCAAGTATACCATTTTTATTTGCAGATAAATGCTAGTTAAAAAGTAACTTTAATCGAAATTAATTTCTCGTTTTTCAAAACGGTACATTTCCTGAAAAAACGAATATTATTTTTGTGTTCAGGAAGTTTGTCTTCACATATTTTACTATAATTTGTCTACTTTCTCGTTCTGCCATCTACGGAACTCTACCCCTTTTGTGCTTCACTGCCAATTCGCAGTACTTTTTTGTCAGCATGTACTTAAATCAAATTCCCCATGCAGAATAATGAATCAATTTCTATGACAATATATGAAATTATCATATCAAATTGCCGGCAAGGTGGCGTAGAGGATATGATGCTCGTCTCCTGCGCAGAGTTCCTGGGTTCAATCCCCACAAAGTCGCTTGAGTATCCATCTTTCCGAGTAGATGTAAAGCCGTCGGTCCTGTCTAACAGAGATGTGTTGGACATGAAAGATCCCTTTCCTCGACACGAGAGTGGTTCTGCAAACTTCCAGGGTTAGTGAGATGACAGAATTCCCCGTCGTGTCATTGGCCGAAAGAAGGAAATAAAGCACGTTAAAGGTATAACAAAAAAACAAACATCATATCAAATCCTGATCACCAACAGTTTCCTTATCACTTAGTAATATGCAATGTTGGTTTGAAGATAACAATAATTCAGAATCACGATTATTTCTTGTGCCAGAGTGATCTAAGAAAATCCTAAGACTGATCTTTGGAGTTTTCAACTATGTACAATAGTAGATATACTTCAAATCAGTCGAATGTAGAATTTTGAGAGCTTAATATCCTAATTCCTCAAGAGATCACAAGAATTAATATAACCCAACAAAAAGCGTTAGCCCTACAGTTGTATCAACGCAATAGTGGAAATGGAAGTAACTTGCTGGGTGTTATTATTCATTTTCCGTATTACACAAATTCTTTAATCTCTCTAATATTTTGTTGCATTGTTTTAAACGAAAAGAAGCAATTTTTTCAGGGCAAGACAGCAATAAAGGGCACGAAAAACAGTAATATTTATCCTTAATTTTTTTTGTACAGTATATCACCCGAACTAAAAATTTAAACGGAACGGAAATTTCTTAGAAATTCAAAGTTGAACCACATAAGTGAGAAAAATACGCAACAATGATGTTTACTCCTACTACATGGTATTAGGTAATATGGAAATAAACAACAAATACTTTAAAGTTGACCTTGAATTCGTCAGTAAAATGGTTACCTACGTTTCGAACGATTATTGTTACATTACGAAGGTGAATTATATGATTCATAGCTTTATTACCGAAGCCTACACGGTCAAACAAACATGTAAATATGTATGTGGAGATATTTATTGGCTATATTCTCTGAGGATTGTCCATTTTGAAATCTTCTTCTACTTCTTTACTACTCGAAAAATTAAGTCATATAGATCAGGGATGCTCAAACTTGAACTGCTGGCGATCTAACTCAATATTTTTAGACTACTTACGATCGACTCTGAGAGGCTGCAAGTATGTGTGATGCAGGGTTATCGTACATACACGATACACCCTACCTACCTACCTACCTACCTACCTAGGTAAGGTGTACCGTAGCATATTTTTCATAGGATGGTACGCAACCACTACCTGCTGATCGCAAGCACTTAATTATCTTCTTTTCAGAAAATGCAGACTCGCACAAGTAGGTTGACCCGTCAGTTGAAGGGCGATTTGCCATAGATTCGGATATTTATTTTCAGATATAAACACCAAGAATTTGTATCAGATGCTGTAGCTTTGAGATGTATATCTGATATAATCTGCACCAACTCATTTACAACAGAACATGAGTTCATATTAAAGTGACTTGCGATTTCAGTAGCTAACTCCTCAATGTTTTTACATGAAAAATGATAACTCATAAATGATGCTATATTTACCAATTTACTGCAATCATAAAAACGCATTTCGAATTCTCCCAAAATATTCGATAACTCAGCCTCATACGTATCATAATTCAACTGAGGAATCCTTGCTTTCAAAGACGGAAAATGATTCAGATCCTTTCTTTTCAGTTGATCTATCTATCATAAGTTGCAATTTATTTTTGAATGCGTTTACTGCACTAATCATCTCAATGATAGTTTTTCCTTTACCTTGAAGCTCCAAGTTAATGGTGTTTAAGTGCATTGTGATGTCAATCAAAAATGCCAAATCAGTTAGCCATTTTTCGTTTTTCAACATCTGAGTGTCATCACCTCTATCGTCTAGAAAAGCTGTTATTTCGGGCAATAATTCTTGAAACCTTTCTAGGAATTTTCCGAGACTCAAGCATCTGACGTCCGTGTGAAGAACTAAATCAGTGTGTTCAGCTGACTCCCTATCTTCCAACTGCAACTTAAAGAGCCGCCGTTGCAAGCTATGTGCATGGGTGGAATTCACAATTTTTGTTGCAATGCCCATAATTTCCTCCGTGTTTGAAACTTTTGACACAAAATTTATTGTTGTATAAAGGAATGAAAAAAATGAAGGGAAATCTTTATTAGCTCGACACAATGGCACAAAACCGTTTTTGTTTCCAGTCATTGCTGTGCTCCATGGGTTGAAATGCATACTAATTTATATATTAGTATCTTGTAGTCTTTTACAAAATTGAAGAAAACGTCATATATATCTTCGCCACGGGTCTTCCCCTTCAGAGGAATGATTGTCAAGAATTCTTCCTTAGCCAACATGTCATTGAATACCATCCGAATGAAAATACACAGCTGGGCAGTGTCTGTCATATCGGTGGATTCGTCGAACTGTAAAGAAAAGTATGTACATTTCATGATATTATGTTTTAGTTTATCTGCCATGTCCTGAATCATGACTTTAATACGCCTTGTGACAGTCGGACGAGGTAACTGAAGTTCTCTAAAAGCAGACATCATTTCTGTTTTATTTTTAAAATCTCCAAATAAAGTCTCACCCGCTTCAATAATGATTCCTTCACAACCGATCCATCTTCGAATGGTTTCTTGTGTTTCGTCAATATATGAGATATTTTAAATGACGCGATCGTAGCAGCTTTTGATAGTTTGCCTGATCTTGTGAACACGGTTTGTTCTTTTTCCAAACAAGATATCAAATCACGTTCTTTTGGTTTTCTTAATTCACTCTCTTTTTCATAGTTTTTATGAACCGTTTTATGATGCTTCTCTAAGTTACCATCGCTTAGGTATTGAAACTGACGTACGACAAATAAGACAAATGCAGTTATCCTTCACCATACAATACGTAGCGCCTGTTCAGTTCCGGTTTCCCTGCAGCAGTTCTTGTGAAGTTGATTGCCAACTGTCCCGCCATCGTTTTGGTGGTCGTCCAACAGGTCTTCTTCCGTGTGGTATGTTGTTATATACGATTTTGGCTATTCTATGTGTGGTCATTCTGTTTACATGCTGGTTCCATTCTCTTCTTCTTTTCTTACCCATCTTACAATATCGTCTGTTTCACATTTTCCCTTATGTCGGTATTTCTTTGTCTGTCATTCAATGTGTAACCGGTTATAGTTCTTAGCGTTTTCATTTCTGTTGTTCTTAGTATCCTCTTTGTTACCGACGTTTCCGCTCTTGTTTCTGCTACGTATGTCATAATTGGTCGCACACATGTTTTGTAGATTCTGGATTTGCATGGTATACTGAGGTTTTATTCCTCCAAATTGGTTGTTTAAGATGTCCCGATACTGCAGCTGCTTTGTTCCTTGTCTCCTCACTTGATCTTCAAGGTATCCTGTGCTTGTTATTTTGCACCCTAAGTATTCGAATGACATGACTTGGTCAAAAGTAGCGTTGTCTATTGTTAACTTGCAGCGCAGAGATTCCTTAGCTATGGTCATGCATTTTGTATTACTTGTTGAGATTTCCTTATTGAAATTTTTTGCGCGTTTGCTAAAGGCGTATAACATTCTTTGTAGGTCGTCTTCTGATTCTGCAATGAGTACGGCGTCATCGGCATAGCATAAGATGTTAATTTTGTAGATTTCCATGCGGTATCCTAGTCCCAAGTATTTAACGGTCTCTACAAGTTGGTCCATAACAGTATTAAATAGTAGAGGGCTAAGACTATCACCTTGGCGGATGCCCGACGTTGTTCGAAATGCTGCGTTAGGGTGTGGTTTGTTCGTATTTGCGTTGTTGTATTAGTGTTCAGATCTTTTATGAGTCTTATATATTTTTGGGTACCTGTTTGTTTTCCAGTATCTTGATTACATCCTTCAGTTGGACTCTGTCGAAGGCCTTCGTTAAGTCTATGAAACAAAGATATGCTGGAGTGTTATATTCAAGAGACTTTTCTACTAATTGCCTTGTTATAAATAGTGCATCGACCGTGGACCGGTTTTTTCGAAAGCCTTGTTGCTCTTCGCTGATTGGCATTGTTGACGTTATGTCATCGGCAAGAATCTTTGTAAGCAGTTTCAAAGAGGTGCTTAATAAGGTTATTCCGTGATAGTTGGCAGGATTTGTTTTGTCTCCTTTTTTAAAGATAGGCACTGTTACACTTCTTTTCCATTCTTCTGGTATTTTTCCGTGTTGAATTATGATGTTAAATAGTTTTGTGTACTCTTCTCTCATGGCTTCTCCGCCATATTTGATCATCTCATTTGTTATCTTATCTTCATTTGGAGCTTTCCTATTTTTAAGTTTACTTATTGCCATAGCTACTTGCTCTTTCGTGATTATTACCGGTTCATTTATAATGTCGTTTTCTAAGTCTTCTTTTGGGGTTCTTCTTCATATTCTGATTCGGTGTAAAGATTTTTGAAGTATTTTTCCCATGTTTCGTTTGTGATTGTTTTCAGTTGTATAGTTTCTTTGGTGTCCTTTTTCATACCCTTAATAATTTTCAAATTCTTTTTGCGCTCCGTTTCCATTTCAGCACTAAATCTCTGCCAGTATTCTTCTTTAATTTCCTGAACTCTGTTATTCACCCTATTTCTTATTTCTTTGTATCTTTTCGGTTCTCTGGTGTCAGATGGTTCTTATATTCTAGATATATTTGTTTTTTCCGTTGTAATGTTTTTGACTTCAGTGGTGAACCAGGGTTATTATTAGGTTTGCCGTTCTGTGATACCGTGCGGGTTCCCAAGGCCTCTGTGGCACCCTTGTATATGTTTTCTTTTAGTTTGAGCCATGCTATGTAGGAGTTATCTTGCTGCAATATTGGATTACGAGTTATACTGTTTGCAACGGTTTGAATAAAGTTGTTTTGTGCTCTCATTGTTGAGCGATTCTACGTTAAATTTTTCAGTTTTTACAGATGGTGTTTTCTTTTTTAATTGAGTTGTCATCTTCAGTTTCCCTAGAACGAGCTTGTGGTCTGTTCCAATGTTAGCTGATGACAAAACTCTTACATCTAAGATTTGTTGGGGTAGAAACATTCGGTTAATGATAATGTAATCAATTATGGATTTGTTGTTTCGGTTATCGTAGAAAGTTTATTTGTGCTGTTCTTTGTGAGGGAAAAAGTGTTATTAATTCGCATCTCGTTCTGTGCACAAAATTCCGTCAACATTTCGCCGTTTCTGTTAATTACGTCTTCGTTATATTTTGTTTTACCCCGTTTACTACTTCGTTACCTACTCTAGCGTTAAGGTCTCCTAATATGGTTATCTTTTCTTTAGTTGGTATTTTATCTAGTTGTGATTGAAGACTTTCATAAAATCTACCGCCGCTTCCTCTGGTTTGCTTATGTCAGGTGCGTATACTGATAGGATATGTAGCGGACGGTCGAACGACATTGTGACTTTAAGGATTCTATCGCTAACATATTCTACGTTTACCATATTTTCTTCGTATTTATTCACTGGCTTTTATTCACGACAAGGAGGACGCAGGCAGATTGGACCACGTCCATCCTTGACCTTTAAGGTCTGGACTTGTCAATTTATGACATTACCCATCAATTAATCATAATAGCCTCCAAACACATGAATATTCTCACGTAGAGTTAGGAAACTTTTCAGACCACCCCTGTTAACTCCAAAATAAGAGGCCAACCAACTAGTAACTGTGTAACACCTATATCATCGCTGCCAACTAAACAAGATTTTATGGAATTCAGTGCATTATATATCTCGATCACATTAGCACAAAAATAATGTTATTTTAATTTAACACTGAAGAAAACTTGGAATATCAAGGAATAGTTTATAAAACTTCAAGTTATGAGGTGGTAATAACAAAATTTGAATTATTTTATCGTGGTAGCCAATCTCCTGAGAACGATTAAGTTTAATATTCTCAGCAATTATAAATTACGCATTCAATTACTTTTACTTCAGTATTCGACATACTTTAATAACCTTAAGCCATGAATTGAACATTTCGACTTCAACGCGATTGTTTTTGAATTACCTTGTCAATAGCCTGGGATACTTACGAAACTTTCAACATATTTCTATTATTTTTTTATTTTATTCTCTGGGTTGTAAAAGAGAGTCCCGAAACCCAGCATGCTGAATATATAAAATACAAGAAATCAGTTGATCCAAGTTAGGTTTTACTTTACTGAAAATGACATTAAGTTCTTTATCAGATAATCAAACAAAAAACTGCGTAATTCTAATCCAGCACCAGATGAGGCTGAAGTTACATTATAGAAAAGTATAAAAATTGAGCGTAGGCTGATTTGTAGCCCAGCCTTCGATACAGTGGTCTATTTTGGAACACTCCCTTCTAAATTTCACTAATAAGCTCCATCCTTTTTGTGAAACCTATACGCATTGTGGATGAGAGCTTAATAAGCTCAGTCATCCCCAATTTATTAGATCCAAGTTCTTCAAGTCAGATTCTCTCCCTAACTAGGCATTCGTATATGACGTTTTCTATTGATTTTATCTCCTCCTCACATAGTTTTCATGAAGGATCCTCGATCAATTATAACATCTCTAGGAAATTTCTTAGGTTATAGTGGCCCGTTAATATGGCAACTCTCTGGTCTTACCTGAAGAGTTAAGACCAATTGTTATCCCTTGCAGTGGAAGGTCCATTGTTGGCAAGTCGAGAGTGACTCAAACCTGTAAGGGACGGCCAGTAATCTACTATCTTCAGGTTTGAACACCGATTATTTCCCATCTCCAGTGGAATTTCAAGATAATGCTTTGATGCGGTGAATACCTCGGCTGTTTCTCGATCCGCCAATGAGTCTTCTGATTCCCCTCAATACCTGAGTGGCCTGTGTCTCACATCAGACGGAGCCTATTTTTATCGCTCAGTTTGGCGAGGGTTCAAAGACATTCTTGTACTATAAGTGACGTGCCGTTGTCGGATGCCAATGCATTCAGTGCAGCTGGCTATACATGATGTTTTCAATCGGCCTATTTGTTAATCCCCGCAAGCAGGAAGTTAGTATATTGGTCAATGGCAAATATTTTTACTTGAAAAAAAGCTGTTAGCCCGTCAGGACAGGAAGACTGTTCCTTGGGCAGCACCTCGACCATATACACCTGCTCCAACACCTTGAGAATACGACTATCTTCTTTCTTCTATTGTTTTTTTTATATTAGAAATACTCGCGTAAGGAAACTGAATCTTATTATGTCTCGACAACACCGCGACTACCTGAAAAGGAGAGACGGTTAATATTTCGCTTGAAGGCTAGCAGATTGTAGTCATGGGGAAATACGTTACGTGGAAGAGAGTTCCAAAGTTGCGCTGTTCTGTGGAAAAAGGCCTTCTGGTATAAAGACGTTCTAGGTGTCTTAATTTCAACCACGTAAGGATGGTTGGCATTAGTTTGGCGAGTTGGCCTTGAAACAGAAACGAGCGGAGAAATAAGCGTAGAAATCTCCTCAGAGCATCTTCCATGAAAATACCTGTAAAAATGAAGAGCTCACCCACTTTCCTGCGATGTTCCAGTGGAGGGCTGGAATCTGTAAGAGCACAGTCACTGATCAACAGAATCGCCCTCTTCTAAATGTAATCCAGGAATTTCAAGGTGTGTTTAGGGGCAGAACCCCACACGTGGGAACCATACTCTAAAACGGGACGAATTTGAGATTTATAGAGAGTTAGGAGTTGAGTCGGAGTGAAGTATCTTCTGGCACGATACAGAAAACCCAGTTTTTGAGATGCTGACTTAGCAGTGTTCAAACATGGTCGTGCCATGACAAACTGACTCCGATGGTTACCCCAAGCATTGTTATGGAGGAAGTGAGTGAGATAGTCTCGTTGTTCATTACTATATCTGGTACAGTACTGTCTCCTGCATCTAGAAAACAAACAAGCTTGAGTTTTGCTAGCATTAAACTCCATCAGGTTCGCAGAGCCCCGATCGAGAATTGCTTTCAAGTCACTATTGATTTTAGCACACTGTTGCAGACGTATTTCGTCTGTAACTTGAGATGATAGAGGTTTTCTCGACCAGAAGGATGCGTGGAGTGTACTGTCGTCCGAAAAACTGTGGATCTTACAACCTGTAACAGTAAGCAAGTCGTTGATATGAAGTAGAAACAGGGTTAGGTGCTAGAATCGAGCCCTGAGGCACACCAGCATTAATGACAAGTGTGTCAGATGTAACTCCATCCAAGACCAGACTGAGAGATCTATCTGAAAGGAAGCTTGAAATCCATAGGCATAGGTGTTGGGATAAACCATATGAGGACAGCCTGCCAACCAGACTCCTATGCCAAACACGGTCGAAAGCTTTCGAAATATCGAGAGCCACAGCCAAAGACTCCCCAAATTTCTCTATAGATCTCTTCCACATGTGAGTGACACAGGCAAGTAGATCGTCTGTGGACCTCTGGTGCCTGAAACCATAATGACGATCATTAATGATACCAACAGATTCTGAATATTTGATAAGCTCGATATTGATGGCTTTTTCCATCACTGTGGAAATCACAGATAAAAGGGATATTGGCCTATAGTTGGTAGAGATGGCTTTTTTCCCTTTTTAGGAATTGGTTGGATTCTGGAAGTTTTCCAGTATGAAGGGCAAATGCCTATATTATAGAACATAGTGAAAAATCCACAGAGAATAGGTGTCAATTCACAACCACATAATTTCAACACGATAGAAGGTATTCCGTCGGGACCAGCTGACTTTTTAGTGTCAAGCTTAAGCAGTATTTTCCTGACTGTCTTCTGCCTGAAAACAATATTAGGCATATGAGATCCGATATGAGGAATAACAGGAGGATCTTATCTCCTGCATCCAGAGTGGAATTGGATGCAAAAAGGTTGGCAAGAAGATTGACTTTAGGTGTAATGGCTAACGAGCCGTCTTCCCTAGTTAGGGGTGGAAGAGAGCTAGAAGTGAAGTTTCTACCAACAGATTTGGCCATTGACTAAGATGACCTAGAATAGTTTGGACGGTTAACAAGCTTAGATCTTACTTTGTTCATATAATCAGCTTTCGCATCATCCACTACAAGATTGCAGGAATTGCGAGCTGAAATAAAATGCCCTCCTGTTCTCAGGACAGGGGTCGCGACACAGCTGGCGATATGCTAACTTCTTGGCCTCCTGCACACTGCTGTTAAACCAAGGATCACCAGGGCTTGACTTTTTAGTGGTATGTGGAATGAATAATTCCATCCACAACTTGATAACTTCTGTTATCTTCTCAGTGCATTCCGACGGATCGTCACCCACAAAACGATATTTCCTCCAAGCAAAACCCGAAAAGAAAGTTTGCAACCCTTCCCAGTCGGCAGAAACGTAGTGCCAAACAAAACGGGGTGGTAAGGTGATAGGTGGAGTTGCTATAAAATGGCAATGAGCCATACAAGCTTATGGTCAGATTCGCCAAGAGGAGCGTTAACCTCTACTGTGTAAGGATCAGGACTGTTAGTAAGGAAGAGATCAAGAGTGTTAGCGAATTGACCTTCCACGTCCGGAATACGGGTGGTTTCCATAACCATTAGCTCAAGACCATACGTAATAGCAGAAGTTTCCGCTTCGCGACCAGCGTCATCAGTTTTGTTTGAGTCTTTGAGCCATGTGGTATTGTGGACATTAAAGTCTCCTAGTACTACAATATCTACTGAATTGTCGTTCTGCTGTAAATAATCGATCTTAGCAGAGAGAAAATCGAATAGGCGGGAATAGGAAGGATCGTTTCCCGAAAGGTATAAACAACAGATAAACTTTGTTTGTGTTTTATTGGTGATTTTGAACCACATAACATTCAGATCATCAGTTTCAAGAGATTCCTTCTACCCGAAGATACGAATGGGAGGGTATTTTACCTCCGGAATATTTTACTCTTGGGGCATCCATATCAACATGCAAAAAGAGTGTTAGCCGAGAGCGAAGAGAAAGGAAAAGGACATCTGGATAGGGCCTGAGAGAGGGAATCGACTCTCACTCCACATGCGGAAACACGTCAGTGACACGAAATAGGAGGAGAGATTCATGTCAAAGACACTTCACTACAAGTTTTGGAGTGCGTGGTGGTACTGCATCGGGCGAAGGAGTTAGAACCTCCTCCTACCACCTGCGGAATTGCATGATACCGATAATGTGGGAGTTTATATTGAGTTTTTCACCCTCATACCATCCTTGGATAGCTGAAATAGCCTCTTGAAGTCTGTCGGAGACGTTATTGTTATTTCCACTAGCCAGAATAACTATATCTTCAACATACCTTTGTAGATCGTCCAGTGCACAGATTTGCTTAGAAGGTCATCAACCAGCAGGGGAGACAACTAAGACGATAGTACTCCTCCCCGAGGACAGCCCCTGCTAGCCATAAAACTGATTACTTCCCCTTTCAGGGAAGTGTTGGTCACTTAGGCATTTAGAATGCTGCTAATCTATTCCTCTGCACCCTCTATGTGCTGCAGCGGCAGTATTCTTGAGGTCCAGGGACTGAGTGAAGCTACATAATAAATATATCAAAATAGAAAAAAGGGACTGACAGAGCTCCTGAATTCTTGAAATCTTATCTGCAAAGTGTACTGTCTATATTCGATTCCTCACAATGTTGAAGCTTCTCCAACAGTGTTGTACCTGCATACTTTGAATGAAGTCTGCTTTACAAAGATGGGTATACTATCTGAACACTATTACTAAGCTAATTCTCAAATTTAACTTCGAAACTGGATCTTCTTCAGAAGTTAAATTTACTATATGCCAGAAATGCATTTCAAAACTTTGGTTGTTACAGGGATGCCATATTTCATGTTATATCTATTTTCTTTTTCATTAAGGGACAGATAAGAGTGTCTGATGAATTTGTCATGCATTTTTTAAAATGGACTTTTATGTAAATAAAAAAACGCTTGCAAAATGGGCACAGGGTGGGAATACTATTATAATTGTATAATAATTGGCATTTATTTCATTTCAGATGCCCAGTTGATGTGTTGGTCTTGTTCTTCAGACTTAGATATCAGATGTCACGACCATTTCAATACCACCAAATTCGATAGATTCTACCAACAACAGCAAGGAAATTATGGAAATAATTATCAGGGAGGAAACTACCAAAGTGGAAACTATAACCCTAATTATCCCCAACAAAATTACCAGAATAGAGGTGGTTTTCAGAATAATCCCTACCAGACCAGGCCAACTGCACCTTATATTAAACCATGCGTATTTTCATCGTATGGTGATAAAAAATCTGTCTGTATGAAAAAAGTTCAAACCTGTGAGTATAACAAATATCTTCATGAAATTCTTCTCTATAACTCAAGTACTTAGAATGTTGTTAAGTAGATTTTCATTTATTTTTATGTTCCTTTTCAGCCAATGATGGAAGAACCACCACAATCAGAGATTGTGCTACAATTCCTATGAGTCAGTCAGTAGGAAAATGTCCATCTGAATCAAATAGTTATATCCATGTTGATTTTTGTGAATATTGTGATGTAGATGGTTGCAATTCAGGAAATAACATGCAATTTAACTTATTCCTAACTGCACTATCAGTTTTATCTCTTTTATGTTTAAAACAATGAAAATTAACACTGAAATTGTTCATGTCTTACGTTCTGTAGTTTTTGTTGTATGTAAAAATTTCTATGTTAGTGTTTTACAATTTAATGTACAAATTATAAGTAAAATTCAATTTTTATTTTTTATTATTAAGGATATTTAATGTTATTCACTGATTTCATTGATCATTGAAAAGAAAAGTGTAAGTTTCACGTTTTATTTCAGAACGATTCAATAAGAATCAAGTTCAAAGACTCGCGTTTTGTAACGTAATCAAATAACGATTAGAAAGTATCTTGAATATCTCGTTGGTAAATTTAGTATTTCAGTGAATGTTATTTGTACCTATCAAGATTGGAGAAAGTTTAATAAACGTTGAATGAAATTGTGTATTCTTTTTTGCTTCTATTAGTTTCACAAATGATATTGTTCTCGTCAAACAAAATTATGAATCAGAATAGAAAAATAAATGTGTTTTGTACTTTTTATTTAGTTTAAACGATGATATAGAAATCTTAACTGAATAGGGAAAACCGGGGCGGGACGGGGTACTAATAGTCAATTTGGTAAAGCCGTAGAGTAATAACTCATTACGTGACAGGATGGTCATAGGCGTGCCATTAATCATATTCTTCTTACACGTTTTCATCTTGCACAATAACCTTCATATGAGATCATAATAGATGTAAATTTGATGAGTAATTTCTATTATGAATGATTTACAATAAACAAAACAGTTTTGATTACTCAGTGGTACACAAGTACCACCTCCAGGTATGTTGAGACGAATGTCCTCTCGGATGAGGGTATTGTTAAGTATATTCTCCGAATTGAACCCCAAGAAAGGTAATTATTACATAGATATATCAAGAAGAGTTCTTGAAGTAGTTTTAAGATTTGGATTCATCAGTTTGTAGTTGGTGAAAGTGTTTTGTTCATTTCAGAAATAATAGAAAAGTTCTCTTATTTTACCCCTGTTAAACGTGCTGAAAATATACCAAATTCCCAAAGTGAAAAATTAATTAGATTCAATGAATACGATGCTTTGGGGCATCAAGACCAATTGATGAAAATGTATTCTGAGAAGACGGGAATTGGATAATGCGGATAATGAGCGATGAATTAGGCAATCAGGAAAAATTAAGAGAAAATCCCAAACTCTGTCAGTATACCAGATGGACTGGTGATGTGAGGATTACCAGTGACGGATTATTCAGTCGCTATAACGAACATTACTGGTCTGAAGTCAATTTCCATCTTGAAGTGAATGTACAACATCATCACAGGTACCAACGCCCGCCAGGTATGTTGAGACAAATATCCAGTAGCATAAGGGTTAAGGCTATTATTGAGTATATTCTCTGAATTCAACCCCGAGAAAGGTAATTATTACAGATAAAGAAGAGTTCTTGAAGTAGTTTTATTATTTGTATGCATCAGTTAGTAGTTGGTGAAAGTGTTTCGTACATTTTATAAATAATAGATAATAAAATAATATTAATGTTATTTACTTGAAAATGACCGTAGGGTCGAAACCGGTCGTGATTATTGAATAAATTGTGGAAAAGTGACAAAAGTGTCTCATTTCGTTTTCCTGTAAAATGTGCTGAAAATATACCATTTTCACAAAGAGAAAAATTAATAATATTGAATGTACAGGATGGTTTAGGGCATCAAGACCATTTGCCTTCAATCGATGAAAGTGTTAAAATGTGCTGAGATGACGGGAATTGGACAGTCCACAATATACAAGCTTTTGAAGGAAAGAAAATCTGAAAATGGAGTTATAGTGAAACTTCCAAAAACTTCTCCAGGAAGTCTCTGAATGGTTATTGATGAAGACTAGGAATACTATTCGAGAAACTATGAAAAAGTTTTGCATGAATTGAATTTTTCATGGGAAAATCACAACAGGAAGTCAGTTCTCATACATAAAGAAGTAATCGTTTCTGAAGAAGAAATTATTTAAGAACAATTAAAAAATATCGTGCTCAAAGTAAGAAAACTTTTTATCTGAATGAAGCTTGGGTTAATCAAGGGTACAAGGTTTAGAAAACTTGGAATGATAAAAACATAAAAGATTGTCGACAAGCCAAGGATTGTCTATAAATTCCAAGCTCCGCCAGGAAAAGGACGACATATATTTTATTTTCGAAGAGAACCCTTAAACACCTATTTGTCTACATTACTGATTATAAATTTCAAACGTGTAGTGTAAACATTTTATTCAAAACAAGGACAGCAATATTCGCAAGCAACAAAAAAGACAGAGAAGATCGTAGTTAGATAGCTGGGTTCTTCCTGGAGACTTGTACGAGGGTTTCTATCAAAGATCCAGCAATAAATAGGTGCCTACCACAAGACAAAATCATAGAAACTTCATTTATTTTTGAATTGGCCACGTACCACACTTCTGAGGGATTTGCATACTTAATGAACTTTTATTACTCTGCGTCTTTACCAAAAAGACTATAAGTTTTGGTAACAATTTCTAAGCGTTAAAATGGGACAGAACAATTACTTCAACGTTTATAGATTTATTTACTTCTTTATCACTATATAAACAAGAGCAGACTTCTCTAAATTAACAATAACTATGAAAAAACCTAGTTTATAAAAAGTGGAAATTTCCAATTCTGTCCTACCCCAGAGGAAGAACGGGATATGGACCCGGGGCATAGAGGGGTACTAATTTTGACATAGATCACATAGTCTCATCATCACTATCACTATCTAGACCTCTACATGCCAAATGTGCTCATTTTTACCAACGCTACAAGAATACCCTCACTAGATTTGGAGTATAAATCATGGCAATACAATCAGATCGCATCTTCATCTTCTGAGCTTTCTCCAGATTTAGTGTCGTTTTTTTTTCGTTTGCTTTGTTTAGTCTTCTTTTTTTGGCTTCTAAAGAGAATTGCATGAGTTAAAACATGAATCAAGTACTCAGAATGGAAAATGGCCTCCATTGGTATCCACTACCATCTGCACCCGTCTTCTCCAGCCCTCTATGGATCTCGAAATTACTTCTTGATCAAGATTGTTCCAACATTATTGGAACAATCCTTCAAATGACCCCACAGAAAATAGCCGCACGGATTAAGATCGGGACTATTTGGGGACCATATCGCCTACGCGTTGTGTTAGATAACCCATAGTGTAGTGTCTAGTATGACATCTGGCTCCATCCTAAAATCAATTGAAATAGATTTCATTTAGATAAATCTAATTTGGGACACTCTGTACACTGACGGCCAGTTGAGAGTGAGTAGCGTTTTTTGTGATATAGTACTGGTTGTTCATTTCTTTGACAAACTTTGTCAGAAGTATATGGAAAAAATTGTAGAAATCCAAGGAAGATTTGAACCAATAAAAATCATCCAAACAACTACTTATTTTCTCAACCGTTCATTTTCAGCTGGTGGCAGCTGTACTTATTCATGTCATACAAAAAACAGCAATCATTCACCTGCATGAAAGTGAACTGAGGGGTTGACGCCTCAATAGTTATGTGACAATAATTTTCCGAATCTAATCTTATGCCCTTATGACCATTACATGCCTGGAAAATTTTTGTCTTTCCCTTTGCAAACGAATTAAAGGCACATTCCTATTGATTTCATTCGTCGAAACACAGATTCTGTCATTCTAGATGTTTTCTGGTGGGGCAACAATGAAAATGTTTAAGTCTGTAAACTAGATATTTTCCAGTTGTCTACGTGTTCTAAATCTAAGTAATAAATTTCTGCATCGTTCGAATCTGCGCTCTTTGACAGCTTGAGTCAATTGAAAATTATAGTGCCTCCGAAAATACTTAAGACCCAAATCGTGTCTTATTATACTTATCACAGAGGTTTTTGAGATTTGGCATCTCTGAGACATCTGGGAACAGAAAAGCTGGTTTCTGGAGTTCTGATTGGACTGACTGCTGATGCAGAAATTCGCTGAATGTTATCCTGATATTGTCAATTGAGTTTGTAATAAAAAAAATGTAGAGTTGATGCTCGAAAAAGATTATGAAAAAGGCGAGTCCTGTGTTCTAACAGTTCTAGCTGTACCAGTACCTGATCTTCTGTGAAATTTCATTATTTTTTGTATTATTTTTGAGATCAATATGTCAAATTGTTCAGAAAAGACTGAGTTATCGACTGAAAGCCCCGAATTTTTTAGGGAAAGAAAAACGTTCCAGCGATCTTGAAATATTGCTTATTTTTTCAAATGAGTCAGCCATATTAGACTTCAACGGAAGTGAAATTTTGATACAACTTCTGCAAAAACCTACTCCTTTGGATTTCGAATAATCACTTATCACTTTATATTATGCTTACATCTAAAGTGAATTAAATTTTGCCTCATGTATTTGGAACCCTCGTTATGATTGTTATTCCAACCGACTTGAACGCATTCAGAATAGATTCATACAGTTCGTATGCTTCAAAACTAACTTTGTTATCCTTAATCACGACTACGCTCCTGCCCGTAAATATTTCAATTTATTGTCACTTGAAAATCGTAGAACTATATCTGATATTTTGGTTTTGTTTAAAATATTGAACTGCGTTGTTCAGGTACCTGAGATCTTGCACATGGTTACTTTTAATGTTCCTATGAAATCTTTGAGGCACCACGACCTCTTCTCTATAACTTTTAGAAAAACTAATAGTGCACAGAACTCCCCTATCGATAGGATGCTACGTTTCTGCAACACTCATAGGAGTATCAATTTGTTTGGGGTCACATTGGCCTCTTTGAAGAGAACATTACGCTTGCTCTTTACTGACTAACATCAAATTCATTCAATCGTTCGTTTTTGTAATATTCATTTTGTATTTCTTTTTTCATTCTTTCTGTGAATACAACTCACTATTAATGTCTTATATAATACTTTTTTTAAGAATACTAGATTCTATGTAACTAATATTCATATAGTGAATGCCATTTTGGCTTCGGCTATGGACATTCCTTATATTGTACTTAAATAAATAAATAAATAAATAAATAAATTCCCAATGAAGCAAGAACGAATGATTTCGTTCTAAAATTGTTATAACGGAAAAAAATTGTCCGGTTTTCTCTGGCGCACCCTATAAATGAGTATATGTATGTACATCCCTGATAAAAATTGGAGATTATGTACATGTGTTTTTGATTTATTTCATACATTAATTGGTGTGAACATGTCGAAGGTGCGAACAGCTACGAGTTTTTTTCGAGTTCACATCACAGGTCTAATGTCCAAAAGGTTTCCTGATCATTATGAAGTAAAGTGAAAATTTACTATTAATATTTTCACTTCGAACGAATTTCAAGGATTTTGAGACATTTATTCGTTTTTCTTCTATTTGAGTCACCGTTAATTGCGATGTTCAAGTGACGACAGAACATTCTAACACACCTTTTAATTACCACGATTTGTAACTTTGGCCGAGCTATGTCATATCTTAATGGCCAATTATCTCCCAAAATAAATTATTACAACAGAAGCCTTATTAATTATTCATATGACTTATATAACCTAAATTTTCTTCAATACACTGTGCCAAAAAATTTAAGCACAAAATCGAAAATTCAAATTTATTCAGAAGAAGTTAAGATATGTTGTATATTCCAGTAATCCACTTGTATTAAGGAATGCTTGAGAACAATCGAAATGAGAATGGTACTCATAGAAATTGAAATGAAACTAATAATAATAATAATAATAATAATAAATCGGTCGCTTCACAGAATTCCTGAGAAACAGAAAACCCTCAAGGCGCTTGAAATCACATATACGCAAAATTTATAAGAAAATTGGTACGAACACAAAACACCCTGATCACAAATAACACATCGACGTTTATATGGACACTTTGAAACAAACTCAAGCAAAAAGCAAGGAGGCTTTCAAGATACGTCAAGTGTACTGAAAGGAAACACCAAAATCAAAGGTTTCTCCAAAACGCGGCCAATTTTCATAAGGGAAATAACAAAACTGCGACCAACAATAACAGAGAAGTACCTGACGTACAGTGCTTGACCGACTATTGGTCATCACTATGGTCGAACCCCAAAGAACACAATAGAGATGCGGAATGGATCACGAATGAAAAAGAACGCCTCGATATCAGACATATGGACTTCGATGGAATAACGGAGGAAGAAATCACAATAGTAGTTCGAGCGACCAACAATTGGAAGGCCACAGGTATAGATAATATCCACAACTACTGGTACAAGAAGTTTGATAAGCTCCATGGAGCCCTAGCGAAACAGCTCACGTATGTTCTTCAACATCCCAAGAAAACACCCACTTTCCTAACGCAAGGCTTAACATATATGCTACCTAAGAGCGATAGAACACAGGATCTGTCCCAATATAGGCCAATCACTTGCCTGCCAACACTCTACAAAATACTCACCTCATGCATATCTAATCGAATATACCAACACCTTGACGACAACAATATATTAGCAGAGGAGCAGAAAGGATGCAGAAAGAAACACCACGGGTGCAAGGAACAACTCATCATCGATTCTGTGATAATGAAACAGGCACACGTAGGGCATCGGAATGTTCATTCCGCTTTTCTCGATTATCTGAAGGCATTCGATAGTACCGTCCATTCTTGGCTTGTTGAGGTATTGCAGATATACAAAATTCACCCAGCCCTGGTAGAGTTCTTGAAGACAACAATGACACACTGGCGCACGTCTCTGCAGGTCAACATGAACAATACATCAATTAAAACCGACGAGATACCCATACGTCGTGGAATTTTTCAAGGAGACTCTTTGAGTCCACTATGGTTCTGTTTAGCTATGAACCCATTGTCCTCAATGCTCAATAGAACAGGATACGGATTTAGGATAAAAGCAGAAAGGAATTATCATACAATCTCCCACCTGCTGTATATGGATGACATCAAATTATATGCTTCGAACAAGAAGCAATTGGATGATCTGCTGAAAACTGTCAGTGAATTCTCGGCAGATGTTCATATGAAATTCGGGATTGAAAATGTAAGACCCTGAACATTCAAAGAGGAAAGTCATAGATGGTGAAACACAATTTTCAAACGGTGATATAATACAGTGCATGAGAGATGGCGAAACATACAAATATCTGGGATACCAACAAGCCAGATTGCTAGACCAAAAACAATCAAAGGAGAAGATTCGTTCAGAATACAGTCAGCGTCTGAAGTCTGTGCTGAAATCGATGTTGAACTCGGGGAATCTAGTCAAGGCAATTAACACCTACGCCATTCTAGTGTTGCTTTACTCATTTGGAATAATCAGATGGACTAAGACAGAACTGGATGATATTCAAAGGCAGACCCGAACGATGCTGACAAAGTACAACAACCATCATCCAAAATCGTCTGTGATACGAACAATTTTGAAGCGGAAAGAAGGAGGACGCGGATTAATAGATATTGTCAATTTACACACCGAACAGATAAAAAATCTCAGAGAATTCTTCTCAGCAGAAGCTCTCACTTCTGACCTCCACAGGGTGGTATCGTTGGCTGATAAGGGATATACACCTCTAAATCTTGCTACCAGAGATGGCCTTCTGAATCTATCATTCCTATCAGATACTGAAAAACAAAAGCAATGGTCAACAAAGGAATTGCATGGACGACATCACCATGAGATTAATCAACCACACATCGACAAAGAAGCCTCCAACAAATGGTTGATGAAAGGAGAATTATTCGCAGAAACAGAAGGATTCCTTATGGCCATCCAAGACCAAGTGATCGCTACAAACAATTAAAAAAAATTTATTATGAAGGATGGTACTTTACAAACAGATAAGTGCAGAAAATGCCATATAAGATCGGAGACTATCCAGCATATTACGTCCGGATGCGAACAACTGGCCAATACGGAGTATCTTCACAGGCATAATCAAGTGTGCAACATTATCCACCAGAAACTTGCACACAAGTACGGACTTCTGAACACATTTCAGCCATATTACAAGTACCAGCCGGCGCCCGTATTGAAATCTATCAAATTATACTACGATAGGCCTGTTATCACTGACAGAATGGTGACGAATAATAGGCCGAACATAGTGGTGTATGCTAAGAGAGCCAGAACAGCAATGCTAGTGGATGTCGCCATACCGAATATTAACAACGTGCTGAATAAGTTCCAGGAGAAAAAGTCCAAATACACAGACCTTGCTATTGAGATCAAGCAGATGTGGCACCTCGATAAAATAGATATTGTTCCTGTCATCGTATCCTCGACTGGTTTAATACCCAAAACTTTGCATGATAGCCTTAAAAATTAGAATTGCATAAGAATACCTATAATATAATATAAAAGGTAATAATGAAAATTGCATTAACTTTTGGACAGAATCTAAGTGTCTGGAAATATGTTAATATCGGATATTACCACTAGTGGCAAGAATTACTGTATGACACCTACGATTCATTCTCAAAATCAATGATGATATTATTCTGATCTATTCCGTTCCAAATTTTGATCAGCATGTTACGAATCTCATTTCCAGTGTCTGGTTTAATCTTCTATTAAGAATATCTCAGATATGTTCGATCGGATTGAGGTCTGGATTTCGTGCAAGCCACTCCATTGAAGTGATTTTGTGATCTTCAAAGTATTTCCTAACGATATGAGCTTGGTGACATCTGGCGTTATCATGCATAAAGAAATAGGTCTCACCCATGTTTACCACAAATCGATGACCAGATCAGTGCGTTCAAAGAAATTTTTCCCCACATATCTCTCATTTCGAGGTCAGTTCACTAGAGAACGTCGATCGCAGTGAAAGTGACACTATTTCGACTCACTTGTGAAAACTCTCCCAGTCAGTTTGTAACCGTATGACATGTTCCCTGGTAATATTAAAATGGGGCTCTACGATGTGCTGCGGTTACAGCTGGGTCTCGAACTGAGAGACAACAGAGAAAAGAAATCTGAGGGGACACATAGTCTGTGAGTCAGTTGTGAAAAAACAAATTCGGTAAACCGAATTATGGTTTTTATGTGATAGGGCAGCAATCTGAAAAATAGAAGAGAAAGTAGCAGGAAGACATGGTTTAACTTGTAAATATCCCTTCATGTCAACCAAACAAAATCAAAACAACCATCTTAACATAAACAAACAAGACCAAAAACTTAAAGACTTAAAAGGTAAACATATAATGCATAATTTGCTTCATAATAATAATAATCCCTCAGGGGGCTCAGAAACATTATTTCTGAGTACGGGCTTAGCGAGTCCGAGGTACCCTAGCTTAACCTGGCAGTAGTTATAAAATGGAAATTATCCAATGATGTACAATCTACGGGATAAACGGATGAATCGACATTGTACCACCATAACCTCTTGTCGCGTTCAAGATTTAGGAAGAGGGTCTTGTTTGGAAAGTGAGTCAGTCTCCCTCGGTTAGCGACGGAAGCAGCGTGATATCGAGTAAGTGTAGTAGGATACTGCAACACAAAACCAAGTGGGAAACAACATCAACACCTCCCGACTGACTCTTGATGTTTCAACGGTGGCGCAAGCCATTATGCCTACGAGCACGAGAGTCGGACTCCCTTGAAAACGCATGAAGTGGAAGAAATGAATTTCTTCATTATGCGTTCCTATTACAAGATTAGAAACTTGGAATCGGAAATGACAGCATACAGATACGCGTTACATCTTGCGTTTATAGAAAAATACCCGGAATTGCAGCACATATCCGAGCAGAGAATTTCGAATCAACGAAAAACAACCGTTAAAAATAGGCTACTTGCTTCAGAAAAGCTGCAAAGCATACGAGAAGAGGTCATAATGTAACTCAGAAGCGAAGATGATACTCATAACGTAATTGAAAGTGATACAGATAGCATCGAAGAAACGGAAACGAATATTAACATAGAACGTCCTAATGAGCCGAATCAGCAGAACGAATTTATGTATTTGGCAAGATTAGAACTAACTCAACAGAGCAATAACTGAATTCAGTGGTAGTAACCCAACTAAACGACCTAAACTGCCCAAACTCAAGACGAACAAGAACACCAATATCATCATATCAAGCATAAACTCAGTTTTTGAAGAATACAATGACCAGAACACCTTGGAGAAGATGCACACTTTGATCTACTATGGAACGGTAGCGGTTCTTCGACTACACAAATAACAAGTCTCCATAACTCGGATTCGAGCTGAGCCAAAAAGCGTCAAAAAACCACCAAGGCAAAAACGACTGGAGAAGGATATTCATAATATTAGAGATAATATCATTAACCTCACAGAATTCCTGAGATTCGATAAACCCTCAAGGCGCTTGAAATCACATATACGCAAAATTCATAAAAAATTGGTACGAACACAAAACACCCTAATCACAAACAACACGTCGACATTTGTATGAACACTCTGAAGCAGAAACTCCAAGCAAAAGCAAAGAGGCTCTCAAGATACATCAAGTTCATTGAAAGGAAACACCAAAACCAAAGGTTCCTCCAAATCTCGGCCAATTTCCATAAGGGAGGTAACAAAACTGCGACCAACAATAACAAAGAAGTACCGGACGCACAGTGCTTGACCGAAAATTGGTCATCGGTATGGTCGAACCCCAAAGAACACAATAAAGATGCTGCATGGATTACAAATGAAAAACAACGCCTTGATATCGAGCATATGGGCTTCGAAGGAATAACGGAGGAAGAAATCACAGTAGCAGTTAGAGCGACCAACAATTGGAAGGCCACAGGTATAGATAATATCCATAACTTCTGGTACAAGAAGTTTAATAAGCTCCATGAAGCCCTAGCGAAACAGCTCACGTATGTTCTTCAACATCCCAGGAAAACTCTTCACTTTCCTAACACGAGGCTCAATATATATGCTACCTAAGAGCGATAAAACACAAGATCCGTCTCAGTATAGGCCGATCACTTGTCTGCCAAACCTCTACAAAATACTCACCTCATGCATATCCAATCGAATATACCAACACCTTGATGTCAACAATATACAAGCAGTGGAGCAGAAAGGATGCAGAAAGAAACACCACGGATGCAAGGAATAGCTCAACATCGATTCTGTGATAATGAAACAGGCACACGTGGGGCATCGCAATGTTCATTCAGCTTTTCTCGATTATCTGAAGGCAGTCGATAGTACCGCCCATTCTTGGCTTGTCGAAGTATTGCAGATATACAAAATTCATCCAGTCCTGGTAGAGTTCATGAAGACAACAATGACACACTGGCGCACGTCTCAGCAGGACTACATGAACAATGAGTCAATTAAAACCGACGAGATACCCATACGTCGTGGAATTTATGGATTTAAGAACTATCACACCATCTCCCACCTGCTGTATATGGATGACATCAAATTATATGCTTCGAACAAGAAGCAATTGGATGATCTGCTGTAAACTGTCAGTAAGTTCTCGGCAGATGTTCATATGAACTTTACTGCCAGTATACGCCTCGGAAGCCCCTCAAACAAATTTTGGATGTACTCTTGACTCACTGAGTTCCAAATTTCAGGAAGCAGATTTTCTAGTTGTTGGAGTGTTCTACAAGGCATCTTACATTGCTGAATTTGCCACCCCATGTTGTCCCAAACATGTTTTATGGGATTCAAGTCGGGACTTCTGGCTGGCGATCTTAAAATATCAATTTCGGCATTTTGCAGAAATTCTGTAATTACTCTAGCAGCATGAGGCCGAGCATTATCATGCATATAAATGAAGTTTTCGCCAATCAATGGGCCAAAGGGTACAACATGGGGTTCAAGGATATCTGCGATGTATCTGGCCGGTGTCATTCTTCCATTATTCACTAGGACTAACTCAATTCGACCTTGGAAAGAAATGCCTCCCCACACCATTACTGAGCCCCCTCCGAAGTTTTCGGTTTGCCGGATATTGCATTGCTGATACTGTTCCCCAGGTCGTCTGTATACAGGCATGCGTCTATCATTTGATACTACACAGAACCTTGCAATTCGATGCTCTCTGGTGGGACGCGGGCCGGTAAAAGCCATCCTTGGTCTAATATCGCCTTCTCTGAGCCTGTTCCTAACAGTTTGTAGTGAAATATTCACATTTCTGGAAAGTGCAAGTTCATTTTGTAGCATTCCAGCCCTAGTGCAGTTAAAGGAAGCCAACCATCATCAACTGGTGTTGTTATCCGATTTCTTCCCTGTCCGGCCCTTCTGTCATATTCCCCTGTTTCGTGGTACCGATTAATTGCTCTTGAAATAGTGCTTTGGTTAACATTCATCAAGTTAGCCACGTAACGTTGGCTTCATTCCTCCTCTAGAAGTGTTACAATTCTTACCCCTTCATGATCACTCAAATAGCGTCCAGGACTCTCAGCAGCCATTACAATAAATTCAAAGATTCGAAAATCAACAAGAAACACAGAAAACTTGCATTAATTTAGCGTGAAAACTGAAGAGAAATTGAATGAATACTGATAGTCAAATAAACTCATTCTTGTTTCAGACGTGTTTGAGATCATATGGAAACAAATGTTACTACATAGATAAGATTTTTTTCCTCATATGTCCAAAAACATATGTTGACAAAGAAACTGCGATCAAGCGCTTAATCGATTGTGGAATTCAGAATACTAGGTGATGCAACAATTTTTGTGGTGTGTGAAGTATCCAAATGCTCAGGGAGTGAATCCACAATTATAGGATTAAATTGAATGTACCAACGGTAACGCGTATTGCGGTATAGTTTGATCCACCTAATATGAAATATACACATAACTACACGGATCGAGTATGGAACATGATGATTTATTGAAAATTCAGAATTCTGTACGCCACTGGTAAGTATTCAATATTTAACCAGCTACAGGAGCTGGTTTTAGTGTGTTTTTATTTCTTCTATTGGGAACCATAGGTAACGCCCAACGTTTTGCGCAAGTACCAGAACCGTCATCATCAGGTTTGTTGATCGGGATATTAAAAACAAACTTAATGAGGTGACTAATATTTAAAATTTCTTAAACATGTGGATAAATTTTGGTACCTCAATAATTTCAATAGTTATAGTCTTAACCATTTTTGACCTAAGTGAGTATACGTAAATATATTTCTCTCTTGGTAAACTTCAAAATATATCCATCTAGGTGAAGCTATCAGATGTTACCAATGTAGTTCAAATGAAGATGCAAAAGGACAAGATAATTGTGGGGCCTACAGAACATTCGATGAGAGGGAACACATTGCTATAGATTGTAATAGTCAAGAAAGTCACATGCCAGGTTCATTTTGCATGAAAGTTACACAACAAAGTCCTCGAGGCTACATTTGTATGTATTTGAGATCATTTAATATATCCTAATATTTAACATTTACTTAATTTTAGGGGATGGAAGATGGAGACAAGTTATAAGAAGATGTGCTTCAGTAGCAGATACAGGAGTCACAGGAGTATGTAACTGGGGTGTTTATGAGAATGGCATATATTGGGAAGAGTGTTATTGTTCTGAAGATAAATGTAATTCATCGAATGTTGTTATAGGTTCATATGTAGGAATTGTTAGTGCTATTTTTGTTTTAATATTTAGTTGATTATATTCAAACCTGATATTTCACAGTTCAAATTTAATGATTTGATAACTAAGTACTTGGGTAATCCTGTCTTGTATGATGACGACTTCTGAGCACCCAAAACAAGTCGATAAGCTGTTTGCTGAATGCATTTGAATTTTATACAGTGTTGTCAGATTACTAACAAAATAATATTTGGACGCAATGGTTCGTCAGTCTGCGCACACAATAATTGAACGCTCTTGTTTCTAGTAGACCGTAGTCAATAAATAAAAAATAATAAACTACTTCCCTTATGTCATATTGTTAATAACCTAAAAAATAAAGTTTATGGGATAAATTATTAACTAAATATAGAGAAAAGGAGACAATTCCAAAGTATTTCATTAGATCTCATTACTAGTTTATCAAATATAGGAAATATACTATGGTATGTATAAAATCATCTTTTTCAATTTTTTTAATGAATGGGGAATGGAATTTTTTCCTTCTCAAATTGGTGATTTTTATTAGTGTTTTCAGATTATTCAAAACATAAACATTGGTAACCCGGAAAACAGTAAAGTATTCTGGCTTGTAGGTATACTTGATTTGCTACTCTTCTGTTCACTGATACGTTTCCTTTTGTGTTTCTCAGTAATGATTTTTGCATTAAATTCCGAATACCGTTACCCTGCCAAATTATTACTCGATATGGTGACCAGCTTCGATGTTTTCTATTTTTTTAATTATTTGGTAAATATGGACCTATTACAATTAAAACTGAAAATTTCTTACTGTGTTAAATTGTTGTCGTATACCTATTGGAATTGGTTAGTATGCTCCATTCCTTAATTATAATTTGTTAGAAATAGAGATAAGGAAAAGACGCTTGATTCCAATGACAACACGAGAATAATTCCAATCAAATAAGGATGTCGCAAATCTGACAACACTGTATAAAATTCAAATGCATTTGGCAAACAGCTGATTGACTCGTTTTGGGTGCGCAGAACCCAGTACTTGACTGAATGGTTCAAAATTCTGCAAATCATTTTGAAGTGATTGTTTTGGTTTCTCTTGTTAACATGATGAATAATGGTATTTTTCTATAAGGGGAGAATTTTGTGTAGCTATTGTCTTGTTCAATTCCACGCAATTTGAATCACCAAGATTTAAGTTCATCATGTATTTGAATTCTTAATGAGACTTTCAGAAATTACTTACTATAAGGTAATACCAATGAAACGAAAAACGAAAAGGCTTCAGAGTCCTTTTATAATGTTGCATTAATACTGCAATTTATTTTATTGTCTAAGTTGATCAATTGACTGAGATTCTATAAATTATGCTGGGGAAATTGTCTCCATACATACAAATAATTTTAATAATGAATAATGAAATAAAATAAGTTACTATGTCACTATCACTAATTATTGTCAAGAATAAAAATTACATTGGTTGGACCGGTTTCGGACATACGTCCATTATCAACAACAAGCTAATGAAAACTGAATACTTATGTACAATACAGGAACTAACATCAATATAATGCTAGTATAGGTCACAGTAACTTGAATAATGTTGATTCGTAGGTGATTACATCTACCTGGTCGTTAAGGAGCTCAACCCTTTCTACCCTAAATGCTTTGAAAATTTCCATCGATTCAAAGAAATTTAAATTCTGGATGATATATCCCCAATCCAAGAGAGAAAAACCTGAGGAATTTATGTTTAACATATTATGGGGAGACGTCAGAACAGATTGCTAGAGTTTTGTCTGATAGTAAAAAAGTTCATATTGCATTCAAACCAGTTAGCACATTGTCAGGCCTGCTCTTCAACACAAAAGATAAAACCGCTAAATTTGAAAAATCTGGAGTATACCAATGAACATGTTCTGAGTAAATTCCTTTTATATAGGTCAAACAGGACCTCTTTCAAGGCTAGATACAAAGAACATTTCCAGTCATTTCTACATCAGAAATATGATTCAGCTGTAGCAGCACATTGTCTGAATAAATGTCATCCTTTTCCAGAACTTCAACAGCTAAAATTTCTTCATTCTTGTGATAAATCCATGGAAATTTTCAAAGCATCTAGGGTTGAAAGGGTTAAGCTCCTTATCGATCAGGTAGACTTAATCACCATTATTCAAGTTACTGTGACCTCTACTAGCATTATCTTGAAGTTAGTTCCTGTATTGTACATGAGTATTCAGCTTTCATTAGCTGGTTGTTGATACTGGACGTATGTCCGAAACTAGTCCAACCAATGTAATTTTTATTCTTTACATCAATAAATTAGTGATAATTAAAACATAGTAACTTGTTTTATTTTATTATTCATTATGACTATCAGCTATTACGTAGTTCAGGCTATTTGAAATAATTATTGATGATTGAAGTTATTGTTTTTATCTTTGGGATCCTGGTTTTCAAGATCCTTTAATTTGATTCAACTACGAAATTTGATATTTACCATTCCTGAACTGAGTTTGAAATTTTTCAATATTAAATAAAATTACCACTATAGACAATGATATAGTGATGATGATATATTAATATCCATGAAATATTCTTGTCAGTGATTCGTTGTTCAATTTTGAGACGACCCGCTTTTTCCTTCTTAAACAGAGTTTGAAACTTCGAAAAAATTCTTAATCTTTGTCAACTTGTTAAAATTTGGCAGTATCAAGGGTGATAAGGGACTAATTTAGGTAGTTTCAATCAGTGGCGCCTTGAAAGACACTCTAATGAGTATTTTTGTTGAAAAGGTTGTACCAGAAAGTCCCAATACTTTGACTAGCTGACTAGGTGTTTAATCCTTAACCGACATGGTGCCAATATTTTGCGTCAACTACGTTGTAGGTCCCTGGGACACGAACTTGTTCAAATGCTATGCGATTCAAAGAAAACATGACAACATGATTCCCAAAATTGTGTGCCTATTGAAAATGATAAAATAATGAAGAGAAAAATTAACGAAAAAATGACATAAATTGAAATTCTAAACTAGAACGTGAATGGCTCTTTTGCATATTTTGCATAGGTAACTTGTCTTTATTTTCAGTTTCGGATCACATAGATAACACACTTTCCTTGCATTTCTAGGCAACGTATCGGAATCATTTGGAATTTCTGGGACTTTAGTACCTAATACTCTATGAATGCTCTGTCCAAGTTCTCTTGGGAGGCGAATGTTATTTGCCCCTTCTTTCAGAAGAAGTTCATAGAGTTGATTCGCCAAAAGTTTCAGAAACTGCAATCTTTTGTACTGCGTTTTTGAAACGCTTTGGTGGATTATTTAAGCGTTCAGGCCACTCATGTCGATAATACGGAAAAATAAGGCCAACGGCCAACGTCTTGTTCTCCTGCTACAAGAATATTTCGAGCATTTTTCGGCAACTGAGTCCACACCTCCCTTTGTTCTATTGTAATATGAATTGATTTCCGGCAACCTATTATCCACATCATCTTCTTTGCTATGGTGCATTGATGAAATCAAAACAACACCCTCATTTTTTTTGGCACTCAAGATATGAGGGTTTTATCATTTGTAAATCCATACAATGTCGATCCAATAGCTCTATATTTAGAAGGCAGAAACTCCCGAGGGATTTCTCTTTTATTTTTTTTTATAGTTCCTATATATGTTAGTTTATTCTTCAGCAAAATGTCTACAAGTTCAATAGATGAATACCAGTTATCACCAGTAGTATTTCTGTTGCTTCCAAATATTGGCTTGCATAAGCGAAGAACTGCTTGGGTGGGTATTGTAAACTTTTTTCCTCAGGTGTTACATCTTCCAGAGCACCCGTTTCCTTTCCACAGTAAATATACGTATTGTAAACGTAGTGCGTTCTTGCATCTGCCAGACATTGAACTGTTATGCCGTATTTTTCTGCTTTTGAAGGAATATACATCTTGAACTTACATCACCCCCTGAAACCCACAAGCATTTCATCGACTGCAATTTGTTCCAAGTGAAAACGAGTTTTCTGAATTCTGATTGAATTTTTTCAGAATATGTGACACTGCTGCAGTTGGCTTCTCTTGAACGAACTCATGTCTTTCTTCCCGAGTATTTAATCGTAGAAACATAAAAAGTACGGAAAAACGGCGCGCGGAAGAAACCAATCTGAATACTTCTCTGCCAGTACCATCTGTGGCACAAATAGCTTGGATATCTTCATTATTTGATTGGAACACAGACGTCAACAGAAGGAGACCCAAAAATCTATTGATTTCAGTTTCGTCCGTATCTCTGAATTCAGTACGATTATCGTTACCTTCTTTGTCACGATACTCCGGTAGTTTTGTGTTTGTGTAAGGCACAACTATTTCCATAATCTCCTGAGAAAAAATTTTCTGCCACGATTCTATTGGTTCCAAATCTTGAGCATTTCCTCTTGGAAACAGAACTTTTATTATATTATGTGCAAGTGTTCTGGTGTTACGTGATGGTTCAGTTGATAACCATTTATATCTATTCTTTCCATACAAATACTATGTTTCATTATAGTTTTCGTCATCACCCGACAATTCTGAATCACTGCTATGATTACTCAATATTGCTGATTCTTCTTCATTTGGTACTGCTTGTCCTCCATCTTGGTCAGAAAAGTCACTTTCACATTCCCCACACCATTCAAGGAGTGTTTTCTCCAA
This sequence comes from Cryptolaemus montrouzieri, assembly GCA_013387265.2. Taxonomy (NCBI): domain Eukaryota; kingdom Metazoa; phylum Arthropoda; class Insecta; order Coleoptera; family Coccinellidae; genus Cryptolaemus; species Cryptolaemus montrouzieri. Next base: position 13,202,363 of record JABFTP020000062.1, on the reverse strand, counting down.
ATCTGGATCAGTTGGCTTCACTGGTCGCTTTGAACTTTTTGTCGCCATCGAAGTTAAAAAATCACAAACTACATTGTACGTCCCAGGGACACTCAACCTCCACCTTCGAATACTTCCGATGCACAGAACGCCGTGCTTCGCTAGTATGTCGAAGAGACTTGCACCATATGAAGGTACTGAGCGCCACCGGTTGATAAAGTCAATAATTGCAACAATATTCACCTTTGTTTCCTACAGGGTGTCCCAGGGACCTTACAACGTCGGTTAAGGGTTAATTGAACTGTTGGCACTCGAATGGGGACTTAGTGGGAAGCTATCATGTTCCATTTTTCAAAACGCACATTTATGAATTGGGATTGATTTTAATGAGAAGTGAATGGTCTATTTCGTTCTGTTCTATAACTGCTAACTTTGACCACCCTTGGGAAAACACGGTAATTCTTCTAAGGTCAAATTTGAATCTGCGACAATATAACATTGATCACAGAAATTGAGATAAAAGTTTTTCAAACGAAAGAAGTTTTATTAGGGTATAATTGAAATCATGTCTGATAAACAAAAGAGAAGAAAAACAAATGGAAACTCTTAGGGTGTCTACTGAAGCGCCACTAGATTCGATGTGTTCAAAAAGTTTGACACCTGTATAATGAGTAGGAAACCATTTATGGTCCTATGTTTATATAACAGTTTGCCTCTGAATTGAATGATGATTCTGTCATAACATTTCAGGTTACTTTGGAAACACTGTATAGTAAATATATTTATGAAAAAAATTTATATTATCTTCTGCTGTTATTTAATATGATATTAAGAATAATGTATCCAGAATAAGACATTCCATTTTGAATTTTGTACAATTCTGCATACTAAGTCGAATTTTATCCGTCCGTTTTATATTCGAATTAAAATACAAATGTTATTGAATTTTGTATATTTTTTACAAATAAATGAGATGAAGAAAAATCGTTTTTTTCAGACATTTATTAAACATTTTTACAAATATAGTTCTAATGCAATTTCAATAAATTAAACATTCATTTTTAACATGGCTATACTTCACAATCAACAAATAATGATGATGATAGTACATGAACGAATATTGTGGGAGTTTGATTTCAAAGTTTGATGAATATTTGTATAATTCATATAACAGAAATGATGGGATAATTCATTTCAATATTGAAACGATCAGTGCTGCAATTTGAAAATGAATAACAACTTGAATTTAAAATTTTTCAAATATCTGAGAAAGTTCTGCCGATTAACTGATTAATACAGTAAATATACATACCTTAAATATTAATGAATTAATTCATATTTTTTATATTAATTTCTATCAGTTTTAACTTGATAAGCGCCTAATCTATCAATACTATATAACAACTACTTAACAATTGAAAGTTTGGATGTTTAAAAAATGTCGAAAATTTTATTTAATTTCAAAATTGCTGGTTGTTCTGAGCACTTTTGTAACCACTACGAAGGTTCATGTAATCATATGTTTCCTTTATGCTAAGGATTTGTCAATGATGTGATTTTGACCGAAACGGTTCTGCGACATCAGTAAGTGTCTTTTCATGTATAACTCACGAAAGTGGCTGAATCGCCTTCGCTTTTCCATTTCCTTAACTTCTGGAGAGGAAAAATGAAAATGGGGGCACTCTGGTAATAGCAACATCATGAATAAAGTAAGCGCGAGTGTTTATATACACAAACTGCATTCATTTCTACTCTTGTAACATAACAGTCGTTTACTTTTATCTAGACCAGTATTTTTCAATGGGAGGGTCGTGATATACACATATTATGCGAGAAAAATACTCTTGTTGTTTTGGAAAAATAAATTTGAACAATTTCTGTTTGCTTTTCATTTGGGCCTTTGAAAAATTAAATACTAAGTTGCACTACTAAAAACAGTAAATTTAATCAACGATCTGTTCAAAGCTTCTGTAGTTAATTCTTTAGATATACTTAAGTCCTCTTCAACCAAAAGGTATACTAATTGACAAACTTGAACTCCATATACAATATTTCATTTGTTGATAATTCCAGTAGGTTGCTTCTTAACTTGCGTCGGTTATGGTTGCATTCAAAACCGGATTTATGATTCAGTTTTGCGCAGAGTTCTCCGTTAGTATTTTCACTAAGAAATAACAAATTTTCTTTCAAATTCTCAAGACAATTTTCTTACCCGGTATATTTGCTTTGATGTTTATCTCGTCATACTTCTAAAAATACAGAGTCAACAAAAGTTGTATACATTTCTAGATGACCACAAATTTATTTTTTTGTGAAGCCATACATCTTGTCTCAGTGGCAGTGACAATTTCAAGTCAGAGATAAAAGTTAATTTTAAAGAGATTTCAGTTCTTGAATGAATTTAGGTACCCGACGTAAATAAAGTTGGGTAGGAATTCTCTAAACTTTTATCAGTACTTTACCTTCTGAGACTCATCTAGCCTCGTCGTGGTAGAGTGAACCCATGTCCTTACAAATTCAAAAAACTGTGCCTGTATGGCTTTCCTTCGAAATAATTCACAAGTTTTCATTGTATTACTGTGACAACGTTTTGCCTCTAGAAGCTTGGAGCCGAAGAAAGCAATGTATAAAAGAAGCCTCTGGCATTTGTTCTTTTAGTCTGGTGAACAAATTTGCTTTTTGGACATATCGAGGGGTTTGCACTGTCATTACAACTAGCTTGAGCCGCAGAGAGTGGGATAGCATATAAGAGAATGTTGGATGGAAAGTATTTCTAAATGGTAGTTTTTCTGGAAAAAAATCTGAATGAATGAGAGGTTGTAAGAAATAGCTCTCATCAAACCGTCAGAGTATAGCGAAATTATTAGGGGTCATCATCAATCCAGACGTTTAGTGATTCTACACTCTGGCAGGAGTAATAATAAAATAGTATGAACATAAGTAACTTATAATTCCTTGAGGTTTTGCTCATCTTGGCAATATAACATGAATATCTATTCTCTGTAGCTATAGTCAATACTGAGTTTGTTAGTTCAAGAATTATATTGATTTTGATTTATCTTCTTTTCTTGTAGGGAAAATGCGCAAAGAAAGTATGTGCTTTGATTCTCCACAATCTGACAATTGTCATTGAATTCAGACGTGGTGAGATATTTTTTTATTTTTTGATGGGGAACACCACGTTCTCCAGCTGACATGATCACAGAGGAAGTCGTTGCTATGGTTCAACGTTAAAAAATAATTATAGTGAATTTGAGAATGATAAAGTGAAGGAGTCTTTGGAACTTTTTCGCCGTGCTAACTCTTTAGTAGTTCTCAATGCAAAAGTAATAACAGTCTTGAACTTTCTCAAAAACAGAATATAGTTAATTGTTCGTACGATTCAAATAGATGAGTCACGTTTGTTTTCATAGATAACTGTGATCTTTGTAAAAAATGGATTCTAGTTGGGATTTTTTGTCTGGTGGACTTCAAGGAGCTGCTGTTAATTCTGATCATGCAGGCTACCATTTAAATATGTACTCTTCAGTGGAGAACTGACGAGGAACCCTTTGGTAAGTGAGCTGTTCTGCAAAGAATAAAAAACCTGTATATTCCGTAATGATGGAACGTTTTACACGTAATAGTTATCTTAGTTTGATATTGTTTTTGCTATGTCTACTATGGTTTCCAGTGACATTTCCAATTATTGCTCTAATCATCTTTGGGTCCTCTACTCGGTTATTTCTTTCAATTGTTCTCTCAAAAGCAAATCTCCTCCCAAACACATATATGGTACAATATTTATATTGCTGTATGTATAACAAGAATGTACATGCACATACAATAAGATGGTGAAATATGAACTTGTATTTTATACTCTAGCAATTATCACATTCATTTTATTATTTACAGCGACAAAATTCTTGATTCTTGTATAATTATTTGCTTACCAGAATTGAAATGCTACCAAGCTGAAAAACTTTATTTGTTAATCAATAAACCTATTGGTCAAAAAAAACTTTGCCTAGAGGAAAATAAACATTGATTATGTGAAAAGGATGTACTAAGAGTCCAGACAAAAGGAAAGCTCTTGTAAAATGTGGTCGAAAATTTGCAGTTGAATCAATTTGAAGCCTCAATGTATGGTTGAAAACGATTTTCAGAAGCATAAAATTTCGGATGTTTCCGGTTGGAAAAAGGAGTTCAAGTTGATACTGATGATACCTTGGAAAAAATTCCAAGGAACACTTATAATGTAAATGAGACTAGACTCTTGTTTCGCACACTTTGAAAATCTTCGTGTTCAAGAATAACAAGAGCAGTGGTAGGAAGTTAGCCAAGAAAACACTAATTATATTGTTATGTTAGAACATGGAAGGACAGGAATAAAAAACAGTTGTTATCAGAAGTAAGGACCCATTTTTGAGAGAGCTTGTTTTGTTGATTTTACTTTAGAATGGGTCTCTCATGAAAGAGCTTGGATAACCATAGAAATAATGCTAATCTGGTTTAGACAATAAGATATCAAAAGAAAACAAGAAAGAGGAAAGTGATTTTTTTTGGACAATGCAACATCTTGTACGAACATTTCACTGGAGAATGTGAAATTTATGTTTCTTCTGGAGCAATGATTCAGTAAAATTCAGAATTTACTAATAGAATTCTGCTTACGGAAAGAGTTCTGCTAATTATGGATAGCGAAGATGAAATATGTCATCCCTTTGCCACTTTTGTTTTCAAGTATTCAGGAAGGCTTATCCGATTGAAAAAAGGCAGTGAACGATGATTTGTGAACCAAAAATGTTGATGTTTCGATTTAGAGCTGTTAGATAATAACAAATTGAAAGATAAAGACGTAGAACTAGTCAGATTTATCTCAACTTCGTCAAAGCATGCCACTTGGGAGATACTTAATTTTGCGACCAACCCTATTAATGTTGGCTGACTTCTTCTTGATAACGATTTCGGTTTCACTGAATAGATACGTTGCAAACGTGAAAAATACGGAATGCAGCGTTTGGTGACTGCAGCTGTGGGCTCAATGTTTTTCATACAAGTTATCCCGATGAAATCTGTAACATCATGTTGTCAATACCATATAAGAGAGTATCTGGAACGGACGCTATATTTATATCTGTAGTCAAACATTCAACTCTCATATATGTGCACTGCTGGCGGAAATGATAAATGGCTCTGGACGGGGAGAGTTCGCGAGAGTACTGAAGATGGGACATACAATTCCCATGTTCAAAAAGGGTGATCTAGCAAAAATGGAAAGGTATCAGTCTATTACCGTTGTCGGCACTTTTTCAAAGATTTTCGACAGTCGCCTGATGCAATTTTTCGACAATAGCTTCTACTTAAAGATTCAAAATATGATAGCTGGGTATCTCGATCAACAAGCACATTTGTTACTGAGATAGTCGAGCAAATATATGAAGGGAAGGACAATGGAAAATATATTGCAAGGCTCTGTTTTGCCTATACCAGGGCGTAATTTGCATCAAATGGAAGTGAGAGGTTCCAGGTCTTTCGTCGAGAAAGGACTATTTGTTACTAATACAGACGATGTATTATCTAGAGAACTTGAGCTCTGACTTGGCACTCCGCAGGGCAGCGTGTTGGGGCCGCTCTTATTTCTATTCTTGATGAATGACTTGCCTAAAACAACCCTGAAGGTGATGTTTTCCTGTATGTTGTCAGCGCCAAATCTGATGATCACCAAGTGGCTAAATGAAATAGTAATTTTTCAATTCTCATAAAAAAACCGAGCAACCCTACATCTCTTCAGAAACCAGGCTCTAAGAAGCTTAGTGAAGGGTACTAAACCATCTCATAGATGAGGAAGTACATCGGTATTGAAGCGGCTTTTACTTTTCATCAATCCAGTATTTTATCTATTTTGAGGTATAACATCATTGCATGGAGTAGAATGCTGGTTGAAAGGAAATCTTTGTAATATAGGAGCGAATAACGAAATTTCTACTTCAGTTATCTCCTATAGGGAGTTCCTTATATCAAAGAAATTACTTCCTTTGCCGTGTACATATTTATACTAATCAGTGCTGTATACCCACGAAACGAGAGATACTCATAAGTACCTAACCCGAAACTCTCAAAAATTTGATCTTGTCAGGGTCCACACCATTCACATGGAAATCCCATGCATTTCTGGATGTCGATTGTACAACGTTCTACCGCGACACTTCTGTGATTTGAATTTTGATGAATTTAAAAGATGAAAAAACTTTAACTAGTAAAGCTGTCTATGATATTTGTAAATTTGTGAAGTGATTGTATCGAACTATTAACTTTAAATAATTTACAGACGTGTTATGTAATTCTTTGATAACCAGTAGAGTTCATTTATATTACTCATTGATTATTTATTAACAAAGGAATGTTATGTATGTTTATGAATTATAATGTTTTACTCGTTTTTCCCACAAACCTTCGAGTACTGGACATTACCGAATAGCGAATAATTTTATATTGCTCTTGAGTGTTAGTCGGTATTATGTTTATACTTTAAATTCTCAAACTTTATATATTTCAATTGTCAAGTAGTCTTTGTGGATACTGTTACATTTTTCCTTAATACTAACATCTATATAGTCACAACCTAGTTGAGTATTTTTAGTGTTAAACTATTGAAGCTCAAAAAATCTACTTTTCAGTTCGAAAATGCTCCATTAACATATACTTAAGTCCTATTCTACAGATTTCGTTTTACATATAATCATATTTTATCCTAAAACGTATACTTGGAGACCAAAAATTTCGATCAAGGGCTCAGTACTAAATTTTTCATCCCAAGTATTCATATCTCAACAAGCAATCCTAAAACTTACTCCACCTTAATTTTAAGACTAATTGATTACACAACAATCTTTCTCAGATATTTGATTTTCATAGTTGTTTTCCTTTTCCACCATTTATTTGGAGTGTATAGTTTTATTAAATCATCAATACTCTTAATTGTTTTGAGCACCAAAATTACTTATTACAAATTGAGAATTTTCTGATATGTATCTACGTCTTTTTATTGTCGATTCAAAATATAAAAGCGAAAAGATAAAGCAACTAGTTTTGATATTTGGCACTATATATTATACTAAAATAAAATATCAGATGCAAGATGATAATATTTCAAATATTATTTATAATGAAACATAAATGAGGAATGAATATTGTCGTCCACTTTCTATGCTCTATATAATCTATCACATGTTTTATGGACTGACAGGTGTTATTACATTTTGAATATGATTTACTTTCGTCAATTTTGTCATGAATTTATCAGTGAATTACTTTGTGGCATGTAATTTTACTTTTCTAACCTAAAAAGTTTGTTTGGTTATTTCGTTTTTTGCTTGCTTTCATGGAAGGAATTAGAGTCGAATACATAAAAAATTTAACTCATGGCTTGAGGAATTAATATTTTGTTTGGCTCAACTTGAATCAAGAGGAAATTGCTTCGAATTCAATAATACATCATTCAAGATTCATTAAAGGACAATTTTTGTTGTGAAATATTATTACTGGTAATCGAATCAAATTAATTAAATGTTGAAATGAAAAATTGAAGAACTAAATATACTGACCACAAATTTAAATATATGCTAGCTAAAGAGAATTGCGAATCTCCTTTATTCACAAGGAACGAGAGAAAATTTTATTTTACCTTTTGAACTCGGGAGGCTTTTACTTGGTAAAATTCCTTTATCAATAATAAAAACGAGTAATGTTTTTAGGAGTTTTACTTAATAATTGTGATTCGTAACGCGTTTCACTACACCGTAGCTTCTTCAGACGAATGAATGTACAGAAAATAAGAATGAGAATATAAAAACAAATGTTCTTAAGTAATTAAAAGCTTATTGGGTTGCTCCTTCTTAAGTGGTTATTGATGATAGGTATATCCAATGAAATTAAGGAATAGATTGCTCCCTGAAGAGATTCAATAGAGGTGAAGTTAAATCGACTTGTTCATTGCTATGTTGAAATTATTGCCACTCAAGAATGATTTCAGTTTCTCACTTGTAATGCCAACGTAGGTTAAGGTGTTGAATTTTTGTTTCAATTTATCGACAGGGTAAACTTCGTTCAATGCGATTCTACTATGTTTTTTATTTAAAATATTATTTATTAGTTTGGGATTGTAACCATTATTTTTGGCTATTTGTTTAATCAAATTTAATTCTTTGTTGAAATTTTCTGGTGATAACGGGATGTTAATCAGTTTATGAATAAAACTGTTGAATGCGTACATTTTATGTTGATACGGATGTATGTGACGGCTTATGGAAAATTGCGAAAACATGTTTTCCATTTCCATTCGAAGTTGTTACGTCTAAGAAATTCATTGAATTATTGCTTTCTATTTCGGTTGTGAATCCAATTTTCGGATGTAATGAATTTATATGATTTTCGAAAATTTTTAACTGTCTATCTGTTCTTGTAAAGCAAATAATGATATCGTCTACATAGCGATACCAGTATAAACAGTATTTACTAAGTGGGTGATTATGAATTAATTTCTCTAAATTATTCATGAATATTTCTGCTAACAAAGGACTTTACGGGTTGCCCATAATCAAGCCGTCTTCACTAGTATAATATTTGGTATTGAAATGGAAATAATTTTGATCACAAAACAAATTTGTAATAATGAAAAATATCTGATTCAATGATCGTATTGACTTGGTTCTTTTTAATAATTCTTCAACTAAGTAGTACGTATCTTTCGGAAATATGTTAGGAAATAGATTCTTAACATCGTTGTTGGGAAATAGATTCTTAATATCGAAAGAAATGAGTTTGGAGTTAGGTGGTTTAATGATATCTTTGATATTGGCAATTAGTTCGTATGAATTTTTGACCGAATTTAGATTTAAAATTTCAATGTTCTATTAGCAAGTCGTTAAGGAATTTTGAAAGTTTGAAAGAAGGTGCCGTTACATAAGAAACAACAGGTCTAATAGGGTTATTAGATTTATGAAGTTTTATCAACGAATATAATTCGGGGATTGTGGATTGGAGTTAATGAATTCATATTTTCGTGGTCTATAATTAATGATTTTGCTGTCGAAATTACGTTTATACGAAAATATAAATTCATCAACTCCAATCTACAATCCTCCGAATTATTTTCGTTAATAAAACATCATAAACCTAATTACCCTATTAGACGAGTTTCTAATAAAACATTGAAATTTTAAATCTAAATTTTCGGTCAAAATTCATACGAACTAATTGCCAATATCAAAGATACCTTTATACCACCTAATTCCAAACTCATTTCTTTCGATGTTGAGAATCTATTTCCAACATTCCTCTGAAAGATACTACTACTTAGTTGAAGAATTATTAAAAAGAACCAAGTCAATACGATCATTAAATCAGATATTGTTTCATTATTACAACTTTGTTTAGATCAAAATTATTTCCATTTCAATAACAAATATTATACTAATGAAGACGGCTTGATTATGGGCAACCCGTTAAGTCCTTTATTAGCAGAAATATTCATGAATAATTTAGAGGAATTAATTCATAATCATCCACTTAGTAAATATTGTTTATACTGGTATCGCTATGTAGACGATATCATTATTTGCTTCACAGGAACAGATAGACAGTTAAAATTTTTCGAAAATCATATAAATTTATTACATCCAAAGATTTTACTAACAACCGAAATTGAAAGCAATAATTCAATAAATTTCTAGACGTAACTATTTCGAATGAAAATAGAAAAATGTTTTCGCAATTTTACATAAGCCACATACAGATATTATAATATATAACTCGTCGTGTCATCCGTATCAACATAAAATGTCAGCATTCAACAGTTTTATTCATAAATTGATTAAGAATTTAATTTGATTGAACAAATAGCCAAAATGATTACAATCCCAAACGAATAAATAATATTTTAAATAAAAACACAGTAGAAACGCATTGAACGAAGTTTACCCTGTCGATAAATTGAAACAAAATTCAATACCTCAACCTACGTTGGCATTACTAGTGAGAAACTGAAATCATTCTTGAGTAGCAATAATTTCAACATAGCTTTCAAACTAATAATAGTTTAGGCAAATATATAAAAATAATAAAACCAAATCAGATAAAAACAATAAATCAGGTGATAATAGATTGAATTGCAATGACTGTGATAATTTCTACATGACAAATTTTAATATTAGAATATCGGAACATAAACGCAGTTTTCAAATAAAAATCAGATTCAAATTACGCGAATCATCTCCTAGAAAATAGTCACTCTTTCGACTACAGTTTGAAATTTTGCATAAAGATAATAAATATTGGAACGTAGATCTTTCGGAAACTTTATAAATCAACAAACACAAACACTCAGGTAGACTCATCAATGAACAAGTCGATTTAAGCCCTTCACCTCTATTGAATCTCTTCACGGAGATCTATTCCTTAATTTTATTGGATATACCTATCGTCAATAACCACTTAAGAAGGAATAACCCAATAAGCTTTTAATTACTTGAGAACATTTTTATTTATATTCTCATTCTTATTTTCTGTACATTCATTCGTCTGAAGAAGCTACGGTGTAGTGAAACGCGTTACGAATCACAATTATTGAGTAAAATTCCTAAAAACACATTATTTGTTTTTATTATTTATTTTATCTCACAAAATAGTTCGATCATACGCCGTCACAGCACTGCAACCTTAATTTAGAAGCCTAACATTGACTTATTATATGATTACTTATCTCTACATGGAAAACACATGTACAGGTGTTTCAAATTCGATGGTTTTGTGAAGCAGCCATGTGAGACCTTGCAGATGGAAAAAATTACCCCATTTTCTCAGTCTCGATTTTCATGTTGTCGTTTTTTATATTCGAGTTATTCCGGAATTCTTGATTTTCCGGGTTTAGTAAATGACTATATCTCGTAACTAATCAAGTTATTTAAAAAATGTTTTCAGAATCTTGTGGTTTTTTCTCAATAGAATCCGGGGATGCATTCGAGAAAATTTTTTACACAACAGTTTCGAGTTTCAAGGTAAATTTGTGTTTTCTTCAAGATAATCCATACGCCAAAATTGCTCTAGTTGAGTAGAATATTTTTGTTTCTTTTCGGAAATGAATAATATGGTAATAATATTATTATGGCGTAGTTTTAAAAAAATGAGAAGACATTTCCAACCGAATCTCGTTATACGATGGGCACCTTGCTATTTGCAAAGTAAATTCTCTGAGGCAATATCAGTAGAATTAATATCTAGGAAGATTACAGAGAAGAACTTTCTATGCTGAACAAGGTGTATTTGTGTTAGTTAAAAGCACAGAGGACGCCTTAACATTGTCAAAATAGTAGACCTCACCAATTTTGGAATTTTCGTATTGTTAAAAAGATTTTGTGGTTGGTATTTTAGAAGGTCCTTGAAAATAAAATATAGAAATAACGGGAAATATGTTATGATTCCTTGTTTCATTGAAAGCGGAAATATTAGTGGAGCTGCTGGTTATCTTCATCAAGAACAATTCCTAGAGCGGCACCAGTCTGCCAATGGTATTTTCAAAACGTTGGAGAATAATTTGTGCAACAACGGATTTGAGGGTAAAAGAATATGCTAAAGAAAAAACTGAAACGAGCGTAATTGTAGCACTAATTGAAATCCTTGAAACATTGATAAGAGAAATTGCCGATGAAACTGGTCTTTCGAAAAGCTGCAATCAGAGTAAATTGAAAAATTATGTTCTAACCATATAGAATGAGATTGAATCACCATTTTTTCTGGATATTCCGAGCGACGAATTAATTTTTAGATGCTTAGAATAAGCACTGATGAATTCTTTAATAGAAATAATCGACATCATTGGTCAGATGAAAATCACCATTTTTCCAAGACAAAAATCACCGAGGTCGGTTTGGCTTCAATGAGTGGTTTGCAATTATTGGGCAACATATGATAGGTCCATATATTTTTGAAGAATCCGTAAAGGCTGTAAATTCAGAAGATGATGTGAATAGATTCAAGCTAGCTCTATTTTTCGTTTTTGATTTATTTGGAAATATAAAAAGATAAAAATTATTAGAAGCGCAACTAAGTTGTCGCTGTTTGTCAATAGATGGTTCCAGCAGTAAGTGCTGGTCGATTCTTACATATCAAGAACGTCTTGAACAAAGCTTAGACATATGGTGAACAAACGACTGTGACACATTAGTGATTTTGTTTTTGCGTCATATTCTTTTAGTTGTGAGAAAATGTCTGATTTTGTGCCAAATAATCGTCATTTGCTGGATGTGCTCTAAGTGAAACAACGTGCCGGGATTGGTTCTGTCGCTTCAAAAACGGTGGTTTTGATGTGGACGATCGTCCCCGTGAAGGAAGGCCAAAAACTTCGAAGACCCTGAATTGCAGGCATTGCTCGATGAGGATCCTTGCCAAACTCGAGAAGAGTTTGCTTCAGCATTAGGAATTACCCGCCAGGCCATTTCCAAGCGATTGCATGCGTTGGGAATGATTCAAAAGCAAGTAACTGAGGTTCCTTATGATTTGAAGCGAAGAGACGTTGGGCGTCATTTTTCACCTGTAAACAACTGCTACAGCGGCAAAAATCAAAGGGTTTTATTCACCGCATCGTATCGGGTGATGAAAAATGGATTCATTACAGCAATCCAAAGAAACAAAAATCTGGGGACGGACCGGTCATGCTTCTACGTGCGAAAGTTATGCTGTGTATTTGGTGGGACCAAGTCGGTGTTATTTATAATGAGCTGTTGAAACCGAACGAAACCATCACTGAGGAATGATATCGTTCTCAATTGATGCGAATTGAGTAAAGCATTGCGCGAAAACGGCCACAATACGAGCAGAGACACGAAAAAGTATTTCTACAGCATGACAACGCTCGGTCTCACGTTGCCGAACCCGTTAAAACCTACTTGGAAACGCTCAAACAGGAAGTCCTACCCCACCCGCCATATTACCCAGATATTGCACCATCCGATTATTACTTGTTCCGTTCGATGGCACATGGTCAGGCTGATCAGCAGTTCCGCTCATATGAAAAGCTCGAAAAATGGCTTGATTCATGGATAGCCTCAAAAGACGAACACTTTTACAGTCACAGTATTCGAGCTCTGCCTGAAAGATGGGAAAAAGTTGTAGCTAGAGATGGGCAATATTTGAATGATTCATTTGTAATCATTTTTCACAATAAAGTTGTATTTTCATAAAAAAACATCGAGAACTTTGTTGCGGACCTAATACTATTTTTTCCAAAAGAGAAATCGCTCAGGCTTCAATGCGTGAATGGTAATTCTCGGACAACAAATGAAAGAATCATATATTTTTGAAGAATCCGTAAAGGCTTATACGTATTTGATTATTTTGATCGCATTTGTTGAGCCATATTGAAAGAAAAATGGTTTCAACAGGATGGCGCACATAATGCAGGTACTTCAATCCAAAAATGGAACGACATTCAAGGGATTACTGGATAGGCATAAGGAGTCCCATTTTTGGCCTACGAGATTCCCTGATCTCAGCCAATTATACTTATTCATATGGGGTTTTGTCGAGAACAAAATTCACCTCACGCGATCACAAAGTAGCGAGGACTTCGTTAACTGATTGACCAAATACGTGGAATTCAACTAGTGGATGCTGTGAATTCGGCCAGAAGAAGATTCAGATCGTGTATAAAAGAATTTGGCATGTGAGATGGACAATTTGAGCTTCTTCTTATTATCATCTTAATTTGTCATTCTATAATTCAACACAGAAAAGCACTGTATGTTTGAAGAGGTGAGTTGTTTTACGATAATATTTCTATTGCTCAACAGTTGGAATGAAAAGTTGCACTTTAGTTATATATCGGAAGTTTCCGGATCAAAAATTTATGTCGAAATTACATTCGTAGCTTGCAACGTACTGAAGCATCTTCGAAAACGAAGTTTCAGGAATGCGTCAGATTTTAGTCTTCCCAATTAATATTGAAAACTGATTTGCACAATTCCGCGGTTTTGATATCGAGAAATCTTGCTGACAAAACGAAAACGTTCTCTGTGGTTTTCATCTTCACCTATTCAGCATTGACAGTTCTTACGAATTATTCTGTGATCTGTCAATGTTCAACTAATATTGCCATAGAGCATTTTTTTGTGAATGGCAAGATTTTCATCTCATAACGAAATTCAGTTGGAAATAATTTTTCATTTTTTGAAGAATACGCCATAATTTCATCATCATATTATATATTTTCGAGTATGGTTTGTATTGAGAAAAACGCAAATTTACCTTATAGCTCGAAAAATGTTTGGTAAAAAAAAATTTCGAATGCATCCATGAATTCTAGTTTAAAAAGAGCCTAGAGAATGGGAAAATATTTTGACGTAACTTTATGAGTACCCGAGTTATGCTCAAATTTCGGAATAACTCAAAAACAAAGTATAATTACTGAAATTCGTTTCCACCAATAAGGTTTTCTCTAAAGTATAGACCAAAAAAGTAATTTCTATCGGCAACGTGTCAGCTATTCCATGAAACCATCGAATTCGGGATACCCTGTACATTTCAGGTTTTTCTCGAATCTATGAGTCTACAGTTCGTCTATATTTTCTTCGTCATTCACCATTCACTATATAAGTATGAAAATATATTCAACATGAAAAAATCTAACCTCATTTTATAAGCTGTGAATTGGTGTCCCTGTAATTCGCAGAAGAATTGACAGTTTTCATAATTTATCACCGAAATTTCCTTAATAAATTCATGAAGAAATTGAACAGAATAAAACCCTTACAAAGTATGAAAAACAGACCAAAATATTAAACAATCAGTTGTTGAGAGTTCAATCGATATAATTTTCAGCTATTAATAAAAGCATCTATTCTCAAAACCAAAAATAATACATGAAGTTGAGATTATGTGACAGTCAACACATATATAACATTTATTTACAACAAATATAAATACTGGCAACTATTTAATTCCAATCTATTATAACTACTCACATATCACACATTTATTTTTCAAGCAATTTTAAAATCAGTCGATTGGAAAGCAGTTTTTTATATTAACGTAAATCTTATAAACTGTTCGAAATTATATGGAGTAATTGACTAATATTTATAGATCTTCAGCTTTTGCTAATAGACAACCGCCTGATTTCGCTGAGGGATTGTGGATAACTATTGGGGCGTTTATACTATTGAAGTATCCACCAGATTTTGGTTTAATATGACGATTGTTGACTTCCATATGAACAATTTTCATAAATTCTATTTGAGCTGCTAGTTTCTGGATTTCTTCCTGAAAAGAAAGCAGTAATTTAAGATTTTGAGAAACTGATAGAACTTTATAAATTATGCAAAAAAAAAACAAACTACGAATCAGGAAGAGAAAGAGCGAGCTCTAGGATCAATACCTCTACTAAGATTATCTCTACAAAGCATCTGGAAAATCCAAGAAACTGCGCAACTTGATTAGTAACTTTCTCTTCAGTCTTCGGGAGGTAGTTGATGGTGTAACTAGTGAATCTTTTCAAGTTAATGTAGGAGTACCTCAGGGCTCCATACTCTCGCCAACTCTTTTTCACTCCATCAAAAATAGAATATTTGAGTTTGCGGAAGACTGTACTCTGGTGTCCTCGTTTTCCAATCAGCGTCCTTCAACTACTGCCACGTTTTTTGTTCCGGAATGAACGGCGCAGATCATTCAATGCCTTACAATAAGCTGCATTATTGTTTTATTACGGGGCAGAAATTCCACAAGCAATACCCCTTTTCTGTCCCAAAAAACTGTGCACATGACTTTCCGAGCAGAAATTGTTTGCTTAAACTTTACTTTTCTGGGTTGAACTGAATGCCGCCATTTCATAGACTGTTGCTTCGATTACACAAGTCTGCAAAAAAAAAGTTGGGAGCTGTTTTGTTTTTTTTTGTGTAATTCTTATGTTTTTGGGTGTGATGAATTCAAAAATGACTTTCATTTTGTCCTAGCACGTCACGTTTTCAATGTAGGTGTCTATGCTAAACAAGTCATTATCTTAAAATAAAACATAATTTTTTCTTAAACAAAGTAATTTATAATTGCGTATCAAAACTTATTTTCTTATCTAAAATACATTAATTAGTGAGCACTAAACACATTTCTTTTTCCCAGTTAGACTCCTTTTGGTACATTTTCGCTTGTGGGAAGCATCTGGAAGGTCTCTTTAGAGCGTCCAACAGTAGTCGGCCATCATTGAGACGCTCCATCTAACCTGGTATCTTTTTTCCATCTCCTTAATATCTTGGTGAAATCGTTCACGTTGCGCTTCACTCACGTCTCCTTAATTTTCTGGAAAATAGTTGAGGTGGGAATGAAGAAAATGTAATTTTAAACTCATTAGGCAACCTAAAGCTTGAAATGCTTTTAACATTCTTTTGACGATTTGTTTGTAGTTAGGATATTTGTTATTGCCTAAAAATTTTGTTATAACGTCCTTAAAGGCAAGCCACCCTTCTCTTTTAGGATCCGTCATGGTTAAGACGAATAGTGGATCAGCCATAAGCCGTCTAATATCTGGTCCAACGAAAACACCTCCCTTCAACTTTGCCTCCGAGAGGTCAGGAAACTTTGATATTAAGTATTTGAAGCAATTTCCATCTCTTGGAAGTGACTTTACACATTGCTTCATCAATCCCAGCTTTATGTGAAGCGGTGGTAAAAGAACTTTATGAGGAGGCACCAAAGTTCTATGCAGGACATTCTTTTCGCCAACTTTAAGCTCCGTCGCAGGCCAACACTTTTGGTCCAGTGATTTGTTCGGTCTCTACTATCCCATAGACACAAAAAGCAAGGGAATTTGGCCCAGATGGCTGGTGGTGGTCTTTATATTTTAATTTACAAAGAATCAAATCCAAGTTCTCCTAGGTTTCTTTGAGGTGTAGGGGATGGCCGACAGGAATGGAAGCTTACAAACCGCCGTTGTGAAGCAGAACTGCTTGAAGGCTTCTTTTTGAAGAATCTATAAAAATACGCCATTCTTCTGGGTCGTATGAGATCTTAAATGCATTCATCAAACCTTCAATATTGGTGCAATAAACCAACTTGTCCTCTTGGGCAAAGTAGGAAGTAAACTGCTTTTCACGATATCTAAACCAGGAGGAAGACACTCCCGGCAAAAGTAAGTTCCTGCTTTTTAGCCTTAATCAGCAGCGTCTTTGGGAAGATTCAAGTCTCCTACCAAATCATTAAGCTCACCTTGGGAAAACAATTTTGGACTTCTGTCATCTTCAAATTCAAAAGTTGACTGGTCATCGGGTGTAGGTACAGCACCATCTTCGTCAGAACTTGGCACCTCCTCCAAGGTAGCAGGGACCTTGGGCACTGGTATTTCGGTCCCAAGAGGAATGGGACGAATAGCTGATTGCAGATTGGGGTATGAAATTGACTGCTTCCGTTTTGAATCATACCCTTACACATTACACGAACAAAAGTACCAATCATCACTATGGTTCTTTTGCTCGCGCCATACCATAGGAATCATAAATCGGAAAGCTTTTTTCTTGCCCTTAAACCAATTTCGAAGGTCTTCAACACATCGTTTGCAGACTTTATAAGGTGCCCATACTTTATCCTGATCTCCAAGTTTGAAGCCAAAATACGCGAAGTATACTTTTTTTACAAAGTCCGTAATATTAACTAATTGCTTTAATGTCATATATTCTCCACAAATGTAACAGAAACTATCCGAAGAGTTCACACATTTCCGCACAGACGACATTGCACTGTATTGAACCAAGATCTATAAAACAATGATGAGTTAACACGTAATTGTCCCACGCCACTTCTACACTATCGGAGCGCGCACGTTCAGGTTACAACATGTTTATACTTGTTAATGTAGGTCAAACAGGGTGTTCCTTATTTAGAAATTAATGATATTTATGTCCTGTAAACATTTTAAAACAGTAATCAAAATAAAATTATACCTATCATTTATACTACAAGTTAATCACTTTTTAGCCCAAAAAATCCGGTTTTTGTAATAAAAGTTTGCGTTTTGTAAAATAACCTTACGTTCTGGAATTTTTTGAATATGTTTTTTGTTTTCAGAACACCTAAATACATAGAAATCTGTTGAAAATATCCAGACAGCATTTTTGTTGCAGACCTGTGTTATCGTATGACATAGGCCACCCATGTTTCATCGCCCGTAACAATTTTGCTTGAGCAATCATTACTTTCGTTGTGGTACCACTCGAGGAAAGTCAATGCACTGCCTGAAGGTTTGGTTTCGTGCTCATCTGTCAACATTATTGGTACCCAACGTGCACGGTCACAATGCTATACAAATAACTACGAGAAACATCAGGAAAGTTTTTTTTCTTTCTCCCACCTCATTAGCCACTTCCGGCACCAAACGTTTATTAACGACCGAAGGGTGCCCACTCTATTGTTCATCATGCACATTTGTGCGGCCTTTTTTGAATGCTCTCACTCACTTTCTGACCATTCTATCACTCATAATGTTTTTCCATGAGCTACAAAGATCTCACGATGAATATCGATCGGTTTTAGGCCTTTAGCACTAAGAGTCGGCGGGATTCACGATAATCGGAGGCATCTTAAACACTCAGTAAACAGGGAAGAATAAGACTACAATGACGTAAGTGCGTAGGCAAAACATGTAGGTATCCAGTGTGCATGCGCAGAACGCCGACCGCAGCGCTGTTGCTAAATTAATTTATTTCATATTATTTCTCATGAGAGGTACATGTTCGAACTTTGAAAAACATGTGTCAATATTAAGTTCCCTACGAAAAACCCAATTCGAGATATTGAAATTTTGCTTTAATTTCTTGGCGCAGAGTATTTGTAAAGAGTTACTCGGATATAAATGGATGACGCATAAAATTGAAGGGAGCCCCTAGTGAAAATGGCATCAATGAAAGATATGGGTTGAGAACTGAATAAACTACATTGAACTTCAGGATATCCGTGCGAAACGGACCATATCGCAGTGTGCTATATTTTAATCAACAGAAAAAGTATTACGCTGAAACACATCGTGTCTTTGTTTTGAGGAAAAACCTATTTTCATCTGCTGAAAATCCGTCACGAAATTTCTATGAAAACAGCTTTCTATAATCTCATCTTCTCGTGAAAGTGGAAATAAAAACGTTTGTCCCAATTCACCGGACGAATTTGAAATTTTCATGATATAATGGTTGCAGGTTTCGAAAGCTGATGCGAATAAGGATATACAGTTTGCGGTTTTAGTCTATCAAGAACAGCTTAATTATTTAGAAACGGCTTTGCTGTCATTCAAAATGATTCATCGATCATAAAAAAGTATAGGAGGGTTGTCGATTCAGGTACTAATCACTCTTATGTTATCTAAGTGAGGAGATCGAAGAGGCGGAAAATCTGAGTGTCACTAATCTAAGATCGTTTCACACGACGCTAGTTAATCTACTGGAAACTCATAATGATGCCATTGCTTGTTCTATTGCTTGAAGGTATGCTAAAGATACTGACAGAACGTGTCGATGGGTTTTAGGTTAATGGACATAACCATCAAGAAATTTCATTGACAATTCTAGCAATTAGTAAAGCTATAGAGGTGAAAATGTGCTTTGTTGCATAGAAAAATTTGCATCCTTTAGTTGATGTTCAATTTTCCATTCAATCGACTCTCTTTGCCGTGTACGGCTTTTAGGCATCAGTTATTGAGTCCATTAAATTTCAAAAGCATGAGAACCCATATCCTTTTTAAGTATAAGCTATAGAGATCCTTGAATATGTCATTCTTCTACATGAAGTCCACTTAATTTTTTTTGTTTATTCTTAACACTTGAGAAGAAGTGATGCCTGTAATATCACAGATGTGGTCGCCCAAGATAATTTAATGTGAGTGTTCACTCTTTTCTTGAAGAGGGCTAAATTGTAAGTCATCGGAAAGATATTCGATGGTAGTCTTTCAGTTCATCGGAGCATTAACCATGGAAGTTCCTGTAGGAAAGGGAAAGATCAGCAACCTGCCGCCTTTGAGCAAAGGGCTGGAGATCACGCATAATTTCCGAGTGGTCGATGAGGCACACTGCTCTCTTCAGGAAAATATCCTCTAAAAACAGAGTATTTGGACTACTGTACTATGGTGTCCTCATTTTCTAGTTAGCATCCTAGTCACACTGAGAAGCCACACCGACAAGGATACCAAAGGAACACATCACTGAATTCAGACCAATTTTAACGCGAACAAGATGCAATCAACAACGTTATCCATATAAGTCACACTTGGAGAATCTTCTTCAACAATGCAAAGACATCTAATTTCCTCGAAACAGAACATGCATCTGTTCGGCATCACACCGGAGTTTGCTGGCATATCCTTGTATTATCCATTGCCGAATCTACTTCCGCTATACTCAGTTTTCTTCTCAGGGCTAAGTATTACTACACGCCATCACAGCTTATGGTTTGTGTAGGGCTCCGCACTTGAACATTCATTACATCTATTGGATTGTGTCCAGATGAAAGCAGTTCACCTCATTGGCCACCCAAAGATCAAGTGATCTTCAGCCTCTTGCTCAAAAGCAACAGGTTGCTGATCTTTCTGTATTCTACAGATACTTTCATGGTAAATTCTCCGAATAACTGATAGAATTAGTTACGGAAAGAATCCAGTTCCAAAGAAAAACCATGCTCGCCAAAAACTCTCTGACTCAAAGTGCTTAATATGTCATTAAGAGCCCGGTTCTAGGCGGTCGAGAGTTGAGATCTATCAGGTTTGATACATAGAATATGTAAATTTATTGCGAAAAAGTTGAGATATATTGAGGAATTATTATTTCATTAATACACTGGCACAAAGGAATGCTTGAACTCAATCGAAATGAGAATGCTACTCATAGAAATTGAAATCAAAGTCTTCAAAAACCTTCGAATTCCGGTATTTCCACCCCTGGAGAGAATTACTGCATGAAATTCACGATTCATACTCAAAATCAATGATCTTACAGCAATCTGATCCATTTCGATCAGTCTGTTCCGAACCTCATTCACTGCAACCGTTTGATTTTGCTGCCTTCTCAACTTTCTGTTCGGAATGTTCCAGACCTGTTCGATGAGATTAAGGTCTGGACTTCATGCAGACCACTCCATTGAAGTGATTTCTTGATCTTGAAGCTACTTCCTAGCGATATGAGCTTGGTGAGGTCTGCTTCGCGCCCCACAACAAAAAATTTGTTTTGCAAACTTATTCGAATCTTGATCGAATAAAACTTCAAACTTCTTTTTAAATTTGTGTGCAAAGACTGTTTGCTCATATGCATCGCTTGAGATGTTATGAGGTGGATAACACAGCATCAATGTTATCAAGAGCAGGTTACAGCTTTTAGACAACCTATCAGTTTCACATTAAGAGCAGATGAAGTTACTCTAAGCCTGACTTGGTGCGTTCTTCATATGCTTAATACTAAAATGAGCAAAATAAATCATTGCTCTTTCAATATATGAATGAGCTGACTAATGCATCATTTTTCCTTCACAATCGTATGGATTCACGAAAGAGTGATGTTAACCCTACCCAGATATGTTACACTGTTATTAAGTTATCGGAGTTACTAGACAAAACAAAATTCTTTCCAAGATACCTTGTTTACGAGAAATCTATAAAAGGATGCAACTTACTTCAGAAGACCTTGATTCGGTGAGAATTTTTCCACATCCGTCGAGGTGACCTAGTGAAAAACAAAAATGCAGTTAACTCACCTTGAGCTCTTCGTTTTCTTGATATAAATCAGGAGCTTCCTCAGGAACTAGACCAATACCATTTAATGAAAAAGATGCCGAAACACCCCGACTTCTAGCCTTGTTATCCCATTGGTCGCCATGCCCCCGCAGCACTCTAATAACCTAAAATACTGTTCTATGAATCTCATAAAGAACCATCAAATTCAGTTTACCTTAGGACCAAACACTAAAGCTATAGTTGTTGATGTAGACAATTGAGTTCTAATAAAACCCAGCAAGTACTTTATGTTGGGTCCAGCACGCGGAAAAATGAATAAACTGGAAGAACACATTATATTTGAAGAAGGCGAGACTTAAAAATTCATGAACTTACTGGAAAGCAATCATCAATATATTTACAATTGCGATGTTATAGATAGCGTAACTGATTAATCTGGCTTCATTGTAGAGTGATTCTGCATTTCTTACGTTATAACATACTCTGATACCCCAAGCTAGGAAGAGTACTTCACCTGAAAAGGCAACAAGTTCAACACAATGTAATAAGATTCAATTGCAATATAATTTAATAATAATAAAAAACAATTACTGTGTTTTAAGGAATTTTACTTAATAATTGCGATTCGTAACGCGTCAGTACACCGTAGCTTCTTCAGACGAATGAATGTACAGAAAATATAAATATAAATGTTCTTGAGCTTCTTCTTAATTATTTATGACAGCAATAAAATTAAGGAATAGATTGCTCCCCGAAAAGTCAATAGAGGGAAGGGCTTTCGACTTGTTCATTATGAGTCAACCTGAGTGTTTGTATTTATTGACTAAGTTTCCCAAAGATCTATCTTCCAATATTTATTATCTGTATGCAAAATTTCAAACTGTGGGTCGAAAGAGTGATTATTTTCTAAGAGATGGTTCGCGTAATTTGAATCTGATTTTTCATTTGAAAAACTGCGCTTCTGTTCCGATATTCTAATATTAAAATCGATATCATTATTTGCTTCACAGGAACAGATAGACAGTTAAAACTTTTCGAAAATCATATAAATGCATTACATCCAAAAATTGGATCCACAACCGAAAAGAAAGCAATAATTCAATAAATTTCTTAGACGTTACAATTTCGAATGAAAATGGAAAATATAATTTCGCAATTTTAAGCCGTCACATACAGATATTATAATACATAACTCATCGTGTCATCCATATCAACATAAAATGTCAGCATTCAATAGTTTTATTCATAGATTGATTAACATCCCGTTATCACCAGAAAATTTCAACAAAGAATTAAATTTGATTAAACAAATAGCCAAAAATAATGGTTACAATCCCAAACTAATAAATAATATTTTAAATAAAAAACAAAGTAGAATCGCGTTGAATGAAGTTTACCCTGTCGATAAATTGAAACAAAATTCAACACCTTAACCTACGTTGGCATTACAAGTGAGAAACTGAAATCATTCTTGAGTAGCAATAATTTCAACATAGCTTTCCAAACTAATAATAATTTAGGCAAATATATAAAAATAATAAAACCAAACCAGGTAAAAACAATAAATCAGGTGTTTATAGATTGAATTGCAATGACTGTGATAATTTCTACATTGGTAGAACTCATAGAAATTTTAATATTATAATATCAGAACACAAACGCAGTTTTTCAAATAAAAAATCAGATTCAAATTACGCGAATCATCTCTTAGAAAATAATCACTCTTTCGACCCACAGTTTGAAATTTTGCATACAGATGATAAATATTGGAAGGTAGATCTTTGGGAAACTTTAGAAATCAATAAATACAAACACTCAGGTAGACTCATCAATGAACAAGTCGATTTAAGCCCTTCACCTCTATTGAATCTCTTCGGGGAGCAATCTATTCCTTAATTTTATTGGAAATACCTGTCATAAATAACCACTCAAGAAGAATCAACCCAATAAGCTTTTAATTACTCAAGAACATTTATATTTATATTTTCTGTACATTCATTCGTCTGAAGAAGCTACGGTGTAGTGAAACGCGTTACGAATCGCAATTATTAAGTAAAATTCCTCAAAACACAGTACTTGTTTTTTATTATTGATAATGGAATTTTACCAAGTAAAAGCCTCCCAAATTCAAATATAATTTAATCATACATCTAATACTTCTTAATGGTCTAGTCTAGAGAAAAGCGAAATTTCAATATTTTAGACGTATATGTTTCCTCTGTCTTGACTAAGGTACCTGCAGCTAATATGGCCACCCTAACAATCAACTGCATATTATGAAGGTTTTAAAACTACTTTGAATCATTTGTAGGTTTTTTTCGATTTGACCCCAAGAAAAAAACAACATTTGGCCATATTACCAACATGGTGTTGTCAATATGACCACATATGACTAAAAAATGAACTACATTTTTTTCTCAATCTTTATACATAAGGAACGAAAAAAACGAGGAACTGCAGTGATTTATTGAAATCAAAAGTACATCAACAATATAATGAATAGAAAAATCGAACACAGAACGTTACGGATAATAACTGGATTCAATCGTCACCGCAATCTGGGCATAAGACGATAATTCTTCATGTACATATACCTTGCAAGCGGAACATAATCTCATGTCTGCAATTCTATCTTCTCGGCAAACTTTACAAAACCAAATTTCTTTCGAAGATTTTCTTCTACTGTCTTGCTTGATAGATTGTTTTTTCCAGAGTTGATTTTTTCTTCTTTCTGCTTTTTTCCGGATTTCTCATTCGTTGTTTCAGTTTCATTCTGAAATAATTCTTTTTCAGTACTTGCACTCTACAATTAAGAGCCGGTTTACGAGGCTCCTTGGTTGGCTGTTTCATCAGGGTGTTGAGTAATTCTTGATAGGAAACTTTTAGATTGTCTTTTCGACTTGTTCTTCACAACATTTGAATTTGGGAGGCTTTTACTTGGTAAAATTCCATTATCAATAATAAAAACAAGTACTGTGTTTTAAGGAACTTTACTTAATAATTGCGATTCGTAACGCGTTTCACTTCTTCAGACGAATGAATGTACAGAAAATATAAATATAAATGTTCTTGAGTAATTAAAAGCTTATTGGGTTGCTTCTTCTTAAGGTGTTATTTATGACAGGTATATCCAATAAAATTAAGGAATAGATTGCTCCCCGAAGAGATTCAATAGAGGTGAAGGGCTTAAATCGACTTGTTCATTGATGAGTCTACCTGACTGTTTGTATTTATTGATTTCTAAACTTTCCCAAAGATCTACCTTCCAATATTCATTATCTGTATGCAGAATTTCAAAGTGTGGGTCGAAAGAGTGATTATTTTCTAAGAGATGATTCGCGTAATTTGAATCTGATTTTTTATTTGAAAAACTGCGTTTGTGTTCCGATATTCTAATATTAAAATTTCTATGTGTTCTACCATTGCAATTCAATCATAAACACCTGATTTATTGTTTTTACCTGGTTTGGTTTTAAAATTTTTTATATATTTGCCTAAATTATTATTAGTTTGGAAAGCTATGTTGAAATTATTGCTACTCAAGAATGATTTCAGTTTCTCACTTGTAATGCCAACGTAGGTTAAGGTGTTGAATTTTGTTTCAATTTATCGACAGGGTAAACTTCATTCAAATATAATTTATTAGTTTGGGATTGTAACCATTATTTTGGCTATTTGTTTAATCAAATTTAATTCTTTGTTGAAATTTTCTGGTGATAACGGGATGTTAATCAATCTATGAATAAAACTATTGAATGCTGACATTTTATGTTGATATGGATGACACGATGAGTTATGTATTATAATATCTGTATGTGACGGTTTATGGTAAATTGCGAAAACATGTTTTCCATTTTCATTCGAAATTGTTACGTCTAAGAAATTTATCGAATTATTGCTTTCTATTTCGGTTGTGAATCAAAATTTTGGATGTAATGAATTTATATGATTTTCGAAGATTTTCAACTGTCTATCTGTTCCTGTGAAGCAAATAATGATATCGTCATAAATAACCACTTAAGAAAAATCAACCCAATAAGCTTTTAATTACTCAAGAACATTTATATTTATACTTTCTGTACATTCATTCGTCTGAAGAAGCTACGGTGTAGTGAAACGCGTTACGAATCGCAATTATTAAGCAAAGTTCCTTAAAACACAGTACTTGTTTTGTATTATTATTCTTCACAAGCCTCAGAATTGCTTTCTTCAATGTCATTATTCTCATCATCGTGCAAAGTTATGTCGGATTCTGAATCAGTGCTTTCCACCAAAAACGTTTCTTCGAATGTTTCGTTTGGCCACTAGATCCAGGATATTCAAGAGCAGGCTCCAGTGACTTTCGACACTTTTTTGAATTTTTCGGTAGACTGCTAGGTTCAGGATTATCACTGTTATGTAAAGATGCTCGACGCTTATTCGAATGCTTTGTTTGACTACTAGGTCCAGGAGTTAACAGGTCATTTGGAGTGATGGCCATATGATCGTGATCTCGGTTAGTTACCGTACTCGGAGCATAGGCAATTTCAGGCATCCTTATTGAAAGGGTAGAATCCTGTTGCTGCAAATCCTGATTTGATGTTTGCTGGCGTTAGCCCCTTGTCCCAAACTTTTGAAAAAATCTTACCCAATCTATGTTTGGTTATAGCATGGTCCCTATGACTAGACAGGTATTTTAGGGCCTCATCATCTTAGTAATACTCAAATGCCCTGAATACTGCCTTGTCCAATGGTTGGAGTTCGTGCGTTGTTTTACTTGGGATGCAATAAAACGTTATCTCTTAGATCAGCTTTGTTAACTATGGTGTGGTTGAGATGACATTCTGCTCCGTCAAAAATAAGCAGACATCGACCCGCAACTTTATACTTGGCAAAATGATCTAGCCAACTGATAAAAGTTGATACCATCATACTCTTTTTTGTAGTCATTATTGCATCAGATCCAGGTGGTAAGCCATCTTTCCATTCTTGTTTCATGCACTTACCTTTAAACAAAATCATTGGAGGAATTGCCACTCCCAACGCATTTCCGCATGCCCTAATCGTAACATTTTCACCGTGCATATTTTCCACGACGTGAACCCTTCTAGTTCCTTTCCTGGTCAACACTTTTTGCTGATGGTGAAGACATAACCTGCAACCTTTTCATCGATATTGTATAGCCTTTCTAGTTCATTCAGGATGTCCAGTTTCTTAAAACAATTCATAAATTTTTAAAATGGTCATTAACGATGAATTGATTTAGTTTCTGTGCTCTTGGTGGGTTTGAATTTCGAGATTTTCGACGACGAATTTAAGGATTTCTCTCTAGAAATCCTCTCAGCCAATATCATCCAGCCAATATCATTCAGCCATTTCGTTTTTCTTTATAAACGGATTCTTGATGCTATTGATTTTCGTAAATTTAACACACACGAACGGAGTACCTTAGGGGTAAGGGGGTAACCGATTTCAGAGAGGCGTACAATTCTCTGAACAAGTTCCAATTCCTCATTCCTCGTTAGGATTGGCTTCCGCCCTAGTGTCGCTTTTGCAGTTTTATTTGTGGCCAAATAACGCCTCAATGTGCGCCTTGGAAAGTTAAATGTTTCAGTACTTTTGTTGATAGACCATTATTGACGGTTCTATAGTCATAGGTCATGTTTTCTTCCAGCCATTGGCCCCTAATACCTTTATTCTTTCGTGGCATCTCTATCCATAAGATAAAATTACCGTTTGTTACGCTGAAAATCATGATTTGCTTGCCCTTCTAAAGTGTAGATAAATATGGCCATGGCCCTATTACTAGCCATTAAAATTGGCCATATTTGCCTACATTTTTCAACTGGTAGTTCAAATGTTGCAATTTTTCTTAAATAATTAAATCTTATATTAATAATATTGTTGACACATTATATGAACCCTGTACATAGCGAACGATAATATTACTAACCTATAGTAGCGAAATTTTCGTGAAAACTTGACCTTTATTTTTATAGCACTCGTAACCACTTGCTCAAAATCAGCCATATTAAGTAACACTGCAGAAGTGGTGACATCTTATGCGCAAATTGTCTACTTCCTAAAAAAGGAAAACTAATCTGCACCTTCTTTCTTAGATAACTTTAATTCAGATTAATTTTTTCATAAAATATGACGTCTTGGCCATATTAACAGCCCTGGCCATATTTACTGCAGGTACCTTTCTTCACGTCTTATGCGCCTGTCGGAGATTGAGTATAATTCCATTTATATATGTAGTCTGTTCGAATGGAAGCTTATATACAGGGTGCTTCAACGAAAACTAAACAGAGGCTATATCTACCAAGATATTCATTACTGATCAAAACGCAAATTCGGGTCAATTTTTGTTTCAAGGGGGACATCTTTTGGGGAACAAAACTTTCCTGAAATATCAACCCCCTAAGCGGCGGTTGCAATCCTTGAACATTTTGAATAGGGAAGATGGGTCGAGTGATGACTCAAAAGAAAGAAATTTTTAATTGAAAACTGGAAAAGATACAGGGTGAGCAACTGAAAGATAGGGAAGACTATTTCCCTGAGACTGTTCAAGTTTCAGTGAGGTAAAATGGAACAGATCCATGCTGATCAATGGCAGTCATCATCAAGTACTATCCTCATCTCGAATTACAACCCCTCGAGCAGGGGTGACCACCCTTGAAAATTTGGAAGAGGGAAGATGGGTCGAGTGATACTTCGAAAGAAAGGTATTATCTTTGTCTGCATCTCCATGAAAGAATTTTCATTTTTGATTGAAAATTGTAGAAGATACAGAGTGAGCTACTGAAATATAGAGAAGACTATCTATCTCCCTGAGCTATTCAAGTATTAGTGCAAAAAAATGGAACAGATTCATTCCAGACAAAGGCTGTCATCTTCCGAAACACCGTTCACATCTCCAATTTCAACCCCTAGAGTTGGGGTGACCACCCTATGTTATTTTTAAAGCAGAAGATAGGTCCAGTTATAACCTTCTGAGAAAGGATTTTTGTTTGTCTCCACAATGGTGTGCAAGTTTTCATTCTCCATCCAAAAACTGGGTGAGCAGCTGAAATATTGGAATGATTATGAAGGATTATGAATCTTGAAAGAAATCGATAAAACTATCAGCCATAGTAACTCCATTGATCTTTGAACATTCGTTGTACGATATGCGAGCAATGCATCTAGAGATGGGTTCACATGTACATGCGTTATTATCAGTTGACTGAAAGGAAACTTTTTTGTTTCACAGGTGATACTGTATGATCATCGTCCTCATGTGAAATGACTCTTATTTGACGATACGAATCAACACTACGAATCAGGAACGTAGATGTTACAATGATCAGATTTCTTCAACAAAAAAATTGATTCTCAATGTTTTCGTACTTTTTGTATTCAATTTCATTGTCCCAATTTTATTCCACATTAGTTGTGAAAATTTTGTTGTATTCACCACAATAGTTTCTCTTCTATTCGAAATTTAGTTTTCATAAAATCGTCATCATCTTTCAGTTGCTCACCCTGCATCAGTTTTCAATTAAAAATGGAAATTCAAGGCAATCTAGACAAAGATACCACTTTTCTTTTGAGTAATCACTCGATCCATCTTCCCTATTCAAAATGTTCAAGAATTTCAGGCAAGTTTTGTACCCCAAAAGATGCCACCCTTGGAACAAAAATTAACCTGTTTTTGCGTTTTGATAAGAAATGAATATCTTGGTAGAATAGAATAGAATAGAATAGAAGAGATTTGTTGCGTTCTGTTTAGTTTTCGTTGAAGCACCCTGTATTTATTGTGTGTAGTGAACTAGTTGCTTGAATTCTAAAGTTGTGAATAGTTCAATATATTTGAGTGCTTCTTTGAAATTTGTAGTATACATGAATGTTAATATGACTTAGCTAGTTAACACTTTTTTTCCAAACTTAATGTTGGTTGAGTATGAGATTCCTGCTTATCTCAATTTCTGATTCTGCTCATGACGTCCCACTATATTTGTGTTACTTAGTTCTTTGGTTAGAGATTCATGTTTTGGTCATGATATGTGTATTTGTGGAATATTTCTGACCTTTGACCAAAAATCAATTGATGATTTCCTTTTATCTGGATCACCTTATTTCTTATGAATATATATCCTTATTCCTTTCTTTCCTCTTCTTAAATTTCATTCACGTGCCTACTGTATATGAATAACTTCTCCGCTTCAAAAGATCTTGGGGTTACCCCTTATATTGCATGCTAACCATGTTACGTCCCTTCCTAGCCAATAAATTTGCTTTTTCATCCCTTTTTATAACATGGGTCCCTAACCGAATGTCAGTTTCATTTCTAGCATGCGATAGCAATTTTTAGACATTTATTGAAATAAGATCAAAATTTGAATTCAATTTCCGTTTACTTTATTTAATCATAAACGGTTAATATGAACTGTTTGATATTCTGTGTCCATAGAGCTTGACACTTGTACCAACTTGAGAAGTGAGACAGCACAAATTTCGTACTAAGCCAAGAACAATGTATCAAGAAGAAGATAATTAAAATAAGTTTGTGTTCGAAAATTAATATCACATAGAGAAAACTTACCAATAGCTAAACTATGATCCCACCAGTTGTAAACACACTGCTTGAATCTGAGACCTTCATTGTCTAATATATCTTCAGCTGTTGGGGTATCAGATACAGTCCACGTACCGAGATAAATGAGCATTACTAACAATATTGGAACCATCCATTGAAGAAGTTGTTTATCAGTTAACTTCACTTTATGAGCAGATTTAACCCTGTACGTGAGGGATACCCTAGAAATGAGTAATATTGATGATTTATTTGTTTTATGGAAATTCAAATTTGCGTAATGTAAGATTTTGTGTGTGTTCGAGCCAATAAAGTTTTTGTAGAATATCAATAATGTTCAAAATGGTGTGTTTGGAACGGAATTTTATCAATCTTGTACAAAAACTTTCTACGCTCGAAAATACACAAAATCTCAAATTTGTTTTATTGGATATAAAGGACATGTATATTGTATATAGGGTGCTTCAGCGAAAACTAAACAGAGGCTACATCTACCAAGATATCCATTTCTGATCAAAACTCAAAAACAGGTCAATTTTTGTTTCAAAGGGGACATCATTTGGGATACAAAATTTGCCTGAAATATCAACTCCCTAAGCGGGGGTTGCAATCCTTGAACATTTTGAAAAGGGAAGATGGGTCGAGTGATGACTCGAAAGAAAGGTGGTATCTTTGTCTACATTGCATTGAACGAATTTCCATTTTTAATTGAAAACTGTAAAAGATACAGGGTGAGCAACTGAAAGATAGGGAAGACTATTTCCCTGAGACTATTCAAGTTTCAGTGAGGTAAATTGGAACAGATCCATGCTGATCAATGGCAGTCATCATCAAGTACCATCCTCATCTCGAATTTCAACCCCTGGAGCAGGGGTGTTAACCCTTGAAAATTTGGAAGATTGTAGATGGGTCGAGTGATAACCCGAAAGAAAGGTATTATCTTTGTCTGCATTCCCGTGAAAGAATTTTCAATTTGATTGAAAACTGTAGAAGATACAGAGTGAGCCACTGAAAAATAGAGAAGACTTCCGCCCCAAGACTATTGGAGTATTAGTGCGAAAAACTGGAATAGATTCATTTAGATCAAGGATGACAGCCTATGATCTGGAATGAATCTGTTCCATTTTTTTGCACTAATACTTGAATAGCTCAGGGCGATAGATAGTTTCCTCTATTTTTCAGTAGCTCACTCTGTATCTTCTACAGTTTTCAAACAAAAATGAAAATTCGTTCACGGAGATGCAGACAAAGATAATACCTTTCTTTCGAGATCACTCGACCCATCTACCCTCTTCCAAATTTTCAAGGGTGGTCACCCCTACTCTAGGGATTGAAATTCAAGATGAGGATGGTACTTGATGATGACTGCCATTGATCAGCATGGATCTGTTCCACTTTACTTCACTGAAACTTGAATAGTCTCAGGGAAATAGTCTTCCCTATCTTTCAGTTGCTCACCCTGTATCTTTTACAGTTTTCATTTAACAAATGGAAATTTGTCCAAGGCGATATAGACAAAGATACCACCTTTCTTTTGAGTCACCACTCGACCCATCTTCCCTATTCAAAATGTTCAAGGATTGCAACCCCCGCTTAGGGGGTTGATATTTCAGGCAAGTTTTGTACCCCAAAAGATGTCCCCCTTGAAACAAAAATTGACCTGTTTTTGCGTTTTGATCAGAAATGAATATCTTGGTAGATATAGCTTCTGTTTATTCTTCGTTGAAGCACTCTGTATGTATTTTCCAACAAATGAAAGCCCTCCGATAGTCGGAGAAATATTCAGCAAAAATGAGATGCTGCCACACATTGTGAAGACTTTTCTAACCCTTTAAAAACCTTCCTATATCAAAATTATTCTCAGTTTCAATCCAAAATTTTCCAACGTTCATCAGAACTTCTCATAGGATCACTAGTGCAAATACAGATAGCTCCGAGTAGATTTGCTCTTTAGTATAATAAGTATACGTTAGTAAGATATATTTGCAGTATTCATTCGCTCTTGACAAAGATACTGTGTATCGAAACGCGTCGAGCATTCAATAATATACACTTCCCGCAAAAATTGCCGCATAACCCTACTTTCACGTCAATAGTATATAAGCTTTTAGGTTGGTCATTCAAGAGTCGCTTGGTAACTTTCAGAAGTCTAAAATAAGAAGATATTATTCAAGAGAGATCAGTTTATGATGGAAAATATCAACAATTTTCGAGATAATGAAAAATTAAAAAATTCTACCATCTTCAAACATTCGCGAAGAGACCAATCAACTAGCATCGAATGGGTACTAATCATTTTCAAAATCGAGTGTTTCTTCCCTGGGCCCTAATTACTGCCAGTATACTTCCGGAAGACCCTCAAACAAATTTTGGATGTACTCTTGAGTCACTGAGTTCCAAATTTCAGGAAGCAGATTTTCTAGTTGTTGGAGTGTTCTACAAGGCATCCTATGTTGTCCCAAACAACTTAAACATCAATTTCGGCATTTTGCAGAAATTCTGTAACTATTCTTGCTGCATGAGGCTAAGATTTATCATATCAATATATGAGATTTGCATGTTCCCTCGCAAACTGAAGTCTTGCAACTCGATGGTCTCTGTTGAGACGCGTGTTTGTAAAAATAAAATTATGGAAAATATAAAATATATTTCACTTCATCCTAGAAATATAAATATTATTCATTTAACTTCTTGAAAATGGTAATAAATTGGTTTTACAACGAAATATGATTGTGTTAGCTAGACCATTGAAATATTTCGTAAGCAGAAGTAGGTAAAGACCAGAAGATTAGAGATCTGGAACTGCTTTGGTGGGAGGAACGTCGCATGATAGAATGGCGTTGTCTGCTTTTACTTCTCACAATGCAATATTCTGTGCATCGTTCAGTCTACTCATAGTTTTGCATAACACAGAGAAAAGATCTATTAAGAAGGCCGAGTTACCGACCTGAACATTAAACACCCCTCACGACCCCTCACCTATCTATCTAGTTCTCCCATAATACATATAGATGGCACTAACTTAACCATGTCAAGTGTGAAACTCTGTCGAACAAACTTCAATCGCCGATAAATGAATTGTCAGATGTCTGTCAATGTCAAAACTCTTTTATTTTTGCGGTTTGTGCTTCCGAAATCATTTTCTTTTCAGGTGTTTTCGTAGCTGGTGTCTTGGAATTAAGTTTAGTAATTCTCTTGAAAATTTATGGTAAGTAAATTGGATTTGAGGAGTTTTAGCCGATATTTTGTGCAGCTTGAGATTTGTTTGATTCTACGGTACCTAAATTGGATACTATCCAATTCTTATCGGTTTTCTTCTTAATTTTGAGGTTTAACCCTTTGGCGTGTGGCGGGAAAGTACTATAACATACAAGAGGACCCCTGTGAAAGGCGAGATAATTAAAGTAGCCGAGGAAACCTTTTTCCTAGCTCTGAAAAGATAAGTTTATTTGAATTATATAATTTTCTTGAGGTTCTCAACTTTGTTAGGATGACTTCGTTAGGGAGTAAATATCGCTGCAAATTTCTCACATTCCCCAACAAGTACGTCTTCCGAGCTGAAAATATTAGTTTCCATGTTTTCCCTCGACAAGATCCATCAACTTGTTTGAAGTGGAAATAGTGTTATTCTATAAGTGAAACTGTCGACACTATTAACTTTTTCTTATGTAGTGATCACTTCAAAGAAGACGACTTTGTTAATGCAAATCCAAAAAAAAGAACCGTGGCGTTATACCATCTATTCCTATTTGAATAATGAAACATCTAGTTCTTATAATAAAGAGGGTCAGTCAAAAGTAGGCAGTATTTCTTCTTGGCCAGGAGCTCTCAACGAGCAATATCATTTATTATCAAATGATCACTCGAATGTTGGTGGTAGATCGTCTTTGCCAGAAACTCCCAATGAACCTTCTTGTCCGATTTTTAACATAGGGAACCCTTCAAACATTGCTAATATGCCATCTCTGAATAAATCTTTTTTGGTTTCTGAAGTTATGGGAGATCACTCATATATTTGCAGGTTACCATCTTTGCCTAAATCTTTAACTATAACAGCGTCTTTTAATGAACCATATTGCATATTAATGCAACCCTAGTTTCCAAGATTAGTACAACAATTTTGAGTGATCTCAAATTCATTCAAATAAAAACTTCTTGAGACAGTTATTACTACGTTTTTTCCTATTTTCAGAAGCAGTAAGGGGTAACTGCCATGAAGATGGCAGTGAAGGCAGTTAACCCCCAACGAGGGGGCAGCAATGGAGGAGCAATATTATGACTGACAACAATATTTCAGAATTATTTTGAATGTTAGAATGTACCTGTTTTCTGTTATATGTGATTTATATTTTTGATTTACATGTGCTAAGAATTTATTTTATTTTTGGAAATGTTTTCTTATATATGATTTAAGAGATTTTATTTTAAAATGAAAGTTTTATTGTGAACAAATACGCATTATTTTTTAACAGTCCAATTGAGGCAGAAATAATCTGCATCGATTAGACTAGTTCATATACCACATTTCAGTCAAGTTAAGTTCGATCGTGGGAAATCTAGAATTCAAATAATCGCCTTTTGGTTTAGTTTCCCATAATGACACGCGTAGCGCTAGTTTCTACTCAGAGACGGCCATATTGTTTCCTATATCGGAGCACTGAGTTTTATTTCTCATTAGGGTCTGTTCTGTAGTTAAACATAGATAGATCGGCTGTTCACAATTCTGTGTGATAGCTTCTTTATCTGATCGCTGCGACAGCAAATGATCGGTACCTTATGTGCCAGAAAAAATCAATAATCCATGTGCTGCTTTGATGGAAGGACTGAAATTCAACATCCATGAGGTGGTGAGAGGATTTCTTGGAGTAGTGTAAATGGGAACTATAAGTCACTCCCACGGTGGGGTCAAAGTCGTCAAATATTAGCAAAAAAGATTGTTCTGATTCCTTTCAGAGTTTATGTAACAGTTGAGTCTCTAAATTAAACTATTTCAACTAACATGAAATTGATACTCGTAAAATAGAGTGAGGAGACCAGTGATTAATTAAGTAAGAGCTGAAGTCGTCAATACAACGTAAATTATCGAACCACCCTGCAGTAGGCAATTCAGCATTCTGGATCATGTTACAAACTTTCACTATTATCAATAAATATTGAGCATGTCATGAACACAGTTTAATTCAATGAAACAGGATTTCTCCAACACCTGTCATGAGAAATATAAAGGGAACGAAACTTTTAATTGGCTTCTGTTAAAAAATACAGATTCCAAATCGAATTATGTTGAAAGTTATTTTCCAGCTTAGCGAATTTGTAGGTTAATGATTTCATTCGTTTCAACGAGGAACATTCCGTTAATATGTTCGTTTCACTACATTTTTCTATTGAGCATCCAATTTTTGATATACTCCATTTTAAATTTTCGTTCAATATTTCCCTGTGCGTCAGTGTTACCAACCGTTCTGCGAGTTATCGTCATCTCCCTTGATCTCGTGATTTTTTGACATTTCGAAACGGGATCCGAGAAGAAAGTATACAACAACCCCTTCTGTTAATTTCTTTAAATTTCGCACATCGACTATGAACTTTGTGGTCCAATAAGTCAGACAACGGCGAAATGTATCACCCGAAAATCTCAATAGAATATAAAAATATGGTTGTTTAGAAGATCTTCAGATCAGTATAGGCCTTAGATGATCCGTTTCTGAATTCATTTACATAATGTAGAAATATGCATTTTTTTCGAACATTCTCTGTCTTCATGAAGATGAGACACATTCCCGTGACTGTCTCAACAAAGATAACCTTTTTATCAGTTGATCATTAATACTCAGAGTAAAAACCATTCGAAAAATTGATAAAAAAAGATATGAGAGAAATGCTTGTGGAGAACACAATTATGAGGTATCTTGTATCTTGTCTTGTTTCCGCAGACTTCGGTGCTACTGCAACCCTTCAAAGCTTATTGAGCTCTTCTGTTGATACTCATTTCTGAATGTCCAGGTTTAGGTTACCAAGGTATAGAATCCCATTCAGCAGGTTCCTTTTGCTTAGCCCTTTCATTTTCATTTTATAATGTGATAGACTGTTTCTTCCTCTTCGTCGCATAATCTCCGTATAAGTTCTTCACGATAAATGCCTATTGTGTAGATCTTATTTTAGCCCCCCATATCCAGTTATTAGGTATGTTACGGTGCAAATTTTTTTTCAGTCGTGAAGCTTCTTTAGTAAACTTCTTGCTAGGTTTTTCTAGCAGAAGTTTGGTTTGTTTATGCTCCGAGGAAGGATCGACCTGTCAGTGTGTGCTTTCCTATTCAGGTGTTGATCGTGTCTTGCACCTTGAACTTAGTTACACCGAGAGCTGGTTCCAGTTCAATAAATTTTGTCTTGGCGGCTTCTCTGGCCAGAGAATCCGCCTTCTTGTTGCTTGAGATCCTGCTTTACCCAGAAGACTAGACTAAGGCTACCAGTTTCGGTATCGTAAGCTGAGATAATAACTGCATATATTCCCATATGAGCTTTGTCTGGGTTTCCCTCTCAGCCAAATCTTTTATTGCAGCCTGTCCGAAATAATGTTTCTCCACCTGTTCTTTTTTATTATTTATTATCGTGGACTGAACTTATTATTATTATTATCATTTATGCACTATTTCAGCTGTTAGCTGGATATAATTTACCTTTCCCAGATGCAGTAATCAAAGGGAATAGGCTCGATTACAATATACATCACATAAATTCCCTAACTATCCTACATGTATTAAGAATTACAGCTTTTTGCATTCCTATATAGGTTTTCTTATGCAATTCTAATTTCTTAAGGATATAATGAAGAGTTTTGGGTATTAACCTAGTCGAGGATACGATGACAGGAACAACATCTATTTTATCCGAGGTACCACATCTGCTTGATCTCAATAGCAAGGTCTGTGAATTTGGATTTTTTCTCCTGGAACTTGTTCAGCACGTTGTTATTATTCGGTATGGCGACATCCACCAGTATTGCTGTTCTGGCTTTCTTATCATACACCACTATGGCCGGCCTATTATTCGTCACCATTCTGTCAGTGATAACAGGCCTATCGTAGTAAAATCTGATAGAGTCATTTTCCAATACGGTTGCCGGTTGATACTTGTAATATGGCTGGAAGGTGTTTGGAAGTCTGTACTTGTGAGGAAGTTTCTGATGTATAATGTTGCACACTTAATTATGCCTGTCAAGATAGTCCGTATTGGCCAGTTGTTCGCAGCCAGACGTAATATGCTGTATAGTCTCCGATCTTATATGGCATTTT
This sequence comes from Cryptolaemus montrouzieri, assembly GCA_013387265.2. Taxonomy (NCBI): domain Eukaryota; kingdom Metazoa; phylum Arthropoda; class Insecta; order Coleoptera; family Coccinellidae; genus Cryptolaemus; species Cryptolaemus montrouzieri. The sequence goes on along the minus strand of JABFTP020000062.1, from coordinate 13,164,811 downwards.
TTGAACTTACCTGTTTGTAATATTCCGATATGATAATAAATTTTTTGTAGTTGTTTGTAGCGATCACTTGGTCTTGAATGGCCATAAGAAATATTTATATTTCCCCGAATAATTCTCCTTTCATCAACCATTTGTTGGGGGCTTCTTTGTCGATGTGAGGTTGATTAACCTCATGGTGATGTCGTCCATGCAATTCCTTTCTTGATCATTGCTGTTGTTTTTCAGTATCTGATAGGAACGGTAGATTCAGCAGGTCATCACTGGTAGCAAGATTTAGAAGTGTATATCCCTAACGATACTAGTCTGTGGAGGTCAGAAGTCCGAGCCTTGCAGAGAAGAATTCTCTGAGATTTCTGATCTGTTCGGTATGTAAGTTGACAACATCTCTCAATCCGCGTCCTCCTTCTTTCCGCTTTAAAGTAGTCCTTATCACAGACGATTTTGTATGGTGATTATTGCTCTTTATCAGCATCGTTCGGGTTTACCTTTGTATATCATCCAGTTCTGTCTTAGTTCATCTGATTATTCCAAATGACTATAGCAACACTGGAATGGCGTAGGTGTGCTTTGACTAGATTCCCCGAGTTCAACATTAAATTGAGCACAGTCTTCAGACGCGGACTGTACTCTGAACGAATCTTCTCCTTTTACTGTTTTTGGTCTAGCAATTTGGCTTGTTGGTATCCCAGATATGTTTCACCATCTTTCATACACTGTATAGTATCACCATTTGGGAGTTGTGTTTCACCATCTATGACTTTCCCTCTTTTAATGTTCAGGGTTTTACATTTTTCAATCCCGAATTTCATATGAACATCTGCCGAAAACTTACTGACAACTCTCAGCAGATCATCCAATTGTTTTTTGTTCGAAGCATATGATATGATGTCATCCATATATATAGCAGATGGGAGATTGTGTGATAGTTTCTATCTGCTTTTTTTCTAAATCCGTATCCTGTTCTATTGAGCATTGAAGACGATGGGTTCATAGCCAAACAGAACCATAGTGAACTCAAAGAGTCTCCTTAAAAAATTCCAATTATTATTATTATTATCATTAGTATTATAGATGTTTTCAGGTGAAGTTTGGCTTGTCTATGCCCCGAGGTAAGGACCCACCTGTCAGCGTGTAGCTTTTCTATTCAGGTGTTGACCGTGTCCTGTAATTTAGATTTAGTTATACCGAGGGCTGGTTCCAGGCCAATCAATTTCGTCTTGGCGGCTTCTCTGATAAGAGAATCTGCTTCCACGTTGCCTGCAATGCCGCTGTACTTAGGCAGCCAGACGTAAGTTACCTGGTTTTGTTTCGACAGATCAGTCATTAACTACAGACATTCACATATGAGCTTTGGCGGGGTTTTGCTCCAAGCCAAAGCTTTTATTGCCGCCTAACTGCCCGCAAGAATGTTTATCCGCCTGTGCTCATGAACACTAGTTGTTATGGCGAATACTACTTCCTCTTGCTCCAGTTCTATTTTACATTTTCGATCTTTTCTTATACCAATCTATGTCCTCACGGTTAGAACTGAGCTAATTGTTTCAGTCGCCACCGTCCTATGCGCCTTAGTCTCTGTAAGTTTTTCAGTCTTCATATCATTTTTCATACTAGGTGTGGTGTTTTTCATCAATTCCTCACCCTTCTTCTGCCTCACCATCAATAGAAATATCAAGAAAAATCTGGATAGCATCCAGGCTTGCATTTGAGGAGCCCGTAATGCAGACCAAGGCTAATCTTTGAAGTTTGTACAGCTTGTTCCTAACTACTTTCTGCATCACTTTTGGCCACCATGTAAGAGCATCACTGCCGCAATGAAGCCAGTGTACATTTTTTTGGTTTAGTCCACATTTATTTCAAATGACCCATTTACTGGCCATAAGGAAGTATCTACCCTTATTCATGACTTGATTAAGGTGGTTTGCTATGTAAGTCCTTTATCCAGGATTACTCTCAGAAAATTATGACGTTGTAGATGTTGAAAAAAAATATCAATAAACGCTTAATCTTAATTGCATTGAATCGAAGAAATGCGCAAATGAACTGTTTTGGAGTGGAATAACACTAACACATTCAAACTACATTAACTTCATTTTCCGAATATGGACGAAACACGAAATGTGTTCCTTTCAAAATCTATCTATACTACATTGATATTCACTATATTTACATGGACGTATGGTCTACCCATCTGCTAACTTTATTCAAATTGAATTTGTTGCTTATACAACGGATGTATGTATTGTGTCTAATCTGACAGCTCTAAACTCTCGGGCGTCTAGACCAGAGCCATTAATTACACATTCGGCGTCTCTGGAATTGTGCGTAATCAGTACAATGATTTCTAACTCCGATTAGTCAATTTACAATCAAATCTTCTCATTTTACGAAATTGTTTCTATAAATTCGTTCGTTTTACCTGTATTTTTTGCAAATTAACTTTTCGTAACTTGCTACTTGATGTAAGTTCAGGTCAGAATGAACCAATAAAATACGACTTTCTGAAATTCTATGAATTCTAAAACTTTAAGGTTGGTCATTCAAGATTTGCTTGGTAACTTTCAGAAGTGTAAAATAAGAAGATATCATTTAAAGGAGATGAGCTTATGATGGAAAATATCAACAATTTTCGAGTTAATGAAAAATTAAAAAATGTTACCATCTTCAAACATTCGCGAAACAATCGAATAGCATCGAATGGTTACTAATCATTTTCAAAATCGAATGTTTCCTCCCCGGTCCCTAATTACTGCCAGTATACGTCTCGGAAGCCCCTCAAACAAATTTTGGATGTACTCTTGAGTCACTGAGGTTGGAGACGAGGTGCACCGTAGGCAGCAGGTATCTCGAGGACCATCGCCGTTATCATATTCGTGTTCAGCGACCTCGAAAACCCCCGAGTAACAAATTGGAACTCATTTCTGTCGATATTCTCCGAGTAGCAAAATTTTCATATTATATGCACTTCGGAAAATGCATTTTTCTTATGCAGAAAATGCAATTTTCATATAACCACTCCCGATTAAGTCCAAAAACTTTTCTGATAGTTTTTCAAAACGCATGCAAAATGTTTCAAAGAGATTGATGTTGCTAGGAAAAATTGGTAGGTTTAATGCTTCGTCTCCTCGACTGAATGGTGATATTTCGCAAACGAAGCCGACCCATCCAGCACCCAAGGAAACACACGTAACAAATCGTTTTGAGAGTTTTCTTCAGGCTAATTTCATCTTCAACAACTATATCTATCTGGTTCGAATCATTGCAAGTTTGAACAACTTTGTAGAGAAGCGAATTCTGGCTACTGTTGTTGTTATCAAAAGGAACAAAGAATACACCTCTTTACCTCAGCAATCTGCTGGGAGCATAGAGGCCCACCATCCACAAATTGTCGCCAAACATAATATGCATCAAAAGAAGGTTACTAATTTTTCTTCGATCTTCAAGCGATAGCAATCCGAAGTGCTTCAGCTAGCTCTAATGGTCATCCGACACCACAATTAAGTTGCATCTATAACCTAAAAACGTTACCAATCTCTTCTGGATTCTTTCGTACCGAGATATGTAGGTATTATACTGGGGACGCCAGATCACAGTGCAAACACTAAATACATATGAATGGAATTTGGCGAGAAGACCTATAGAATTCGTGAATTGTCTATTTTGTCAACTCATATAGCCCAACAGTTTGTTGCAGGAGGTTACAATAAACTTTATGTGCGTATTGAAAATATGTTTATTGATAATAAGAACAAGTAATAGTTTTTGAGGAATTTTACTGAATAATTGTGATTCGTAACGCGTTTCACTACACGGCAGCTTCTTCAGACGAATGAATGTATAGAAATTATAACAACTATAAATAGATACAACTAAGAATATAAATACAAATTTTCTTATGTGATTAAAAGCTTCTGGAGTTGCTTCTTCTTAAGTGACAGGTATATCCAATAAAATTAAGGAATAGATTGCTTGCTGAAGAGATTCAATAGGAGTAGAGGCTTAAATCGATTTGTTCAATAATGAGTCTATCTGAGTGTTTGTGTTTGATGATTTCTAAAGTTTCCCAAAGATCTACTTTCCAAAATTCATTATTCTGTATGCAAAATTTCAAACTGTGGGTCGAAAGAGTGATAATTTCTAGGAGATTTGAATTTGAATCTGATATTTTATTTGAAAAACTGCGTTTATGTTCTGATATTTTACTATTGAAATTTCTATGTGTTCTACCAATGTAGAAATTATTACATTCATTGCAATTCAATCTATAAACACCTGATTTATTATTTTCATCTTATTTGGTTTTATTGTCGTTTATTTGTTTGCCTAAGCTATATATAAATACTATAAATAATATTTTGAATAAAAACAAAGTAGAATCGCATTGTATTGAGTTCACCCTGTCGATGAATTGAGACAAAAATTCAACACCATAAACTACGTTGGTATTACAAGTGAAAACTGAAATCAGTCTTGAGTAAAAACATAGCTTTCCAAACTAATAATAGCTTAGGCAAATATATAAAAACAATAAAACCAATTCAGATAAAAAGAATAAATCAGGTATTTATAGATTGAATTGCAACGACTGTAATAATTTATACATTGGTAGAACACATAGAAATTTCAATATTAGAATATCATGAACGCAGTTTTTCAAATAAAAATCAGATTCAAATTACGTGAATCATCTCTAGAAAATAATCACTCTTTCGACCCACAGTTTGAAATTTTGCATACAGATAATAAAATATTGGAAGGTCGAACTTTGGGAAACTTTAGAAATCAACAAACATAAACACTCAGGTAGACTCATTAATGAACAAGTCGATTTAAGCGCTTCACCTCTATTGAATCTCTTCAGGGAGTAATCTATTCCTTAATTCTATTGGAAATACCTGTCATCAATAATCACTTAAGAAGAAGCAACTTCATAAGCTTTTATTTACTTAAGAACATTTGTATTTATATTCTCAGCTGTATCTATATATAGTTGTCATAATTTATGTACATTCATTCGTCTGAAGAAGCTACGGTGTAGTGAAACGCGTTACAAATCACAATTATTCAGTAAAATTCCTCAAAAAACATTACTTGTTTTTATTATCGATAATGGAATTCTACCAAGTAAAAGCCTCCCAAATTCAAATACACTCGGAGGCAAAATTAGCGGAACACTCGAAAATTTACTCAAATTCGAAGTTCGATATTTTTCCTAATTCTCAACCGATTTAGATGATTTGTTCGGCAAGTTATAGATCAACACTTCTGCTTTGTAGAAATTATAAGAGAAAACAAAAAAATTTGAAAAAAATTTTATACGGGGCAAAACTAAAAGTGTTTTTTTTGTCAAAAATTCGTAACACCCTGTGGAATTTCGTGGTCCGAGTTGAAACGTACAATATCATGGTCTGTCAAGACACATCTTCCTACAGTAACGCCTTCTTGTTTCATGCGCTTATCTCTATTTTTGCAAAATATATTTAATTTCAATTGGAAAATCACCATTTTGGAGAAATTCCATTGAATCAAGAAATTGTCATTGAAATTCGTCTATCAATTTGGAATTTTCTTATTATCACTCAGGCGTGTCGAAATTGTCGTTTTTATGTTCGAATTGCATTAGTTATTGATGACAATTTGGTTAATTTGGTGAAAATTAGGAATTCATAGGAGATAACAGTCGGTAGGTATTGAAATACACAACTGAATTCTGGGACCATTGATGAAACTTTTCATTTACACATGTGCACACCTTTTTTTATCAAATAATAAATACAACACACGTTTTTTTGTATATGACCACATTTGCACTTGTTCAAAGAATGAGAGTTTTCCGTTCTTTGATTTGATACAAATTCGATCGGTTGCGGTGTTTCGTGATTCTTTTACTGTTTACGATTCGAAACGGTATTTTTCATTCAGAATGAGAGATTTACCACCAACCTCAGTAGCAAGGGCAGTTATATTGATCGAGGAAGGGCGCACCTACCGCTCAGTCGGTACCATGTTGGGTGTCTCGACGTCGGTTATCCATCGAATCTACCGACGTTACAGGGAAACTGGATTGTACGTGAGGAGGCGAGGACAAGGAAGAAATCGGGCAACCCGCGCTATACATGACCGTTTCATCGTCAATCAAACCATAAGAAATCCTCGTCTTACTGCTGTTCAGGCACGTAACCTTTTACGTAATGTCATCATGAACATTTTTCTCAACATGTTCATTTCAATCCACGAGTGTATCGCCAGGATACACACCTGCTCTCAATTTTAGACAGGAATGATAATTATTAGTGAGTGTCACACAAACAAATTCAAAAATAAATGTGAAGAATCAACGATTTTTCCAGTGTACTTCGAGTTCTCCCGGAGCGTGAAATTGGCCAGTGAATTTCAAAAATTTTCATTTCGGTAGATTTCCGCTTCTCTAATTTTGATTATATTTTTTGGATTAAAAATAAATACTTGAAATTTGTGACTTTTCGCTTCAAATTGGATATCTCTTGTAAAAATAGAGATAAATGCATAAAACAAGAAGGGAGTTACTGTGGGAAGATGTGTCTTGACAGACCATGATATTGTACGTTTCAGCTCGGACCACGAAATTCCACAGGGTGTTACGAATTTTTGACAAAAAAAACACTTTTAGTTTTGCCCCCGTATAAAATTTTTTCAAATTTTTTTTGTTTTCTCTTATAATTTCTACAAAGCAGAAGAGTTGATCTATAACTTGCCGAACAAATCATCTAAATCGGTTGAGAATTAGGAAAAATATCGAACTTCGAATTTGGTTAAATTTTCGAGTGTTCCGCCAATTTTGCCTCCGAGTGTATGTTTATTGTCAAATATTACACCCAGGTCTTCGACAGAAGACTTTTTGCGCAGCAGGCTACTACCAATTTTGCATGGAAAGTATCCGATCAATTAATTATGTGTGAAAGTTACAACTAGGCTCTATCAACATTTGCAAACAAACAGTATTTTAAGCAATATTCAGTTAGGCAGTCTAGTTTTTATTGTGCAGAGCGAATTTCATAAAAGAGATTCAAGTCGTCAGCAAAGAGTGAGAATTTATATTTCTTAAAACAACTGGTAATTGAGTTTATATGAATGATAAATAATAAGGGTCCCAAGTGAGAGCCCTGAGGTAAATCAGAACTCTTTTTAAGGCATTGAGACCTGAGCCGCTCGACAGAAACAATTCAGGATCGATTTTCTATATTTCTATATCGATTTTTATTTTGATAAAAAAATTTTTATTTTGATAACAAAATGTCATGGTCGATCTTGTCGAATGCCTTTCGAAAATCCGTGTATAAAACGTCAATTTGAATGAACTGATCGAGGTATTCATACAAGAATTCAAAAACATTAACAAGTTGGTCTCAAGTTGAGATTAGAAAAATATGTTATATTCAAAAACATAGGAACGGTACCCAAGAATAATTGGTTCAAACGCTTTACCAAAAACAAACAGCTTTCTTATAGGTCAGTAATTATTCACTACTTCTTTATGGCTACTTGTAAGTAGCCATATCTTTCCGACAATGTCGGAAAGATATACCTACCTAGAGACATGTTACAAATGATAGAGGGACACTAATCGACGCACTACAAAAAGAAGCGAAAATAGCCGGTATGCCATCAGGTCCAACACGCTTTTGCGTGTCCAGATTCAACTGATGATTCTAGACCTCGGAGGTTAGGTTAGATTAATTAGAGTAATCTTCAACTGAACTAGTGGATTTATCGCCATAATCCATGTGATTAGGTAGACTTTTATAAGTGTTTTTATATGAAGTAAAACTCCAAAACTTTTTCCAGTTCTTTTTGAATTCTATCACAGTTAAATTCAAATAACGTACAATGTACAATCTTCATGAGCTGTCTGCATTTAATAATTTGAAATTAATAACCTAAAGTTTTCGATTATTTATACTTCCTTCATTTATCTTAAATGTTTTTCACTTAATCACTCGAATAGGATCTATTGAAGAGTATAAGGAAAAGTTCTTATGTTTGCGTTCCTTAGGTACGTACGATTCGAAAATATTGTTAACAATTTTATAAGAAGCTTAGTCCACCCAGCGGTAAAGCTAGGTTGATAGTTTCGTAGTCTTCTTGCTTCTCACAAGTACCAGAACTCCCACATCCAGTATGATACTGGCCGCGGAAGACCGATAGAAAAATAAAATACCTCGGCGAATCACTAAAATATTGTTAATTAGCCAATACTCGGTAGCTAATAGAATGTCCTGGTCAGTTTTTTTGAGCGTAAATGACTAAGAGTTTTCAGGGATAGAGGTATTCTCATAATGGACAATTTTAGATGTATCATTTTTGCGAAGCAAAATATTACCATTTAGAACCCACACAAATTTATATTGTTTCTGAAAAAGACCTTATTTTCCGATTTTAAATGTTCGTTAATGAAAAGTCCATCACCCTGTATCGCTACCTCGGGTCTGGCCTCACCGTCTACTAGACATTTTGCTTTTTATACTGCTCGAATGATAATGAACGTGGCATGATTTCCAGGGCTATTTGAACATTCCTCTCCCGAATAGTAGCTTCGTTATTGTTCTCTTTACAAGAAAGAAGCACGATGGTTAAATCAGGGCACCTCGGAGGTCATGGAAGAAGGCCGGAATTGGCGATTTCAGGACTAATGATAATGTTGATTTAGATTCATATCTCCGGATGTATAAGTTTTGATACTTTTGATATGCTCTTCCATTGTAAAGCTGAAATTTGTTAGGGACTGTATTACAAGTAACATATGACGTTGTTCTCATTCAATATCTTGCAATAATAAGCAATAATAACATCCGATAAGAAAAGGCAACTTCAGGTACATTTCATACGATGATATGTTTGTGTAAGAATGAATACCAATCTTGAGATCTGGCTTTTCTTGGAAGCTTATTTGATATTTGAATTTCATGAATTCCTTGCGATAGAATAAATCGTCATTCCATGTTTTATTCCGTTCCCGTCTCTTGTTCATTGAAATCCATATCTTCCTTCATATTCTTTCCCTTGAATATCCCATATAATATTCCAAAGGATCTGGAAGCGAAGGAGAGAAGCAAGCATCTGCGTTATTCGTTTCAACATGTTCTTAATGTACCCATTTAGGTGATTCGCACGCGTCTTATTATGTTTTATCCATTTCCTCTTATGAGCCCAACCGTACATTTTATCCTTTATCTCTTAAGGATATCTGTGCATCCATTTTATCCCTTTATCTTCCATTCCAAATTTCACACAATTATTCTTTCATCCGATACATTGGGTCCTCTAATCTTTTCCGGAATGAAAATGTTGATCTTTCGAGCTGGATCAAATAGTTCGATTTAATTCAGCTATTTATTTCCCTTCCTTCGAAACGAATATGTTGACTTTAAAAATTAAGAGGTTGTCAATATATGGGTAGCATGTGGAAACGACAGATGTTCTGGTTCTTTATAAAACTAATCAATTTACCAAAGATTTTCTTAATAGCTTCGTAGGTGGTGTTGAATAGTTGTCCGTTGCACCGATGCCAATTGGTATCACAACTGTCTTTATGTCCCATAATCGATGTACTTCTGTTTGGAAGTCTTTATGACAACCTGTTGGCGCGTATAAATTTGTGTATCAATACAGAAGGCGAATACATAGATAATAAGAAAGATTTGTATCAAAATTAATACTGGTTGTTTCTGTTTTCAAATAATTCGGTAACTTTTAGAATAATTGGTGTATTGCTGGCCAGTGATTACTCAAGTTATTGAAATTGTACCCCTTTTCACGGGTCTAGACACCTGTTTCTGCTGATAAGAGATCAAATAGCAAATCTTCTTGGCGTTACGAACTTGTGAAGTAGAGGTTCTCATTAAATTACATTACATTACATTCGTGGGGGTCGATGAGCTTTGCAAGCCTTTCCGAACTGCAACCCAATTGGTCTTTTGTTCGTAACCCTTCTTATTCAATTTCCTATAGGTCTAAATCCCTTATAAAATTAAGGATCTCCCTGGGAGCTTTCGCTTTTACTTCGTGCGGCTCTAGTTTGCCGCTACCGAAGTGTATATGTCTCTGACGGACAGTTAGATAGAGAGATCGAGAAGCTGTTTTGTCTTCTTTGGCGAATAGTCAATGAACTTTTCCGCTTGACTTTGGCCTGGAGTTTTTCTCCAGTATTCTTTTTTGCTAGATTCTTCCCATCGTTCCAGTTCCTGTCGGCTGTGCGGCTTACTTAAACCGCAGAACGGTTTAGGTCCGATGGGTGGGATTCCAGCAGCTGATTTGGCCAGTTCGTCAGCGGCTTCATTTCCTTGTATGCCTTCGTGGCCAGGCATCTACCACAGAAAAAGTTCGTTCCCCTCAGCAAGTTGCTTCAAGGATTGACGGCATTCCCAGACAGAGATGCTCTGATAACTGTGAGAGTTTAGAGCTTTTATCACTGCCTGACTGTCCGTTAAAATGTGAATCTTTGCACCTTTGAGTTTTCTTCGTAGTCCCTCTTGGCAGCAAAGGTTTACAGCAAGTGTTTCTGCTTGCATGATTCTATGAGTAGAGCCCAGAGGCACTGATGACGAGTACTTGGGTCCATATATGCCTGCACCTGTTCCATCAATTGTTTTCGACCCGTCCGTGTACCAAATGGAGGATTTTGGTCTAATTCATTTATTTATTTATTTTTCCCCTCTACGATGGTGCGGTCTTCTATGGCAACTTCGAAGGGTGTGTGAAAATCAAACTTAAGCGGCATTATATCCGATGGTTGTGATAAGATTTCTGGCGCTATGTAATCCAGAATCCCCAGGTGTCCCTTCAGATCAGCAGGTAATAGTAATGCCGCCATCAACGCCTCCCTTTTCAATTTTATATGAAGAGGAGGTAGATTTAGAATAAACTCCAGGGCAGTAGTCGGGGTGCTTCTCATAGCACCTGTTGTGCCCACGCACGCTAGCCGCTGCAGTTTTTGCATCTTGTTTTGCGTAGTTATTTTTGATGTTTTTGTCCACCATACTAACGACGTATATGCGACAATGGGTCTTATAACTGCTGTGTATAATCAGGTTATTTTTGGCTGTAGCCTCCAGGTCTTTCCGAAGAGTCTTCGGCATAATAATAGGCACGATGTAGCCTTGGAAAGAGTTTTGTGAATGTGTAAATTCCAGTTGAATCTCTGATCTAGAGTCAAACCTAGATACTTAGCCTGTTCCGAAAATTTCAGAGTATGTCCATTCAGAAAGTTCAACTTTCTACGTCTTGTGAATTGAATTAGAATGGTTTTGTCTGAATGGATGCTGAGCCCCTCTTCAGCTTACCAATCATTTACGATGTTGAGGGCTTTTTGCACTAGGTTCGATAAGATTCCATCATGCTTACCTCTAATGATGATAACTAGATCATCAGCATAGTCTTGTGCGTTGAAGCCAGCGTTGTTCAGTCTTTCTAAGAGGCCATCAACAACTACTGACCATAGAAGCGGCGAAAGGACACCTCCTTGAGGGCATCCTTTTACTGCTGACACCGATATTTCGGTGTCTCCAAAAGTGACCGTTATTATCCGGCCCTTGAGCATTTCTTTGATCCATTTGATGGTAGGTGTTTTGACAACCTTGTTGTTTGCACCATTGCTAATGGATGTATAGGAGGTATTATCGAAGGCTCCTTCAATGCCTCTAAATAGAACTAAGGCTATTTCTTTAGCATCTAGTGCTCCTTCCACTTCTTTGACTAGATCGTGTAGAGCATCAATTGCAGACTTGCCCGGTTGGTAGGCAAATTGTTTTTAATGCAGTTTTATGAAACTTCTCATATGGTTGTCGAGAATTTTCTCCATTGATTTTAGGAGAAAGGAGGTTAAGCTTATCGGGCGATATGATTTAGACTCATCTGGAGACCTGTGAGAAGATTCTTTGCCATCATTTCAGGGGCGTAAATACGAACGAACCAATCTCGCATGATCACATCACTTGGTATGCTAAAAAAGCCTTCGTCATTCCTCGAACGCGGAAAACGGCAGGTCATAGGTGTTTCTTATACTTAGCACGTCGAACTTTCAATATGTTCCCCGAAATATCAGAAGCTTGACCGCCGTGAAACTGTCTGAAAAAAGCACCAAGAATTAGATTCTCTCGAACACCCGATCCTCTATAACAATTCAACTTACATATGTGTACATGGTCGTTCTGACTTCTATACGTTTGTTGTTTCGCTTCTCAGTAGGACTATGTCTTTTGATTTTTTGTCGAAATCTATGTTACTGTCATTTTTTCCTCTTTTTATATTAGGAATATAGGCTCATCTAGTATCGTTGTTGTTGTTAGAATCAGGTACATGGATTATCCTTTTCTGATTCACAGTTCATTAGTAGCAGACAATTCTATTAGTTGTATTTAATAATTATTTTTAATATATTAATGTTATTACCTACTTTAATTCATGATAGGACTTATAGTATGAGATAAGAATTCTCTAATAGTTAGAAAATTCAAGTTTGTAAATGGAAATGAAATAAAGTTATTATTATTATAATTAGAACGGCAAGTGTTCGTGAATAAGTAATTGGCTTTCTTGAGCATGATAACCACGTTAGAAAGATTCAGCTCAATATTGAATTTCAACATGACAAAGATTAAATTGGATGGAAAATTGATAATAAGCATCCAACCAATATCAAGTGTTTCCTCACCTCCAAGTCTTCATTAACAAAGCTGTATAAGTGATGCAAAATCCCAAATGTCTTGACCATTTTGTTGCTATACACGAGTAAGTATCTAATACAGGAAAAATAGCTGCCATCTGAAATGAAATCGGTGATTATTTGTATTTATAAAGGAAAAATTTATGAGTGAACACTGAAAAGATTGTTTCCAACATTGAAGAAATAATTTGATAGATGATGTTACTTATAAAATTGATATGTTTTTATGAATATTTAAAATAAAAGTTCAAATTTCTTCTTTAATGCTGAATCTACTCATTAATTTCATTTCACAAAACTACTGGCACAAAATTAAAAATAGCAGAAGATAGCTATAAAACTTTTGAGTTGGAACAAGATTAGATCTTATCCAATTGGACCAGCTCTACAATATTTGATCAAATGAAAATATTGAAATCAAGAAATTAATTCTTGAAAGAGAGAATGCTTGTTCAAAGCGAAAAACAAAACCTGTCCTAATTGCATTAAATATGTCAAACATGGTTATAGTATCATCATTATCACAAATACCTTCCACACTAGTTACATTTAAAATAAACATCGATTCGAAAAAATTGGAAAACCAGTAGTATTTTGAATCTTACCTCAAGGTACATCGTAGCACATCCGAAAAGTGTTATACTTAAAAAAATCGGGCTTGCCACCTTGAACACTTTCAGCTTTTTGTGCTTGAACATGAAAATATTCAAGATCATCGTGCAAAAAGCACAACTGATGCTGAAGACCAACAAAGTAATTCTGAAATGAAACATATTTTTAAACATCATGATATCAAGAATTTCGTATATTATTATTGTTTTTTATGTACAGGGTGGGCAAATTTCGATGTATTTGTACGGCTGCTATGTGAAATGATGCAGAACGAGGAAAATGAACGCCCCCTCTCTCGATCATATTTTCAGGGACCAATTTAGTGGTGACAAAATTTTGCTGATATCTCTTTCCGTTCTGGACTTATCCAACATTTCTAGAATTTTGGGAAAATCGTTCACTTTTTTGAGTAAAATACAGTGCAGTGCAAACATTTTTTTTAGCTCAGCGGTTTTCGAGTTTTGATGCAAACGTGGGTTTTTTAAATTTTTTTTATTTATTTATTTTTTTATTTTATTCAACAGGAACCCAACAGGTGATCCTTATTACAAGGGTTCTCTAACTAGAATCAATAATAAAACAATTTTCAACGAGTTGTCGTTGAAAACATGTTAACACTATTCAAGCTTATAAATGAAAGGAAAAAGACAATTAAAATTATCTACATGAAACGTAGTATTTCATTCAAATTCGGCACAAAACATAACCTAATTGTAATTTCTCAAGTAAGTAAATAAAGTTTTTTTGAAATTGTAAAGGCCCACTGAAAACAAGTCTACATTATTCAGATGGAAATTGGCTAAACGCACTATTCTCAGAAACACAGAGTTATAATAAAGGGCAGTTCTAGCTTTCGGAACATAGAAAAGGGAAATTCGACGATTATTGTACTGAGGAAATATACAAAAATATTCCATCGAAAAGCATCCCTCTATGCTCCAGACTCAAGATATTAAGGTGTTTTAAAGAAACATTATAATCACTTGCCGGTCCACATCGATTGAATCTAAAGTAAAGGTTTTTGACAAACTTTCTCTGTGCTTTCTCCATTCTATCTATATAAATATAAAAACGGGGAGTCCAAATGGGGGTTGCATACTCCAAGTTGATTCTTAATAGTGTGAAATACAATTTTTCAAGCAAATTCTCGCCTTTTGATACCACATAATCAACGTGAACAGAGAATGACAGTTTTTCATCAAGCATTATGCCAAGATCTTTGATGCAATTAGTTCTTGCTATATCTCAGCCTCCAAGAGTTAATGTTTTCCGTATGCTGTAAGTATTCTTGGCTAAAGTGATATGCTGACATTTGTCAATATTAAGTTTGAAATATCTGGAGGTGCAGAACGTAAACAATCGATCTAAGTCACTTTGAAATGCATCTATATCAGAAAAAGATTCCACACGTAAGTATATTTTGAGATCGTCGGCATATAACTCGTGATCGGTATTCAAAAAGCACTTAAAGATATCATTTATATAGACTGAAAAGAGGAGAGGTTCAAGGTGAGACCCCTGCGGTACTCCAGAAGTAACGTTGAAGACGATTGAAGAAATTCCATTCACTACGACAAATTGCAACCTGTTTTTTAAATACGAATCCATCCATTTCGTGAGCGATTCGACGAAACCAAAGTCAGACAGGTATCTGTACTAATGTATCGTGATGCACCTTATCAAAAGCCTTCGCCATATCAGTGTATATTGCGTCCATTTGAACGCCTTCATCAAAGCACTTAGATAAAAAATTGACATATGGGGCTAGGTTCGTCAGAGGTGATCTTCCCCTAAAGAAGCCATGCTGATGTTTGGACAGTCTAGTACTACAAAGGTGAAAAAGTCGTTCCGTAAAAATTGATTCAAAAATTTTACCAAAATGGCTGAGAATGGGTATAGGTCTGTAAATGCTTATTGCAAATTTTTTACCATTTTTTTATACAGGAAAATTTTTTGCTAGTTGCCATTTATCCGGAAATATGCCCAGTTGCTGTTATTTGTTTTGAAGAGGAATTGATATAGAGTGTCCCATGATTTTATAAAGATTGGGGGAATTGTGTCAGGACCTGTGCCTTTGGATGGATTCATTTTGGAGATTTCTTTCACAATATCAGTTACCTCCATACGATTCATTGAGATAAATAAGAATGAATTGAGCTTTTTTTTCATAAATTACTGGTTTTTTTGGATCTTCAAAAACACTGGAGAAGTATTCCCCGAAAGCATTAGCAATTGAATCATTTCCTTCAAATTTGCTATCGCCCAAAAGCATTGCAGGGGCTATATTCTCACTCTTTCTACATTCTGAAACGTATGATCAGAATAATTTAGGGTTATCTATAATGCTGGTCTCAACCGATGAAATATAATCATCACAATCTTTTTGAATTGCGATTTTACACTCTTTTCGTAGTTGAACAAAATTTTCGTAGTCAAATTGATTTCGGAATTTCTCAAATCGTGAGTGAAACCTAGTTTTTTCTGAGATCAGCTTAATTGTGCTTTTGGAAAACCAAGGAGGATATTTATTGCAACCAACATTACGTCGAGGTACATGCTTATCGATCATACCATTCAATATAGAGTAAAAATTTTCCACACAATCATTTACACTGTCGTTAACTAGAGCTATTAATATTATCGAGTATATTTTTTATGGATTCATAATTAGCTTTGAACAATTTATAAATAGATCGTGATTTATTTTCTTTTTCCCTATCTAAATTTAACTTAATATAACATTTCAACGATGGGTGATGCGAGTCTTCAGAACGAAAGTTAAGGAACATCAAGATAGACGGAGATGGTAAGATTTGGAAGATGCCTTTGTCCAAGAGTGGATATCCACAGGCTGAAGAGAAAGAGAGAGAGAGAGAGAGAGTGAGCCTATGCAAATTCTGTGTATGGGGACTTTGCACCACTGTGAAGCTGAATTTAAACGTGGCCGTAAGAGCTTGGGGGACGATGAAGGTTCGGGACATTCAAGAATTTCAACTATAGACAAAATTCACCACATGGTGCTAGACCATTCCTAATTGAAGTGAGTGTGATAGCAGAGGTTATAAACATGTTAAAATAACATGTTTGTCACTTATCGAATCAACAATTGTATGAGAATGCTGTCCACGCGTTGGGTGCCGCGTTTGCTAACGTTTTGTATCAAAAACGTGTTCGAATTAACATTTCCAACGCTTTTTCGGCACAATAAAACCGAGTTTTGGCGTTGATTAATTACTGTTGATGAAACTTGAATACACCATTATGGTTCAGAAACAAAAATACAGCCCAGCAGATGAAAAAATGGAACTAGTTAAAAAAAGAAGAGAAAGTCTTTTCGGATGGAAAACTAAATTCTAGGATAGTCATGGAGTAATTTCTTCGATTATCTTCAAGAAGGAAAAACTATCATAGAAGCATGCTACGCATCATTACCTGAGAAGCTAAAAGCAGAACTTGCGGAGAAACAGACACATTTTCAGGAAAAGAAAGTCGCATTTCACCAAGATAACGCACTGGCTCATACATTAGCCGTTGCTATGGCGAAAATCCGTGAACTACGGTTCGAACTGCTTCATCGTCCGCCTTACTCATCAGAACTAAACCCAAGCGATTTCTGTTTGTTTCCTCATATAAAAATGGCGCTCGGAGGACACAGTTTTTCGTCAAATGAATCACCTTCGTGGACCACTATTATCAGAAAAAAACGCAGAGTACGAAGTGGACGAGTTACAGAGATGGGAACATCGTTAGGAAAGTGTGTAGAGTAAGTTGTATCCTTGTTAGGTGGGAAACTTTTCAGATCACCTTCGTATAAACATGATAAACTCACAAAAGTGTTTATTTTCTTTTCTATATTAAGAAAACTATCTGTTTACTTCTTAAAACTTACCTAAAGGGCCAGTTGTAAATCGCTAAACAAGGTGATTGGTCAATGCACGTATGACAGCCTGGTTCGCACCTTTTGCATTCGAAGATCAAATCCCATGTGTCCGTGATGTTCTCTTCTTTTTGTTGCCACGCCACTGAAAATTAAAGGGTAAACGTGAAATTCATGGATGCGAATTCATGTTTTGGATTATCATATCCAACTAATGTATTATTCAGAATTATTCGAGTTTCCAAACGAATAAGCTGTTAAATATACAGAAATACACACAACCAAATTTAAATGGAATCACCAGATATTTCAAATATTACCTCAGAAATTTTGGGAATTTCGAAGGATTGTTAGAATTGATCCTTTTTGAGATATCTCAATTGAAAAAAGAATAAATTAAGTGCAAGGGAAAAATAAATTTGACCATCAAATACTTAAATGGCACTTCGAGGATAGTGAATACGTTTCAAAATTGAATCACCAAATGTTATTCGAACTCCAATCGGCCTTTCGTTTTTTTATACCAATTTAAACTCTTTACTGTACAAGTTTGATGAATTAGTCAGTTTTATAGAAATGTCCAAACCTCATATCATATCCATTACGGAAACTTGGCTGAACGATGAAATTCTTAACTCTCTACTTGATATTAAAGGATATACTATCTACAGTTGTGACAGACAAGATCATAGGGGTGGGGGAGTTTGTGTTTACCTTAGTGATTATATTACCACAAGCTTCCAAACTTATACCGAAACAATTGGAGTTATTGGCATCGATGTTTTATCAATTTGTTTATCGACGGCTACCCTCAAATTTACCTATATATACAGGCCACCTGTTATTACCCGAGAACGAGAGAAACCTTGATGATGTTGGTGATTTCAACCTTCCTGAAATCACTTGGCCGATTCCGCAAATTCCTGACTGTAATTCCAACAGCACTACCTCAATCTCTACTCGTTTCTTAGCTGATTCGAATCTTTTCAGCTTATATCCAAGCCTACTTGAGTTCGAACTGGCAACCAGCCTTCTATACTTCATCTTATCTTCACCAACGACGAACAACTCTTGACTACTCCGGATATTTACTCGCCAATAGGTTTCTCTGATCATGTGTCATTACATCTGAATTCAAATCATTTCACTTTCCTCACACTCCATTTCTAAATCGATGGTCACAGTTACTAACTTCCATGCAGTAAGAAAAGAGCTGTCTGAAGTTCACTGGCCTACTGTTCGTGGACCCAGAGACGACCCCAGCGAGGTGTGGCAAAATTATCTTATAGCCGTCAACTCAAGCACCGATAGGAAATCGAAAAAAAAGGTTCTTCTCACTAACCCCTCAAAACCTTGGCTCAATGAAGAACTCATGCAGATGCTCCGTCATGAGAGAAACCTCTGGAAGAAGTATAAAAGAATGAAGAGTGCTACTGATTATGCAGGACATCGCAAATACTCGAATTATCTCACGAACTCCATTCGCTCTTCCAGACGTGATTATGAGACCTCAATAGCGAACTCTGATAGCCAAAAAGCCTATATAAATATATAAGAGCTGGTTTGCAAATTAAAGTGGGGACCCCCTTCTACGTCGTTCTGATGGGAGCCTCTGCTCGACGGATGCTGAGACTGCGGAGGTGCTCGCTGAATCCTTTGCTGAGGTTTTCACTGATGAACCTACTGATGGACCCTGTCCCAACTGCTGTCACTTTGAGTCGAGGACACGATATCAAATATATCATTCAGATCCGAAAAGGTGAAAAAGTACATTTCTAAACTTAAAGGTTCCTCATCTCCAGGACTGGATGCAATTACTGCTGATCTACTTAAGAACAATGCTGACATTCTTTGCTTCCCACTGTCTCAGATTATGACTTATTCTTTCGAACACTCGTGTTTGCTTTCTACATGGAAGGTTGCCTCCATCACTTCATTCACAAAAAGGGCGATAAACTAAACCCTTGCAACTATCGCCCTATTAGCCTACCTTCTATACCTTCGAAGATGATGGAATCAACCATTGCGGACGAAATTAATATATTTCTGAATCGTCATTATGTCATACCCGAAGAACAGCACGGGTTCGTTAAGGGAAAGTCCACTACGACTAACTTACTGTCTTGTGTGAATAACTGGTCCAAATCCTTCGACTCTAAAATGCCCAATAATGCGATCTACCTGGACTCTACAAGAGCTTTTGATCGCACACCAACGCGCTGGCTTCTTCACAAGATTGATCACTGTGGTATGAGAGGGAGACTGTTGCTTTGGATTGAGAGCTGTCTGATCGATAGGCGATTCGTGGTTAGAGTTGGGAGTTCATATTCTGCTCCAAGGTCAGTTACTAGTAGTGTAACTCAGGGCTCTGTGCTCGGCCCCCTTCTCTTTTTTGTATGTGAGTGATCTAACTTTTCATATCAAGAACAAAAAAGCCTTCTAAGCTGACGCGAATCCGTTTAATCAGCATGACAGCATGGTTTCGGACATACGTCCATTATCAACAACAAGCTAATGAAAACTGAATACTCATGTACAATACAGGAATTACCACTAATTAAATGCTAGTAGAGGTCACAGTAACTTGAATAATGGTGATTAGTAGGTAATTAAGTCTACCTGGTCGTTAAGGATCTTAACCCTTTCTACCCTAGATGCCTTGAAAATTTCCATCGATTCAAAGAAATAGAGTTCATAAGATTTATCACAGTAATGAAGAATTTTTAGCTGTTGAAGTTCTGGAAAAGGATAACATTCCTTCAGACATAGTCTAGCTAAAGCTGCATCATATTTCTGATGTACGAATGACCGGAAATGTTCTTTCTATCTAGCCTTGAAAGAGCATCCTGTTTGACCTATATAAAAGGAATTGCACTCAGAACATGTTAATTGGTATACTCCTGATTTCTCGAATTTATCTGTTTTATCTTTTGTGTTGAGAAGCAGGCCTGACAATTTGCTAACTGGTTTGAATGCAATGTGAACTTTTTTACTATCAGACAAAACTCTAGCAACCTGTTCTGACGTCTTCCCAAAATATGTTAGAGACATAAGTCTTTCGGGCTTTTCTCTCTTGGATTGGGGATATATCATGTTGAATGTGTTGTTGCGTATTTTTCGATTAATTAAACTCTCTATCGTTTTTATATCGAAGCCGTTGTTCTTTGCTATTATCATAATGGTGTTAAATTCTGATTTTCGGTCCATGTCCGATAAAGGCAAAGAAATCGCTCTGTGAATCATGGATTTGAAGGCTGCTATTTTTTGAGAATACGGGTGAAATTAATCTATGGGTATGACATTATCCGTGTACGATGGTTTTCTGAAGATATTAATTGATAAACGGTTATTATTCTCCCGGGTAATTGTTAGATCTAAGAAGTTGATTTTACTATCGCCTTCTGTTTCTACTTTGAACTTAATTTTAGGATTAATGTTATTAATGAAATTCAGGAAGATTTCTAGTTGTCTATTCGTTCCAATGAAACAGGCTAAAATGTCATCAACATATCGGTACAAAAATAGAATATGCCTTTCCGTCAAAGGTGACGTCATAATTTTAGAGTTTTCCAAATTAGACATGAAAATTTCAGATAGAAGGGGACTGAGGGGTGAACCCACAGCTAAACCATTATCTCATTATTGAACTAAAAATAATTTTGGGACAAGCATAAATCAAACAGAGAAATTAACTCATCTTTACAGACCACGTTGAGATTTCTTGCCTCTAGAATACTTGATATTAAGGAACACATTCTGTTGCAGGTATATTCGAAAACATATTATCTACATCTAAAGATATTAATTTTGCAGTTGGTGGCATGGAAATTATTTATTTTATTCGATAATTCTAATGAATTTTTCATACTATATTGTGAATGAAAATCTTAAATTGCTTTGAATTTGGTATTTAGTTGCTTAGCAAGTATTTGTGTTGGACTATTGGTATATGACACCACTGGACGAATGGGGTTATTTTCTTTATGTGTTTTAATAAGACCATCTAATCTAGGAATTCTAGGATTCATTTTAATCCAACTGTTTCTCTTGAAGCTACTAAAAAGTGAGTAAAGAATCACCACATCACTCAACAATAAAATTGCGTCGTCTAAAAATGCAGAGCAAATGTAACATTTCAATGGACTACAGGTACTTTACCCGAAAAGTTGCAATTTATGTCCAGCATTTGACTTCGCACTAAAACTGAGCATATTTCATGAAGATCTTGCTCTAGAGCAATCAAAAAGATGAATGACATCACTCACCGTAACATTAGATTCTCCCTCGAATTGTTTCTTTTCAGACCCATAGTTCCAAAACTTCTCACATTGAAACAGACTCTTCCATTACATGAAAAGCCTCACAAAACTTTTGCGCTGATTTCTCCAGGGGACAACTTTCTAGAATCTGTCTATTGTTTCATTTCTGATGGCGCACCTAATGTAGATATTTCACGGAGTTGCAGGTTAATCAAAAGTTAGTTAATCGTAGATTTCTACTTGTTGAAAGCGTAAGAAATATTTCAACTAGGTCGTTGAATATAAACTCTTCTTTGAACAAGGATAACGTCATATTAACTAATATACAGGGTTGTCCACGCTATACAGCACGAAATATTGTTACCTAAATAAGGAACTATAACATTATTTTGTTTCTGGGATATATGGGGAGCTATTATAAATACTTTTCAAAATTATTTTGACCTTATAGAGTCTCAAAAGCTTAAAAATTAACGAAGTTATATTTCTTTGAATATGATACCCAATATATTATTGCATATTTGGATTAAGCGTTCAAAAATACTATAAACCTAAACATCAAGGTTTTTCAGTAAATTCGATTTGTTTCAAAATCTGAAAAGCTTTTATTCTCAAAATATTCAAAGAGTATTCACGGTTAAAATAGATCGTTATTGATATCAATTACTCCGAGTTCACAACTTGAATAATTCAAATACGACGCCAAATATTCTAAAATTATATTTTTATATAACTTATCGAACAATGCTAGAATGTCTAAACCTAAATAAAAATAATATAAGATAAACGCATCATTAGCTGACCCTGTACCAGTAAGTGACACCGATGCTTTTATTACGCACTATTAAGACTTAGATGCTTCTTAGCGCATAGAACTCTGTAAATAAAGTGATCTTCATATTTCGCGCCAAATCTATGCACTTCGTTCGGTTGCGCGCCGCTGTCATTCTGTTGTTGTGCGTCGATTCACAAACACGCTTGTGTTCGTACCCAGTTTTGATATTAAATAAAGCAGTTTCATTAAGGAGGTAGGTCCATGAAATAGTGTTTCTTCGTATTCATTCTTTATAACTGATATTTTGAAAATTTTTTTGATCAACTTGGTAGTGGAGAATTCAAATTTCCTCCAAGAATTTAAGATATAACCTATATTTAACGAAATTCATTGGGTGTCATCTATAGGAACTTAATTTCTCTGAGTGGTCCAAATGATGTCACAGGTGTCATGTATTGGTACAATTCCAATATTTGAGGCTAATCGTTTTTCTGAATGTCTTCAACCACATGATTTCATCCTTATTATTAAATTCGTATAGATTCCTATAGATGACACCGGGTGTCATCTGTACCTGTACATGATTTTAGCACTTATATTTTGAACTAGTTAAAAAGTGAACTGTTTTGATTCACATATTTGCCAATAAAAAAGTGAACGGTAATTTCTATTGCAGAAATGGATTAAAAAAAAAATTTTGCTATATCCAGAGGAAGCTATGAAAGAAATGGTATGCCAGTTAACCCATTTGTGCTTGCTGGGCCAATTTGGGAACACTTAATAATTGAGGGTAGAACTGAAAACTATGGACGCTAAACTTAAAAAGTTTGCAGTTTTAAGTAGTTAAAAATGCCGTCACATTGAGGTATGCACTATTTATTTCAATTATTTTTATTCTAAATATAATATACGTCACTTCGATATTGATTATTGGTAGTTCAATGTATATTCAGTTATCCACAAAATTTTGTAGTGACGAATAATGATAGTGAATGCTTTTGTGATATCCAAAACATTACTGTGAAGATTTAGTGCTAGTAACAACTACTTGGGCTTAGAAGAAGCCATAAATTCTATTGAAGAAGATAAAGATGAGGGTTTCAAGTATGACTTGGTCATAAGTCCTCCAGAACCCAGTGTTGTTACTGATGAAGAAGAGGGGTTTGATGATAAAAATCTACCAACTAACTTACCAAATGATGTTCCGGGAAATATAGAGGTATTTATTCGCGACGAAGGTGTTTTTTCTGATAGATGTGATGACGAACCATTAGCTTTCAAGAGATCTCGAATCAGATCCTCTCTACCTCAAGCTGCAGGTGACCATTCGACAAACTCAACGGCGTTAATATCAACCAATCCTGTCTGGCGTAAGTGTGATCCAATTTACACCAAAACGTACATGGAATCTGATACCCGATTACTGAATGAAAGTTGCATGAAAAAGGTAGTGGAAGATGTTACACCTGTTCAAATATTACAAAAGTTCTTTGATGATGAAGTATTTAAGATGATTGCTGGATTTAGCAACTTGTATGCGAGTCAAAACAATCGACACAGTGTTTCCGTGACTACTGGAGAACTGAAGGTTTTCTTCGGAATACTTATACTATCCGGTTATCACAAACTTTCTAGAGAACGCATGTGTTGTTCAATAGATAAAAAACTAAAAAGGAATCTACATCTTGTCGACCATAACGACGTTCCAAACACTACCGATAAAATGTTCAAGGTGAGAAAACTTGCGGATATTCTTATGAAAAATTCAACCAGTGGAATATTTTTCATGAAAATATTTTCATAGATGAATCCATGGTGAAGTATTACGGGCATGATTTGGCAAAATAATTTATTTAGAGGCAAACCTGTGCGCTTCGGGTATAAAAATTGGGTTAGTTAGGTTAGCAGCAAGCTCCTCAGGATATTGTTACAGCTTCGATATTTACTGTGGTAAATTTACTGCTTCAAGTACAGAGCCTTTGGTAACTAGAGTTGCAAAAATGTTGCTGAATAAACTTACAATAGATCCCGCAAACACATCATTGTCATCTCTTGAACGATTTTCGTCGATTAGGTTATCGTGCTACAGGAACCATTCGAGAGAACCGCACTAAAAAATGCCCATTGAGGAATGCTTAGGATATGAAAGAAAAATTAAGAGGTGAGTTCGATTACAGATTCGATAAACAAAATGAAGCGTTTCTAGTTCGCTGGAAAGATAACAGTATTTGCACAATGGCAACAAATTATGATTCTCATGAGCCGTTGGGAACTGTGAAGAGATGGTCTGCAGAAAAGAAGCAAAGAGCTGACATGACGATTCCGCATTTATTCCAAATTTATAATTAAGGCATGGGAAGTGAAGATGAATTTGATCAGTCAATTGCACTGTACACAATCAGCATTCATGGAAAAAAATGGTGGTGGGTATTGTATACCTACATGATTGACATGGCTTTATTAAATGCTTGGCGTTTACATGTCCAGTCTAGAGAAGAGCCCATGAATCAACTACTTTTTCAACGAAGCATAGCCAGGTTCTACCTAAAACAATGGCCCAAAAGACAGTCTGTAGCTGCACGTCCATCCAATTCTAACATAGAGGGACTACAACATGATGGCGCCGATCACGTACCTGAAAGGCATCCGAAACGAGTACGCTGTGTTGTTTGTCATAACAGAAGTCAAAGGGGCTGCAAGAAAAGCAAGAAAACTTTGTGCATTGAAAAACAGTGTTTTGAGAATTATCACTTCTAAGTGGCTGCTGTGCCAATTTGGGCACACCCCTCTAAAAGTTTCAAAAACATTATTTTTATTTCTTTTTCTATTTTCTTCTATTCTTTGCATCCTCCTTCATATAGAAATATGTTGATTGATTATTGCAGAAAAGAAAACCTATTCTGCGTGAATACCTCACTAATAGGAAGGAAATCTGCTAGGATGTCAGTACTGAATCAATTCGATACGGGAAGCGATCACTGACTTGTCAGAGGCACTTTCAAGATAAAAATAGAGAGAAACAGCATGATCCTCAAAGGGCAACCATACCTAACTTTAGAAGTGTTAACTGAGAGCAAGGATCAATTCCAGAATACACTGAGCCAAAAACTATCGAACAGGAAAAATATTTCAGAAATGACCATCAAGAAATGATAACAAACAGTTTGAAGACATCAACGAAGAGAATATGCACAAGACAAAAAGACACTAACACGAAGATCAGTACACATACGATAATGCTAATGCAGCAGAGAAGAATAATGCTCCGGAATGAAGGAAATTATGAAGAACTGAACAGAGAGATATCCCGAAGCATTCGAAAAGATCTAAGGGACTACAATACAAGACTCATAATGGATACTATTGAAGACACTAAGAATATGAAAGTACTAAAATCCAGGCTGTCTTGCTTCAACTGAAGACCAACACTGAACAGCATTAGAAACAAAGCGGGCATTTTGGTTAACAATAGATCAGACATCATTGAAGCAGTTAAGGAGTTTTACACATGTCTTTTTACTTCGGAGACAAGCGACCCCAATACATTTCAAAGACCAGTGGTGAAGAATATCGGTTCTGAAGAAATCCCAGACATTGAAATAGAAGAATTAAAATTAGCACTTCAACAGATGAAAAACCGCAAACATCCAGGCGAGGATAGGATATGTTGTGAAATGATGAAAATGAGTGGTGGGGATTTATTGGATGCCGTGAAAATTTTCTTCAATAAATGTCTTTTGGATGGAAGAATTCCACAAATGTGGCAAAATGCTGAAGTAATTCTACTTCACAAAAAAGGAGATAAGAACAATCTGGAGAACTTTCGGCCCATCAGCCTTCTTTCACACCTATACAAGCTGCTCAATAAAATTATCACAAATAGACTCACCCACAAATTAGACCTATACCAACCTATAGAGCAGGCCGGATTCCGAGTAGGTAACAGCACCATTGATCATTTACAAGCAATTCGTACTCTCATCGAGAAGTGTACCGAATGCAATATTCCCATCTACTTGGCTTTTATAGACTTCCAGAAAGCTTTCGATCTTATAGAAATGTGAGCAATAATGAGATATTCAGATAATGCAAGAGGCGACTCTCGTTACTCGAATTTGAAGATAATAGACAAAATCCGCATAGAGAGGGGAGTACGTCAAGACGACACTATTTCTCCGAAATTGTTTATGCTGGCCCTAGAAGACGTCTTCAAAGGTTTAGAATGGAACAACAAAGGAATCAACATCGATGGAGTTCATTTTAACCATCTGAGGTTTGCAGACGATATAGTTCTTATTAGTAAAAACCCTGAACCATGCTAGAAGAACTGCACCAAAAATCTAGAGAAGCCTGAAAGAAACCAAAATTCTGATTGCAGAAAACATACACATTTCGATTGAAAATCAGGTGATAGAAAATGTGATCGAATACATATATCTAGGCGATAAAATAACACTTGGGAAAGAAAATCAAACCTGTGAAATTTCCAGGAGAGTGGGTTTAGGCTGGGTTGCATTTGGGAAAGTGGGATTTGTTTTGAAGTCCCGAAATATTCCTCTCAACCTAAGAAGAAAGGTCTTCGATTCATGTGTTCTTCCTGGCCTTACATATGCCATTGAAACGATATCTCTAACTCAAAGATCAGTCAATAAATTACAAGTTTCACAACGAGCTATGTAGAGAACCATGATGGTAATTTCATTGAGAGAGTGAGGAATGAGGATATTAGAGAGAAGACTGGAGTGACTGATGTGCTAAGAATGATAGCACAATTGAAATGGAGATGGGCTGGCTATGTAGACAGGCAAGACCCATCGACATGAGCCAACAAACTGCTGGCATGGAGACCAATAACTACCAAAAGGAGCGTAGGAAGACCACAGTTCAGATGGAAAGATGACATCCACAAGATCGCGGGGAAAAATTGGATGCAAACAGCTGCTAATAAGGACAGATGAAGAAACTTGGAAGAGGTCTATATCCAGAAGTGGATTAATACAGACTGAGGAGAGAGAGAGAGAGTATCATCAATTTAAATAAATTATAATGTGAATTTTTGAAGGAACAGGTAATTCTATATAGAACATGAGAACATTCATAAATATATATTTATTATATTTATATATTATATTATATATATGTATATATTATATATACATTTTATCTCTTAATGTGTCAGGTATAGGTGCACTTACCTTATATTTATTCAACAGGATCATTGCACAAACTTCCTGCATAAAAACATGCAAATATGATATGAACCGCACTTCTTCAATTCTATTTCCAAAGAAAATGGTCGGAATGACCTAAAAGATCTTAGTTAAGCTTAATATGTCTTTGACAGCAAGAATCTGAAGAAGTTTCGCCGCAAATTGTATGGCGGCTCATGTAATATGAAAAAACAACAAATGTATGGATACTTTCATGAAAATAAGAATACCTTCTACTAAAGTTCCATTGAAAATGCCACTATGGTGAGGAGAATAGAATCCATCCCTGCAAACACATTGATACCGACCTCTGGACCATTTTGGTGTTAAGTGCGATCCATAAATACACTGCAAAAAAAGTTTGTATGTCAAATATATAATATAACGCTTAAATCTCGAAGCAACGAAAAGTTACATGAGGTTCAGTCAGGTTTCCTAAGGTAAGTCTTAGTAGACAAGACATTAAAGCACAAAAACAAGCCTTACCATCGATTTTTTGGATTCGTGAGAATATATAGAAAATTTGTGAACTGATCTAATTATGAAGAAACCCCAAATCGCATTCGTGCATAGGAAAAATTCATTCTTCATTAAATAATTATAGAAAATTTGGATACGGTAAATAATAACGGTGAAAATGAATCCAACTCTGATACTCTGTTGATACTGTGTTTTTGGGATTTAAACGTCTTCCTCTGGAGTATTTTGACAATTTGTCATGGACTAGGCCCAAATTCGTTACTCGGGAGTTTTCAAGATAGCTGAAAACAGATTATAACGTGCTAACTGCACTTTACATGTTGCTTCTATCGTTCACCAATTCCTAACTCTAGTTTTGTTTGCTCCGATCAAACTACATCGTAATCTCATATTCGACTCCATTGTGTTTTTCCTCTTCATAATTTAGGGAGAAGGAGACTAGTCGGGGTCTGCATCACAGGCTCCTCAAGACCAACACCGACCACGAACCTGGAAACTAAACCGGATGAGCAGGACACACCAGAATAAATCATTTGATCAAAACCCCAAATACTGAGAATAATGAATGATACCATGACTAAACAACTTACAGGGACCAAGGAGCACAAAACGGTGATACAATGGAACAATTGGATTCGCTGTGACAATCGTGAAGACATAAATTGTTATACTGACAGATCTAAAATGAAAAAAGGGAACTGGATCAGGAGTGTACTAATAACCCCAGAATGTCGGCTGAAAATTCCATTGGGGGAGCATGCAACCATCCTTCAGACAAAAGTATAGGACATAGCAGCCTGTGTTCATAAGAACCATGAAAGACGCTATAAGAACAGATAAACATTTTTCGGAAGGCCGGCTGCAATGGGAGCTTTGGCTGGGAGCGAAAACCGATCGAAGCTCATATCGGAAAGTCTACAGTTACTAACTGAGCTGGCGAAATAAAATGAGGTAACTTAGGGAACGCAATCGTCTGCCAGAGAAGCCGTCAAGACGAGATTTATTGGCACGGAAACAGAACTCGGTATTTTTAACTTTAGGGTACATGATACGATCAACACCTGGATAGCAAAGCTACTCGGTGACAGTTTGCATAGGCAAACTAAACTTCTGCTGAACTAGCAAGAAGTTCACTAAAGAAGCTTTGGATTGAGCAGAGAAAAGCGTATTAATTCATGAAATTTTGAGCGGCAAAGTTTTCCTTCCTTTAACTTTCGGTGATTCTTTCTTTATACAAGCAGTAATGTGAATACAAGGGTTATGTTGAATATTTTGAGATGTAAGAAATACATCAAGCCTTTGATGAATACTGGTCTATTTATGTTCAAAGTAATCCCCAAACTGTAGATGACTGATGCGACCAAATAGGGCTAACAGTTAACCTAGACAGGGTTCGACTAGTACCTTGTACACTCAAGGAAATGACTGGTGGCATATTGCAGCCACTTCTCTTTGGAAAGAAAGTGGAATTCAACGGTGGGGCGAAATATTTGGGAGTTATCGTATATACAAGACTTACATGAAATAACCACCTTAATCATAGTGACAAAAAAGGTTAACTCCCTTATGGCCGATAAACTGGCCATCGGTAAAAAATGGGATCTAAATCCAAAAATTATGCACTGGCTGTACACTATGATCGCGAGACACATGATTGTAGACTGTGCTCTTATATGGTGACCAAAAGTGATGCAGAGAGGGGTAAGATTGAAGCTGAAAAAACAAAGGCTAACCGGGGTTTGCATCACAAACTCCTCAAGATCAACACCAACCTGTAGCCTGGATGCTATCCCGAATTTACCTCCTCTTGATGTTTATATTAAGAGTGAGGTAAGATAGGCGGCATTCAGACAGGAAATGGAAACTGCAGTTCTTTTTTGGATCTGTCAGTATACCAATTTATGTCTTTACGGTTGTCAGAGCCGAGCCAATTGTTCCAGTCTATCATAGTTTTGTCCTCCCTAGTCCCGGTGAGTTTTTTAGTCATTGTATTATTTATCATAGTCATTTTTTGGGGTTTCGATCAATTCCTTAATTCGGGCGCATCCCACCCACGTATTTGGTTTAGCTTCCAGGTTCGCAGTCAGTGTTGGTTTTGAGGAGCCTGTGATGCAAACGCTGGCTAATCTTTGAAGTTTGTTCACCTTCTCCCTATCCCCTACATCATCAATTTGGGCCACTGTGTGAGAGCACAGTCTACAGTCATCGGTCTCACAACCACATTGTAAAGTCAGTGTGAATTTTTTGGATTGTGTCCCCATTTATAGCCGATGGTTCGTTTACTGACAAAAGGGAGCATTTACACTTATTTAAGACTTGATTAAGGTGGTTAATCTATGCATGTCCTTTATCCAGGAATACTTCAGATTCATTGAATTCCAGTTTTTTCCGAAGAATAGTGGCTGCATTATGCCATCAGTATTCTTCTTAAGTGTATACGGTACAAGTCTTATCTTGTCTGGTTTAACAGTTAGCCCTATTTGGTAAAACAAATCCTTTAGTATTTGGAGGATAACTCCGAACATAATTAAACCTATTTGAATCATACGTTCCATGTATTTTTTACATCTCAAAAAACACAACCAAATATATATGAAATCACCTGATATTTTGAATACTACCTCTGGGATTTTGGAAATTTCAAAGGATTGTTCGAATTGATCCCTTTTGAGATATTTAAATTGAAAAAAGAAATAAATTGAAGTTTACTTTCAAGAAAGAAACGAATAAAAGAAGATAAGAGACTCTTTCTGCATGTAGTGGGTGTTATTTTCTCGACCTTAATAGCTTATATTACCTCCTCTTGCCCGGATACAAGCCTAAATTCGTCTAGGCATATTTTGTATTAAGTTTTTTACCTCCCCTAGGGAGATATTCTGCCACTCGTCCAAGCCACGGCTTGGACGAACTGTTGTGGGGTTCTTGGATTATCCTGGCGCGATCTAATTTTCCTTTTGAGATTATTCCATAAACGTTCAATAGGATTTAGCTCCGGTGAGCAAGCTGGCCAGTACAAAATAGCGATTGTTTCTGTTTCAAGATAATGTCGAGCGAGGGTCCTGGTATGCGGGGGAGCATTATCTTGCATAAACGTGAAATTATCACAGTGGGCAACTCGCCAGAGTCTCACTACGGGCTCCAGCACTAAGTCCACGTAATTAATAGCCGTTACAATCGTAGAAAATGAAATCAAATCTGGTTTTCCTCTCAGCATAATGCCACCCCAAAACATCACAATGCCCTCTTGGTATTTCGGAATTTGTCTTGCTGCTCGGAGTCTAGCTTGTCTTCCACGATCCCTTAAAACCGGAATCCGGTGGTCATCTGATTGAACACCAATTCTGGTCTCATCCGAAAAAAGATCATTTCGCCATTTCTCAATGTTCCAATTTTGGTGTTCGATACTTCAATTAAGTCTGTTGATTTTTTGTTGTCTGGTTAGCTCTGGAACTCTTATGGGTGTTTTGCTGTATAATTCTTTTCAACGAAGTCTTTGACGTATCGTTTCGACTAATACACTGATGCCTGTTGCTTCCTGAAATTGCGTTTGGAGTATGGAATGCGACACACTAGGGTCTCTTCTTGTAATTTGGCACAAAAAGTGGTCTTGTTCTTCAGAAGTGATTTTCCTACAACTTCTTGTACGCCTATTTTGCAGAGATTGTAGCTCACGTATCGGGCGTAGGTTTTTGAAATCACCTCCTATGATACCCCCATTGTAGCCGCTATATCCCTCTGTGTCACCCCTTCTTCAACGAGAGCAATTATTCGACCCCTCTGCACATTGGATAATCTAACGTAAGGCATTTTAAATAATGATTATAGGCTTTTTCAACTTTTGAAATTAATAGTTTTAAATCTCAGTCAGCCGGCTCGGTGGCGTATGGGATATGATGCTGGTCTCCTGCGCAGAGTTATCTGGGTTCAATCCCCACAAAGTCGGTGCGATTTTTCGGATTCTGGGAATCGCTTGAGTATCCATCTTTCGGAGGAGATGTAAAGCCGTCGGTCCTGTCTAACAGATATGTGTTGGACATTAAAGATCCCTCCCCTCGACACGAGAGGGATTCGGCAAAATTACCGGGTTAGTGAGGTGACAGAATTCTCCGGCGTGTCATTGGCCGAAAGGCGGAAATAGAGCACTTTAAAGGAATAACAAACAAACAAATCTCAGTCACGAATGAGTACAATATCCCGAACATGTGGTGATAATTCAACATATCTTATCATACTATTCGAAATTTTCTACAACAAAAAACTTCATTCTTCACAAGTAATCAAAGATCCATAGTAAAAAACAATCAATAATGTGAAATACCAAGTGACTCCATATAAATTTGGTTGTGTGTACACAGTGTAGTCCTTATTTTCACGCTACTTTTATATGAGGAAATAATCACCGAATATTAAGGCAAAATAAAACTTTGTCACCGAAATTTCATGAATTAATATGTTGACAAAAACATCATTATTACATTCAACTGAATAACATTCAATTCAAAGTCAGTATACAGATGACGCCACAGGCTGAGTCTAGTAGCGATTCATAAGCGAAGTGAAAATCTTTATTCAACAAGGAATAACTTAATTATGTTTGAATATTCAAATTCATGCCATTAAAAATCTTACTTCAACTTACTCTGGAAGAAGCGTTATGACACTTGTGGGTTCCATGGAAAATCGAAATTTCGTTTGGTTTCACCGGAAGTTTCACCTCGCATTGATTAACTTCAAGATGAGAAATATCCACGTCTAGGCTCAGGAAACCTTTCAACCTGAAACAATCATTTTTCATCAACTAAATGTAAGTTCTTAATCGTACTATCAGATATACAAATGCCCCTTCAAGATATTAATTTAATTCTCCAGTCACAGAACTAACTGGAACTTCTTAATTGAACTATTCATCACAGATTGAGCCATCTACAGTTCTATGATGAATTTCTGTAACTACTAATGATATCGACTGCTACGACCTGTCCACCGATGAATTAGAGCAGGGGTGCTCAAACGGTCTATCGCGAGTGCTTTATGAGTCCATCTCGAGAAGAAGAAAATGTTTAATGAGTAGGTAACTAAACTACAGAAATTTTTTACGAAATAAACTAACACTCTGCTAGCGGCAGAAGGCGGCTTTATCAAAGGAAAGCGCGGTACTTGTCAGAGAAACGCCGCGTTTTTTATTCTTGCCGCTTTTCTAGACATTTCTGGCGGCGTGTTTGACAGAAACATTTGAGACTATCGTTCACGCCGATATAATTGTTGCGCTTACAGGAATTGGAGTCATTCTGAATTGTACCTTGAAGGCAATATTACGTCGATACAAAGTTTATTATTAAATAGTACAAAATGAGTGCAGCGAAGAAATCTAAAACGTATCATTGTAATGACGATTGGGAGTAAGAATTTTTCTTTGGAATGATGAAGGATAAGTGCATTTGTCTTATTTGTCGAGTTAGTTGCAATACCTAAGCATGGTGACTTAGAGAGGCACCATAAAACGGTTCATAAAAACTATGAAAAGGATTTTCCGCCACAGAGTGAATTTAGAAATCAAAAAGTTCGTGATTTGATATCTTGTTTGAAAAAAAAACAGACCATGTTCACAAGCTCAGCCAAACAATCAAGAGCAGCTATGATCGCGTCATTTAAAATATCTCATATATTGGCGAAACACAAAAACTATTAGAAGATGGATCGGTTGTGAAGGAAGCATTTATTGAAGCGGGTGAGACTTTATTTGGAGACTTTAAAAATACAACAGAAATCATGTCTACTATAAGAGAACTTCATTTATCTCGTCTGACTGTAACAAGGCGTATTGAAGTCATGAGTCAAGACATGGCAGATAAACTTAAACATGATATCATGAAATGTACATACTTTTCTTTACAGTTCGACGAATCCACCAATATGATAGACACTGCCCAGCTGTGTATTTTTATTCGGATGGTATTCAATGAGATGTTGGCTAAGGAAGAATTTTTGACAATCATTCGTCTGAAGGGGAAGACCCGTGGCGTAGATATATAAGACGTTTTCTTCAATTTTGTAAAAAACTACAAGCTACCAATTTATAAATTAGTGTGCATTACAACCGATGGAGCACCAGCAATGAATGGAAACAAAAACGGTTTTGTGGCATTGTGTCAGCTGAACACACTGATTTAGTTCTTATACTATCAGGTGGTTGGGTCGCGGAAAATTCCTACAAAGGTTCCAATAATTATTGGCTGAAATAACAGCTTTTCTAGACGAAAGAGGTGATGACACTCAGATGTTGAAAAACGAAAAATGGATGACTGATTTGGCATTTTTGACTGACATCACAATGCACTTAAACACCATTAACTTGGAGCTTCAGGCTGAAAGAAAAACTATTATTGAGATGATTAGCGCAGTAAACGCATTCAAAAGTAAATTGCAACTTATGATAGATCAACTGAAAAGAAAGGATCTGAAACATTTTTCGTCTTGGAGAGCAAGGATTTCTCAGTTGAATTATGATACGTTACCCTAAGGATGACTGAGGCAATATATGAGAGAGTTCCATGTAACTTAAAGAACTATTAATTATAAATATGAATAATGAAGTGAATACAATAAGGCGTTCAATATCGATAGAGTTAGATATGAAAAGGCGTTCAGTATATTTGGGGTTGAGTATATTAGGTGTTTAGCATATAAGGCGTTCAGTATATTAGGCGTTTAGTATATTGGCTATTTAGATAAAAAAGGCGATCTTAATTGGCTCACTAGTTTTCAATAAATCGCTTGTGATAGTGAAATACTCAGTTTTATTTCTTATTATCATAATCAATCATCAATATTTCGAAATTAATTTTTTTACGACTCTTATTATCTCCGAAGAAGAAACACGGCATGTGCCAATTTTCTAGCTCTCGCGGTTTCCGAGCTGTCGTACGCGAACATCGAATTTTAACGATGGTAGAACTTAAATGAAAATGGATTTCCATTATGCGTTAGAAGGAAACAGTAAATTGAATAACATTGTTTCTTGATTCTGTAACTACTAATGATATCGACTGCTATGACCTGTCCACCGATGAATTAGAGCAGGGGTGCTCAAACGGTCTATCGCGAGTGCTTTATGAGTTCATCTCGGGAAGAAGAAAGTTTTTAATAAATAGGTAACTAAACTACAGAAATTTATTACGTAATAAACTAACACTCTGCTAGCGGCAGAAGACGGCTTTATCAAAGGAACGCGCGGTACTTGTCAGAGAAAAGCCGCGTTTTTTATTCTTGCCGCTTTTCTAGACATTTCTGGCGGCGTGTTTGACGGGAACATTCGAGACTTTCGTTCACGCCGATATAATTGTTGCGCTTACAGGAATTGGAGTCATTCTGAATTGAACCTTGAAGGCGATATTACGTCGATACAAAGTTTATTATTAAATAGTACAAAATGAGTGCAGCGAAGAAATCTAAAACGTATCATTTTGATGACAATTGGGAGAAAGAATTTTTCTTTTGTATGATGAAGGATAAGTGCATTTGTCTTATTTGTCGTGCGTCAGTTGCAATACCTAAGCATGGTGACTTAGAGGAGCATCATAAAACAGTTCATAAAAACTATGAAAAGGATTTTCCGCCACAGAGTGAATTTAGAAATCGAAAAGTTCGTGATTTGATATCTTGTTTGAGAAAAGAACAAACCATGTTCACAAGCTCAGCCAAACAATCAAGAGCAGCTATGATCGCGTCATTTAAAATATCTCATATATTGGCGAAACACAAAAAGCTGGATCGGTTGTGAAGGAAGCATTTATTGAAGTGGGTGAGACTTTATTTGGAGATTTTGAAAATAAAACAGAAATCATGTCTGCTATTAGAAAACTTCAGTTATCTCGTCCAACTGTCACAAGGCGTTTTGAAGTCATGAGTCAGGACATGGCAGTTAAAATGAAACATGATATCATGAAATGTACATACTTTTCTTTACAG
This sequence comes from Cryptolaemus montrouzieri, assembly GCA_013387265.2. NCBI lineage: Eukaryota > Metazoa > Arthropoda > Insecta > Coleoptera > Coccinellidae > Cryptolaemus > Cryptolaemus montrouzieri. Next base: position 13,128,933 of record JABFTP020000062.1, on the reverse strand, counting down.
TTCGATGAATCCACAAATATGATAGACACTGCCCAGCTGTGTATTTTTATTCGGATGGTATTCAATGAGATGTTGGCTAAGGAAGAATTTTTGACAATCATTCTTCTGAAAGGGAAGACCCGTGGCGAAGATATATATGACGTTTCCTTCAATTTTATAAAAAACTACAAGCTACCAATTTATAAATTAGTGTGCATTACAACCGATGGAGCGCCAGCAATAACTGGAAACAAAAACGGTTTTGTGGCATTGTGTCAGCTGAACACACTGATTTAGTTCTTATACAGACATCAGGTGGTTTGATCGAGGAAAATTCCTACAAAGGTTCCAATAATTATTGGCTGAAATAACAGCTTTTCTAGACGAAAGAGGTGATGACACTCAGATGTTGAAAAACGAAAAATGGATGACTGATTTGGCATTTTTGACTGACATCACAATGCACTTAAACACCATTAACTTGGAGCTTCAGGCTGAAGGAAAAACTATTATTGAGATGATTACTGCAGTAAACGCATTCAAAAGTAAATTGCAACTTATGATAGATCAACTGAAAAGAAAGGATCTGAAACATTTTCCGTCTTGGAGAGCAAGGATTTCTCAGTTGAATTATGATACGTTACCTTAAGGATGACTGAGGCAATATATGAGAGAGTTCCATGTAACATAAAGAACTATTAATTATAAATATGAATAATGAAGTGAATACAATAAGGCGTTCAATATCGATAGAGTTAGATATGAAAAGGCGTTCAGTATATTTGGGGTTGAGTATATTAGGTGTTTAGCATATAAGGCGTTCAGTATATTAGGCGTTTAGTATATTGGCTATTTAGATAAAAAAGGCGATCTTAATTGGCTCACTAGTTTTCAATAAATCGCTTGTGATAGTGAAATACTCAGTTTTATTTCTTATTATCATAATCAATCATCAATATTCCGAAATTAATTCTTTTAGGACCCTTATTATCTCGGAAGAAGAAACACGGCATGTGCCAATTTTCTAGTTCTCGCGGTTTCCGAGCTGTCGTACGCGAACATCGAATTTTAACGATGGTAGAACTTAAATGAAAATGGATTTCCATTATGCGTTAGAAGGAAACAGTAAATTGAATAACATTGTTTCTTGATTCTGTAACTACTAATGATATCGACTGCTATGACCTGTCCACCGATGAATTAGAGCAGGGTGCTCAAACGGTCTATCGCGAGTGCTTTATGAGTTCATCTCGGGAAGAAGAAAGTTTTTAATAAATAGGTAACTAAACTACAGAAATTTATTACGTAATAAACTAACACTCTGCTAGCGGCAGAAGACGGCTTTATCAAAGGAACGCGCGGTACTTGTCAGAGAAAAGCCGCGTTTTTTATTCTTGCCGCTTTTCTAGACATTTCTGGCGGCGTGTTTGACGGGAACATTCGAGACTTTCGTTCACGCCGATATAATTGTTGCGCCTACAGGAATTGGAGTCATTCTGAATTGAACCTTGAAGGCGATATTACGTCGATACAAAGTTTATTATTAAATAGTACAAAATGAGTGCAGCGAAGAAATCTAAAACGTATCATTTTGATGACAATTGGGAGAAAGAATTTTTCTTTTGTATGATGAAGGATAAGTGCATTTGTCTTATTTGTCGTGCGTCAGTTGCAATACCTAAGCATGGTGACTTAGAGGGGCATCATAAAACAGTTCATAAAAACTATGAAAAGGATTTTCCGCCACAGAGTGAATTTAGAAATCGAAAAGTTCGTGATTTGATATCTTGTTTGAGAAAAGAACAAACCATGTTCACAAGCTCAGCCAAACAATCAAGAGCAGCTATGATCGCGTCATTTAAAATATCTCATATATTGGCGAAACACAAAAAGCTGGATCGGTTGTGAAGGAAGCATTTATTGAAGTGGGTGAGACTTTATTTGGAGATTTTGAAAATAAAACAGAAATGATGTCTGCTATTAGAAAACTTCAGTTATCTCGTCCAACTATGACAAGGCATTTTGAAGTCATGAGTCAGGACATGGCAGTTAAAATGAAACATGATATCATGAAATGTACATACGTTTCTTTACAGTTCGATGAATCCACAAATATGATAGACACTGCCCAGCTGTGTATTTTTATTCGGATGGTATTCAATGAGATGTTGGCTAAGGAAGAATTTTGACAATCATTCTTCTGAAAGGGAAGACCCGTGGCGAAGATATATATGACGTTTCCTTCAATTTTATAAAAAACTACAAGCTACCAATTTATAAATTAGTGTGCATTACAACCGATGGAGCGCCAGCAATGACTGGAAACAAAAACGGTTTTGTGGCATTGTGTCAGCTGAACACACTGATTTAGTTCTTATACAGACATCAGGTGGTTTGATCGCGAAAAATTCCTAAAAAGGTTTCAATAATTATTGGCTGAAATAACAAGCTTTTCTAGACGAAAGAGGTGATGACTCAGATGTTAAAAAACGAAAAATGGCTGACTGATTTGGCATTTTTGACTGACATCACAATGCACTTAAACACCATTAACTTGGAGCTTCAGGCTGAAGGAAAAACTATTATTGAGATGATTAGCGCAGTAAACGCATTCAAAAGTAAATTGCAACTTATGATAGATCAACTGAAAAGAAAGGACCTGAAACATTTTCCGTCTTGGAGAGCAAGGATTTCTCAGTTGAATTATGATACGTTACCCTAAGGATGACTGAGGCAATATATGAGAGAGTTCCATGTAACTTAAAGAACTATTAATTATAAATATGAATAATGAAGTGAATACAATAAGGCGTTCAATATCGATAGAGTTAGATATGAAAAGGCGTTCAGTATATTTGGGGTTGAGTATGTTAGGTGTTTAGCATATAAGGCGTTCAGTATATTAGGCGTTTAGTATATTGGCTATTTAGATAAAAAAGGCGATCTTAATTGGCTCACTAGTTTTCAATAAATCGCTTGTGATAGTGAAATACTCAGTTTTATTTCTTATTATCATAATCAATCATCAATATTCCGAAATTAATTCTTTTAGGACTCTTATTATCTCGGAAGAAGAAACACGGCATGTGCCAATTTTCTAGTTCTCGCGGTTTCCGAGCTGTCGTACGCGAACATCGAATTTTAACGATGGTAGAACTTAAATGAAAATGGATTTCCATTATGCGTTAGAAGGAAACAGTAAATTGAATAACAATGTTTCTTGATGTCTAATTTGATTGATGTAAGCGCAAAAAATAATTGATTCATTTGAACGAAAACCTGTTTTTTAATGTCTTGAATAATAAGGAAAATATTCAGTAAGGTTAGTTCTTAGCTTGTTTAAACGGTATTGTCTTTGACTTAAGGTCAGCTGGCTGTATAAATTTATTTATATTTTGAGATCCAGTTCATTCAGAACGAGAGAAGTCATTGTGTGTCCAAGGTTTATCAAAATGAGGCGATATCAATGTTATCACTTCTGTTGTCCGAGGCTCCAATAAGAGAAATCTTGCTTAATTTCACGTGACTGCATATTTATTGTTGTCAACAAAGTCATTTCCAAGTTCGTCTTCAGGAATGTACCTCGTGAAGTTTCAGTGCTCAAGTTAAAAATTCGACCTTAGTTTTCATGTGTTAAAAGTTTGACCTTGTTGAGTTTACAGTGCTTCGAAGCGAACTAGAAATTTCACGATGAAATTGGTACAGTTCATGTTGAGAGATCACAAATACAGAATTGGGGTCTTGAAGGATAATCAGATCATCGATTTGAAGTCGAAATTCAATTTCGTACCCTGTCTGATGGTTGAATTCTTTGCTTCTTCGTCCGCCCTCGCAGTTGTAAAAGAGTAAGTATTCTGTATTTTTTGGTGTACGAGGATGGACCAAAAAATTATTGGAATAATATATTTTATAATAGAGAACAGAGAAGGCTAATATTTGATGTAAAATAATAACTAGTGAGCCCATTAAGATCGCCTGTTATATCTAAATAGCCAACATACTAAAAGCCTAATATACTGAACGCCTTTTCATATCAACTCTATCTATACTGAATGCCTTATTATATTCACTTCATTATTCATATTTGTACTTAATACTTCTTTATATTACATGGAACTCTCTCATATATTGCCTCAGTCATCCTTAGGGTAACGCAACTTCCAGTATTGTTTTATGGATACTGACTCATCAACCACACAAGTTTCAACACTATTCACTACTATCCCAATTCAAAGAGATACATTCAATTTGAAAATTAAAATTTAAACATTGAGTAAAAAAACAAATTGTTCAATCACCATTTAGGCATAGAGATTCAATCATCAACAAATCTAATATTAATTCACAATATTCCAAATTTTCAGTTCCAAAAGTATTAAATATATACTTCAGAAAGATCGATATATGCAGATCTATAGTTTCAAATTTTTTATTTTACTCAACAGTCCTGATTCGTATTAGATCAGATAAGAATCCAATAAGATTCATGGATTATAATAAACAACAAATATGAGCTTGAAACAGCAAGATGGAAGGATTACTTCTCAAGTATATTAATGAAATAGAAAATAGAAGTTCTTCTCAAATTAAAATTTCTTGGGAGTATCCAAAAGACGAAAGCGAGAAATTAGTAACCGAATAAAGGAACACTACTGAATACATAGAAATTTCACCTTATGTGATTGCTCTATACGTATGTATAAATTCAAATTGACCAAAATTCACACAATTTGCTTACCACAAAGAACGAACATCTTCTGAATTGAAGTGTTCTTGTGGAAAGCAGAAATGAGATCCACAAATTTATAAATTACATTATGGATCCTCATATACAATACAATACAAATACAAATCAATCAAGCTCTCTAACAAAAACATAAATAGCAACATGTAAATTAAAACAAAATCTGAATGAAAGAACTCTACACCAAAACAACTCAAAATATAATTTGAAAAGAAAGTATGGAAATTAGAGTTTTCTCTGTGAAAACGTTCTTTCTATTTTGTTCTTATATTGGGGAGAATCCAACCCGAAACACCAATGGAGTGCGGACAAAAAGACTAAGAAAAATGAAAACAACAGGATTAACTGTTCTTCTTGTCTATCAGATTATTTACCCAAATTCTATCCACTTTAGACATCCAATATTTGAGTTCTTTTCTGAACTTCTTAGTAGTTTTTACAATTTTCAGACTTGATGGGAGTTTATTTAATATTTTAGGTCCAAGAAAATAGTGACTTCTTTGAGTTATTGTTTTATCGACTTTAGGGATGGCAACAGAGAACTGACTGTATCTCGTACTCAAAGGGCACTCAATGAGTACCTGTTTATTCATATTCATTTTTAAATGATTTAATATAGCATAGCATAATAGCTGACTTATATCCCAAACATCCGACAACTTAACTACGAGTCAGACGAGAAACGAATGTGCTTTTTGTGTAAAATTCTGAGAATCCATTTCTGCTCTATCATGAGTTTATTGAGAACGTTATTATAAGCACCTTCCCACGCAGCAATTCCGTATCTCAGCAGAAACTCGACAAGTGCCTTTTGACCGATTTTTATGTGTTTATGGTAAACTAGAAAGAAGCCTGAACACAAGCACAAGTCCCCCCAGCTTCCTTACCATATGAGCATCCCAGTTCAAATGGGAGTCCAAGGCTATGCCCAGGTACATAGAACAGGGTATCTCAATAATTGAATATATAAAAAGGCTGTCCTCCTGGACGTAATAATCCCGGCTGATGACAACATGGCTCGAGCGCACACCGAGAAGGTTGATACATATAGAGACTTGGCATTTGATATTGGGGAGATTTATGGGCTGAGCTCTGTGGTTGTTAGGCCGCTCATAATATCCACGAATGGCTTGGTCGAGTCCCATCTCATAGAGAGCACCAAGAAGATGAGGCTTGACAATTCAGTGATTTCCATGGTGCAGAAAGAGGTTGTCTTGGGAATCATTCGTATTGTTCTTAGTTTTCTCAATTGCGAGTGAAACTATGTGACTGCATACGGAGGTGCACCTTGGCGAGCAATCGCCTGGTGTTCATTTGGCCTACCGCTTTGCGGTGAAAATATAGGATAGAAAAGTATCCGGACATGCTTTATTAGAGAAAGTGGATAAAATTTCGGCACTTTTTTCAATAAACCAAAATGTTAATTTGAAACATTGGTCACCCAAACTTTACGGACATGTTAAAACACACAACGAAAATGCCTCCATCCGTGCAGTTGTCAGTTACACTAGTTCTCCAATGTGAAAACTTTCAAAAGAGCTAAATTACATTTTCAAAACTTACAGTTCTTATTCCCAAATATTCCTTAAGCAACTAGAACTCTCCAAACAATTACAAAATGTTACAGAACCTACAAATGCTCTTTTAATTCTCTTCGACGTCGACGATAGCACTCTAATATTCCCGGAGATGAATGTCTACCATTAGTTTCCAGCATTTTGGACCGTTCACATATCAATCCTATCATTCACAATGATTTAATTAATCCTCTCAATCTTTGTCTTCAACAAAACTATTTCCAATTTAATAACAATTTTTTTGAACAGTCTGGAGGCCTTGCAATGGTCTCTCCTTTCAGTCCACTTCTTGCGGAAATAGTGTTTTTTGAACAGTCTGAAGGCCTTGCAATGATCTCTCCTTTTAGTCCAGAAATATTCAGGAGACATATAGAAGAAAAAGTATTTCAAAATCCCAGAGCTTCACAAATCATTTTTTGGTATCATTGTGTTAATGATGTGCTAGCGCGCATCACTAGTACATCAAGACAAGTTGATCTTTTTCTGAATTCATTCAACAATATCCACCCAAAAATCAGTTTCAAGTTAGAAATAGAAACAAACAATCGAATGAATCAATTAGACTCAACCATTTTCGAAAAAACAAACCTACTTTTACAGATATTTGCATTCCTCATGACTCTTTCCACCCCTTGCAACATAAACTAGCCATTTTCAACTCAATGATTCAAGCAGCATTTTTATAGCCACTTTCCATTGAAAATCTCAACGAACAAATTTACATCATAAAAACTAGTTATAATGGTTACCCCCCTACTATAGTACACACAATACAAACACAGTCAGCTTACAAAAGCATATACACCCATGTTAAACCAAATGAGGATATTCAAAAATTCTCTCCCTCAACTTATTTTGGTCGAATTTCACAGGAAGTTCCAAATCAAATGTCAAGTCACAACATAAAAATAGCCTGACCTAACCAACATACATGTGAATCATCACAATTATTTCGTAATGCCAAAGACAAAACTTACAAATTAGACGATTCTGGAGTATATGGACTGTGTTTCTCTGATTGTAACGGTGTATACATAGATCAGACAGGAAGATCTTTTCGCATTAGATACAAAGAACATCACTCTTTCTTTAATAAAAACAGAAGTGACCCCACCATTGTACAGCACTGCCTAAATAACAACCACCGCTTCCCTAGTATAAATAATCTTAACATTAGGTATTCATCATGCACCGAAAAGCAATAAACTCAATTACCTAGAATCTTTGGAAATTTTCAAAGCTTATCACAATAGAAACAATCTTACCTTTCTTAACGACAATGCAGACCTAACGTATGTCACAAAAGTCTCGGGAAAAAATTCGAATAGATAAATTAATTACTGAAAGAAACTTTATTGAATTGATTTCATCATAAGGATTTCACCTTATATCTAAACTCTATAAAATCGTATTGAAGGGAACGATAGGGGCCCGTTCTGCTCAATGGCGCGCAATTTTCTCCGAACACCTTCCATCAGTCTTTGGACGTCATCCACATAGATTTCTCGTATCTTTTGGAAGATTCTCTGTCTCAAACCTTCTTCGTTTTGGGCTTCCGATCCATTGTCATAGACTTTCCTTGTCAATAAATCTTCGATTGGTCTTGCTTGTGGAACGTTTGGGGGGGTTATCTCCGCGAGATACAAATGGGATGTTATTAGCCTCTAACCAATCTCTCGTAACTCGCGCATAATGGGAAGACGCCAAGTCTGGCCAAAACATTATTTCGTCATCAGCGTGATAGGAATTGATGAAATCTAACAATTTTGGGAGACATCTTCCAGTATATAGGTTTGTATCAACAGCTTCGCCTCTCACATGCCCTACATATGGTCTTGAAACCCCAGCTTCAGAAATAGCACACCAAACCAAAACCTCGTCGTCAAATTTTGTCTTTGTTTTGAATTTTACTTTGTCTGGATACTCTTTTATGTTATTTGTATAGAAACCAGCATTACAGTTGATTTTAGAATGGGATAATGTAAAATATTTTTCATCATCCAAAATTATGGTTTTGTCATTTTGCGAAGTGAATTCTTCTTAAGGTACGGCAACATCTGGGGATATTTTCCAATTAATTCCGGGTGTATTTTAGAACTTACGCCTTTTACGATCTTTACATCCCGCATTCAGTAATTCTCGCCTTATTGATTCATGGGAAGTACGAAATCTTCTAGATAATTTTCGTAATGATGTTCCTACTCTGTCTCTTGCTCTTTCTGAGAGCCTGCTTCTACGGATTTCATTCAGAGCCTTCGGTCGACCACTTTTTGGCAAATTCAAGCATGGTATTCTTTGCATACATTCACTTATTATACCATAAATTATTGTCTTAGAAATATTCTGACCACGAAAAATGTTGATGATTTCACGCTTAGGAACTCGCCCAACTAAATTGTAAATACTTCTTCGAAGTTCTATAAGGAATACTCAATATAAATCGTAAATGACATATGTTGATCACGGCAACTAGATCTTCCACGAATTGCGGGAACTATGCATGAAATAACTTTTTCCCAAGACTTTCGTCACATACGTTATGTTACTTTCCAATATTTGGGATTTTCAAGTAATTATGAATGTACATTTGAATACCTATCTATATTCTAATAGTAGGAACTTGTTGTTTTTTCTCTGTTTATAATTCATACCTGTTTTTCTATATTTAAGACAAATTGTACAACTGTACCTTAGTTTTAACTCTCAATTTGTAGACGTGTGATGATAGAAATATCGAAATAGCTATCACGTTTGTTAATTAAATATTTTCCACGTTCACAAAGTGAACCAAAACACCGTAAAAAGAAATTTTGATGAAGAAGAACCTCTTAATCTTTTTCTTTGCTGATAAGAAGTAGATTTGGTTTCGGAAAACAGTCGTTCGGATGTTGTTGAAGTCGCGATAGTACTAAATATTTCACCGCTATTTTTTATAAATTTGAGTGAGTAACACCGGTGATATTGTTCCGAAATTGAATAGGATCTTTTTTAAAATCAAACACTGCATTGGTCAGGAGTTAATATAGACGATGGATCCCGCTCACATCGTTATTACGATATTTTTCGTACGGCGACATCGATTTCAAAACATGTTCCAAGATCACTGTATATCGATGATCATCCTATCTTAGATTTATTCATAAAAGCCAAAAAATAAGTGCCAATCTTCCGTTGGGAAGATAAAACAAACAAAAAATATCAGAACTGTCAAAATTTTTTCGCCAATTTTTTCAAAATTAAACAAGAATAACGAAAAAATAATATATGGGAGATGTCAATTCAAATTATTGGGTTCATAATGATTCTAGAACATCTATAGATCATAATCAGCATCACTTAGAAGACCGAACCTAACCATCGGGGCTCTCTCGGTCAAACAGAGAGGGAATTGTTTTGTTCATTTTGAATATTGAAGGGATTTTGTGAGATTATACTTCAAAATTGGCAAGCAAGAACAAGGAAGAAATCATGTTTCAGGAGACTCACACTGCGACGGAAGAACATCTCCGCGAAAGAGGTAATATCGCAGGTTATGTACTCTGTGATTATCTTCTTGGCCCTTTTTATGGCCTCGCTGGCTATGTAAAATCTTTTCTTAAATTCAAGTGTGTTTAGACATATAAGAGTCAGGTATGATTGTTGGAATATTTTTCTGCTGGTTTTCTTTTTCCATTATTAGAGATTCCTGTCCCTAACCCCTTCCTTTCACTCTTGTCTTCGTCTGGAAATCATGGAGCTGCTAAGCAGAAAAATCTTTATTGGTACAAGCTTTATCTATCCTCACGTTTACACTAACATATGGTTCCCTGTTACATTTTCGTGAAAACAGACAAGCTATTGCTAGTGCAATAGCGACAGGCATTTAAACGAGTTTTTCCTCAGGTTTTTTCACTCGTTTAGTGAAGGGGAAGAAAAACCGACAAAGGTCTTCCGTGGCCAAAGTGTCTCCGAATTGATCGTTGCAACGTTTGTTCCACAAACAGGTCATGTAGCAACAGTTCAGATCAAAGAACAGTTATTGCCGATTGGTACACCAGGATAATTCAACACCGCACACAACCCGGAAAAAAATCTGTCCCTCTCAAAAGGCCATTTTGAATGTAGCAGCAAACGATTGGATTCCAGAATGAATGCAGAAGTGTATGTATCTTCGCGGAGAATACTTTGAAAACAATAAAATCTATCAATTGTTTAATTTCATTCTATGTGCAAAACTTGAAAGATATCCCTCTTACACCATGCCGTTTGAAATAGTGAAGTTGTAGTCGATGTATAACCGGAAGTGGTACCGCTCTGAAAACAAGTGCAAATAGTTCATCAGTATAAACAGATCGATTAACACGTTGCATAGATTCTTCTAATGGGCCCTTTGGCACTGTATGTAGTATGAGAAAAGATGATGAAATTTCTAGAAACTCCAAAGATAGGCTTCAAAATAACTAATTTCCCGTATAGTTCGTTACTTGTATTACGATCACGAAACAACAAGAAAACAACAGACTCCCAACTGAAATGGAAATCGTTATCCCAGTTTATGCTCTTGTTTCCGAAGTACTATATTCCATTGATATGGAAAACTAGGAGAAACATTATATTAAATTCCTAATGAACATATCTCAGAGTCTGAACGAACTTCCACGAAAACTTGTATGTAGTTTGAATTTAGCTGCTCGTTTGGAAAGAAACTCACGTAATTAGAGTTGTTTCGTTTTGTTTATTAATTGGAATATGTGAAGTTTATGTCGGAATGAGATATCTTTCGACAACGGAACAATTGCAGAAGTTGCTAGAAAGCATGGAACTTTGTTGGATTACGGATTCAAAGTATATAGGCATTTGAATTTTGTTGACATGGAATTTATCGATGTGGATATCAATTTGTTGCCATTTTTATCAAAGTTCATTTCGAATGAATGTAACATTTGCTGAATAATGCACTCATGATGATAATAAGAAATTAAAGTATGTATTATACTATCACAAGAGTTAATTGAAAATCAATATTACAATTTCGGTATCTCAACCATCTTCATCTGATAGATAATCGTCATTTGCGGGAAGTGTTGATTTTCTTCTTTCATTCGGAGAAAACGGCTGTTGAAGCTCAAAGAGAAATCCAAAAAGTTTACGGAGATGCTGCTCCAAGTGAAACAACGTGCCGGGATTAATTCTGTCGCTTCAAAAACGGTGATTTCGATGTGGACGACCGTCCCCGTGAAGGAAGGCCAAAAATCTTCGAAGACGCTGAATTGAAGGCATTGCTCGATGAGGATCCGTGCTAAACGCAAGAGTAGTTTGCTTCAGGCTTAATAGTTACCCGATATGCCATTTCCAAGCGATTGCCTGCGTTGGGAATGATTCTGAAGCAAGGAACTTGGGTTACTTATGATTTGAAGTCAAGAGACGTTGAGCGTCGTTTTTTCGTCTGTGAACAACTGTTCCAGTGGACAAAAAGAAAGAGGTTTCTTCATCGTATCGTAACGGGTGATGGAAAATGGATTTATTAAAGTATTCCAAAGAAAAAAAATCTTGGGGCTGTCCGGTCATGCTTCTGTGTAATCGCCTCGGCTGACTTTTCACGCGGCGAAAGTTATGCTGTGTATTTGGTGAGACCAAGTCGGTGTTATTTATTATGAGCTGTTGAAACCGAACGAAACCATCACTGAGGAATGGTATTAAACTCAATTGATGCGATTGAGTAAAGCACTCCCCGAAAAACGGCCACTATACGAGCAGAGACACGAAGAAGTAATTCTACAGCATGACAACGCTCGGCCTGAAGTTACCAAACACGTTAATACCTACTTGGAAACGCTCTAATGGGAAGTCCTACGCTACCCGCGATATTCCCCAGATATTGCACTATCCGATTATTACTTGTTCCGTTCGATGGCATATGGTTTGGCTGATCAGCAGTTCCACTCATATGAAGAGCTCGAAAAATGGTTTGATTCGTGTATAGCCTCAAAAAAACGAACAATTCTACCGTCACGGTATTCGAGCTCTGCCAGAAAGACGGAAAAAAGTTGTAGCTAGCGATGGGCGATATTTTGAATGATTCATTTGTAATCATTCTTCACAATAAAGTTGTATATTCACAAAAAAATAGCGAGAACTTTGTTGTGGACCTAATAAAAGCAGGTATTATTTAAAGATAGTAAATGTGGACGAATACTGGTCGTTCAGAAGATTATCTCTATGTAGAGTTTCTTGGAGTTTAGAATAGAAAATTTAAATGGACATGAAGAAATTTAACTCTCGTCCCTCAGGTTTTCTGTGAATAATTTTAAGTTGATCTATAGGTGGAAAATGATTGCCATTTTCGATACAATGTGAAGCGGAAGTAGATTCGTCGGTTCTCTGGTTATTGTAATCGTTGTCCATGCTATCTACAGCATGTTGTAAAATCCAGTTTCTCTGGATTAAGACCCTTTCAGTATTAATGGGAAATGAAAATATTGATTCCTTGGCCAAGGAAGCGACATTTCTCTTCTCCATCTACCTTCCCTGTACCATGTTCAACCAATTTTCCCTCTCTTCAAACACCTCACAAGTAAGAAATGGAAAAGAATTTTTAAACCAAACCCAAGCGGACAATTCTATAAATCAATCCTACTCCTCTCCGCCCCATTTGTACTGGTTCGATAACATCTTTGATAAAGTAGACAAGTCTGATCGCATTAGGAATTTTAAACGAAATATCTTCACAGAACGAAATTGAAAGATAACCCTCTTTGCTTATGTGGAGAAATAGGAATTTTGAAATACCTTCTGTTACAATGTAACAACAATGTTCGGAAAATTCAATCGCTATGCTTAACCTTGAGCAAAATCATCAAACTTCATCAGTCATATAAGCCAGAACAAAGTTTCGCACTCAACAATCCCAAAGTCTATTGGGAAATATACAAATTCTTAAAGAAATCTGATATTAACTTATGAGCAAACACAGGACGGGCGGTCTGTTATTGGGCTCCAGATCTAGAGTTTGCCATTGAAAAGATGTGATGAGACCTTTGGTCTGATTAGCCAAATGTGATCAGGTATTGTCATGCAGCAAAACGATGTCCTTCCTTGCCACGTTTTTTTTCCTGGAATGAACGGCGCAGATCATTCAATGCCTCAGAATAAGCTGCTGCATTTATTGTCTTATTACGAGGCAGAAATTCCACATAATTTTCTGCCCCAAAAAAACTGTGCACACGACTTTCCGAGCAGAAATTGTTTGCTTGAACTTTACTTCTCTGGGTGAAACTGAATGCCGCCATTTCGTTGACTATTGCTTCGATTCTGGTATGACGTAGGCCACCCATGTTTCATCAACAATTTGGCTCAAGAAATCAACACCGGAGTTGTGCTACCGCTCAATGATAGTCAATGCACTGCCTGAAGGTTTGGTTTTATACTCATCTGTCAACATTCTCGGTACCTAACGTGCTCGGTCACTATACAAATAACTACGACAAACATTAGGAAATCATTCTTCTTTCTCCCACCTTATTGTCCACTTTCGGCACCAAAAGTTTTTAACGACCCAAGGCGCTCACTCTATTGTTCATCATGCACATTTGTGCGACCTTTTTTGAATGCTCTCACTCTTTTTCTAAGCATTCCATCACTCATAATATTATTTCCATGAGCTGCAAAAAACTCACGATCAATATCGATCGGTTATCTTATTTGACATTTGTCATATTTTTCGAACGTCTGTCAAAATTTTTTCGCAAATTTTTCTTTTTAATAAATAAGTTCCACGAAGAAATAATAAATGGGCGATGTCAACCCAGATTATTGGGTCCATAATGATTCTGAAACATGTATAGATCATAATCGGCATCACTTGGAAGACTGAACCTGGCCATCGGGGCCCTCTCGGTGAAACAGAGAAGGAATTTGTGGAAATATCGCAGGTTATGTATTTTTTTATTTTCTCCTTAGTCCCTTTCATGACCTTGCTTGCTATGTGAAATCTTTTCCTAGATTTGTTTAGACATATGAGAAGTTTGATTACAATGGGTAATATATACACACATGTACCACTAGTCAGTAATTCTACGCTCAAATATACATTAATTTCTTATTAAAATGCTTTATAATTCGAATGTTTATTTTCTGGACAGTTAACCCGCCATATCTACAATGATTTCACGCTAGATTGTATACAACGTACGGCTCAAAACGATGCAAGAAAGAGAAAGAATCTATCTCTCTCGTTCATAACTGAGAAGGAAATTCAAATGGGAATATTTTCAAACATAACCTTACTAACCTAATTTTACCTAAAAGCTAACCTATAAACCTATAGGTGGAATTTGAGGAAATATAGCAGGTTATGTATTTTTTTTATTATCTCCCTAGTCCTTTTCATGACCTTGCTTCCTATGTAAAATCTTTTCTTAGATCTGTTTAGACATATAAGAAGTATGATTGTTGAAATATTTTTCTGCTGGTTTTCTTTTTCCATTGCTACAGATTACTGTCCCAAACCCCCTTCTTTTCACCCTTTTTTGGAAATCATGGAATGCAAGAGAGAATGAAGCGGCTAAGCAGAAAAATCTTTGGTAATCTTTTTGTACACACGACACTAACACAACATAAACAGAGAAGCTATTGCTAGTGCAATAGCGACAAGGAAACGAGTTTTTTCCTCTGGTTTTTTCAATCGTTCATTGAATCATATACAAGATAGTATGATTCCCCTGTTACATTTCCTAAGCTCACACTTGTGCTTTTTTCTGACACACACCAAAATTATAGATATAAGCATTTATTGTAAATACAATACACTCTTTTCAAAAAGATATATATATATATATATATATATATATATATATATATATATATATATATATATATATATATATATATATATATATATATATATATATATATATATATATATATATATATATATATATATATATATATATATATATATATATATATATATATATATATATATATATATATATATATATATATATATATATATATATATATATATAGGCTTTTAGTACTAAGATCATATAACAGTCCGTATCGGGGCCTCTTCAACACTCAATGAACAGGAAAGAATCTACAAGAGCGTAAGTGCGTAGGCAAGAGATGTAGGTATTTAGTGCGCATGCGCAGAACGCCGACCGCAGCGCTGCGGCTGAGGTGTGCCAAAACGGTACTTGAAAATTTTTCTGCGAAATCTAAATTAATTTATTTGATTTTGTTTTTCATGAGAAGTACATGTTCTAAATTTGAAAACCTGTGCCAATAATTAGTTCCCTACGAAAAACCAATTCGAGATATTGAAATTTTGCTTCAATTTCTTGGCGTAGAGTATTTGTGTAGAGTTACTCGGATATAGATGGATGACGCATAAAATTGCAGAAAGCCCCTAATGAAAATGGCATCAATGAAAGATATGGGTCGAGAACTAAATAAACTACATTGAACTTCAGGATCTCCGTGCGAAACGGACCATATCGCAGTGTGCTATATTTTAATCAACAGAAAAAGTATTACGCTGAAACACATCGTGTCTTTGTTTCGAAGAAAAACTTATTTTCATCTGCTGAGAATCCGTCACGAAATTTCTATCAAAACAGCTTTTTATGATCTCATCTTCTCGTAAAAGTGGAAATAAAAACGTTTGTCCCAATTCACTGGGCGAATTGAAAATTTTCATGATATAATGGTTGGAGGTTGCGAAAGCTGATCCGAATAGGGATATACAGTTTGCGGCTTTAATCTATCAAGAACAGCTTAATTATGTAGAAACGACTTCGCTGTCGTTCAAAATGATTTATCGATCATAAAAAGGTATAGGAGGGTTGTCGATTCAGGTACTAATCACTCTTATGTTATATAAGTAAGGAGATCGAAGAGGCGGAAAATCTGACTGTCACTAATCTAAGGCCGCTTCACACGACGCTAGTTAATCTACTGGAAACTTAAGATGAGGCCATTGCTTGTTCTATTGCTTGAAGGTATACAAATGTACTGAACGTGTCGATGGGTTTTAGGTTAATGAGATTCCATTGACAATTCTGGCAATTAATAAAAGCTATCGAGGTGAAAATGTGCTTTGTTGCATAGAAAAATTTGCATCCTTTTGTTGATGTTCAATTATCCATTCAATAAACTCTCTTTGCTATGTACGGCTTTTAGGCATCACTTATTGTGTCCATTGAATTTCGAAAACACGAGGACCAATATCCTTTTTGATTATACTCTATAGATCCTTGAAAATATCATTCTTGTCTATTAAGTCCACTTATTTTTTTTTTGTTTATTCTCTTGAGGGGAAGTGATGCTTGTAATATCACAGATGTGGTCGCCCAAGATGATCTAATGTGAGGGATTTTATAGAGAGTCTTTCAGTTCATCAGAGCATTAACCATGGAAGTTTCTGTAGAAAAGGGAAAGATCAGCAACCTTCCGTCTTTGAGTAAACGACTGAGGCACACTGCTCTCCCCAGGAAAATATCCTCTGAAAACAGAGTATTTGGACTTCTGTGCTCTGGTGCCCTCATTTTCTAGTTAGCGTCCTAGTTCAGACTTGGAGAAGATACCAGAATGGATCTGGTTGATTTTGGTACATTTCGACGAGAACAAGATGCAATCAAAAACGTTCTCTAGAAAAGTCGCTGCTGGAGAACCTCCTCTAATCATGTCAGGACGTTGAATTTCTTCAGGAACAAAAATACATCTCGGCATCACAGTGAACACCGGAGTTTGCTGACATGACCATGCGTCAGCTAGTGCCTAACCTGCATCTGCTGAACTCAGTTTTCTAAGCTAAGCAGCACATCACTCCATCACAGCTGATGATTTCATAGAAAACACAGGTGCGTCCTGGTCTAGAATACTGTTCCTAGATGTGGGGCTCTACCACCAAATATTCATTACATGTTCCTGGATATTCACCAGCTTTTTAAGGACTCTTTCGATGTTGATATTTGCATGACTAGTTTTTGAATGACCAGTATATTTAACGTCTCCAACAGATGCAGTCTACCTATATTATCAATTAATCATTTAACAGGTGATGAATTGGAAATTCAATTACCACCCTATTCTGTATAAAGTTTTCGAACTGCGACAGCTTGACTTTCATTATTTTTGAGATATTGTTCAATAATGAAAACACGTTATTTATGGTGTAACACTCCATTCTTACCAACACTTTTCTACCGGTTATAAAATTAGTTTTTATTGGATCGCCAACACTTTCCTGAACATAGTGCGGAAAATTCAAATCTTTTGGTAATTTTGGTATACTCTTCACATCAAATTTCCTACTCGCTCATGTAACATAACACTTTCTCGAAAGTTCACCCGCAATTCTTGTTCTCTTATCGATTATCGAATCATCGTCTAAGATAAGTGATGTATAAGAGAGCACAATCTGAGCAAGGATATTAAGAAGTATTACCTGGTACTTTAATCTTTGCAGCGCAAATCATAAAGCGCCCTTTGAAGCATAGCCTTGCAATATCTCACCTATTATTGTACGGATATTTTCATGAAATGGATGATTCTTCAACTTTTCAATATTCTGCTATCGGATTTCAGAGAATATCTAATAATTTTCGAATGAATTTTCTTTTCATGTTTATATGGCGTTTTGTTTCTAACCTAACCATACTTCTTGTAGGACAGATTCAAATTTTATAGTTGATTTTCAGTGTTTCTTTCAATTTTGTAGCTTAAGGCAAGCATCATATGGTATTCTGTTCAAAATTTGCCGAATGATGATAAATATATTTATTAATCAGTAAAACAAACAAAACGCCTCACGGAGAAACTAGATTTCTATCAGCCACCAGAGCAAGCTGGCTTTAGGAGTGGTTACAGCACCATAGACCACTTGCAGACGTTGCGTACACTATTGATTACAATATACCTATATACTTGGCATTTGTTGACAACCATAAAGCGTTCGACTCGATATAGACATGGTCCTTTCTAAACGCTATAAATAATGCTAGAATTGACTCTAGGTACAGTGCAGTTATGAGTAATATATACCAGAGAGCAACTATGCATGTCAAAATTGATGATGATACAACTGCAAGAATTGATCTTCAAGGTGGGGTACGCCAAGGTGATACGATATGACCCTGGCTCTAGAAGACGTATTCAAGAAATTGGAATGGCAAGAAAAGGGTATCAAAATCGAAGGCTCGTACATTAATCATCTGCGTTTTGCGGATGACATCGTTCTTATCGCTGGAAACACAGATGAGTTAGACGAGATGTTAGTGCAGCTGAATGAAACGTCGAATAGTATAGGATTGAAAATGAACATAGGCAAAACCAAGGTCATGTGCCCAAACAACGTTCCGATCCATTTAGGAAATCAAGTCATCGAAAATGTGAGCGAGTATGTTTATCTAGGAAAAGAAAACCAGAAAGTCGAGATAACCAGAAGAATTGGGTTAACCTGGGCCGCCTTCAGGAATTAACCTAAGGAGAAGAGTTTACGACTCCTGTATCCTACCTGTGGCTACATACGGGACTTGAAACGATGACAATAACGATGCATAGTGCCAATCGCCTAAGGACTACTCAAAGAGCCATGGAGCGTGCAATCCTGGGAATATCCTTAAAAGACTGAGTAAGGAACGACAAAATCAGGCGAAGAACGCGAGTTTCAGACAGTATAAAAAGAATAGCCGAGTTGAAATGGAGGTGGGTAGGTCACGTTGCAAGGCAGGACAGAGAGAAAAGGACCTTGAGGGTTATTCAATGGTAGCCTAGAGAGACCAAGCGAAGTAGAGGCAGGCCGCAAAGACGATATATCGACGATATAACAGACCAAGTCGAAGGACAGTGGTTTAGAATAGCACAAGACAGATATGGAAGCCAGATCCTAATCCTCTAGATTATTTTGTTAGGGGATATCTCCGAAACTACGTCTATCAAACAAATCCGGATCGAAGATCTCAAAACCCGAATCCAGAATGGTCGCGCTTCAATTCGCCGCCACACGCGAACATGTTGAATTAACCAAAAAATTCAATTTTTGTATCCAAAGGAATTTTCATGAGTTAGATTATCTTGAACCTAATGCGCATACAACTGTATTGTTTCAGTCTTATCTCAAGAGTCAGACTTGAATATCTAGAAGTCTATAAAAATCTGACAAACATAGCAATATCTTCATATGCAAGGTATCACAGAAGTATAGAAACTCGTCAGGGATGCATTGTTTGTTTGAAAATGTTCTCGAAAAACATTCGGGATATTGTTTTCCATTCAGAGTTCAAGTGACAGACTAATAAAAACGTTTCGGGCTGTTCATTCATCATTCAAGATGCAATTTGGTTTTTGTTTTATTCAAATCTATCAGCAATTGAAGGTGCTATTGCTAGGGGCGTTTTTCACGCGATATACATACAGGGTCCGTCAGCTAAAACTCCCATCCGGCATATCTTCCACAATTTTTTAGCTACAGAGCTTTAGTAGATAATTCTGATCTCTTCCGGAATACCTACAGGGTAGTCCAAAATTAACTAGTGACAAGAAATTATTGAAGAAATGAAATTATTATTTCGGAATTTATTTTTGTCTCATTCTGTATGTTGGAACTATTATCATTTCCAAATACAATATTTGCTTCCGAATTTTTTGAGGTATCGCCACATCTAATCAGAGGTAATTTCATCGGAAAAATCTAAAAAAGTATTTTTTCCTTTTATTTAATTGCTCCATGCTGAATTTTCAAAGTTTTTCTGGTTTTTCTCTCATTTTCATTTCAGATTCAGTCACTTTTTGTCGTTTTACAAACATAAAGATGAAATTTTCAGATTAAATTGGCATATCGTTTTCCCGTCGGTTTAATGCTACTGCACAACCTATGATCGTCAGTTCTATGGTCGCATTAAAGATGAACTATTTTGACAATACTCTCATTTTCATAAGTTGGCATATAAAAAAAATTTCCTGACGAGAATCCGACATATTTCGTGATGGTACAATTTACAAATTCAGAAACAATTGAATTCCTGCTAATTTATGGCGAATGTAATAAAAATGTGCTGCTACCGGGATGGGGTCACACACAGGATGGAAACACTGATGGTTAACACAAACACTTTTTATGAACGTAAATTTAAAATGAAATAAAAACACGAAGTTCGTTGGTAAACAACGGCGGTTTGGCAATATGGCGTGGGTACGGAAAGCCGGCTCGTGGCAACGCGTGCTGCAGCCGGTTTTCTGAGACAGTGTCTATTCGAAGAGGTCGTTGAAGAGAAAGTGCCAGGAGTCTCCGAAATGCACGGATATTTAAACCCTCGGTCCAGGTAGGCCCAGAGCACGTTGTGTGCTTAGACTTGTTGAAGAGCCTACTAGGCGATCTGTGATTAAGGAAGCGTGGTTAACACGGTAACACGCTTATTCGGAGAGGCCTAGAGCGATTTATGGTGAGATACCGTTGTGGAAACGGTAACACGGCCCCCCTCTGAAGATCGCGGTTAGGCGCCTCCATATTGCCATACCGGGTAATAAAACCATGTTGTATCTTTATTAAAGACATGTGCATACGTGCACATCATACCAAAAAAAAGTTTTATCAAGTTATCCTTCTTAAATCTAATACGACCCTATGTGCAGTGCGTCTGTGGCCGTCTTACTATCTTACGCGCCATTTGGCATCAACGCGACGATGACAAGGGAAATCACGGAAAACCTTGTCTCACCTAAGCGAGTCGTATGGTCTAGCTACTTACATTACATAATATCAATACATAAGAGCGTGATGCAAAGCTCTATTTAAAATATTTAAGTCTAAGATATGTACAATAACAAATCTGAGGGCGGGGGGTTTAAAACGCATCTACTTCGCATCTTTATTTGTCAATCACAGATAAAAATTAGAGATTAAAAGTACCTGAAAAAGAGAAAAATAGTACTGAAAAAAAAACAATTTACTAACCTAAGATACATAGGACACATGATGAGTTTTTCATACGTTGAACAACTGCAACTGTGAGTAGGTTCTAGATTCACTAACGCACTGGTCGTTTTACAACACTACCCTCACACACTCGTCTTTGGGCGCCACTTGGTGTTGTCTTCGGTCCATGGACCGAATGCTTCATTCACGGCTGCTGCGGTGGTGGATTAATTCTGCGGTAGATGAATTAGACGAATACTATCCACGTGCGTCGTTGCTATTGTTCGCGTTGGTTCTACCACGTGCGTCGGATTCACCTCGTGTGCGGAAGTAGCGGAATTTTTCACTTGGATTCTTTTATCAATATTTATTGGCTAACTCAGTCGGGATGGGTTCTTTTTCTCATCGGAGAAAACAATGCCGTAATGCCCCACGTTGGGCGCCACTTGCTACCGGGATGGGGTCACACACACGATGGAAACACTGATGGATAACACAAACACTTTTTATAAACGTAAATTTAAAATGAAATAAAAACACGTGGTTCGTTGGTAAACAACGGCGGTTTGGCAATATGGCGTGGGTACGGAAAGCCGGCTCGTGGCAACGCGTGCTGCAGCTGGTTTTCTGAGACAGTGTCTATTCGAAGAGGTCGTTGAAGAGAAAGTGCCAGGCGATCTGTGATTAAGGAAGTGTGGTTAACACGGTAACACACTTATTCGGAGAGGCCTAGAGCGATCTATGGTGAGATACGGTAAGAGTGCTAATGGCTAGAAGACTCAATGAGCAAAGGTTTCCAGACAGACGTGTTCTCAACTGGAAAACTTTCAAGAATGTCATTGATAATCTTCGGACGTATGGATCATTCACGAAACCGAAAAGAAATAGAAACCAACCAGTAAGGGGAAACTCAATCAATGTGAATGAAGTCCTCGCTACAGTTAATGGAAACCCATACGTTTCTACTAACAAATATCTCCGCAGCGTCTGTGAGAAGAATTCTGAAGGAAAATGGTTATCATGATTACAAAATAGTTTTAACACAAGAACTGCGGCCTACAGACTTTGAAAGACGGTTAAATCATAGCAGAAATGTATGTGTTGCGATAAAATATTCCAAATTTTTTACACAGAATACTTTGGAGCGATCAATGTACCTTTAATGAGAGTGGCAAAATAAACCGCCATAATGCCCACTCTTGGAGCAATGTTAATCCACATTGCACACGCGAAAGCAAAGTCAAATTTAAAATGAATGCTTGGCTTGGAACATTCAATGGTAGGATTATTGGTCCTCATTTTTTCGAGGGAAACTTGAATAGTGCTATTTATCTCTATTTCTTAGAGAATGATTTGCCCCTCTATTTGGAAAATGTGCCTCTGCTGGAGAGAATGGAAATGTGGATCCGTCAAGATGGAGCTTCACCTCACAATGCCCAAATTGTCACAACGTTTTTGAACAATGTTTACCAAAATCGATGGATTGGAAATTCAGGACCTCTGAGGAGGTCACCTAGGTCACCAGACCTTAATCCTCTCGATTATTTTGTTTGATGATATCTCCGAAACTACGTCTATCAAACAAAACCGGATCGAAGATCTCGAAACCCGAATCCGGAATGGTTGCGCTTCAATCCACCGGAACACGCTACTTCGGACTGTCAATGGTGAATTAACCAAAAGATTCAATTTTTGTATCCAAAGGAATGGACAACAATCTGAGCCATACTTATGAAAAGGGAGTGATAGTTTTCTATTGAATAATAGAGTTCAATTTTTTGACGAGTTCATAGTTTCCTTGTGTCTGTGATCTTTGAGGCAACTGCTTGTCATCTCGATTAGAATGAATAGATGAGTTTCGAGCTCTTCGTTATTTTTTGTACTGAAAAATATCATTTGTCGATTGTCGATTGAATTCAGGGAAAGGCATTGTTTCGCTGTCAAAGAATTCACCTTCTGAATAAGACCATAGAACTGACGATCATTGATTGTACAGTAGCATCAAACCGACGGGATAACGATATTCGAATTTAATCGGAATTATTTCATCTTTTCTTCAGAGGAAAAAATCCTCCTCGGAGGAGTTTTTTTTTTAAACGGTTTTATTTAGCTCGCCCCGTTTGTTTTATTTATTCTTGGGTCAAATTTAGTAATTCAAATTTCACCCTCTTCCTGTCAACCGATTAATCTGAAATTTTGTATACACTTTGGATTTTGGTGACAATACAATTATATTTATTCATTATCATTATAAATACAAGATGGCCGCCGCTACGAAATGGCGGATAATTTATGTTTTATTAATCCCATCAATATGGGTATCAAATGAAAGGGCTCAACAAGCAGAATACAATATACTATAAAAAATTGAAATCCAAGATGGCGGCCGCTACAAAATGGCGGATAACATAGCTTTTATCAATCCCATCAATATGGGTATCAAATGAAAGGGCTCAACAATCAGAATACAATATACTATAAAAAATTGAAATCCAAGATGGCGGTCGCTACAAAATGGCGGATAACGTAGGTTTTATCAATCCTATCAATATGGGTATCAAATGAAAGTGCTCAACCAGTAGAATACAATGTATCCAGCCTGAATTCACCACCCAAGTCAAGATTTTGTATCGTGTTGAGGACTGTGTGGCGTTAGGGTGGCTAGCGTTAGCGGTACACCACCCAAGTTAAGGTGAAAGGTTAAAACGCGCCGAGAACTGTATGGCATTAGGGTGGATAAAAATGATATGTCGTTAGCGTTTATTCACGCTCTGTGAATTAACTGAAAATATGCGTCAGCAAGGTGACCAGATTTTCATTGATATTTTGAATGCTTTTAGAGTCGGTGAGCTAACAACCCAACATTTTAGTATTTTAATGGGAAGATTTCTTCAAGACACGAGTGATGAGTTTGCAATAGACAAAGCGTTAAGAGTATACCCCACAAATCAGCAAGTTAACGACCACAACTCTGCTGTATTGAATTTGTACAGAAATAATGGTGCTCGCATTTACAAAATAAAAGCGCAGGATCAGCTAGTACACGCCACACGAAATGCAGACAATGTGGATATAGCTACAATAATACCAGCTGATATCAACGAAACTGGGGGTTTACCAGCGGAACTGGAAATATTTGTGGGGGCAAAAGTCATGCTACGGTCAAATATTGACGTTTCAAAGGGATTAGTAAATGGCGCTATAGGCTACATCACCGAAATCGTTTGGCCTCAATTTCGTCGAACTCAGATATGCAACAGATGTACCTTCCGTCCGAATTGATTTCGCAAGAGACGGAGTACATCTTATACACCGAAAGCCATACAGTTTCCAGCTAAGTACAATTATGGGACAGCTGAAAGAAGAATGTTGCCTTTAATACTATAATGGGCTTCTACAATACATAAAATGCAGGGCAGCACTGTGGATCACGCAGTCGTATACTTAGGTGCGAAACTGTTTGAAGAAGGTCAAGCCTACGTGGCTCTTAGTAGAGTAAGATCTTTGCAGGGACTACGTATAGAGGAGTTGGATTGCAATAAACTAACGGGCAAGAAACCTTGCAATAATGAAGCACTAAATGAATTAAAAAGAATGCGAAATAAAAACTAAAAACTAGAAAATAAAAATAGGTAAAAAACTTTTAAGTTAAACGGTTTTATGTTAAACATACATTGCACTGTTTAAGATAAATGTACTAAAACCAAAAATAATAAAATAGATACAGTCGTGGGAATTATAAACATATGCATAGACTAGACTAAAATAAAACCGTGGGGCACGTCAATTGTCTACAATCGTTGATTAAAATGTTTAGTTTGTAATGTTACACTATAATTATTAGGCAGTTGTGCAACCGACAACGATGGACGTGTGATAAGTAGGGCTAGAATGTGGAAACAAGCTAGCAAGCTCGATTATAAGCGAGTTTTAGGGTTTCATATTGGTGAGCGAGTAGTACTTTTGTCATATGTTTTGTCGATTAAAGACAAACAACAAGCAGTGAAACGATTCCTCGTCAACCAGCAGTGTGAATGTCCAACGATAAACTAGTTAAAACATCTCTTTTATTTACATGGAGTGTATAACTATTAGAATTTCCATGAGCAAGAAAATAGTAAATAATTTCTCACCGTCTGCGGGCCAACTGCCTAACGACGAATTAAACGATTCTTCTATCGCACATTAAGTCGATAATTTGTAGACAATTGACGTGCCCCACGGTTTTATTTTAGTCTAGTCTATGCATATGTTTATAATTCCCACGACTGTATCTATTTTATTATTTTTGGTTTTCAGTACATTTATCTTAAACAGTGCAATGTATGTTTAACATAAAACCGTTCAACTTAAAAAGTTTTTTACCTATTTTTATTTTATTATTTCGATGAAATTACCTCTGATCAGGTATTGCGATACCTCAAAATATGCGGAATTGAATATTGTATTCGAAAATGGAAATAGTTTCGATATACAGAGTGAGACAAAAAAAAATCGAAAAAAAATAATTTCATTCCTTCAATAGTATATGGGTTTTCCGGAAGAGATCAGAATTATCTACAAAATGAGGTATCAATCAAGAGATGCCGGATGGGAGTTTTAACTGTCGGACCTTGTAGAGGTGAATTACATGTTCTGGGCTAGATGCTTTGGGCATTTCACCTAACGAAAATGTTAGGAAATACACTAGACTCTAAGAGCTACGTGATGCTGCACTATATGGATAAGCTTCTGATAGAGGCACCATTTGGGAAAACTTTATAAGGTTTAAGAGAAGGATTAACAATAAATAAGTTAAGATATTATAAAAAACTAACTCAACCAGATGATATGACAATATTTTTATTCAGAAATATATAAAGCTATTTAAAAATATATCTTTTGATATTTCAGGATCTTGGAACATCCCAAGGCAATATACTCTCTAGATGAAGTAGATCTTCTGGCTCCTATCATGAGACCGGATAAGGTTATGTGCATCGGATTAAATTACAAGAATTTCTGTGATGAACTCCATACCGGATGTCCAGGAGAACCTGTTGTATTTTCAAAATTTCCTTCGTGCATCACTGGACCTCATAGCAACATCAAGTTACCTACGATAAGCAATGTAATATTTCAAATCAAGATGTCATTTTATTTGATGGGAATTATTTGAACTCGTTCAATTTGGGTGTACTGGAACATTTAATTGTCATGTTGTCGTTTCAGTTTAGTTGTACATTTTAAATTACTCGATTGGTTGAAATTATTTTCTTATTCGAAATTGAAGGAGAAAATGGTATCTATCCACTCGGTAATATGTGCGTGAAGTAATTTGATTCTCTTTCCTTCGGAAATTTTATATCTATTACATATAGGCCGATTTGCTTGTCTGAATTTTTTCATATCCCTAGGGAGGTTTCTTCTGAGCATTTGGATTTATGGTTTTTACATAAGTAATTTCCTATTATATATTTTCAATGAAATAAAACTAAAGTATTTAGATTTTCACTATATTAACAAAACTATGACTGGTTTCACCAAACTGTGGCTTCATCAGATAGATATAAACTAATGAACAGAGTTATTCCTTATATATTAGTCTTATTTCCTACTTAATATTATACTAGGTACAAGTTCAAGGGTATGTTGGAAAACTCAACGGAGTTGCTTACTTTATGAATTGAAAATATTGAGTGAAGGAGAAGGATTTAGATCTAATTGACTTTTAAGTAACCTACCTGAATTCTTTTCTTTTTTGATCTCTAAAATTTCCAATAGATGGAGTTTTTGTCTGTTATTTTCTTCGTGTTTTAGAGATCAACAAAGAGGAGAATTCAGGTAGGTTACTTAATAGTCAATTAGATCTTAATCCTTCTCCTTTACTCCGATGGGTTTTCAAACATACCTCTTGTACCTATTGTAATATTAAGTAGGAAATAAGACTAATATTTAAGGAATGACTCTGTTCATTAGTTTGTATCTATTTGATGAAGACACAGTGTGGTAAAACCAGTCATAGTTTTGTTAATATAGTGAAAATCTAAATACTTTAGTTTTATTTCATTGAAAATATGTATATCGATTTTCATCAAGTAACGACCTCCTCAATCAAATTTCCTATTATTTTGAGTTTTTTCCCAGCGAAATCCCATCTTTCTTATCACTTTCCTTAGAGATTCATATGATCTACGTTATTCATTGTCATCAACAAATTTATCATGACTACATCTTAGAGTTGGAATTTTCATTTCCGTTATACAGGGTTAGGCAAAACTAGTGGAACGGTTAATTATCTCAGTTATTTACAGAGGGAGTTTTTTGAAAATTGGTATTCCTACATTACTAAACATAAACAATTCAGTGTTGATTTTTTGTGCTCGCTAATGTTTTCGGTGTAGCCGGTAATGACCAAAAACTGTTGATTTCAAATGTAATACCCTATATGTTCATTTATTTTTAGATTCAGAGAAAAACGCTTCTTTAGAAACAATCAACAAAAAACATTTCTTTTCAATGTCGAGTTAATTAAAATTAAAATAATAAAAATTAAATCATCTAAATCAAATTACTTTTGCATTAATAATCAACGGGACAGGTTGACAAATAATGTCAAGTATTTATCCAAGCTTAGATTTTTGTACTTCAATTCCTAATAATGGTATTCAAGTTCAGTGAAGCAGAACGGATAAAGGTTTTGATGATGGGGGATATGGTGACATACAACGATCTTACCAAGAAGTTCGCAGTCTGTTCAATACTGTTCACCAAGATCATCAAATTAGTAAATCTACAGTATGCAGAACTATTCAGCGATACGAAGTAAGTCGGCAAGTGAAAGATATTCCCAGAGAGGACGCCCTAAGTCTGCCACTGACGATGAAACAAAGTTGGACATCTTACTGGCAATTGAGGAAAATCCTCAGGTTTCTACAAATAAACTAGTCTTGAATCATGATATTTCTTAGATGTCAGTTTGTAGGATACTGAAAACAGAAAAAATGAAACCATATAAAATCCATTTCGTCCATGAGCTTACTGAAGACGATCCTGTCCGTGAGTACAATTTTCAGAGACCATCATGGCAATGATTATGGCGAATCCAAATTTTTTTAATAGAATCGTCTTCTCGGATGAAGCTACGTTCTGCCGCAACGGTACAGTAAATAGGCACAATTGCCGTATTTGATCGGGAGACAACCCACATTGGATCAGAGAGGTTCATATACAACATCCACAAATGAATGTTTGGGCCGGTATTATCGGTGACCACATAATTGGTCCATTTTTTATAGAAGGGAATTTAAATGGAGAGCGATATTTGGATTATTAAGAAATAAAACTGTGCCAGCCATAACAGCTTTATTTCCAAATTTGAATAATCCATCCATCCAGCTGATATTGTTTGGTTCCAACAAGATGGATCTCCCCCACACTTTGCGGTAGATGTTCGAAATTATCTGGATGAAGTTTTCCCAGAAAGATGGATCGGTAGAAGAGGTCCAACTGAATGGCCCCCGCGGTCACCTGATCTATCGCCTCTGGACTTATTTTTATGGGGTCACTTGAAATGCCGAGTTTATAGAGAACGACCTGCCGATCTTGATGAGTCAAGGCGTCGCATAACAGAATGAATCAATTTGATACCACCACAATTTCTGCAAAATTCTCTTAGAAATTTCAGTGATCGATTAGCTTATTGTCAGGAGGAGAATGGATCTCATTTTCAACACTTGCTATAGTTTCAATAAAGAAATACTTGACAATAATTGTCACGTTGATTGTGAATTCGAGAGTATTTCATTTAGGTGATAATAATTATTGTCATTTTGATTCTTTTTGAACACGACATTGGAGGAAAGCATTTTCTCTTTTGAGCACAAAATATTAATACTGAATTCTTTATGCTTCACCATGTAGGAATACCAATTTTCAAAAAACTCGCTCGGTAAATAACTGAGATAATTAGCCGTTCTGGTACTTTCACCTAACTCTGTATAATAGAATCGATTTAAATCAGTCGTCGGGGCAGCTTTTTTTCGTTTTTTGTTTGAGTGGAGAAGTAGGACGACTCTCCTTCTTCAACAGATTTCATTTGTACTGAAACCTTTCTTATTGTACTCAAACTCACCCCTGTTGCCTTTGCAGCACGTTCCTGAATTTTTTCAATTTTTATTAATGGTCCACCATTTCTTGCCTCTTGCTGCATGAAGTTAATCACATTTGCTATCACTTCCCTAGATTGACCAGATATTACTTTATTCGCTACTTTCGTTTTGAGTTCCCTCTTCGAATACTTAATACCAAATAATTGTTGCATAGAGCGTATTTCACGATGTTCCCTCCATGAAGTAACCATTGAAAGGCGCTATCCACTGAGCTACCTATTAGAAAGTCTATCTAAGGGAAGGGGAATTTTCAGATATGTTTGACGGCCTGTATTATTGTGCAAAGAAAAATTTCAAAATCGGTCGTTCAGTACCACATGCAGCTGAAACTAGGGCCACCCCTGTAACTTTTTTCCTATTTGCAATATTTTGAAGAAAATTCGAAATCAGATAGAAGACAACATTTTGAATTTGACAACATTAATATGTTTGACATTTTATTTTTGATCATGCTGAAAACGATACCAACTTTCCATTTTCAAATGGGACACCCTATATTTTTTTGCTTATTTCAATTGTTCATATTATCCTACGATCTCTTGACAAATTTTTGAAAGATAAACAAAACACAATCTTTTTTTTTGCAATTTTCATCTTTCGTTCTAGAAGGCCATGAACAGTGACAATTGACTCAGCTCAACATCTCCTATCACGAAAATACAAGATTGTATCTGCAAATTATATTGCTCTTTTTACAGGGTGTCGAAAAAGATATAAGTACCGCTAGTTCAAATGTCAACTACACCAACACATATGTAAACGATAGTGTTAGGTAAATCCAATACTGTGAACAGTCAATAAAGAGTTTAGTGGTTCACTTCAATTGCACATTTAGGAATGGTAGGTAGTTTCTAATGTTCTGTGCAGTGAGATTTTAGACATTCGAATCTCATTTTATGAAAAAGGTGTTGATAAAAATTAAACGATGACATTGTCGAAAAGTTTGTTGACTCGGAAGGAACTGATTTGAGAGAGTCCTCAAGATGGAAAATAATTTTCCGAAACGTCAGCAATTTCAAGGATTGTTTTTCTTTAAATACCACCGGTTTCACTACCTACCATTTCTATTTAAGGTATGAACAGTACCTTAGAATAATGGGGGGTGATCTCCAATATCCCACAAAGCTTTTATTCAGTGACGAATCACGTTTCACGAACAATGGGATGTTTAATAGGTAAAATATCAGGTACTGGTCATAACAAAATGAGCACAGATATCAAGATGGAAACTTCTAAGAACGTTTTGAAGACCCAAATACAAGATCAATCGGACGAGTTGCCATTAGCTGTTGTGAATGAAATATATCTTCAACAAGATGGTGCACCTCCTCAAAACATAAGGAAAGTTTCACGGTATCTCGATGAAATTTTTCCCGAAAAATGGATAGATACAAATGGTCCCATAAGATGGCAAGCTAGTTAAATAATTGAGAAATCGGCTACATCTGTTTTCTGACATGTATGAGACATATAAGTCGGAAGATCTTAAGTCATTGCATAATAGGTTGAGGTTCATTTACCGCAAAGAGATTAACAAAGTAAAAATCGATTACAATAATCGTATTATAGCTAGCTCATCGAACAGATTCAAGGCTTCTAGGAAAATAGTCAATCAACTCAGAAGTAATAATTCAAAGAAAGCTTCTGTTACACTTGGGTCGGAGAAATTTAGTGAGCATTTAGCCTCTATTACAGATGTTATGATAGGGCGGGAGTCGCAACACGATTTCATTTTGGTTTCGAGCCATTTCATCTACTACATATTTATTATACGCTTGTTTGTGGGTTTTCACTATTCGTTTCATACAGGTAAAAGATTTTTCTATTCTCTTCGCGGTAGTTTTTAATTTGTCTAAGATAGTCTCTCCTCCACAAGACAACTTCCTCTTAGTCCAATAGTAAACCATTCCTCCCCCTCTTCTGGAATCTGAAGTCCATTTCTTTCAATATTTTACGGAATGTTGTTCTTTTAAAATTTGGCAGATCAACATCACTGTTTTTCATTCAATATTTTATCTATTGTAGGTAATTCATTTCTATGAGAAAACTGATGCACTTTCCTACTTATCAGATTTTTGTCGAAATCAGTAACACTGTTCGCAATTTTCACCCTTTTCGGGTACGTCCTCGGTTGTGAAAAAGAATGATCCTCCTTTATGAGTCTGTAAACACTAGTTTCACTAACTCCCACAATATTTGCCACTTGTTCGACGATTTTGTTGATAGATTCGTGAAGAATCTATTTGCATTTGTCTATTATAGACGTTGAAAATGATCTGTTTTTCATTCAAAGTAAAATGACCTTTCTTAGGCCGCTTTTTCGGAGAATAATTTTCAACAATACTTTCATCTGTAGTATCCGTAGACGACATTATACACACAATATTTTCACTTTTCAACACTCGATCAATAACACTTCCAAAACAATAATGAAAATTTGATTTCGATCCGATGGACCCAGACCGTACCTGTACAGAGTGCTAACATTCAGATCCCACCCCCTAAACATGATTTGGCCAATTACAGAGCTACTAAATCTTCTGGCGTCTGCTGTATTTGTTATGAGGTGGTCTCTCTTTCGGTTGCCTAGAGTATAGTATTTTCATCGTGTATGTGTATTTCAATGTACTTTTATTCTTTTTTAATTCAAGTCATTTTGAAATTGATAACATTCATCCTATTACTTTTTGTATTTTATCTCAGGTTTTATTAATACAAATACAGTTGTTCTTTTTGTCCTTTGATATGTACTGTAATTAACCCATTGACCTGTGCAAACACTTTCATGTTAAATGTAAGACATTAATAAATGAATACTGAATACTGAGTACTAATATTTTGAGGGGAACCATCAATCATTGTGCGATGTTGTGTTAGTGAGAATGGTACTATATATGAACATTTATTATAATTATTTAGTTTTAGCTGTTCGTTCTTTTGTTATCAACTTTGACACCCCGTAAAAAAGAGCAATTATATTTTCAGATACAATCTTGTATTTTCGTGATAGGAGATGTTGAGCTAAGCCAATTATCACTGTTCATGGCCTTCTAGAACGAAAGGAGAAAATTGCGAAAACGAAGAATGTGTTTTGTTTTTCTTTCAAAAATTTGTCTAAAGGTCGTAGGATGAGATGAATAATAAAAATAAGCAAAAAATACAGGGTGTCCCATTTGAAAATCGTAAGTTGGTATCGTTTCTGGCATATCCAGGAACGAAATGTCAAACATTAATGTTATCAAATCCAAAATGTTGTCTTCTATCGGATTCCCAAATTTCATCAAAATATTTTGGATAGAAAAAAAGTTACAGGGGTGGCTCTAGTTTCAGTTAAGTGTGGTATATCTGATTTTCCGTCGCGAATGTGATGGGCGACCCGGTATATAACATATTTCAGTACTATGATATCCAAAAAGGTATTATGCATTGAAAAACCTAACTAAATAAGTTACTGTTTGGTGTTGTAATTGAATCAATAAGCCTCATCTATAGGAAAATATGATACTTCAAACAAGAAGCGGACTTCTCCTCAAATAACCTCCTGATTTTTCAACTGGGCTTATAATCTATAGACTAAATAAGATTGAAAGCGACTTCATGAGACTTTGGGGATGAAAATCTAGTAGGATATCCAATCCACACAGTGTGAATGAACATGAAGAAATTCTGTATATTTTCTAGGAACAAGCTGAATATATTTTTTTATTCACAGCAAGTTGACTGGGAAGTAGAGCTCGCCGTAGTTATAGGAAAGCAGGCGAAGAATGTTACGGCAAGCGAAGCATTCGATTATGTTCTGGGTTACACGGTCGCCCAGGATATAAGTGCGAGAGACTGGCAGGTTAGAAATGGGGGACAATATCTTTTGTCGAAATCCATGGACACGTTTTGCCCTTTAGGACCTTATATAGTCACGAAGGACGAGATTCCGGATCCCCATAATTTAAATTTGAAATGCTGGGTGAACGGAGAACTGAAACAGGCCGGGAACACAAAGGATCTAATTCATAAAATCGACAAACTTATAGAACATTTGTCGAGGTAAGGCATGCTCATAATATTTACGGTTTCATGATGGTAAATTTCTATATTATAAAGTTTGCCAACTTGGATTGCATACTTAAATCATATTCCGAATGGAGAAAATACTTATTTCTCCTGGTCTGTTTGAATCTCACCCGTTATATTAATTCTTTTGAACATAAATTAAACGCTTAATTAAGCCATTAATGCCCAGTCCATAATATATTCTACATTCGTTTGAAACCTGCTGTGCCAACTATACTGCGCCAAGAAATTAAAGCACAATTTCAATATTTCAAACTCCTTCTGTGGTAGGCTACTAATTATTAGAACATGTTTTTTCAAATATATCCGGACATAATATTTCCCTCGAAAACGGTCAGAGAATTACAAATGTCGAAAGAGTTTCTAAATTGAACGAAGATGACGAAAGTTGATTGTACGCTGATCAATGGTGTACTGAAAAAAAGTTTGAAAGGGCAAAAAAAGACATGGCTCCGTAAAAGAAAACACTTTGTAGATTCTTGTTAAAATTTAGGACGTGTAATGATGGAGGCTCTAAAAAATAGCTTGCATTTTAAATTTGGGCTGAATACTTCAAAAACTCCAGGAGTTTTGAAGAAAAAAACATTTTTTCCGGAAATTTCAATACCCTAAAGCTCCGTAACGAAGCTTTTGAGGGACTATGTTTACATGAACTTTTTTTCTCAAAATTGCACGTAGATTTACCCACTCAAGTTGTGACATACTATTATATAACACCCTGTATATAAGAAAATCTAACCTAACTTTATATTTTAGTTTTGAACTCATACCTGTCTGATGATGAGCGAAAGCTTGAAATTGCTGTAACGTTCAATGTAATCAATTTATTTTCAATGATATAATCTTCTTAAATAGATTCTACACGAGGTTTCAAATTAGAAACAACTTTGTGGTACTATCTTTACTACGTTACAAAAAATCTATGATTATTTTCGTTTAAAAAGTTATGATAAAAGTACCCAAAAATCGTCATGAATTAAACTCATTTTCAATCTTAGAGTTCATGAATACAACCAAGAAACTTTGTTCAGTCTTGACAATTATTGCACATTATAGCAAATGTACCACCATTTTTGTCTATCACATAAGTAACAGCGTCTTCATTTTACGACGTTTGTCTTAGAATACTCAGTTTTTCTATTGAAAATGTGATCTTTGATGTAATCTATGGTGACAGATTTTATGTAGATTTTTCTGTTCATTCGTTTGCCAATATTTGAACCTTTCTACAACACTTAGCCGTTTACACAAGCACTATTTAGAATACCAGCTAATACTACACTTGGCTAATTTGTTCTGCGAGCTACTAAGTAATTAGCACAGTTTTGATCTAATGCATTCACTTATCTTTTGTTTGTTGTGAAATTCAATTTTCTTCGGTTTCATTATACGCTCATTTACTCTTTTGTCATGATGCATTGATGGAATCCTTATGACGATTATTGTTTTTGGCACAAAAGGAGATGTGTGAATGAATTTTATCTGTAAATCCAAAAAGAGATGATCTTGGTCCTCTGTATCTATGTGGTTGGAATTCAGTGGTGATCTCACGTTTGTCCCGACGTAGGTCAAATTGCATTCGAATAATGCAGCAAAGAAAACCAATTATTTGCTGTTAAGTTCCTGCTGGATCTAAAAGCCAACTGCAGTACGGATTGTGTAGGAATAGAAGATTGACTTCTGATGTGTTCCTGCTAGTTGACTGTGTATATTGAAGTGTTATATAAATAGTGAGCCTTAGCATCACACAGACATAATATTTTGATGCCGTATTTAACAGGCTTTGACTTCATGTTCACCCTGAAAAGACATCGGCCTTCGCAATAGACATTACATTTCGTCATTTCGTCGAGATAAGTTCTGAGTAACTGTAATTTTTTTGACAGTTTTTTATGAACTTATCAACTATTTCAGGAATAAGTGTTGCGTGGTTCTCAGTTTTTCGTTATTTCCTCGATGAAGTCACAAAACCGAAGATTTGACAAAATAAACAAAAATTTCTTGTTATAGTAGCTCTGAAAATGTAATGATCTATTTCATTTGTAGCCCAGAAAGTATCTACGTTTTCATATCCTGATTCAAACATCAAAGACCTATTTAAGCTTTCTCTGTTACAGACACGTAGTTCGTCCAAATTGCATCATGCGTGACAATTTTTTTTCAATTCTCAGTAATCTCGGGTTGTTTATAATTTGTATAACGTTATCAACAACTAGCCATTCAAACAATTCTTTGGTGGTAATATCACTTTAAGATGCTGCTTGGTCAATCAAACCAGTTCTATGCCTTACAAGATTATGTAGAGGAGTACGTAAAGGTGCTGCATTTGTATTTATTTTTTCCATAATAGCTGGATCGACTAGGAACTGCCACATTTTCATCTTTACTCTCTGATAAAGACGCTTGAACATAAGAATTAACGACCTCATTGTCTTCCAATTGAAGCGTTACTGAATCTTCACTACCACTCATAATTTCACTGTCACCATATCGTTCTTCTGGTATGCCACCAATTACTGATTGGAAATCAGAATCTTCGTTTGATATCTCTATAGTTAATTTTCCACTCAGATCCTCAATATTTCGATTAAATAACTGTCAGAAAATAAAAAACAGATAAATTACCACGCCAAAAAACTAAGGTAACTGGTATCGTGGGTGCCGAGTGGACCTCAACATATTCAGACTTCTATCCTTCTATCGATGAAGGGCTGAACATCAGGCTCTCGCCGCGATAGGCGACGTGATGGGAAAACTTAAAATGGCGGCTGTTCACGATGCTTAGTTTGGTAGCGAATAAAAAAATTGTCATACCAGTTAAGGATTAAGAAGCCAGAAGATCAGAATGCTATAAGGTCATTGATATTGAGTATGAATCGTAGATGTCAACGAATTTTCGGGGACTTTGACTGTGTCATTATAAATTTCATTTCAATTTATACCATTTTCATCCAGATTGTTTCAAGCTTTCCTTATTATTCCAAAACATATACAGCCCGGATCATTTCGACTTATCTTCCTGATTGATACAAAGGCTAAACTTTTGGAGTCTCTGATAGTTGTGAGACTAAAGAAAATATTGACGGAATGGGGCAGCTTGTCAGAAAATCAGTACGGTTTTAGCGAGGGAATTGGAATGGTAGAAGCTGTTCAAAAGTTGGTCGGAATAGCTAAGTCAGCAAAGGAGGGGACAGTGAGTACACGGAAGCTGTGCGCTGTGGCCCTGGTAGACGTAAAGAACGCATTTAACTAAGTGGAAGCACTTAATGGAAGAGGTGAGAATTTGGAGACTTCTAGACCGCTTGAAAACATAATAGCCAGTTATCTCCAAAACAGAACTATAATAACAAGTAGGGGACAAAAAATAAACATCAACAGCAGAGTACCAGAAGGGTCAGTTCTGGGCCCTTTGTTGTGGAACATGATGTATAATGGATTAGCTGAGATGAATGTAGGAGAAGTGCGCCACATTGTGGCTTTTGCAGACGATATTGCACTAATCGTAACAGTCCAAAATGAGGAGGAGCTCATAGAGAGGACAAACAATGCTCTACAAAAAATTGAAACTGGCTTGCTAATAAAGGTCTCACTGTGGTTCTCCACAAGACACAAGCGGTGGTTACATCAGGCAGGCGTACACTCAAAGAGGTGAAATTCTATCTAGGGAAATATGAAATTCTGCCTGAGAAAGCCATAAATTATCTAGGCGTTTGGATCGACCTCAGCTTCAAACGGCACACTGAAGATGCCTCGAAGAAAGCAGAATTTTTGGTAAAATCGTTTGGAATTCTAATGCCAAATGTAAACGGGCCGGTATCCTCTAAACGAAGACTCATCGTGGAAACAGCAAAAGCGGCCATGCTATATGGTACATAAATTTGGGGAGACGCCATGAAAGTGGAGAGCTATAAAAACTTATGCTGAGAGTTCAGAGAAGACTGGCTCTGAGAGTAACCTCGGCCTATAGAACGGTGTCGACAACCGCAGTCTTCGTTATAGCAGGAATGGTACCTTTGGATCTTTTCGTGTACGAGAAACAAGACAGACACAGGTTCGGTATAGGTAAAGAAGAACTTAGGGAAAGTACGTTCAGAAAATGGCAGGATAGATGGGAGGAGGCACAAGACTCTGCTTGGGCTAGAAAGCTCATTAAGAACCTGAGGAACTTTACAGAGAGGAAATTTGGGGAAGTTGAGTACTTCCTTACACAGGCTCACAGGTCATGAATGCCTTGTATCTTGCACGCCTTTTTCAGGTGTGTTCGGAGGGAAAACGAGAGAAGAGTGCTTGAAATCTGGGAAAGAATTAAACGCCTAAAATATGATAGATACCATGCTGGAAGCCAAAAAGCAATGGCAACTGGTAAAAAGATATGTAGACTCAATTATGGACAGGAAACCAAAATACTACAGAAATTGAAGATAATAAAAGGCTGGGAGGCTTCCGAATTATGTGAAAACGGTCCCAGAAGTCAGTCAGCGCAAATAGAGGAGGGGTTTTGGTGGGTATTGTAATATCCGAGTTCCACACTATCTGCCAACGCACATCTTGCCTTGCCAGATGTGCGTAAATGCATTTTCCCTCCTCTATTAAAAAAAATTGCTTAGTGCTGGTGTATTACTGGAAAAATAATTCTTATCTAAACTTTTTCTAAATAAATTTGAATTTTCGATTTTGGGTGTTGATTTCTTGGTGCAGTGTATTGAAGAGTTAACATGTGACTTTAAGTTGATACTTTCGTTTCTCAGTATGCTTGAAAATGTATGATATTTAATGTTGTTAATCATGCAAACTCGTTATGTTTGAAAATAGAACAAAATGATGAAAATTCAATTAATTTGATGCTAACGACAAAATAATACTTTTTGTGAATACTAAATTTTATTTCAGCATAACAACTTTGTATCCAGGTGACCTAATCCTAACAGGAACACCATCTGGAGTTGGGTGTAACAGAAATCCACCGCAATTTTTGAAGAAAGGCGATATTCTTGAAAGTGAGATCGAAGGAATTGGCAGGCTTGTGAATCATGTGGTCTAAAAAGCTCAAGAACTCAATTATAATACGAAAACAATGAACTAGACAATTTTTAATGCACGCTAACGTATTTGAACAATTTTTCAACAAAAAAAAATAGCAATAGTTTCTGCATATTACAATCAGCTTAAGAAATTTGAAACATCAATCAAATAGAAACTTCGACATTACACTTTGTTTATAGGAAAATGATATTTCAAGAAGAATTATAAGTATAACTTTCTGTTTCCGTTATACTTAGTAATATATAAAAATACTTCTCAGTTTCAAAACATTGATCAATATAATAATAATAATAATATTTTATTCCTCCATCACGAAAACACGATAATAAAATTACAATTTTGAAAATAGATGCTACACATAGTGAAAAACATTAAAATATATATTCAGACAAGAGCAGAATGAACAAAATCTGTCATTCTGGTATTCCTCAGAAGTATTATATACCTGTGTGAAGGAATAAATGAATGCTATGATTTTTTTGATAAGCTCTCTTTTTCTTCCTTTTTTTATAATCATGTATTTTCTCTCTCTCGATTTATAAAGAAAATCAGATGGCAGGCCAATAAGTGCCCGTTTGTAAAATTTTACTGATTTCTCCTTTGGTAAGGTCTTTCAGCCAGTCATTCATCTGTCTTTTGAAAATATTCTTGGAATTTATCTCGAAGTGTGATTGTGATTTTTTGGGCTTTAGTTTTATTGAAGGTTGACTTTAGAGTAGTTTTACCTTTGTATCCTAGTATCATATTCATGCTTCAAATATGAGATCTCCAAATAATTACTGAAATTGAAATTTAATATGCTCTGTAGTTAAAAGTTTTCTGCATGATAGTACTACACTGCTTTTAAATACCTCTACACTTGGAAAATAAATGTTTTCCTTCAACATAACACGCCATATCCATTTTTGAATAACTTTCAAGTTTCTACAGTAAGTATCGCAATCGCAGCCCCATACAATAATTGCTATAAGGTCATTGATTTTGAGTATGAATCGTAGATGTCAACGAAATTTCGGGGACTTTGACTGTGTCAATATAAGTTTTATTTCAATATATACCATTTTCATTTAGATTGTTTCCAAGCATTCCTTATTATTCCAAAACAGATATACAGCCCGGATCATTTCGACTTATCTTCCTGATCCACACAATGGCTAAACTTTTGGAGTCTCTGATAGTTGTGAGACTAAAGAAAATATTGGCGGAAAGGGGCGGCCAGTTAGAAAATCAGTACGGTTTTACCGAGGGAATTGGAACGTAATGAGCTGTTCAAAAGGTGGTCGGAATAGCTAAGTCAGTAAAGGAGAGGACAGTGAGTACACGGGACCTGTGCGCTGTGGAAGCACATAATGGAAGAGGTGAGAATATGGAGACTTCTAGGATCGCTTGAAAACATAATAGCCAGTTATCTCCAAAACAGAACTCTAATAACAAGTAGGAGACAAAAAATAAGCATCAACAGCGGAGTACCAGAAGGGTAAGCTCTGGCCCCTTTGTTGTGTCACATGATGTATAATGGATTAGCTGAGATGAATGTAGGAGAAGGGTGCCACATTGCTTTGGCTTTTGCTGACGATGTTGCAGTAATCGTAAAAGCTGAAAATGGGAAAGAGCTCATGGAGAGGACAAGAAATAGAAAACTGGCTTTCTAATAAAGGTCTCACCGTGGCCCCCACAAGACAGAAGCGGTGGTTATATCAGGCAGGCGTAAACTCGAAGAGGTGACATTCTATCTAGGGGAATATGAAATCCTGACTGAGAAAGCCATGAAATATCTTGACGTTTGGATTGACCTCAGCTTTAAACGCCACACTGAAGATGCCTCGAAGAAAGCAGAATATTTGGTAAAATCGTTCGGAATTCTAATGCCAAATGTAAATGGACCGGTATCCTCTAAACGAAGACTCATCGTGGAAACAGCAAAAGCAGCCATGCTATATGGTACAGAAATTCGAGAAGACGCCATGAAAGTGGAGAGCTATAAAAAACTTATGCTTAGAGTTCAGAAAAGACTGGCTCTACGAGTAACCTTGGCCTATAGAACGATGTCGGCAATCGCAGTCTTCATTATAGCAGGAATGATACCTTTGGATCTTCTCGTGTACGAGAGACAAGACAGACACAGGTTCGGTATAGGTAAAGAAAACGGTAGGGAAAGTACATTCAGAAAATGGCAGGATAGATGGGAGGAGGCACAAGACGCTGCTTGGGCTAGAAAGCTCATTAAGAACTTGAGGAACTTTACAGAGAGGAAATTTGGGGAAGTTGAGTACTTCCTTACACAGGCTCACAAGGTCATGGATGCTTCAACTTGTATCTTGTGAGAATCTAAAAGAAAGAAGAAATTGGTTTCAACTACTGCGGTGAAGAAGACACCCCATCGCACACCCTTTTCAGGTGTGTTCGGTGAGAAAACGAGAGGAGAGACTTGTGCTTGAAATGTGGGAAAGAATTAAACGCCGAAAATATGATGGATACCATGCTGGAAGCCAAAGAGCAATGGGAACTGGTAAAAAGATATGTAGACTCAATTTTGGATAGGAAAACAAAAAACTACGGAAATTGAAGATAATAAAAGGCTGGGAGGCTTCCGAATTATTTGAAAAACGTTCCAGAAATCAATTAGTGCCAACAGAGGAGGGGTTTTAGTGGGTATTGTAATATCTGAGTCTCACACTATCTGCCAACGCACATCTTGCTTTGCCAGATGTGCGTAAATGCATTTCCCCTCCTCTATTAGGAAAAAAATCCTTAGTGCTGGTAGAATATTGAAAAAATAATTCTCATCTAAACTTCTCCTGAATAAATTTGAATTTTTGATTTTGGGCGTTGATTTCTTGGTGCAGTGTATTGAAGAGTTAAATTGTTACTGTTTCAAAATATCAGACGTTAAGTTGATACTTTTTTTTCTCAGTATGCTTGAAAATATATGATATTTAATGTTGTTAATCATGCAAACACGTTATGTTTGAAAATAGAACAAAATGATGAAAATTCAATTAATTTGATGCTAACGAAAAAAAAAATACTTTTTGTGAATACTAAATTTTATTTCAGCATAACAACTTTGTATCCAGGTGACCTAATTCTAACAGGAATACCATCTGGAGTTGGGTGTAACAGAAATCCACCGCAATTTTTGAAGAAAGGCGATATTCTTGAAAGTGAGATCGAAGGAATTGGCAGGCTTGTGAATCATGTGGTCTGAAAAGCTCAAGAACTCAATTATAATACGAAAACAATGAACTAGACAATTTTTAATGCACGCTGACGTATTTGAATAATTTTTCAAGAAAAAATAGCAATAGTTTCTGCATATTACAATCAGCTTAAGAAATTTGAAACATCAATCAAATAGAAACTTCGACATTACACTTTGTTTATAGGAAAAGGATATTTCAAGAAGAAGTATAAGTATAACTTTCTGTTTCCTTTATACTTAGTAATATATAAAAATACTTCTCAGTTTCAAAACATTGATCAATATAATAATAATTATAATATTATTTTATTCCTCCATCAAGAAAACATGATAATAAAATTACAATTTTGAAAATAGATGCTACACATAGTGAAAAACATTAAAATATTTATTCAGACAAGGCCAGGATGAACAAAATCTGTCATTCTGGAATTCCTCAGAAGTATTATATACTTGTGTGAAGGAATAAATGAATGCTATGATTTTTAAATAAGCTCTCTTTTTTTTCCTTTTTTTATAATCATGTTGTTTCTCTCTCTCGACTTATAAAAAGATCAGATAGCAGGCCAATAAGGGCCCGTTTGCAAAATTTTACTGATTTCTCCTTTGGGCAGGTCTTTCAGCCAGTCATTCATCTGTCTTTTGAAAATATTCTTGGAATTTATCTTGAATAGCTCTGCAGGTGCTTTGTCAATCAGTCTATGATATATGTGATTATGATTTTTTGGGCTTTAGTTTTATTGAAGGTTGACTTTAGAGTAGTTTTACCTTTGTATCTAGTATCATACTCATGCTTCAAATATGAGATCTCCAAATAATTACTGAAACTGAAATTTAATATGCTCTGTAGTTAAAGTTGTCTGCATGATATTACTACCCGGCTTT
Organism: Cryptolaemus montrouzieri; assembly: GCA_013387265.2. Taxonomy (NCBI): domain Eukaryota; kingdom Metazoa; phylum Arthropoda; class Insecta; order Coleoptera; family Coccinellidae; genus Cryptolaemus; species Cryptolaemus montrouzieri. The sequence continues at coordinate 13,086,389 of JABFTP020000062.1, read as the reverse complement.
TAAATACCTCTACACTTGGAAAATAAATGTTTTCCTTCAACATAACACGCCATATCCATTTTTGAATAACTTTCAAGTTTCTACAGTAAGTATCGTAATCACAGCCCCATACAATAATTCCATATGTTAAAAGTGATTGGACCAAGGCACAATAAATAATCCTGAGTCTTGAGAAGTCTACGAAGTTAGAAGAATATCTTATTTTGGGCTGAATCCCACGCAGTCTTTGAACCAAAGTCACAATATGTTCATTCCATCGTATGTGTTGATAAAGAATAATGCCTCATTACTTTATTGAACTGGTGGATCCCACTTGCAGTCCCTCGCTGATTTCAAGTTCGTCATAATCGGGGCGGTTTACTGTAGTACAACAAAAAGCAACAAATTTTGTTTTATCTACGTTCATAGTAAGAATGTTATAATCAAACCATTCTTTGATAGTCTTTAGATGTTTTTAAGCACTAGTTTTGAGATCCAACCATGTTTCTGCCTTGCAAAATACTGCAGTATCATCTGCATAGCTTATTATGTTATCAGTTTACAGTAATCGATTACAGCGAAAACAGCACATGACCCAATACTGTACCTTGCGGTACTCCGTATTTAACAGATCTCCAATCACTGACAGCATTGCCTATTTTGACATATGGCTTTCGCTCTGACAAATAATATCTAATCAAATCAAGAGCCACTCCGCGAAACCCACATTCTTGCTACCTCTCCAATTATAGACTATAACACACTGTATCAAAGGCCTTCGCCAAATCTATAAAAATACATAAGCATGGATTAGACTCATTAATTTAGGGCTGTGTATATTTTTTTAGTGAGACTAGCTAAAGCGTCCTGATTCGATTTACTTGTCCCAAATCCAAATTGTTGTTTCGATAGTAATTCATACTTATTGGCTAATGACACAATTCTACCTTTCATGGCTTTTTCATGTATTTTGGCCAGGTTAGAGATAAGTTATATTGGTCTGTAATTGATATCATTCTCTCTATCTCATTTCTTGTACAGTGGGGTTATACTCTGCTAAGTCGAGCAAAAAGCAGAATTGCACAAACATCTTGAAAAGTAAACGAACATAACACAAACGCCCGGCCATACCGTCCTTTTCAGGAACCGTTAAAGAGCATTTTCGACCTTCTATAACTTTGTTGTGGATAAAGCAGACTAGCTGTGCTTCATTATTCAAGGGATACTACCAAAATTACCCGTTTTATCCCGTTTATGCTTATATCACCTATATTATAGAAACTACTGACTGTCGAACTTCTCCATTTTTACCTCTTTCTGTAATAACTGACTCATTGATCATCACCTTGTTCGAGAACTTCTAGCATACATACATACTTTAAATTTTGGATTTAGTCATTATTTATCCCACAGCGTAAGAAAAAATTCAAAAATTCTAGAATCCAGGCTCTGTCTTCTGAATTCGAGCTTCGCACATACCTAGTGCTTCATCACCTTGGAAAACTACTTCGAGAAAGGTACGTAATATATTTCTTGTTGTGAAACGAACGACATCATTTGTATGGCTCTGGGAAGAATTTGCTGAAGTTTCGAACTCTAATATTTACTCGAAGAGCCATAAATTCCTCATAAATTACATAAGACTTAGCACTTTTCATTCCAATCGCAATTCTGGTTTAACGTAATAACCTCACTGAAAGTGTATTCCTCCGCCACTCAGATCGTTCGTTCGTTTTTCTTTCAACAATGTGTTCGGGAACTCAGTCCATTTACACAGCTGGACTTACAGCTTATAGTGGATTCCGAACCACTCTCCTAGACCGTGCAATGATAACTGCTAACTCAAGGATTACAAGTTATCTGGTTCAGGAAGTTTATCCCCTCTATAGGCGGCTCTTTCAAATTCAAAGACGCATACAACACCCAAAACTTCGCCGGAATCGAACCTGCAGCCGCATGTGTACAAACTGGGAAGCAGGTGATCTTCCCTCCTGGCCACAGCGGTGTTTCGCCACAGAACATTAACAGAAGGCCACTCATTCCTACGCCATAAAATGAACTCTAAAAAGGTGCCTTATACAGTCAATAATATTGTCAATATTTACGTCAAAAATATTGACATCAATCCGTCAATATGGAGAAAACCAGCAATATTTCATCCTTACACGATCAATAATATTTTCAATGTCGCAAAATATTGACAATATTATTGAACGTCTGAGGCGGCCTCTGTAGAAGAAAGAGTTGAACAGCCGCGCCCCTTAAGGAACGATTCTTTAGGCAACCAACAATACATAACAAGACACCATTGCCTGTGCGGCTTACTTTGGCCTCCTAATTTGCGGGAGATATCTATATTGAAGATAATGTATCCACGATATAGGCTTTTTTTAATTCAAAATAGCCATAATTGAAAATGAGTACAGGGAATCAGTCAATGAAACCCAAAATATTTACTCCTCCAAATTTATTAAATAGCCTTCAAAGTTGGCCCGTTGCGATATAAATTCATTTACGCCAACGATTAATCCAATCATTGAAACATGTTTCAAATGCTTTTTCCGGAATTGACTTCAGTTTCTGTATGAACCTCAAAGAAGAGGAATTTAAATGGATATCTGATAGGAATAATATAAATTTTCAATGCAATATTTGTGTAAATAACCCAAAACTTGAGGATCAAAAGGAAATGCTGCAAACTTGATTAGAAAAGTTGGAAAAACAAAGTGAACTCATAGACAATCTAGATAATTTATTCAATGGTTTATCATCTATATTCTTCTTCTTCTTCACCGTGTAGAAGGAGTAGCGCCTGTTCAGTTCCGGTTTCCCTGCAGCAGTTCTTGTGAAGTTGATTGCCAACTGTCCCGCCATCGTTTTGGTGGTCGTCCAACGGGTCTTCTTCCGTGTGGTATGTTGTTATATACGATTTTGGCTATTCTATCTGTGGTCATTCTGTTTACATGCTTGTTCCATTCTCTTCTTATTTTTCTTACCCATCTTACAATATCGTCTGTTTCACATTTTTCCCTTATGTCGGTATTTCTTTGTCTGTCATTCAATGTGTAACCGGTTATAGTTCTTAGCGTTTTCATTTCTGTTGTTCTTAGTATCCTCTTTGTTACCGACGTTTCCGCTCTTGTTTCTGCCCCGTATGTCATAATTGGTCGCACACATGTTTTGTAGATTCTGGATTTGCATGGTATACTGGGGTGTTTATTTCTCCAAATTGGTTGTTTAAGATGTCCCGATACTGCAGCTGCTTTGTTCACTTGTCTCCTCACTTCATCTTCAAGGTATCCTGTGCTTGTTATTTTGCACCCTAAGTATTCGAATGACATGACTTGGTCTATAGTGGCGTTGTCTATTGTTAACTTGCAGCGCAGAGGTTCCTTAGCTATGGTCATGCATTTTGTCTTACTTGTTGAAATTTCCATATTGAAATTTTTTGCGCGTTTGCTAAAGGCGTATAACATTCTTTGTAGGTCGTCTTCTGATTCTGCAATGAGTACGGCGTCATCGGCATAGCATAAGATGTTAACTTTGTAGGTTCCCATGCGGTATCCTAGTCCCAAGTTTTTAACGGTCTCTACAAGTTGGTCCATAACAGTATTAAATAGTAGAGGGCTAAGACTATCACCTTGGCGGATGCCCGACGTTGTTCCGAAATGCTGCGTTAGGGTGTGGTTTGTTCGTATTTGCGTTGTTGTATTAGTGTTCAGATCTTTTATGAGTCTTATATATTTTTTGGGTACCTCTTTGTTTTCCAGTATCTTGATTACATCCTTCAGTTGGACTCTGTCGAAGGCCTTCGTTAAGTCTATGAAACAAAGATATGCTGGAGTGTTATATTCAAGGGACTTTTCTACTAATTGCCTTGTTATAAATAGTGCATCGACCGTGGACCGGTTTTTTCGAAAGCCTTGTTACTCTTCGCTGATTGGCATTGTTGACGTTATGTCATCGGCAAGAATCTTTGTAAGCAGTTTCAAAGAGGTGCTTAATAAGGTTATTCCGCGATAGTTGGCAGGATTTGTTTTGTCTCCTTTTTTGAAGATAGTCACTGTTACACTTCTTTTCCATTCTTCTGGTATTTTTCCGTGTTGAATTATGATGTTGAACAGTTTTGTGTACTCTTCTCTCATGGCTTCTCCGCCATATTTGATCATCTCATTTGTTATCCTATCTTCATTTGGAGCTTTCCTATTTCTAAGTTTACTTATTGTCATAGCTATTTGCTCTTTCGTGATTCTTCTGGGAGTTCTTCTTCATATTCTGATTCGGTGTAAAGATTTTTGAAGTATTTTTTCCATGTTTCGTTTGTGATTGTTTTCAGTTGTATAGTTTCATTGGTGTCCTTTTTCATACCCCTTAATAATTTCCAAATTCGTTTTTGCGCTCCGAATATATCCGCTTCCATTTCAGCACTAAATCTCTGCCAGTATTCTTCTTTAATTTCCCGAACTCTGTTATTCACCCTATTTCTTATTTCTATGTATCTATTTCGGTTCTCTGGTGTCGGATGGTTTTTATATTCTAGAAATATTTGTTTTTTTTCCTTTGTAATGTTGTTGACTTGAGTGGTGAACCAGGGTTTATTATTAGGTTTGCCGTTTTGTGATACCGTGCGGGTTCCCAAGGCCTCTGTGGCACCCTTGTATATGTTTTCTTTTAGTTTGAGCCATGCTATGTCGGTGTTATCTTGCTGAAATATTGGATTACGAGTTATATACTGTATCTATCACACAAGAGTTTTTGTGTGAATACGTAGGATGCCTTTTTAATTTGGCGCCTGATTAAAAAAACGAGTAACTTAGGGGGAGAAAATAGCTTCATTGGTTTTCGAAGTATTCTCCACGCAGATCGTTAGACTTTTGCATGCGCTCAAACCAATTTTCGAAACAATTTTGGCCTTCCGAATAAGAAACCTCCGAAATATGGCTTTGGAGGCTCCCTCTGCCACCTCAGCTATAGAAAATCGTTACCCATGCAGGTTTTCTTGATGTGCACAAAAAAGAAGTCGTTAGGTGCCAAATCGGGACATTAAGGTGGATGGTCCATTTATTCAATGTTTTGGATGTTCAAATACTCCATCGTATGCACTGATGTGTGTGAGATTACTTTGTCATGATGCAGAATAATTTTAGTTGTTCCATTTGATTTCCTCAACTTATCGAACACTTGAGGAAAAAAATGGTTGTATACCATTCAGAATTGACCGTTCTACGCTGCTCTAATGCTATAGCGGTGAGATATCCGGTTTTCCTGAAAGAACAGGCGACTATTTGCTTCGAAGTGTTTCGTGCACGAACAACTTTTGTTGAGTTTGGCTCGTTTGCAAAGACCGATAGTATCGATTGTTGTTTAGTTTCGAGCTCGTACGCATACATCCAAGATTTTTCGCCTGTAACGAGTTTGCAAACGTGTTTTGATGTTACGCGGTCGAATTCTTTCAACGTGTCTTTGCAAAAGAAACGACCCTTCTTTCGAGAAAATGTTAAGTTGGGCGGGATCCAAATGTTTTTGACAGCCAACTGTTCATGCAATATTGAATGTATGCTGGTGAAACTAATGTTTAGGATTGTCTCAATATCATGGTTAGTCAGACGACGATCATTATGTATCATTTCGTACACTGCGTCGATTGTTTGTGGCAAAACAACTGATTTTAGACGACCCTCATGAAGTTCGTCTCTGAGTGAAGCACGTCCCTGATAAAATTCGTGATACCAGCGTTTCACAGTGCACAAGTGTGGAGCTTCATCATCAAAAGTCGAAGCAAGTTAATCGCTGCTGTTGTCAGTTAATTCACGTCGAAAATCGTAATAAATCATCAGATGAAAATGTTCACGTATTAAATCTATTTTATGTCCGAGTTGAACAAAATAAGTCACTTGTACGTCATAGTGTTGTCAGGAAGTTTAGGTTAAAAAATGTCCAAAACTCACGACGCAGTTGTCAGATGGGAGCTGTCAATAGTAAAAGTGCCAGAGGCACAAAATTTAAAAGGCAACCTACGTATGTGTATGCTTGAATCTTTTATAAAGTCCTTGCGTATCACAAATTGTTGCGAATAATTTTTCCCAGAACATACTAATATTATTCGGAAGCAGGATTACAAAGATAACTGTTACATGTAAACATAGTATTTCTTGAATCTCAATATTCAAACTAGTTCAAATGAGGCAATGAATATTCTATGCAGTCCGCATTTCGACGCCGAGTTACCCTCAGGGCAGGCAGCCCTTATAGTTCTATAATTTTCATTCAGTTCGTGTAGGGATAGTTTGCAACGTGTTGTTATTGAAATGTAACAAGTTACCTGGATTTCAATGATATGAATATGCATTGTAAAAATATATGAATATGAAATGTAATTAGTTGAATACATAAGCCTTTTATTTTTTTCGAGATGATATGATTTTCATGGAAGAATGATAAAGGGGTTTACCACAACATGGCGTCGAGTGAGGAAGCGTTATCTTCCGCAACTAACGTTTGCAAGTTTTGTAACCATATTCTTTATGAAAATTGTAACCTTTTTCATCATCCAAATTATCAACAGTAAAAAAAACTTCCTGAATCTTGTAAAACTCCATTAAACGTCTATCAATGAGATAAATTTTCCAATTTCTTGCCAATTAAAAACGACCTGAACTTAATTCTAAGAAAAGAAGCTCTATGAGCGAAAAAGTGGTAGTCTGGCCAAACATAAACAATCTGAACCTAAAGATGAGATGAATGCTCGTGATAATGGGTAAGAGTGGCTTCTAAAAAAATAATATGTGGTCAATTGAGGGCTCTTCGATAGATACTACACTTGAAGGAATATATCGCTGTTTCCGTCCAGAATCGATCACAAATTCATAATGGATGATTTTCGAGCCATGTTTATTTAAGCTTACCTCTGATGAGGTATCTGCAAAAATTGAAATCTAAGTATCCTGAGCTACAGTTATAAACGAAGTAGAATTAAAAGGCAAAAGAAGTTGATATGTGACCAGAGAGACTTTCGTATCCTTGTTTTTCCATCCAAATTATCAAGGATGACGAAGATATCATAATCTTCTAAAATTCCATTGAGGTAGATGTGTCCAGTAACAATGTACTTGAAGCAAAAAATGAAGAAAGAAGTGCAAGTCTTGCCAAATAAAAACAATCTGAACTTAATGATCAGAAAAAGGCTTTAGCTCGATCTAACGAACTTGGATCTTTAGCTGTTTTCTTTGCAAGAAGTGTATCTGAGCGCAAGCGCGTGTCAGAACCCGTTGACATCAGTCAATAACAGTTGTTATACAGTTAATGGTGTAAACAATGTAAACACTAATAATATAAAATTAAAAAATTGGCCTCTAAATGGAGGGAAGATATGTGGTCAATAAAGGCTCTTCTAAAGATAGTACATAGGAAGGAAGATATTGCTGTTTTCGTCCAGAATTGATCACAAATCCATAATGGATGAGTTTTGAGACATGTTTAAGCTTAACTCTAATGAGGTATCTGCAAAAAGTTGAAATACCAGTATCTTGATAGCTACAGTTATAAGCGAAAGTATAATTAAAAGGCGAAAGAAGTTGGTATGTGGCCAGAGGTGGCTTTCGTGTCCTTGTTTCTTCATCCATATTATCAAGAATGAAAAGGATATCATAATCTTCTAAAACTCCATTGAGATGAATGTGTCCAATCACAATGTAATGGAAGCGAAAAATTAAGGAGAAGTGCAAGCCTTGCCAAATGAAAACAATCTGAACCTAAAGGTCAAAAAAATGCCTTACAAATCTAACGAACTCGGATCTTTAACTGTTTCCCATGCGAGATGTGTATCTAAGCGCAAGCACGTGTCAGAACCCGTTGACATCAGTGTCAGCAATGGCAGTTATAATAGAGGTAATGGTGTAAATAATGTAAACACTAAAAATATAAAATTGAAAAAGCCAATAGTTCAGCCTTTCGATCCGAGTCTAAGAATTGGACAAGAATGGCCTCCAAATAGAAGGAAGATATGTGGCCAATAAAGGCTCTTAAAAAAGAAGTACATTGGATACTATTAGTATCCAGAGTTGATCACAAATCCACAGCAGATGAATTTCGAGCCATGGATTAGCATAACTCCAATGAAGTATACTGCAAAAATTTCATATCTGATTATCTGTTCATTATCGTGGACTTATGCACTATCTCAGCTGTTAGCTGGATATAATTTACCTTTCCCAGATTCAGCAATCAAAGGGAATAGGCTCGATTACAATATACTTGACATAAATTTCCTAACTATCCTACATGTATAAAGAATTACAGCTTTTTGCATTTCTATATAGGTATTCTTATGCAATTCTAATTTCTTAAGGCTATCATGCAAAGTTTTGGGTATTAACCCAGTCGAGGATACGAGGACAGGAACAATATCTACTTTCTCGAGGTGCCACATCTGCTTGATCTCAATAGCAAGGTCAGTGTATTTGGACTTTTTCTCCTGGAACTTATTCAGCACGTTGTTATTATTCGGTATGGCGACATGCACCAGCATTGCTGTTCTGGCTCTCTTATCATATACCACTATGTCCAGCCTATTATTCGTCACGATAGGCCTGATAACAGGCCTATCGTAGTATAATCTGATAGAGTCATTTCCCAATACGGGTGCCGGTTGATACTTATGGCTGGAAGGTGTTCAGAAGTCCGTACTTGTGTGCAAGTTTCTGGTGCATAATGTTGCACACTTGATTATGCCTGTGAAGATACTCCGTATTGGCCAGTTGTTCGCATCCGGACGTAATATGCTGGATAGTCTCCGATCTTATATGGCATTTTCTGGACTTATCTGTTTGTAATGTTCCGTCCTTCATAATAAATTTTTTGTAATTGTTTGTAGCGATCACTTGGTCTTGGATGGCCATAAGGAATTCTTCTGTTTCTGCGAATAATTCTCCTTTCATCAACCATTTGTTCGAGGCTTCTTTGTCGATGTGTGGTTGATTAATCTCATGGTGATGTCTTCCATGCAATTCCTTTCTTGACCATTGCTCTTGTTCTTCAGTATCTGATAGGAATGGTAGATTCAAAAGGTCATCTCTGGTAGCAAGATTTAGAGGTGTATATTCCTTATCAGCCAACGATACCACTATGTGGTTGTCAGAAGAGACAGCTTTTGCTGAGAAGAATTCTCTTAGATTTTTTATCTGTTCGGTGTGTAAATTGACAATATCTATTAATCCGCGTCCTCCTTCTTTCCGCTTCAAAGTTGTTCGTATCACAGACGATTTTGGTGATGATTGTTGTACTTTGTCAGCATCGTTCGGGTCTGCCTTTGAATATCATCCAGTTCTGTCTTAGTCCATCTGATTATTCCAAATGAGTAAAGCAACACTGGAATGGCGTAGGTGTTAATTGCCTTGACTAGATTCCCCGAGTTCAACATCGATTTCAGCACAGACTTCAGACGCTGACTGTATTCTGAACGAATCTTCTCCTTTGATTATTTTTGGTCTAGCAATCTGGCTTGTTGGTATCCCAGATATTTGTATGTTTCGCCATTTCTCATGCACTGTATTATATCACCGTTTGGAAGTTGTGTTTCATCATCCATGACTTTCCCTCTTTGAATGTTCAGGGTCTTACATTTTTCAATCCCGAATTTCATATGAACATCTGCCGAGAACTCACTGACAGTTTTCAGCAAATCATCCAATTGCTTCTTGTTCGAAGCATATAATTTGATGTCATCCATATACAGCAGGTGGGAGATTGTATGATAATTCCTTTCTGCTTTTATCCTAAATCCGTATCCTGTTCTATTGAGCATTGAGGACAATGGGTTCATAGCTAAACAGAACCATAGTGGACTCAAAGAATCTCCTTGAAGAATTCCACGACGTATGGGTATCTCGTCGGTTTGAATTGATGTATTGTTCATGTTGACCTGCAGAGACGTGCGCCATTGTGTCATTGTTGTCTTCAAGAACTCTACTAGGGCTGGGTGAATTTTGTATATCTGCAATACTTCAACAAGCCAAGAATGGGCGGTACTATCGAATGCGTCAAATATTCGAGAAAAGCCGAATGAACATTCCGATGCCCTACGTGTGCCTGTTTCATTATCACAGAATCGATGATGAGTTGTTCCTTGCACCCGTGGTGTTTCTTTCTTCATCTTTTCTGTTCCTCTGCTAATATATTGTTGTCGTCAAGGTGTTGGTATATTCGATTAGATATGCATGAGTATCTGTATCTGTTATTATTATTATTATTATTATGGCATAACCATTCAAGGCAGAGGACAGAAGTTCTATATAAGCCTAATATTAACAAATTTCAGTTGAACAATAATGCAGGTCGAATAGGAAAAAAATGAACCATTATAAAAACAACAACAAGAGTATGCTGTCAATCCTATTTTTGAAGCTATTAACTGAGTCACAATTCGCAACCTCACCAGGAAGTCCATTCCACGCACTGAACATCCCACTAACCAAAAAATTCTTTTTCTGGCGGGTGGAGAATTTTTCACTCTTCAATTTCCCACTATGATCCCGAAGTTGAGAATCCCCATTCATCACAAAAAGTGTCCTGAGGTTGGCATAGTTATGCTTGACCATCCGATATGTCAGGAATAAATCTCTGCGAAGACGCCGTTGCTCAAAAGTTAACAGGTTGGCTGTAGTCAGCCTTTCGTCATAGGAGGGTCTGATGTTTCCGAAGGAGATAAGTGTGACACGTCGCTGAACGCTCTCCAGCAAAATTTGATCGCGTAGAAGTACTGGACACCAAACCGCACCCGCATATTCAAGAATCGGACGGACACACGACGTTTACAGTGTTATGCAACTAGAGAACGAAAGGCTAGCGCAGGATTTACGAATAAGATATATCAGAATGTTAGCACGATTACATATACTTATTATGTGCTCAGACCATGTGAAATCAGAGTTGATAATCACACCAAGATCGACACGAGAAGACACAACACTGAGCGGACGTCCGTCGATAAAATACGGAGCAGAAGGATTACCAGTTCCAATATGCAAGACAACGCAGTTCGCGATATTTAGAGGCAGAAGCCAATCACCACCCCACTTGTTAATTGGATTGAGATATTGCAATTTCATAGGGTCTGTGAGGAGGTTAGCGTATAACTTCACGTCATCATCGTAAAATGACTTATTCGATTTTATATGAAGAGCAAGATCACTAACGAAAATTATGAAAAGAATAGGGCCAAGAATGGACTCGGGGTAGACCACTTACGATAAGCCGTTCTGAAGACAGCGCCACAACTCTCACTGGAATAGATCTACTCGATAGATAATCGCTAGTTCAACGAAGAAGCTTTCCACGTATTCCTACTAATTTTCATTTTATGGATCAATCTTTTAGCTGTCATTTTATCGAATGCTTTCGCAAAATCGAGGTATATTACATCAGTTGGCTTGTGTCCAGTCATTAGGCAAGTCGAAAGATTGGTGGTAGTGGATCTTCCCTTCACAAATCCATACTGTTCATAGGGAATAATTGTGTGTTGAGTTAAGGATTTAGTCATTTCTTCAACAATTATCGATTCAATTATCTTTGTCGGCACAGACAAGAAACTAATTGGTCTTCTATAACTGAGCGGATTCAGTTTGTCGCCTTTTCTGAAGATGGGTGTGATGGATGATTTTTTTCGTGCTGACGGCACCTTCGATTTCTCGAAAGAAAGTGACATTATTAACGAAGTGGTAGACACAGAACATCAGCGAATCTCTTCAGAAAAAGGGGGCTCAGTCCATCTGAACCAGGATAGGATTGACTTTTCAAGTTCATGAGATATTTCTTCACAACATCTGGTGTGAACTCTATGTGTGTCAGGCTTTCTTCCACAGGTATCTCGTCACCATCTGGCTCCGACATGAAACAGCCCGCAAAGGCGTCGGTCAGAACCTCTGCGGTCGAGGTCATCGACACAAATATTTCCATCATTCTTCAATTGATATTTTTACATACATATTTTCCAAAATTGTTCACAATTATTTTATTTTATTATTTTCGAAGAATCACTACGTATGTATGTACATATTTTCACATTTCGACTCACATATAATCTGCTCTTTACATAATATAGACTGATCAGATCATTTACGGGTCCCGAATACTCAGCTTTCAGAATGTTTAATTAACTACCAAAGGAAGTAAGTATAATTGTCAACAAATGACATTATTGAAATTCGAAGTCAAATAATGCGATTCGACACTCTGTGTCTTTCTCAAGTGCAAGGTTACATACTACTGATATTCTTTACTACAAATACACTACAAATAGCAATAAAAATCCATTCAAGGGCTACCAAGTATTTCTGGGAATCAGTTGAGTAGGGGTGACTGATTTATATCTAGCTCGTAATCAAGTATATTCTTGGAATTTTTATATCTGTTTATTTCGATTCAATTTCTGGCCTCTATTCTCTGTATGTAAAACTTGGAAATCCGTATTAAATGAATGGTTGCAATCTGAAAGGTGATTTGAATAAATTGAATCTGCTTTTTATTGTTGAAACTACGTTCTAGTTATTTTCTTTTTTAGTTTTTGATTTGTAATTTTTTATATGCCCACCTAAGTTGTTTCTTGTTCTGAAAGCTATATTTAAGTTGAAATTTCCAAGAAATGTTTTTAAGGTTTCGCCACTTTTACCAAAATCTTTTAGACATTTATAAAATTCATTTTGTTTTCCGGACCGTGGATATACTTGTTCAATGGCTAATCTGAGTTTTTTCTCAAAATGTAATCAATTTAATTTGGGTTAGGTTTGGTTAGATTCGGCGTTAGTAAAATCAACCATTTTTTCTTACATCAATAACTTCAAAAGTCTTAAAACTAATCGTTAATTCAATAAACGATTCGAGCAGACACTGGTTCAACTTTAGCAATTGTCGAAATAAATAAATAAATGAAAAAAAACAAAGCCTACTAGTAATTTTTTTTTAATTAGAAGTGCTTTCAATTCAGCGAATGCATACAATCGCTCAATAATTTTTTGCTCGAGAACGGTTATAGAAACAAAAAATCAAAGGAGTCAAAAAAGTTTCTAAATTAAACGAAAATTACGTAAATTGATTGTACACTTATCAGTGGCTTACTGCAAAAAGTTTGAACGGGCAAAAGAAGGCATGGCACCAGAAAAGGAAACACCTTAAAGATTCTAGTTTAAATTCAGAACGTGTAATGATGGAGGCTGTAAAATAGCTTGCATTCCAAATTTGGGCTAAATTTGTCAAAAACTGAAGGAGTTTTGACGAAAACACCATTTTTCCGGAAATTTCAACACCCTGTAACTCCGTAACTAAGCTTTTGCGGACCTATGTTTATATAAACTTTTTTTCTTAAAATTGCACGTAGATTTACCCCCTCAAATTGTGACATACTATTATGTAACACCCTGTATTATTCTAGTAGAATTCTAAATCATCTGAGTTATTTTTAGTTGATAGGGAATTTTATCAAGTAAAGCCTCATCAATTCAAATGAAATCCAAAGTGTTTTACAGAGTGAATGAAAATGATGTCCTGTGACTTCAAATCTGTTATGTAATTGAATAATTCAATTTTATTTTAATGACTTAATTTATCTCAAAATTATTATTACTACCCCAATTCAACGTGATGTATATTAATTTATAAAAGTATAATGCATGAATAAAGGATTTCTATTTCTATCTATGTATATATTGGACAAATATGCTGCTCAAATCATACAACGATCATAACTGAAAACGTTTGAGTAAACATTATTTATGCAGTAGAATACAATTTCACGAACTCCCTTTCAAACTTCTAAGATAGGATGCGGGCGTTTTCATTACTTTTCCGCGCACAAGCGAAAAATAAAATATCCCCTACACCTAAGCACTTTCTCACTGGTATCTGAACAGAGACGGTAACTTTGTATATTGGATGTAGGAAAATTAATTTTGATCAAGTGAGGGCCTTCTCAATTCAATTTGGACTATATTGCTATTCGCCTATAAGCCGATAAGCAGGGAGCTCAGATAAGCTGAGACAAGCGTATATAAAAGAACACAATCTTGAAATAGTAATTTCTTCGAGAAATTATCTGGTTGCAATCAGAATAATCTGAAAAATAAGTGTCAGTCGGGATAATCTCAAAATATAAATTTTTCGGGTCGCTGAACATAATCTCAGTTTGGCTGACAGTAATTTACTCGTAACTTTTTTTAATGAAATAAAACAATGGTGTTCAAATTAACACTACATTGATGTACTAACGATTCAGCACAACATGGCTTCTTCAGATAACTAGTACATTCGAAAGGATGATGCGTCTTACATAAGGTGCGCTAGAGAAAACCGGACAATATTTTTTCCTTTATAACTTTCTCAATTTTAGATCTAGATCATTTGTTCTTACTTCTTTCGAAAGCCAAAGGATTAGGTTTCTCAGAAATTGTATCGAAATTTCACTTCCGGTGAAATCCAATATGGCTCATTTGAAAATAAGCAATATCTCAAGATGGAACGTTTTTTTTTACGAAAACATGGAATGGAGCATTCAGTCGATAATTCAATCTTTTCTGAACAATTTGACACATTGATCTTAATAATATTCCAAAAATTGATATAAAATAGCGGGAAGAATTTTTTTCATTCTGATTTTCAGTTGAAATCGAAATGTTTTATTCACCTTATGGCGTTGGCACTCCTGAAGTTGTTGTGTTTTTCATGAATGTTCTAGGAAGACAAAGAACCATTTTTTACTAAAACCATCCTAAACTTTGATGTCCGTTCGAATTCAAAATGGCCGACTTCCTCAAATATTTACAATTTTCCCCGCGTATTAAAAAAGTTTTCGCAGTCGTAATGAAGCAACTGCGTAATTCAATCACTAAATTGAACCTTCTGAATTGTGCCAATTGTCGTAAATAATGTTTCTCTTTTCCACCATCATATGCACCTCCCGTTGAAACCACTGAACATAGACTGCATGCATTAACTCTATGATAAACAAAAAATAATGAAATGTCATCGACCTTCAGACATCTAGTTTGAACTCAAATTTTATCTTGGTGTTGCTTGTTTTTGACGTTTGAAATTGTAAACGATGGTTTTAACAAATGAGGATAAGCGTTTCATTGAATGTTTATTTGTGCGTGGCTATACTGCTAAACAAATATTAAGCCAATTTCCAGCCCCTAATTACACAAGAAGTACAATCTATGAACTTGAGGAAACATTTCGGACAACAGGGTCATTAGGAAGAAGATCATGACTGTTTCCCAAATATCTCAGAGATGCCAACTGTTAACAACATCTGCGAGAATAATAATACGACATGATTTTGTTTAACAGATTACATGAGTAAAAACATTCAACAAAAAGAACAAAGTATTCAGAATGGAATATGACCTCCATTGGCATCCACAACCATCTGCACCCGTCTTCTCCAGCTCTCTATGGATCTCAAAATTACTTCTTGATCAAGATTGTTCCAACATTCTCGAATTTTTTGTCTCAGCCCCTCACATATAAAAAAATATTACCATTTTTATACACCATTCTTTTCAAATGACACCACAGAAAATAGTCGCACGGATGAAGATCGGGACTATTTGGGGGCCATTGTTCTGGTTCGGTGATATCGTCTATGCGCTGTCATAGATAATCCATAGTATTGTGCTCTTTGACAGCTTGAGTCAATTGAAAATTATAGTGCCTCCGAAAATACTTAAGACCCAAATCGTGTCTTATTAATCTTCTCACATAGGTTTTTGAGATTTGGCATCTCTGAGACATTTGGAAAACAGTCGAGCTGGTTGCTGGAGTTCTGATAGGGCTGACAGCTAATGCAGAAATTTGGTGAATGTTATCCTGAAATTGTCCATTGAGTTTGTAATGAAAAAAATGTAGAGTTGATGCTCGAAACAGATTACGAAAAAAGCGAGTACCTCTTCTAACAGTTCTAGCTGCACCAGTACCAGGTCTTCTTACTAATCACTCTGTTGTTCGAAATTTTTCCTCAAGATCATAGATTGTACATCTTTTGTAATTAAGGGCTGGAAATTGGCGTAATATTTGCCTAGTAGTAGAGCCACGCGCAAATGAACATTCAATGAAACGCTTATCCTCATTTGTTAAAACCATTGTTAAAAATTTCAAATGTAAAAAACAAGCAACACCAAGATAAAATTCGAATTCAAACCAGATGTCGTCTGAAACTCGATGACATTTCATTATTCTTTGTTTATCATAGAGTTGATGCATGCAGTCTATGATCAGAGGTTTCAACGGAGGTGCATATGATGATATATATATATATATATATATATATATATATATATATATATATATATATATATATATATATATATATATATATATATAGAAACCTAAAACTCAACGAAAGATGTGGAAACGCAAAAATTTCTACACTTATAGACGTACTAGTGTAGAAATTTTTGCGTTTCCACCTTTTTCGTTTTTGTTCATTACTCATCTCGAAGTCCAGTAGCGGGCTCACCGCCTCGGTCCAAAGGGGACGACTATCGTATGTATATAGGAGATGCGTCTTTTCTGGAATCGCTAGGATGTTCCGATATGGTTGGTTATGATGCTGACAAGCGATATGAGTATCCTAATAAGGACGAAACTGCAGTCTGCCGCTTTATTTTTTTCGGCACCCTACTTTTGTGGCTCTTGATGGCATATATATATATATATATATATATATATATATATATATATATATATATATATATATATATATATATATATATATATATATACGAATAACATTGAATAAATAATTCATAATCATCTGCTGTCTAAACTCTGTATTCATTGGTTCAGACATTTGGATGATATAATCTGTTGTTACACAGGTTAGGTTAGATGACAATTAGATTCCTTCAATATATTCGTAAATTCGATTCGAACCAATATGAATTAACTTTTCTATTTTCAGTTTTTAAACGAAGAAACTATGTTTGGATTTTACTCAGGGAGGCTGAATCATATTGAAGATAGCCCGGTACCTTTCATTCCGAAACTGCCCAATGTGTCGGAGCTGAAGAATATGGTAGAGGTCTATCATAATGGCGAGCTTGCGACTGTTTTTCAAGCAGTGATATTCGGCATTGGTCACTGCGCTATTCTCTTGCGTGAATGGGGGTTCACAATAAGGTCAATGAAATTCTTCACGGGTAGCCAAGCTGCACTGAGAGTTACAACTGCACGTCATTGTGCTGGATTGTCGTTTAATCCTCGCTAGACATAGAGATATAAATATGCTTTGTCTGATATGGGTCCCGGACCACTCAATAAGGAATGAGGATTCGGATTTATTGATCGTCCGAGGAACTGCCTTCGGATTCAACGGACCGGAGCATAGGCTTCGAATTCCTCTGGAGACCGTAAGGATGGAGAATATCTAGTAGTTGCACCTGAAGCTCGGGAGCACTGTTTGAGCCTCACAGGTCCCAGACACTTTCAGTTTGCTATCATAGGACCTTTCACTGCTCAAGGCATTGTTTAGACTCTCCAGGCAGATCCGAGAGTTCTAATTGCCATATAAAAGGGCACTGTGACTCTAAATAAGTTAGGCTAAATAGAGAAGCATTCATGCAGACCATATCAGGAGGAGATAGAATCAATAGAACACGTCATGTACGAATGCCAAAAGAAGCAGCTCGAGAAACTTGGATCTAAAAAACTAGAGCTGATTGAACTTATTGAGTTCGCACCCATAAAGCTTATAGCAGTGACACGACTGTCAATTAGGCCACACTTAATTTTAATATTTATCTGTCTATCTACCCCGTTAATCAGAGATGGCATACTAGCGACAGACGAACTTGTCAGCAATTCTTCATAATATTCACTGAAAGGATCATTTGATTTCGAGAGTTATAAAGGCGTATAAATCAATTTATCGTTCCTGCTGTCTTAAAATCAGGAAATTCTACTAGAATAAATGATTTGATGCAAATGATGCTAGGTAATTGTAGTATAGTAATCGAGAAGTATGCGATAAAATACGAGTGAAAACAATTAAACAAACACGGTTTCAACGAATCTCAGCAGATATTGCGATAGATGTGCGTTGGATTTGACTATAGGTATATCAGAAATCTTCACCGGAGAATTTCTGCGTTAATAACAATAATATTTACCAATTTATTGTGTATATTTGTAACCATCGATACAACTTCAAGCTTTCACAGAATTACAGAATGTTTTTTATTGAAAACGGTCGGTCTAAAAGAAAGCGAGACACTAAAGTTCTGAAATAGATTCAGATACCAAAAAATAAAATTGAAAGCGTACTGCAAAAATTGGAAGAGAAAAGGGTCACGACACAAGATAAGATACTATCTGGTAGATTTTCAGAATGGCATGACGAAATCATTTAGGTCTGAAAGAATTATCATATTTCAAACTTGAAGCCAATATCTCGAAAATTGCAAAGGAAATCATTAAAAAACGAAAATTTCCTTTGAAATTCAAACACCTTGTATCTCTAACGAGAAGCATTTGTAGATTTGAGTTCATAAAGGGAGATCGTTTCAAAAAATGCCCTCTATAGACTGTTAAAGTTGTTCTGCAAAAGGTGACTATCCTATACATACAATTATTTTCACATATTCATTGAGCTGAAGTAACAAAAGAATACATACGCTCACATCAACCCTTATCATCATCTCCCCCAAGACCCTAATAATAACCGATGTTCTAGATATTATAATCATTAAGCCACAATACGTAGAAATATAATTCAGGCTGTTTAACCAATTCCCTATTTGATAGCGGAATAATTTCCGCATGATTTCATCCCAAACATCCAAAGTTGACATCTCAATATAAGCTTATCTGTGCGATTACTTCCATTGTATTATAATAGCCAAACAAAGCCAAGCATCAGGTATTCCTGAAAAGGGACCATGTTTGCCATTCTCTCTGCGTATTCATGCATGAAATCGGTAATAATATAGACCCTCGAACTCACCCTCTGCGTCCTGGAGGCGGTATGGGGACACTGTAAGACATCAACCAACGCCTTGCCGAGCAGGAATAGTAGGGGTAAGTCCACCATCCTTTGAACGAGACGTTGAGAGGACTTTCCATGAACTTGGGAGAACGGAGGCTCGGGCTGAAATCTGGATCCTCGTACCTGAAACGAAACGAAGTGAACAGTTTTGCTTTTATCTATTGAAGAATATTTGTTCTCCTGAATATTAAAAATACACATTTCTATGTTATCACTACGCTTCTCTAATGGTTTGAAGTTTATAGAATAGAACGATTCGTCTTCTGATTCAATTATTATAATCAAAACATATCCTGGAATCATTATATATTAGGATAACGTTAGATGTTATGAAAATATATAAATCTACCAGAATATATATATATATATATATATATATATATATATATATATATATATATATATATATATATATATATATATATATATATATATAAACTATGATATTATCAGCCAATGACATCAATGTACCAACGAGTAGTGTCAGTGGCTTTTTCCTCGGAAAAAATTCACTGTACCGAGCTTAGTCAAGTAGCACTGAATGTTATTCATTCATAGTTTTCTTTGTGTGAAGTGATGAACGAATAAATAGAATACTGCTTCGAATATGAATGATAAAATGTCAGCTAATTATATTACATTTACATATACAAATAAATGAAATATGAAATAAGATTTTGAGCAGTATAAACTAAAGGGAAAACTTATGACTCTACTTCATTATTTCTTTCGGAAAGAGACCTACGAATAATATAACAAGATTTGATGACTGTTGTTGATTGTTTCTTTTCTTTAACGTGCTCTATTTCTGCGTTTCGGCTAATGACACGCCGGGGAATTCTGTCACCTCACTAACCCGGAAATTATGCCGAACCCCTCTCGTGTCGAGGGAATAGATCTTTAATGTCCAACTCATCTCTGTTAGACAGGACCGACAGCTTTACATCTCCTCTGAAAGATGGACATTCAAGCGATTCGCAGAATCCGAAAAATCGCACCGACTTTGTGGGGATTGAACCCAGTTAACTCTGCGCAGGAGACGAGCATCCTATCCCATACGCCACCGAGCCAGCTTGATGACTGTTATCTTCTGTAACTATTCAAATGAATTTTTTTCCGACCTAAAATCTCAATATTTGTGTGAAAATTCTTAGGAATAACACCTGTTGTAGAAATAATAATCGGTAGAATAATTTTTTATCATTTTCCACATTTTTTCATCTCGTCGGCAAGCATCATATATTTACAAATTTTTTCATTGTATTTATATTGTGAACGTTTTGTTTATCCGTAAGATGATATTTGGCCTATTTTGATTTACAGCTCTGTTGCAAAGAATTGTTTTATCAAAACAAAATTTATATTTGTCGTTTTCATAAATTATCACAGGTTCATTTGTAACGTTCTTTTTCCTTGGGAATGAGGCCATGAGTTATTCCTAAATTAAATTGAATAATATCAGCGATTATGTCTTTCTAAATAATCTGTTGAGGCAAGTATTGAGCAAGAGGATAAAATATGAAAATCTATACCTGAAAAACAAAAACATCTATAGCAAGAATCAACTATAGTTTGCTTCAAGATGTGTTTTCTATAATTTCTTGCGAAAACAACCTGATCTTGGATAGCAATTGCCAAGCCTTCTTTTGCAGCGAACAATTCTCCAGGTACTAACCATCTGTTTGAAGCGAATTCATCAATATAATCATTTTTTAATTCTTTAGGGTGCTTTCCGTGCAATTCCATCTGTATCCAACTTCCCCTTTTAGAGTTATTATCTAATATATCGAAATCCACCATTTGCATTGTCAAGCTTAGAGGTGTGAGACTATAATCTGAAGCAACATCAACTTCATGTAATTTAGACGTTCTCTGTTTATCATGAAAAAAGAAACTAAGAGAAAAATCTGTTCACTATGAAGATTGTTCAAACCAGTTAGTCCACGATCTCCAAGATAGTTTGGTAGTGTATCCCTTTGAATTGCAGCCTTTGGGTGGTGCTTACGATATTTTAGAAGCATTTTCCCCTTTTTGCATTGTAATTCTTTCAGATTACATTAAGACCATTTAATACCTCCAAAATAAGATGTAAGAATAGTAACTGCATAGAAGTTGATAGCTCTGAAAAAGTTTTCACTAGTTAACTGACTCTTGATGACAATTTTGATAAGTCTGTTAAAATCTAATTTCATAATATTTTATAGTGCTGCTATGTTTGATTCTCTTATATATATATATATATATATATATATATATATATATATATATATATATATATATATATATATATATATATATATATATATATATATATATATATATATATATATATATATATGATTGCTGAAACAGAAGGTTTGTTTCACGAGGAATTATAGAAAACACATCATCAAACAAAATATAGATGATTCTTGCCGTAGATGTTCCAGTTCTCCAGAAACAGTTTTTCATATATTATCATCTTGCTCAGTCCTTGCTTCAATAGATTATTTAGATAGACATAATGCCGTCGCTAATATTATTCATTTCAATCTAGGAATTAAACATGACCTAATTCCCAAAAGAAAAAATTTTACAAACATGAACTTGAGATTATTTGTGAAAATGACAAATATAAACATTATTTTGATAAAACAATTCTTTGCAACAGAGCTGTAAAACACAATAGACCAGATATCATTCTTACTGATAAACAGAATCAAATAACATATATAATTGATATTGCTATACCCGACACACATAATATACAAAATAAATACAATGAAAAAATTTCTAAATATATGATGCTTGGCGACGAGATTAAAAACATTCAGTGTTACTTGACTAAGGTCCGTACACTGGATTTTTCCGTGGAGAAAGCCTTTGACACTACTCGTTGGTACATTGATATCATTGTCTGATGATGCTATAGATATATTCTCATAACATTTAACTTTATCCTAATATATAATCATTCCAGGATATGTTTTGATTATAATCATTGCCTGGCAATGGTATTAATTACCGGGTGGTGGATTTATATTTTTCATGAAATTTTGATTACATGAACAGATATATGGGCAACTCGTCGGGTGAAACCCCTATATATATATATATATATATATATATATATATATATATATATATATATATATATATATATATATATATATATATATATAAATATATACAACCAAATTTATATGGAATCATATTATTGATTGATCTTGACTACTTGTGATGAATGAAGTTTTTGTTGCAAAAAGACTGGATAGTATGATAAGAAATATTGAGTTATCACTACATGTCCGGGATATTGTACTCAGTCGTCACTGAGATTCGAAACTGTGAATTTCAAAATTTCAAAATTTAAAAAAGCCTATAACCATAATTGAAGATTCCTTGGAGTATCCGATGCGCAGAGGGGTCGAATAATTATTCTTCTTGAAGAAGGGGTGACACAAAGGGACATAAGTGACACAAAGGATATAGGCCAGAATGGGGGTATCACAGGGGGTAATTCCAAAATTTACGCCCGATACGTGGAGCTACAATCTGTTCCAAATAGGCCTAGAAGAAGTCGTAGGAGAAAAAAGACCGCTTTTTATGCCAACTAGCAAGAAGAGACACTGGTGCGTCGCACCCCATACTTCAAAAGGATATTCTGTTCAGTCGTCACTAAGATATGAACCAGTGAGTTTCAAAATTGAAAAAAGCCAATAATTAAATTGAAAATGCCTTACGTTCGACTGTCCGATGTGCAGAGGGGTCGAATAATTGCTCTCGAACACACAGGGGGATAGTAGATAGTGGCCACAGTAGGGGTATCACAGGGGGTGATTTCAAAAACTAACGTTCGTTACATGGAGCTGCAATCGCTACAAAATAGGCCTAGCATAAGTCGTAGGAAGATCACTGAAGAACAAGACCGCTTTTTGTGCCAAATTGCAAGAGGAGACCCTAGTGCGTCGCTCCCAATACTCCAAAGGCAATTTGTGGAAGCAACAGGCACCAGTGTATCAGTCGAAACGATACGTGAAAAACTTCGTTCATAGGGTTTATACAGCAGATTGCATTAAGAGTTCCAGAGCTAATCAGATAACAAAAAATTAACAGACTTAATTGGTGTATCGAGGACCAAAATTGGAATATTGAAAATAGGCGAAATGTTCTTTTTTCGGATGAGACCGGAATTGGTCTTCGAACAGATGAATGCCGGACTCGGGTTTTAAGGGGTGGTGGAAGACAAGTTAGACTACGACCAGCAAGACAAATTCCGAAATACCAGGGGGGATGTGTGATGTTTTGGTGTGGCATTATGCTGGGAGGCAAAACAGATTTGATTTCGTTTCCTGCGAGTGTAACGGCTAGAAATTACGGCCAATTTACTCTCCAGGAAACTCCTATTGAACAATTATGGGATATCACCCCAGAGGAGGTCGAAAACGTAATCCAAAGCAAGACTGGACTCACCTATTCCGTGAGGAGCATTCTCGGAGCACGTTGTCGTCGAGAGTATATGAAAAGTTGCAGTTGACAGAAAAATTTCATGTTCTTACACTTCATAACTTTCAAGCTCAGACCATTGATTTCACACCATCTTTTAGAACAATCTAAATTTCCTGGAACGAATTCTGGTCCTCAACAGAATCAATACACTCAAATATCCTGCAATCATCTAAAGAAATAAGAAATATGCAGTTCATGAACACTTTTTTCAGATCATTTATGGACAAAAGCAATAAAAGTGCCCAACTCCTGATGCGAAATGGAATGGATCAGAAAAGAAACTTTCACAAGCAACCAGTTGATACCATACCGACCGGTAAGATGATCACTTAGACAAAATAAAAGATTATCATGAACTCCATACAACACTTCCAATCTTTACAATAATAAAATGAAAAACAATGTAGAACACTGTAAAACAAGGAAGAACAAGTAACAACAACGTAGAATGATGACAAAACCACATGAAGAGGTGCAAGGAATGATTGTCTAACCCCATCAAATTCAAAGATGTCTGTCTAAAGATGAGTGAGAGTTCCAAACATTAGTACAGTGCCGTTTGTTTGGGTAGTAAACCATAATGGAAACCCATATTTATATTTCAGTCATGGTCATCTATATAAACGGTTGAAACCATTATATATACTTTAAATTTTTCATGTTTCATTGAACGCAAATGTTGATAAAATAGTAAACGATGCATTTTATTTGAAAATCTATTAATAAAAACAAGTAATGTGTTTTGGAATTTTACTTAATAATTATGATTCGAAACGCGTTTCACAACATCAATGCTTCTTCAGACGAATGAATGTACAGAAAATAAGAATGAGAATATAAATATAAATGTTCTTAAGTAATTGTGTTTGTATTTGTTGATTTCTAAAGTTTCCCAAAGATCTACCTTCCAATATTTATTATCTGTGTGCAAAATTTCAAACTGTGGGTCGAAAGAGTGATTATTTTCTAAGAGATGGATTCGCGTAATTTGAATATGAATTTTTATTCGAAAACTGAGTTTATATCCTGATATTCTAATATTAAAATTTCTATGTGTTCTACCAATGTAGAAATTATCACAGTAAATGCAAATCAATTTATAAACACCTGATTTATTGTTTTTACCTGATTTGGTTTTATTATTTTTTATATTTGCCTAAATTATTATTAGTTTGGAAAGCTATGGTGAAATTATTGCTACTCAAGAATGATTTCAGTTTCTCACTAGTAATGCCAAAGTTGGTTAAGGTGTTGAATTTTTGTTTCAATTTATCGACAGGGTAAACTTCATTCAATGCGATTTCGTTTTTATTCAAAATATTATTTATTAGTTTGGGATTGTAACCATTATTTTTGGCTATTTGTTTAATCAAATTTACTTCTTTGTTGAAATTTTCTGGTGATAACGGGATGTTAATCAGTCTATGAATGAAACTATTGAATGTTGACATTTTATATTGATACGGATGACACGACGAGTTATGTATTATAATATCTCTATGTGACGGCTTATGGTAAATTGCGAGAACATGTTTTCCATTTTCATTCAAAATTGTTACGTCTAAGAAATTTATCGAATTATTGTTTTTCATTTCGGTTGTGAATCCAATTTTTGGATGAAATGAATTTATATGATTTTCGAAAATTTTAACTGTCTATCTGTTCCTGTGAAGCAAATAATGATATCGTCTACATAGCGATACCAGTATAAACAATATTTACTGATTGGATGATTATGAATTAATTTCTCTAAATTATTCATGAATATTTCAGCTAACAAAGGACTTAACGAATTGCCCATAATCAAGCCGTCTTCAATAGTATAATATTTGTTATTGAAATGGAAATAATTTTGATCTAAACAAATTTGTAATAATGAAGATAATAAGAATATCTGATTTGGTGATAGTATTTACATGATTCTTTTCTAATAATTCTTCAACTAAGTAGTACGTATCTTTCAGAGGAATCTTGGGAAATAGATTCTTAACATCGAAAGAAATGAGTTTGGAATTAGGTGGTAT
The DNA here is from genome assembly GCA_013387265.2 of Cryptolaemus montrouzieri. Lineage (NCBI taxonomy): Eukaryota > Metazoa > Arthropoda > Insecta > Coleoptera > Coccinellidae > Cryptolaemus > Cryptolaemus montrouzieri. The sequence goes on along the minus strand of JABFTP020000062.1, from coordinate 13,060,868 downwards.
AATGGTATCTTTGATATAGGCAATTAGTTCGTATGAATTTTAACCGAAAATTTAGATTTAAAATTGCAATCTTTTATTAGTCGTTAAGGAATTTTGAAAGTTTGAAAGAAGGTGCCGTTACATAAGAAACAACAGGTCTAATAGGGTAATTAGGTTTATGAAGTTTTATCAACGAATAGAATTCGGGGGATTGTGGATTGGAGTTAATGAATTTCTATTTTTCGTGGTTTGTAATTAATGATTTTGCTGTCGAAATTATGTTTTTAACCACTTTCTGAATTTTTGCGGTAGGATCCTTAGTTTATGTTATATATTTTCCGGCTGTTAAGAATTCTTCAGTTTTTGAAATATAATCGGTTTTACTAATCGCGATGACGGTGTTACCTTTATCTGCTTTAGTGAATACTAAAGTAAAATCCTCCCAAATTCAAATGAAAATCTATTCTTGATAAGAGAGCATAATCAACTAAATGAAACACAGAATGATGAACTTTTGAAGTTAAACCCCTTATTTCAGTAGGAACATCCCATCGTCATTATTTTATCCCATATTTCTGTACTATTCTTTGCTAAATTTTATGTTAGACTTTCAGAAAGAGCCAAGAACCTCCAACGCATTGAACAAACGACGGCACGTATATTCAGGAAATAACAAAAGAAATATGATTTATAATGGTGGTTTAATAAAACTTGGAAGATAATAATTCAAACAACTACATGCGACTTCGTATTCAACAAGAAACGCGAAGTAAACCGGAGGGAGAGTTATATAATGTAGACAGTAACGCGGAAATTTTTTACACAAGGGTGACTTTTCGCTGAATTGATGCGACTGGTTTATTAAAATATCTAGAATGTATTTGTGGAACTCAAATAAAATGGAGACGGAAGATTTTCCCATTATTTCATTTCATATTATGTATCTCATTTCCTTGAAAATAAAATCAGGTGGAAGAATATTCTCCGTACAGTAATGACAAAGACCTTTCAATTTAATTTAGTTTTGTTTAAGATAGAATTTATCACTTTCTGTATCTTGAAATATCTAATGGATGCTCGAGAAAACTAATCAAAACTCATATGAGGCTGCATGAAAATAGATAGATAGATACAGGAATTTGAGTGATTGACATCCTAGCTACTGAGACCCTGTTGACTATTGAGGCACTCTCTACCTAAAATTTCCCCCTCCAAGCTCCATTCTGCTTATGAAAGTTAGAAGCTTCGTGAATGAGAGCTTAATGAGACCAATCAGTTTCAGTTTGTGAGATTCACGTTCCTCAAGCGCCTGATTATGTCCCCTGTTTTCGATCAATCCCCACTTATGTAGGTTATTTTTGAGGTAACCGTATATATACCAATTAGAACTCTAAGATTCAACCTGGAGAGTTTGAGCCAAGCAGAGGCTCTCGCATTGCTCTCCAGTGAATTCAATGGGTCCGAAGTTTTCTTCTCCTTAATGTCTGAGTGGCCCAGGACCCACATCAAACGGAGCCTATTTCTGATTCCCAGCCCAGCAAGGGTACGATAGACCTACACCGTAAGTGATGTACAACTGTCGGATGCCAATACCTTGGCTATCCATAATGATATTCATTGATCTACTCATCGATTCCACCGCAAGCAGAAGTTTAGTACAGTAATCAGTAGCAAATATCTTTGCTTGAGAGATAACCGCAAGTCCGCAAAGACGAATATACTGTTTCTTGTTAGCACCTCGACTAAAAACACTAGTTATAACACCTTAGGCAAGTTTTGGAACCGTCTTTGAGCCTACAGAAACCCTTAAATTGTAGGTCCCATTCTTCAGACTTTATAATCAGCAATTTGATGTCTTCAATTGGAGTTTGTGAACCGAAATTGATCATATTTGTCACATTCCAAGACACGTGAAAGAATATATCACTCTAGAGGCCTTTCCAATCACCAAGTAAAGAGAAATAAGGCCCAATCTCATAGAGTAGAGCCAATTTCTACAATGATCATCATGCATTTCGTTCTTTGCAAGTTAGAGAGCTTGAGTTATAGCTCTCAAACGAATGCATCCATATCTGTATCGTGGACTTACTACCATCATATATAGCCACTGAAGTTGCTTTGGGACCAGTCCTCATTTTTTTCTTTATATAATATGCTCATAAAGAACGTCTACCATTGTGTATTATGTTATCAAGGTGCGAATTCCACGTGAGCTTACTATACAAGTTCGAAATGATTGGCTTTTTCCGCAACTGGAATAAACACTCCATTCTAAATCGGGAATTGAACGAGTATCGTCCTTTACCTAGTGCTCCTTCTTGAGAGTTTTGTGGACTCTTTATATAAAGATCACTCTCACACTTAGCTTTGATAGCTGAAAAAGCCAATTGCGATGTGTCGGAGCAATCGTCGCTTTTTCCTCCACTACATCGTTAGCGTAATTTCAAGTGTGCCCATAAGGTAGGACTCTTTTCTGAGGGCAGCGTTTACCAGTCATCAAACTGACTACTTTCAGTAAATTTTGATAAATCTGGCATTAAGAATGTCGCTAATCTGTTCCCAAATAATATTTGGTGCTCCTTCGATCTCGCAGTCCCATGTAGTGAATTAGTGGAGGCTGTATTAAATGAACCCCATATATTCATGAAGTTTGCAGCTACTTGTAGTCCAGAGACTGAATAGAGTGTTAAGTCGTATTGATGCTCACTCAGAGCTACATCGATAATTCCATTTAACACCTTCTCCAAGGTTTTTCGAACGGTAGAAATGAGACTTATCGGTCTGCACGATTTAGGCTAAGAGTTCGATTTACCCACCTCAGGGTTGTTTACAATCCTGACCTTCCACCAGCTGGTTGGGACAACATAACAGGGCAGGTATGGAAGGAGTCTCCTTCCTATATTTAAGTCTCCTTGCCACGAGACTTAAATATAGTCCAACTTCTCCAGATTTGATGATCGTTGTTGACTCATTCCAATCGTCCTTTTTAGGTCTTTTGGTAAGATCCATCCTGGCTAACTTGTCACAGCTGTCGTTGATATTAACTGGATCATAATCGAATTTTGGGAGTTCCTCATTCCAACCTGAAATTACTTGAAGGACTAAACTCTATGTGTTTATCAACAGAAGTTATCGGTTTTATATATTCAGGATGCACTTGCTATGAAAGAAAATGAAGAGCTTGGGGTCGATGAACAGAACAGGAATGAGGGGGGTTTTCTAGAGTCAAAAATCGATGAAGGCTTTAATAACAGATTCAATATGTTCCAATCGTCAATAATGATACTAAGACTAATCAGGTGGATAAGCCAATTGTAAGCTACTGCTGTACGTGCGAAACTAGAGCGAGAACAACCGGATTTGTGTCAGGTACTTGGACATGTTCATCACCAACCAGACATAAGGTATCAGAATACTGCTCTACTTGAAGAAATAGCAGATGTTTCTATAATTGATTGATTGAAGATGTGGAAAACACTGAATAGTGTTGACTGTCTCTTCATTTTGCTTTATCTAATTTCTCGTCTTCGAATTTTCCAGAATATCTTATCGATCTTTTTTTTCAATTATTGTCCACTAATTACTTTTTAAAAGAAATATTTGTGACTTACTTATGTGTGCAAATCGTTATCTAATTCCTGGAATTTCACTAACAAGACTTGGCACTTTTGTTTCAACACTCACCAAGGATAAGAAGGATCTAGTCTTCTTCCAGATTCCAAAACCTCGTTGACTTTTCTAGGTCCTTCCAGCTCAACCCCCTGCCTTTGCCACCAAGCTGTGTTGACCAGGTTTCCAGATGAAGCATTGATAGCCAAGACACGAGCTGAGACGATGCTGTTGTCTGACACGAGAAGATTTTTGGATATCGCATCTTGTAAACCTGAAAAGAAATATTTTTTGATCTAGAAATATAAACTGTTCAAAACTCTAAAAGTTATTCATTATTGGAAATCAAATTGTTATATTACATATCTGTAGTCGATTTGGTAAGGCAGTAGGGTAATAAATCTTCAGTTAACAGGATAGTCAGCGGCGTGCCATTTATCTTCAATCGTTGAAAATGTTAAAATGGCTTCTGAGATGAAGAGAATTGGGCAGTCCACAATATACAAGCTTCTCAAGGAAAGAATATCTGAAAATGGATTTGAAATGAAAACTTCAAAAACTCCTCTAGGAAGTCCCCGAATGGTTATTGATGAAGACTTAAGGAACACTATTCGAAAAACTGAATTCTTTTTATTTTCGGAAAGAAAGTCCCATTATGGAAAAAAAACATGCTGTGCTCGTAGGAGATCAGGGCTTGCCTTTAATATCGAAAAATCAATTGTGACAAGTTTTACATGAATTGAATTTTTTATGGGAAGAGCACAACAGGAAGTCAGTTCTCATAGATAAAGCAGAAAACGTTTTATTGGAGAAAAATTTTTCTAAGGGCAATTAAAAATTATCATGCTCAAAGCAAGAAAATTTTTTTATCTGGATGAAACTTGGGTTAATCAAGGGTACTCGGTTCAGAGAACTTGGAATGATGAAAACACAAAAGATTGTGGACAAGCCTTCTTCCAAGGATTGCTTGATTTCAAAGAATCCAGTCGTGAAGAAAAACTAGGATCACCGAAAATCTCATCAGCAGACAATCCTACTAGCAAATCTACATACCTCTTTCTATGAAAATTATTTTGTTAACATGAGTAATAAGCAATGGAACTCGCTTTCATCGAACATCTTGGGTAGCCTCAACTGTGGCATGACCGACATCGCCTCCTCCCAAGAGTTGAGAATGAAGAAAAAAACAGATTCAACGAGCAACCTTCTATGCGAGGGTGCTTCATACTCCAAAATTGAAAGAGCAATTGGGATCGTGCTCTACCTTTTCTGAAAGATCTTCAAAGTCTCTTAAACATTGTGTGAAGAAAATTGTTCTGATGAATATTTTTCCCAAAAAATCATTTTTCATCTCGAGAGGAAATTAATCTAACATAACTAAAAATTCAGGAGCTCATCTCTCTATCACACTATCGATCATGTCTTCTAAGCACCCTGAGGAACATTGTGCAGTTTGTCTTCAGTATCGAAAATATGTGCACTTACAATACACGAATCGCCATGTCCGGGCTCTAACGGAAACTCAAATATATCAGACACCACCTTACTCTGTTCCAATGACTATGAGTTGCACTCAAGGCTTTGGTTTAAGTGGTAGTTTTGCGTTTTTTCTAGACTGCACGTCTTATTCCAAAAAGAGGATGCGTTGAAAGATAACGCTTTCGACATAGCTTGGTTCAAAATCTGTTTATATAATGAGAAAATGTTTTTACGTTCTCTAACCCTAGATTGTTTCAGTATCTGGACGATAAGGTAGATACAACACAAATACAGAATTTGTTGGATGAGGTGATACTGATGGGAGACTTTAACGTCCACAACCTCAACCCCTTCCTACGCTCCAATAGTACCGACGAAGCAGGAAACCAAGCGGAGACCTTTGCTATTAGCTGCAACTTGTTGATGAGTCGACAAGAATACCTGCCAATTTAAACGATTTTTCTAAAACTGTGCTTCTAGGTTCAGATTCAGATGATTTCCGTATAAAGGTCTCTGCATCCTTAGTCAACTTTGACCACTATCCTGTTTCTGCCACTAGTAGTATTGTACAGTCACGTGAAAAAAGGTTCAAAACCTTCCAGGAAGATATGGAATTAAAGCCGAACTAGCTGGTAGGAGCTGCGCTGGTTTTTCTAATCTTTTCCCTTCAAAGATGTCGGTTTTTCAGATCATCACATCAATGTGTGCAGTGAATCTGTCACTGAAGTTATTCCTTCAAGTATAGACCTTCCATTTCTCTCACTCAGTTTTTATTTCAGGGCTAAGTAGTACTTTACACCATCACAGTTTTGTTTTTGCACAAAGCACAGATGCGACCTGGTCTGAAATACTGTTCCTATGTATGGGGATCCGCACACAAATATTCGTTACATCTTTTGGATTCTGTCCAGAAGAGAGCCCCAATTGACCACCTGGACATCACGCGTGATCTATAATCTTTCTTTCTCAAATGCAGAAAGTTTCTGATATTTTCTTTTAAACAGATTCTTCCATGGTCAATGCTCTCATCAGAAGACGGTCGAACTAGCAGAGCCTCTTACCTCTTTCAAGGATCTGTCTTGGCGGGCTTACGACTGTTTTTCAAGCAGAAAGATTTGCCAATGATCCCTGTGTTAACCTCTTGCATGCGGGGGGATTAACAAATAGGTCAACCAAAATCCTCACCGATAGCCAAGCTGCACCGAAGGAATTGGCAATCCGATAACTGTACGTCACTTAAGGTGCAGGAATTCCGCTCTACCCTTTCCAAACTGGGATAACGGAGCAGGCTCCATCTGATGTGGGTACTTGGACACTCGGACATTTGGAGAAATGAGAAGGCGGACTCATTGGCCGCTTGAGGAGCAGGCTTGGGATTCATCGAACCGGAATCTAGGCTCGAAATTACCCTGGAGAGTGCAAGGATGGATAATAACCGATGGTTGGACCTGAAGGTACGTGAGAGCTGGATGAGTCTCAGGTCTCAGGCATTCTCGACTTGTCATTGTTTGGGTTAAACTTTCCAGGCTCGACCTAGGAGTTCTAAGCACCATACCAACGGGTCATTGTCGCCTTAGAAGTCTCCTAGACAAGTTAGGATTGATTGAGGATCCTTGATGTAGGCTTTGTGAAGAAGAGATAGAATTAATGGAACATGTGCCCAGCTAGGAATAGAGTCAGTATGGAAGAACTTGGTTCTTACAAACTGAAGACGACTGAGCTTATCAAGCTCTTGTCCACAAAACTCATATCCTTTACAAGAAGGATGGAGCTTGTGGATGAAATTTGAGACAGAGTGTGCCACAATAGACCCCTGGATTACAGTGGCCGAGCAGCTAGGCAGCCACCACTCATAATCTATATAACTACACATAACCAAATTTAAATGGAATCGCTATATTTTCAATCAATATCACTTCAACGATTTTGGAAATTTCTGAGGATTGTTAGAATTGATCCTTTTTGAGATATTTCAATTGAAAGAAGAAATAAATCAAGGTTTATTCTAAGAAAGAAACAAATAAAAGTAAATAAGAGACTCTTTGTGCATGTAGGGAAGGAATTAAAAATCGTTTTCTCACGGAGTAGGTGTTTTTTCGCGACCTCAGTAGCTTGTATTCCCTCCTCTTGCTCTGATACAAGCCTGAATCCGTTTATGCATGCTTGGACTAGGTTTTCGACCTCCTCTGGGGTGATATTCTGCCCTTCTGTGGCTGCTTGGATGAGCTGTTGTGGATTGTCCTGACGCGATTCCATTTTTTTTTAGATTAACCCATGAATGTTCAATAGGATTTAGGTCTGGAGAGCAAGCTGATCAGTCTGAAATAGCGATTCCTTCTGTTACAAGAGGTTGCTGGTATGCGGAGGAACATTATCCTGCATAAAAGTGAAATTCTCACTTTAGGCACCTCGCCAGAGTCTCACTATGGGTTCCAACACTAGGTGCACGTAATTTCTAGCCTTTACACCCGCAGGAAACGAAATGAAATCTGTTTTGCTCTCCAGCATAATGCCACTCCAAAACATCACACTGTCCCTTTGGTATTTTGGAATTTGTCATGCTGCTCGGAGCTTGTCTTCCACGACCTCTCAAAATCCGAATCCGGCGGTAATCTGATCGAACAACAATTCTGATCTCATCCGAGAAAAGAACATTTCGCCAATTCCCAATATTCCAATTTTGGTGCTCGATACATCAATTAAGTTCGTTAATTTTTTGTTGTCTGGTAAGCGCTAGAACTCTTAAGAGCCTCCTGATGTATAAACACTTGAACAAAGTCTTTGACGTATCGTTTCGACTGGTACACTGATGCCTGTTGCTCCTAGAAACTGCTTTTGGAATATAGGGTGAGAAGCACTAGGATCTCTTGTTATTTAGGAGTGATCTTTCTACGACTTCTTCTAGGCCTATTTGCAGAGATTATAGCTTCACGTATCGAGCGTATGTTTTTGAAATCACCTCCTGTGATACCTCCATTGTGGCCGCTATATCCCTTTGTGTCACCCTTTCTTCAACGAGAGCAATTATTCGACCCCTCTGCACATCGGACAATCCAATGTAAGGCATTTTGAATTCACAGTTTCCAATCTCAGTGACGACTGAGTACAATATACCAAACATGTGGTTCATTTAACACACAAGTAGTCAAATGTCCATGGTTAAAAATAATCAATAATGTGAAATACCGAGTGATTTCATATAAATTTGGTTGTGTGTATTTCTATCTACCCCTTTCTACAAAAATTATTGTGATTCAGGACTAGCAAGCTGTAGAACTCGCTTTCATCGAACATCTTTCTGAACTTACAATTTGGCTCTCTTCAGAAGCGAATGAACATATACATTCAATCAACTCCTTCCAAAGGCAAACAAATCTAACATAACTAGAAATTTAGAAACTCTACCCTCTATCACGGACAACGTTCTTTTAAGCATGAAAACGGTCTTGCAGAACATAATCCTTTAAAGGATTGTTGAAAAAAGGAAAACAAATCAATTTGTATTCAGAAGAAAACCTTGGGGTAGTTTGCGCCTTAACCAGTAAATGCTCATTCCTTGAGGTTTAAGATGAAAGTTGGTTTTGTTATAACGTCTTTTGACAGCTCTTTTCACAAATTTCAACAATCTTAAAAATATTTCATTTTATTTTCATATTCATAAATCAAATGTTCCAATTCTCCTCCATCAGCTAGCATACAATTATATAATCCTGACTAAAGACTATCTCCTACAAGGTTCATAAGTATAAAATATTACAATCTTGACTGAAAACCGTTTCTAACAAGATTCAGTAGCATATTCGAAGTTATTTGATGGCACACATCTATAATTCGCTGGCGTGGATCGTGCAAGATCTCAGTCTGAGTCACGAAAATTCAGGCATTAAAATATCCCCACAGAGAAAACTCTAGAGGATTCAGGTCAAGAGATCGGGCAGGGCACACACAAGATCTTTTCTTCCAAACCAACGATGAGGATATTGCTAATTAGGTTATTGGTAAACTGGTGCGACGTAGAGAAAAAAGGGTAGGATTTCACCTTCGAATGATTTCTCCTTCAAAACAAAAATTGATTCGTTTTCCTTTTCTTCAATAATTCTGAGAATAACTAAAATATTTAAGATAGCTTGTTTGAGATAAGAATTGATATTTTTCCGTAAAGATATCATCTTTTTCATACACCGTTGTGAGGAGGCTTCGAAGATATTTGTGATGAGGTATCGCTCGACCCCTTTGCATTATTCAATTATGAGGGGTTGAAGTGTCTTCTCCCGCGGAGATGCTCCATAAGGCCTCAAATATATGTCAAACTATGTGTTTTGGCAAACTTTTTTTATCACCACGAGATAAAAAGTGTACAGGGTGGCAGGTTTGAGTAGAAACATGCTGAAGATTAAGAAGCGGTCCTTGATTGAATGTGGATTGTTTTCCTAGAAACTTCATTCATCCGCAATAAAAAATACCCAAATATCTTCCCGTGTTTCCAAGAAACATATTTCGTAACAAATTCACAACTGCCATAAATTATTCAGAGTTATGAAACTTATTCAATTTTTGAAACAATGCGAATAAACGAGAAATATGAAAGTCAATTACCCCATACCATTTGTTCGGAATTTTCCAATCTATAAATCGTATTCAAATCAATTTTTGGCTGTTTTCCGGGATGATTTCGCTGCAGTCAAGTAGAAAGTTCGGAGAAACCTGCTGGAGCATTTTCGCGGAAGTGAATCATAAATATGCCACAAGTGACTGATAATCAGATCATGGAATTTATTTTGTGGAAATATGATATATTTGCCTGAATATCATTTCCAATATAATTTTGGGAGATTTTATGAATTTTTCTGTGAAGGGAAGTAGTATATCATGTTTCTGACATGAGGAACATGAAACGAATTGAAATATTTGAGAGTTGAATTTTGTTCTATCGGATGAGCGAATTGAAGGGCCAGATAATGAATGTGAGCAATGCATAAACAGCAACTTTATATCACCTCGACAAAATGCGCATATCTGTTGTAATCCAACCAATTCCATGTAAACATATAAATCCTCAATTCGCTAATTACTACATTTCCAAGGCAATCATATTTCGTTTTCCGTCCAGGCACTATTTTCTGTTTTTCAGGGCTGACCTAATTACAATATAGTGTTGGGAGAGTTTTCAGAAATTTTCAGGATTTACAGCCTGGGATTTCATCTTCTACATTTCCCTCAGCCTTCTATATTCTATGGCATTTGTCATATTTTTCGAACTACCGGCAAAATTTTTTCGTAAATTCTCCTTTAAATTAAACAGTTCCACGAAGAAATAATATATGGGCGATGTCAAACCAAATTATTGGGTCCATAATGATTCTAAAACATTTATACATCATAATTGGTATCACTTGGAAGACTGAACCTGGCCATCGGTGCTCTCTCGGTCAAACAGAGAGGGAATTTGGGGAAATATCGCAAGTTATGTATTTTTTTATTATCTCCTTAGTCCTTTCCATGGCCTTGCTTGCCATGTGAAAAATTTTCTCAGATTCGTTTAGACATATGAGACATATGATTTTTGAAATATGTACTGCTGGTTTTCTTTTTCCATTGTTACAGATTCCTGTCCCAAACCCCCATCCTTTCACCCTTGTCTTCGCATGGAATGCAAGAGAGAATGGACAGCTAAGCAGAAAAATCTTTGAAACTCTTTATGTACACACGACACTAACACAACATTAACAGACAAGCTATTGCTAGTGCAAAAGCTACAAGTAAACGAGTTTTTTCCTCAGGTTTTTTCACTTGTTTATTGAATCATATACAAGATAATATGGTTCCTCTATTACATTTCCTGAGCTCACACTTGTGTTTTTCTGACACACACAAAATTATATATATATATATATATATATATATATATATATATATATATATATATATATATATATATATATATATATAAGAAAGAAAAGTTGGAAAGCACCGTAAAGAATTGAAAATGATTATATTGATGAAATTGCATCAAATAAATGGTTAGTATCGGGAGAATTGTTTGCTGAAACAGAAGGCTTGGCTATTGCGATCCAGGACCAGGTTGTTTTCACAAGGAATTATAGAAAACATATCATCAAACAAAATATAGATGATTCTTGCCGTAGATGTTTCTGTTCTTCAGAAACAGTTTTTCATAAATTATCATCTTGCTCAGTCCTTGCTTCAACAGATTATTTAGAAAAACATAATGCCGTCGCTAATAGTATTCACTTCAATCTAGGAATTAAACATGACCTAATTCCCAAAAGAAAAAAATATCAAAAATATGAACCTGAGATTATTTGTGAAAATAACAAATATAAACTTTATTTCGATAAAAGAATTCTGTGCAACAGAGCTGTAAAACACAATAGACCAGATATCGTTCTTAATGATAAACAGAATCAAATAACATATATAATTGATATTGCTATACCCGACACACATAATATACAAAATAAATACAATGAAAAAATTTCTAAATATATCATGCTTGGCGACGAGATTAAAAAATGTGGAAAATGAAGAAAATATTTATTCTACCGATTATTATTTCTACAACAGGCGTTATTCCTAGAAATCTTCACAAAAGTATTGAGATTTTGGGTCTGAAGAAAATTTGTTTGAACAGTTACAAAGATAACAGTCATCAAGTCTTGTAATATTCTTCGTAGGTTTCTTTCCGAAAATAATAATGAGTTGAGTCATAGGTTTTCTCTTTAGTTTATACTGCTCAGAATCTCATTTCATATTTTATTTATTTGTTTATATAAATGTAATATAATTAACTGACAATTTTGTCATATTTATATTCAGAGCAGTATTCTATTCGATCGTTCACCACTTCACACAAAGGAAACTATTAATGAGTAACATTCAGTGTTACTTGACTAAGGTCCGTACACTGGATTTTTCCTGGGAGAAAGCCTCTGACACTCTTCGTTGGTACATTGATATCATTGTCTGATGATGCTATAGTATGTATATATTCTGGTAGATTGATATATTCTCATAACATTTAACGTTATCCTAATATATAATTACTCCAGGATATGTTTTGATTATAATCATTGCCTGGCAATGGTATTAATTACCGGGTGGTGGATTTATATTTTTCATGAAATCAGTTTGATTGCATGAACAGATATATGGGCAATTCGTCGGGGTAAAACCCCTATATATATATATATATATATATATATATATATATATATATATATATATATATATATATATATATATATATATATATATATATATATATATATATATATATATATATATATATATATATATATATATATATATATATATATATATATATATATTTCCAGGTGTCACTTATACAAGATTGTTATATCGGCCCTAGCAATTATGATTCTTTAAAATGGCAAATTGTTTACGGACTTTATTTTTCTTTATCTAAAGCTCATTTCCTTCAGCATCTTATTCTATGTGACGGCAGTGTCTTTCATATGATGTAAGTATTGGCTGCAGAAGAAATTCTGCTGCACATCAAGGCTGGTATAAGTGCGATGGTTAATTTATGGATAGAGAAACGAGTTTTAGATCGATTCGTACATACAATATTTGGCTGAGATACTTCAGCAGTAATTTTAAAGTGGGGTTGAATATCAGGTTGTAAATTATGAGTATAGTCTATATGGGAAGACTTAGAGTGATAAAAGCGAATTAAGTATGCCAATAAATCCCTTAGAAATGTGGTACGAGGGCAAATTCAGAAGTAAATGTACTTTCTATGATTTTTTTGCAGGAGCAGGCACCATATTATCACCGAATATTTGATAGAAACTCTCGTAAAAATCTCTAGGAACAACCCAACCACCTAACTTTGATATTCTCTGCCTTTTTGTTGCTTGCGAATATTACTGTTCTCGTTTTTAATTAAATGTTCACCCTATACGTCTAAAAATTGTTGTCAGTTACGTAGACGAATATGTTTTTATCTTCTAAAATAAAATTCAATCAATTGAACACTAATGTATTTAAAAACGATAATAATTTAATGTGAATACTAGATAAATACGTTTACCAAAAATAATTATTTCATAAATTTCATGCATACTCAAATTAATAATTGAATAACATTCATGATATTTCAGAGAACTCAATAATTTTAGTATATTATGGAACATTTATTTCATAATATAGTGGGCTTAAGCTGAATTTTCCACATGAGTTTCAACATTACCTAACAGAATGCGAAACAATGTTTATAAATGATTTCATGAGTTTATAAAACGTCTAGTTCCGAATTCATTTCCTTTCTATACTTCAAAATTATAAATATCAATATAATGCTTGTCAGAATGTCAGCTAAAATTTTTTCATGAAATATTTACAGTTCATCTTCTGATGATGTTCTTTATTACCTAAAAACACTATAACAGGATCTATCATGGCATTCCTAATATGATTCAGTTCGCACATTCTATTTCCTTCTTCAATGACGTGGTCTATACAATTTTTCGAGTTTTGCGATGTAATACTTTTTATTGCTTTGTTGGAATGAAGCTCGACGTCTTTTATCTTGAAACTTATGTTCTTAGTTTCAATGAAATAAAACTATGATATTTAGATTTTCACTATATTAACAGAACTATACCAGGATTCACTACACTGTGGCTTCATCAGATAGATACAAACTAATGAACAGAGTTATTCTTATATATTAGTCTTATTTCCTACTTAATATTACAATAGGTATAAGAGGTATGTTGGAAAACCCATAGGAGTTGCTCAGTTTATGAATTGAAAAGATTGAGTAAAGGAGAAGGATTTAGATCTGATTGACTATTAAGTAACCTACCTGAATTCTTTTCTTTGTTAATCTCCAAATTTCCTATAGATTGAGTTTTTGTCTGTTATTTTCATTGTGTTAAATTTTGACATTATCATTATAATTATGGTGTTCTTCGAGTAAGTGATTAGAATAATGGGAATCTGATTTATTATAATTAAAACTACGATTGTGCTCTGATAATCTAACTTTGAATTTTCTGAAAGTTCTACCAATATAAATTTCATTACAATCCCCGCAAGACAGTTTATAAACAGCGGATTTCTTACTTTTATCAACTTTAGATTTGCAGTTTTTGATATGTCGGCCTAAAGAATTATCAGTTCGGAATGCTATATTGAAATTATAATGCGAGAGGAATGATTTTAATTTTAGACTAGGATTACCAATATAAGTTAAGATGTTGTATTTTGTGTTAGAACTTTTTATACTTGAAATATTTCCTGGATTGCTTTTTGAAATTTGTTGCGTGAAATCATAATCTCAATCATACTAGGACTGTAACCGTTATTGACTGCTATTTGTTTAATTATATTTCGCTCTTTTATAAAATTATTTTGTGACATTGGAATATTAATGAGTCTATGTACCATAAAATTGTAAGCTGCTAATTTTTGTGGATAAGGATGTGTAGATGAGTTGTGAATAGTAATATCTTTATGCGATGGCTTATATAAAATAGAACAATGTTTGCCGTTAATTTTAGTAATAGCTAAATCCAGAAAGTTTATGTAGTTTTCTGTTTCTATCTCTAACGTGAATTTAATATTATCGTGAATTTTGTTAATGAATGTTTAGAATGACTCTAATTGTCTGTTTGTGCCAGTGAAACAACAAATGATATCGTCGACATATCTAAACCATTTGTTGTTTCACTGGCACAAACAGACAATTAGAGTCATTCAAAACATTCATTAACAAAATTAATAATATTAAATTCACGTTAGAGTTAGAAACAGAAAACTCCATTAACTTTCTGGATTCAAATATTCCTAAAATTAACGGCAAATATTATTTTCATATTTTTCATGAGCCATCGCATACAGATATTACTATTCACAGTTCATCTACACATCCTTATCCGCATAAATTATCAGATTACAATAGTATGGTACATAGACTAATTGATATCCCAATGTCACGAAATAATTTCATAAAAGAGATAAATGTAATTAAACAAATAGCAGTCAATAACGGTTACAGTCCAACTATGATTGAGAACATGATTTCACGCAAAAATTTCAAAAGCAAT
This sequence comes from Cryptolaemus montrouzieri, assembly GCA_013387265.2. NCBI lineage: Eukaryota > Metazoa > Arthropoda > Insecta > Coleoptera > Coccinellidae > Cryptolaemus > Cryptolaemus montrouzieri. Next base: position 13,045,707 of record JABFTP020000062.1, on the reverse strand, counting down.
CCAGGAAGTATTCCAAGTATAAAAAGTTCTAACATAAAATACAACAGCTTAACTTATATTGGTAATCCTAGTATGAAATTAAAATCATTCCTCTCGCATTATAATTTCAATAAAGCATTCCGATAATATAAGATAATTCTTTAGGCCGACATATCAAAAACTGCAAATCTAAAGTAGATAAAAGCAATAAATCCGCTGTTTATAAACTGTTTTGCGGGGATTGTAATAAAATTTATATTGGTAGAACTCTCAGAAAATTCAAATGGGAATTTGAGAGATCAACAAAGAAAAGAATTCAGGTAGGTTACTTAAGAGTCAGTTAGATCTAAATGCTTCTCCTCTATACCTCTTGTACATATTGTAATATTAAGTAGGAAATAAGACTAATATATAAGGAGAATAACTCTGTTCATTAGTTTGTATCTATTTGATGAAGCCACAGTCTGGTGAAACCGGTCATACTTTTGTTAATATAGTGAAAATCTAAATACTTTTGTTTTATTTCATTGAAAATATGATTTGAATGATCTTCATAAGGAACAGATTTTCCTTCAACGTTCCCATTTTCATGATAAACAGAGAACGTCTAAGGTACATGATATTGTTGTTGCTTCAGGTTATAATCTCACACCTCTGAACTTGACAATGCAAAAGGTGGATTTCGATATATTGTATAATAAATCTAAAAGATGAAGTTGGATACAGATACAGAAGGAATTGCACCTGAAGCACCCTAAAGAATTAAAAAATGATTATATTGATGAATTCGCATCAAATAGATGGTTAGTATCAGGAGAATTGATCGCTGAAATATAAGGCTTGGCAATTGAGATCCAAGATCTGGTTGTTTTCACAAGAAATTATAGAAAATACATCATCAACCAAAATAAAGATGATTCTTACCATAGATGTTTTTGTTCTTAAGAAACAGTTTTTCATATTTTATCATCTTCCTCAGTACTTACCTCAACAGATTATTTAGTAAGACATAATGCTGTCGCTAATATTATTCAATTTAATTTAGGAATAAAACATGACCTCATTCCCAAGGAAAAATGTTACAAATATGAACTTGAGATTATGAAAAATAGAAAATCATGTTTGCCGTTAATGTTTAGTAATAGTTAAATCCAGAAGGTTAATGGAGTTTTCTTTTTCTATCTGTAACGTGAATTTAATATTATTAAATTACTTGTGTTCTTCTTAGCCCTTTCACCCTTTACCTGTTCCTATTTTAGTTCAATCGGATTTCGTAATGGTAAGGTGAAAGGTGGAGTATTTCAAGTTCCTAGTTTTCCGCTAATTGGTTTATCAAATATAACATATAAAAAATATATCTTTTTATGATTTCTTATGAAAATTTATAATTGATGGTAATTATTTTTTTATCATATTTTTTCTAAAAGAAATATTTTTATCCATCAGCTATCTGATGATGTCTGCTTTACGCTATGAAGATGTTGGTGTTAACTCAATCTGTCGCTTTATCCATTACTATAACATATCTCAGTGGAATCAAATCCACTGTTCATAATATTTTTCGAAAACATCCACATTAATGTCCTCATTATATCTCCAGTACTTTTACTATTATATGTCGTCCTTCTGACGGAGCCTGAAATCACGCAGACAATCCTTGGTGGAATGCTTGTCGACAATATTTTATGTTTTTATTATTTCAAGTTTTCTGAACTGTATAGTCTTGATTAACCCAAGTTTCATCTAGATAAAAAATTTTCTTGCTTTGAGCACGATCTTTTTCCATTGCTCTCAAATAATTTCTTCTCCAGCAAACGATTTCTTCTTCATCTGTGAGAACAGACTTCCTATTGTGCTTTTTCCATGAAAAATTCAATTCATACAAAACATGGCACAATTTGTTTTTTAATATTGAGGCAAGTCTTGATCTCCTACGACCACAGCAAGTATTTGTGCCACAGTGGGAATTTCATTCCGAAAATTAAAAGAATCGACAGTTTTTCAAATAGTATTCCTAAAGTCTTCATCAATAACCGCTGGAGGCCTTCAAGGTGAAGTTTTCGTAGGTTTCACTATGAATCCATTTTCAGATTTCCTTTCCTTGAGAAGCTTGTATATTGAGGACTGTCCAATTGGCGTAATCTCAGAACTAATCTTAACATTTTCATCGATTGAAGGTAAAGATGCCTTAAAGTATCGTGTACATTTAATGAAGGTAATTTATTTTGGGAAAGAGGCATTTTTTAGCACTTTTAAAAGGGGTGAAATTAGATAACTTTCCCAATATTTGTGCAATGAACGAAACACTTTCATCAACTACTAACTGATGCATACGAATGTTAAAACTACTTCAGAAACTCTTCTTAATATATATCTATGTGATAATCATCTGCCTTGGGGATATTTTTGGAGAATATACTTAATAATACTAATTAACCCTTATCCGAGTGGACATACCTAGCGGGCGATGGTACCTGTATATCTCTGAGTAATCAAAATTGTTTTATTCATCGTAAATCATTCATGATAAGGATTCCCATCAAATTTACACCTATAATGATCTCATATACAGGTTATTGTGTAAGATGAAAACGGATAACATTTCAGTTAATGGGTATTCAATGTAATGCTTATGAGTTTTTGAAAAAAATAGAGATGAAACCCACCTGAACTGCCTATATTATACCCAGGTAACCCAGACTATAATATGAAAGTTTCATTAAAAAAATGCTTATTATACAGAGTGATTCACAAGAGATTATACATAGCTTAACTGTAGTTAGAGTACCCCTAGGGGAGTTCGACTTGGCACTAAGAATACAAAGTAACGCTATTCGATATAGTTTTTCGTAAATAGGAATGATGGTTGAACAATACTTCCAAAACCTGCCATACCTTTTCCTTCAATTCAAACGACTTGATATACATTAGCGGCATTTTTAAGCTAATCCTAGTTTGCACAACAAGTATTTCGAATCATTCAGTGTTAAAATCAAGTAGTGTAGAGAAAATTTGAAAATGCCGAGTGAAGTTTAACACGAAATGGATCGAATCATTTCCAGAGGTGACCATGAATGGAGAAAGTTTATTTTGCAAAGCATGTTCGAAAATAGTAAATACAACGTATATAATATAATAATTATAATAATATAATAGCCTTAGCGAAAAAACTTCTGTTATTCAGGTTCCGATATATAAATATTATTTTGGTAGGATCTGAGGGATCAAATAGGGAAATTGATAAATATTGGAATACAGCGCAAACATCCGTTTCACCGATCTAATCATTACTAATTGAACTATTCTCTGAATCAATAGAATGTTGTCTAATACAGCTCAATCACAGCCATGAAGTATACCTACTATGAGAAATGATTAGGTGGAAGGAAATATGTGCAAATTATCTACAATATTTCCCTAACTTTCAGCTATCTGAATGATATCTCAAGAATGGCGAGATTGATTGAAAAATTCAGAGAACTATTTTCATAGACAATTGAATGATCTATAAATTTTGATCGATCAAATTTATGATAACATATATCGTTTTCGAGAGAAATGCGAAATTCCATATTCTTGAGTCACTTTAGAGGTAAATATGAGTTTTAAATTCTTCTATATTTAGGTTAGCGGAAAAGGCTATGAATATGATACAATTTCATTGAAATTTCTAGCAAATAGTAGAAACTTTTTGTTCAATTATATACCATTCAGGTATACTTACACATAACCAAAATTATATGGAACCATCCGATATTTGGAATATTACCTCAGGGATTTTGAAAATTTCAAAGGATTGTTAGAATTAATCCTTTTGAGATATTTCTATTGAAAAAGGAATAAATTAAGGTTCATTCTAAGAAAAAAACAAATAAAAGAACATAAGAGACTCTTTCTGCATGTAGTAAGAAATTGAAAATTGTTTTCTCACGGAGTAGGTATTTTTCTCACGACCTCAGCTTGTATTGCCTCTTGCCCTGATACAAGCCTGAATCCTAGTCTATTCATGCTTTGGATTAGGTTTTCGACCACCTCTGGGGTGATATTTTGCCAATTTTCTGTGGCGGCTTGGATGACCTGTTGTAGGGTTCTTGAATTATCTTGGCGCGATGAAATTTTCTTTTTAAGATTATCTCATAAATGTTCAATAGGATATAAGTCTAGATAGCAAGCTGGCCAGTCCAAAATAGCGATTCTCTCTGTTTCAAGATAGTGTCGCGCGAGGTTGCTGATATACGGAAGAGCATTATCTTGCATAAAAGTGAAATTCTCACAATGGGCACCTCGCCAGAATTTCACTATGGGTTCCAGCACTAGGTTCACCTAATTTCTAGCCGTTACACTCGCAGGGAACGAAATCAAATCTGTTTTGCCTCTCAGCTTAATGCTACCCCAAAACATCACACTGCCCCTTGGTATTTCGGAAGCTGTCTTGCTGCTTGGAGTCTAGCTTGTCTTTCACAACCCTTTAAAACCCGAATATCAATTCTGGTTTCATCCGAAAAAAGCAGTCCAGGTTTCTTTTCATGACTCCCTGTACTGTACATTCTAGAAACAGTTGAATTGAACACCTGAAGTATTTGGCCTATTCTGGATTAAGTATATCCTAGGTTATCTGACACAACTGCTTCAGAACATTCTGCTGGGTTAGGAAAGAACATATCAAAAACTGCAAATCTAAAATTGATAAAAGTAATAAATCCGGTGTTTATAAACTGTCTTGCGGGGATTGTAATGAAATTTATACTGATAGAACTTTCAGAAATTTCAAAGTTAGATTATCCGAGCACAAACGTAGTTTAAATTATCATAAATCAGATTCCCATTATTCTAATCACTTACTCGAAGAAAACCATAACTTCAATGATGATTTCAAAATTTCACACAATGAAAATAACAGACAAAAACTCAATTAATTGGAAATTTTAGAGATCAACAAAGAAAATAATTCAGGTAGGTTACTTAATAGTCAATTAGATCTAAATCCTTCTCCTTTACTCAATCTTTTCAATTCATAAAGTAAGCAACTCCGATGGATTTTCCAACATACCTTTTGTACCTATTGTAATATTAAGTAGGAAATAAGACTAATATATAAGGAATAACTTTGTTCATTAGTTTGTATCTATCCGATGAAGCCACAGTGTGGTGAAACCGGTCATAGTTTTGTTAATATAGTGAAAATCTAAATACTTTATTTTTATTTCATTGAAAATATGTATATCAATTTTCATCAAGTAACGACCTCCTCAATCCAATCCTTCATTATACTTCTAATGAGAGGACATGTGCGTAAAGAAAGAGTATTGAGATATGTTGATATTTGTTTGAAGAAAGCCGAGAAAAAATATGTGTTGATAATTAATTGCGTACCAAAAAAGAGGTATGAAATATTGGAATTGTGAGTGATTTTCTTGGCGCAGTGTGAATATTTCCAGAAATGAGTGAATATTTTGCGATAGCTTTCTCTTTTGAGTGAAAACCAAGGACAGAAATGGGGGGCTTATTTTACTCTATTTCCAGTATTTCACACAGCTGCCGTACTAAAATATCGAGAATGGAACACCCTGTACACCTAAAAATTAAATTAACCACCAAAATAGATTATCTCCAGAAATAAGCAGAAATATTGCATTAAATTTAACAAATAGATTTCAATAATTGGTACAACCTTGGATAAGTAGATAATATTTCAGAAAAAACCGAAGCTGCTTTGAAGAATTTACCCTTCCGTAAGAGTAAGGAACTCTAGTTTTCACTAAATAAAACGATTGAACTTATCGACACAATAATAATTCGAGGAAATAATTGAGAAACATTGAAATTTTATTTGACGATATTAATCAGATATTTACAAGATGATTTGAAGCAATATAAATATTGCATTGAAATGACCAATAAGAACAATATTAGAAGAATAGATCACTAATTGTTTTGTAAATCAGACTCGAATTTGGAAAATATATTTTTGTAGGTAATGATTAGTTGGCTATATTCAGGCAGAATATTGTGCCGAAACGTGGACTGAATGTAAAAATAAAGATCTTCGCAAAAAAACTGGCTGAATTCCACCAATTCGAAATAAAATATATTTTTGGGAAACCGTGAGTTCTGTGATTGTCAAAGTACAAATAGAATTGAATGAAATTTAATATATTCGATGAGTAATCTTCATAACAAACTTTATATATTTACCTGAGGAGATACAGTAACTAATTAATTTGGGATGTCCTATGAAAATTTATTATACATTTATAAATAGGTTGTCATCAATATAATATAGTAGATCGTTCGAACAAACTACTGAATAATGAAACGCCCCAAGATTCAACTAATTGTGACTAGAAATCCTCAATTATTTATTGATTTATTTTATTGAATTCAGGATTTCATTCGTCAAAATATAGTTATTACTGTAGCAATTTGTTTTAAACGAAAACAGGCGATTCAAAAGAATTTCTCGAATATATATTCCAGGATATCATCAATCATCAGTATCATAAGTATCATAATTGAGATTTACAGTATTTCTAGGAAAGGGGACGATCACTTTGTCGAGTACTTCAATTATTTTTATCTAAATAATTTTATCACTTTATCAGTTGTTCATACGTTATCAGCTCATAGTAGTTCAAGTTCCAGTGTTTGCTTGAGTGGGTACGGTGTAAAAAGGTAACTGGTGAAAATAGAACGATAATATAAATCTTAAAGTTTATGGTGGTATTGTGATGTGCAAATCTGGAACAAAAATTTGATGAAGGAATAAAATGGACTTGTGAAATAAATAGATCACAAAATATATTTTACTATATGATAGGTAAACATTCGTATATATTTCGATAAAATTAGTACGTTTCAACTGTTGCAACAATAACAAAATGTTCTCTGAATATATTATATGATATGAGAACAAAAGTATTTTATCTGGCAAAGAAGGCGGACAAAACAATCAAAGTTATACACACAACCAAATTCATATGGAATCACCCGATATTTTGAATATTACCTCAGGGACTTTGGCAGGTCTGTTAGAATTGATCCTCTTGGAGATATTTCAGTTGAAAAGAGAAATAATTTTTTTTTTAAGGAAGAAACAAATAAAAGAAAATAAGAAACTTAATTGTTTTCTCACGGAGTAGGTAGCTTAGTAGCTTGTTTTACCTCCTATTGCTCTAACACAAGCCTGTCTAGGCATGCTTTGTATTCGGTTTTCGACATTCTCTTCTATGGCGGCTTGGATGAGCTGTTGTGGGTTTCTTGCATCTAATTTTCTTTTTGAAATTATACGTTAAATGTTCAATAGGATACAGGTCTGAAGAGCAATCTGGCCAGTCCAATATAGCGGTTCCTTCTGTTTCAAGATAATGTCGCGCGGAGTTTCTGGTATGCGGAGGAGCATTATTTTGCATGAAATTGGTGGTCACCTCGTCAGAGTCCCACTTTGAGCTACAGCACTAGGTCTACGTAATTTCTAGCCGTTACACTCGCAGGAAACAAAATCAAAGCTGTTTTGCCTCCCAGAATAATCCCACCCAAAAACATCACGCTGCCATTTTGGTTTTTCGGAATTTGTCTTGCTGTTCGGAGTCTAGCTTGTCTTCCACGGTCCCTTAAAACCCGAATCCGGCTGTCATCTGATCGAACACCAATTCTGGTCTCATTCGAAAAAAGAACATTTCGCCAATTCTCAATATTCCAATTTTGGTGCTTGATACACCAATTAAGTCTGTTAATTTTTTGTTGTGTGGTTAACTCTGAAACTCTTAAGGGCCTTCTCCTGTATAAACCCCTTGAACGAAGTAATTGAAGTATCGTTTCGACTGATACATTGATACCTGTTGCTTCCAGAAATTGCCTTTGGAACATGGGGTGCGACGCAAGGTTTCTTCTTGCAATTTGGAACTTCAGAATTCTTCAGAAGTGATCTTTCTACGACTTCTTCTAGGCCTATAATGCATAATGTGGAGGTAGCTCCACGTATTAGGCGTAGGTTTTTGAAATCACTCCCTGTGATACCCCCATTGTGGCCGCTATATCTGTCTGTGTCACCCCTTCATCAATGAGAGCAATCATTCAACCCCCTTCTCATCGGACAATCCAACGTAAGGCATTGTCAATTATGATTATAGGCTTTCTTAAGTTTCAAATCTCAGTGACCACTGAGTACAATATCCCGAATATGTGGTGATAATTCAATATTTCTCATCATACTATCCAGTTTTTTACAACAAAAACTTAATTCTTCACAAGTAATCAACAATGCTTGGTTAAAACAATCAATAATGTAAAACATCGAGTGATTCCATATAAATTTGGTTGTGTATATATATGATCTCATGGGATCGTAGGTTAATTAATAAAATTATAGATAATAATTTTCAAACGAATTTTCCTCATCTGTCACATCTATTTCAATGCTCTTTGATATCTTCACCTCTTTTTCTGAAAAAATGTTGATATGTGATTAAAATGTGAGTCGCTCCACCAACAAAACTAGAGTTTTTTTCTAGAAATATTCCTGTTATGTCTTCATTTAGAGGGTGGCAAAGAAAATTAGATCTGGTGACGTGATGAGGGTTGCTATTCGTTTATTTTGGTTATCGTTTTTATCCGCTAACGACAACGTGTTTCACGAGTTAAAATACACATTTTGTGAGATAAATTTGTATAAAATTCAAAGAATATTATGAATCCTGAACGAAAGCCTCATAAAACAATGTGGTCAGAGTCAAATGAAACGAACACCGAAAGACAATCGCATAATCCATCAGTTTACAAGAAGTTCTGCTGAACAATATGTTTTCGAGCTCAATTCTTTTTTTCTGTAAATATGGAAAGTACTTGAAAGATACCATTGCAAAAAGTTTGTAGAAGTCAGTGGAATGAAACTAATATTTGAACTCCTGCAAAAAACTTATGAGCTAACTCAAGAAAACCTATTAATTTTCAGATTTCATCTATGCTTTGTCCCTTTCTATTTCTTCTGCATGTTCGTCGCCCTTATGGGCAGTAATCAAACCTTTTGGCCATTGTGGTTACGGTGTATTTGTTGTTGTACGAGTACAAAAAGTTCCAGGGGACTGTTCAAGAACTTGAAGATACTCACTATCACTTCTGTTTATATACTTTCCTGTCTCAAATATGTTCACTCCAAATAAATTGAATTCAACATAAATGCAGATTTTCAGGCTATGACATCAGAAATAAAAACTTGCTCACCGTGAATCACCCCCGCCTTAAAAAACCCCAAGTTGGAACAAACTTTTGGTGTATCAAATTTTATATTTTCATTCCTGAACACCTGAAAAGATTGTCAGTTCTAGCCTTTGAGAGACAATTGAAGAGGCTCCTGCTGAATTTTTTGAGCAAGTAAGGTCATATTGACCTCTTTTAGTCAATAGAGTATTATCGATTCAATTGATTATTGCAGATTCATGTTCGAATGTTTGTATTCAACAATTTTTTGTATTGTGATTTACATATGTGTATATCTGGTACTTTCTGATATGTCATGGAATAATTTGATGACGAAATATATATTGTTATTATTATTGCATATGTTGTTCCATATAAAGATTATTGACAATGCAGAAATTATAATCATCTCATCACAGCCTATACTTGAAATCTTGAATAGTACAGGTCAGGTTGATGTTATCTATACGAATTTTCAAATATTTCTGCAAAAGTAGACAATCAGATTTCGAAAAGGAAAATATCTATTGTCACCCATAGGTTGCATTTGAAAAAACAGTAGTGTTTAATATAAATCGGAAATCATTCATGAAAAAATAGCATACGTCCCTGTCTTTTGCTCAAAAAAGTGCCTCTAGAATGTCATATTTATACTCCTGATAATAAAGTTATTCTCAAAATTATATCTTAACCATTTCAAGTCAGATTTTCAATTAAAAAGTTTTCGAAATTTTTCAATTCTTTTATAATTGAGGATTAATTATGGCTAAAAATAATAGGGTTGCAACAATTTCTCAAACTCTAGAAGGCCGTTTAGGCCTGGACATACAGGGTGCTTCAACGGAAACTAAACAGAGGCTATATCTATCAAGATATTAATTTCTGATCAAAACGCAAAAACAGGTCAATTTTTGTTTCAAGGGGGACATCTTTTGGGGTACCAAACTTGCCTGAAATATCAACCTCCTAAGCGGGGGTTGCAATTCTTTAATATTTTGAATAGGGAAAATGGATCTAGTGATGACTCAAAAGAAAGGTGGTATTTTTGTCTACATCGCCTTGAACGAGTTTCCATTTTCAATTGAAAACTGTAAAAGATACAGGGTGAGCAACTGAAAGATGGGGAAGACTATTTCCTTGAGACTATTCAAGTTTCAGTGAAGTAAAATGGAACAGATGCATGCTGATCAATGGCAGTCATCATCAAGTACCATCCTTATCTCGAATTTCAACCCGTAGAGCAGGGGTGAACACCCTTGAAAATTTGGAAGAGGGTAGATGGGTCGAGTGATACCTCGAAAGAAAGGTATTGTCTTTGTCTGCATCCTCGTGAACAAATTTTCATTTTTGATTGAAAACTGTAGAAAATAAAGAGTGAGCTACTGAAAAATAGAGGAGAAATCTTCAATCGGAATATTGAAGTACATTTCATCCAGGAGCAGTTTGCACCGATCTTTTGATATCGCTTTTTTGATTGCTGCATTACCTAGACATGCATTTTTTGACCAATATAAATTGAAAGAATAAAATTTATTATAAGACATTATCAGGGAACATCCAAAAGTGACCATTATTTCATGATAGTCAGTAGCCGGTCTTTTTTTAGCTGAAGATTTCTCGAACTGCTTAAATCACAAAATGTGTACAATCTATAAGCTATAAATACTAGAAGACTTCTCAGGAAAGTTTCAGAAACTGTTCTTTCATCAGGAACACTAGATCGGGGAACAAAAGTATCATTGTTATTTTGAAACCACAAGTAGTCAGCATTTTTCATTTGGGTCTGTTTTTTATCATTGTTTGTGTCTCTTTATTCAAGCTTGAAGTCTCGAGGTTGTCTCCAGCTATATAGCTATCTATTATAGCTTCATCTGCATCACTGGAGCCACTGTCCGAGTTATTTTCATCTGGTTCATAATTACTATCATCTGGCAAATTGTCACTATTGCGAAATGGATCTTCAATAGAACTATTCTTCGAATCATCACTATCAGTGTTTGAACTTTGGGCATCTTCTTCGTCGACATCTATGTTCTCTGCTTCGGCAACTAACTCCGCATACGTGATTTTTTTAGGATTACGGTGGCTATTCATTCGGAAGCAATGAAATCTGTTGGGATAAATGTATCCAACTCAAGAGGTCTAATGGACAAATGTATCCCGCTATATGTTTTCGAGAATTTTACTATTGTTCGAATGATAAATTGAAATGAATTTGTAACTAATAGAAGCAACCTACCTTTATGTTTCATTTACGCTCGAACCTGGAATTATACCATTGTTTTTTACCTACAAAAAATAAATTTAACTATGGAGAGCCATATAAACCACATAAACATGAAATAAAACGAAACGCATGCGCCTAATTCATTCTGAGCGTATTGAAAAGACTGAAACGGAATAAATGTAGGCAAAGCGGGAGTCCGATTTTATGTCTTGAATCTACAGTGGGTTACATACAGTGTGTTCCAACGAAAATTTGACCCCCCCTATAACTCCTAAATGAGTAACATTAGCGAAAAACACCAAGACACGTCGATATTTGTTTCGAGGGGGAGCATTTTTCGAAATAATTCGAAACTTGTCAGATCAACCCCCTACCCCCAGCAACCCTAATTTCGAAATTCATCATAGGGAATAAGGGTCGAGTGGCACCTTACTGTAAAGGTCTGTCACTTCTCCATTCTGATTTGTCATTTTTAGAATTTTAAATTAACATACAGGGTGTCCCAACCGAGGGTAAAGTTGAATTCCTGCAAATCCCAAATACTAAATGAAATCGATTTATTTTGGCATAATGCAAGCGCAGGTTTATGCTCGGTCTAGAAAAACGACCTACACTTGTGAATTTGGAGTTGGTGCAATCAACCCCTATTTCCAGCATCCCCAACTCAAAAATCATTCGATCGAAAATAGGTCAAGTGGCACCTCGTTGGAAAGGTATTTCAATTTTCTCTTCGAATTTGGTATTTTCGAAATTCAGAATCAGCATACAGGGTGTCCCGGAGCAGGAACACTGAAAACCCAAATAACTTTTTGAAACTGGTTCATTTCGGTATAATACGAGAACATGTTTATGTTTGATTCGAGAATAAGACTCTCTTGCGTGAATATGGAATTTTTGCAATCAATCTCTTCCATTCAGCATCCCCAACTCAAAAAATCATACAAGTGATTACAGGTTGAGTGGCAAAGTTCCAGAAAGATTTTTCTATTTTCTGAATCACTGAGGCATTGGTTTCAGTTTGGCAATCGAGGTTTTCTGGCGTAAGGATCAGGATGAGGGGATGATGGAGAAACTGATTGGATGCTCATCTAAACAGGAAAACGAGATTTATTGAACTTGTATTCAATTGAAAACAAAAAACTAACTTGATTATTACAACAATTGTTCAAAATGACCTCCGCCCACCTCCATTCAGTTATACAGACGATTTTCGAACTCTCTTCTCACATTAGCGAAAACTTCAGGAGTCAAAAGTCGGCATTCTGTGATAATCCTCATCCGCAGCTCCTCCAGGTTTTCTGGTCTTGTGGCATAAACTTTAGATTTTAGATGGCCCCACAAAAAAAATCTAGGGATTTAAATCTGGTGACCTGGCTGGCCACTCAACAGGTCCTCTTCTACCAATCCACCTTCCTGGGAAATTTTCGTCTAAATATTGGCGCACCCGAGCATCATAATGCGGAGGAGCACCGTCTTGTTGAAAACGCATTTCGTCCTCAGAAAGAGTTGGATCGTTCTGTAAAATTTCTGTCAATCTAGGATGTATGTGTTCCTCTAACAACTGTAGGTAGCCATTTCCATTCAGATTACCCTCAATAAAGAAAGGCCCAACTAGATGATTGCCAAAATTCCTGCCCAAACGTTCAACTTCTGAGGCCTTTGCGTGTGGGCCTCTCTAAACCAATGAGGATTCTGTGTGTCCCCATATCGACAATTATGTCTATTCACTTCACCACTGAGCATAAAGGTGCTTTCATCAGAAAAACAGATGTTATTCAGAAAATTTGGATTAGCGTTTAGGTTTTCACTTAGATTTTCACAAAACTGTAAACGACGATCTGGATCATCTTCGTTTATTTCATGCACTAATTTTACCTTGTAGGGGTGAAATTTGTGATGTTTCACGATTCTATGGACAGTTGTAGCTGATACACCAGTCAGACGAGATAGTTTTCTGATCGAAGTAGTATTCTCCATTTGTAGATGACCCACTACTGCCACTTCCGTTGCCTCATTTCTGACAGGACATGCCACTTCATGTTTTTTGTTTGCCACCGAACCCGTAGCTAGGAATTTGTCAACCAAATATTTAACGTACTGGTGACTGACTCCCCTTTCTCTTTCAGGATGGTTCCTATCGAATATCCTTGCCGTTTCTTTGGCACAACTGTTATTTCGAAAATACGTCGATACAATTTCGACCCTTTCCTCAGTGGAATAAACCATTTTCAGATTAATTTCAACTGACGAACAACAACAATAATGAGGAACTGATCTGAATAATAATAATATTTCATTGCAAAAATGAGAAATAACAGATGACTACACGCCAGATGGAAATGAAAAAAATGTGAACATTTTCAATGCAGAAATCAGCTTTATTTCTTCGTAATTGATGCTCAACCCATCGTACCCCAATACTTTTAACAGTTTCGAATTAATTTTAGTTGATAATTTCAAATGACGATATTGAATTTTTCGAAAGCGACATCCTGTATGGAGAGCCGAACTGAATGAAATGCTTTAATCATTCTGGAATTCAAAAAACCTTTCTGAAGATATGCCACTTGAATTATTTGTATGATTTTCAAGTTGGGGATGCTGAATGGAAGCGGTTGATTGCAAAAATTCTATAACCACACAAGAAAGTCCTATTCTCGGATCAAACATGTTCTCGTATACCGAAATGAACCAGTTTCAAAAAGTTATTTGGATTTTCAATGTTCCTGCTTCGGGACACCCTGTATGATGATTCTGAATTTCGAAAATACCAAATTCGAAGAGAAAATTGCAGTACCTTTCCAACGAGGTGTCACTCGACCTATTATCGATCGAATGATTTTTGAGTTGGGGATGCTGGAAATAGGGGGTTGATTGCACCAACTCCAAATTCACAAGTGTAGGTCGTTTTTCTAGACCGAGCATAAACCTGCGCTTGCATTATGCCAAAATAAATCTATTTCATTTAGTATTTGGGATTTCCAGAATTCAACTTCACCCTTGGTTGAGACACCCTGTATGTTAATTTAAAATTCTAAAATGATAAATCAAGGTGGAGAATTGACAGACCTTTTCAGTAAGGTGCCACTCGACCCTTATTCCCTATGATGAATTTCAAAGTTAGGGTTGCTGGGGTAGGGGGTTGATCTGAGAAATTTCGAATTATTTCGAAAAATGCTCCCCCTCGAAACAAAAATCGACGTGTCTTGGTGTTTTTCGCTAATGTTACTCATTTCGGAGTTATAGGGGGGGTCAAATTTTCGTTGGAACACACTGTATGTCCCGATAGGCTCGAAATGATTAAATCTCGAATCTTACAGGGAATGGGTACCCGCATCCCCTTGTGGCTCTTGCAAGATCTCAAATGTCGACATTGTAAAAATTTCCTATCCTGTGGTCCTGTGTACGTTGCACCAGACTTGGGACTTCTATGTGGAAGATGCAGAGCACTAGCAAAACCGAATTTTCGAAATTATGTGTACGAAGAACTAGCAAGTGCGTTTCAATTTCCTTGTATGTATTGGGAAAAACATTGTCCGAAAGAAGGAGCGTGGAATACACTTCGTGAACATGAGTTGGACTGCTCATACAAGAGTTCCTGTGGGCTGATTTGTATGGATATGAAAGCTTTTTTTGCAACCAAGCGAGTGCTACCCAATGATGAAAGTGAGTAAAATATAATATCTAATTTTATATTACGCCATTTGTTGTTAGACAGCTAGTTTAGTATCTCGAATGTATATTTCTTATCTAGTTGTTATTGGAGAAATTTGCCGAAACATGGTGAATAATTTTGTTTAGCGGGAAGAAGAAAATTTTTAATAAGTAGGTAACTACAAAAATTTATTACGTAATAAAATAACACTCTGCTAGCGGCAAAGGGCGGCTTTATCAAAGGAACGCGCAGTACTTGTCAAAGAAAAGCAACGATTTTTATTCTTGCCGCTTTTCTAGAAATTTCGGGTGGCGCGTTTGACGGGAACATTCGAGACTTTCATTCACGCCGATATGAATGTTGCGCCTGCAGGATTTGGAGTCATTTTGAATTGTAACTTGAAGGCAATACTACGTCTATACAAAGTTTGTTATTGAATAGTACAAAACGATTGGGAGGAAGAATTTTTCTTTTGTATGGTGAAGGATAAGTGCGTTTGTCTTATTTGTCGTACATCCGTTGCAATACCTACGCCTGGTAACTTAGAGAGGCATCATAAAACGGTTCATATAAACTATTATAAAGATTTTCCGCCACAGAGTGAATTAGGAAAACAAAAAGTACGTGATTTGATATCTTGTTTGAAAAAAGAACAAACCATGTTCACAAGACCAGCCAAACAATCAAAAGCTCCTACGATCGCCTCGTTTAAAATATCTCATAAATTGGCGAAATACAAGAAACCATTCGAAGACGGATCGGTTGTGAAGGATTTCCCGAAATAACAGCTTTTCTGAACGCAAGGGGTAATGGCACCCAGATGTTGAAAAACGAAAAATGGCTGACTGATTTGACATTTTTGACTCTCATATATTAGCGAAACACAAGAAACCATTCGAAGATGGATCGGATGTTAAGGAAGCATTTATCGAAGCCGCTGAGACTTCATTTGGAGATTTTAAATATAAAACAGAAATCATGTCTGCTATTAGAGAACTTCAGTTATCTCGTCCGACTGTCACAAGGCGTATTGAAGTCATGAGTCAGGACATGGCAGATAATCTAAAACATGATGTCATGAAATGTACATACTTCTCCTTAAAGTTCGACGAATCCACCAATATGAGAGATACTGCCCAGCAGTGTATTTTTATTCGGATGGTATTCAATGACATGTTGGCTAAGGAAGATTTTTTGACAATCAATCCTCTGAAGGGAAGATTTGTGGCGAAGATATATATGACGTTTTCTTCAATTTTGTAAAAAACTACAACCGATGGAGCACCTCCAATTACTGGAAAGAAAAACGGATTTGTGGTCTTGTGGTCTTGTATCGAGCTAATGAAGATTTCCGTTTATGTTTTTCATTCCAATGCATTATACATCGACCAGTTTTGTATTCAAAAGTTTTAAATACGGAGGTAATTAAAGACATTGCAACCAAATGTGTGAATTCCATCTGTGAACGTAGAACGAAGACAGGGAGTCAGCTGAAAACACTGATTTAGTTCCTCACATGGACATCAGGTGGTTGAGTCAAGGAAAATTCCTAGAAAGGTTTTAAGAGTTATTGCCTGAAATAACAGCTTTTCTAGACGAAGTAGGTGATGGCACTCAAATGTTAAAAAACGAAAAATGGCTGACTGATTTGGCATTTTTGACTGACATCACAAAGCACTTAAACACCATTAACTTGGAGCTTCGAGGTAAAAGAAAAACTACTATTGAGATGATTAGCGTAGTAAACGCATTCAAAAGTGAATTGCAACTTATGATAGATCCACTGAACAGAAAGGATCTGAAACATTTTCCGTCTTTGAAAACAAGGATTCTTCAGTTGAATAATGATACTCATGAAACTGAATTATTAGATATTTTGGGACAGTTCGAAATGCGTTTTTATGATTGCAGTAAATTGGCAAATATAGCATCATTTATGAGTTATCCGTTTTCATGTAAAAACATTGAAGAATTAGCTACTGAAATAGCAAATCAGTTTAATATGAACTCATGTTCTGTTGTAAATGAGTTGGTGCAGATTATATCAGATATACATCTCGAAGCTACAGCGTCTGATACAAATTCCTGGTGTTTTGTATCTAAAGATAAATATCCGAATCTAAGAAAAATCGGCAATATTTGGGTCAAATTACTTGTGCGCGTCTGCATTTTCCAAAATGAAGATATATCGCAATCGACTGATTGTTATATGTCATCATGCTTGCGATTAGCATTAAGTGGTTACGTACCATCTAATGAAAAGTATGCTGAAGATATGCAGTGGCACGTTTCAACATCCAAAGTCACTCCTTTGTTACGGTTTAACACTATATGTCACTCTTTTGATTCGTAACAACCAATAAACTCGCAATTTTGAATAACTATGAGTTTTTCATTGATTTTATAGAAATAATGTATATTGTGCGGAAAGCTAATATCTATATAAGTTTAGGGTACACCCTACCTAGGTACGTAGGTAGGTAGGTAGGGTGTATCGTGTATGTACGACAACCCTGCATCACACATACTTACAGCCTTTTAGAGTCGATCGTAAGTGGTCTAAAAAGATTGAGGTATATAGCCAGCAGTTCAAGTTTCAGCACCCCTGATCTACCCTATATATAAGGCTTTAACCACCTATAAAGTAGCGTTTACCCCCAAAGTTGAAAAGGGCAAAGGGTCAAGCGATGCCTCATTTAAAAGCTCTTCGATGTCTCCTTACAATGGCTTATGAAATAAACAATTTTGACGAATCTTTTACACATTTTGTTTCATCTCAACCACCTTGTATACTTTGGCTATTTTTGAGATTATTGATAAAAAGGAAAACAAATCAACTTTTGTATTTAATTGAAACCTTTTGCGGGTAGACAGCGCCTGCGTGCATTAACCAGTAAATTCACTTACTTCTGGGTTTTAGACA
Organism: Cryptolaemus montrouzieri; assembly: GCA_013387265.2. Lineage (NCBI taxonomy): Eukaryota > Metazoa > Arthropoda > Insecta > Coleoptera > Coccinellidae > Cryptolaemus > Cryptolaemus montrouzieri. The sequence goes on along the minus strand of JABFTP020000062.1, from coordinate 13,027,728 downwards.
ATAAAGAAAGTAAATGTTGTTGAAATGTCCTAATCTTGAGAAGATTTCAAGATTTCATTGCTTTATGATGCTTACATTAAAAAAATAAAATCCAATGAGTTCAAATCAATATACATTGAAAAAATGGTGGCGCGTTCCACCACAATGTGGCATCTTCAGATAAGCAGGGGAAAGTAGTAACCCTTCGTAAACTTTTTAGATTTTATTGTGTTACCTTATGATTACTCGTCGAATTTAGCTAGTTTATATACCTAAGTGTATCCAATATATTGTAGTTTGTTACCAAAAAGTCCAAAACTATTATGTCAAAAGGTTGAAGGGTTATAGCTATTTTTCTGCGATGAGATATTTGTACGAACGTACACCACGTACAGGGTAATAGAAAAGCCTATTAAACTCGTTACTTTTCAATTATATTAGAAAAAAAAATTATTTATCGAAGAACTAACATATTTAAATTGACTTGTTGTGAATAAATCTTTCTTCAGCAAAATAACAAAAATGAAATTTACTCCTTAATTTACTCATTGATAATTCTAATCTTTATGATCAGTCTAAATGAGATCATTGTAAAGTCCTCGACAATAAAATTTGAACTCAAAGTATTCGATTATACATTTGGTCGTTAGTTTGGAACTTATTGCACATTATAATCATTTAAATTAACTGCAAAAATAGAAGTCTAGCTTTGATTTTTTTCATTTATTTATTTATTTTGGCAGTTGCTTAAGTTGAACCAGTGTCTGCTCGAATTGTTTATCAAATTAACGATTAGTTTCAAGACTTTTGAAAAACGCTAATTTTACTAACGCGGAATTGGCTGATATCCATTACATGTACGCTCTGGCTGACTGAAACACAACAGACGGTAGGCGATTATATCAGGTGAGCTTTCCAAATCGAGTAACACCAGACAGGCGCTGATTTTCAAATATCTACAGAAGGTTGAGGAAAACTGATACTTTTTCTGCAAATGATCAATTAAAAGGTGCAATTCAAACTATGAGAACTCCAGATATTGAGGAAGCAGTTTTGAATTGTATGGATTTTAATCCTCATGTGAGTACAAGAAAAGTTGGAAATCAGTTGAATATTGCACATGTTCTAGTTTGGATGATTCTTCACGACTTTTTATTGTACTCGTTCCATATTCAACGCGTCCAACTTCTACTTGCTCGAGATTTCCCTTCAAGACTGAATTTCTGCCGATGGTTTTTAGATGAAATTAGAGACAATGCTCATTTTGATAGTGAACTAATGTTCACAGACGAAGCTAACTTTTCGAGAACTGCTATCAAAAATTTTCACAATAATCATTATTGGGCTGAGGAAAATCCCCATTTGATTGAAGAATCTCATCATCAAGAACAATTCTCACTAAATGTCTGGGTAGGAACAATAGAAAATTATGCTTTTTGGCCGTTTCTTTTGCCTAACAGACTAAACGGTTCCGCTTATCATCAATTTCTTGAGAAAGAGTTACCTTTATTGCTCGAGGTTGTGACACTTTTGGTGAGAGAAATAATGTGGTTCAAGCATGACGGGTCACCAGCACATTTTCATGGAGAAGCTAGGAAATTCTTGAAAAATATATTCAACAAACGATGGATAATCATCTCAATGATAGTTTTTCCTTTACCTTGAAGCTCCAAGTTAATGGTGTTTAAGTGCATTGTGATGTCAGTCAAAAATGCCAAATGAGTGAGCCATTTTTCGTTTTTCAACATCTCAATGTCATCAGCTCTTTCGTTTGGAAAAGCTGTTATTTCGAGCAATAATCCTTGAAACCTTTCTAAGAATTTTCCGCGACTCAACCACCTGACGTCCGTGTGAAGAACTAAATCAGTGTGTTCAGCTGACTCCGTATCTTCCAACTGCAACTCAAAGAGCCGCCGTTGCAAGCTACGTGCACGGATGGAATTCACAATTTTCGTTGCAATGCCCATAATTTCCTTCGTGTTTAAAACTTTTGAACACAAAACTTGTTGATGTATAATGCAATGGAATGAGAAAAATGAAGGGAAATTTTCATTAGTTCGACACAATGCCACAAAACCGGTTTTGTTTCCATTCATTGCTGGTGCTCCATCGGTTGTAATGCACACTAATGTATATATTGGTAGCTTGTAGTGTTTAATACAAACTTCGCCACAGGTCTTCCTCTTCAGATGAATGATTGTCAGAAATTCTTCCTTAGCCAACATGTCATTGAATACCTTCCGAATAAAAATACACAGCTGGGCAGAGTCTGTCATATCAGTGGATTCGTCGAAATGTAAAGAAAAGTATGTAAATTTTATAACATATGTTTGAGTTTATCTGCCATGTCTTATTTCATGACTTCAATACGCTTTGTGACAGATAATTGAAGATTTCTAATAGCAGACATGATTTTTCTTTTATTTTTAAAATCTCCAAATAAAGTTTCACCTGCTATAATAAATGTTCCTTCACAACCGATCCATCTTCGAATGATTTCTTGTGTTTTGCCAAAATATGAGTTATTTTAAATGACGCGATCGTTGCAGCTTTTGATTCTTTGGCTTGTCTTGTGGACATGGTTTGTTCTCAAACAAGATATCAAATCAAGTACTTTTTGTTTCCTTAATTCACTCTGTGTCGGAATATCCTTTTCATAGTTTTTATGAACTGTTTTATGATGCCTCTCTAAGTCACCACGCTTAGGTATTGCAACTGATGCACGACAAATAAGACAAATGCACTTATCCTTCACCATACAAAAGAAAAATTCTTGCTCGCAATCGTTATCAAAATGATACGTTTTAGATTTCTTCGCTGCACTCATTTTGTATTATTTAATAATAAGCATTATATAGACGAAGTATTGCCTTCAAGTTGCAATTCAGAATGACTCCAATTCCTGTAGGCGCAACAATTATATCGGCGTGAACGAAAGTCTCGAATGTTCCCGTCAAACGCGCCGCCCGAAATTTGTAGAAAAGCGTCAAGAATATGAAACGCCGCTTTTCTTTGACAAGTACCGCGCGTTTCTTTAATAAAGCCGCCTTTTGCCGCTAGCAGAGTGTTATTTTATTCTGTAATAAATTTTTGTAGATTAGTTACCTACTTATTAAAAGTTTATTTCTTCTCGAGATCTACTCAAAAAGCACTTGCGATCGACCGTTTGCTCACTCCTGTGTTATACAATCTCATAGTCCTCCTCTAATTGAATGAAGGAAAAAGAATGAATCTGTTGAAAAGTTGTGAAACTAATTTACATATAAAAAAATCCCACAAAACTACTCTCAATAGCCAACGTAAATCAATAATTCTCCCTACTTAACATTTGGGGAAATAATATATCTTGTAATCATCTTTGATCCTCATTTAGTTTTCAGCACTTAAAATATGTCTTTTCTCTTTCATATTTTATAACCTTAAAGTAAGCAAATTCACTGGTTGATGCACATAGGCGCTAACTACTCTTAAATGGTTTCTCTTTAGAGAGAATCGATTTGTTTTCCCTTCTATCAATAATACAGGGTGCTTCAACGAAAACTAAACAGAGGCTATATCTACCAAGATATTCATTTCTGATCAAAACGAAAAAATAGGCCAATATTTGTTTCAAGGGGGACATCTTTTGGGGTACAAAACTTGCCTGAAATATTACACATTTCCTTTCAATGTCGAGTCCATAAAAAATTAAATTACCTAAATCAAATTACTTTTGCATTAATAATGAACGGGACAGGTTGGCAAATAATGTCAATTATATGTTGAAGTTTAGATTTTTTCACTTCATTTCCTAATAATGGTATTCAAGTTCATTGAAGCAGAACGGATCGAGGTTTTGATGATGCGCGGATATGGTGATAATCTACACGTTTGATGATTTTCTTGAGCAAGTAAGGTCTTATTGAACTCTTTTAGTCAATAGAATATTATTGATTCAATTGATTATTGGAGATTCATGCTCGAATGTTTGTATTTAACTATCTATGGAATATTTTAATGACGTAATATATATTATTATTATTATTACATATGTTGTTCCATAGGAAGATTATTGACAATGCAGAAATTATAATCATCTCATCACAGCCTATACTTGAAATATTGAATAGTACAGGTCAGGTTGATGTTATTTATACGAATTTCAAAATATTTCTGCAAAAGCAGGAAATCAGATTCCGAAAAAGAAGATATCTATTGTTTCCCATAGGTTGCATTTGAAAAAACAGTTGTTTTTAAAATGAATCGGAAACCATTAATGAGAAAAATTGTATACGTCCCTGTCTTTTGCTCAAAACAATGCCTCTAGAATGTCATATTTATACTTCTGATAATGAAGTTATTATAAAGTTTTTGAAATTTTTTAATTTTATTTTTTTAATTATGCCTAAGAATAATAGGGTTGCAACAATTTCTCAAACTCTAGAAGTCCGTTTAGGCCTGGACATACAGGGTGCTTCAACGAAAACAAAACAGAGGCAATATCTACCAAAACATTCATTTCTGATCAAAACGCAAAAACCGGTCAATTTTTGTTTCAAAGGGGACATCTTTTGGGGTACAAAACTTGCCTGAAATATCAACCCCCTAAGCAGGGGTTGCAATCCTTGAACATTTTGAAATTGGAAGATGGGTCGTGTGATGACTCGAAAGAAAGGTGGTATCTTTATCTATATTGTCTTGAACGAATTTCCATTTTTAATTGAGAACTATAAAAGATACTGGGTGAGAAACTGAAAGATAGGGAAGACTATTTCCCTGAGACTATTCAAGTTACAGTGAGGTAAAATGGAACAGATCCATGCTGATCAATGGCAGTCATCATCAAGTACCATCCTCATCTCGAATTTCAACCCCTAGAGCTGGGGTGGCCACCCTTGTAAATCTGGAAGAGGGGAGATGGGTCGAGTGAAACCTCGAAAGAAAGGTATTGTCTTCGTCTGCATCTCCGTGAAAGAATTTTCATTTTTGATTGAAAACTGTAGAAGATACAGAGTGAGCTATTGAAAAATGGAGGAGACTATCTTTCGCCCTAAGCTATTCAAGTATTAGTGCAAAAAAATGGAACAGATTCATTCCAGATCAAAGGCTGTCATCTTCCGAAACACCATTCACATCTCAAATTCCCCTCTTTATTTGCAGCCATTGTATTAGTTTTTTATCTATTACATTTGAAACCGGATGTCTCAAACGAGTAACTGTCTTTCAAAAGGTGTTTATTCAGTGAAAAATCAACCCCTGTTTTATACTGGTCGAAGATAGATGCATTTCATCTTCAGTCACTTTTCCGTTTTCCATCCTCTAACTCCTATGGAATTCAATGAGAATAGAATTATTGCGAGCAGTCATGAAGGCAATCGAAATTCTTTACTTGAAAGATATCACTGGATCGAAAATTACCCCTGCTCTAGGGGTTGAAATTCGAGATGAGAATGGTACTTGATGATGACTGCCATTGATCAGCATGAATCTGTTCCATTTTGCCTCACTGAAACTTGAAAAGTGTCTGGGAAATAGTCTTCCTTACCTTTCAGTTGCTCACCCTGTATCTTTTACAGTTTTCGATTAAAAATGGAAATTCGTTCAAGGCAATGTAGACAAAGATACCACCTTTCTTATAAGTCATCACTCGACCCATTTTCCCTATTCGAAATGTTCAAGTATTGCAACCCCCACTTAGGGGGTTGATATTTCAGGCAAGATTTGTACCCGAAAGGGTTTCACCCTTGAAACAAAAATTGACCTATTTTGCGTTTTGATCAGAAATGAATATATTCGTAAATATAGCCTCTGTTTGGTTTTCGTTGAAGCACCCTGTATATGTGAATTTGTCGTTTCACGTAAGAATTGATAACGAAAACAGTAAACTGAAAGGAACTCACCGGGAATCAACATTAAATTTTTTCAATAATTCTTTAAGATCAAATTAGAGGTTGTATATCATTTAGGTTGCGAAAAAAGCTTATTCTTGTTCAGACATTGCTGAATTTTTCTTGAACAAAACTCGAATAGCGTGCTTGCAGCTATTTTTATCGAATTGGAAGATGTCATGCCAATAATTCATATTTGAAGAAGTTCATATCAAATTGATTGACAAATGACATGACGGAGAGATATCCGTGGTTCCAATTTCAGAAAATTATACGAAATATGGCAATCAGACACTCATCTATAATTCAAGATGTGTTGGAAATAAACACGGTATATACTCCAGATATCATTCTGGATGAAATAAGGTTCCAGTTTGTGTTTGTATTCGAGACTTGATTCAACTTCAGCTAAGTCCAATTTTGAGATTACCTCTGGCAGTCTTGTCTTTTGCTCTAATGATTGGAGAAGATATTCCGTGATTATTTATATTCCAGAAGTTGTGTATTCAGACTTTGAGTTGCAATTCCTATTGATGGAATATAATTGAAGTTGCTGAGATCTATTTTGATAAATTGTTATATCTGCTCAACTTTGATTAAATTTGATAAGCTAAGATTGGCTTTTTCATGACTGCAGACTGATTATAAATGAACGAATTTGAGTGAATCATATTTGGAATTGATACCGAATACAAGGTGTCCGCACTAAAAGGCCTACTAGAAGTATCCGGTGAACAAAGTTATCGATCAATTTCAAAATTTGGATGAGTGTAAAATATGGCATTCTTTTCAGGAGCGGTAGCACTTCCGGTTGTACCAAACGTCGACTTTAACTGTGCTATTTAAAATAGCATGATGTACTTCTCAATTTTTTTTTATTTTAAGCATTTATCAAGATCAACCGCCATTGAACTATGATTTGTTTCATCAAAAATTTCGGAATTACAGTGTCATATTCTTGGCACCAAAAAAAATTACTCAGATTTGAGTAAGATTATAACTAGCTGAGATGACGTGAAGTATCGCTTGGCTCTGAAAAGAAAACAAAGTTTAGCTGACGCCGACTTAGCTATTGCTGATACATGTTCATGCCAGCAAAACCCGGAGTCGACCGTTATTCCGAGAAGGTGCATCGAGTCTTTAGATGCAATTTGTTGACCTTGCATCTTTAGAGGAGGTTCTCCAGTGGGGACCTTTCCAGAAAACATAGTTGCTTGCGTCTAGCTCGCGTTGAAGCTCACCGGATCGTTTTACTCCACTCGGATATCCTCTGTTAGTCAGAGTTTAAGTTCAATTTGTTGACATCTATGATGCTGAGATTCTGAAGCTGTAATCGGCCGCAGACTACTGAAAGACGAAATCAGGGTACAATCGTCTGCAAAAGCGATGAACTTGTTCTCTGTAGAAGACAGAAGATCGATTATCTGCAACAGAAACAAGGTTGGCGAAAGAATGGATCCCTGAGGTACTCCTGCTTGCAACCGGAAACAATCAAATGTTATACCGTCGACCACAACTTGTATTGATATATTTGAAAGGAAGCTACTTATCCAAACTTTTCGCGAAGCAAATATGCAGCAAGTTTATTCAATAAGGCTGCATGTCAAATCCTATCAAAGGCTATAGAAATGTCGAAAACTATTGCTCTAGATTCCCCATGTTTTTCCATCGTTGATGTACAAACATGAGTGACGTAGGCGAGCAGATATCCTGTCGATCTTTGCCTGTGAAAACCATACTGACGGTCGTTAATAATTTCCTGCAATTTAAGATATTTGATGAGTTCATCATTTATGACTATCTCCATCACTTTGGACATAATGGGAAGAAGTGCAACATGGCGGTAGTTTTGGGGTAAGAACTCTCTTTGGGATCGGTTGAATTCTCGTTGCTCGGAAAATTCTGGCTCTCATAAGAAATCTGAAATAGAAGCTTAAAAATGGGTGCCAGTTCGGGAACAGACTCTCTCAGGATGATTGGCGGTACTTCATTTAGACCAACTGCTTTGTTGCAGTTTAGCTGCTCAAGAGCCCGTCTCACAGTGCAGACTCTGAAATCGATTTCTGCCATGAAAGAATTTGTAGATGGAATGTTCGGTTGTATTGCGTTAGATGAATCTAGCACAGAATATATATTACTTATACGTTGCAGTTACCAAAACGGTTACCAAAACGGTAACTGCAATATCTACATCGTAGAGAATAAAACTAATGTACCCCTTTCCGCTATCTGTTTTCTAGAAGTGTCAAAATGATTGAAATTTTCTAAATTGTATTTTACGAATTGGTTGTGAATTTGGGTACTTTTTGTTGAATGTTCTGCAGTTTCGACAAATTACACCGCGCACAGCAATTCTGATCATTGAGTTATGGTACATGATATTGGCCTGATGTTTGTTGACGTTTTCAAATTCTGTTCAGCTCTAGTTCGGAAAATATGTACCATGGCCCATTTGAAATAAAACTCGTATTTTCAGAATATATCAGGTGTCTGGAAAAACTATATTTTGCGAGATTTTCTTGCTGATGTTGTAGTCAGTGATCTGTTCTGAAAGCTCCAACAATAGTTAACCATCATGTGTGCGTTCCAGTAGCCTTGATAGCATTATTTCATAGTCTGAACACATAAAACAAATCAACCACTCGATATCATTAAACAACCTTAAAACACTTCATAAATGTATCTAGGGGAGAGAGATGAATTCGTTGGAAAGTTTGGAGATTAACAAACTATGTGAAAACCGACAATTTACTACCCTCAAGAGCCAACTAGAGCTGAATGCATCCCCACTACTCAATATATAGGATAACTTTCATTCTGTACTTGTACTTACCTACTCATCTGTTATATTGATATTCACTTGAAAATGACCGTAAGGTCGAAACCGGTAGTGAAAATTAAATAGATTGTGGAGAAGTGATAGAAGTGTCTTATTTCGTTTTACTTTGAAGATGAAACTCCATAGAATGAATAGATCATCATTACTATCAATTAGTTCTTTAGTTACTTCAAATGTTCAGCAGGGACACCCTGTATACTATGTACAGTCAAAACAATTGAATAACTCTGACATAAGGTTCTCAAGTGCTCCAATAAATTTTCTTATTAGCTTAGGTTGCCTATTTTCATCAGATACCCTTATCATGTGATTTCGGAAAACAATGATAAGGAGATTTCAGCTTATATTGCACATTTTGATATTCAAACACTTGATAAGAATGACATCGTTGATATCTGAAAGATAGATAAGTTTGTGTGTTCATTCTAAAAAACAAAAGGAAGGAGATATGTAATATCTTGCCTGAATGAGTTTCGCGAAGGTTATAGTTCCAGATAATAGTTTGCAGATAGAGTTTAGGTGGGATGGATATTTCAGTTGTCAAATAAAGCTGAATAAATAAGAAACTGTCATTTTCAGAGCCACATATACTTCCCAGAGTAATCGTATTGTGATTGTTTGAAAATATACTTCTTATACTTCTTCTTCTCCATGTTCGTCCACTTCTTCTTCTTTCAGAGTGCAAGTAAATTGTCTTAACGAAAATAAATGGGATGTTTCCTAGCTTATATAGTATGAATATTCTTATGATGGTGAATCGACAACAGGCATGACTGGACTTAAAAATTGGTACAGGCTAATGAATAAAACAATCTATCTCTTTTGAACCTGCATCTAGAATAATATCCTTTTCTACAATTGATAAAAACTATTTTGATAAGTTTTCCTGGTTTGAGTAAAAGAAAAGTCTGGGCAGGTTCTAACTGTTTTAATGTTTTGCAGAAGCTCCAGTTCCAATCTATTGAGTCTATTACATTCGGTCAGAAGAGTATCGGGAATTAATTATTTAAGAAATCTGCACAAGAGGATTTTCAAAATTTTTATTGTTGCAGAGTTGGCATAACCGTTTTCTACACTTACGCGGAATGTGAACGCTTTTTGTCGTTTTTTGATTAGAGTGCTCGATTTTGTCCAGTTATCTAAGGTGTGTTTTGCGATTTTTAAAATGGATAAAATATCGAAGGAAGAATGTCTCAAATTTTAGGCTACAAATGGAATTTCATATGTCAAATTGCTGAAAATATTACAGAAGGCTAACAGTGAATCAAGTTTATCAAAAACACGTTTATATAAGTGATTGGGTGCATTAAATAGCTGCTGAGTGGTTGCGGAAGATTTCCCTGCTCTGGTCGGTCATCAACATCTTCAACTGAGGTTAACATTGATGAAGTGAAGAAACTAGTAATTGAAAATCATCATTCAAGTTTGATAGAGATAGGCAATAAACTTGTACCATTTTAAGCGATTTTTTGGACATGAAACGCGTTGTCACTCCACTAGTTCCGGGTGCGCCAGAGAAAACCAGACAATTTTTTTTCCGTTATAACTTTCGCAATTTCGTTAACACTGACTTTCGGGCTGAAATTTGAAAGATTGTAAATCTTCTGTATTTTAAATGAGAGAATAATATTACATTACATTACATGTGAGTGAACACATACCGTGGAAAGTATAGGGTGCGCCAGAGAAAACTGGATAACTTTTTTTCCGTTATAACTTTCGCGATTTTAGATCTAAATCATCGTTTTTGCTTCATTGATAACCCTAAGGACTAGGTTTTTCAGAAATTGTATCGAAATTCCACTTCCGGTGAAATCCAATATGGTTGACTCATGCGAAAATGAGCAATATTTCTGGAACGTTTTTATTTCACTAAAAATTTAAATAGGGCATTCAGTCGATAACTCAGTCTTTTGCGAACAATTTGATATATTAATTTTAAAAATATTCCAAGAATTGGTAAAAAAGTAGCGTGAAGATTTTTTTAATTCTGATTTTCAGCTGAAATCGAAATATTTTTTCACCTCATGGCGATGGCACTCCTGTTGTGTTTTTCATGGATGTTATAAGAAGACAAACAACCATATTTTACTAAAATCAACCTAACATTTGATTTCCGTTCGAATTCAAAATGGCCGACATTCTCAACTATTAACAATACTCTCCGCGTATTTGAAAATTTTTCGCGGTCGAAATGACCCAACTGCGTGATTCAATCACTAGATTGAACTTTTTCCATCAATTTGAAGGATCGAACAAAAACCTTGTTTTTGACGTTTGAAATTGTTAACAACGGTTTTAACAAATGAGCATAAGCGTTTCAGTGTGCGTGGCTATACTGCAAGGCAAATATTACGCCAATTTCCAGCCCCTATTTACAGAAGAACTACAATCTATGATCTTGAAGAAAAATTTCGCATAACAGGGTTATTAGGAAAAAGATCAGGATGACTGTTTCCCAAATATCTCAGAGATGCCAACTGTTAAAAGCATCTCCGAGAATGATAATATGACATGATTTTGTTCTTAAATTACACGAGTAAAAACATTCAACAAAAAGAATAATATAAAGTACTCAGAATTGAATATGACCTCCATTGTCATCCACAACTATCCGCACACGTCTTCTACAGCTCTCTATGGATCTCGAAATTACTCCTTCATCAATATTGTTCTAACATTCTTGAATATTTTGCCTCAGCTCCTCACAATTATTGAAAAAAATACCATTTATATACACCATTTCTTCTAAATGACATCACAGACAATAGTCACATGGATTAAGATCGGGAGTATTTGGGGACCATTATTCTAGTTCGATGATATCGTCTACTCGTTGTCTTAGATAATCCATAGATGGTATGACATCTATCCCAAAATCGCTTGAAATAGATTTCATTCAGATACACCTTATTTGGGACATGATTCAAACGGTAGTGACACAGTGATGAGGAAATCAACGGAAACTACCTCATTAGTAGTGCATTGGCCCTCAGTCCCCGGCAGCCCTTAAATGGGCAGAGGGTGCGAAGAATCCCCGGGCGGTTTAAAATTAGTACATGGAATGTTAGAACCCTGTATGAGAGTGGGAGAGTCCACAACGTTGTTTCGGAAATGAAGAGGCTAAATATACAGATAATGGGAATAAGCGAGATACGCTGGCCAGGTACAGGAGAATGTGTAGTACAAGACCATACAGTATACTATTCAGGCAATAATAATCCAGAACATAGAAATGGAGTAGGGATAATCGTAGATAAGCCGACAAAACCTGTTGTGAAATCATGTATACCAGTATCAGACAGAATAATGATGATAAAACTGCATGCCTCCCCGTAGACATCAACATCCTACAGGTGTACGCGCCTAGGGCGACAAGGATGACTTGCTAGTTGAGGAGTTCTATGAACAACTAGAAATCCTAATGAAACATAACAATAATAATGAGTAATGATAATTATGGGGACTTTAATGCCAAGGTGGGTCAAGGAAAGCACTCTGGCATAGGCGGCAATTTCGGTAGGAACACGCAACGAAAGAGGCGATAGACTTATTCAGTTCTGCGAAGAACACAGCCGAGTCATTTGTAATACCCTATTTAAACTCCCCTCTACGCCGACTATATACATGGAGATCACCTGCTGACTCACCCGACAACATTGTGAGGAACCAAAAGGATTTACTATTTCAAAAAGGTTTCGTAACTCTATCAAATATATGAGAACTTACCTAGGAACTGATATAAACTCCGATCACAATCCCGTAGTAAGTAAACTGGAGATCAAATTAAAACGAATCGACAGAAAATCAACAGGTAGACCTATCGACATTAGGAAACTCCATAATCCTGAAATCAAACGAGAAGTCCAGATATCCATCAGCAACACCATAACAAATGCTACAAACAACAATGACAGTAATTTAGATCAATGGGACAAAGTCAAAGGAGCCATTCAAGCTACCTGTACACAACTGCTACAAAAAGAAAAAACGAAGAGAAAAGAATGGATGACCGACGAGATTTTAGGATTAATGGAAGAAAGGAGAACGCATAAGGGTAAAAATCAACAGAAGTATATCCCAACACATAAACTCATAAAGAAAAAATCAGAGAAGCTTAAGAAGCATATATGTAACAATGTGTGAAAAAATACGATTTCTATAACATGCACAAGAAAATTAAAGAGTTCACTTCGAAGAGAAGTAATGCTCACCGAACAGCTAGCTTACTGAATAAAGACGGAATGCTAAAACAGAAGCCTCTGAGATCATGGGCATATGGAAAGAATACGTACAGGAATTGTGTGACGATACATGCCCCGAGAGATACAATTTACCCGATGTTACAGACGGGCTGTGAGATAGAAAGCGGTCTTTGGCATGAAAGATAATAAATCCCCAGGCCCCGATGGTGTACATATCGAGATCCTCAAAAATATGTGTGAATCCGACCCAAGATTTCTTGATATTTTAGTAAAATTATTTAACAATATCTATGATACTATAGTAATACCAGAAAATTGGATGCACTCGACATTTATTCCCATTCCAAAGAAACCAAATGCAAAATCCTGCGAACATAACCCTAATAAGTCTAATTAACCACTTGACTAAGACATTTACAAAAATGATCCAGAACAGAATCTACACAAAGTGCGATCTAGAGGTCAGTGAATCGCAATTTGGTTTCCGTAATGCTCTGGGCACAAGAGATGCTATTTTAGCTCTGTAGGTTTCAATCCAGCATTGCATAGACACAAATAAAGATGTATATATCTGCTTTGTCGACTTTGCTAAGGCATTCGATAGCGTCAACCATGAACGACTCGTATCCATCCTACAAAAGCGTCTTGACAATAAAGACGTAAGAGTAATAACTAATCTCTACTGGAAGCGCTGTACGAGGTAGAGGCAGGTATAAAGATGAATGGAGAACTGATCAACAACATCAGATACGCTGATGATACAGTTATACTTGCCAGCGACGTTAACAAATTGTAGCAACTAGTGGAGAGAGTGCGAGTCGCTAGTGAATAGCATGGCTTGAAGCTCAACATTGAGAAAACCAAGTGGATGCGTGTTAGTAAACGACCACAACAATGAGAACAACTGATAATAGGCACGAAACCAGTGGAACAGGTCAACAAGTGCTCCTATCTCGGATCTTTCGTAAATTCAGATTGGGATCAGTTCATGGAGATAAAAACAAGAATTGAGAAAGCAAGAACAGCATTCAACAACATGAAACCATATTTCACCAGTAGAGATCTATCTATCAATTTAAAATATAGACTGGCAAAATGCTACATATTCTCAATTCTATTGTATGGTGTGGAAGCATGGACGATGACGGAAAGACTAATGAAAAAACTGGGGGCATTTGAGCTGTGGGTCTACCGCCGCATTCTACGCATATCATGGACCACATTACCAACGAGGAGGTTCTCCGTAGGCTTGATAAGTGGAGAGAAATCTTATTTACCGTGAAAAAACGTAAAATGGAGTACACATAATGCGTCACAAAAAATATCGCCTCCTCCAGCTTATCATGCAGGGTAAAACGGACAGTAAGAAAGGCCCTGGTAGACGAAGACATTCCTAGCTGCATAATTTGCGTCGGTGGTACGGGCTCACCACCATACAGCTCTTCAGAAGTGCAGCTAACAAGATACGAATAGCTATGTTAATCGCCAACTTCCGTACGGATAAGGCACCAAGAAGAAGAATTTGGGACACCCTGTACACTGAAGGTCAATTGAGAGTATGTAGTATTTTTTGTAATATTGTACTGTTTGTTCATTTCTTTGACAAACGTTATCAGAAGAATATGGAAAAAATTGTAGAATTCCAAAAAGATTTAAACCAATGAAAATCATCCAAGAAGCTACTCAATTTCTCAACTGTTCATTCTCAGCTGGAGGCAACTGTTCATTTATGTTATACAAAAAACAGCAATCATTTACCTGCATGAAAGTGAGCTGAGGAGTTGACGCCCCAATAGTTGGTAACATATGATCGAGAATTATGGGACAATAATTTTCCGAATCTAATCTTATGCCTTGTTCTATAAAAATGATATTCGATTTAAAGTTCCACGAAAACCGGCAGAGACCATTACATGCCTGGAAAATGTTGGTCTTTCCTCTGCAAACGAATTATAGGCACATTCCTCTTGATTTCATTCGATGGAACACAAATTCTGTCATTTTGGCTGTTTTTGGAGGGCAACACTGTGAACCCGACATTTTCAATTTGTCTACGTGTTCTAAATCTATTTAATAAATTTTGCATCGCTTGAATCTGCTCTCTTCAAGAGCTTGAGTCAATTGAAAATTATATTTCCGAAAATACTTAAGACCCAAATCGTGTCTTATTATTCTCCTCACAGAGATTTTTGAGATTTGGCATCTCTGAGACATATGGGAAACAGTCAAGCTGGTTCCTGGAGTGGGGCTGACTGCTAATGCAGAAATTCGCTGAATGTTATCCTGATATCGTCAATTAAGTTTGTAATTAAAAAAATATGGAGTTGATGTTTGAAACAGATTATGAAAAAGGCGAGTACCTGTGTTCTAACAGTTCTAGCTGCAACAGTACATGGTCTTCGTCCTAACGACTCTGTTGTCCGAAAGTTTTCCTCAAGATCATAGATTGTACTTCATTTGTAATTAGGGGCTGCACATTTGCATAATATTTGCTTAGCAGTATAGCCACGCACAAATAAACTATCAATGAAACACTTATCATCATTTGTTGAAACCATTGTTAACAATTTCAAACGTCAAAAACAAGCAACACCAAGATAAAATTCGAGCTCAAACTAGATGTCGTCTAAAACTCGATGATATTTCATTATTTCTTGTTTATGATAGAGTTAATGCATGCAGTCTATGTTCAGAGGTTTCCAACGGGAGGTTGTGGAAAAGAGAAACATTATTGAAAACAATTGACACAATTCTGAATCAATATTCGGGTTCGACCCCTCAAAATGACAGGAAAGGTTCAACCTAGATGATTCATTACGACAGCCAAAACTTTTACAATGCGCGGAGAAAATTGTTAATATTTGAGGAAGTCGGCCATTTCGAATTCGAACGGAAATCAAATTTTAGATTGGGTTTAGTAAAAAATGGTTCTTTGTCTTCCTAGAACATACATGAAAAACACAACAACTTCAGGAAAGGAAACGCCATGAGGTGAAAAAAATATTACGAGTTCAGCTGAAAATCAGAATGAAAAAATTCTTCACGTTACTTTTTCACCAATTCTTGGAGTACTTTTAAGATGGATATGTCAAATTGTTTAAAAGTGACTGAATTATCGACTGAACGCCCCATTCAAATTTTTTAGTGAGAAAAAAACGTTCCAGCGATCTTGAAATAATGCTCATTTTCGAATGAGTCGGCCATATAGGATTTCAGTGGAAGTGAAATTTCGATACAATTTCTGAAAAACCTAGTCTTTTGGCTTTACAATGAAGCAAGAACGAATGATCTAGCTCTAAAATTGCCAAAGTTATAACGGAAAAAAAATTGTCCGGTTTTATCTGGCGCATCCTATATAATGAAAATAATAATCAAACGTTGAAAACGCTCTATGTTCGGTAACACAATTCAAGCATGGTGTGTCGTCTTATCGATTTCACACAAAGCTATTGACGAAAATGGAAAATTTTCTGGATTAAAGGTATCAATTTTTTTTTAGGTCTACTATACTTAGAGGTACCAGAGAATTGCCTGAACCTGGTATGCTGCAAGAATTGTGGCAAATACTTATCTTGTGAACCAGTACACATAAATGTAGTCGGAAGTAACATCTGCCATCGATGTTATCTATCGAACGGAATTCCACCACATACACTCAGGAACTTAGCGTACGAGAAATTAGCGAACATCTTCAGATTTCCCTGTATATTCAGGGCGAAGGGATGCCCAATTAAAATGAAATTTGGGCGTGATAGTTGGGAGCACGAGGTAGGTTGTCACTATAGGGATGTTCAGATACCATCAATTCCATCAACTCCAAGCGTAAATCCTAATTATGTACATCCTCTTAGTGGAATTGATAACAGTGGGTATAGACCCTCATATGAAGACTATTCGGCGACAGGTGATCTTTCGATGTACGACGAGAGGCAAGTTATTGAATTACCAAGACTCTCGTCGATTTTGAAGAAGGAACGGATTGAAAGGGAAATCGAAATTGATCAGCAAAAGAAACTGAGGGATTTGGAAATTACTTCGAAGATTATTATGAACTTTAAAAATCAAAATGATACTAAGGTGAGTTAATATATCGTATATTATGATTGTGATTAAAGGTTTCAGTGGTGTGAGAATGATATTTTTCACTGCGCTCAGAAATATACAGGATGATACATAATAGTGTGTCACAACTTGAGGCAGTAAATCTACGTGCAATTTTAAGAAAAAAGTTCATATCAACATAGGTACGCAAAAGCTTCGTTACGGAGATACAGGGTGTTGAAATTTCCTGAAAACATTAGTTTTTTCTTCAAAATTCCTGCAGTTTTTGAGATATCTTTCAAGATGTTTTCTTTTCCGGAGCCAGGCTTTTTTTGCTCTTTCAATCTTTTTTACAGTAGGCCACTGCTCAGCGTACGATAAGTTTTCGTCATCTCCGTTCAATTTAGAAACTTTTTTGACACTTGTAATTTTTTCGGATCTCCGACCATTCTCGAGAGAAAAATTATTAAACGATTATATGCATTCGCTGAATTGAAAACACTTCTAATTAAAAAAATGACTAGTAGGCTCTGATTTTTTTTCATTCATTTATTTATTTTGACAGTTATACCAGCGTCTGCCCGAATTGTTCATTAAATTAACGATTAGTTTTAAGACTTTTGAAGTTATTGCTGTAAGAAAAAATGGCTAATTTTACTAACGCCGAATTGGCTGATATCCATTACATGTACGGTCTGGCTGACGAAAACACAACAGAAGCTAGGCGATTATATCAGGTGTGTTTTCAAATCGAGTAACACTAGACTGGCGAACATTTTCAAATATCCACAGAAGGGTGAGGGAAACTGGTACTTTTACTGCAAATAATCATTTAAAAGATACAACTCAAACTGAGAGAACTCTAGATATTGAGGAAGCAGTTTTGAATTGTAATGATTTGAATCCTCATGTGAGTATAAGAAAAATTGGAAATCAATTGAATATTTCACATGTTCTAGTTTGGAGGATTCTCCACGACTTATTATTTATTGTACCCGTTTCATATTCAACGCGTCCAAACTCTGCTTCTTCGAGATCTTCCTTCAAGACTGAATTTCTGCCGATGATTCTTAGATAAAATTAGAGAAAATGCTCATTTTGATAGTGAAATAATGTTCACAGACGAAGCTAACTTTTCGAGAACTGCTATCACAAATTTTCTCAATAACTTTATTGCTCGAGGATGTGCTTCTTTTGGTGAGAAACGTAATGTGGTTCATGCATGACGGGGCACCAGCACATTTCAGTGGAGAAGCTAGGGAATTCCTGAACAATACATTCAACAACCGATGTATAGGTCGGGGAGGCTCAGAACCATGGCCTCCTAGGTCCCTAGATTTGAATAATTTAGACGTTTTCTTATGAGGATATCTCAAAAGTTTAGTTTATACCACTCCAGTGAACATTGTAGAAGAATTGAGAAATCGAATAATAACCTTTTGGGACACGATAAGAAGTACCCCAGGAAAGAGTCGTGATAATATCCGAAGAAGGACAGAGGCCTGTATTCTTGCAGGAGGAGGACACTTCCAGCAATTTATTTAGATTTTAAGTTTTCTTTTTCAGTTTGATATTTAATAAGTATAAGTTGAGTTTCAGAAGACGAGCTATCAAAATAAAAGCAAATTCTTGGCATACCTATCGAGTATTTCTATTATTTTTTTTTATTTCGCGTATAACATACAATTCAAATAATTCATATTTAATAATTTTTCACTCGAAGACGGTTAGAGATAGTCAAAAAAGTTTCTAAACTGAACGAAAATGACGAAAATTGATTGTACGCTGATCAGTGGCGTGCTGAAAAAAAGTTTGAAGGGGCAAAAGGAGACATGGCCTCGGAAAAGAAGACACCTTGTGAATTTCAGTAAAAATCTAGGACGTGTAATGATGGAGGCTGTAAAGAAAGGTAGCATTCCAATTTTGAAGAAAAACTAATTTTTTCAGGAAATTTCAACACCCTGTAGTTCCGTCGCGAAGCTTTTGCGGACCTCTGTTTATATAAAGGTTTTCTTTTTCAAGTGCACGTAGATTTACCCCCTTAAGTTGTGACATACTATTATACTGTATTAGAAATTGTGATTACGTTTCCGCATAATAGTCTAAGGAAAAAAGAACATTCACACACATGAAAACTGTATCAAGTCAAATACAGGGTGCCCCATTTTAGATGTTTAGTGCAGCAACTATGTGAAATACTTCAAATAGAGAAAAATACCCCGCATCTTTCTTCGCCCCTTCAGATCGCATCTAATATTGTTTTCGAATTATATTGGATTTCTCGTTTTCTGGTTTCTTCGGCATGTGCCAATATGTTGGCTTCTATCAAAGATAGGTGAAAACTATTTTTCGAATTTTCGAATTATAATATGAACTTTTGTTTGAACATACACCATGAGTGAAATTAGATAAAACTGTATAATTATTTTTTTCTCTTTCAAATATACGAGGTCTGTAAATCAAATTATGAGACTGGCAACGTCGCTTCCGATCCGGAAACGCGTGGCTTTGACCAGCAACAGTTGCAGATGTGAAACGCCTTCAATATGAGTTTGAAGTCTCAACAGTCATCTGTTTGTGCGTAGCGTTAGTTTTTATGAAACAGCTCTTCTTGTGCTTTCTAAAATGGAGTTGGCTCAATTTTGAGCAACAATGTTTCATACAGTTTTGCTTCAAACTTAAACACAATTCAGCAGAGATATTTGAAGAAGTTTGACAGGCCTATGGAGAGAGTGTTTTGTCAAGGACTTAGGTTTTTCGGTGGTTAAAGGCATTCTCAGAAGGAATATACTGGATTGACAACGAACCATGAAGCGGAAGGCCTTCAAAAGTAAACACCAGTGATATGATCAACAGAGTCCGGGGTCTTGTGTGTTCAGATTGACGGTTAACAGTCAGAATGATCGCGGATCAGTTGAATTTGAATGTCATTTCCGTTCTTCAGATTTTGACCAATGAATTGGAGATGAGAAAAATTTGTGCAAAAATGTTTTCAGAAATAATGTCACACTGCAATCCCAATAATGGAGATTTAAGTCAGTTAAACATTTTTCTGATTTCTCAGCCTCCTTATTCACTAGGCTGTAATCCTTATGAAGTGTTACTTTTAACGGGAAAAGAAAATCAAGTCGGTGGAACTCATTTTGATGATGCAAACATTCAAGTACTATAATCGACCAGCTGTAGCTCCAGCATTGCTTTGATGTTTTCTTCATCATTACTTCATTTACCCACATTGTATAAGACATAAATTTCCTCAAAATTGGGAATTTCTTTAGAAATGAAAATTCTATTGACAATCTGTGATTTCATCTACTATGCTGGTGCAAAGTAACACAAATCATTCCAAACGTTTTCATGCGTTCGTCTTAAATACTACAAAGTATTCCAGTTGTTCAAAATGCAAGAATTGCAACGTACAAAAACCCATATGCAACCATTTTGATTTAGAATATTGTCAATGAAGCGAAATACTACAAATATGTTTCAAATCTTTTTACCATTATGGGATAGTCTATATAATAAATTCTTGAAATAGCCCCCAAGACAAAAATGTAACCGTGTTAAATGAGGAGATTGAGGTTGCTATCATCTCAATGATACCCTTGGCCTATTCAGTTATCAATGAAAATAAAGTCCAAATGTTTTGAGAGATTTTCTGTCTACTGTGGTAAAAATATCCTCTTTCAAGAGAATTTCATCCCAGAAACATTTGACTATGTTCTCATTTCTTATAACATAAAAAAGTCTCTGATTAAAATTCTCGTCAAAAATTACCTATTCCAGAATATGGTGCAAACAATGAAACCAAATCTTTCTTGGTGTGAAAATTTCTTTTTTCGATGGGAATCGACATCGGATCAGTAATTATCATTATTTCGATTGAACAATCCGTCACTAGTCGTCCTTACTTCATCAGTCCAAATAAAATATTATGATGTTCTTCATTCAATAACAAAGTTGGTATAACCGGAATATCCATTGAAGTGAAAATATTTTAAGAATAGAGTTTTGTACCAGCTAAATCAACTTAAAAAATGTCAGAACGATAGCATTATTAATTCTCCATAAATTTCCAATAGGCCACTCACCTTGGAATACCCTGTATATGTCTTGCGCTAGGCGGTATAAATTAAGGAAATACTGGGCTCATTTCATAATGAGATGAAATACAAATTCAATTACTCCAATACGATGAAAAAATTGATCAAGTTTCATGAAGAAAACGCCATAGTCGAAATGAAAATTAGTGAGAGAGAAACCGTGGCTAGAATCGAGGCCTACGCTGAAACAATAAGGTGTTGAAACCGTGGATAAGAACCCTGGATGAAAAACGTGGCTATCTTCACATCAGTTTAACATATCCATTTCATTCCTTCTATGGTAATAACACAGAATCGCTCTCTTAAGTTGAAGATTGTAATTAAAGGATGCGTGAGGACCAAATTTTATAGCAGCGTATCTTCTAATTCGAAACGATTAGGACCCTGCTTTTCTCACTATTTTGTCTTCAGAAATCACTTCTAGAAGTTTGTTATAGAGCATCGGGATACCCTGTGTATGTATTCGATTCACTATTTCCATATTTCTTTCAGCCTAACCTCTGGAGGGACGCCTACAAAAGCATAAAGAAAGAAAGCAACATCAATCAAAGTGATAAAGAAAGAATTGCAGATAAAGAAAAGGGGGTTGTGCCAACTCACACTGGACATGTATATGCTACTCTAACACAAAATTCCGTTCTATTCGCTCCTCCACAATTACATCCGAATAAAGATCCAACAGATGGCATAAAAGTAACAAAGGAATTTCAGGATAAACTAAGAAGAAACGCGTCCAACGTTTCACAAAATGGTTCAGCCCGTAAAACAGTCGCTGATCCATTACTGTTCTCAAAAGATAACGAAACGATAGAAAATCCCAAGAATAGTGCCTCTGTAGCAAAAACTAATAGTTTAACCTCCTTTGACATTCCAATTTTGAATAAAAATCGTGCTAGAGATCTAGAGAACTATTCTCCAGTTGTGAAGGAATATGTCCTTTATAATCCCCAGAATAATGTTCAAAGGAATGAAAGCTTAACCATAGGAAATGCTAGTATCATAGCTGAATTGAAGGTGAGGCAAGAACAACGTAACAAAAAGAGACAGGATGAAAATTTTAATAATATTGAAGTACATTGAATTTTTTTCTATAAGTTTTGTATATAAGTTGTAACATTATGTCTGAAGTGTTCTTATAAAGTTTTGTTGAGAATAAAGCAAATATTTCTCGAAATATATTTCTCATTTTGTTTGTTGGTTTCTCTGCTATTTGAATGTTGACGAACAAAGAAGGCAATATCTGGTAATGATTGAAGTGGGTCAAGCAGAAAGCGTGAAAGTTCTTTGCGGCTCTAGGAATCGCAAAGAATATTCGAAGGCAAACTTCATCAAAGAGATTTACATCCTTTGTTTCCCAGATAAGGGGACTAGTTCGAGAAGACATGTCTCTTATTAGTCTGGGGTTTGGAAATTATACCGGGTGTTCACGATTTTCATGTGCCAGCTGATAACTTCATTATTTCAAGAGATCGAAGAAAATAACTAGTAGAAACAATTATGAAGATCAAATGTTCTTTCTGTTTCATGTTTTTCCACGATCGTACAATAATTAGAACATTATACAAACAACCAAATTTATTTGGAATCACCCGATATTTTGAATATTACCTCAGGGATTTTGAGAATTTCGAAGGTTGGATATTAGAACTGATCCTTTCTGAGATATTTCGTTTGAAAAGAGAAATAAATTAAGGTTTATTTTAAGGAAGCAACAAATCAAAGAAAATAAAAGACTCTTACCGCATGTAGTAAAAAAATTGAAAATTGTTTTTTCACGGAGTAAGTGTTATTTCTCGACCTCATTAGCTTGTATTATCTCTTCTTGTCCTGATACAAGCCTCTATCCGTCTGGGAAGGCTTCAGATTAGGTTTTCGACCTCCTTTAGGGTGATACTCTGCCACTCTTCTGTGGCGGTTGGATGAGCTATTGTGGGGTTCTTGGATTATCACATAAATGTTCACTAGGATTTTGGTCTGGAGAGCAAGCTGGCCAGTCCAAAATAGCTATTCTCTCTGTTTCAAGATCATGTCGCGCGAGGTTGCTGGTGGAGCAATATCTTGCATAAAAGTGAATTTTTCACCGTGGGCACCCCGCCAGAGTCCCAATATGGGCTCCAGCACTAGGTCCACGTAATTTTTAGCCGTTACACTTGCAGAAAACGAAATCAAATCTGTTTTGCCCCAAGCATAATGCCACCACGAAGCATCACACTGCCCCTTTGGTATTTCGGAATATGTCTAGCTGCTAGGAGTCTAGCTTGTCTTCTACGACCCCTTAAAAACTGAATTTGGTTATGTACATTCGTACGTTCAAGTGAAATGTC
This sequence comes from Cryptolaemus montrouzieri, assembly GCA_013387265.2. NCBI lineage: Eukaryota > Metazoa > Arthropoda > Insecta > Coleoptera > Coccinellidae > Cryptolaemus > Cryptolaemus montrouzieri. The sequence goes on along the minus strand of JABFTP020000062.1, from coordinate 13,004,370 downwards.
ACTCATTATCTAACCAGTGTATAATGAACTCATTCCTATTGCCTATTCCTATCATACATTACAAAATAATTATTTGGAGACAGTTCAATACTATTCTATGATTCGCTTCCTTCATAATTTTTATAGTTGCCGACTCGGTGGCGTTGAGGGTATGATATTCGTCCCCTGCGCACAGTTACCTGGGTTCAATCCCCACAAACTCGGTGCGATTTTTCGGATTCTGGGAGTCGCTTGAGTGTTCATCTTTCGGAGGAGATGTAAAGCTGTCGGTCCTGTCTAACAGAGATTTATTTGACATTAAAGATCCTTTCCCTCGATACGAGAGGGGTTCGGCCAAAATTTCTGGTTAGTGAGTTGATAGAATGCCCTGGCGTGTCATTGGCCGAAAGGCGGAAAAAGAGCACGTTAAAGGAATAACAAACAAACAACAATATTATATTTTAGAAACGTCAAATAGAAGTTGCTTTCACAACCAATCACTGCTTCAAATATCACAAAAATAGATGGAAATTATTTAATTTACAAACATGATGGCTATTCCGATATTTTTATCATCATCAGATGTTTACAAATTGTGAGTTTAAACTGAGATACAGTTGTATAGTTCATCTCAAATATAGAAAGACAGATATGAATTATAAAGAGAGGTTCTACTATTGGAATATAGGTAGGTATTCAAAGGTACATTATAATTATTTGAAAATCCCAAGTATTTGGGAATAGCATAGGTCGGTGTTGTCGTTAAGATGGGTAAGATTGTTACTATTGTGTTTAACTTTGAAAATTTGCACAGTCCATATACTCTAGAATTGTCTAACTGGTGAGTTCTGTCTTTGGTCATTTTAAAACAAAATTGTGGTACATTTAGTCCATATACTCCAGAATAACTGGGAGTTCTGCGTAATTTACATGCAGAAACGATTTTAGCACCTGGTTTTCGATGAAGAGCTGGGTCATCCTAATTATCGGAGGATATGCTTGAGTCATAGGACTATAGCTTATTCTACTGAAATACACCTATACTTGAAACACCAGCAACCTATGTGTATGTCATTTTAATTGACTACGTAATCATCAGAAATAAATGAAGTGAAAAAGTGTGAAACAAACTAAATAATGTACTTACGATCAACAGGCAGGGCAATTTATTATAAGCAATTTAATAAATACAAAACTTCTCAGTAAGAGAAAAATAATGTAACTTATTTTTCTAAATCGGTGTATAGAAATTCACAGCTTCCAAAACATACGATCATGAAATACTATGTACTAAATACGTGAACTCATTAGAGAAATATGAAATAGGTACAGTGTTAAAAGAATTTTTGAGACCGAATCCGGACTCCTCAGATCTATATTTCAACTCCACCTTTCTCGTCCTCTATCGGGACACATGATCGTTCAACCGTCAAGCGTCGTCTACCGGCAGTACGAGCTTCTAGTTACCTTCCATTTATCTTCCACCATGGTTTATGGTCCCAACTCACTCCAACAGATGTCACAGCATGTATGACTTCACAATTACAGTTATCTATGATTGATTGAAATTTTGGGAACACTACAAGGTTCGGAGACAATTTTTATGTTGTAACTTGACATTTGATTCGCAACTTCTGTGAAGATCGACCGGAATCAGATAACAAAGAGAATTCTTGAATATTGATATTTGGTTTAACATGGGGGTATATACTATTGTAAGCCAACTGTTTGTTTTTTATGAACTATTTTGTCTACTATGGTAAGGGGGTAACAGTTATTACAAGCGATAGTTTTTATGATGTGTATTTCTTTGTTGAAATTTTCAATGAAAAGTGTCAATGAAAATTCTCTATGACCATTCAGTTGAAAACGGCTAGTTTATGTTGCAAGGGGTGAGAAAACTCTCGAGGAATGCAGATATTTGTGAAAGTGGGTTTCCGAAATATATAAAAAGCAAGGGAATTTTTTTTCGAAAAATGGTCAACTAAAAAATTCATTCCATTGTTTGTTCCTATTTCTAACTTGAAATTGATTTTCGGGTGGATATGGCTGGCATTAATATTTCAGCAAGAAGTGGACTGAAGGAAGAGCCCATAGCAAGTCCGCCAGTTAAAAAAAATTGTTATTAAATTGGAAAAAGTTTTGTTGAAGACAAAGTTTTAGAAGATCTAATAACAAATTTGGTAAAATTTGGGATACGATTATCTGGTGGGAGTACCAACAACAGAAATAGAGATAGAGTGTAAATTCGCGATCATGGGCAATCTATATCATATTTGAGAGGAATATATGAGTGCTCAGCCGCCTCACCTCTAGAGCCAATTGCGGCGACTGTGTCAGAGGAAAGAGTTACCGACAAAAACATTCGACACCCCCTCACGACTCCTCACCTATCTATCTAGTCCCCCATAATACACATAGATGGCACTGATTTAACAACGTCAAGTGTCAAACTCTGTCAATCAAACTTCATTCGCCGATGACTGAATGGTCAAATTTCTGTCAATGTCAATTTTTCAGTTTCCCGCTAAACCCTTTTATTTTTGCGGTTTGTGCTCCCAAAATCATTTTATTTTCAGGTGTTTCCGTTACTGGTGTCTTCGAATCAAATTTGGTAATTCTGTTGAAAATTTATGGCAAGTAAATTGAATTTGTGAAGCTGATACGTTGTGCAGCTTGAGCTTTGAATGATTCTACTATACCTAAATTGGATTATATCCAATTCTTATCGGTTTTCTTTCTAATTTTGAGGTGCACCCTTTTGGCGTTCTACTAGAAAGAACTATACCATAGAAGAAAACTCCTGTGAATGGCGAGGAAAGAAAAGTAGGAGAGCCCTTGTTCGTGATACGAAGGGTTCAAGTATTTTTCATTACGGTCCTTCCACTAGGGTTCTTTAGAAAATTTATTTTGTATTATTAGAGCGCATGGTGTAGGGAACACAAACCCTACTTGCCACCAATTTATTGCTGCTTTAAAAACTTCTGTCATAAATGGCTTAACATCGCCCATAATTAATGGAAATTGTGGGAGAAATGTTTGTGAGAACTTGAGTGATTTGTCTTTTTTTTGCAGACTAGCTTTCTCACTCATTCTTATGATTCAGAACCTTCTGTTCATGAGATCCTTGAAATCTACCAACTCCATAACTGACAATTACGCTACCTATTATGTGGTAGGAAACCTTTGCGAAAAATTACAGTCCCAGAATGTCAAGTATGTAATTAAGAACCTTTTGGGAAAAGCCCCAACAACATACTTTTATTACATTCAGGAATTTTGTGATGATAAGTTTGAGTTAATTTATCCTTCAGTAAAAGTTTCTTAATTATAAAATGACATTCACAGTAAACTCTACTATTTCCGTAACAGTCAGAGGTATCAGGAAAATCTTGCTCTGAGATTCAAAGTTATTTAAGTCTCATTTTCTCAATTTGATTTTTGTCAGTTATATTCGGTGAAAGATGACATTCTTGCTACTCGTTCTCTAATTTTGAATTCATAAAACGTAGAAAACTGTAACTTTTGGGACTGAAAACAAATCCAAAAGGTTCAGAAATAAGTAGTGCATCAATCTTTGATGGTTCATTTATAGGTGTTTATTGTGACTTTAAAGAGCGGGTTATATTCACTCTACTCTGTGCGTGTTAATCATTTACCATCGATCTTATACAATCGGAGGACTACATATGTTTTTTCTGGGCTTCTATACCCTTTCATAATTTACAAACATGTTTTCTAGTCTGTGATATTATTTATTTTCCTTCATGCACCTTTTACACTCAAGGGAAAAGAAATTGATCTGTGACCAAATCATTGAATTTTTTGGGTCCTTTTCACCCTACATTCCTTTTGTTATCTATCATTCATGTTTATTTTATGATATATACATTGTTATTGTTCCAAGATTTCCAAGATTAGTAATGAAATTACCTATTTTAACCATGTGTTATTTGTCAGGTAAAACTCACTGTAAGTAATTTTTTGTTGATTGAGACTGATTCTTTGTCTAACACTATTTATTTACAAATATATACATTTAACGATACATGTAACGTTGTACTGATAATGGACTGTATTGACGATATAAAAAGATGATGAATAGTGAATGAATACAATGTAATGATCTTAGTTACGATTAATACAGAGTAAAGTTACAGTTTGAGTGTTACAAACTGAATGTTAGATACTGAATGATAGATCGATGATGAAAGATAGATGATAGAAGAATGATAGAAAAGTAAAGTGATGATGGATAGACGATAGAAAAATGATATCTCTTAGGTCTGTACATTTTCTTAAATACTGTAGAGAAGGGGAAAGAGTTTGGATTCAAAAATTTTAAGATTCTTAAAATAACATAGGATCAATGGGCCAGGTATGTATTGTTTACGACCGGAACGTGCCTAAAAGGGACAAAAACTTTACTGTAATGAAATTGCCGACAAGAGGTATACAATATTCGATGTAGATGTAAATCGAAATTATATGATTCAAAATTGTGGGGAATTTCTACAACCAAAGGAGAATGATAATATTTAGGGAAAATATTTATGTTTTGTTTTGTCATGAAATTTTAAGTTATTTTTTTCCAGAATTGTTTTAACCTAATCTTAAGGCACGCAACACCATGTTCAACAATTTTGAGTGATCTCAAATTCATTTTAATAAAAATATTTTGAGACAGTTAGCACTGCGTTTTTTTCTATTTTCAGAAGCAGTATAGAGTAACCGATTAACGATTACACCAGTTCAAATACCCCATTTCAGTCAAATTATTATTCGATCGTGGGAAATCTAGAATTCACATAAGGAGGTATAGTTTTCCATAATGAGACGTGTAGCGCTAATTTCTATGCAGAGTTGGCTATATTGTTTCCTATGCCAGGGTACTGAGTTTTTATTTGTAATTATGGTCTGTTCTGTGGTCTGTGTTTTCTTCCTCGTCCGCCAAACCAGCGAGGCGTAAGTGAGCGGTGAACGGTTTTGAAGAACCACATCAGCATGTGGCTTCAAGCCTGGTTGAAAGGTAATTAACCAATTCATTCAACCAAAATCTATTTCACATTATTAATTCTCCCCAAACTATATCTTCTGGTACGTCTCAATTCCCTAAAAAATAACGTATCCTCAAAAAATCATCACTAAATTCAAATTTCCTCAAATAAACATCAGACATTATGAAGGTTTCCCTAAATACGTAGAAGTTTAATGCGAGAATTCCGTAATTCACCCTTGGGATATTTTTGTTTTCAAGTGGTACGGTCGAAATTGAAATTCACTTGACAGGCGTGCCGCTGGCTTATGAAAACTAGTAAATATCAAAACGGAGGATGGCTGTCTGGATTTCCCCCTCTATTTCAATAAGATAACAGCAATATGTGACAGCGGATTAATGCAAGCTTGGATGGAACAACGTAAGCATTTAGAAAGGGAATAATATTGAGTTTGAATTCGCAACTATTTGAACAACGAAAGGACAAGTAGAATATTAATGAATTTAAAATGGATGCTTTTTCAACAGAGGAGAATTTTGAGAAGAGGGGATTGGTTTCAATTTAAAATGCAATCGCATATTTCAGTTCAAGACATTCGTTTGTAGTTAACACAAAAATTCAAATAGTATACCACCAAAATATGGTGTCAATACAACAAGAGACGACATCTTCTGATGATGAATCTTACCATTCACACACAACAAAATTTATATGGAATCACTAGGTATTTCACATTATTGATTGTTCTTAACCGTGGATCTTCGACTACATGTGAAGAATGAAGTTTTTGTTGTAAAAACACTGGATTGTTTGATAAGAAATGTTGAATTATCTCCACATTTTCGGGATATTGTACTTAGTTGTCACTGAGATTAGAAACTGTGAACTTCAAAATTAAAAAAACCTATATAATAATTGAAAATGCCTTACGTTGGATTGTCCCATGTGCAGAGGGGTCGAATAATTGCTCTCGTTGGAGGAGGGATGACACAGAGGAATATAGCGGCCACAATGAGGGTTACACAGGGTGTGATTTCAAAAACCTACACTTGTTACGTGGAGCTACAATCTCTGCAAAATAGGCCTAGAAGAAGTCGTAGGAAGATCACTTTTGAAGAACAAGACCCCTTATTGTGCCAAATTGCAAGAAGAGACCCTAGCTCGTCGCACTCCATTACCCCAAGGCAATTTCTGGAAGCAACAGGCATCAGTATACCAGTCGAAACGATACGTCAAATACTTCCTTCAAGGGGCTCTAAAACAGAAAGCCCGTAAGAGTTCCACAGCTAAGCTGGCAACAAAAAATTAACAGACTTAATTGGTGTATCAAGCACCTAAATTGGAATATTGAGAAATGGCGAAATGTTCATTTTTCGGATAAGACCAGAATTGGTGTTCAATCAGATGACTGCCGGATTCGCGTCTTTAGGGATGTGAAAGACAAGCTAGGCCCCTAGAATCAATACAAATTTCGAAATACCAAGAGGGCAGTGTGATGTTTTGGGGTGGCATTATTCTAGGAGGCAAAACAGATTTGATTCCGTTTCCTGTGAGTGTAACGGCTATAAATTACGGGGACCTAGTGCTAGAGCCCATAGTGAGTAGTGCCAACGGTAAGAATTTCACTTTTATGCAAGATAATGCTCCTCCGCATACCAGCAACCTCGTGCGACGTTATCTTGAAACAGAGGTAATCGCTATTTTGGACTGGTCAGCTTACTCTCCAGACCCAAATCCTATTGAACACTTATGTGATGATTTCAAAAGGAAAATTAGATCGCGCCAGGATAATCCAAGAACCCCACAACAGCTCATCTAAGCCGCCACAGAAGAGTGGAAAATATCACCCCAGAGAGGGTCATAAACCTAATTCAAAGCATGCCTAGACGGATTCAGGCTTGTATCAGGTCAAGAGGAGGTAATAAAAGCTACTGAGGTCGAGAAAAAACACCTAATCAGTAAGAAAACATGCGGAAAGAGTCTCTTATTTTGTTTTATTTGTTTCTTACTTAAAATAATCCATGATTCATTTCTTTTTTCAATTAAAATATCTCAAAAAGGATCAATTCTAACAATCGTTCGAAATTTTCAAAATTTTTGAGGTAATATTTAAAATATCGGGTGATTCCATATAAATGGCAAGAGCCTATTTTTCATAATGATTACTAACAATCTGTATATTTGTTAGTAGCTTCATTTTGACGACTCTACGAAAATTCTTGATAGTGGGAGCTAATAAAGTGCGCAAGCCTCAAACGTGTGAATCGGGTGAAAGTTAAAACATTAATACTTACAGCAACTTCTAGAATTAAATCTTAAAACAATTTTATCATTGATTAGATCTGAAGTATAGCGGGTTGACAACCAGCATGAATCAGGAGCGTAGTCCTTCGACAAACCGTCCTCTAACAGACACTATGTGTAGCGTTGTGGTGAATAGTCGAACTAGTGTGACTGTTAGAGGTTTTCGGTTTATTTACTCTTCGTTTTCATGGTTTGTACGTGGCGCGGTAGTGTGGGTAGATTCTGTGTCGGTCCGTTGGAGTGCGCAATAACATACGCATTTTCGTTGCGCTCCAACGGATTGAGATGAAGTAAGGGCGGTATGAACTGGTTGTTTGGAATTGGTGGGCAATGCTGACGAGGTCCAATAAGACCGAAACTGCAGTCCATTGCTCCTATTCATAACATCTGGCCGTACCGTACCACTTCTCTGTGGCCTTCTTTGACGGTGAATTTGAAGGGTGGATCGAAAAACCATCTCCTTCATGGAAGAATATTTGACATTCGACGAAAGGTTGAATATTGTTCCTTGGATAAAATTCTTTATTATGTCTGAACATACAGCGATAATTTCGCGGGTTATGATTGATTAGATTTGTCGCACAAGTAAGTTGACCCAAATATTGCCGTCAGTTAAAGGGCGATTTTCCATAGATCCAGATATTTATCTTCAGATATGAAACACCAAAAAGTTTGTATCAGATTCTATAGTTTTGAGATGTATATCTGATATAATCTGCACCAACTCATTTTCAACACAACCTGAGTTCATATTAAACTGACCTCCTATTTCAGTAGCTAATTACTCAATGCTTTTACATGAAGAACGATAACTCATAAATGATGCTTTATTTGTCAATTTACTGCAATCATAAAAATGTATTTCCAATTACCGCAGAATATCTGATAAGTCAGCCTCATACGTATCATAATTCAACTGAGAAATCCTTGTATCAAAGACGAACCTTGAAGCTTCAAGCTAATGGTGTTTAGGTGCATTGTGATGTCAGTCAAAAATGCCAAATCAGTCGGCCACTTTTCGTTCGTCTAGAAAAGCTGTTATTTCGGGCAATAATTCTTGAAACCTTTCTAGGAATTTCCGCGTTTCAACCACCTGACGTCCGTGTGAAGAACTAAATCAGTGTGTTCAGCTGACTCCCTATCTTTCAAATGCAACTTAAAGAGTCGCTGTTGCAAGCTACGCGCACGGATGGAATTCACAATTTTTGTTGCAATGCCCATTTTTTCTCTTTTCTCCGTGTTTAAAACTTTTGAACACAGCACTGGTTGATGTATGATGCAATGGAATGAAAAAAAAAATGAAGGGAAATCTTCATTAGCTCCATACAATGCCACAAACCCGTTTTTGTTTCCAGTCATGGCTGGTGCTCCATAGGTTGTAATGCACACTAGTTTATATATTGATAGCTTGTAGATTTTTACAAAATTGAAGAAAACGTAATATATATCTTCGCCACGGGTCTTTCCCTTGAGAGGAATGGTTGTCAAAAATTCTTCGTTAGCCAACATTTCATTGAATACCATCCGAATAAAAATACACAGCTGGGCAATGTCTGTCATATCGATGGATTCGTCGAATTGTAAAGAAAAGTAAGTACATTTCATGATATAATGTTGCAGTATATCTGCCATGTCCTGACTCATGACTTTAATATGCCTTGTAACAGTCGGACGCGATAACTGAAGTTCTCTAATAGCAAACAAGATTTCTGATTTATTTTTAAAAACTCCAAACAAAGTCTCACTTGCTTCAATGAAAGCTTTCTTCACAACCGATTCATCTTCGAATGGTTTCTTGAGATATTTTAAATGACGCGATCGTAGCAGCTTTTGATTGTTTGGCTGGTCTTGTGAACATGGTTTTTTCTTTTTCAAACCAGATTTCAAATCACGTATTCTTCATTTTCTTCATTCACTTTGTGATAGAAAATCGTTTTCATAGTTTATATGAAACGTTTCATGTTGCCCCTCTAAGTTACCATGCTTAGGTATTGCAACTGACGCACGACCAATCAGAATAATTCACTTATGCTTCACCATACAAATAAAAAATTCTTCCTCGCAATCGTTATTAAAATGATAGGTTTTAGATTTCTTCGCTGCACTCATTTTGTACTATTTAATAAAATAAACTTCGTATCGACGTAATATTGCCTTCAAGTTACAATTCAAAATGACTCCAATTCCTGCAGGATCAACATTTATATCGTCCTGAACGAAAGTTAAGAGTGTTCCCGTCAAACGCACCGCTCGAAATTTCTAGAAAAGCGGCAAGAATAAAAAGCGCGGCTTTACTTTGACAAGTACCACGCGTTCCTTTTATAAAGCCGCCTTTTGCCGTTAGCAGAGTGTTATTTTATTACGATATGAATTTTTGTATTTACGTTACTTACTTATAAAAATTTTTCTTGTCGAGATCTACTAAAAAAGTACTCGTGATCGACCGTTTGAGCACCCATGCTGTATTAGCTCGGATTATAGGGATTTTTCGTAGGGGAAAAAGTTGAGCAACTCGTCAAAATGAAGCTACTCACAAATATTCAGATTGTTAGTAATCATTTTCAATTGTGCGTTCTGCGGTACAATTTCCGAGCGTAGGGGATGGCCCAGAGACTAATTATTTAATACAGGAATGGAAATTTTCACGCTTATGACGTCGCGTTACCTTTTCCGAATTCATCCAAATATTTTATACCATTTTTCTGACATTGGTAGTACATTTCACAGCATAACTAGTGCTGTCGATCATACACCGAATGTTGGTCGATCGATAACGTCTATTAATTTTTAATTTGAATTTTCCACTTCGATCCTTGAACGAATTAGCAATCTATATTTAGGGACATTCATGAAGCGCAGTGGGTGTTCTCATCATATCCGTTTTCCGTATTAAATCGTTGATGATCTAAATTTTCAGCAATCCAATTTTCTACGAAATGTAGCATCGAATGCAGCATTGAACGTTAATTTAATTAAAGGTCTATATATGAGCAATCTACTGGTGCCTGGATTTAGAATATCAACTAGTGAGACCATTAAGATCGCCTCTTATATCTAAATAGCTAATATACTAAACGCCTAATATACTGAACGCCTTTTCATACCCAACTCTATCTATACTGAACACCTTATTATATTCACTTCATTATTCATATTTATACTTAATAGTCAATATTTTATGTTACAGAATGGAAATATTCCAAGAGAATGGTTAGTATCTACTTTCATCTGCTTACCAAAAAACCACATGCTAGAGAATGTAGTGATCATCGTACAATCAGTCTGATGTCACACACTCTCAAACTGCTCCTCAAGGTTATCCATAATCGAATATACCATAAACTTGACATGGATATAAGTGATACTCAATTTGGATTCAGAAGGATTGGGAACCTGCGAAGCCCTTTTCGCATTCAACGTGTTGACTCAAAGGTGTTTCGATGTCAACAAAGTGGTCTATGCGTGTTTCATAGACTATAATAAATCCTTTGACAAGGTTCGTCATGATCAATTGATAGACATCCTTAAATCAAAACATCTAGATAGTAGAGACGTACAGATCATCACTAATCTCTATTATAAGCAAAAGCTATAATATGCATGGACAACCACACATCAGAAGAAATTGAAATACAACGAGGGTAAGACTGGGATGCATTCTATCGCCGACACTCTTCAATGTATATGCTGAAGAAATACTTAGGAAAGCTCTGGAAAAGGATGAATGTGGGATAATAGTTGGTGGAACACGGGTAAACAACATAAGATATGCGGACGACACAGTAATGTTAGCGGAGAGTATCGAAGCTCTGCAGAGACTAATGACCAGAGTATCTACTTACAGTGAGGAATATGGGTTATCTCTAAACACAAAAAGACAAAATTCATGGTAATCTCAAAGAACAATCCAGTAAATGTTAGTCTAACTATAAACGGCAGAAATATAGAAAGAGTGGAGCAGTATACTTACCTTGGAGCAATGGTGAAAAGCACAAATGAATACACCCAAGAAATAAGAATAAGAATAGAAAAAGCCCGAGCCAACTTCATAAAAATGGACAAAGTTTTTCGTAGTAAAGATCTAAGTATGGCATTAAAACATCGTTTAGCTAAATGTTATGTTTTCTCTACTCTCCTTTATGGAGCGGAAGCATGGACAGTTAATGCCGCAACTCTTAAAAAGATTGAAGCATTTGAAATGTGGGTGTATAGGAGGATTTTTAGAATATCATGGATGGATCGAGTAACAAATGCAGAAGTTCAGAGACGCATAGACAGGGAAAGAGAGGTTGCTAACACACTCAAGAAACGTAAATTGGAATATCTGGGCCATATTATGAGAGGTGAAAAATATAAATTCCTATAGCTGATTATCCAAGGCAAAATACAGGGAAAACGAAGTATAGGAAGGAGAAGAATCTCATGGCTGAGGAACCTGAGAGAGTGGTTTGGATGCACTTCGAACCAACTTTTTAAATCGGCCGCTTCTAAAGTAAAAATAGCGATGATGATTGCCAACCTTCGACTCGGAGATGGCACTTGAAGAAGAAGAAGATGTTACATTTACACATTTCACATATTACCTCAGTTATCCTTAGGGTAACGCAGCTTCAGTATTGTTTTATGGATACTGACTCATCAACCACACAAATTTCAACACTATTCACTACTATCCCAATTCAAAGGAAACATTCAATTGGAAAATCTCAACTTTCTCCAATTGAGCTAGCATAAGATGAAATTAAAAACATTTCAACATTGATTCAAAAAACAAATTGTTCGATCATCCTGTAGGCATAGAAATTCAATCATCAACAACTCTAATATTAATTCTCAATATTCCAAATTTTTAGTTCCAAAAGTATTAAATATATACTTCAGGAAGATCAATATATGCAGATCTATAGTTTCAAATTTTAATTTTTACTCAACAGTTCTGATTCGTATTAGATCAGATAAGAATCCAATAAGATTCATGAATTATAATAAACAACAAATATGAGCTTGTAACAGCAAGATGGAAGAATTACTTATCAAGTATATTAATGAAATAGAAAATAAAAGTTCTCATCAAATTAAAATTTCTTGGGAGTATCCAAAAGACAAAAGCAAGAAATTAGTAATCAAATAAAAGAACACTACTGAATACATAGAAATTTCACCTTATGTGATTGAACTATACTTAACTATTTTGTATAAATTCAAATTGACCAAATTTTATACAATTTGCTTACCAGAAAGAACAAACATCTTCTGAATCGAAAAGCTTTTGTGGAAAGCAGAAATGAGATCCACAAATTTGTCGATTACATTATGGACTCTCATAAACAATACAGTGATGTTAACTATATATCAGTTTCAGTGAAACTGTTTCTTTTAACTGTTAATTTCCTAGATCCTTAACTGTCGAGTTAGCAGTTGGTTTCGAGCAGTCACCTTCTTATAAACTTGCTCTCTGATAAATTGAAATTTCTAATCTTCAATTTTACCTGTCTTCAATTCATTTCTTGTGAAACTTTATATATACTATGAAATGCAATTTCTGCATTAAAACAACTTCATATTTCCATATTACGGGATGAACATACTCATTTTACACAATTATATAAAATACCTATAGTACATTTCATAAATATTGGATTGAAATTGTGGTTGTTTAGGTGAGAATAACCACAAAATGTTGAATTTATGAATTTTGAAAGTATGTCGTTTCTTTCCTTGAACAAAATATACATTGGCATGGATAAAATAAACATCAAACTACGATCACTTACCTCTAAAAGTTTATTTCGAGTTTCGTCAAACTATTCATTCAAATAAAATTCGGAATCAGTTATTTTGACAGATCGAATATAAGACTAATTGAAATAAGGTTAGATTCGATTGTCACTCAGAAGAAAGAAAGCACTATATTCTAGATGTTGTTAGTACCAAAATTATGTTGGTGAAAATTAAAGTTACTAACTATTTCTATTTCACTATTTTCGTTCAGAAAAGAGAGAGCATTGAATTTTACACGTTGGTAAAACTTACTTCCGAAATTGAATAGCGATATAGGAGGCAGTAGGAGCGGTGACTGGCTCCGCCCCCGCGTTTCCGGTCTTTTTCTCGGAAATATAGGTCTCAAAAATCGTCCTAAATTCGAAAATTAAGTCGTAAAATGACGATTTCTCGTCGGGGACCCGATCTCGAGATATGTAGGAATCGTTCTAAGGTCGAATCCTTTCTCCCGGTGACCCCGTTTAAGTAGGATGGTTAAAACAAAAACCCGTATTTTGACAGCTCGACGTTTGTTATTTTCGCGAATTTCTGGCCGCTGGAGATTTTCGGAATAAGGTAAGTAGAGCGAAAATTCGCGAAAGTCGGCCGATAGCCCTTCGTTCGATGGAAGATTTTTCCGTTTTCCCGAGATTTCATGGGAATCTAATCATTGCGGCGCAAAATGCGAAACTCGAGGCTTTTTCGTTGTCCAGGTTTCGTAGCGATCAAAGGCGATAGAAATATTTTGTTTAGCTACAAAAGTCCATAGAAATTATCCCCTCCATCCCGAAGATTTCGGAGACGTATTTTATTTTTGCTTTTTCGGAACTTTTTACCGGAAGTTTCGCCCGATCGACCTCTACGATCGCCCTCCGAAAGATGCGAGTTATCGATTCCGAAGAAATCTCGCCGTTTCGACATTCTGTTCGCCCGGGGCGACGTTTCGGCGAAATTTTTCGAAAAATCGTCGCGCCTCCATCGTTCGAGCTAGGGACTCCGAACTTTGCTCAGATATTCCTCAGACGTTTCTCTACCCGAAAAAAATTATTCGCGGGGGCCTACGGACCCCGCCCGGTTGAAACTCCAACCGTCCCCTCCACTTTCCTCGAAATAAGCCTTTAGTATTATATGGATGAGTTGATTACAAGATGCATCCAAAATATTTTCTTTAAGCTGATATTTAAGAAACCGTATTCTCTACAACAAAAAATTAAATCATATTTAGTATTAAGCATAGATGCTATTAACATAAGTCCTGAATGAGTTCTGCCAATTCTGTTGATTCATTTCAAGGATATGCAAGTGACGCAGTTTTGTCAATAAGTTTTATATACTAGGTGTAACTGAAACTAGGGCAACCCCTGTACCTTTTTGTCTATTTGGAATATTTTGATAAAATTTGGAAATCGGATAGAAAACAGTTTGAATTTGATCATTAATATACATTACATTATACATTAACACAACATCATTAATATTTATTATCGTGGACTTATGCACTATCTCAGCTAGTAGCTGGATATAATTTACCTTTCCCAGATTTAGCAATCAAAGGAATAGGCTCGATTACAATATACTTGACATAAATTTCCTAACTATCCTACATGTGTTAAGAATTACAGCTTTTTGCATTTCTACATAGGTATTCTTATGCAATTCTAATTTCTTAAGGCTATCATGCAAAGTTTTGGGTATTAAACCAGTCGAAGATACGATGACAGGAACAATATCTATTTTATCGAGGTGCCACACCTGCTTGATCTCAAGGCTGAGGACAAGTCATATAAAAGCCTAATAACAAAAAAATAATTTCTATAATATTGCAAGCACAGCTTAGCCATAATTAAATATGCACACATATATAATAACTGAATCCACTTATGTCAAAAACGAAATCTAATTAAACAAAAGAAAGTCCAATTTATTTTTGAATTCATTAACCGAATTTGAGTCCACCAGATCACTAGAAAACCTGTTCCAATCATCGAACACCCTATTCACAAGAAAATACTATCTTTGCCTCGACGAAAATTTTTCTTTATTCAGCTTCAGATGATGACCATGCAAACGAGTATCAGCACTCAAACTAAACAAACATCTCAGGTTGGCGTAATTGTGTTTAATTATACGATAGCACAAGATTAGATCTCCGCGATGCCTTCGCTGCTCGAAGGTTATGAGACCAGCTCTAGCCAATATTTCATTATATGAGGGACGAACGACCCCAAAAGTCATACATGTAGCACGACACTGGACACCCCCAAGCATGCTTTTATCCCGAGCGAGAACCGGGCACCAAACCGAGCCTGTATACTCCAAAATAGGACGCACATAAGTCTTATAAAGTGTAACCGAACTAGAGAAGGACAACTTAACGAACGATCTACGAATGAGAGAAATTAAAGAATTAGCACGTTTACATCCACTTAGGACATGTTCCGACCACGTTTGAAGTAACGGTTACTCCTAGATCTACATGTGAAGTAACTGAGCGAAGTGGATGATTGTCAATCGAGAATTGATGGGATGGATTATTGGGTCCTATATGGAGCACAACACATTTATCAACATTTAGTAGTAGGAGCCAGTTGTTGTACCATCGGTTTATTGCGTCAAGATCGTCCTGGAGAATCTGTCTCTCGGTGAGCGGGTTTGCATACAACTTGGTGTCGTCAGCGAAGAATGACTTGCGAGATTTAATGTGTAATGAAAGATCGCTGGCGAAAATGACAAATAAAAGTGGCCCCAGGACGGATTCCTGAGGCACTCAGCTCACAACCGGTCTTTCCGACGAAAGAATATCACCAACCCTCACCACGAATGTTCGCTGCGACATATAATTAATAGTCCAGAGAAACAATTTCCCGCGAATTCCAACGATATCCAATTTGTTTGTTTTGTTATGTTTGACATTTCGTTTCCAGTTATGCCGGAAACGATACAAACTTTCGAATTTCGAATAGAACATCCTGTATTTATTTTGCTGATTTATTTTAATTGTTCATCTCATCCTACGAATTTTTGACATATTTTTGAAAGAAAACCAAGACAATATTTCTTCTGCAATTTTCATTTTTCGTTTTAGAAGACCATGAACAGTGACAATTAGTTAAGCACAACATCTCCTACCACGAAAATGATTTCGCTCATTTTTTACGGGGTGTCGAAGGTAATAACAGAGCGAACATCGAAAACGAAATAATTAAAATAATTGTCAAAAATACCACCACTCTCACACGATTGATAGTTCCCCTCACAACATTGTTTAACTGTTGGGCTGTAATGCTTGCAATAGCCTTTCTCAAACGGTTCTCCAACTCTTGTTGGGTTCTTACAGATGTTTGGTGAACCTCATTCTTCAAATGGCCCCACAGGAAGAAATCTAGTGATCCAGCTGGCCATCTTATGGGACCACTTGTACCTATACATTTTTCGGGTAAAATTTCGTCGAGATACCGCGAAACCCCCTTGTGTTGTGAGGGGGTGCACCATATTGTTGAAAAAATATTTAATTTACAACAGCTAATGGAAATTCGTCCAATTTATCTTGTATTTGGTTCCTTAAAAATTCCAAATATCTCTCCACTATCAATGAACCTTCATCATTTATGAGCCCTATTAAATATCTTCCCATCACCCCCGTCCAGATATTGAACCCGAAACGTTCTTGGAAGTTTCCATCTTGATATCTGTGCTCATTTTGTTGCGACCAGTACCTAGTATTTAGCGTATTTAACATCCCATTGTTCCTTCGTCACTTAATTAAATATTTGTTGGATATTATGGATCACGCTCCATTTTCCTAAGGTACTTTTTACAGTACTGGAGTCACCTAACTTTATCGTTAACGTACAAGTGTTGGTGTAGTTGATACTTGAATGAGCAGTACTCCTCTGCAATTTCCTTTGTTGATGTGGTTGGATTAAAATCAACAAATGTCCATACGTCCATTTCGGTATTTTCGTCGATAACGAAATCCTCCAACCAGCAGGTTGCATCTCACGAAACTTTTGTTTAACTTTAGAGAAACAGGTTTTATTATGATGAAGTCTTTCCGGATAGCGCTCTTTATAATTGTTCATCTTGAACGCTATTTTACCTGCACGCTCCATAAAAAAGGACCCTATCGACTTTTTCACTTTGAGTTTACAAGGAGATCAACCAAATAATGGAACTGTAACCGAGACAACAAGAAAGAGGACATCCCTAGTACAATGGAATAGCATAGATGCACCTCAACATAAAAGAAGGAGGATAGCCAACAAGGACAAACCAAGGAGATGTAAAATAAGCGAGATGAAGAGGAAAAAGGATAGACATTCGATCCTCACAAAAATTCAAGGATCACAGAGTTCATTTTGGGTGTATTGATCCATACTCAAAACCGAATTCGCTAATTCGCAATGTCGATAATTCACAACAATGGAATTTTTACTTGTCACACTGATATTTTTATGATCACAGAATATTAAAAGCATGTACAAAAATTTTGCATCGCCAACGTAGTTATTGTTATTATCGAATGGGGAAATTGCAAAAATTGCCCAGGCATTTTCCACTAGAACTACGGAACCGTTAAGAATAGAATGACGTGAGTGGTATAAAAAAAACAGATAAAAAATACTGCCTCTGTAATACCACGTGGTCCGGTATGGTTGTCTCAGAAAAAAACCTACTGTTTGAGGAAAAACTGAAGTTTGAAACTTTGACAGCCCGTAAAAATTGAACAATTAAATTTTTAGATACAGTTTTGTATTTTCGTGATAGGAGATGTTGAGCTAAGCCAATTATCACTTTTCATGGCCTTCTTGTTTCAAAAATACGTCAAGAGGTCATAGGATGAGATGAACAATTACAAAAAGCAAAAAAATGTAAGGTCTCCTATATGAACATCGAAAGTTGGTCTGTTTTCCGGCATAATCGAAAACGAAATGTCAAAAATATCAATGTTTTCAAAAATGTTGTCTTCTATCCGATTTTCAAATTTCATCTAAAAAAGTTACAGGAGTATATATATATATATATATATATATATATATATATATATATATATATATATATATATATATATATATATATATATATATATATATATATATATATATATATATATATATATATATATATCTATTGGTCGGTGACGACGGTCACCGACCAATTCATTCAGATCAAAAGCTGTCATCTTTGATCTGAATGAATCTATTCCAGTTTTTCGCACTTATACTCCAATAGTCTTGGGGCGATAGTCTTCTCTATTTTTCAGTGGCTCACTCTGTATCTTCTACAATTTTCAATCAAAAATGAAAATTCTTTCACGGGAATGCAGACAAAGATAACACCTTTCTTTCTAGTTATCACTCGACCCATCTACCCTCTTGCAAATTTTCAAGGGTTGTCACCCCTACTCCAGGGGTTGAAATTCGTGATGAGGATGGTACTTGATGATGACTGCCATTGATCAACATGGATCTGTTCCATTTTACCTCACTGAAATTTGAATATTCTCAGCGAAATAGTCCTCCCTATCTTTCAGTTGCTCACCCTGTATCTTTTACAGTTTTCAATTAAAAATGGAAATTCGTTTAGGGCATGTAGACAAAGGTACCACCTTTCTTTTCAGTCATCACTCGATCCATCTTCAATATTCAAAATGTTCAAGGATTGCAACCCCCGCTTAAGGGATTGATATTTCAGGCAAGTATTGTACTACAAAAGATGTCCCCCTTGAAACAAAAATTGACTTGTTTTTGTGTTTTGATCAGAAATGAATATCTTGGTAGATATAGCCTCTGTTTAGTTTTCGTTGAAGCACCCTGTATATATACATATATAATTCTACCTTTTACCTCATTACTATTGTGGGGTTGAGAAGAATTGTCGTGATGAAAGCTGTAGTCTCGGATTGCCTAATGATGACTTCAAGACTTCTATCACCAGAGAGGTATATTTCTCGCGACAGTTGTTGAGCCACCATAAGAAATATTTATTGAAGTTTTCCACTGTTAAACCAGTAACATTGACAATTGACAACTAGTTTCACTTATTATTTCTTCCATGGTGTCGCTAGTCAGATTGTAAGAGTTAATCAAGAAATTCCTCCGTGAATCTGTAACCAACTTAACAGCACAAATTTTTTCACATTGCGTGCAATCCCTCAGTGAAACAAGAGAAAGAATACTGCCTAGAGGGAAAAATTTCATGCACCAATTTCTGATGAATTAATACCTATAACTGTTTCCGCGGCAGTTTCTAGATTGGTGTAGTTAACAGCTAACGAATTAACATCATCAACTTTTCCTTACTTACCATTGTGATGTGCAACTCCGAGGTCTTGTAGAAGTGTAGCAGCAAGATCCGCTTTCTGTCTAGCTGATTCAAATCTCGATGTACTAATGGGCACTAGAAGAGCTCTGTACTGTTCTGTTACACATAGGGATCCTAAGCTTCTGATTGCTACGTCGTGAATTATCTGCAGACTTTTCTCGATCTTCTCCTATGGTAAAAACATAATGAAATCTAATCGACAAAATATATTCATGAGTATCTTCCAACAACAGTGCTATATAACCTTTATATACACTTTAGTAATTAATACAGATTTATTATTAGAAACTGAATCACTGATTTAGAATAAAGAAAAATCACCTTTCTCCCTTGCACGTTTTTTCCTGTTGAGACTACGTAGATGACGATCAGTACAATTTTGCAGCAGAATGCTCTCCCCATTATTGGTCTTCATTTGTACTGTAAAAAAGACGAACTTTAATTTTTAAATGTTTGACTAGATTTAAACGAAGGAACGAATAGGCAATCTTGTTAAAAGAACATTTTTTGTGTGACCAGTGTTTTCTTTGAATTTATATGTTGAACTCCAAACTTCCAACTATGAATCAACATGAATTCGTCGGAACTCTCCCTCACTTATATTTATGTAACCTTGCGTTTCATAACTTTGAAAATGGGTCAAATCTAAGTCGATGTTCAATTGGAGAGTCAGGGTAATTATAAAGTAGAAGCACTCACTAGGATAATATACAGGGTTTTACAACGAAAACTTAATACCTCGATTTTCCGGTTTTAAAATGAAAATATGGAGAATTGCTCGAACGCGTCGATTTCTAATTCGAGTAGCAACAACTTTTCTGATTTTTTCAATCACGCAACTTCAATTCCTTAACGGAGGTGAGCACAACCCCTTGATTTTGAATAGGATGAGGAAGATCTTATTGAGTCCTATCCTACCCTAAATTTTCGCTTCAAAATTCTCGTTGTTAACGAATTAGCAGCTGAAAAAGTGGAAGAATACGACTTTAGTGATTAGTTTATTAAATGCTGAAAATAGACACCATTCACTCACATGCAGTAAAATAAATTTTCCTCAAATAGTTCACGTACATTATTCAAAATTTCTGGTACAATTTGACGGCATTCATTAATGATCCGAATTCGCAAATCATGCAGTGACTCATGTTGGGTAGCCTAAATCTTACATTTCAAGTGACTCCATAGAAAAAGGTCCAGTGGCACTAGATTAGATGATCTAGGTGGCCACTCAATATTCCAATCCAGGACTAAGAAAAATTTTCATCTAAGAACTGACGCAAGGGTTGAATGAAATGAGGAGGTGCGCCATCTTGTTGAAATATAATCGTTCCACATTCTTCATCATTTTCCAATACTTTCACGAGGGCTGGAGAGATAGCGTTCTGTAATGGTTCTAATTAAATTTGGACAGTGATATTACCGGGTATAAAAAAAGGCCGATGATGTGATTTCCATTAATATCTGCCCATTTAACTTTTGGGGATGCTGAGTATGCTCTTCTAGAAATAATCTTTCATATTCATATGACCAGTACAGACAGTTATGCCTGTTTGCAGCGCCGTTAAGGTAAAATGGACACTCAGCCAAAAAACAGATATTAAACATGTAGTTTGGACAATTGTTGATAATTTCACTGACCACTTCACAGAACATGAATCTGCGATGAAATTCATCCTCATTCAGTTCCTGAATCAATCGTATCTGGAAAGGAAGAAACTTATGTTTTCTTAAAACTCTCATGATTGTTGTGCGCGTAACACCAGACTTATTGGACAATTTCATAGTACTAAGGGTCTGATCCATCTCTACGTGACCTAAAATAGCCACTTTCCTCGCTTCTTCCCCTTCATACACCCACTTTTTGTTGCCGACTGAACCAGTAGCGTCAAATTTAGCAACCAGTTACACAACGTAAGCAGCGGATACATTTTTTTCAGTATGTCGTTCCTTAAATGAAGCTGCTGTTAATCGCGCAGACTCGTTATTTCTAAGAAATAATTTCATCATTTCCACCCTACTTTCCACGAAATACACCATTTTAATCCTACTGCAAATTCACAATCGCTTTGGCACAGCTTCAAAGCTGCTGAAAATTCACGATAGACTAACGAGACTAAGATAAATCAAACACATGGTCTGTATACTTTTTCCAACAAAAAATTAACAAATAAATAAAAACATTGCATACCTCGAGGAAAATTCAACTTAAGCTAGCCATATACCCGCGTTAGTTACTGCATGGAAGTGAATGGTGCCCATTTTCAGCACTTAATAAACTAATCAGAAAAGTAAATAGTCTTCCATGTTTTAGTTGCATTTTCGTAACAATGAAAAATTTAAAGCTATCATTTTGGGCCAGATAGTAATCAATAAGATCTTCAAAGTGAGGTATCGCAACACCCCTCATCCCTATTGAAAATTCGAGAGTTGTGCTCACCCCCGTTAAAGAATTCCCCCTCGAATCAGAAATCGACGGGTCCTAGTAATTCTCCATTATTATTTTAAACCAGAAAATCAAGGTGTTAAGTTTTCGTTGGACTAACCTGACTATTTTAAATTTCGAACATGTAGCAGCTCTGATACAAAGTGCACAAGGTGTAAAAATTCAAGAGGTGTGGAATTTCAGGAAACAGTTAGTTTAAAAAAAATATTTAGACCAAATTTGTGACATTTTATGAATGAAAATGGTTTGCATAGCAGAAGCTTGTACATTTGCCGTGTTTTTTCATCTACTGGCCGACGGTTGGCTCCATCAAGTCTCATATCCTTTAGAGGAACATGGACAGTTGCACAAGATCGTTGTTTCTTTGCTTGGATTTCCTTTTCAACGTCAGAAGGTCTACCTCTTTTCGGATGATTTTCTATCCCCATTTTGTATAAACAGCAACCTATTTCTGCTCTAAAGTCAGCGAGCTTCAGGTAGTTGATGATCAACAGTTTCGCTACTCGTCTATGAATGATCAACATTTAACCCAATAAATGGTAAAATAATCTTATGTACCACTTCCATGTGTTTGTAGTTTCCTTGATGTGCCTCTAGTAGTTCAGTTGGTCCTTCAGAATGATGCCGAGATATTTTGCTACATTTCTCCATTCGATTTGTTGTCCTTCTATGGTGATTTACTTTGGTGTTTCCGGATGTCTCCTCTTCTTGTGATCGATGAACATTGCTATTTTTTTCTTCGCGTTGACCTTGATCCTCCATCTTCTAAAAGAATTGGTTACTTGGTCCATATCTTTTTGTAGCCATTTCCTCACTGCTGCTTTGTTCCTGTAGGATGCGTATATTGCTGTATCGTTTGCGAACTGCGCCATCTTCGAGTGATTCATCTTCGGTATGCCTGCGATGTATATGTTGAATAGTACTGGTCCTAGTTTTAATCCTTGGGGTACGCCAGCTCCTATTCTCTTCGCTGTTGACTTCTGGTCCTGTATCTTGGTTATGAATCTTCTGTTTTGTAGCTACGACATCGTGATGTTGGTAAGGTTTGCTGGGTATCCTGTGGTCTTCATCAGTCCTTCGTGCCAAACTTTGTCGAATGCTCTCTCTATGTCCCAAAATGCTGCTCCTGTCGGTGTTGATACTTTCCGTTTGTCCTTGATGTCCTCCGTGATTCTAGTTTGTTGGTGTATAGTCGAATGTCGTCCTCTAAAACCAAATTGGTGTTCCGGGAGTATTCCTTTTTTTCGGCGAACGCTTTTAGTCGGGTGTAGATGATCCTCTCGATGATCTTGCTCATTGCTGGTAGTAGGCTTATCAATCGGTAGTTGCTGGCTTCTGTCCTTGGTTTTGCTGGTTTCAGTATCAAGAAAGTTTCTGCTGTTTTCCATGTCTGGGAAGTACTCCGTTTTCATTATTGCTCGTGCGATTTCCGTTATTTCTGGATGTCTCCTCTTCTTGTGGTCGATGTACATTGCTATTGTCTTCTTCACGTTGACCTTGATCCTCCATCTTCTAAAAGAATTGGTAAGTTGGTCAATATCTTTTTGTAGCCATTTCCTCACTTCTGCTTCGTTCCTGTGGGACGCATATATTGCTGTTTTGTCTGCGAACTCCGCCATCTTCGAGGGCTTCATCTTCGGTATTCCTGCGATGTATATGTTGAATAGTAGTGGTCCTAGTTTTAATCCTTGGGGTACGCCAGCTCCTATCCTCTTCGCTGTTGACTTCTGGTCCTGTATTCTGGTTATGATTCTTCTGTTTTGTAGATACGACATCGTGATGTTGTTGAGCTCCGCTGGGTTTGCTGTGGTCTTCATCTTGTAGATTAGTCTTTCGTGCCAAACTTTGTCGAATGCTTCCTCAACGTCCAAAAATGCTGCTCCTGTCGGTGTTGATACTTTCTGTTTGTCCTTGATGTCCTCCATGATTCTAGCTTGTTGGTGATTGTCGAATGTCATCCTCTAAATCCAAATTGGTGTTCCGGGAGTATTCCTTTTTTTCGGCGAACGCTTCTAGTCGGGTGAAGATGATCCTCTCGATGATCTTGCTCATTGCTGGTAGTAGGCTTATCAGTCGGTAGTTGCTGGCATCTGTCTTTGGTTTTGCTGGTTTCAGTATCAAGAAAGCTTTGTTTTCATTATTGCTCGTGCTATTTCCGTTATTTCTTGAATTTCTTTCCCCAGTGAGTTCTTCTATGCCTGGTTGGGGATTCCGTCTAGTCCTGGTGCCTTCCTTGTTTTCAGTTGGTTGATGTGTCCCTGTACTTCTGCTGTTGTAACCTCTTAGATTCGGTAGTCTTCGGCTGTATGTTCCTGGATTCTTCTTCCCATCCATCCAACGTTTTGGTTGAATTCCGTGTCTCTGTTGTCGGCGTTCATTTGAAATTGTTCCTCTAGTATTGATGCAAATTTATCCACCCTTTCCTCATCCGTTACTGCTGTTCGTCTTTTTTTTCCTTCCTGTCACGGCTGCATCCATTCTCCATAGTGATTGGTACTCTATGCTCAGTTGCTCTATGTTGTTGTCCCATTACTCATTGAATCTGCTGCTTGTTTCTTCTTTTACTCTGTTGGTTAGTCTGTTTAGTTCTCTCTTGTCTTCGGGGTATAGTGTCCTTCGGTATTTCTTCTTCGCTCGTTTCCTTTCTTCTAGAAGTGCTTTGATGTTAGCTGGTAGGTGAGTTCTCTGTTTTCACTTTGCTTCTCTTGATCCGGGTCTCCAGGTCTGCTATGGCATCTTCTATTTGTTGTGGTGTCTCTATGTGGATGGTCCTCGTTTTCATTGTTTCGTTGAATTTCGTCCAGTTTGTGATGCTCACTTTATTGTTGTTGGTGTTCTTCGGAGTGGGGTTCAAATGTCAGGTTGACGGGAAAGTGGTCAAAGAGAGATCCATTGTTTCTATCTCGTGGAATAATCAACTACCTGCCGTTTATAACCTCATCCATCGGATTAGGCGCGAAGGTACAATTATGTACTTTATGTTGACAGTAAATAGAGGCGAATCAGAAATGATACAAAATGGTTGCATCCGAAAATGTATAGTTTCAAGCTTAGGAATGCAATATAACATTTGATATAGCAGATATGATACAATGCGTAATGTAGGATAAATAAGTTCTGATTTTATAATCCTATGACCTTTTTCCATAAACATCTTATACGCCATATACTTTGGACTTTTAACTGTAACTTAAAACGTTATATGGAAAACTAATAAGTTATAGGAGAAGTTTCGCCACTAGATGAATCTTAAATTAGCTTCAGAACATATTCACGTTAGTGGCTTGAACGTTCTACGATGTTTGTGATGGCTTTGATCGAAAATCCTCTAAGCTCCATCAAACGGGAAGTGCAGTCCTTCAAATTTCAATTTAATCTTTCAGAAATGTAGCTTCCAGTAAATCGAAGATTCTGGAGTGAAGAATGAAAAACAGAATGAAGAGTATGGTATTATATTTCTTGATAAAGCTGCTGTGTCAGCGAAACGTCGTCGAATTTTTTCAAATAAAGTATAGATTAAAGTTAAACCGTGTGTTTTTTATCTCATTTATATCATGGATCTACATCAAGTAACGGCCTCCACAATTCAAATGTTGAAGAAAGCGAATACAAGCTTTTTGGCCCTTTGGTATTTCAAGTGGTTACTTAAAAGTGCTATAACATCTTAAAACCTGTGGTTTTTAACCACGTGTTTGAAGAGTGAAGTGTGTCCTAAATACATCAAACTCAAGACCAACAACACCAGTTATGCAGCTCGAAGAGCAGTTATCTCTGGACAGAAGATATGGATCAAATCAGAATGCAAGATTTTGTTCCACAAACGAGACATCTACAATAATTATCTCAAGGTAATTCATACCGAGTTATTGTACAGACTTCATCCACTTGAATTCGATTCATTAGATTACAATAATAGATTCAAAATTAGATCAATAATACATAATAAATATACCATCCAATACCGCAAATTAAAGTTTCTCGTGTCACGAAAACCGAAACCTACTCCACGTAAAACTAAAATTTCTGACCATCAATTTTTGATAGATTCGTTAACCTTTCTGATACTAATTTCACAACTGATGAAACAAATCTCTTGGAGAACGGTTTCAAACACAATATTAAATCAAACAAGATAAAATCTGATTTAGAGGAACTTGGCATAGATACTGAAATTTCTCTGAAAAATATTCCTAATAACACTCACCTTAAATATTTAGCATCTAACATTATAAAAATGAATCACTAGCTGACTTTAAACCGAGTAAAGAACAAAATATTTTAAAGGCCATCAAACAAAAATCTCAACTAAATGAAGTTATTTTTACAAAAGCAGATAAGGGTAATACTGTTATTGCGTTAAATAAAAATGACTACCTATTTAAAACTCTAAATTTCATTTCGTCCGGAAACTATACAATTTTAAACAAAGATCCAACTATTAAATTCCAGAAAATATTAAAATTGCAATAAATGACGCAAAATCTTTAATTAAAGCAATAGATAAATACAAATTAATTTTACTAAACCCTCAACCACCTCAACTGTATTCACTTATTAAATTGCATAAAGTAAATAACCCCGTTAGACCAGTCGTATCTTACGTTACAGCCCCAGCCGTGAAATTGTCGCACTACCTTATAGATATCATTAAAATTATTGTTCATTCAACTCAAAATTTTCTATAAAAATTCTTTCGAATTGATAAATAACATAAAAACGTTAACCTACCACCTAACGCAAAACTTATTTCGTTTGATGTTGAGAATTTATACCCAAGTGTTCCTCCAGGTGATGTCAAAATATTAATCGAAAACATGTTGAATTCGAATCATGTTAACCACATAATTAAATCAGAAATATTGAATCTGTTGGACGTTTGCATTGAACAAAATTATTTTTCTTTCAACAACATCTATTACAATAGTGAAAATGGTTTGATCATGGGAAATCCTTTGAGTCCAATTTTAGCAGAGATTTTTATGAATAGTATTGAACAGAAAATTCATACACATCCACTCATTTCCAAATTTCTTTATTGGTATAGATATGTTGACGACATCTTAGTATGTTTCATTGGAACTACTCGTCAATTAGACTTATTTCTTAATTTCAATAATTCCATCCATTTGAACATTAAATTCACGATAGAAATTGAACAGAACGATTCCATTAATTTTTGGACTTAAAATCACTAAACAAAATAATAATCATGTTTTTCGGTCTTTCGTAAACCAACACATACTGATACAATTATACATAACTACTCATTACATCCAATTCAACACAAAGTTGCAGCTTTAAACAGCATGGTACATCGGTTACTCAATTTACCTTTATCAGTAGAAGATTATAATAAAGAGTTAAACATCATCAAACAGATAGCCATTAATAATTCATATAATCCGGATATTATAGATCTAATCATTCGTAAAAACTGTATCAGAAAGCAATAAATGAAGTATATCCTATTCATAAAGACTATAAAATATTCAACAGTTTAACATTCTGCGGTTCTGCAAGTACAAATATTAAATCCTTTCTCGTCAAGCAAAATCTTAATATAACTTTCAAAACTTCTAATAACTTAGGTAAACATATTAAAAATAATAAATCTCGTGTTGAAAAATCAAGTAAATCAGGAATCTATAAACTCAATTGCAGTTCTTGTGATAAAATTTATATCGGTAGGACCTATAGGAGTTTTGGCATAAGAACATCTGAACATAAACGTAGCTTCGATAAAAATAAATCTGATTCAAATTATTCAAACCACCTAATAAAAGAAAACCATTCATTCAATAATAACTTTGACATATTACATATAAAATCAAAAGTTCAAAATTAGATCTCCTAGAAGAAATAGAAATAAATAGATACAAACATTCGGACAAGCTTTTGAATGAACAGGTAGATGTGAATTATTCACCCCTACTTAACTTGTTTAATTAGTTTTTATTACCTTTCATACTAACTGTACAATGGCTCGGTGTGGATTTTCCTGTTATTCATCCAACTTGTTCTACGATTTGTTTATAATACCATACTCTTCATTCTGTTTTTCATTCTTGATGAAGCTGCTGTGTCAGCGAAACGTCGTCGAATTTTTTCAAATAAAGTGTAGATTAAAGTTAAACCTTGTGTTGTTTATCTCATTTACATTTTAAACTTCACATATTTCGACATGAAAGAAGTTGATAATGTTTATTCCAAACGAATTTGCTATCAAGTTTTAGTATAAAGACCAAGTATGTCAGAAAAAGACTAATATACGTCTGTCTGAACGATAGGAGAGTCGTTAGACACTGCGGCGATCATAAAGCAAATAACTCTTTGATCTTTTCCCTCCGACCTTTACCTATATACTAGAAATAAATTGAAATCCAACGTAAAGATACGACTGTTTGTGACATGTCATTATTTGCATTTAATCGATTTCATGTTTATCACAAAATTCTGAACTGGGCGATATGCAATTGTCGGGTTTCTAATCTTGACTATGAAATGTCAACAACAGGATTACCGATTGTATTCTCGTTTGTTGTTGAAAAGGAAGAAATAATTTTGCGCAAGATTGACTTTTACAGTTTTTTAGATATTATACAGGGTGTTTCCTAACATGGGACAAAAGCTTTGATTCCTTAGCTTTTTTCATGGAGAAAAAATACGTCACCATGAAGACGCTTTTTCCTCGATTTTTATGAAAACTTTCACACTGAAATGATGGAATTTGGCATACTGCTTTGATATATTAGTCTTGCTAATTACTTGGTGAAATATTTTTACTAAATAATTGAACTGAAGAAAAACCGGTGCTGTCGATTTCGGCCCGAGACTCAGGTATAAGGATTTGGCAGGTCCTAAGTATATTCAGGTGTTCTTTTTTATTCTTAACTCTCTGGAGGAGGCGATGCTTATCATGCCATAGGTGTGACCATCTAAAATGACTTGATGTGTATGTTTTTTCTTTACTTGAATAGAGTAGAATAGAGTTTATTTCGTGCGTAAACAAGTAACGAGTGCACATGTCAGGTTTATAAAAAGAAACAAAACTAAAATCTAAAAACTACTAACTAATAAAGTTACATACGACTAGGTTTACATACATAACAAAATACATACAAGATTTATGTATTCATTTATTTATATATTTATTTATTTAATATAAGGAATGTCACAGCCGAAGCCAAAATGACATTCACTGGATGAATATAAGTTACATAGAATCTAGTACTCTGAAAAAAAGTATTATATAAGACATTAATAGTGAGTTGTATTCACAGAAAGAATAAAAAAAGTAATACAAAATGAATATTACAAAAACGAACGATTGAATGAATTTGATGTTAGTCAGTAAAGAGCAAGAGTAATGTTCTCTTCAAAGAGGCCAATGTGACCCCAAACAAATTGATACTCCTATGCGTGTTGCAGACACGTAGCATCCTATCGATAGGGGAGTTCTGTGCACTATTCGTTTTTCTAAAAATTATGGAGAAGAGGTCGTGGTATCTCAAAGATTTCATAGGAACATTAAAAGTAACCATGTGCAAGATCTCAGGTACCTGAAGTACGCAGTTCAATATTTTAAACAAAACCAAAATATCAGATATAGTTCTACGATTTTCAAGTGACAATAAATTGAAATATTTACGGGCAGGAGGGTAGTCGTGATCCAGGATAACCAAGTTAGTTTTGAGGCATAGCAACCGTATGAATCTATTCTGAATGCGTTCAAGTCGGTTGGAATAACAATCATAACGAGGGTTCCAAATACATGAGGCAAAATTTAATTTACTGTAGATGTAAGCATAATACAAAGTGATTTTACATATTTAAATACCTTACTTTTCCTGAAAATATAACCCATTATTCGACTCGAACTATTTGCTATGCGATCTATGTGTGCTTCGAAGAGCAAGTTCGAATCGAAAGTGACACCCAGATCAAAAGCCGTGGACACACGTCGCAACAATGAATTTCGAATTGAGTACTGAAAAGTGATAGGGGAATGGTTTCTAGTAAAAGTTATCGCGAAACATTTATTTAAATTCAAAAATAATTGGTTTTTTCTACAGTACTCAACCAAGTTATTCAAATCTAGTTGAAGATCAAGGCAGTCCCATAAGCATCTGATAGATCTGAAAACTTTCAGATCGTCTGCATAGAGCAAGAATCTCGAATGCCGGAAACATTTATCTATGTCATTTTTATAAATTAAGAGAAGGAGAGGACCGAGATGAGTTCCCTGCGGTACCCCAGAAGTACTAATGAAAAAACCCATTTAAACTAACGGAATGTGACCTATTCAGAAGATACGATTGGATCCACTCAAGCAACCCACCACTTACACCTGCTTCGGCTAGTCTGAAAATGAGAATATCGAAACTTATTTTGTCAAAGGCTTTAAAAAAATCTGTGTAAGTAGCATCAGTCTGAATTTGAGAATCCATTGCACTCTGCAGGTACTCACTATAAACGATCAAATTAGTTTCCAGAGTCCCAACCTTAAAAAATCCGTGCTGTTGTTGGATAATGAAATTTTTCACATGAGAGAAAAGATACTTATAAATCGAAAGTTTGTAGAGTTTGTTAATGGGTCTATAATTAGAAATATCGTTTTTATCTTCACTTTTGAAGATTGGGACAACGGCGGACTCCTTCCACTTTTTTGGAAATACACTATTAATCAGAGACTGATTAAACAAAATATGCAGTGGTTTACTTAATTTGTGAGCGCAATTTTTTAGAAAAATTGGTGGAATGCTGTCTGGACCTGAACCCTTCGACACGTCAAGGGATAAGAGAACCTCTTGGACCTCTTCCTCTTCTATGTGAATATTTGACAGTACATCATTATTGCAGTTTTTAACAGTTACACTACGACTACGCTGCTGACTTACAGGAACATACACACTCTCGAAATAACGGGCAAAAAGATTGCATATCTCTTTTCCATCTGATGAAGAAATATCCCCATACCTCATTTCATTAGGTAGTTTAGAGCCCCGTTCCAGAGACACATATTTCCAGAACGATTTGCTGTTCGTCGGTAGCTCCCGCCCAATGTTAGAGGTGATTTATTCAAATCCAGTTCAATAAGTTCCTTCGAACGAGCACGAAGCTAATTGAATATATTGAGATCATTGACATTTTCACTAATTTTCCATTTTTTATGGAATTTTTGCTTTTCGAAAAGAATGAAGGAAAGATTTAGTTACTCTTTTCTTAGAAACAACAGAACTGATTATGTCATTGATTTTCTCACGAAAAATATCCAGATTTCCATCAATTCCCTTAGAGCTACTGTTAAGCAGAAACTTCCAATTCACCAGCGATGATGAGGCAATAACAGCTTCATAATTCGCATTTCTAAAATCGTAATAAAAATTTTGAATTTTCGAAATTTTCATCATCTTCTCTTTAGACAAGGCAACTATAAACTCCAGTGTGGGATGATGTGTGTCCTCTTATACAAACAGATGAGCACTTTTATGTATATTCGAGAAAATTTCTTTATTACACAAGACTTTTTATCTATACTATTCTTCACATGATTGTATTGATTCAGTTCGACAAATGCAAGTGTATCTAATATATCTGAATATTTATTTTCAATGTCAGTAGGTATCAAGTAACTCTTACCAGAGCTTACCTATTCAAACGAGATACATATTAAAGAGACCCCAGGGCGACAGCCATATGTGAACAGTCCAAATATTCATTGCCTGAATAAAAAAGAAAAATTTCTACAGAAAACTTTTGAGTCCAGTGAGTGGAAGCAATCTAACAGATTCCGATAACTTATTCAAGAAAAGTTTATTATAAAAATTTCGACTGAATTTGCTAGAGTTCAGACGTAGGTAATCCATACGAATGTCATTGCCGTTTCTAGTAGGGTAATTGTGAAAGTCTATCTTGCTTTCCTCTAGGCAGTGGAAGATGTCAAGTGATGGAAAAGTCATCACCTTCAGGGCCACGAAAGTTTCCCTGACGTCATCTCTAAATTTTTTGTTTGCCATTATCCGAATGGCTTTGGGTTGTAGGGCAAAAAATCTGTCTGCGTGTGTAGAGTGACCCCAGCTTGTCAGAGCATAGCACATGTGTGACTGCACAAGTGAAAAGTAGGCCACTCAGATGGCATCTCCAGGGAGCAGTTTAACTAGATTTCGTAACAAAATAATGCTGCCAGATATTTTAGCCGCCAAGGCATCAGCGTGCGCCTCCCAGCTCAATTTGGGATCGAACCTCATCCAAAGAAATTTGACTTCTGGAGGAATAACGAAGTTGAACTCTCTGTGAGTAAAAAACTATTTTGATGTCTTGTCAATATTAACAGAAAGTCTATTAGCACAAAACCAATCAGATAGAAGTGTTTGCGTATCGTTCATTTGAGAAAGTAGCTCATATTCACAGGGGGGTCTCCGATCACGGTGGTGTCGTCGGCAAACAGCAGGAGATCTGCCGCACACTCCGCTTTGACTAGATCGTTGATGAAAATAAAGAACAAGGAAGGTCCCAGCACCGATACCTGCGGGACGCCGCTGACGACATCACCGAGCCCGGAGGCTATCGCATTCACTACAGTGTATTGCAATCTATTAGTTAGGAAGGAGTAGATAAGATTAGTGCTAGATGTACTGAATTTGTAGTACTTCAGGTTTACAGCAAGAATGATTGCACACATAAGGTCAAAAGTCTTCCTAAGTTCGTGGAAAAAACTGCCAACAACAGAGCCCTTCTCCACTCCCTGAACTATGTACTCAATTAACTTATTTATAGCGTCACATGTTGACCTACTCTTACGGAAACCAAACTGGTTCACGAAAAAGTACCCACAGGATTCAAAATAGTCACTTATCTGAAATTTGGGGCAAGTTTCAAAAATTTTGGAAAAATGGGGACAAGCGCGATCGGTCTGAAATTATTCATATCATTCTCGATATTTTGAGTGAATCGGGAAACACACCTTCATCAATACATAGGTCAAACAAGTTTGTCAGTGGATACACGATATTGCTAAGTACGCTCTTTATAAGACCTTTATTTAGATTATAGTAGTCTGTACTACTTTTATTGATCATTTTCTGTATTACATCTCTAACTTGTATCGACGAGATATGTTTGAAAGAGAATGGAGGAATATCAGGCGCATGTATATCTCCAAGATAAATCATGAACCGCCAACAGGATGCTGGAATGGTCCCTTTTATTTTAGATGGTATCTCTAAAAGAAAGGAATTGAGCTTTTCATTTTCGCCACCTCTTTTATTTTTGCCATTTGCATTGAGGATTTCCCAGTATGCTTTGGTTTTATTGTTACTTTTCATAATGTGACTTAGGTATGCTGAAGATTTGGCCTCCTTTATGTCGGCCTTGTATGAGTCTTTTAGGAAAGTTCTCTCTTTCCTTCTTCAGTTGTTCATTGAACCAGCCATAGCGCAAGTTATCGAACAGACTCGATACTCTTTTAGTTGACGTCGCCTGCCCCTTCGAACACATCAATAAACATAAGAAA
This sequence comes from Cryptolaemus montrouzieri, assembly GCA_013387265.2. Lineage (NCBI taxonomy): Eukaryota > Metazoa > Arthropoda > Insecta > Coleoptera > Coccinellidae > Cryptolaemus > Cryptolaemus montrouzieri. The sequence goes on along the minus strand of JABFTP020000062.1, from coordinate 12,971,051 downwards.
TTTATCAGAAACATCGAGATGTCTCCCTGAGAGAGTGATAGGCCTGCTCACAAGCTAAAGGTTAGATTCAATCTTAATCTCAACTGCACCATTGTCCGACATGCCAGGATCACTTACTGAACTATAAAAACGTCTATGGCGCCTGAAGTTGACTAAGATATTGTCCAGGCCAGGTCGCGCATATGCTTTGTATATAATCATCAGCTGTAATGACGTGAAGTACTACTTAACTTTGGAAAGAAAACTGAGTACAAGAAGATTTGGTAATGGCTGACACATGGTCATGCAAGCAAACATGTTTTTTTCTGAGGAAATAGGATGTCCTTACATGACTCAATGAGGTTCTCCAGCAGTGACTTTTATGGAGAACGTTGACCAAGTTCAACCGGCCCCTTTCTGGTATCTTCTCCAAGCCTGAATTTAGTGTATCTCTGTTGGTATCTTTGTTGGTGTTTCTTCTCAACAGTTATGGGATGCTGGTTATAAAATGAGGGCACCAGAGTACAGTTATCGGTAACCCCAAATATTCTCTTCTCGGTGGAGGGAAGCAGATCACTAAACTGCAGAAAAAGAGTTGGCGAGAGTATGGAACCCTGGGGTACTCCTGTGTTAATCTGAAAAGATTCAGTCGTAACATCATCAACTACCACTCAAACCAATCTACTGAACAGAAAGCCACAAATCCAGCCAGGTTATTTTTCAGAAAGTCCATATGCGATTAGTTTATTCATTAAGGCTGCATTCCAAATACTGTCGAAGGCTTTTGAGATATCGAGAGAATGGTTCTCGATATTCTATTCTTCATTTTTTTATTGAAGTGGATTTTCGATTTATCAATTTTTTAGTTACAAAATCTGTACGTCCATTTCAATCCACATTCTCAATTTATAGAAAATTATAATATTTTTCCAATTGTATCACCAAGAAAGAAAACACTGCTAAGAATATTAATGGTATTTACTGATTTTATATTCTATTTCAAAATTTTAAATGAGGTTCCAATGCAATATGACAATATAGCACTGGGTAAAGTCTTATTTTTAAGGCCTCTATTTTCACTTTTATGACGGCTTGATTATTCTATCTTCGATATTCTTTAATTCATGTTCGTCAGACATTACTAAGTGATATCTTATCATCATACGGTGATTTCGGTTTACTTTGTGAAGAATATCACTAAATTAGTTGGGAAACATTCAATTAACAAACGTAATAGGTAGTACAATTTTGTTATCATCATCAGACGTGCACAAATTGTGAGTTAAAATTCAGTTGTAAATTTGTCTTAAACATATCAAAATAGGTATGAATTATAAAGACAGAGAAAAACATCAAGTTTTCTACTATTGGAATATAAATAGGTATTCAAAGATACATTCATAATTACTTGAAAATCCCAAATATTAGGGAATAACATAGGTCTGTGTTGAAGTTAAGAACCAGATTGTTTCTGCTATGCTTATTTTTGAAAATCAAAATTCATCCAGTCCTGGTAAAGTTCTTGAAGACAACAATGACACACTGGCTCACGTCTCTGTAGGTCAACATGAACAATAAGTCCATTAAAACTGACGAGATACCCATACCTCGTGGAATTTTTCAAGGAGACTCTTTGAGCCCACTATGGTTCTGTCTGGCTATGAACCCATTGTCTTCAATGCTCAATAGAATATGATATGGATTTAAGATTAAAGCAGTTAGGAACTATCACACTATTTCCCACCTGCTTTATATGGATGACATCAAATTATATGCTTCGAACAAGAAGCAATTGAATGATCTACTGAAAACTGTCAGTGGGTTCTCGGCAGATGTTCATGTGAACTTCGAGATTGAAATATGTAAGACTCTGAACATTCAAAGAGGAAATGTCATAGATGGAGAAACAACTTCCAAATGGTGATATTATACAGTGTATGAGGAATGGCAAAACGTACAAATATCTGGGATACCAACAAGCCAGATTGCTAGACCGAAAACAGTCAAAGGACAAGATTCGTTCAGAGTACAGTCAGCATCTGAGGACTGTGCTGAAGTCAATGTTGAACTCAGGCAATCTAATTATCGCAATTAACACCTACGCCATTCCAGTGTTGCTTTACTCATTTGGAATTATCAGATGGACTAAGACAGAACTGGATGATATTCCAAGGCAGACCCGAACGATGCTGACAAAGTACAACAATCACCATTCAAGATCGTCTTTGATAAGAATAACTTTGAAGCGGAAAGAAGGAGGACGCTGATTAATGGATGTTGTCAACGTACACACCGAACAGATTAAAAATCTGAGATAATCTTTCTCTGTAAAAGCTCTCACCTCTGACCTTCATAGAGTGGTATGGTTGTCTGATAAGGGATATACACCTCCAAATATTGCTACAAGGAATGACCTGCTGAATCAACCGTTCCTATCAGATACTGAGAAATAAGAGCAATGGTCAAGAAAGGAATTGCATGGAAGACATCATCATGAGATTAATCAGCCACACATCGACAAATAAGCTTCCAACAAATGGTTGATGAAAGGAGGACTATTCGCCGAAAAAAAAGAATTCATTATTGCCTTTCAAGACTAAGTCGTCGCTACAAACAACTACAAAAACTTATAATTAAAGACGGCACATTACAAACCGATAAGTGATATAAGATATATATAGCATATTACGTCCGGCTGCGAACAACTGGCAAATACGGACTATCTTCACAGACTTCATCAAGTGTGCAACATTGTCCATCAGAAACTAGCACACAAGTTTGGACTTCTGAATGCCTTCTAGCCATATTACAAGTATGAACCGGCGCTCGTATTGGAAAATGACTCTATCAGAATATCCTACGATAGACCTGTTATCACTGAAGGAATGGTGAAGAATAATAGGCCGGACATAGTGGTGTATGATAAGAGAGCCAGATCAGCAATTCTGGTGAATATCGCTATACCGAATAATAACAACGTGCTGAATAAGTTCCAGTAGACAAAGGCCAAATACACAGACCTTGCTATTGAGATCAAGCAGATATGGCACCTCGATAAAATAGATATCGTTCCTATCATCATTTCTTCGACTGGGTTTATACCCAAAAGTTTGCATGAAAATTTATATCAAGTATATTGTAATCGAGCCTATTCCCTTTGAATGCTGAATCTGGGAAAGGTGAATTATATCCAGCTAACAGCTGAGATAGTGCAGAAGTCGACGATTATAATAATAATGAAAAAGGTTTCTGCCCAAATATTTATATTAATATCATATCACATAAAATTGTTATGAGATAAATCACTACTTCATTTTTGTCGCATATTTAGGAAACTTGATATTATATCACTTCATTCTTCTATGTGAAGTACAATATCAACATATAACAATTCTTAACAGGATCCATCATAGACATGAAGGAAATCCGGACCATCTTATTATGTGGATCCTTCAGAATAGGAAACTACTTGCAGATACCTTGACTGACAGTTTCCGTTGATGAGGGCCGACATCCGAACCTTGTACAAATGTTTGCGAATAAGGGGGGCAGATTATAACGCAGTGGAAATAAGACTTGAGGGGATATGACAATGTTAATCACTTGGTAACCCGGAATAGCCTCAGACACTCGCTACAAACGTAAAACTTTATGGGGGTCCGAATGAGATCAAAGACTTTTTTGAGAACTTGAATCCAGCTCTTATTCACAATAAAGTATGAAGACGCAAATATAACAGACTGCCCAAGGAAGATAAATCGTCGAACGAATCTAAGAGCATATGAAACCGTAAATATACTATAGTGTAGAATGAACCATGATATACGAAACGCGTCCAAGAAAAATCGCGAAACTTTTGTTTTTCAAAGAAGTATTTAGTCATGATATTGTTGATGGATTTCTTTTACAAAAATTCATTTCAATATAAATAAGATAAAGCACTAAACAGAATCACACTGAAACAATTAAATCAATTTCAACAAAATTACAGATAAAGATCTTGTTCTTACGCAAACCTGCATCTTTCTTCAGATAACAAATCTGAAGTTTCTGAATATATTGAATCTACAAATCTCATAAATACATGAGATAATTCAAATATTCAACACAAATCCAATAAGGTGCGAGCTTTGTAAAACCACAAAATTCACCAATTGTCACCAATTGTCAGCTAAATTGAATCACTTCTAAAAATGAGATAAAAACACAAGGTTTAACTTTAATCCACACTTTATTTGAAAAAATTCGACGACGTTTCGCTGACACAGCAGCTTAATCAAGAATGACAAACAGAATCAAGAGTATGGTATTATAAACAAATCGTAGAACAAGTTGGACGAATAACAATTAGCAATAAATGAAGTATATCCTATTCATAAAGACTATAAAGTATTCAACAGTTTAACATTCTCCGGTTCTGCAAGTACAAATATTAAATCCTTTCTCGTCAAACAAAATCTTAATATAACTTTCAAAACTTCTAATAACTTAGGTAAACATATTAAAAATAATAAATCTCGTGTTGAAAAATCAAGTAAATCAGGAATCTATAAACTCAATTGCGGTTCTTGTGATAAAATTTATATCGGTAGGACCTATAGGAGTTTTGGCATAAAAACATCTGAACATAAACGTAGCTTCGATAAAAATAAATCTGATTCAAATTATTCAAACCACTTAATAAAATAAAACCATTCATTCAATAAAAACTTTGACATATTACAAATAAAATCAAAAAGTTTAAAATTAGATCTCCTAGACGCATTAGAAATAAATAGATACAAACATTCAGACAAACTTTTGAATGAGCAGGTAGATGTGAATTATTCACCTTTACTTAACTTGTTTAATAAGTTTTTATTACCTTTCATACTAACTGTACAATAGCTCGGTGTTGATTTTCCTGTTATTCATCCAACTTGTTCTACGATTTGTTTATAATACCATACTCTTCATTCTGTTTGTCATTCTTGATAAAGCTGCTGTGTCAGCGAAACGTCGTCGAATTTTTTCAAATAAAGTGTAGATTGAAGTTAAACCTTGTGTTTTTATCTCATTTATATCATGGATCTACATCAAGTAACGGCCTCCACAATTCAAATAATGCAAAGTTAGTCTCTTTTGATGTCAAGAATTTGTTTCCAAGTATTCCACCGAAAGATCCGTATAATATTATCAATAATTTGTTAACACAAAATATGACGAATCCACAAATTAAATACGACGTTATGGCGTTCTTAGATGTTTGCATATCTCAAAATTATTTGTTCTACGATTTGTTTATAGTACCATACTCTTCATTCTGTTTGTCATTCTTGATAAAGCTGTGTCAGCGGAACGTCGTCGAATTTTTTCAAATAAAGTGTAGATTAAAGTTAAACCTGGTGTTTTTATCTCATTTATATCATAGATCTACATCAAGTAACGGCCTCCACAATTCAAATCACTTCTAAAACTAAACATTCGAAATAGGTATAGTTAGCACATCCTTTTTCATAACTGTTAGCTGTAGACATTTGAGAATGACATAATCGTCGAAACAGGTCGTGTGTATTAAAAATGATGTTAACACGTAACCACATGAGATGATGGCCACAAATAAGGAGATATCGAAAGCTATTCGGAAGGACATAAGACAATACGAAAATAGGCAAATATTCCGAACTTTTGAGGAAAACAAAGATGTGAAGGTCATGAGGAAAAAAATCACAAATGGCTAGAAATAAATATTTCAGCTAAAGGACGAGAACGGTAGTATAGTAACGGATAGTGAAAAACTAGAACACATAGTAGAAGAATTCTACACAGCCCTATATAAGTCTCAAATTGATCAAACAAGAGAGGAACCACTAGAAAAGATACAAAACCAAGGATTCGAAGAAATACCCGATATATCATGTGATGATTATACCACGCACTTCAGAAAATGAAAAATGATAGGGCTCCTGGACAGGATGAGGTGGAAACGGAGGCTATAAAGCTGGGAGGACCGATATTGATAAAGAAGATCCTAAAACTCTTCAATCTATGCCTACATAATCAGAAAATCCAAACCTCATGGAACGACTCACTTACGATACTGCTCTATAAAAAATGAGACAAGACAAGGCTAGAAACTACAGGTCAATCAGCTTGCTTCATCATCGCTACAAGTTGTATACCAGAATTCTTACAAATAGACTAGAATCGAAATTTGAGCTCTACCAACCAGGCTAGATTTTGAGTTCGATGCGGCACTAGCGATCACCTACAGTGCTTGATAACCTTGATCGAAAAGAGCATGGAATATAATAGACCTTTGGTCCTGACATTTGTTGGTGTTCACAAAATGTTCGATACGGTAAAATTAACGGCCATTTTAAAAGCATTGAATGAATGCCGAATCGACCATCTATAAACAAATGTCATAAAAAATATATACTACAACTGCACAACAACGATCAACCTTTACTCCCAGACAAACAAAACTCAAAATAGGAAGAGGCGTAAGACAAGTGAGAGTTTATCGCCTAAACTATTCACCATTGTCCTAGAGTATGCTTTCAAAAGGTTAGAATAGGAAAACAAGGGCATCAGTATCGATGGAGAAAGACTCAATCATCTTAGATTCGGGTACGATATCGTACTCATCTCTGACAATCTAAGAAAAGCCGCTATTATGTTCCAAGAACTAAAAAACGCAATACAGGCTGAGGATACATTTCGAGAAAACAAGGATGATGATCAATCTAGTCCCCAATAAGCTATTAATTGTTGACAACAATTAGATACTAATGGTTCATAGCTACATATATCTAGGGTATGAAGCGATGTTCGATGAAGACAATCAAAGAGCAGAACTGCTCAGAAGAACAACATTAGGATGGGCAGCATATGGCAAACTTCGTGATGTCTTCAAGAGCGATATTCCGATCAAACTGAAGAGAGAGGCTTTCAACATGCGTGTTCTACCCGTTCTAACCTACGGTGCAGAGACCTTAACCCTGACCAAAGCTAACGATCGATGCTGGGAATAAGTCTAAGAGACAGAATTCGGAACGAGAAGATTCTCAGAAGGACTGGTGCGGATGGTATTTTGGAGAGAGTGACAGGAGCTAAGTGGAGGTGGCAGGACATATTGCAAGATCGAACGACGGAAGGTGGACGAGGAAAATTCTTGAATGGCGACCAAGAGCAGATAATAGAAGCCGAGGACGACCTCCAACCAGATGAACCGATGACCTGAAAAGAATCCACACCAATTGGATGACAACCGCACAGAATAGAGAAAGATAGGGAGGCCTATGTTCAGCAGTGGACAGTTCAGGGCTCAATGTTACAAGTAATCTTTGATTATAAACCTGAACCTCCCCTCAAGGCTTTTGCCGAGAAGAAATTCTTCTTACGCCGTTGCTATTCGTTATTTTTCCCCACTGCTCTGTTTGGTAATGAATTGCTATATTAGTCTTCGTATACTTCTTACCTGGCATTCAATGATTGTTATTTGTTTCTAAACATGAAAATATGGCTATGAGGATGGAAATTAGGAAGTCATCTTCGAAAGAGAGGTGAATTTTGAGGGTCTTGGCAAATACTTCTTCAAAGAAACCCTCCAGCCAGCGTTTGAGCAAATGCATTGTCCTAAAAGTAGGTTATGTTGAGAAATAAATGATACGTGGTGGAGAAAATTGAGTTCTTGCTTCATCGTTGACTGAATTATAATTTCCTTCTAGTAAACTCAATTTTCTCGACATATTTCATGTGGAAATTGCTCGCGCTCCTATAATTTTCATAGAAGAGTCTCTTAGACCTTTTTTCTGTTCTAGGAAATGAAAAGATGCTCCCATACGATATCGAGGAAATTGAAACTAAACAGATGTAAAAATCTGAGCATACTACTGAGAATTTCTGCGTTATATAGAAAGGGGAATCAGCAAGTCTATTATAACTTGAAACGAGAACGCTGTAGAGTAAATTGAGTTTCCTCTAGATTAGAGTAAAGTTTCCTTACTAACCATTCATTAAATTTATCACTTCATTCAAATTCTTGAATTAAAACTTGGTTTGTTAGACTATCGAACTGTCGAATGTAATTTATTTCATAAATCGGATTTCAGTCGAGCACATTGTGGTGAAAATCCGAATTAAACAGATTTCCCAACAATTACAAACTATCCTAATTACACATATGAGTTCCCAGCAGAAACAATTAAATAGCTCAGTAGTTATCAATAATTCCATATGCACTTTAACTGGATAAACGGTTGGTGGTAAAGCTGTCGTACTAGACCTCTGGGTATTATCCCTCTTTGAAGTGAAAGTTGTGTTCATTTTGAGAATTTGGAAATCCGGAGGTTGAAAGAAGAAATAAGATTTTGATTTGTTAATAACACTGGTTTCTGGTTGTTTTATTTTTTGCAACAACGAATACAGGGAGTTTGGAAAAATTTTCCGCAACATATCTGTAATATATTTCAATCATGTTATATTGTAGTTATGTGCATCCCCACCTACTGTATCTGAGGTGGGAAATTCGGAGGTTCGCCTCTCTCATTCTGATAGTAACGCTCCTCAAGAACATATTAAGAAAAGTGTCTCCTTGTATATTTTAGAGTATTTAAATAAGTGAATAGAGTGATTCAGTATTTTGTTTTGGTTTTATTCACCTGTCAATACATCATATTAACAATGCAGCAGCATGGCGGTGCAATTGGCCAACTACGTGAGTTTTACATGAATATTACGGATTGGTATATTTACAAGCCGAGATTAATGAATTATTTCAATGCAAATGATATAAAAGACGCCGATAGAAGAAGGTCGATTTTACTTAATATGCTGGATGAAGAAGCATATAAACTAGTTTTCAATATCTGTAATCAAGCAAGTCCTGAGACAAAGACTTTCGATGAGTTATCTTCGTTATTAGATTGGCATTTCACGCCTATGAAGTCCGGCCTAGCTGAAAGATATAAGTTTTTTTTTTGAATTGTGAAGGCCGTTACTTGATGTAGATCCACGATATAAATGAGATAAAAAACACAAGGTTTAACTTTAATCTACACTTTATTTGAAAAAATTCGACGACGTTTCGCTGACACAGCAGCTTTATCAAGAATGACAAACAGATTGAAGAGTATGGTATTATAAACAAATCGTAGAACAAGTTGGATGAATAACAGGAAAATCCACACCGAGCCATTGTACAGTTAGTATGGAAGATAATAAAAACTAATTAAACAAGTTAAGTAGGGGTGAATAATTCACATCTACCTGCTCATTCAAAAGCTTGTCCGAATGTTTGTATCTATTTATTTCTAATGCTTCTAGGAGATCAATTTTAAACTTTTTGATTTTATATGTAATATGTCAAAGTTTTATTGAATGAATAATGAATGAATAATAAATCTCGTGTTGAAAAATCAAGTAAATCAGGAATCTATAAACTCAATTGCGGTTCTTGTGATAAAATTTATATCGGTAGGACCTATAGGAGTTTTGGCATAAGAACATCTGAACATAAACGTAGCTTCGATAAAAATAAATCTGATTCAAATTATTCAAACCACTTAATAAAAGAAAACCATTCATTCAATAAAACTTTGACATATTACATATAAAATCAAAAAGTTTAAAATTAGATCTCCTAGAAGCATTAGAAATAAATAGATACAAACATTCGGACAAGCTTTTGAATGAGCAGGTAGATGTGAATTATTCACCCCTACTTAACTTGTTTAATTAGTTTTTATTATCTTCCATACTAACTGTACAATGGCTCGGTGTGGATTTTCCAATTATTCATCCAACTTGTTCTACGATTTGTTTATAATACCATACTCTTCAATCTGTTTGTCATTCTTGATAAAGCTGCTGTGTCAGCGAAACGTCGTCGAATTTTTTCAAATAAAGTGTAGATTAAAGTTAAACCTTGTGTTTTTTATCTCATTGATATAAGTTTTATTCAGCGCGAAAAGAATCGAACGAGACAATCGAAAAATGGGCAGCACGTGTTCGTGGTTTAGCGGTTTCCTAAAGCATTGAACATATTTCTTCAAGATCGTTTGATATGAGGTATGGAAAAAGGAGCAACACTGGATTGCCTTCTTGAAGAGAAAGAGGAGATTTCGTTTGCCGATTCCATCAGCGTTGCCGAGAGCAAGATGGCGTCCACTCGAAGTTACCAAATTGCGTCATCAACAGTGAAGTCGGAGCCGTTGCGGAGTATGCGCAGTTCTTCAAATAGAGGATGCAGGAGCAGTCGAAATCGTCATCAACAACGTCATGAGCGAGCGAAAAACTGCGCAAGAAAATGGACGACACTGTCAAAGCAGATGTCAAGTCTGTGGAAAATCAGGACATAACAAAGATAAGTGTTATTTCAAATCCTATTTTTGTAATAAGTGTGAATTACAAGGTCATTTATCCACTGTTTGTAGAGGAAAAAATTCTTTTTCGAACGTTTCTAGGCAGAATTTTATCGAAGATGATTTTAACGAATTATGTTCTTATATTAATAAAAATTTGAACTTGTATTCCTTAGGTGAATATGCATCGAATGATCCACTCTATGTTTCTCTAGTTATCGCGTCAAAATTAGTTCAATGCCAAATAGATTCTGGAGCGAGTGTATTTCAGAAAAGTCAATGAGAAGTCTAGTGTGATATTGAGATGTTTGGTATGCAAATTATTTTAACCTACCTTTGCTTGTAGGCTCTTCCGAAAGAGTTTTTGAATTCAAATAAGCGAATCATGTCACTAGTCTCCCATAATTTCATTTCATCATTATTTTGTGCACTAGCAAATATTGGTGCTTATATTTTTCAAGTAAAAATTCTATTTATTGCTAAGACTAAGATTCTTTGGTGAATATGCTTAACTGCTATATCCACTGAGACAACCCAGAACCGGGGTCTATTTTTTTGTTTAATTGTTAAAACTATCCATATATTTCTCAATTTTAATCTGAATGAATTAAATTATCAATTGTGATAACTGTATCTTAAAAATCTATCTACATAGCATTTTATATAGTTCATCTGGCTTCAACAATATAGTGAAAAACGGTCATTTGCCAGAATAATTCGAAAATTTCATTTAAAAATCTTAATGTAGTATTATATATATATTACGTATTTTTAAAGCTGCTTAAAATTACCGAAAAGCGTAAAAATTGAGATAAAGGAATGCATCGAAACTCAGATAAGAAATCTAGCGTTGATTTCCGGATAAACTCAATATTGCGAAGGTGATTCCCATATATAAGAGTGACAATAAAGATGATTGTAGTAATTATAGACCCATTGCTTTGCTGCCAATATTTCCTAGAATTTTTGAGGAGGTTCTAAGAAGAAGACTAGTGGAATTTCTCGAAAAACATTACGTACTTGATAACTGCCAACATGGTTTCCGTTCTGCTAGATCTACCACAACAGCACTTATCAACCTCGTCGAGGGATTCTTAAGGTTTTGGACGAACAACAATTTGCGGAACTACTGGCATATGACCTCAACAAAGCTTCTGACAGTATATTTCGAAACTTGTTGATTAGTAAAATGGAGTATTGTGGAGTTAGAGGGAATGCCCTTTCTATATTTAAGTCCTATTTGTCGAATAGAACGCAGGTTGTCGAATGGAAAAAACAAAAATCCAGTGAAAAAGACGTTGAAACTGGAGTACCACAAGGTTCAATATTAGACCAGTTCTTTTCTAATTTATATAAATGACCTACCTCTTTATATACCAACTGCTACCATTAGTCTATACGCTGATGATGCTACCTTCTTAAACATCACGAGAACCCGATGCAAAGTTCAATCTCTAACTGAGGAGTGCATGAAACATGCGGAAGAGTGGTTTTCGGCTAACAGACTGAAATTGAACTCAAGGAAAACACAAAGCCTAGTCATAGGCACTCATAAGAAAGGGTCAAAATCTCTCTGTCTTAAATTGTTGGGAATCACTTTGACCAGTGAGTTCATAGAAGAAATAGCAAAATCCATCACGCATATCATCAATATTTCTTTCAAATATTGAATATTTCCTGAACAATTTAAGCAGGCAATAGTAAAACCAATTCACAAGAAAGGCAGTGTGGAGTGTTTTGAAAATTATAGACCTATAAGTCTTCATTCTCAAAAATCTTCGAGCGAATAATCTGTAAACAACTACTTGAATTTCTTAATGAGAACAAAATCCTATCACTGGCACAACATGAATATATAAAAGGTAAATCAACACAAACAGTGCTAGATGATTTTTGTAGGAGCATAGTTACAGCTCTAGAAGAATCTGAAATTATCATTGGTCTCTTTTTTGATCTATCAAAAGCTTTCGATACTCTTCAACACGAATACGTACTAGCTAAGATGTAACAGTATGGTATTAGAGGAATTGTACAGGAATGGTTCTCCTCCTACCTAAGTTCCATAACTCAGAAAGTGTCAGTTACCAGGACAAGACAAGACAAGAAAGTTAATTCAACAGCTCTGCCGATAAAACTAGGAGTTCCTCAGTGAAGTATATTAGGTCCGATCTTATTTATACTGTTCATTAATGACCTAAATAGCATCACTACAGACAAACCAAAAACATCAATGGTAAACTATGCAGATGATACAAACATTCTACTTAGCTGTGGAACCTTTCCAGAGACAGTATATCACACAAATGAAGTACTAGAGGAAGCAGATAACTGGTTTCATAGAAAAAAGCTACACATGAACTCTGAGAAAACCTGTGCAACTTTATTAAATTCAGCATACGCAAATTTCGAAAAACCAAGTCACCTAAAACTGGCAACATTGAATTTGAGAAATCTTCGAAGTTCTCAGGGTATACATTGACGAAACACTCAACTGGAAGAAACACTTTCTAGAAACTCGAAGAAAAAACAGCTACAAAATAATACGATACAAGAAGTACACACCTGAAATACTCAACCCACAGACAATCAGTAACAGAGAAGGGCCCTGAATATAAATGTATCAAGCAGTAATAAAATACCACCCAAAATACGTGCTGAAAAAACCGTGTAAGTTTCAGAAGACAAATTTATAGATTGTTCCTGAAGATTGAGCCATACTCAGTGAACGAATTTTTGGAGTATGGTGAAACGTAAACTTTTGTCAACTCCTTCTGAAGCAGTCTCTGGAAGACACTGTTCAATTCCAAAATGACATATATTTGTAGACTTTTATCTGAAATAAAGAATTATCAGAATCTGTTCTTGATTTTCCTTACTTATGGTTTAAGCGACGAAGAATTGGTCGTATCATATCAAACCTCACATAAAAGAATTTGTATAGGTTACTACATATACACATCACAACAAATAAAAGGGTCCTATTTTATAAAAAGAACTTCAAGGTAAGTTCAGGTACTAGACGATCACATGGTTTTTTATTTGACTGAATTCATTCGTTCTAAAGTGTAATTAATATGGGGAAAAAATAAGATAATTTAGGTATCGAAATTTACGTAAAAGCGATGTATTTTGCATCGTTATGGACCGAGGTTGGGGTGGTTTCATCGCCATTCGAAAAACAAACATCAATCATCAATTTGATTCCCACATTTGCCAGTTTCACAAGTACCGTTTCCTCGAAAACTTTTCGAGAAACTTATATAATTCTGTAATAACTTTTTAATTCAGTTGAGTTAATAATCTACAAGCCATAAATTTCAACGGAAATTTCATACGTGATAAATACCTACGAGTTTAAGTTTCCACAACTCGATACAAACATCCAATAATTCAGTGTACTTCTACTGAACATCTCTCCCGTATTAGGTCAACATTACAACTTCATGGACGTGTCTTTCAAATGAATGAAAGGATAAATGAACAATTTCGTGACCTGAAAATACGAGAAATTTCATATTTTTATGTATGATCAACTTATTGAATGTGCCGTGAATTTGTTTGTTTGTAATATTAATAATAAAAATGATTATGCCTTGATATAAAAATATTTAAATATTCTAGTAGGCGATATAGATAAATGCCATGTAAATAAGAATTTCCGTACTGTATTCCAGCATTTGATCTGAACTACAACACAGAAATAAGTTGAAAGTTGTATAGTTATTAATTTAATGCCGAAAATGGTTATGGAAAGGGTATTTTCGCGAATTCATTATGAATCGTGCGAGAATATTCCGAAAATATCATTACTAGCGTAATGCTCTTGAAAGAGTGTGCTCATATATCGTTATAGAACTACCACGTAAGCATAGCTAACGCTTTAGGACAGATCTACGAGGGTGATCAGAAAATTTTCCGACCTAACAAAGATACAAGACATTATTTCTAAAAATTTTTCATTTCAATATGGTCTTATTTTAACTCTACACACTTTTCCCAGCAATGTTCCGATTTCTGTAACTCGTCCCAAAAGCACTCGACCTTTTTCTTTGCACAATAGTGGATCAAGAAGGTAATTGCCTCTTCAACTGACAGAACTCTCTGTCCCCGAGTACAATTTTCAGATGAGGAAACAAAGAAAAAGTTGCTTGGTGCTAGATCCGGTGAGTGAGGCGGATGGTCAAGCAGTTCAAACTGTAATTCTTGGAATTTTACCGCGGTGACCGCTGAGGTGTGAGACGGCGCATTGTTTTGGTGGTACAGGAGTTCCTTTTAGTTAGTTCTGCTCAAGTTTGTCATGTAGTAACTTCATAATAACCTCAAAAAATAGACAGCATCACTTTCCAAGCCAAAAAAAAACAGCTTTTTTTCGAAATCGGTTTCCCTCTTGCAGTTCACTGTTTGGACTGTATTTTTGTTCTGACATATAATAAAGTATCCAAGTTCCATCTATAGTAATTATTCGACGCTAAAACTCAGATTTATTGCGCCAAAACTGCGCCAACAAAGCGTTGGAAATGCTTATTCGAACATGTTTCTGGTCTAATGTAAGCAGACGTGGCGCCAAACGTGCCGACAGCTTTTTCATGTGTGAATGTTGATTTAATAAAGGACAAATACGTTATTTTGACATTTTCATACCCCTGCTGTCTCTCTCACCTCTATTCATCTTACTCTTTTTAAAAGAATACGTATATATATATATATATATATATATATATATATATATATATATATATATATATATATATATATATATATATAAAATTTCATTTTGACTAGTTTTAATTTAAATTCCATTAATAAATGTTTGAATATAACATGTGTTTTTACTTTAAGTTTTTGACACCAAACTTCACTACAGTTAGAAATTTACATAAAATTAATATGAGGTAAGTAGGGGTCTAACCAAATCCGAAAAAAACATAGCAAGGGGTCTACGAGATTAAAATTTTAGAAACCTATGCTTAGATGGTGACGACGAATGGATGATCTGTTGACAGTATATTCCATGGGACCTCTTCGAATGAACATAGAGTTGCTAGATGAAATTATTAAGTTATTACAATTTTCGGTTTGTCAAGAAAACACAACTTGAATAAAAGATAAAAAATGGGTACTCATGGGATATATTTTGGGAAAGCAAAAAATTATTCACCGAAATCAAAGTTACATAGAGTTCGTATTTAGGAAAACGTTTGCATTATAACACACAAACTGTTGGACAAAGTTATTGATACTTGATATCATTAATACATTTCTAAAACTTGAAAAAATTACAAATTAACTCGAAACCGAAATAAAGGTAGCTTGAATCTGTTTGCAGCAATGAGTTTGTCTCGAAGAGAGAATACGTGGAAGGCGGATAATTTGCTCCTATTCACGATATTTCAAAGAGTTGCAATACTAAAATGTCGAAACCTGTCTACTCTGTACTAGTTGTCTGGTGAAGCTACAGTGTGGTGAAACGCGTCATAAGTTTGTGAATATAATGAAAACATGAGCATCATTGTTTCATTTAATTGTGAAAAAAACAATAATAGCATAAGAAGTGTTCACAAATTTTTCTGCACGATTGCAGCGCTTCGTAGTACGTAAGACTTAATGGTCGGATTTCAGACCCTCATCGAAATTTATACCATCTCTTTATGCAAAAGTTCATGTAAATTCTTAATGCCATGCAATCTAAATATACATCTAGGTCATTACTTTTTCATTTTCTGTTGAGTAGAAACCCGGAATTAAAATGTTTCCGCTTAAATTTCGAAACCTACAAACATTTTTCCTATCTCTTATAGCTCCGTACATATATGTTGAAAATTCTTTGAACAAATTTATGTACATGTTAATGTATATGTAACGTGTTATTTAAATTTACACGGGCCCGTTGGGACATCAAATAACATTATGTCGTTCAAAGGGAGCGTTGTAAAATTTCGCTTTGCTTGGTGGGTTGAAGATTGCTAGATCATCGGCCTGGAAATGCAGGGATCCGTGTAAGTGGAAAGTACACGAAATTGGTCAATGATGAAAGGGATAACGCAGAACTGAGATATAAATAGACGGATGGGTTGTTCTATAAAGTTGGCTCTGCACTGTCATATTGAGAAGAGTAAAATATGCGAGGAAGAGATGAGAGGTACAGAATGATATGACTGTATTGTATAGATCTACCTGCATAAAATTCAAAATTACAAGGAAAAGACGGTCATTTTCCACAATTATTCAATAATTTCATTTTGAAATCTCAATGTAGTATTTTTAAATTAGCTTAGAGTCACCCATAAGCGTTAAAATTGTGTCGAATCAATGCATCTTTATTTGTATGTTGGCCACAGTAGGAATAATCGTCAATAAAGATATCTTAATACCCGACGATCACTATATCTGTTCATGCAATCAAACTAAACACAACCCGGTAATTAATACCATGGCCAGGCAATGATTATAATCAAAACATATCCTGGAGTAATAATATATTAGGATAAGGTTAAATGTTATGAGAATATATCAATCTACCAGAATATATATATACTATAGCATCATCAGACAATGATATCAATGTCCAACGAGTAGTGTCAGAGGCTTTCTCCCGGAAAAATCCAGTGTACGGACCTTAGTCAAGTAACACTGAATGTTACTCATTAATAGTTTCCTTTGTGTGAAGTGGTGAACGATCGAATAGAATACTGCTCTGAATATAAATATGACAAAATTGTCAGTTAATTATATTACATTTATATAAACAAATAAATAAAATATGAAATAAGATTCTGAGCAGTATAAACTAAAGAGAAAACCTATGACTGTACCTCATTATTATTTTCGGAAAGAAACCTACAAAGAATATTACAAGATTTGATGACTGTTATCTTTTGTAACTGTTCAAACAAATTTTTCTTCAGACCCAAAATCTCAATACTTTTGTGAAGATTTCTAGAATAACGCCTGTTGTGGAAATAATAATCGGTAGAATAAATATTTTCTTCATTTTCCACATTTTTTCAATCTGGTCGCTAAGCATCATATATTTAGAAATTTTTTCATTGTATTTATTCTGTATATTATGTGTGTCGGGTATAGCGATATCAATTATATATGTTATTTGATTCTGTTTATCATTAAGAATGATATCTGGTCTATTGTGTTTTACAGCTCTGTTTCAAAGAATTATTATTATATTATTTATCAAAATAAAGTTTATATTTGTCATTTTCACAAATAATCTCAGGTTCATATTTGTGAAATTTTTTTCTTTTGGGAATTAGGTCATGTTTAATTCCTAGATTAAAATGAATAATATAAGCGACGGCATTATGTCTTTCTAAATAATCTGTTGAAGCAAGGACTGAGCAAGATAATAATATATGAAAAACTGTTTCTGAAGAACAGAAACATCTACGGCAAGAATCATCTTTATTTTGTTTGATGATGTGTTTTCTATAATTCCTCGTGAAAACAACCTGATCCTGGATCGCAATTGCCAAGCCTTCTGTTTCAGCAAACAATTCTCCAGATACTAACCATTTATTCGATGCGATTTCATCAATATAATCATTTTCAATTCTTTAGGGTGTTTTCCGTGTAATTCCTTCTGCATCCAACTTTCTCTTTTAGAATTATCATCAAATATATCAAAATCTACCTTTTGCATTGTCAAGTTCAGAGGTGTAAGATTATAATCTGAAGCAACAACAATATCATGTAATTTAGACGTTCTATGTTTATCATGAAAATGAGACCGTAGATGAAAAATCTGTTTACTATGAAAATTATTCAAATCAATTAATTCACGACCTCCAAGATGTCTAGGTAGTGTAACTCTCTGAACAGCTGACTTTGGGTGGTGCTTATGATATTTACAGAGCATTTTCTAGTTTGACATTGTAATTCATTTAGATCAGTTTAGACCATTTAATAATTCCAAAAGAAGATGTGAGAATAGGAACAGCATAGGAGTTGATAGCTCTGAAAAGGTTTTTACTAGTTAAATAACTCTTGATGATAATTCTAAGTCTTTTGTAATTTGAACTTCTAATATTTTCTTTAGTGCTGCTATGGTTAATTGTCTTCTCTTGACAAAATCCAAGATATTTATATGTATCTCCTTGATGCATTGGCTCGATTTCGATATTGGAAATCTTTATATAATTAGAGGTGATCTTTCCTTTTTCAATAGAAAGATTTTTACATTTTGGAAGCCCAAATTTCATATGAATATCATTGGAATAGTTGAAAGTAATCTCAAGTAGACTTTTAAATGAGATCTGGTTCCGGCATATAATTTAATATCATCTAAATAAATTAAGTGACTTAATTTGAATTCAGTTAATAGACTCTTTATTTTGAAGCCGAAACTAGTAGCATTTAATTCATGAGATAATGGATTGAGGCAAAGACAAAACCAAAGAGCACTTAAAGAATCACCTTGAAAAATGCCTCTTTTGATTGGAATTACTTCGGATTTTAACGATTGTTTTGAAATATTTAAATGAAGATTGGTTCTCCAATTTTTCATTACAAAATCAAGAAAATGACGAAGTGTCTTATCAATTTTATAAATTTCCAAAATTTTTTAAAGCCATGAATGGGGAGAACTATATATATATATATATATATATATATATATATATATATATATATATATATATATATATATATATATATATATATATATATATATATATATATATATATGTATTGTATTGTATTGTATTTTAGAAAGTGGAAATCTACTTCAGCAATTTATTTTGAAGTAAACAGGTGTTCCAATTTTCTATAAAAAAATCTTGGGAGGCTTTTTCAGATTGGTAGACCACTTTTTTGTTGAAGATTCAAGAGCTTCCTAAACTTATTGCCTGCTATTATGTCTTTAAGTAATAAGTTTTTTGGTACAGTAGTTTCGTCACAATATTTTTTTAAAATATCAAAATTGAAAATTGAAACACACTCTATTTTATTATTCATGTCAACGCATGAAATATTGTGCCATATTTTTGCTGAAGTAACCTTTTTAAGGTAGTGGTGTATGAAATACGTAATAGATTGGTTTTTGGTGAGATGATCTACAAGGTGTTGAACTATTTCAATAAGTGTTCGAAATGTTGCCCGTTTCTTTGTAGACACAATTCAATCCTTCTGAGGAAACACCGTTTAACTCTCGACAACCTTTGCGGATTAACTGACTGAAAGGCGTCGACTATTCTCTGTCTCATATCCAACTGTGTTGTAGATGGAATCTGGTTAACAGCGCCCTTAATATAACCCCATAAGAAAAAATCTAGACTTGTAAAGTCTGGAGACCTAGTTGGCATCCAACAGGACCACCACGTCCTATCCATTTGTTTGGAAATGCATGATTCAAATGCTATCTAACCTGATGTGAGTAATGTGCCGGTGCTCCATCCTGTTGAAACCATAAATCTTGTTGTATATGCTCTGGTACATCGGCAAGTAACATTGGTAAATGATTTTGCAGAAAATCTAAATACATTTCACTATTGAGATGCCCGTCGAAAAAGTGCTGCCCAATTAGATATTCATCTACTATAGCGGCCCATACATTCAAGGACCAACGGTGCTGGTGATCTATTTGTCTCATGAGGTGTGGATTTTCCGTGGCGTTATAAGGAAAGTTGCCTCGTCCCTGTTAATAAGGCCGTTCTTGTGGAAAGTTGCCTCGTCCGAGAAAAGAACACTGCTAAACATATTTGGATTTTCCGCTACTTTGTCACTTCCACAATTGCAAAAATCGATTCGATTTTTATAGTCTTGATTGTTCAGTTGCTGGTGCAGCTTCACATGATATGCATGAAATTTATTCACTTTCAAGAATCTCTGGACGGAAGTTTGACTTATATCTGTTAACTGAGAAATATCCCTTTGGCTTTCATATGGGTCCTCTGTCACTGTCAACAAAACTGATAACTGGTGATCTTCAGTTGTAGCACTTTTTGGTCTTTCATGTTTTTTGTAAGCGATATTACCCGTTTCAATAAATCTAATTAGAAGTTTTTCAAAGAATCTTGCATCAGGATGCCTCTTATCAGGAAACATTTGTGCATAAACTCTACTTGCCAACGAAGAATTTCTATCACACTCACCCAGAATAAAAATCATATCAACCATTTCCTCTTTGGAGAACTTCATGGCAGTCAATTAAGATAATTGGGTTCGAACCTCACTTTAACATTGTTTAATAACGGAGCACTGATAAGTTCACCATGTAAAATCCAGAATATGATATGTCCGGACACCTGACAGAAGGCACAAATAGAAAATAATGTCAACACATACCTCGATTTACGTTTTAATCATCTTGATTTTATCATTTGTTGAAAGAATTATTTTGATGAGGCATTTTGATGAGTTTGATACGGTTTGTAGAATTTTCATCAAAAATTTTCACAAATAATCGAATATTTCGAAAATGATCGAAGATAAAGATAAGGTTACTTCTGCACAATATTTTATGCGTTGACATGAATAATAAAGTACAGGGAGTTCCATTTGAAAAAATCAAATTATGACATTTTAAAATTACAATATTCAATAATTTTTTTGAGTCACTCCTGTCTAAAATGAGGATAATCTATTTCAATTCATTAATGAAGCTATCATTGGGCAATAAGAAAACGAAATGAAAAAAGTATTCATTCTCTCTTGCCAAAGGAGCATGCGATGATGTGAGAGCCTATTTTCATGAATTTTTACGGAAAAAAAAAATTGTGACGAAACTACTCACTCTTTTCCACCCTCCTATGTGGGGCTGAGGATTCGACACTGACGAAAGCGGCATGTCGGCGACTAAAGGCCTTCGAATTTTGGTGTTATTGACGAATGCTGAGAGTCTCTTGGACGCACCACGTGACAAATGAGACATTAATCCAACGCATGAGGAAGGAGTTAGAAATCCTGAAAACTGTTCAACAAAGAAAACTGTCGTACTTTGGACACGTGCTGCGTAATGATTAATATCGGCTATTACAACTTATTATGCAGGGACAGATAAACAGCAGGAGGGGACTTGGACGTCAGAGAATTTTATGACTGCATAACCTGAGAAAGTGGACAGGGATGACATCAGCAACACTATTCCGAACAACAGTGAATAGAGTAATGTGGGCCAATAAGATCGCCATCATCCACAGAGGATAGGCACAAGAAGAAGAAAAAGAAGACAGCTTGATGTAGCTACAAATACATGTTCCGTAATTAATCCAAAGATTTTGGTCGACAAACATGAAAATTGTCTTTGGAATTTAAAAAACACGGTGAATGTACACTCGAATTCCCTCCACAAACAGCGCGTAAAATTTAATTTAACTCAGTCCTACCTATCCAGTTTTCTATGAAAATAAAAATCATGTTCGATCAACGTACTTCTACAAATTAAAGAGTGAAATACGATCCCGTTCAATAATGAGTAGCGTTTGTACGGTGTATGCTTACCTTAATTTAGTGTTCCTGCCGATATAGCTTCGAAACGATGTGTATGATGTGAGCCCAACCATTAATCATCAACAGCGTGGATTGCCAACAGTGAAATCGAACTGAAACAAAATACGGAACCTTGTAACCCTTGATTCTTTTCATTGCAATGAAATTCAATATGAGGTTATATAATCTGATCGCCGTGGACCTTGTTAGGGATAAATTACGGTTGTTAACTTGCATTAGCTTGATAAACTGGGATTTCATCTCTGGGGCTGGTTGGTCACAATTTGCGATTCGGGATTATGGTTGAAATATTTTTTGTCATCGGAAATTGTAGGGTTTTCGATGGTTTCAACATGTACGACTTTCCGTGTTTCCGGATAAAACTAATTAATTATGAAGATTAAGGAATTCACTGTGATGAAAGATTCGAGATTGGTTGTATTCAACTATTTGACAAATTATTGTCTGACAATATCTCAACTTTGTGTTAAGCTCAACGTTGTATTGTATATAGCACTTAATGATAAATTGGCAAGAAGTCAAAAGTAATATGTGAACCAATGGTTACTTAGTCTTTGTGTTGCCTAAAAGGTACCAGATTGTTGTCAATTGCTTGCTATATAATTGGTCAATGCCTTCTTTTAACTATTGTTGAATTATTTTTCATCATTCCAACACTAAATTCCCTTACAATATATAAAATATATAAATCACAAATACAAGTAAACGATGATTTCTACTGAAATATATTATTTAATGCTCGATATATAGTATCTTTGTCAATAGCGAATAAATATTACAAATATATCTTACTAACAAATTTTTATATACATTACATATTTGAACTGATGTTTAGGAAATAAATTTAATAATGGTGAGTTATTTATTTCTTATTGACCATTAAGAATTTTCGGTGAATACCTAAATCTGTTAATTTCAAGTACTTCCAGAAGGTTGAGTTTTATACCTCTATTCTTCGAAAGTAGGATATTAAATTCTGAATTGAAAGAATCACTATTTCCGCTAAGATGATTTGAATAATTAGAATCGGTTCTTCCATTGATGAACCTGCGTTTATGTTCAGAGATTCTAACATTAAAATTTCTTCCTATTCTACCTATACAGAGTGCTTCAACGAAAACTAAACAGAGGCTATATCGACCAAGATATTCATTTCTGATCGAAACGCAAAAACTGGTCAATTTTTGTTTCAACGGGGACATCTTTTGGGGTACAAAACTTGCCTCAAATATCAACCTCCTAAGCGGGTGTTGCAATCCTTGAACATTTTGAATAGGAAAAATGGGTCGAGTGATGACTCAAAAGAGAGGTGGTATGTTTGTCTACATCCCTTGAACTGATTTCCATTTTTAATTGAAAACTGTGAAAGATACAGGGTGAGCAAGTGAAAGATAGGGACGACTATTTCCTGGGAGACTATTGGATATTATATATATATATATATATATATATATATATATATATATATATATATATATATATATATATATATATATATATATATATATATATATATATATATATATATATATATATATATATATATATATATATATATATATATATATATTTTATATTCAAAATATGATATATATATATATATATATATATATATATATATATATATATATATATCAATATATATAGGCTATTTTACCAAGATATATATATATATATATATATATATATATATATATATATATATATATATATATATATATATATATATATATATATATATATATATATATATATATTTCGTCAAACAAATCAAATTGAACATTATGAGATGAATTGATTGAGTAAGAATGAAGAATACCGATTTAGCAAGACAAAACACTGTAACTATAAAATACAGTGTTTTACACTAATAATCCTTAGTTCGCTGCGAATGACTATCGCAGCAAAACAAGTTATCTTAGTTGAATCATTGCATTTTTTTTGAAATATGTTTGAAATACAGGTCTCCAAACTTCAAAAATAACCTTTTCATTGATATGGAATACTTAAAACTTTTGAAGAAAACATAGAAGTAAGTCTTCAAAAACAAAAAAACTTTTAGTGTTCGTTTTATAAAAATCTGTCTTCTGGAGAGACAGTGTATAAGATTCACAGGGTACAACGGTTCGCTACTGCTATAGTCGATTTGGTAGCCGTATAGTATTAAATGTTAAGATGACAGGATATAGGCGAGTAATTATTTATATATTATAATCCGAGGTACCATGGTAGAATATTGGCAATTTTATACAATAACCTGTATATGAGATCATTATAGATGTTAATTCGATGAGTAGTTCATATCATGAATGATTTGTATATATTTCAAATCCCAAGAAAGATAATTAATTTATAGATATATATTAAAAAGAGTTTGAAAGAGTTTCATAATTTGTATGCATCAGTTAGTAGTTGGTGAAAGTGTTTTGTTCATTTCACAAATAAAGGAAAAGTTTTCTAATATCACCCCTGTTAAACGTGCTTAGAATATACCACTTTTCCAAAGGGAGAAATTAATTATATTGAATGTATACTATGCTTTAAGACATCATCGCCATTTACCTTCAATCGATGAAAATGATGATATGTGATCTGAAATGACGGGAATTAGACAGTCCACAATATACAAGCTTCTCCAGGAAAGATAATCTGAAAATGGATTTATTGAAAACTCCGAAAACTTCTCCAGGAAGGCCCTGAATGGTTATTGATGAAGACCTTAGGAATACTATTCGAAAAAAATGTGCAATTCTTTTATTTTCGGAAAGAAATTGCCATTGTGAAAAAAAAGCGTTGTGCTCGTAGGAGATCAGGATTTGCCTTTAATATCAAAAACAAATTGTGGCCAGACTTACATGAATTGAATGTCTCATGGGTAAAGCACAACAGGAAGTCAGTTCTCATAGATAAAGAAGAAATCTTTCGCTGGAGAAGAAATAATTCTGGAGCAATTAAAAAATATCGTGCCTAAAAAGGAAAATTTTTCATCTGGACGAAACTTGGGTTAATCAAGGGTTCACAGAAAATTTGGAATATGAGATGACCCCGGTCTTTTTTTTTCTTGTTCATTTACTGAAACTATATATATATATCTTGATTTTATCCAATTTATTTTATTAATAATTATGAATACTGTATGTGTAGATCTACCTATATCATTTATATAGTTCATCTTAATTCAAAATTACAGTGAAGAGACGGTCATTTCCCAGAATAATTCTATAATTTCATTTTGAATTCTAAATGTAGCGAAATATCACGTATTTTTAAAGCTGCTTAAAATCAAACAAAAGTGTAAAAATCTAGACGGAGGAATGTATCGAAACTCAGATAAGAAATCCAGCGTAGACGATATTCGACGTTATCACCGATAGTTATTAAAACACCTATCCTATTCAAGATCGTAGACAGCATCTGGTATTTTCTCAAACAGCGATTCCCACGTCGCGACGAAAGAAAGCGTTTCTAAATGACTATGTAACAGGTACTGGAGTATCAAGAAGTACGGTTGTAAGGGCTTTAGGATACGCATTAATAAGGGCCGCAATTGCGACGTTTGGGATTATTATTGAGTTAGTTATTTTTTCTTCAGATGTGTAGTTACTCATATTATTCCGTTATTCATTTTCAAAGATCAGATTTACCCATTCGCGTGAATCATAATTAAAACAAAGTTATTTAATCATACGTAACGTGAGTTCAGAAATATGAAGACGCAGATTGCTCCTCTCCGAGAAGACCGACAGGGGAAGAAGAATTACAGTTCCTGTTGTGTCCCACAGGTGAATACTCTATAAATTTGTCTTCACTATTTCTGTTCACTATTTAATATTCATGAATTTCCTTGGAAATATGTTTTGTAATTTCTGAATGCATCGAGGACTAGTTGAAATAATGGTTTCTTAAACTCCGAATTATTTTCAACAACTTTTTATTTTGGCAAATGATCTTTTTGAACTGCACCGACATTATCAATATATATCTCGAAGATTTATTTTCATAGACTGATTTATAACATTTGTGTTCATAATTTGGCAAAAATGGAAATGTACTGAAATTATTTTATATTGATTTTTATAGTTCTCCTAACTTTGCAAATTAGTTGAAGTGTATTCAAATTATTTAACATTTGTTTGCCTAACTTTCAACATTAATGGAACGCAATGATATGGTTGTATACCGTTTTCAATAACTTGGTAACTATTTGAATTTGAAATGTTATAGTTCAATATCGAGTTGAAACTTCACTTCTATAACTTAGAAAATTAATCTCTTTGAAATGTTATTATTATTATTATTGAAGTAATTTAAGGCTGAGGATAAGTCCTATAAAAGCCTAATAACAAAAAATAATTTCTATGGTATTGCAAGCACAGCTTAGCCATAATTAAATATGCATATATATATATATATAAATCCACTTATGTAAAAACGAAATCTAATTAAACAAAAGAAAGTCCAATTTATTTTTGAATTCATTAACCGAATTTAAGTCCACCACATTACTAGAAAACCTGTTCCAATCATCGAATAGCCTATTCACAAGAAAATATTGTATTTGTCTCGATGAAAATTTTTCTTTTTTCAGCTGCAGATGATGACCACGCAAACGAGTATCAGCACTCCAACTAAACAAACATCTCAGGTTTGCGTAATTGTGTTTAATTATACGATAGCACAAGATTAGATCTCCGCGATGTCTTCGCTGCTCGAAGGTTATGAGACCAGCTCTAGATAATCTTTCATTATATGAAGGACGAACGACCCCAAAAGTCATACGTGTAGCACGGCGCTGGACACCCTCAAGCCTGCTTTTATAGCGAGCGAGAACCGGGCACCAAACCGAGCCTGCATACTCTAAAATAGGACGCACATAAGTCTTATAAAGTGTAACCGAACTAGAGAAGGACAACTTAACGAACGATCTACGAATGAGATAAATTAAAGAATTAGAGCGTTTACTCAGTCCAAATCTCTTGTCTTATCATCTGATGAAAAAAATGATATTTTCCTCTGATTGCTTACTGCATCGACCTGAGCATTCAGAATGCTTGATAAATTCATAAAATAAATCAACGTTAATTTGGTCATTTAGGATTCAAACGTCAGATTGCATTGTATCTGCTTCAGAATAAGAAAAAAGAAAGCGATTCGCAACAGGAAGACCATGAAGATATGAAAGCCTAAGTATTCGTTATGATAATATTGGTCATTAGGTAGATCTCCAAGTAAATCAGACCAAATGTCGACATTGTCATTCGAAAACTACCACCAGATGTCTTAAATGTGACGTTGGGTTACATGTCAAATGTTATTTTATGTTTCACACAAAACTATGGTCGTAGTAGCACATTTTCCTAACGACTTTTATATAGGACGGTATGTTTTATTAGAATTTTGTATTATTTTTCTCTTTTCTATAAACCTGTACTCCCTTTGAGCTAAAATAAATGATGTTTTCTGAAAATTCTACCGTTATTTAAGAAAAACTAGTTCGGCATAAGTGGGTTAATCACTCTTAACAGCCAACTAGAATTGAATCACTGCCCACTACTCAATATTTGAAATATGTTTAGTTATCACATTCTTTCTCAGAACTGTTAGTTCTAGACACTTGAAAATGAGGTGATCATCGAAACGGGTCACGTGTATCTAAGATAAACATTGTGGAAATCAGACAAAAGTGTATCATTTTATTCATATCAAAATGACTCCATCAATAATATTATAGATTTGAAAATTTGAATATCAGGACAATATTTGATGAAGTTCTTGAAAGAAAGCATCCCAGCGTTCGAGAAGATAACATCTGCAGATTTTATTAGTACGATAATTATTGATAATAATTATTATTTTATAAGAAGTAATTCAATTTTCACACATTCATTTTGACGTCAGCATTCATTCCATAAACTGATGGATATAGTTTTTCATCAATCTAATATTTACGTATATTAGTTCTTTTGATTTCTGACATTAATTCATCAAAGTAAGCAAAATTCATAAAGCAACTTACGTTAACAAAGCCATCACATTTAATGAAAGTTGACTTTTTTCGCTACTTTGAAAATTTTGGCATATACTTTATGGTGTTTTGCATCATGTGAAAATATGAAATTAACTTTTCTCCTTACGGAAGTGGATCAGATAACAATGAAATTTCCTATGCTTATCTCCTCGAAACTTCCATTTACAAGCAACCTGTTGAATTAAAAATCATATCACCAAGAAACATGAAAGCGATTGTGACAAGAGAAATGTGTTCCTTATTCTGGATACGAGTATTATTCAGTCTACGTATAGGAATCTCTAGAAGACATTCATCCAGGCCTTTGAATGAAAGATGTAAATGGCTCAGGTATAAACAGAGCGTGTGTGTAAGATTTCCTTACACCCACAAGAAGTTTTCCCATTAGTTTAAAGAAAAAGAGCCTCCGTTAGACTTTGAAATCTCCTTTGAAAGGTTACACCATTTTATATTCCAGTGCCGTTCCATTCATTTGATGTACGAGGCTTATCAGACCCAGTTTAGCTGCGTGGGTAGAAATATAAGATCCGGAGGATTCCTGAATTATGAATTCATAACGCTCCAGCTATTCCAGAAATGAATGAAAACTTATACTTCTCTGAGAGTATTGAGGGCCAATGAACCAATCAGATGAAGTGTTTCAATTGGAATGGTAAACTTTGAATGCAAATTACGCTTACACGTCAGATATCATGTTTTGTTATTTTAATAAACCAGTTTTAGACGAATTTATTCATGGACAAAATTAAATAAAGCTTTCATCGTGAATTTTAAGATTACTTCGTGGCAGATGTGGCAATATGGGTTATGTGCTTATAGCTGCCGTGCACTAAAATGATTGTGAATAGATTATAGTACGTCTGACGTACAACTGCACCATTCACATACAACATGC
Organism: Cryptolaemus montrouzieri; assembly: GCA_013387265.2. Lineage (NCBI taxonomy): Eukaryota > Metazoa > Arthropoda > Insecta > Coleoptera > Coccinellidae > Cryptolaemus > Cryptolaemus montrouzieri. Next base: position 12,942,343 of record JABFTP020000062.1, on the reverse strand, counting down.
AATAATAATTAGGTAAAACAATGACTTCATTGTATTCTATTATTCTCCGTTGACGTTTGTGCTAACCTCTTGCTTGTGACGGTATTAACAAGGTCGTAAATAAATATCATCACCGATAGCCAAGTGGCTCTGAAGGCATTAACATTCGACACCTGCACGACACTTATTGTGCAGGATTGTCTGTCCACCCTCGAGGAACGGGAAGAAAGGAATAGGATCCGTCTGATATGTCTACCTAGACACTCGGGCATTGAGGGTAATGAGAGACGGACTCATTGGCTGCTCAAGAAACAGACTTGTAATATACCGGACCGGAGCCTAGGCCCCAAATTCCCCTGGAGATTGACTGCAATGCTAGAAAATAACTGGTGGTAGAACCAGAGGAAAGAACCAGAGCACTGGCTGAGGCTCGCAGGTCTCAGACCCTTTCGACTTGCCATCAGTGAACCTTCCACTGTGAAAGCTAAGTCTTGTTTAATACTCTCCAGGCTAGGTCTGAGAGTTATAACTGCGATATAAATGAGGAACTCTCGCCTCAAAAATCACCTACATAAGTTAGGATTAATTGAGGACCCCTCATGAAGAATATGTGGAGAGGAAATAGAATCAATGGATTGCTGTGACATCATCCGCATCATTGTGGAATTCAACAAAGACCTCAATATAAAAAGTTTTGCGAGAAGAATTGCGTGAAAAATTAGTTTTCCATAGAACATAGAAAGGCAGAAAACTTCAAGGGTAAATTGAAGTCAAAAACTCTGGACCATCTTAATTTTAGAAAGTTCAAAAGCGTGTTGAACATTGACAGAGGTGAAGAATCTTGGATTTATGAATCTAAATTGAGTGTCTTCATATAGATGGTTGCAAAGTTTATTTCAGAAAAGATCATGTAGCAATAAATCTTTTGCAAGGTCAAAGTACAGTTATTGCCAATTAGTACATAAACATTTGTTTACCAAAGTCCCAAAAAATTTCTACTTTTCCCAAAATCAAGAACGCACTACTTGGTGAAAGGCTTCAGTTTCCAGAACGAGCTGTTGATGATGGAAGTACCTGCTTCCAGAATTGATTCGATCAAATGCTAAAGTATATCAATCTTCGGAAAACAATGAAGTTTTCGAAAGCACTGAATTGCATCATTCTAGTTCTTCATGCAAAACTTAGAAGACATCTCTCGTATCCTCATCCCAGTGAAACGTTTTTCGTCAGGAAAAAAAAAATAATGTTCGAGCGCTGCGCGAGGGGATGGAGAAATAACATCGCCTGGTCGTTTATAATCCTATGGATTGAGAAATAAAAAACCCAAGGTATACTCAAAAAAACTTAGTTATAATTTATGAATTTTTACCGTAATTTTGCAGGTCTCTCTGATATTATAGTTGTTTTAGATGATTTGTCCAAATGTTGTGCAGTCAACTCTCTCCTTTTTTCAAAACAAAATTTCCCACTTTGAGGTACCTGTTTTGAATGAATAGAAGACATAAAAGAGAATTCGCAGCGAGATTTGAGGTCGTTCCGGAAAAAGTATTTGAGAAAAGTTTTGCTGATTCGTTGGGGTAAAGGTTTTATTTCGAAGGTTCCTTCTTTGGAGGCAATAAAATCAAATTTGGATGAAAAACAAATATATTGTGTTTCATTAACCAATTTCCGGTACTTTTTTCACAGAATGTCTCTAAGTGAGACGTTCGAGCGCTGCGCGAGGGGTCTTTGGAATAACATCGTGCAGTCGCTTATACTCATATGGAATGAGTTATGTTATACTTAAAATTATGAAGTTATAATTTATAATTTTCTATTGCAAATTTGCTACAAACTTCTATCAAGAACTGTATATGTATAAAGATCGAAATATAGATATCCAAATGTTCCAAAATATTTGAACCAAGGCTCGAAAGAAATTCCTGGGATAACGAAAGATGAAATTCTATCAGCCCTTAAAGAAATGAAAGATGACAAAGTTACGGGAGAAGATGGTATAGACATAGAGGCCGTCAAATATGGTGGAGAGGGGAATTATCAAAGCCCTAAAGGTACTACTGAATAAATATTTTCAATGAAATAAAACTAAAGTATTTAGATTTTCACTATATTAACAAAACTTTGACCGGTTTCACCACACTGTGGCTTCATTAGATAGATACAAACTAATGAACAGAGTTATTCCTTATATATTAATTAGTCTTATTTCCTACTTAATATTACAATAGGTACAAGAGGTATGTTGGAAAACCCATCGGAGTTGGTTACTTTATGAATTGGAAAGATTGAGTAAAGGAGAAGGATTTAGATCTAATTGACTATTAAATAACCTACCTGAATTCTTTTCTTTGTTGATCTTCTGATGTTTTCTGAATGAATGCCTTATAGAGGGTATAACATCATCGGAATGGAAAAATGCCACCATCGTGATCATGCACAAAAAAAGAGATGTTACTGACCTCGCCACCTATAGACCTATTAGCCTTCTTAGTCATGTTTATAAACTTTTCACGAAGATCCTAACAAAACGATTAACTTACAAGTTTGATTTCTTTCTCAAGAAAGAACAGGTAGGTTTTCGCTCAGTATATGGGACAAAGTACCATCTTCTCACCCTGAAGATTCTCATTGAAAAATGTATAGAATACAACAAACCTATAATGCTCATCTTCGTTGATTTCGAAAAAGCCTTCGACTCAATAAACCAGGGAAAACTTTTAGAAACGATTGCCGAGTGCCGCATCGATCACCGATATTTTACAATATTCATATATATGAAAATGTTCAGCAACTGTCAAAACATCGCAAACCAAATGTACGAATAAGTTCAAAATTGAGAGAGGAGTCAGACAGGGAGTTATCACCCAAATTATTTGTAACATTGCTGCAGATCATGCTGAACAAAATTGACTAAGAAAATAAAAAATCAATATCGATGGCGAGAAAATTAACCACCTCTGCTTCGCTGATGACATTGTCCTGATAGCAGATAATATAAAAGAAGGGGAAACTATGCTTCAACTACTACACGGGGCCTCCAGAGAGTTCGTCCTAAGAATCAACATGATGAAAACCCAGTATATGACAAATCTTGTTCTAAATAACTGATTGAAAATAAGTGACACAAATAATGAGCAGGTGCATGTGCACTCACGAAATACAGAGAAGAATAGGTCTGACTTGGGCAGCTTTCGGAAATTTGCGGCACAAACACAAATCCGATATTCTTATGTGTCTGAGGAGGAAGGTTTTCGATCAGTGTGTTCTTCCTGTTTTGACATATGGAGCGAAAACACTCACGTTGACAAGAAGAAACATCAGCAGAATACAAGGGTTGCAAAGATCGATGCTTGGAGTTACTCTGAGAGACAGAATACCTAACCAGACTATCAAAAACAGAACCGGAGTGAAAGAAGCTATTGAAGCAATTCTCCAATTGAAATGGAACTGGACAAGACATGTTGTCAGAATGCAGGATGGTCGATAGACCGAAAAACTTTTTGAGGAAGATATCCCACCCGATGGACTGATGATATAAAGAACTGGAACTGGAAACTGGAACTGGATTCAGAAAGCCAAAGACAGAGAAGGATCGATTGAATTGAACGAGGCTTTTGTTCAGTAGTGGACAGTATGAACTAATAATGATGATCAAGATAATTGTAACTTTGCAAGTCAGCATAAAGAATTAGTTTTTTTAGGACGATCTGTCGAAATGTTTTAACATATGATTCTCGAAGAGGGTCCGTTTTTCGATAAATTTATCTTTGCTCCCAAATCATTCAATTTCGTAAGAATAAACTTTTTATATGTGCTAGTGTTAACACACCTACTGCTAAATTTCTAGAAATAAGGCAGAATAAACCTACTCGGTTCTCACAGAATATCCCGAAAAGACTTACAACTTTATAATTTATCACTTTTCCGTACCGCCTTCATTTGCGGAAAATTGCATTCTCGAATGATACGAATTATTTAGATTATAAAAGACATCAGACATCCACTGTACGAAAATGCTATCTTTCTCGGAAGTTTTTGTTTTAAACAACTATATTTTTCATTGTTGTTTCGATTTCGGGACTGCTACTTTTTATATTTTCCATAAAGAAAGTTACGAAGTCACGAAAGTTGTTATGCGGCTCTCAATATTGCAGAAACTTGTACTCAGCAGTTTCATTAAATATAAAGAGTATTTCCCAATAAGCAAAAGCCTCTAGCATTCAATACCGTTCTTCCTATAAGTTACGTAATTGAAAAACGTTAGACTCGACAAACACCGTAAAAATTTAATTTCGAAGTAATCATGAATAAAACGCGAAAAATGCTTCTACAATGCAGAATCAAGAATTTATACTTGAATTTAATTCGAGAAAATTCTCATAAATTCGCAAGGCAGTGTAAGTAAAAAGTTATGGAGTTCTACATTCGAAACGAAAATAGACTCTGCGTTCAACTGTTATAAATAAAATTGAGTTTTCCATTCACAGTGGAAAATTCGTCGTAAAATATGGCGGAAAATGCTTCCGTTTTGATGAAATGTACATATTGCGTAGGTTTTCTTTTCCTTTTGTTCTCAAGTTGCTCATTATGTATTCTTCCATTATTGAATTTCATTTTTGATATCTGACTCCAGTGAATCTGTGTCCTTGAATTAAATTTTGGATATGCGAAAATGAAACCTCGTAGTATTATGTGAGGAGAATATTCGAATAACGCTATTACTGAAAATTTTATTTTTGCTTCCAGAAATGTCCATAGCAAAACTGTAAATGATTATTTACGTCAATAGGATTGTGTGGCGTCACTAGTTTTAACAACATTTTTCGATTCAGGAAAGAACTGCCCTGAGGACCAAACTTTTCTGCTCTAACTCTCGAATCAATCTCGACTATTCCATATGAAGCTAATCAACATGGTTTTCATTTGAATTTGGGAGGCTTTTTGTAAGTAAAATTCCATTATCAATAATAAAAAACGAGTACTGTGTTTTAAGGAATTTTACTTAATAATTGCGATTCGTAACGCGTTTCACTACACCGTAGCTTTTTCAGACGAATGAATGTACAAAAAATATAAATATAAATGTTCTCAAGTAATTAAAAGCTTATTGGGTTGATTCTTCTCAAGTGGTTATTTATGACAGGTATATCCAATAAAATTAAGGAATAGATTGCTCCCAAACCAGGTAAAAACAATGAATCAGGTGTTTATAGATTGAATTGCAATGACTGTGATAATTTCTACATTGGTAGAACACATAGAAATTTTAATATTAGAATATCGGAACATAAACGCAGTTTTTCAAATAAAAAATCAGATTCAAATTACGCGAATCATCTCTTAGAAAATAATCACTCTTTCGACCCACAGTTTGAAATTTTGCATACAGATAATAAATATTGGAAGGTAGATCTTTGGGAAACTTTAGAAATCAATAAATACAAACACTCAGGTAGACTCATCAATGAACAAGTCGATTTAAGCCCTTCACTTCTATTGAATCTCTTCGGGGAGCAATCTATTCCTTAATTTTATTGGATATACCTGTCATAAATAACCACTTGAGAAGAAGCAACCCAATAAGCTTTCACTTAGTCAAGGACATTTATATTTATATTTTCTGTACATTCATTCGTCTGACGAAGCTACGGTGTAGTGAAACGCATTACGAATCGCAATTATTAAGTAAAATTCCTTAAAACACAGTACTTGTTTTTTTATTATTGATAATGGAATTTTGCCAAGTAAAAGCCTCCCAAATTCAAATGTTAAAGAAAGCTGATACCGGCTTTTTGGATTTGTGGTATTTCAAAGTACTACTAAGATGTGCAGTTCATACTCAGAATATATGGTTCTACTCAGTGTGTTTGAAAAACAGATTGACTCCCAATTACATACGGTTGAAGACACATAACAACAGTGGACCAGCAAGAAGAGCAATTGAGAAAGGCCAACGTATATGGCTCAAAGAGGATATGAAGATCCAGTACAACAGTAGGGACGTTGCCAACATATATTTGAAGGTAATCCATACGGAATTATTGTTTAGATTGCACCCTGTTGAGTTTGATATCTTAGACTCTGAATCCATATACGATGTCAAAATTTTAATTCGTAAAAAGTTTCAGCAACAACAGAAAAAGTTGAATTCACTTAAACTCAAAACTTCTCCACCCAAACCTTCAACTGATAAATTTTCAGACCATAAATTTTTTGACAGATTCACAAATTTAACTGATACCGATTTTACACAACCACAAAAAGATCTATTAGAAAAGGATTTAAACATAAATAACATCCAAAATATAATAGAACTAATTTTGAACAGTTAGGCATACACTCCGAAATCATTCTCAAAAACTCCAAAGATAATATTTTAGCCAAACATCAAACACCAAAAATCATCAAAGAAGACTTTTTGAAATTATCACCTCATTGCAAATCCGATTATAAGATAATAAAAACAATTCGTGAAAATAGTACCAAGAACGATTTAGTATTCACTAAAGCAAGTAAAGGTAACACCGTCATCGCGATTAGTAAAACCGATTATATTTCTAAAACTGAAGAATTCTTAACAGCCGGAAACTATATAACATAAACTAAGGATCCTAAAAAATTTCAGAAAGTGGTTAAAAACATAATTTCGACAGCGAAATCATTAATTACAGACCACGAAAAATATAAATTCATTAACTCCAATCCACAATCCCTCGAATTATATTCGTTGATAAAACTTCATAAACCTAATTACCCTATTAGACCTGTTGTTTTTTATGTAACGGCGCCTTCTTTCAAACTTTCAAAATTCCTCAACGACTTGCTAATAACACATTGCAATTTTAAATCTAAATTTTCGGTCAAAAATTCATACGAACTAATTGCCAATATCAAAGATACCATTATACCACCTAATTCCAAACTCATTTCTTTGGATGTTAAGAACCTATTTCCCAACATTCCTCCGAAAGATACGTATTACTTAGTTGAAGAATTATTAAAAAGAATCGTGTAAATACTATCATTAAATCAGATATTCTTTTATCATTACAAATTTGTTTAGATCAAAATTATTACCATTTCAATAACAAATATTATACTATTGAAGACGGCTTGATTATGGGCAATCCGTTAAGTTCTTTGTTAGCAGAAATATTCATGAATAACTTAGAGAAATTAATTCATAATCATCCACTCAGTAAATATTGTTTATATTGGTATCGCTATGTAGACGATATCATTATTTGCTTCACAGGAACAGATAGACAATTAGAAATTTTCCAGAGTCATATAAATTCATTACATCCAAAATTGGATTCACAACCGAAATAGAAAGCAATAATTCGATATATTTCTTAGACGTAACACATTCAAATGAAAATGGAAAACATGTTTTCGCAATTTACCATAAGCCGTCACATACAGATATTATAATACATAACTCGTCGTGTCATCCATATCAACATAAAATGTCAGCATTCAATAGTTTTATTCATATATTGATTAACATGCCGTTATCACCAGAAAATTTCAACAAAGAATTAAATTTGATTAAACAAATAGCCAAAAATAATGGTTACAATCCCAAACTAATAAATAATATTTTAAATAAAAACAAAGTAGAATCGCATTGAATGAAGTTTACCCTGTCGATAAATTGAAACAGAACTTCAACACCTTAACCTACGTTGGCATTACAAGTGAGAAACTGAAATCATTCTTGAGTAGCAATAATTTCAACATAGCTTTCCAAACTAATAATAATTTAGGCGAATATATAAAAAATAATAAAACCAAACCAGGTAAAAACAATAAATCAGGTGTTTATAGATTGAATTGCAATGACTGTGATAACTTCTACATTGGTAGAACACATAGAAATTTTAATGTTAGAATATCGGAACATAAACGCATTTTTTCAAATAAAAAATAGATTCAAATTACGCGAATCATCTCTTAGAAAATAATCACTCTTTCGACCCACAGTTTGAAATTTTGCATACAGATAATAAATATTGGAAGGTAGTTCTTTGGGAAAGTTTAGAAATCAATAAATACAAACACTCAGGTAGTCTCATCAATGAAGAAGTCGATTCAAGCCCTTCACCTCTATTGAATCTCTTCGGGGAGCAATCTATTGCTCAACTTTATTGGATATGCCTGTCATGAATAACCACTTAAGAAAAAGCAACCCAATAAGCTTTTAATTAGTCGAGGACATTTATATTTATATTTTCTGTACATTCATTCGTCTGAAGAAGCTACGGTGCAGTGAAACGCGTTACGAATCGCAATTATTGTGTAAAATTCCTTAAAACACAGTACTTGCTTTTATTAACATGGTTTTCACTTTAAACTTGCTCATTCTTGCCTTCAGGGGACAGCCACTATTGGCTTTGTCGTTCAGTTTCGGGTTCATACTGAAAGAACCAATTTTTATCACCAGTATTAACTCGATCGAGAAGAGTTGGATCACTTCCAACCTGCTGGAGACAATCTTAAGCACCGGTACTCTAAATTTCCCTGTTCCATTTTCGCGACATGCACTACTCGCGCGTTCTTACAAAACACTTCTCAGCTGGCGAAGGAATGATCGTTCGGGGGTCGTCAAGGTCTCAATCGAGACACTGCTATTACAGTGACGAAGTTACAGGTTGGCAGTGTTAACACATATAATGAACGCATCAAGTTAAACTTTCTTCACAACCACTTAGTGTACTTTTCTGCTAATCTAAGAGAAGAACAGGGTGAGCGATTCCACCATGACCTTCGAAAAATGCAGGAACTCTATCGAGGCTACTAGAACACGATGGCTGACTATTGTTGGAGCATTCAGAACTCACTGATCTCACTGACTATAGCAACTGCAAGAAAACCTTCTTTTCTTCAACTTGAGAATTTAATAAATGAAACTTTCAAAAAGTTGGTGTTTCATTTTAGAAAAGGCAATGTTACATATTATCTAAACTAGAGCTGATACAGAAGTTTTGAGATTTGAAATTGTCATTAAAAATGAGACTCATATCATGTGACGAAATTCATCCGAAAGAATTGCTTCTGTGCATAGTTTGAGGGTATTTTCACTTCACCAAGTATTTTGGCAAGGGATTTTTTCATGAGTTCCTGACTGTTGATATCGTTACTTTAAGAATATTGTGTCAATCTTCCTGAATCATAACATACACAAAAAATATTGCTGTCTAATCTGGAAATATGAATCTCCCAGTATTATAAGCATACACTACCTGAATAACATTTTCCTGTGTGTAGTGCTGAATTTGTTCCTTCATAAATTCTCCGTTATCATTCTTCAGCGTAAAGCCCACCTTTTGATGAGTTATATTATTATTCGATTCATATGAATTGTAAATACCTCAGAGTGGGAAACGGATACACTAATTTTCTCAATGAATTCAGAAACAGAACAGAGTTTCCACATTTTCCTAATGCTCCAAGTGATGATACAAGGCACCTAATCTCAAGTATCGACCAATGTGGAGCCAAGTTGAATAAAGTTTCCATTTCCCGGAAATAACGAAACGGATAGTACGGGAGATAAACCTGTTCGATAAGACTTGGATGCATTTTTCGAATATTCTGTAACGAAATTAACTTTAATACTCTAGTTAAGCCTAGAGAAAAATGAGCAATGAGACTCGAATTCAATATTCGTCACTGAAATCTTGGAAGAAAAGTCAAGAAAGTTCTACTTAGAAATTTAATCAATTACATAAATTATGATAATGATACATAGTGTCACAAATACTTCTTTTTATGTTAATACAGAGAATAAGGCTTATCTTGGTGGTTCTTGCTCTTAGTGCAGCCTTTGGGGAAAATCTCTATTTCAGCTGTTGAGTTCCAAATACGAGTCTCTACCTAGGAATTTCTGTTCAGGGCTCCTCACCTAGAAATGTCTATTCAGGACTCTCCACCTAGGACTTATATTTTGATATAGGTCACTACCCAGTATATGAGATACAAGATTTGAATTTTAATATAATTTAATCAACTGCAATTCAGGAGGATTTTCAAGTTCAACTAATTCGCTTGAAGGCCTGCAAATGCGGATTATGAGCATCAGAATTGTTAACCAGTGGCGTGACACACATAGAGGGTTGACTGGAATCAGGTGTTCTGTTGTGACGTGATTTTAGCGCGTTACAATGATTTCGGAATGTTATGTGCTACGTATTTAATATAAAACTTTCTTCGTTGTTGCAAAAATTTCATGCTGGGTGTTTCCGAACAAAAATCCCATACTATATTGAGGGATAGAGTAACTCCAGGCCTTTCAGAAATAGTATATGAAAGTCACCTAAGCTTCCGAGCTTTCAAGATACAGGCTGATTAATTGTTCGTAGTCATATCTTTCATCATTAATAACTCGAGAACTCCTTGACCAAAACTAATTTTGATGATGAGATTCTACATATTTATTTGGCTCGTCTTGTAAACGTGATAACGGAGATAAGATAAGAAGGAAGTTGCATATGCTCTCAAACACCAAAATGATTGGAGGGTCAGTTTTTCAAATAATGTTGATAAATGTTGGAAGATCATCACATTGAGGAAAAAGAAAAATAGAGAATATTCAACTATTGAACATGGAAAGTTATTTGAAGATAACTAACCCAAAGGAACGTGACCAATGAGTTCAACCATCATTTTGCTGCCTTGGCACGCTCTCAATATGTTGATCATGACAAGTATAAAATATTATCTAGGGTGGTTGACAGTGTCCTTCTTACGCTAGTTACACCGGGGGAAGCCGAAGAAATACTACAGAGAACGACTAGAAAACCAACTCCTGGTCCAGATGGAATGGATGGAAGAATCCTGAGACTGGTGAGAGGGACAAGAAGTCATGTTCTAGCATACCTCATTAATGAATCGTTTTAATTGGGAGTGAATCCGGAAAGAATTAAGCAATCAAGGTCTACTCCGATATACAAGGGCAAGGGACCCAGGTGTGAAGTAGGCAGTTATAGAATAATATCCTTGCAAATTCAACTAGCCAAACTGTTTGAAACTGCATATAGTCTCAGATTAACCAGCTTTTTGAAGAAGAATAATGTTCCTGAACACCAAAATAGCTTCAGACGAAACAAAAGTATGGGACAACACTCACCAATGCAACTGACCTCGTTTATGAAGCATTTAATAGCAAACATCACTGCTCTGCGCTATTCTACGATCTGAACCGAGCCTTGGATGTTATTGCTCATCTGCTTCTCCTTAAAAACTGAACAATCAGTGTATTCGGGGTCTTGTATAGTTGTGGGTTGAGTCTTATCTTCAACATCGAAAGCAGACTGTTGTCATAGGAGACTATGAATCGATTGAAGTCAATATAACAGCTGGTGTGCCACAAGGTTCTGTTGTGGAACCCTTATTCTTCGTTCGATTCATGAAAGATTTGGTGATTTCATCTAACTCCAAAGTCGAACTACTACTGTATGCCGATGACACAAACAGATTAATCTCGAAAAAAACTGAACGTGACATGGTAAAGTCATCCGACATTACTTCAAGTGATTTCACTGAGTGGTGCGGTCGTAATGGACTGAAAGTCAATACGAAAGAACTGTATTTATGCACTCTGTGTCAAAAATTTTTTCGTGCAAATACTTGTTGCTTGAGAGGGTTCTCGGGAAGTCTATTGGGGAGGTGAATAAGAAAAAATTTTTGGGCTTCGGTGTTGATAATAAATTCATCTTGGACTTTCAAAAAGAATTAATGTGCCAAAAACTGAGCTCTGCTTGTTACTTAATGAGAGCTATGCGTGAAACAATGTCTCAGATTATGGTACGTCTGATGTTTTTAAGTCTAGCCCAGCATGTCTTGTCATATGATATTACCCTGTGGAAGCCACTAATTGCACGGGGCCACTATTTTATTTTTTTCAAAAACGGAACTTCTGCCGATAGTTCTTAGATAAAATAAGAGAACATGCTCATTTTTATAGTGAAATAATTTCAGACGAAGCTAACTTTTCGAGAACTGCTATCACAAATTCATTATTGGGCTGAGGAAAACCCCATTCGATTGAAGAATCTCATCATCAAGAACCATTCTCACTAAATGTCTGGGTCGCAATAATTGAAAATTATTTGATTTGCCATTTTTTTTTGCCTAACAGACTAAACGGTCCCGCTTATCGGCAATTTCTTGAGGAGTTGCCTTTATTGTTGGAGGATGTGCCACTTTTGGTGAGAAACATAATGTGGTTCATGCACGACGGAGCACTAGCACATTTTAGTGAAGAAGCTAGGGAATTCTTGAATAATACAATCAACAACTGATGGATAATTCGGGTTGTGCCAGAACCATGGCCTCCTAGGTCACCAGACTCAAATAGTTTAGACTTTTTAATATGGGGATATCTCAAAAGTTTAGTTTATACCACTGCAGTGAACACTGTAGAAGAATTGAGAAATCGAATGACAAACTCTTGTGACACGATAAGAAATACCCCAGGAATATTTCAAAGAGTGCGTGATAATATGCGAAGAAGGACAGAGGCCGGTATTCGTGCAGGTGGAGGACACTTCCAACAATTCATTTCGATTTTAATTGTTCTTTTTTTTTGAATAAGTATGACTTGAGTCTCACAAGAAGAGCTATCGAAATAATAGCAAATTTTGGGCATACCTATCGAGTATTCCTATCATTTTTTTAATTAGCGAATAACATACAATTCAAATAATTCAAATTCAATAATTTTCCACTCCAAAACGGTTGGAGATACATGTATTAATAGAGGATGTATAAAATAGCTTGCATTCCAAATTTGGGCTGAATATCCCAAAAACTGCAGGAGTTTTGTAGAAAAAACCAAATGATGTGAATAAGTAAACATCATAAGACATTCAATAACATTAGATGGTATTAATATTTTCATAATTGCGTTGAAGGAAAAAAAAAGAAACAGTTGGAATGGTTGAAAATCAATAAACTGTGTAAAAACTCAAGTGAAATCACCATTAATAGCGAGGCATTAATACATCTCCACTACTTAAATTACTTAAATTAGGCTAGTATACATGAATATGTCTGTATGAATAAGTTCATTTCCTGTAGTTGACCACTTGATAATGCCATGATGGTCCTAACCGGTCGTTTCTGTACAATTAAAATTGTTGAAAGTATGGAAATACTTCTTAATTTTTGTTGAAATAGATTTAATCATAAGTACCAAAAAAACCGAAGAATTTACCCCTTCACATAATCTGGACAACTACGTGGAAATGTTGCATTTAACATTTCTGAATTGAAATCTAAAATCGCATTCAGACCTCAAAATAATGTTGCATTACTCTTATTCAATGCAAAAACTCCTATAGAGAATTTAAATAACTCAGGAGATTAGGAGTTATCTTGTCCAGACTGCAATAATTTCCACATAAATGAGACTAGTCGTCCCTTCAGAATTAGGTATGAGGAACACCAAACTTTATTCATTAAAAATAAACAAAATTTAACATTAGCTAACCAGTGCAACCAAATCGGCCACACTTTTCCTAGTGTTGATGAATTAATAGTTCTACGCATTACCCGAAAGGGTAGAAAACTTAATTACCTAGAATCACTGCAAATTTTCGTATCACATTTTGATAACAAATTTCAGATATGGAAGCCCCAGACTGATTCATGTAAATCCCATATTTTCGAAGTATGCCATATGCCTTTCGATTGTCAACTGCATAAGTTATATTTGGTTATTCCAAATGCAAATAACACCTTATCAATTTATATTTCATGTGACTCTGTACTTAGTTTTCATAGTATCTGGCGATGAACGTCGTCAATTCCATTTGTGTTCTAATCGTGAGAACATTTTAGGTTGTGGTCGCTTAGTGCCTAAACTTGAATGGAACAATATTCTCACTCACAGTATGCTTGTCTGGAGGAAAGTTACATAAAACACAATACCAGGGCCTCTTCAACTTCCGTAAACCCGCGGGCCTGTAGAATGCGTGGAAACATCGATTACTCCAAGTGTCCAGAGACAGTCAACAAGTGAATGCCTGTTGCCCTACTTGTACGGGAGATTTAACATTGAAACAGAATGAATTTAGCTTCTGCCCCTCACGACCAAGTATTTCGAAAGAATTTGAAATTAGTTTGGTCTAAATTGTTATTGAACTCTTCAAGATTTAAAACAGTATACAGGGTGTTACATAATAGTATGTAACAACTTGAGGGAGTAAATCTACGTGCAATTCTAAGAAACAAAGTTTATATAAACATACGTCCGCAGAAGCTTCGTTACGGAGCTACAGGGTGTTGAAATTTCCGGAAAAAATTGTTTTTCTTCTTCAAAGCTCTTGCAGTTTTTCAGATAATCAGCCCAAATTTGAAATGCAAGCTTTTTTGTACAGCCTCCATCATTACACGTCCTAGATTCTAACTGAAACTCACAAAGTGTTCTCATTTCCGAGGCCATGTCTCCTTTTGCCCTTTCAAACTTTTTTGCAGTGGGTCACTGATCAGCGTAGAATCAATTTTCGTCATCTTCGTTCAATTTAGAAACTTTTTTGACACTTGTAATTTTTTTGTATCTCCATCCGTTTTCGAATGGAAAATTATCGAATTTGAATTATTTGAATTGTATGTTATTCGCTAAATAGAAAAAAAGATAGAAATACTCGATAGGTATGCCCAAAATTTGCTATTATTTAGATAGCTCGTCTTCTGAGACTCAACTCATACTTATTCAAAATCAAACGAAAAAATAAGAACAATTAAAAACTAAATAAATTGCTGGAAGTGTACTCCACCTGCAAGAAATCAGGCCTCTGTCCTTCTTCGCATATTCTCACGCACTCTTTGAAACATTCCTGGGGTATTTCTTATCATGTCACAAGAGGTCATTATTTGATCTCTCAATTCTTCTACAGTGTTCACTGAAGTGGTGTAAACTAAACTTTTGAGATGTCCCAATATGAAAATGTCTAAACTACGTGTGTCTGGTGACCTAGGAGGCCATGGTTCTGGCCCACTCCGACCTATCTATCAGTTGCTGTATGTATTATTCAAGAATTTCCTAGCTTCTCCACTAAAATGTTCTGGTGCTCCGTCCTGCACGAACCAGATTATGTTTTTCACCAAAAGTGACACATCCTCGAGCAATGAAGAAGAAGTTGCCGAAAAGCTGGACCTTTCAGTCTGTTAGGAGAAAAAAATGACCCAATCAAATAATTTCCAACTATTCCGACCCAGACATTTAGTGAGAATGGTTCTTGATCATGAGATTCTACAATCAAATGGGGGTTTTCCTCAGCCCAATAATGATTATCGTGAAAATTTGTGATAGCAGTTCTCGAAAAGTTAGCTTCGTCTGTGAACATTATTTCACTATCGAAAGGAGCAATTAGAGATAGTTCTTACGATTTTTTTTACATGAAAATACAGGCCCCGTGAAATTCGTGGCTTCTCACACGGTAATGTCATATGACAAGACATACTGGGCTAGACTAAAATACATCAGACGCACCACACTCGGAGACACCGTTTCACGGATGGCTCTCATTTAGTAAAAAAGAGAGCTCCGTTTTTGGCACATTAATTCATTTTGAAAGTCCCAGATGAATTTATTATCAACGCCTAAGCCCAAAAATTTGGTCTCATTCACCTCTTCACTAGACCTCCCGAGAATTTTTGACACAAAGTGCATAAATTCGGTTTTTTTTTGTATTGACTGTCAGTTCATTACGACCGCACCACTCACTGAAATCCCTTGAAGCAATCATTGAGGACTTTACCATGCCACGTTCAGTTTTTTCCGAGATTAAGTTGTTTGTGTCATCGTTCATGAATAGAACGGAGAATAAGGGCCCCAAAACTGACCTCTGTGGCACACCAGCTGTGATATTGACTTCAATCGATTTATAGTCTCCTATGACAACAGTCTAATTTCGATGTTTTAGATAAGACTCGGCCCACAACTATGCAAAACCTCGAATACACTGATTGTTCAGTTTTTTAAGGTGAAGCAGATGGGCAATAACATCAAATGCTTGGCTCAGATCGTTGAATAGCGCGGAGCAGTGATGTTTGCTTTCAAGTGCCTTAAACACGAAGTCAATTGCATTGGTGAGTGGTGTCCCGTACTTTTGTTTAATTTGAAGCCATTTTGGTATCCAAGCACATTATTCTGATTCAGAAAGCTGGTTAATTTAAGACTATATGCAGTTTCAAACAGTTTGGCGACTTGATTTTGCAAGGATTTTATTGCAAAAACTGCCTACGTCATCCCTGGGTCCCTTGCCCTTGTATATCGGAATAGACCTTGATTGCTTAAGTCTTTCCGGATACACACCCTATTCAAATGAATCATTAATCAGGTGTGCCAGAACAAGACTTATTGTTCCTCTCACCTGTCTCAGGATTCTTCCATCGATTCCATCTGGACCAGGAGTTGGTTTTCTAGTCGTTCTCTGTTGTATTTCTTCGATTTCCCCCGGAGTAACAGGCGTGAGAAAGACAGACAGATATTTTATACTTGCCTTGATCAACATATCAAGAGCTTACCAATGCAGCAAAATGATGGTTGAACATATTGGCCACGTCCCTTGGGTTAGTTATCTTCAAATCACTTTCTCTGTTCAATAGTTGAATGTTCTCCATTTTTCTCTTTCGTCGATGTTCGTTGATCATCTTCCAACATTCTTTATTAACATTATCTGAGAAACTGACCCTCGAATGATTATGGTGTTTGAGAGCAGCTGCAACTTCTTTCTTATGACCTCTTCCATCAAATTAATGAGACAAGCCAAATAAATATGTAATATTTCATCAGTTCTGGTCAAGGGGTTCTCGAGTTATTAAAGATGGAATATTTGAACACGAACAATTGATCAGCCTGTATCTTAATAGCCCGGAAGCTTAGATGACTTTCATATACCATTCCTGAAAGGCCTGGAGTTACTTTATCCCTCAAAATGGTATGGGATTCTTGTTCGGAAGCACCCAGTATGAATATTTTTGCAAATACCAAGAAAGTTTTCTATTAAATACGTAGCATAACATTCGTAAATTATTCTTCGAATATAGGAAAACTGCATCCAAGTCTTATAAAACAAATTTATCTCCCGTACTATCCGTTTCGTTATTTCCGGGAAGTGAAAACTTTATTCAGCTTGGCTCCACATTGGTCGATACTTGAGATTAGGGGCCTTTTATCATCACTTGAAGCATTAGGAAAATGTGGAAACTCTGTTCTGTTTCTGAATTCATTGAGAAAATTAGTGGATCCGTTTCCACTCTGAGTTATTTACAATTCATATGAATGGAATAATATTATAACTCATCAAACTGTGGGTTTTACGCTGAAGAAGGCTAACGGAGAATTTATGAGGGAACAAATTCAGCACTTCACACAGGAGAATGTTATTCAAGTGGTATGTGCTTATAATACTGGGAGATTCACATTTCCAGATTAGACAGCAATATTTTTTGTGTATGTTATGATTTTGGAAGATTGACACAATATTCTTAACGTAACAATATCAACAGTCAGGAACTCATGAGAAAATCCCTTGACCAAAAATGATTGGTGCAGTGAAAATCCCTCGAACTACACAGAAGCAATTCTTTCAATTGAGTTATGTCACATGTTGTTAGTCTTATTCAATTTTTTCGCAAATTTTTCTTTAAATTAAACAAGAACCACGAAGAAATAATATATGGGCGATGTCAACCCAGATTATTGGATCCATAATGATTCTACATCATCTATAGATCATAATCGGCATCACTTGGAAGACTGAACCTGGCCATGGGGGCTCTCTCGGTCAAACAGTGATGGAATTAGAGGAAATATCGCAGATTATGTATTCTCCTTAGTCGGTTTTATGACTTGCTTGCTATGTAAAATCTTTTCTCAGATTTGTTGAGACATATAAGAACTATGGTTGAACTTAGTCTGCGACTAAGCAGAAAAATCTTTGGTACTCTTTATGCACACACGACACTAAAACAACATAAACAGACAAGCTATTGCTAGTGCAATAGCGATAGGGAAACGAGTTTTTTCCTCAGGTTTTTTCACTCATTTATTGAATCATACGCAAGATAGTATGGATCCGCTGTTACATCTCCTGAGCTCACACTTGTGTTTTTTCTGACACTGACCAAAATTATAGAGATGAGCATTTATTGTAAATACATTTATTCAAGTTTTTGAAAAAACTTTTGACAGATTTAATTATTTTTTTATGAACTCGATTTTTGAGAAATATTTAAAAAAAATGTACTTCGTAGATCTTTTGCACTACAGACACAATTTTTGCTTAGGTGGATAGAAGAAAGATCAAGGAATTTTTTAAGCAGTCTACACATGTCAAATGTTCATTGCGTTGTTTTGTATGATTTTTTCAATTTGGCTCTTGTCAAACAGCAATAACTCGAATGGTACGTGCCAATTTTTATATCGCCATCATCGAATTGTATCAGCATGTACTATACCCATCTCTTATAGTTCCGAAATAATTTGGGAATATATTGAATATAGATGATTTCTGAAAAACATCAGATTGATAATAAAATGGCTAATTATTCAAACGAGGATATGTATAATCCCTTTTTCATTCATGGCGAATGTCATATAGTGGAGGATAGAACTTGCAGGCAATTCAATAACCAATTTCCAAATTTGGTGCCTATGAGTAAAACAATATTTCGAAGGATTAGAAGCAATTTTCTGCAATTTGGAGGAACAAAATACATAGAAACTAGAAGAAAACCAATTCTCGAGGACGATGACAATCAGATTAATATGCTAGCGTATTTTCGTGCCAATCCACTGGCGTTCATTAAGTCAGCATCAATGGATATTGGATTGAGTTATACTTACATTCAAAGGATTCTTAAGAAACATAACATGCACCCGTATTCTTTTATCAGACTACAAAAATTGAAACCAACTGACCTTCCGAAGCGGCTAAATTTCTGTGAAAATTTAATAATTCGGCTTCAAGAAGATGAGACAATTCTGCAAAAAATTATATGGTCTGATGAAGCCAACTTCAATGAAAGTGGAATAACCAACAGGAGAAATCGACATTGTTGGGCCACAGAAAATCCACGTTTCATTTAGGTTATTGATTTCCAAAATAAATTTAGCGTGAACATTTTTCCAATTTTAATGAATGATTTGTTGGCTTATCACATTTATGAGGAAAATCTCAATGTACAAAGATACCTGGGAATTTTGAGAGGAACAATAGCAAATTTTTCAGCTGGATTACCCCTTAACATTCTGAGGGATTGCTTTTACCAAATGGATGGTGCACCAGCACATAAAACACGAGCTGTAGATCGGCAGCTAACAGAAATGATCGAGGATAGATGGTAGGGTAATCAACGACCAAATTTGTGGCCTTTGCGTTCTCCGGACCTGACGCCCCTTGATTTTTATTTATTGGGAAAATCAATAGTGAAGTGTATCTTATTCCTGTAAGAAGTTAAGAAGAGTTACTAGAGCGCATTCATAATGCTTTTCGTAATATTGATCCTGAGGAAACTAGAAGGGCAACTCATCATGTTCGTATACGAGCTGTCAAGTGTATCGAGCGAAATGGGGCCCAATTGAACATTTATTCAAATCGTGAATCAGTTTTCTACTATGATGTTTGCTATCATTCATTCGTATTAATGTAGTTATCTTCGATGATTGGTTTTCACTTCGTTCCTACAATTTTTATTCATCCGAATTGTAGAAAATAGCTCCTAATGCTTCGAAATTTTATTCTACTCATATACGCTGAATTTGGAAATTGGTTATTGAATTGCCTGTAATTTCTACGCACTACTTTTTGACATTCTAAAATTAATTAAAGACAGAATAAATATATTTTCGTTTGAATAACCAGTGGTTTTATTCCAAATGTGTTGTATTTTTTGGATATTTTCAATCTGAAATAACGACAATTCTTGTTAAAATATCAAATTCGAATGAACGAAGTGACAAGTACATTAATTTTAGGCACCTGTCAGGTGAGCTAGCCAGTTCAGCTACTTGATTCAAATATTTCAAAGCATTCTCTGTTAGTTCTTGCAAAATCATAAAAATTCAATATATTCCCAAATTATTTCGGAACAATAAGATATGGGTATAGTACATGCTTATACAATTCCATCTGAAATTTGACGCTTCATTAGATGGCGATATAAAAATTGGCACGTGCAATTTGAAAAAATTGAGTTATTGCTGTTTGAAAAAGGCCAAATTGAAAAAATCATACAAAACCACGCAATGAACATTTGACGTATGTAGATTGCTTAAAAAATTCCTGGATCCATCTTCTATCCACCTAAGCAAAAACTGTGTCTGTAGTGCAAAAGATCTACGAGCTACAATTTTTTTAAATGTTCCTCAAAAATCGGGTTTATAACGGAAATAATTAAATCTGTCGAAAGTTTTGACAGATAAGTGCCAACAACTTGGGTATTTCATGCCTTGCTAAAATGTCGGTTCTAGATGTATAATAAAAAAGGTAGATTGCTTTTTGAAATAACAAAGTGATGACCCACTTCCGGTATAACCGGAAATGGTATCACTTCGAAAAAATTTTACTCCAATTGGAAATCGCTAGTTATGGCCGCGTATAAAATTTCAGCTTGATATTGTAATTGGAACTTAAAAAGTTTTTAACGGACGGTCCCGGTGGATAACCCTGTATAATACACTACAGTGAATGCGAGACTTTTTATATACGCTGAGCCAAAAAATGTATCAAGAAGAGGAGTTAAGAACCTAAAAGAACCATTATTGGAAACGATACATTCTACTTTCTTTCTGTCTATTGTATAGATGGAAATCATTTCGTAAAATTCGAGAGAATTGAACTTATACATCAAGGTAATAGAGAAAAGAGGTTGACATTCTTGGGATGATGGAAATCACGTCCACTAGTAGAAAAACCAGCCAATTTGTTGTGTTTCAGCATTGTATTACTCTCCATAATAGGCTGATAACACGAAATCTACGTCGAGTTAATATGTTTCTGCCAAGTTTTTTAGTTGATGATTTATTTATTTGAAAAGTTACAGAAGACTACGTCATAAAACTTCATGATAATATCCTCAAGGTCCGTATAAAAATGGGGTACGTTGGGTTCGATTTCCTCTTTCAATTTCGATATATCTAGGACATATTGTGATTCTATTTATTTCCTTGCAGTGGTATTAAGTAACGGGCACCTGATCCTGAGAAAACCCCTTCATTCGTAAGTATATTCCAATTTTTCAAAATATTTCAGAAGAATACAGAAATATATCCGTTACAGCAATACAATACCAGGATCTTATCCCATTCCAAATCTACGAAAGGATTAAACAGATATCTCAATTCTCTAAGGGACTCCTTTCATTTTCTCACCTCAAAAGACTATTATAACTTTTAATGCTAAAATGTCGTTTCACTTTGCGGTAATTTACATCAAATCCGTTTCCGCGACGGTACGCTTTCATATTATTAATTTCCCGAGCCACTTGCTTTGTTTCTTATACGGTAGGGTTAATTAGAATAGCAGTTTGAAATTTAAATGAATTTTGCTTTACTGACTTTCTGATTCTTCAAGTTGAAAAATTCCTCTACTCGTCTTTTCTCTTTTTTACTGCACTTTCTGCAGGATCTTAACAGTATGACTTTTTTCTTAAAATATATGGACAAAGCTGCTGGATGATCTATCGAATATTTGATTTCAACGTAATTGGTGGCTCACCATTAAACTTGAATCATAGTTCCTTGAACTGGTCCAGCTTTTGAAAGAAGTCGATTATCTTACTCAAAAAGAGGTTCCTCAGTTCGTTGAGTATTAGGATAAGCTGACCGAAAACTTGATCTTGACTTTACTCACTGCTGAGTATTGTGAAGCAATTTGCGTGACCATTTAACTTCATTATACGAGGTATATCCAGAAATTTAATGTACTGAATTTTTGTTGGTTTTGAAAATTTTTATGTATCCAAAAAATAACGTGATATTTCAGTACATAATGAAAACTATTATTAGACGTAGTCGCTATTCCTCTCTATGCAGGTGAGGAAGCGGGGTATGAATTATGATGCTTTCCTTAAAGTAGTTTTTCACCAACCCCTTCGTCCACTCCACCACCTCCTTCTTTACCTTCTCGTCGATTCACAACATTTTCCACCCCTTTGCAGCTTCAGGGAGGTGAAGAAACTAATCTGAAGTTGCTAATCAAACGTGATGAGTAGTTCCTTTGTAGCTTTGGATTTGTGCGGTCTTGCATTGTCGTGCAGAAGGCAGGCTACTTTTTACAGCATGTCTCTTTTTTGTTCTGATTTGCCCTCCTCTTGTTTTTAAAGTCTCACAGTACTGATGGTCTCCCCTCGAGGTAGATTCCCGATTAGAATTTTGCCTTGACACTCCCAGAACACGGATGCCATGATTTTCTAGGCTGAAATTAAGGTTCTGGACTTTTTGAGTGAAGAGGTAAGACGCCACTATTGATACTGTCTTTTAGTTTCAGGTGTGCACTGTTTTACCCAAGTTTCATCTCCAATAAGGAAGAGAACAGAAGTCAGCATTCTCAATGCTGAATGCATGTGTTGCACAATCAACAACAGCCCAAAATAAGGACTTGCGTCTAATTATCAATACCAGTATGGGCTATTATCTCGCTCAACAAACATAGGTAGTTACAACAGCTATAAAATTACGTGTAAACAAAATTGACTTGTACTGTTACCGTGTCCACTACGGTATCTAACCATAGATCGCTCTAGGTCCCTCCGAATAAGCGCGTTACCTTGTTAACCATGCTTCCTTAATCACAGATCGCCTAGTAGGCCCTTCGACCAGGCTAGGCACAAAACGTACTCTGGGCCTACCTAGACCGAGGGTTTAAATATCCGTGCATTTCAAAGACTCCCTCTCTTCCTCTTCAACGACCTCTTCGAATTTACACTGTCTCAGAAAACCGGCTGCAGCACGCGTTGCCACGAGCCGGCTTTCCGTACCCACGCCATATTGCCAAACCGCCATTGTTTACCAACGAACCATGATTTTTATTTCATTTCAACCCTACGGTTACAAAAAGAGTGTTTGTGTTAACCATCCGTGTTTTCATCGTGTGTGTGCCCCATCCCGGTGGCAGTACCTATCCACTAACGTATAAAGAATATTCAAGGGCCAAGTCACAAAAAATTAACTATAATAATGAAGAAATGGAAATAAGGAACCTTAGACTTTGCATGACGTGGTCTAGATTTCATTACATTTCAGAGGTAAACAAGCAGCTCCATCGAGACTTGGCTAGTTTTTTACAGAATGTTTTTGGTGGGATATATTTAATCAGAATTGTCTTTTTACCCTATGTGTGTAAGGTTAGCATTTTACAATTCATTGAATTATTTCATTCTCACAAACTATTCATAAAACTAATCTAACCTCCACTTCGTTTTGTACCTTGCCATTTGCGACGCAACCTTCGTTGTTAATCCCTATCTCACCAATATTTCCTCTACTTTTCGCCTCCAGGTTTCCTTAGGTTGTCCTCTTTTGCGTTTTGGTACCGTTCTAGCATCATAAACCCTCTTCTCTTGTCTTGGCGCTCCTCTTCTAGTGATGTGGCCAAACCATTTCAGTAGGTTCTGTTCGATTATTTCCAAATACGATTTCATACGTATTTCATGTCTCATGTATTTATTCCTCACTCTGTCCTTCCTCGTTACCTCCTTACTCCCTCTCAGATATTTCATTTCTATTGCCTGGATCATGCTTTTTCATCTTCTCGACATGACTCAGATCCGAATATAAAAATTGGGTGGTAAATGGACTTGAAAACCTTCATTTTTGTGTTATTAGAGATTTCTTTCTTTCTGATGAATATTTTGCTAAGAGAACCAGACATTTAAGACATTGATTTGAGCCTTTGTTTAATATCCAATTCCTGAGATCTATTTGTATTCAGTATTTAATCTTGATATTCAAGTTTTTCACCATTTTGGAGTTCTTCGCCATTCATTTTAATGTTAGTCGTTCTCAATTTATTTGATGCTGCCATAATTTGGAATTTGACATTATTTATCCTCATTCCTCTTGCCGTCAAAGCCTCGTTCCCAGTATTAAGGATATGTTGTAGTTTCTTCTCCGATAATATTGCTAAATCATCTGCGGACGCTCACTCACCTATCTCCACATTACTTGAGTCTTTGTACCCTATATGCAATTTTATTATTTTTGGTGTTACTTCCTTTATCATTTCGTCCATTACAATATTGAAAAGGAGAGGACTTAGAACGCTACCCTGTCTCAATCCTTGTATAGTTATAAACGCTTCTGTTTCTATGCCGTTTATTCCCACAACATTTCTACATCTTTTATACGTGCTTTTTGAAGTTCTCATGAGGATTTACAAAAATTCGAATGATTGTATTTTTAATGAATGCTTATAGCTATAATTTTGGTGTGTGTCATAAAAAACACAATCGTGAAAGACAAGCGAAGAAATATAATACCAGCAGAAAAAACAGACCATGTCCGTTCCTTAGTGAGGCATCCAAACTCGCATCATGCCTCCTACGATTGCCCCTTAAGTGTGAGCACAGAGAATGTAACAGGGGTACCATACTATCTTGCGTATGACTTAGTGAACGAGTGAAAAAACCTGTGGAAAAAACTCGTTTCCCTGTCGCTATTGCACTAGCAATTGCTTGTCTGTTTATGGTGTGTTAGTGTCGTGTGTACAAAATGAATATCAAAAATTTTTCTGCTTAGCAGCTTCATTCTCTCATTATCATTTTGTACTCCATGATTTCCAGGACTTCTTCACGAAGACGATGGTGAAAAGGAAGGAGGATTGGGTCAGGAAGAATATGTAACAATAGAAAAAGAAAAACAGCAGAAAAATATTTCATCAAAACGTACCTAACTCTTATATGTCTAAACTCATTTGAATCTTAGAACTCAACTAATGCTCCTCTGTTTTTCAACAGGAAACATCTCATACGCCTTTTGGGAATGAAGCCCTACATGGGTGTAGCCCTTGCCTTATCAACATACACCATGGACAAAAAAAAACTAATCTCTAAATATACTTGAAGTTCTCTACCCAGTTAATGAAATTATTTGGAACTAAATGAATTTCTTGAAAACCACCCGTAAAATGGTTAATAGGACAATCGAGGACTAACCTAAAATTCAGCCTCGCTACATTCACATGCCGGACTTTCTACAGTGTTCCATTTGAACAACATACTATTATCACGACCATGTCCTGTCCTAAAATGATTTAATGTTCACCAATTTTTCCTACTTATATCGAAACCTGCAACCCTTTCGGAAGGATCCTCTATGAGAACTTTATTGAAAACATCAACTTCCTCCCATTCAGTTTTCCAAAGATCAACAGCCTTCACCCGTGTACGCAAAAAGCCAATCGACCGAATAGGTATCCTAGATTTCAACCTCAGGTTAGGTGAATTTTGAAGATCGTGTATTATCGGAAAAACTTCTGGAAATGAGCTATACTTATCTCCAGATGAATTAAGAGCTGATTTCCTGCGAATATGGGAAGGTTAGATTACAAATAACCGGAAGCCATGGGGTAGCAGCTGAACTGATACATCCACTTATAACCCTCATAGAATAGTTCAACTGAGAATCAATCTTATTGACATGAACACTGTTCAACCACACCCGACAGCAATATTCTGCTGCTGAAAATACTAAAGCTAAAGCAGTAGTTCGCAAAGTAGAGACTCTGTCTCCCCTATTAGATCCAGCTAGTTTATGTAGTATATTGTTTCTTATTTTCAACTTCTGACATAATTCATCAATATGAAATTAGAAAGTCAAAGAACGATCAAGTTACCACCAAGATATGTTGGAGTGAAATCATGAGTTAATAGTGATTGATTGAAGAATACTCCTAGTTGCCTATCCTTCTAATGATTATTCAGACGAAAACAAGAAACCTCAGTATTCGAAGGATTTGGAGATGAACGCCATTTTTTGAAAAAAAGTTCAGAAGTCGGTGTTTGCTCAAGTTATATTGTCGAAAAACCAAAGCAATATCATCACCATGAATAAACTTTGTTGAGGAAGTTTCGGGGATGTCAGACATATATAAATTGAAGTGAAGAGGTGCAAGAACAGATCCCTGAGGTAGGGATGAAAGCTTCCAAGTCCTGATTGAGAATTCCTTCTATTATCTGTTTGATTGAAAATATGTGATCCTGGATGCTATATCTCCTCCAAAATCCACTCAGAGAATCATTTAATTGATGCTTTATGACTTTCACATATTTGTAAGAATAACACAGATTCCACTGTGGCATAGCATTGTATAGAAAACAACCATATTTGTCCATCGCTAGAGGATCCACAAACCCTATATCAAGCACAAAAATGTATAAAACTCAATTATCTTGAATCCCTAGAAATATTCAAAGCCAAACACAATACAGAAAATAATCAAATATTTCCTTACGACCCGATTGGTTTATATAAATCCTCAATATTTGGTAATTTTAAGTTAATTATGCATTAGTACTCAATGTTTAACTTTCCTCGGAAGGTTAAATATTATTCCTTGTATAAAATTCTTCGATATGTCTACCCATATTGCGATAATTTAGGTTAGGTTAGATCATTGATGAGGTGTGGAGTATATCTGGTTGTCAACCAGCATGAGTAGGGAGCGTTAGTCTTTCGACAGATTGCTTTCTTCCAGACACTGTGTGTATCGTTGCGGTAAATAGTCGAACTTTGTGACTTCTTGAGGTTTTCTGTTTACATACTCTTTGTTTTCATAATTTCCCAGTGTCTCAGTTAGCTGTAGGTTGCAATAAAATTTACATGTTTTGTTGCGGTCCAATGAATTGAGATTATATAAACGAAAATTTGGAAAATCCAGTTTATGATCGTCTGTTGGAGAGGATGAAAACGTATTTAGGTTAATTGTGGACTCAATTACCAGAATATTTTCCAAATGACAATAATGATTCATCGAAACGATGGATTCTAGATCCGTTTAATGACAATATTGCTACAGCTGTCAAGTTGCGAACACAGATTCACATAATCAACTCATTGAACTAATGGCTGATGAAACTTTACAACTTGGATTTTTATCTCGTGAATAATTTAGATGAATTTTGGTATGCATGACAAACCTAGTGACTTCGGAAACATTCATACCCCCCTGCTTCTTCTTATTTGTGCGAAAAAGGTTTCTCATCTATGATGGCCTTGAAAACTGAATATAGAAATCGTCTAGTATGGCTATAAAGTGAGCTATACGTACGTTTCTTCTCGTTATTATTAAATTGTAATATTTTATTCTATAACACTACACTAAAATCTTTCTTTTAATGGAGGAATCTTGTGTATTTTTTGTATGGTTCGAGGTCGTGCGACGGACCGTCCGACTTAAAACTTCTTAAAAAACAAACGGCTTATCCTCGGCTGAGGAACGATGACATAGAGGAAAGTTTCCTGATAATTTTCAGCAAAACAAAATAAATTTTAGTTTGCAGGTCGTATATTAATTTTCTCAAAAATACGCAAACCACATTTTTATTATAGATTCATTGCTGATGCATCAAAATTTCCATTATGTATCTAACATTTTATAACTGGGGGGAATTAAATTGAATTAAGGCGATAAAGGTTCAAATTCTCTTTGAAAGCGTGAATCACTGTTCTTCATACAAATATTTTTATGGAGCTTTTTCGCTGGGTAAATATTTACTTTATTTTCGGCCCTTTCAGCACTGTTGATCCTCTCTTTTCGTAAAGTGTTAGTATAGCTACTATACGAAGTTATTCAGCGAAGCATACAGTAACCTAAATTTCAGTGTGCACAACAATAATAACAAATGTTTGAGTTTATATTCAAAGTTTAAGGTTTGACCCATATTGAGTCAGTTGCCAACTTCGCTTAAATAAATCGTTAATTTGTAATTTGTAAATACGTTCGACATTTGGGTTTCTACATGGCGAATTGGAGGTTATACAGGGTGGCCCACGAAACCAACGGCTTTTCAAATTTTTTTTGCGATACCAAACACTTCTTTTATAGTCACAATTTAAAAATAATTTCGTATATACAAGTTTTTCCGTTTCTGAGGAACAAATCAAAGTTATATTTTCTCAAATGGAACACCCTTTATATTTGGATGATTTTTGCTTTGTGAAATCAAATGAAGGTGACTTCCTTCAATATTTCCTATACCTAAATTCAATGGTTTTCGAAATATTTGTGATTATTTGAATTTTGATGACTTTTTTGAAATTTTTTTTCTTTATCGTTACTAATACTCCACTTCTGAGTAACCATCATTGGGAAGCTCTGAAATTAATACAGAGTGTACAGTATAAATTTCCCGATTCTGCCCTTCTTCAAGTCTCATTTTTTCAATTCTTTCAAATGACACACCCTGTATTTTATACTTTGTAATGATAGGTTATTTTTATACCTATGGAACGATACCCATGTTCCCTATGCCTATCTTTGACGATTTCTGGGATTTCTCCAATTTTCCGATATTTTGTGTCTCAATATTCATCTCGAAATGTTTTCCCTCGTTTTTGAAGAGGGGTGATGTACCTTGAGGAAACAAACTAGGAGTTTGTACGATGTGCTACTCAAAACACCAGTTTCCAGTGAATACGTTGGAAATGATCAAAATATCACTGCATGGATCGATGTGAAGATGATGAAAATGAGTATTTTATGGAATTCAGTTTAAAAAAATGCAGTGTTCTGAGATGTTGAAAATTGTTAAATTCGAACATATTTCCTATTTTACTCCTTGTAGACTCTCTAAGTTTTCCGGTAATAGGTATTCATAACATTTCTTTTCAAATTTATTTCTTTTTGCTCATATAACTAGTTTTCGAAAAACATGGATCATTTTAATGGAAGTAAATATGCTTTGAACCAGTGAAGATGTCTGACAATAGGAAATATTACTAAAGAAAATATTGCATGAATAATTGAAGCAATACATAGAAATGTTACAGAAGATGTTCAAAATGGCCTCCTATGCTCTATGCATATAGGTATTCTCTTTTCTGTGAACCTTTACTGTGAAAATTGAGGTCATTCTTGAATTGTGTGTTCTTAAATTCATCAGTGTTGCCAAAGAAGAAGAAAAAAGTCTTTTGAAAATGGAGTATTCTCGGGAAGAAGGAGTCGATATGATTCTGACCATTGGAAAAGCTTTAGAAAACTGTTTGTTACCTGAAAGACTCTAAGCCGCATAATATCCGAACCAAGGACATCCGAGATAGGAAACATTCGAAAAATGGCTGCGACAATTCCCAGCCACTGGTAGTGTGTCCGATGAGAAACACCATCGACAAAAACCAATTGTTGGAAATGAAGAAAATGAACTTACTGTTTTATAGCCTGTGATAGAATCAAGTACAAGTCAACGGAATATTGCTCAAGAAATAGGTCTGAGTAGAAAAATTGTGGATAGAATATTGAAGAATCGTGGTTTTCATGCATTTCATGGAGCCAATCAAGAACTGTCACAAAGAAATCATGAGCGACGACTCGAATTTTGTATGTGGCAGTTAGAAATGGTCACAGAAAATGGGGATTTACCGATTTCAATTCTATTTTCTGATGGAAGTACATTTCAAAATAATGCCTTAGTAAACAGACACAATTATCATCATTACTCTGGCACTAGTCCACATATTTTTTACCAATCCTATACCCAACACAGATGGTGGGTCAATACATGGGAAGCAATTATAAGACCTGATGTAGTAGGTCCTTTTTCCTGATGGAAACTAGAATGGACAGATGTACCTCAATTTTCTGGTCAACGATTTACCGATTGGAAAATGTGCCACTTGACATGAGACAACGATTGTGGTTCCAACTCGATAGAGCCCCTGCTCTCTACAGCCAACAAGTGAGAGATCATTTAAATGAGAATTTCCAAAAACAATGGATTGGAAAAGGAGGACCCTGAAATTGGCCTGTGAGATTTAATGTCCTTCGATTTCTTCCTGTGGGGACATGTTAAAGAGTTTGTTTATCGTATGCCACCAACTACACTGTAAGATATGAAAACTACGATAGGGGAAGCTTTCCAGAAATTAACACCCGAAATGCTGCCAGGAGTAAGAGCATCTTTCGAAAGGAGAATTCATTTATACATAGAGCAAAATGGAAGCAATTTTGAACATCTTTTGTAGCATTTTTATTGCTTCAATATTGTTCTCCACTGTAAAACATGTTCACTCATTCAATTCATATTTATTTCCATTAAAATAATCGGTGTTTCGAGAAATAGTTATATGAGCAAAACAGAAATAAATTTGAGAAAAAATGTTATGAATACCTATCACCGGAAAAGGTAAAGAGTTTACAAGGAGTAAAATTAGAAAAAGGCTCGAATTAAACAATTTTCAACTTCTTCAAACTCTGCTTTTTTTTAAACTGAATTTCAAAAAATACTCATTTTCACATTGGCCCATGCAGTGATATTTTCATCATTCTCAAGTTATTTACTGGAAACTGGTGTTTTTAGTAGTTTGTTTTCTCAAGTGATATGCACCCCCTTCAAAAACGAGGGAAAACATTTCGAGATGAATATCGAGACAGAAAATATCGGAAAATTAGAGAAATCTTAGAAACCGTTAAATATAGGTATAGAGAACATGGGTATCGTTCCATAGGTATAAAAATTACTGATCTTTACAGAGTATAAAATACAGGGTGTGTCATTCGAAAGAATTGAAAAAAATGAGGCTTGAAGAAAGGCAGAAGCAGAAATTTTGTACTGTATACTCTGTATCAATTTTAGAGTTTTCCAACGATGACTACTCAGAAATAGAGTATCAGCAACATAAGTTTTGCAAAGTTACAACCGGAAAGACGCAACCAGAGAAGAAAAAAAATTCAAAAACATATCAAATTTCAAAAAATCTCGAATATTTCGGAAACCATTGAACTGAGGTATAGGGAATACTGAACGAAGTCACCTTCATTTGATCTCACAAACCCAAAATCACCAAATATGTTCCGTTCAAAAAACATAACTTCGATTTGTTTCTCAGAAACGGAAAAACCTGTATACGAAATTATTCATAAATTGTGACCATAAGAGAAGTGCATCATATCGCAAAATATAATTGATACTACTTTCAGTGACTTGTGGGCCTCCCTGTGTATTCAAAACTTCTACAAGATATTTCAAATACATGTCGCATTTTGCTTAGGTATGATGTTTCGAAAAAGCCGTTTATAAAACATATAACACTAATATTTTATTGTTTGTCTTAATGGAACTCCCTCTATATTTCTAGCCTTTCTCAATAACGTGAAACGAGGAATATATTTTCTACACCAATTCATGATATATAAGGGAAGTAGGTCCAAAATGACATCTAAGGACAAAATAACACATTGGAGATATTTAAAGATTGTCGTGGTTTCGACCGTCAAAAATAAGCCAATTAGGAAGCGCTACAACGGAAATATACCAATGAATTTCTGAGAGATGTTTGAAATAAACAACAGACGCCATGTAGACATTTGTGTTTCCAGCTTAGAAAGAAACTTTGTTAGTGGTTGTTAGGTTTTCTAGTTTAAAGCATTTTGTGTTTGAGGTGAACGTGTGAAATTTACTATAATATTGTCACTATTACGAGACTATTCATCGAATCGTAATATTTTCGAGGCTAAGTACAAAATGACATACAACCACCATGGACAAAACAACATTATGTGTCGTTTTGTCCATAGAGATAGTGAATAATAAAAATATCTAAATCTACATGAATCTCTTTAATTTACAGGATGACAATATGCCACGGAATTATAAGAGGACAAGTAATAGGCAATCATAGAGTCAACCAACGATGAACAAAGCTATTGAAGCTGTAAAGTAGAAAGAAAGTGGTTTGCTTCTAGCTTCTAAGACCTTCAAAGTGATACAAGCTACACTAAGGCGTCATACTTTGAAATAAAATAAAATAATTTCACCTGCAGCAAAAGGTTTGGGTATATTTCAGCTAATATTTTCTCTTGAAATCGAGAGACAATTGGTTGAGCATATCAAGCGACTTGGAAGTCGCATGTTTGGATTAACGCGTACAATGGTCCAAGAACTCGCTTTGGAATTGGCCTGAAAAGAAATTCTTTGCGCACAGTTTTAATGAAGATAAGGGTAAAGCTGGCAAGGAGTGGTTAGATGGATTTTTAAGGCGCCATAAAGACATATATTTACGTAAACCCGACCCTACTTTCGCAGCTAGAGCCCAAGCTTTTAATCAACCTCAGGTAAAAGGGTTTTTTGATAACTTTCAAAAATACATTGATCAATGAAAATTCAACGCAAACTACAATGTTGACGAATCGGGGATGTCTACTGTACAAAGAACTCAAAAACTCTTGGCTACCACTGGCAGAAAGCAAGTAGGTGCCATTACGAGCGCTAAGTGGGGATCTAATGTAGCTGGGTCGTACATACCACCTTTCTTGATTTTCCTGAGGAATAACATAAAAACCGAGCACGTGGATGAAGCACCAGCTCGCACGGTAGGAGTTGCTCAAGAAAACGAGTGGATGTCTACTCAAATATTCGTCGAGTGGCTCCAGCATTTTCAAAGCTTCGTAAAAGCTAGTCATGATGATAAATTCCTGCTTATTGTCGATGGCCATACCAGCCATTAATCATTCGAAGCTTTGAATTTTGTGAAAGATAATGGAATTGAAATTGTTTGTCTTCCCCCTCGTATGCAGCCTCTCGACGTGTGCTTTCTGGACAGCTCAAGACTTGTTTCAACCAAGTGATTTCTGTCTGACTAAGAAATCATCCAGGAATAGTGGTGACAGCTCTCCAGATCGGATATTTATTCAGTCAAGCTTATGGAAAAACTGCTTCTGTTCAAAAGCACTGGGCTGTGGCCAGTTAATTAAGACATATTTTCAAATCGCTTTTCTGAACCAGCTGAAACAACAAATATGCCAATAGCTTCCGCAGCTGATAACCCAGACTGAATCCTAAATCAGAACCTTCTTCCATCGTTGTCAAAGTTCAACAGAATGAGGTCACTGAATCTTCATTAAAGCCATCCACTGGTTCTTTTAAATCATCTAATTCATCGGATTCTTCAGTCGCAATAGCAGCAATTATTTAGCAGTTCCAGTTAATATCATTTCCCCAGTTCCTAGTGGTGAATTCGTTAAAGGACAGGGTAAACGAAAGCCAAAGACACGAACGACAACATTCCTACTGACGTTGTAGCGTTCACAAAATTTTAATTGATCATAGATCGTGTAATTAAGGAATCCTACATGCTGTGATGATCTACAATGGTGAAACACAGAAGCAAGGTAACTAGAAGTCTCTAGGGTTGACCGATCATGCATCCTAATAGAGGTGCGTGGCCTAGTACTCTGCCCACTTCCTGCTTGAATGTCGAAAAAAACTGAGTTGAAAGATAGATCTGAGGAATCCGATGTCGGTCTCAAAATTCTTTTAACTAGTGTACCTGTTTTGTGTTTCTCTGACAAGTTGGTTTTCACACACATAATACATAGTAGTAATACACTTTGACGTATATTTCTGAGGTATATTTTCGAACCATTCTCGGTAAGTCGAGACTTTCATTCACCTTTCTTCATTCATTGTTTCGTGAAGTTTCTGTATAGATTTATTATGCACACGTTTTGGAACATCTTGATACGAGGTTTTGTAGCATAGTTTTGAGGAACATTTTGGTTGGATGAAGAAGTCTCTTTGGAAAGTTATGAAACGAGGTCCTGTTATCTCAGTTAGAAGCGTCTGTCAAATCGACAGTCCTGGTCATTCGATAGGCCACTGCTATGGTTAGAGGAAGAATTTGGAGCTACGCTGGAATTCGCTGTTCTAATACAATGTTGGATGCATTTTACGCTGATTAAGTCACAACTTACATCTAGAGGAAACAGCTACTCAGAAAATTGAATAAAGTATTAATATCTTTTTTGTCTTACTGTAAACAACTCGAACAAGGTATGACCTTCTGATTTTCAATTTTAAACCTTAACTTACTCGAAACTCAATTTGGTAAGACTATAAAGCAATGTCGGATGTATGTCCTACATACAACATGATTTCGTGGAAGGAAGAAGATTATTTGTCATACATTTCTGTGGTGCTGCTGGTTATTATATTATAACCTCAGAAATCATATCCATTTCGTTGAAGAATACGTAGATTTCTTATGATTTCAGTGTGGAAAATAACGATGAAAGATAAAATAACTTACTACCAAATACAACCAGAAATAAAATAGGAAATTGTACAATTCCTTATCAATATCAATCAATTACGAATGTAATAAATTGCAAATTGGGATCATCAATTTGCGTCAAGTTCTTAGGTAACCTATTGTGAACATTGTGCGACGTACTTAGGTGACGCTTGATACAAAGCCGATCTATGCAAAGGATAGCTAATTATTTTCGCGTTTCTTGTACCATAGCGATGATGATGCATTTCGAACTGTTCTAAGTTATTTTGGCTCCGCCTTCATTATGAAAATA
The DNA here is from genome assembly GCA_013387265.2 of Cryptolaemus montrouzieri. NCBI lineage: Eukaryota > Metazoa > Arthropoda > Insecta > Coleoptera > Coccinellidae > Cryptolaemus > Cryptolaemus montrouzieri. The sequence goes on along the minus strand of JABFTP020000062.1, from coordinate 12,907,832 downwards.
CTAGGAACCGTCAGAAGACCATGTTGGTCTCACCAACTTTTTTTCTGGATTTTCACATGCGCCTTACCCAGCATAATACAAACCTGATCAATATAAGTTGCCCAGGTCAGGCTCGCATCGACATTCTTACCCAAATATTGAATCTCAGTCAATGAGACGAAATCTACGAACAGTGCTGACTTTCTATTATAAAAACTTAAGGTGGCAGTCTTAGCCTTGTTCAAAATGAGTCAATTCCTCTGACACCAAACATCCATTCTTTCATCAATCAATTCAAGAATAAATCGAAGTTCCTCAGGGTAGATCCAGAAACAACCACTGCGGTGTCATCGGCGTACATCACAATATGTCCGAGACCTATAAATGACACAAGATCGTTGATGAATAAACTCAACAGAAGTGGTCCCAAGACCGACCCCTGGGGAACCACGAGCTCCAGTTTATACACACCAGACAAATCCCCAGACATCCTCACCATCATCTTTCTGCGTTTTAAGTTTGAACTGATAAAATTCAAGCAAACACCTCTCAGGCCAATGCTAAAATACTTTGCATATTTCCTTTCATTTTATTTGGTAGGGAGAGTGAGATACACTTTGACGTATATTTCTGAGGTATATTTTCGAACCATTCTCGGTAAGTCGAGACTTTCATTCACCTTTCTTCATTCATTGTTTCGTGAATGTTTTAGCCGTTTCTGTATGAGTTTACCTGAGTGTTTGTATTTATTGAGAATATAACTATAAATGTTCTTGAGTAATTAAAAAGTTTCTTAGGTGGTTATTTATGACCCAATAAAATTAAAGATCAAAAGATTCAATAGAGGTGAAGGGCTTAAATCGACTTGTTCATTGATGAGTTTACCGAGTGTTTGTATTTATTGATTTCTAAAGTTTCCCAAAGATCTACCTTCCAAGATTTATTATCTGTATGCAAAATTTCAAACTGTGGGTCGAAAGAATGATTATTTTCTAAGAGATGATTGGCGTAATTTGAATCTGATTTTTATTTGAAAAACTGCGTTTATGTTCCGATATTCTAATATTAAAATTTCTATGTGTTCTACCAATGTAGAAATTATCACAGTCATTGCAATTCAATCTATAAACACCTGATTTATTGTTTTTACCTGGTTTGGTTTCATTATCTTTTATATATTCGCCTAAATTATTGTTAGTTTGGAAAGCTATGTTGAAATTATTGCTACTTAAGAATGATTTCAGTTTCTCACTTGTAATGCCAACGTAGGTTAAGGTAGAAAATAGACATAGAAATTTTAATATTAGAATATCGGAACATAAACGCAGTTTTTCAAATAAAAAATCAGATTCAAATTACGCGAATCATCTCTTAGGAAATAATCATTCTTTCGACCCACAGTTTGTAATTTTGCATACAGATAATAGATCTTGGAAGGTAGATCTTTGAGAAACTTTAGAAATCAATAAATACAAACACTCAGGTAGACTAATCAACGAACAAGTCGATTTAAGCCCTTCACCTCTATTGAATCTTTTTGGGGAGCAATCTATTCCTTAATTTTATTGGATATACCTGTCATAAATAACCACTTAAGAAGAAGCAACCCAATAAGATTTTAATTACTCAAGAACATTTATAGTTATATTCTCATTTATATTTTTATGTATATTCATTCGTCTGAAGAAGCAACGGTGTAGTGAAACGCGTTACGAGTCGCAATCATTAAGAGTAAAATTCCTTAAAACACAGTACTTGTTTTTTTTTATTTTTTATTACTAAAAACCAACTCATGAAAGACGACAGGCAGGTACTAGATCGCTTTATATGAATGATGACTCGGATGAAAATGGTCTTGATCAAGAATTCAAAACCTGGTGAGGGGTTGTTGAGGTGTATGCATTGCAGTCGTTGGGTTCACGTGGCTTGTGCTGATTTGCCAAAGCGTACCAAATTATTTGCTGGCGAATTGTGCAATTAATTTTTATCATAATCTATTTTATACATGTTGATGGCTGTTTTGTCATTTAGTTCATAAGGTTTGTGTCGTTTTGTCCATATGGTATGGACAAAATGGATTCATCTTGATCTTCATTTAATACTAATTATTTCTGTAAGTGTTGATTTTTCAGAGAAAATGATATGAATATCCAACTAATATAAGAATAATTGTAAGAAGAAAATATGTTCCTAATACGAATAATATAAAAGTTATTGATAATTAATAAAACTCTATGTCATTTGGGACGTACTTCCCCTATATGTCAACAAATATTGCAGTTGCTCAGTGTTTTTACGTCATCATTTTCCCGGAAAGAAAAGCAATTACAAATTTACATCATTAGTCACCAAACGCGTGGAAAGGATTCAGCCAATCTTCATTCCAGTACTGTTGATTAATTTCTGCGCGATTTCGTTTCAATGAGACCCAATTTCGACGTGTGCGAAGCGTATTTACCAACTTCAAAGAAGAGTCCAGCTTTTCTTCTATTTGGAAATTAAATGGAATTTCTCCGGAAACGAGAATAATGAGGGAATTTGAGTTGTTTTCGTTCGTTGAAATGTCGACAGATTGAGCATTGAATGCTTTGATGAAAGAGACTTGTATTGTTCAGATGTTTTTTCTTTCAGATTATTCAAACATACAGTGTATCCCAAGTTGAGTGGCCTATTAGACGTTTATGGAGAATTAATAATGCTATCGCTTTGAAATTCTGATACTTGATTCAGCTGGTTCGTACCACTATTTTTAAAATATTTTTACCTCCATTGCACTTCCGGTTATACCAGAAGAACAGATCATCTTTGTTAGTTAATATAGAACACCCTGTATATTAATAGCTGGTTCGAAAACACTTGTTATCCCAATTACAAAAACGCCTGACACATAAGCTTAGCTTATTTTGTTCATGAATCCCAGTTTTACTTGAAAATTATCGATCTTTCACATTTTGAAAAAATTGATATATCTCGAAAAAAGCGTGAGATACCAAAATAATAAAAGGTGTTTTGAAAACAAAAAACCATGCGGGACATAACTCATATCCGACTGAATAGCATCATTAGTTCTGTTATCCAACTGTTAATTCGAACAGCCGATTGTAATACTGTATCAGTAGAATGTCTAGCAGTAAACGCAAGCTGATAAGGCTGAATTAGTGGCTTGCATGTTACTTGAAATTCTAAGAATGTTATAGATAGATAAGGCAATTAAGTGTAACTAATATTGTTAACTATGAAAGCGATATTCAACGAAGTTCAGGCAAGAACCTTCAAAACACTATGAAAATTTTCTTTATACATCCTGTATATCGACAAGCAGAAACATTCAACAGTGTTTCTAAGCTAATTAAAAAGAGCTGAGAACTCTAATTTCCCTACGGAAAGAGTATGCCGAAATCAAGACAAGTGCGGAAGGCACTGGGAGCTATCTTACTAAACTAATTCCAAGTAAAAGATTATTTATTTTCTGTTTCACAGTCCGCTCATTGCAACTAAAAGGGGGAATTCAGAAATAACAACCTAAAGTGAAACATGAAGGAATAACCTGAGTCGAATTATTTTGTTCTGTGAAGGCAGATGTTTTTGTTCGCAGTATTTTAGATTGGGGAGAGTTCCGCTTTGCAGCAAGAAGTTTACCAAATAAGTTGGGAAATGTTTTTTGAATGTATTGAAGAAATATAGAGTGCGCCAGAGAACACCGGACAATTTGTTTTCCGACCAGGTACTGATGCAGCTAGAACTGTTAAATATAGCCTCTGTTTAGTTTTCGTAAAACCACCCTGTATTAAATCACCTAATCTAACAACAACAATCTACTAACAATTTATATATACCATCTACAGAAGACAATTCTTCACATACTCAAATATCCACATTGGCTCATTCAATCAATTAAATAACTAACTAGTAGCTTATGATTCAATGATTTATAGGGCCGTTTCCATTTCACTGTCACCGACGAACTATAAGAATTTTTTTCTATGCGCGCTTCCCAGAAATAGGCGAACCTGTTACACCAAATTAGTGGGTACCTGGGAATAATTGAGGTGTCTGTTCACTCGCTTCTTGAAGGGGGCCAAATTATAGGATCTTAGGAAGCTGTTGGACCGAAACGAGTTCCACAGCTCACCGTTCCTGTAAACTTATAAAGAAAGGTTCGAGGTGTCGTTAAATGTACCGCCAAATGATGAGAACTCCTTGCCAACCTAGTGTTGCGGCAAAACATAAGTTTTCCCGGTCTTTCATTTCGTTGGAACATCTTCCGTGGAAGTATTTGTAAAACAGAGAAAGGTCAGCTACTTGTTTCTGAGAGCCAGCGGTTGGAGATCGCGGGTGACTTCCGGGTGATCGATGAGGCTCACAGCCCGTTTTTGCACACTAACCAACATCCGCAACGAATGTTTGGGTGCAGAACCCCATACATGGGATCAATATTCCGAAGCAGGTCGAATCTGCGCCTTATATAGAAGCAACAGCTGAGATGACGTGAAGTATTGCTTGGCTCTGAAAAGAAAACTAAGTTTAGCTGATGCCGACTTAGCTATTGCTGAAACATGTTCATGCCAGCAGAACGAAGAGTTGACCGTTATTCCGAGAAGGTGCATTGAATCTTTGGATGTAATTTGTTGGCCTTGCATCATTAGAGGAGGTCCTCAAGCGTGGATCCTTCTATAAAATGTAGTTGCTTGCGTTTTGCTCGCATCAAAGCTAACCAGGTTCAACTGACCCAACTCAGATATCCTCTGTTAGTAAAAGTTTAAGTTATTAATTTGTTGACATCTCTGACGCTGAGATTCCGTAGCTGTAATCGGCCGCAGACCACTGAAAGGCGAAACCGAAGATCTTGTTCTCTGAAGAAGACAGAAGATCGTTTATCTGCAACAGAAACAAGGTTGGCGGAAGGATTGATTCCTGAGAGACTCCTCCTTGCAACTGGAAACAATCAGATGTTATACCGTCGACCACAACTTGTATTGATCTATTTGAAAGAAAGTTACTCATCTTACCCAGCAATTTTTCGGGAAACCCATAAGCAGCAAGTTTATTCAACAAGGCTGCATGCCGAACCCTATCGAAGGCTTTAGAGATGTCGAGGGCCATTGCTCTAGACTCCCCATGCTTTTCCATCGTTGATGTACAACTATGACAGAGATCTCCTGTCGGTCTTTGCCTGCACACACCATACTGACAGTCGTTAATAATTCCCTGCAACTCATGATTTTTGATGAGTTCATCATTTATGACTCTCTCCATCACTTTGAATATAATGAAAAGTAGTTTTGGGGTGAGGACTTCTTTTCTTTCTTGGGGATCCGTTGAATTCTCACTATTTTCCATCCTCTCGGAAAAGTCTGGCTTTCATAAGAAATCAGAAACAGACGGTTAAGAATGGGTGCCAGTTCGGGAGCACGCTTTCTCAGAACTGGCGGAATTTCGTCTAGAGCAACTGCCTTCTTGCAGCAAGGTGCAATGTTCGGTGGTATTGCGTTAAATGAATCTAGCACAGAGTTCTTTGAGAACAAGAGAGCAAACAGATCAGCTTCCTATTTCGGAGATGATGTTAAGCTTCCATCTTTCCTAACCAGAGGCGGAAACGCAGATTTGCAGAAATTGGCACTGACAGTCCTCGCCATAGATCAGAACTGTCTAGTCCCGCTTGCCTGTTCAAGGAGTTTATTAGTTACCCCTTCGTTGAAATTGGCCTTTGCTCTTGCAGTTGTTAGGTTCCATACGTTCCGTATTCGTACGAAGGTTGTTCCTGTTTCCTCTGTTGGATTTATCTTTCATGACTTGTAAGTTCTGCTCCTTGCTACAGAGGCTCTTTCGCAGTTTTTGTTAAATCATGGCTTTTGTGCTGTTGTTCTTTTCATGGAATGAGGGATGAGAGATCCATTCCTCCATGAATGGTTTTTGTAACAGATTCAGAGCACACATCGATGTCAGGATCTGAACGGCAAACATCACTGAATGGGAAGCACGAAAATAATTCACGAAGCTCATCCCAATAAGCACGGTTATAGTGCCAAATACTATCAGAAAAATTGCCTGAAATAACAAAGTTCCTCTGGTTTTTATTGACAAAATTATATAACGTAATAAAAAATATTCAATGACACAATTATTATATTCCATTAGGGATACTTGATTGAAAAAATACGCTAGTTTCGAATACGCTGGTCCTATCTCCAATAACGTGAGCAACTATTTTTCCAAATTCAAAATTGCCACCTCTTTCTCAAGTGGTCTAAACTTGAGGAAATTATTATTCAATTTTAATCAAAAGCACAGATAAGTTCAAAAAATCAGCAGTTAAAAAAATTGTTTGCAATGAGTGTACGGTAGCTTGTTTTGGGCAGACTGGTAGGAATTTCGAAACTAGAATTAGTAAACACTTCTTATATATATATATATATATATATATATATATATATATATATATATATATATATATATATATATATATATATATATATATATATATATATATATATATATTCAGCATCATTAGATAATATCAAAGTTCTCCATAATTGCGACAAAGAACAGAAAATTAATGTATTGGAATGTTTGGAAATCAATAAGCCTTGTAAATTTCCAAGTGAAAACACTCCTAATAGTCAGCTGGACATTAGTACCTCTCCACTACTGAAATTGTGATAAGTAGGTTCGTTTCCTGTAGTTGACCACTTAAAAATGACTGAACAGTTGAAACCATTCGTATTTGTGATGATAAACTTGTAGAAAGTATAAAATATATTTTATTTCATCTTTGTTGATCTCTAAACTTCTCTGTTATAAATTTGAATAGTCAATTTTGTGCATTCATTTTTTTGCGCAGTGTAAATCATCTTCGACACAAAACGGATGCCTTTCAAACTTCGAAGAATCCGGGAAAATCTGGACGATTGGCTGCCCTGCGTTCAATGAATACTTGTATCTCATGAACCGAAAACATGAAATCGTCTCGTCGAAATCTTGATATTTTCTAATTATCGAATAATTCTTGTTAGTGAGATAAGCATTTGTGAACCTGTTAAGATGCGAATGACGCCAAGAAATTTCACGCTTCAAGTTTGAAATTAATTATCTTTTGAACAATGAAAACTGAAATCAACATCGCCTACATTAATCGCCGTCTCATAAAAGACCTCAACTATGCACTTGCACGGCATCCCTATTCAATTATATACTTGAATCTAGATGGAAGCCAACTTGAAGTGTACCGAAATGAAATTGGTTAATAATCAACCAATTCGAAAAAACGGTGACTAAAACCTGATATCTCAAGGCAATTGCCTTGAATTCCAAGTTGGGAAAAAGTTGTGTTGAACTGATGCGTACATAATTGCTATTCATAATTTCCCTCCCTAAATTTTAATTCTACTTCAGCAGTTTTCACCAAGGAACAATTCAGCGAATTTGTGAAGAATCTGAAGGGGGGTTTCATGTTGAAAAAACACTTGGCGGAGCCCTTGATTGTTCCAGATAAGCACGAAATTCGCCCCTTATGAAAATGATTAAAAAATTAATCAATTTATTCTCAGAAATTGCGAGCGATAGCATTATAGGTTAAGATGAACAATTTCATGAAATTTATGAATTCGAGTGCTCTACTTTCCATGAGTTTGACAAAAATGAATGTTTCGGACAGGGGTGCTCAAACGGTCGATCGCGACTGCATTTTGAGTAGATCTCGAGAAGAAAAAAAGTTTGAATAAGTAGGTAACTGAACTACAAACATTCAAATAATCCAAATAATCAAAAGCTGCTACAATCGCGTCGTTCAAAATATCTTATATATTGGCGAAACAAAAGAAACCATTCGACGATGGATCGGTTGTGAAGGAAGCATTTATTGAAGAGGGTGGGATTTTATTTGGAAATTTTAAAATGAAAACAGAACTCATGTCTGCTATTAGAGAACTTCAGTTATCTCGTCCGACTGTCACGAGACGTTTTGAAGTCATGAGTCAGAACATGGCAGATAAACTTCAATATGATACCATGCAATGTATATTCTTTTCTTTACAGTTCGACGAATCCACCGATATGACAGACACTGCCCAGGTGTGTATTTTTATTCGGATGGTATTCAATGATATGTTGGCTAAGGAAGAATTCTTTACAATCATTCCTCTAAAGGGGACGGCCCGTGGCGAAGATATATATGACGTTTTCTTCAATTTTGTAAAAAACTACAAGCTACCAATATATAAATCACTGTGCATTACAACCGATGGAGCACCACGAATGACTGGAAACAAAAACGGTTTTGTGGCATTGTGTCGAGCTAATGAGGATTTTATTTCATTTTTTCATTCCATTGCATTGTAAATCAACAAGTTTTGTGTTCAAAACTTTTAAACACGGAGGAAATTATGGGCATTGCAACAAAAATTGTGAATTCTATCCGTGCACGTAGCTTGCAACGGCGGCTCCTTAAGTTGCAGTTGGAAGATATGGAGTCAGCTGAACACACTGATTCAGTTCTTCACACGGACGTCAGGTGGTTGAGTCGCGGAAAATTCCTAGAAAGGTTTCAAGAATTATTGCCCGATATAACAGCTTTTCCAGACGAAAGAGGTGATGACACCCAGATGTTGAAAAATGAAAAATGGCTGACAGATTTGGCATTTCTGACTGACATCATAATGCATTTAAACACCATTAATTTGGAGCTTCAAGGTAAAGGAAAAACTATTATTGAGAAAATTAGCGCAGTGAACTCTGTCGAAAGTAAATTGCAACTTATGATAGATCAACTAAAAAAAAAGGATCTGGAACATTTTCCGTCATTGAAAGCAAGGATTCCTCTGTTGAATAATGATACGTATGAGGCTGAATTATCAAATTGGGACAATTCGAAATGCGTTTTCATGATTGCAGTAAACTAGCAAATATAGCATCATTCATGAGATATCCTTTCTCATCTAAAAACATTGAGGAATTAGTCAGTTTAATATGAACTCAGGTTTTGTTGAAAATGAGTTATATCAGAAATACATCTCAGAGCTAGAGCATTTGATATATATTTCTGGTGTTTTATATCTGAAGATAAATATACGAATCTAAGGCAAATCGCTCTTCAACTGACGGAAATTTTTGAGTCAACTTACTTGTGCGAGTCTGCATTTTCTGAAATGAAGATAATTAGGTCAAAATATGGCAATCGACTAACTGACGATCATATATTATCATGCTTGCGATTAGCACTCAGTGGTTACATACCATCTTATGAAAAGTATGCTGAGGAGATGCAGAACCACGCTTCAACATCAGAAGTTACTTCTTAGTTAAGTTCAAGACCATATGTAACTCTTTTGTTTTGTAACCAATAAACTCGCAATTTTGAATAACTATGAGTGTTTTCATTGATATTATAGAAAAGAACCTAACTAAACCTAACCCAAATCTTGACTAAAATAATGTATATTGTGCGGAAAGCTAATAGCCGTATACATTACGGTACACCCTACCTGGGTAGGTAGGATGTATCGTGTATATACAACCCTGCATCACATATTCTTGCAGGCCTGTATTCTTGTAGTTGGAGGACACTTCCAGTAATTTAGTTTTTAATTGTTCTTATTTCTTAATTTGATATTGAATAAGTATAAGTATAAGTTGCGTCTCAGAAGACGAGCTATCAAAATAAAAGTAACTTTCGGGCAAACCTATCGAGTATCACTATTATTTTATTTTATTCAGCGAATAACATACAATTCAAATAATTCAAATTCGATAATTTTTCACTCAAAAACGGTTAGACATACGAAAATATTATGATCGCCAAAAAAGTTTCCAAATTGAACGAAGATGACGAAAATTGATTGTACGCTGATCAGTGGCGTACTGAAAAAAAGTTTGAAAGAGCAAAAGTAGACATGTCCTCGGAAAAGAAAACACGTTATGAATTTCAGTTAAAATCTGTGAGGTGTGATGATGGAGGCTGTAAAAATTATTTGCATTTCAAATTCGTCCTGAATATCTCAAAAACTGCAGGAGTTTTGAAGAAAAAAACATTTTATTCCGGAAATCTCAACACCCTGTAGCTCCGTAACGAAGCTTTTGCGGACTTATTTTTATATGAACCATTATGTTTTCAAAAACTTGTTTTCTAAAAATTGTTGTGACAGACTATTATGTAACACCCTGTATAAGTAAGTTCATTTCCTGTAGTTGAAATCTTGAAAATGACCAGTTGGGAGAAATTTTTGACAACATGGTTTTCTTATCTCTTCCGATGAAACAATTTTTTTGTTGTATTAGATCATATTGTTCGATTATCATCTCGTACTTCTTCTGAATGAACGCCTCCGTTATCGTTAACTTGTTCCGAATCATCTTCCTGTACGGATTCAGAATCATGTACACTTTCTTGAACTATATCTTCCTTTTCAGAGTCGCTCGAATCGACAAAGTCTTCATCATTTTCCAGATCATGCCATAAGGCGAAGAGGTTCCTTTGTTGTTCTTCATAATTAATTTCTCTAAATAACCAACAAAAAAATTAATATTAACTAAAATCTAACACCACATCGCAAAACATACCTGTATGACTTGAAGAAAAAAGAATAGTGTGGTGGGGTGATTATCACCAAAATTGTCTATAATCGATAACGTCTATCGTGTTGTGGGGTGAAAATCAACAAGTCGAACTTCGGACTCAAATAACAAATATAACTTACTATATACTACTATACCTAACTCACTTCGAGCTAAGAGGAAACAGAAACAGCAATATCCAGTTCAACATTTGAAGGTACTGAAGAGGAGAGGGGCGCTGACAGTCTCCGTGTTTTTGTGATGAGCAATTGAATGACACTCTGAGTGATTTTAACCCAACCACACCAACGCCGGGTTATGAACAACGAAACGGTTTAAAACAAGTTGAACATAGGGATACATTGGATGTATGGCAGGTTATTCTTGGTCTGACGATTTTCTTCGTGCAACATTTGGCACATTGCCAATATATTCTTTATAGGAAGGTGAGTTCTAGCATTAATTTTTCTAACCGTATTCTTTATGGTTATAGAACGTCCCTGGTCCTTTTTTAGTTCTTTAGCACGCAACAAATTTGCATACACATTTCTTTTTTTACTGCAGTATCCTCCAATCAACTGGGTGGCAAGCAGACTACGGAACTCAATATGAGTCATACGCTTAGCATGTACGTTCTTTGCCTTGTTTTCACTTTCCTAATTTATCAAAGAATCGGTTATGGCGGCATCTAGAAAATAGAAAAATATTTCTATCCACAAACGTCTTGATTTCCACTCAATTGAACATGAAGACATTAGTTGATCGAAGCCTTCGACTGCTCTCATGTATTTCTTATAGTAATATATGGAAGAAGGGCAGCTAATAGCCCCGAAAAAAACTGTAACAATGGAAAAAGAAAAGCAGCAGAAAAATATTTCATCAAAACATACCTCACTCTTATATATCTAAACTCACTTAATTCTAAGAACTTAACTAATGCTCCTATGTCTTTCAACAGGAAACATCTCATACACCCTTTGGGAATGAAGCCCTACATGGGTATACCCTTTTCCTTATCAACATACACCATAGGAAAAAAACACTAAGGGGGAGCAGTCCTAGCCTTATCTAAGAACATCTCATACACCATTCGAAGATGTAGCCCATAATCAGATTCAAGAAATAAATTCCTGAATAGACTTGAAGTTCTCTACCCAGTTACTGAACTTTTCTGAAACGGAATGAATTTGTTGAAAACCACCCGTAAAATGGTAATTAGTACAATCGAGGACTAAATGTCTTATTATTTCTTCAGCTGCGCCACATTCACATGCCGGACTTTGTACAGAATTCCATTTGAACAACATACTATTACTACGACCATGTCCTGTCCTGAGACGATTATTATAATGTACATCAATTTTTTCTACTTATATCGAAACCTGCAACCCTTTAGGAAGGATCCTCTATGAGAACTTTATTAAAAACATCAACTTCCTGCCATTCAGTTTTACAACGATCAACAGCCTTCACCCGTGTACGCAAATAGTCAATCGACCAAATAAGTTTCCTAGATTTCAATCTTAGGTTAGGTCAAAACCGGTCTAGTTTGTGAATATTGAATTATGGGAGGTATATATTAGTTCATCTTCTATAAAATAAATAGATGCTCAATATTACTCATGAGATTATTGTGCTTGAAAATTGCATGAAACTATCGGACGAAAATGCTCAAGGTTTAGTTTCATTCTTCAATTAATTTGTCAAATTTGACAGTTTATTGTGGATGAAACACAGCATGCATAAAACTAAAGTTTAGAATTTATATCAATAAATTATAGACTTTCATTTTAGTACTACCAGTTTGTTATTGGTATTGTGTATGTCTCAGAATGCAAAACATAATTGTTTCGTCTTCAATTTTATGTTTAAGATTTTTTAATTTTTTTCACATTCAACTTTGATATTGCGTGCAAACCAACTCATTTTTTAATGTACATTTTTTTCGTTGTGTTTGCTTTCAGGAGACTGGAAGTTAAGCGAGAGATTTTTTCCTTCCGATTTAGCGGCATTCAAAATTCGTTACATTAAATTAAAATTCAAGTACATATTGTCCTGGCGCTCTTTATCGGTTTTCAATTTCCCGCACATCTGTGAATGGAAATCGTGCCTCAGGGTAGCGCGCCAACCAGTCTGCGACAGAGAGTACTATCGACCGTATAGTGCCGCTCGAAATATAAGATTCGCTTATATGAATTGCAGTTGCGCCAAAAAATCTCGTTTTCACTTCCATGTGGAATCAAGTTTGTCTATTGTGACATAAAATACTATTGAAATACCTTTACCTTATAAATCATTAAAACCCAAACTAAGATATTTTCCAGGCCTGGACTACAGTGAAACTACAGTGCATAAAACGTAGTGCCCTATAGTGATTGTGAACTGAGTTTGAATGCATAGCTGTTCGCATCCTGGGTCTCCTCTATAAGTAAGTAAAGACAATAATTGAACAATCTCGTTACATTCGTTTCTTTCAATCTTTCGTAAATTTTATATATATTTTTCGTTCAACACTCATAACTGAATGATACAATTTAGCGTATCAGTTTCTCCTATGAGTTTTTTATATACAGTCCACAGAAATCATCAATATTCCCGCTTATAACACTCCGATAATAAACATCCCTCGTATTCAGTGAAGTTTTTCGACAAATGCTCATTTTAATTAATAAAATTATAACTCACTTATTTTACTGAAAATTCCTTCACCAACATTCTCTTCAGTAGTGGTTTCGACATTGCACATCAAGATCATCACCATGTCTACAATCAAAGCGACAAGAAATATCTTTTACCGCATTTAAATTGCTCCTTCATTAAAGTCATACAACAACCCAGTGATTTCATCTAGCGGAAAATGTAGATCTTCTAAATTCGAGCCGGAGAATCTCGAACAAAGTACCTCTTTCTCATTGAAACAATAGACATTATTAAACTAATAAAGCTACATCAATGAAATTCCAGCTGTTTGTGCAACTCGATATTCCTGTCGAATCTCGCAACATTTCCCATTTGAATATTCTCGGCTTGCAGGCGTCGTCTTTTCGGCAACCAAAATCGAAATGATAAATGTCCCGAAGGATGGTAAAGGCAATTGAGTATGTGTCGAAAGCCTTCAACTGGGGGAGATCGAGGTTAATCTGGGGAATTTAAGGACTACTGCCGTTTTCTAGAGATTGAGTGGATGATATATGACACGCAGAAATTGTAGATTTTTCAATACCGAAGAGATTTCTTTCTGGGAAAAAATCTACAACGAAATCTATCAAATTTCGTTTTGTATATCAGGTTTCATCTCGTTCCAACTCGAGCACTTAATTATATAGAGCTGCTCATACAAGGTGATGCTTAGATAGAAACTCCAAGGTTTGATTCTTTGATCTATTTTGAGAAGGTTCATTGAGAATATAATACAGGGTGTCTGCACTTAAGGGCACTGAAGGTAAAACTTTGCTTCATTTTTCATTAGTCTACAGCATGTCCCATTTTGGGGGTGCCACCAGGAGCATCTCTGTTATTATTTAGGATAGAAAGATGGGGTTTTCACGACCCTTGGCTACTTTTTCGAGACAAATTCATAGAGCTAATCAGAATTATTCTAACTTCAGTGGTTTTTGTGTTATTCGCGAATCTTGAAAATTTCCGGATTTCTTTTTTTCCCGATATCTCGGTTCTTATAGAAGATAATTGAAATCTGTTTTTACGTTTCTGAAACGGTTTTTTGAGTAAATTCCGGTGACGTACTCGAAGTTTTTTTTCATTAATTATGACAGATATGACATAAAGTTGCATTTTTTTAAATACGAACATAGTTTTTTTTGGCATATTCCGATTGCCGTTTTTTTCCTTTTCAAAATATATAACATGATGACAAAATTTCCACCCAATTTGAAGAAAATAACGGAATAATGATTTACCCCTAATGGCTGGGCGAAGGAACACACGTGAGCGGACGAACCATAGAACATTTGTAGTTATTCGATGAAAACGATCAAAACAATGCAAAATCTTCTTGACCGAAATAATGGAGCTAGGCTGCTCCTAAGATTCCATCGTTATTTATGACATCCGCAATTTCCGCTTTTCATTTTATTTTTGAGATTGTCGTTTAGTTTCTAGAATCTCTGAGAAATACCTACATGAGAATAATAATAGGCACCTAATAATTTACTCAAATTTACTTCTCATAATGATTTACATATATTGCTCGAACTGATTTCCATCATGTTGTAAACATAAAGTGCATCTTCGGATTATATCTTCTATGTCTGAATGCTCTCTGTGAACACAGAAGTCTTCATCTATGCACGTTCATTAGAAACCATAGAACGACCAATAATTATTATTATTCATTATCTGTGGATATATTGGCTTCGTGTCTATTAGAATTCGTAAAATTAGTGTTCGTTGTTGAATTTGGATTGTTTAGTTAATTTCTGCAATTCACACTATGGAACAAAATAGAAGAGACGAAAATTTCGAAAAAGTTGATATGCTGAAGGTCTACTTTCAATGTCACTGTAACGCAGTCCGTGCATCAGAAGAATATTTGAATAGGTAAGTTCGACAATGGAAATGGAAGTAGTAATTCTAATCAATATTAAATACCTGACTGACACTCTCCAATAGATTTCCTCAAAGAATTCAACCAAACAGGAAGTTCTTCGCCAAAATGGAAGCAAATCTTTCCAATTATGGTTCGTTCGAGAAACCAAGAAGTAAAAACTACAATAAACGGAATAGAGGTGATAATGAACTTGACGTGTTAGCAGCTGTTGAGGCTAACCATTCTAAGTCGTGTCGGCAAATTGAGAGCGAAGTGGGAGTGTCAAAAAGCAGAGCCCAAAGAATTTTGAGAAAGTATAAATATCATCCCTATAAACATAAAATGATTCATCATCTCAATGCCGGGGATGCAGAGAGGAGAACGGCGTTCTGTAATTGGTATTTAGGGAGAATCAGAGGTGAAGCTCGTTTTGGGCGACATATCATTTGGTCTGATGAGTTAAGAATCAGCAGTGCCGGAATCTTCAATCGCCATACGAATAAATTCTGGGCAAACGAAAACCAACACGAAGCAGTAGCTCGACGGCAGCAGGGGAGGTTCGGTTTCAATGTGTCGTGTTTCGTAATGGGCAACAAATTAGCCAACTATATCTTTGATGGCAACTTGAATGCACAGAGATATCTCAAAATTTTAAATATTTGTCTGCCACAACTGCAAGATGACATTCCTCTTGCTCAATTCAACACATATTACTTCCAACAAGACGGTGCTCCTTGTCATAATTCGGCCGTGGTGAGGAACTACTTGGATTTAAATTTTGAAAATAAATAGATCGGTACCAATGGCCCAATTCAATGGCCACCTAGGTCTCCTGATCTATCCGTTTTAGATTTTTTTCTTTGGGGTTATTTAAAAAATAAGATATATAAGAGGCAATACGCCAATAACGATCAATTGAAGAATGTAACAAATGAAGCATTCGAAGATCTGAGGAGATCCTCGCTACATTTGACTAGGGCAATAGAAGATATAATCCGAAGATGCACTTTATGTTTACAACATGATGGAAATCAGTTCGAGCAATATGTGTAAATCATTATGAGAAGTTAATTTGAGTAAATTATTAGGTGCCTATTATTATTCTCATGTAGGTATTTCTCAGAGAACTCTAGAAACTAAACGACAATCTCAAAAATAAAATAAAAAGCGGAAATTGCGGATGTCATAAATAACGATGGAATCTTAGGAGCAGCCTAGCTCCATTATTTCGGTCAAGAAGATTTTGCATTGTTTTGATCGTTTTCATCGAATAACTACAAATGTTCTATGGTTCGTCCGCTCACGTGTGTTCCTTCGCCCAGCCATTAGGGGTAAATCATTATTCCGTTATTTTCTTCAAATTGGGTGGAAATTTTGTCATCATGTTATATATTTTGAAAAGGAAAAAGAACGGCAATCGGAATATGCCAAAAAAACTATGTTCGTATTTAAAAATGCAACTTTATGTCATATCTGTCATAATTAAAGAAAAAAAAACTTCGAGTACGTCACTGAATCTACTCAAAAACCGTTTTAGAAACGTAAAACAGATTTCAATTATCCTCTATAAGAACCGAGATATCGAGAAAAAAAGAAATCCGGAAATTTTCAAGATTCGCGAATAACTCAAAAACCACTGAAGTTAGAATAATTCTGATTAGCTCTATGAATTTGTCTCGAAAAAGTAGCCAAGGGTCGTGAAAACCCCATCTCTCTATTTTATGTAATAACAGAGATGCTCCTGGTGGCACCCCCAAAATGGGACATACTGTACATCCTTTTTCAAGCATCATTCGTCATGAATTGTCCTATCTAAAATTAACTATCCCTGAGCAATAATTTTTCATCGAATTTTCGGAATTATAGTGTCATCTTGTTTGCTCGAAAAAATTTAATCAGAATAGAGTAAGACTATCACTTTTTTTCAGTTTGAAGAGAAAAAAGTTATTCCTGAAGGCAATGTACTTCACGATGGTATTTTATAAAAAAGGTGCCCGAAATTCACTTGCCAACTGAATAAAACTAAATTGTCAAAGCAATGTGTTTTCTCAAATACGAGTAATTTTTTTTTAACTTAAAAAACCGGTATTCTAAAATAGTATTATGTTTCTCTATACTGGAAGCTGTTTCTAATTCAGTGACGATTTCATCAAAAGCATTGGTTTATCTTGCCATGAAATTATTGGGTACATCAGAGAAAAACGGGCTTTTTCTTTTCAGTTAAAACTTTCGTAATTTCAGAGCTAGATCATTCGTTCTTACTTCATTAGAAAGCTGAAGGACTAGGTTCTTCAGAAATTGTATCTACATTTCCCTTCAGGTGAAATCCAATATGGCTGACTCATTCGAAAATAAGCAATATTTCAAGATCGCTGGAACATTTATTTTTCACTAAAAAATTCGAATGGGGCGTTCAGTCGATAATTCGGTCTTTTCTAAACAATTTGACATATTGATCTAGAAAATGTTTCAAGAATTGGTAAAAGAGCAGAGAAGAAAGAGAAAGAAAGACGTTGAAAAACGAGAAATTGCTTACTGATTTGGCATTTTTGACTGACATTTAAAGACCATTAACTTGGAGCTTCAAAGTAAAGCAAAAACTATTATTGAGATGATGAGAGTAGTTAACACATTCAGAAGTAAATTGCAACTTATGATAGATCAACTGAAAAGAAAGGATCCGAAACATAGTTCGTCTTTGAAAGCAAGGATTCCTCAGTTGAATTATGATACGTATGATGCTGAATTATCAAATATTTTGGGACAATTCGAAATGCGTTTTTATGATTGCAGTAAATTGGCAAATATAGCATCATTTATGAGTTATCCTTGTTCATGTAAAAACATTGAGGAATTAGCTTATGAAAAAGCAAGTCAGTTGAATATGAACTCATGTTCTGTTGAAAATGAGTTGGTGCAGATTATATCAGATATACATCTCAAAGCTACAACATCTGGTAGAAAACTTCTGGTGTTTTATCTCAGAAAATAAATATAGGTAGGTAGGTAGGGTGTATCGTGTATGTACGACAACCCTGCATCACACATACTTGCAGCATCTCATTCGTTTCGAAATTTCGATGACTATGTACAGAATCTCATAGAGGTAGCTGGCTAGTTTTTCTGGCTTCTTAATCTTTTATTGAGAATGACTCTGACATCTTCGATTACATTTAGGTTTGAAATTCGTGCAGGCAACTACATTGAAGTGATTTCGTTATCTTGAAGGTAGTTTCTAACGGTATGAGCTTGGTGAGGTCTGGCATTATCATGCATACACCCATAAACCCACGTTTGCTGCAAAAGACACATGTTCTTCTGGAATGTCTGTTAATTATTTCAGAGGATTCAGGGTTCCTTCATCTACGCTGACCAAATCAATACGGGTGTTGAAAGAAAGTCCTCTCAACACCTTTATTGCACTTTCATCAAAACTATAGGTAGGTAGAAAGATGCACTGCAAAATTCTATCGAGCTGTACGATAAGCTGCAGTTAGAGCTCGGGCTATTGATTCGACAAGCAGAAGAATTTGAAGGTGCCTAGTAGTAGCGAGCCCTTGTTTCTACGAGAAAACTCTTGAATGACGGTCATGGCGATGGCAAGCCTTTGAGCTAATGCATCAGGGAAAACTAAAAGGGATGCGTTTAAGATGAACATCTAGCGTTTCTTCGAACAGTTGGTGAATCTGAAAACCGCGTTTTGATGAAATCGAATGAAAGCCAAAGCCTTCATTCAGAAGAGTACCATACGCTGCAACGACAAAATCTGATATCCTCTGTTATACAAAAGGCGGAGTAAGATATATGTGAAAAACCGTCAGGAATCATCAGTCGAAAAATGTGCCGAAATTTATCCGAGAACTTCAAGCATTGGATGAACTCAACCTGAAAACCAAGAGATACGATGAATTTTCATTGATCAATGATGTTTCAAAAAGTTTGACTTGATTTTTTTTGGTGTAATAAGAACTCAAAATTGACAGCTGCTATCATCATGTAGATGTTTTTTGCACAATCTCAAATTATTTTTCGATTTCATCTATAATGAGAGGAACATGTATGCCAAGGAAAAATATAGAAGTTTGCCATATGTCCAGACATAACCGAAAAGAAAGGGTTAATGAATAATTAGTTGCCTTCCAAAATGAAAACTTGAAATATTAAAAATGTGTGTCAATTTCTTTGTGCAGTATATTTTCGTATGTAATATATCTGCAATTTTTATATTACTACATTTTGTATATCAGTGCAAGTGTATACAATCGAACCTAGAAATAGTGGCGTACTTACTCTTCCTCAGAAGATTTGGAAGAAATTGACTATACCGACGTCACTGGTATAGCGATCTTTGAGACCGCAGCTTCAAAACCACCGATAACATATGCTCTGTATCGATCAACTGAGTTCAGTAGGTATAAATTTATATTCGGGGATAAAAAATTTTGGTTGCTTTCAATACTGTAATAACTCCTAATCTGTGCATCGTTCAAAAAAAATACAAAGATTTTTTCTTCGCGTGATATTGATATTGAATACCATGGTACGCCACTGGCTGTTTTCTCCGAAAGTTCTTCCGACTCACAAGAAGGGAGATGTAGAAAATATTGAAAATTATCGTCCTATATCCCTGGTTCCAGTTTTTTCAAAGTTGATTGAGAGGCATATGTGTGATCAATTAAGAGCATATTTTGAAAATAACAATCTCTTTTCAAGGAGCCAATTTGGCTTCAGGCGGAATAGGAGTACGATGGGTGCCCTGATTGATTAGGTGAGTGGCATTGTTGACTATTTTGAGCAGGGTTTTCATTCTGTAATGCTGTTTCTGGATTCAACCAGAGCTTTTGATTGTGTCCATCATGATAAGCTGATGGGGAAATTGGAAAGATATGGTTTGGGTAGAAGGAGTTGTTATCTCATCAAAAATTTTTTAACTGATAGATATCAGGTTGTGTTTTCAAATTGTGAGTACTCTGATAGATTGAAGGTCATGACTGGAGTTCCGCAAGGTTCTATCATGGGTCCTATTTTATTTTCAATTTTTATTAATGACTTACCTGATTTTATTGATGATGCGGACAGAACTCTCTTTGCTGATGATACAATTCTTTCTATGGGATCTAAAGATATATGGAGTCTGAAGTATTTGTTGGACAGCTTACATGAAGGGGCGTTGATCTATTTGCTATGAACGGGTTGTCAATGAATGGCGTTAAAAGTAAGAAACTGTTGCTGAGTTTGAGGGATACTTCTGTTCTTGCTACGAATTTTGCTCGAAACAGTAAGGTCTGTTATTCTCGCAGATATTTTCAATTCTTATTTTCAGCTGAAATCGAAATATATTTTTCACCTCATGGAGTTTGTACTCCTGAAGATGTTGTGTTTTTCATGGATGTTCTACGAAGACAAAGAACCAAATTTTACTAAAACCTGCCTGCAAGGCAAATATTACGCCAATTTCCAGCCCATAATTACAAAAGAAGTATAATCTATGACCTTGAGGAAAAATTTCGGACAACAGGGTCATTAGGAAGAAGATCAGGATGACTTTTTTCAAATATCTCAGAGATGCCAACTGTTAAAAATATCTGCGAGAATAACAGACCTTACTGTTTCGAGCAAAATTCATGGCAAGACCAGAAGTATCCCTCAAACTCAGCAACAATTTCTTACTTTTAGCATTCATTGACAACCCGTTCATAGAAAACAGATCAACGCCCCTTCATGTAAGCTGTCCAACAAATACTTCAGACTCCATACATCTTTAGATCCCATAGAAAGAGTTGTATCTTCAGCAAAGAGAGTTCTGTCCGCATCATCAATAAAATCAGGTAAGTCATTAACAAAAATTGAAAATAAAATAGAACCCATGATAGAACCTTGGGGAACTCCAGTCATGAACTTCAATCTATCAGAGTACTCACCATTTGAAAACACAACCAGATATCTATCAGTTAAAAATTATTTGATGAGATCACAACTCCTTCTACCCAATCGTACCTTTCCAATTTCCCCGTCAGCTTATCATGATGGACACAATCAAAAGCTCTGGTTGAATCCATAAACAGCGTTACAGAATGAAAACCCTGCTCAAAATAGTCAAGAATGCCACTCACTAAATCAATCAGGGCACCCATCGTACTCCTATTCCGCCTGAAGCCAAATTGGCTCCTTGAGAAGAGATTGTTATTTTCAAAATATGCTCTTAATTGATCACACATAAGCCTCTCAATCAACTTTGAAAAAACTGGAACCAGGGATATAGGACGATAATTTTCAATATTCTCTACATCTCCCTTCTTGTGAGTCGGAACAACTTGCGGAGAAAATAGCCAGTGGCGTACCATGATATTCAATATCAATATCACGCGACGAAAAACTCTTTGTATTTTTTTTAACGATGCACAGATTAGGAGTTATTACAGTATTGAAAGCAACCAGAATTTTTTATCCCCGAATATAAATTTATACCAACTGAACTCAGTCGATCGATACTGAGCATATATTATCAGTGGTTTTGAAGCTGCGGTCCCAAAGATCGCTATACCAGTGACGTCGGTACAGTCAATTTCTTCCAATTCTTCCGAGGAAGAGTAAATAAGCCACTATTTCTAGGTTCAATTGTATACACTTGCACTGATATACAAAATTTACTTATATAAAAATTGCAGATATATTACATACGAAAATATACTACACAATTTTAATATTTCACGTTTTCATTTTGGAAAGCAAATAATTATTCATTAACCCTTTCTTTTCGGTTATATCTGGACATATGCCAACAGACTTCTATATTTTTCCTTGGCATACATGTTCCTCTCATTATAGATGAAATGGAAGAAATAATTTGAGATTGTGCAAAAAACATCTACATCATGATAGTAGCTGTCAATTTTAAGTTCTAATTACACCATAAAAATCAAGTCAAATTCTTTGAAACATCATTGATCAATAAAAATTCATCGTATCTCTTGGTTTTCAGGTTGAGTTCATCCAATGCTTGAAGTTCTCGGATAAATTTCGGCACATTTTTCGACTGATGATTCCTGACGGTTTTTCACATATATCTTGCTCCGCCTTTTGTATAACAGAGGATATCAGATTTTGTCGTTGCAGCATATGGTACTCTTCAGAATGAAGGCTATGGTTTTCATTCGATTTCATCAAAACGTGGCTTTCAGATTCACCAACTATTCGAAGAAACGCTAGATGTTCATCTTAAACGCACCCCTTCTAGTTTTCCCTGATACATTAGCTCAAAGGCTTGCCATCGCCATGACCGTCATTCAAGAGTTTTCTCGTAAAAACAAGGGCTCGCTACTGCTAGGCACCTTCAAATGCTGCTTGTCAAATAAATAGCCCGAGCTCTAACTGCAGCTTATTGTACAGCCCGATTGAATTTTGCAGTGCATCTTTCTACCTACCTATAGTTTTGATGAAAGTTCTATAATGGTGTTGAGAGGAATTTTTTTCAACACCCGTATTGATTTGGTCAGCGTAGATAAGTGAACCCTAAATCTCTGAAATAATTAACAGACATTCCAGAAGAACATGTGCCTTTTGCAGCAAACATGGGTTTATGGGTTTATGCATGATAATGCCAGACCTCATCAAGCTCATACCTTTAGAAACTACCTTCAAGATAACGAAAGTTCAAACCTCAATCTAATCGAAGATGTCAGAGTCATTCTCAATAAAAGATTAAGAAGCCAGAAAAACTAGCCAGCTACCTCTATGTGATTGTGTACAGAGTCATCGAAATTTCGAAACGAATGAGATGCTGCAAGTATGTGTGATGTGGGGTTGGCGTACATACACCAGAAATTTTCTACCAGATGTTGTAGCTTTAAGATGTATATCTGATATAATCTCCATCAACTCATTTTCAACACAACATGAGTTCATATTCAACTGACTTGCTTTTTCATAAGCTAATTCCTTAATGTTTTTACATGAAGAAGGATAACTCATAAATGATGCTATATTTGCCAATTTACTGCATAAAAACGCATTTCGAATTGTCCCAAAATATGTGATAATTCAGCCTCATACGTATCATAACTCATCTGAGGAATCCTTGCTTTCAAAGACAAAATATGTTTCGGATCCTTTCTTTTCAGTTGATCTATCATAAGTTGCAATTTACTTCTGAATGTGTTAACTACTCTAATCATCTCAATAATAGTTTTTCCTTTACTTGGAAGCTCCAAGTTAATGGTCTTTAAATGTCAGTCAAAAATGCCAAATCAGTCAGCAATTTCTCGTTTTTCAACGTCTGAGTATCATCACCTCTTACATCTAGAAAAGCTGTTATTTCGGGCAGTAATTCTTGAAACCTTTCTAGGAATTTTCTCCCTATCTTCCAACTACAGATTAAAGAGCCGCCGTTGCAAGCTACGTGCATGAATGGAATTCATAATTTTTGTTGAGAAAGCATTCAGAATTTCAAAAGGCATGTATGAGCTCCTGAAAACCTACATAAAGAACCAAACCTCCTATGAAGCCCATTTTTCTTTCGGGCAAGATTTAATGGCAAGGAATATCGCTATTTTGTTGATAACGAATATCTTATCGTATGCTGAAATCCTGAATAATCGAGAAATCCGGAATAACAGAGATAGCTGTAATCTTTTTTCTTCAAAGAATTTTCTTTGAGAATAATTGGTTGCTGCTTGCAGTTATTCATATAGTAGCCGTATTAATGCATCGAAAATGGGACGCCCTGTACATTAAAGACAGAAATGGGCTTACCTAATCATAAGGAAGTCTTTAGGGTCCACCGATATGGACAAATAACCATGAAAATTTCATGGACAATTCAATCGGTGAAATTCGGAGTCTTGTGGGGACTCCACTCGATATTGTTGAAGAATAATTTTTTGATCTTCATTAAAGTTTACACTTTACTTAAAACTTCATAAATTTTGTTTACTTTAAGCTTTCAAATAAATGATAAAGTCATTGAAAAACCAATCAGCATACAACCGTATATGCTCAATTGCTAAAAATATAAAACATTTTTTAAGGAAATTTCTGATCAGTTTAATCTTTTCAACGTTCTCGAATAATGTTCATTATTCAAAGATTGCAGTGATTAACGACACAAATAAAAATGCAAATAATCGCAACCCTTTCCAAGATTTAATCTCTAAAAATGACATGTTGACAACATCAAGCAATAATTTCATTTGAAACTGAAAATGAATTATTCTATTTGAATCCTCAGGCTAAATATTCATGAAAAATCACAATCGCCAACTCATCAATCATCTAAATTATTGTTGAAACAATAAAAGTCGAATGATCGATTCAAACTTTTCATCAGTCTGATACGGGTTCATTCATGCAGATGTCATTCTACATAAATAATGAATATAGATTATAAAATGCGTTTTATCTATGCTATAAAAGTATCGGGACGTTTCCAGTTATTTACTACGTGGGTATTGAGTAGAGAGGTGAACCAAAAACGGCAGGGAAACTTTCATTTAGGTTTCTGTTTGTTCAGTCTAGAGCAGGGGTGCTCAAACTTGAACTGCTAGAGATCTACCTCAATATGTTTAGACTAACTACGATCGACTCTGAGAGTTAGGTTCTGTCCTATAATATCAATGAAAAAAACTCATAGTTATTCAAAATTGCGAGTTTATCGGTTGTTACAAAACAAAAGAGTTACATATGGTGTTAAACTTAACTGAGGAGTGTCTTTGGATGTTGAAGCGTGGCACTGCATATCCTCAGCATACTTTTCAGAAGATGGTACTAAACCACTGAGTGCTAATAGCAAGCATGATGATATATGACCGTCAGTAAGTCGATTGCGATATTCTGACTTAATTATCTTCATTTCAGAAAATGCAGACTTGCACAAGTAAGTTGACCCAAACATTGCCGTCAGTTGAAGGGAGATTTGCCTTAGATTTGGATATTAATCTTCTAAGACAAAACACCAGGAATTTGTATCAGATGCTGTAACTTTGAAATGAATATCTGATATAATCTGCACTAACTCATTTTCAACAGAACATAAGGTCATATTAAACTGACTTGCTATTTCAGTAGCTTATTCTTCAATGAAGAAGGATATTTCATAAATGATGCTATATTTCATTATATACTGCAATCATAAAAACGCATTTCGAATTGTTCCAAAATATTTGATAATTCAGCCTCATATGTATCAAAATTCAATTGAGGAATCCTTGCTTTCAAAGACGGATAATGTTTCAGATCCTTTGTTTCCAGTTGATCTATCATAAGTTGCAATTTACTCTTGAATGCGTTTACTGCGCTAATCATCTCAATAATAGTTTTCCTTAACCTTGAAGCTCCAAGTTAGTGTTGTTTAAGTGGAATGTGAAGTCAGTCAACAATGCCAAATCCGTCAGCCATTTTTAGTTTTTCAACATCCTCTTTCGTCTAGAAAAGCTGTCATTTCGGACAATAGTTCCTTTCTAGAAATTTTCCGCGACTCGACCTACTGACGCCTGTGTGAAGAACTAACTCAGTGTGTTCAGCTGACTCCCTATCTTTCAACTACAATTGAAAGAGCCGACGTTGCAAGCTACGTGGACGGATAGAATTCACAATTCTTGGTGCAATGCCCAAAATCTCCTCCTTGTTTAAAACTTTTGAACACAAAACTTGTTGATCTATAATGCAATGGAATGAAAAAAATGATGGGAAATCTTTATAAGCTCGACAAAATTCCACAAAATTTCAGACATTGCTGGTGCTCCATCAATTGCAATGCGCACTAATTTATATATTGCAAGCTTGTAGTTTTTTACAAAATTGAAGAAAACGCCATAAATATCTTCTCTATGGGTCTACCCCTCCAGAGGAATGACTGTCGATAATTCTTCCTTAGCCAACATATCATTGAATACCATCCGAATAAAAATACATAGCTGGGCAGTATCTGTCATATCAATGGATTAGTCAAACTGTAAAGAAGAGTATCTACATTACATGATATCCTGTTTCAGTTTATCTGCCATGTCCTGACTCATGACTTCAATACGCCTTGTGACAGTCGGACGAGATAACTGAAGTTCTCTAATAGCAGACATTATTTCCGTTTTATCTTTAAAATGTCCAAATCTCACTCACTTCAATAAATGCGTTCTTCACAACCGATCCATCTTGGAATGGTTTCTTGTGTTTCGCCAATATATGAGATATTTTAAATGGCGCGATCGTAGAAGCTTTTGATTGTTTGGCTGCTCTTATGAACATGGTTTGTACTTTTTCCAAACAAGATATCAAATTACGTACATTTCTTTGTCTTAATTCACTCTGTGGCGGAAAATTATTTTCACAGTTTTTATAAACCGTTTATTGATGTCTCCCTAACTCCCCACGCTTAGGTATTGCAACTGCCGCACGACAATTAGGACAAATGCACTTATCCTTCACCATACCAAAGAAAAAATTTTTGTCCCAATCGTTATTAAAATGATACGTTTTAGATTTCTTCGCTGCACTCATTTTGTACTATTTAATAATAAACTTTGTATCAACGTAATATTGCCTTCAAGTTAAAATTCAGAATTACCCCAATTCCCCAATACCAATACCCCAATTACCCAACATTTATGTTGGCGTCAACGAAAGTTTCGAATGTTCCCGTCCTGTCCGAAATTTCTAGAAAAGCGGCAAGAATAAGAAACGCGGCTTTTCTTTAACAAGTACCGTGCGTTCCATTGATAAAGCCACCTTTTGCCGCTAGCAGAGTGTTATTTTATCACGTAATAAATTGTTGTAGTTTAATTTAATTATCTATTCATTTTTTTTTCTTCTCGATATCTACTCGAAAGAGCACTCGCGAACGACCGGTTGGCACATTAAATATTTAAGTAAAACCCAGTATATAATCTCACGAACATATCAATGATCGCAACCTAGTGAATCAATTCGTTAATTCCCATTTGTTCCTAAATTTCTCTAAATCTAAGTCTTGTGACGATTGAAATTCATCCTTAATGATTGGAGACTTAGCCTATCCTAAATGGATCCTTTCAAAATGGTGTGTCTTATTCATTGAAAATTGAAAAATTATTCCATGAATTTGTCTGGTATTAGATGGCTCAACTTGTGGACTCAAGCTTTTTTGAATGTATTTATGTTTTATTCCGTAGAAAAAACTAACTATGGAATTCAGAGAAAACCAGAACTTTCGAAACTAGTGAATTTTATACAATTCGACGAATGAGATATTCTCACTACTATTGGATAAGAACCAATGATTTACTATCTAATATCTTCCCACTTTTTTGGCAATCACTGTATTTTGTAGAAAACCATTAGCCTATTTTTGTATAGCTAATATTCGAATTATTTGAATAAAATAGGATATGATGATGTGTTCAAAAGTCTTTTCAAGTATTTCAATTCATATCAGTGTACGCAAACGATAGTCAGTCGCATACTACGCTAGTCTCAGAGCTAACCTACGTATATCACGTTGCAATACTTACGTACATATTGTGTAATCTTTCATAAAATATACCAATAGTGTTCACAAAACAGAAATACCTTCGATTCCTTAATTAGTCTAGTAGGAGACGTACAAGTTTATTCAACACAGTTTGTTTCTGGCACATAACAGGCGAATTCAAGACAGATGAGCTTTATGTTCATGGAGAGTTATAGAAGGTGCTGTAAAAAAAATTCGAACATAAACAATACTTTTTGAAATGAACGAAACATAGAACGGTTCACCTCTAATCGAAAATCGACCAGTTCCAAGAAATTCAAATGAAAAACATACCAGTCCAATTATTCAGGTCGGTTCGTTTTTATTGGAAGGTACTGTACATTTATTGCCTGGTAATATTTTTCAACCAAAACTCATTTCGAAGAAATTTATAAAAGTTGATTACCGTCGTATATTCAATTCACTACATTATCCTACTGATTTTACAGCAGCAATATTCGGATAGAATACGGGCTATAATCTGTTTATATCTCATGATTTTGCATGTTAACAGATTGGTTTATGGGAAAGCACTAAATCCGATTGTGATTTGAATATTGATTCTCTATTGTGAATAAATTTTCATTAAATTGATGTAAAACCAAAGTAACTATCTGTACCTAAGAAAATTGAAAGTTGCAACAGTTTTTCGTGGCATAAAAAGTTTGTTTTGAGGGATGACGTAAAATTGGGCTTTCACTATTGAATTAATTAAGGTCTAAGAGTTTGTCGAAAAATATTCTAATAATAATAATATAATATAAATAATAATATTTTAATGACGCATTTTCTGATTCGGAATATAAGTTCATCAACTGAAATGGTCCGATCAGTTTAGCCATAAAAATGGTGATCAAATTACCAGAATAATGAGAGAACTGAATTCTGCTAAAGTCGACGATAACACCAAGATTTTTGGTCACAGTAGCAAATTGATACTCAATGAAAGGCAGAGGCTTTTGTTTGCAAAAATTAAGGAGAACAGTTTTATCATTATTAATTATTAGCCTATTTCTATTGCACCAGTCAGCCAACTCTTCTATAACTTCATGCAGCGCATGCGTGAATAAAAGTGGTCCCAGGACAGACCCCTGAGGAACTCTAAAACTCACGTCCCTGGTTGCCGAAAAAAACTTTTTGTGGTTTTTCAATTCAGCAATGACATCGAAAACCATTGCCTCAGCAACCGAAGGTACGAATATGGTTTCATAGTTAAATTCCTGACACGTAGGGGGCAAGGATGAATTCATGCCAAAGTGATTAAACAGAAAAGCATCTCTCGTATTAGAGAAATGTTCCACAAATGCATCAGCAACTTTCTCCCGGTCAGTCACCATATAACCGTTCAACACAAGCTTCAGATCACGAGACCCTCTATTTCTATTCAGCTGCTGCTTTACAATTTTTTAAATTTCATGACACTTATTGGATGAACTATTAATCCTGCCGAAGAGGTTTCGTTGTTTGGCTAGAAGTATAGATTTTTTGTGTTGGTTTTTTCATGATTAATATTCTGCCTTTGATTTAGGGTACGAAGTTAACAGCCAGTGCATATTACGCAGCTCTTTACTTTCACGGACAATGTAGGGAGTGATCCAACGCTTATATTTTCACTTACTTTTACAATGCGATCAGACGCCGGGCAGAATTGATTCAGATGGCCCTGAATAACTTCCACAAACGTTTCAAAAGCTGACTTGACCGACAATCTATCTACAAATTCCCATTCATCCCTAATTGTCATTAATGATTCAAAAAGTCGGAAACAATTCCCCTCCGAAAGATTTCTCTTATGTGTCACACTAGTTTTCACAGGCGATGATGCTTTCGAGAATGTTTTAAGATCACATATAATTGTTAGGTGATCCGACAAGTTGAAATTATGAACTGTTACGTTGAAACGTTCAAAGGCACATTCGAAACAATATAATCTATTATGGATTTACTCCTACAGCCCCTTTGAACAGTAAACACCCTAGTACACATATTCGAGGTGTTTTTGAGTTCGAAGGCACAGAACATATCAACTAATAATTTTTTGTTGTTACAATTACTATCGAAATTTATATTGAAATCACCAGTAAGGATGATGAAATCACATTTACGTGAGACTTGAATCAAAATTTCACTTAACGTGTTTAAAAAATAGTTAACATCCCCACTACATGGACGGTAGGCACCCACACAATGGCTCTCGTATATTGAAATTTAAATTTCAGAACCCACGAGGATCAAATTTCTGTTTTGTATCTATCTGATGAAGACACAGTGTGGTGAAACCGGTCATAGTTCTGTTAATATAGTACAAATCTGAATACTTTAGTTCTATTTCATTGAGAATATTGAACGAAGAATTTTCTTGTGTAATATGAAGACTCTGGTCCAATGAACAGAATTGCCACAAAGCAAAACATTATAATCTAAATAGCTATGAACTAGAGTGTAGTAAACACTTCTGAGCCCATCACGATCAACACTCGATTCGTTCAATTGTTTACATACAAAGTAGATATGTTCATCCCAAGGCAGATGAGAGTCGACGTCAACACCAAGATATTTGGTCACAGTAGCAAATTGAAACTCAATGGAAGGCAGAGGCTTGCTATTGCCAAAATTAAGGAGAACAGTTTTATCATTATTAATTATTAGCCTATTTATATTGCACCAGTCAGCCAACTCCTCTATAACTTCATGCAGCGCAGCTGAACCTCCTCAGGAGTCCGTCCTGAAACCACAAGAGCTGTATCATCAGCATACCTAACTACTTGGCCCTTAGTGATGAAGTTGGGTAATTCATTGATGAACAACATGAATGAAAGTGGTCTCAGGACAGACCCCTGAGGAACTCTAAAACTCACGTTCCTGGTTGCCGAAAGAAACTTTTTGTCGTTTTTAATTCAGCAATGACGTCGAAAACCATTACCTCAGCAACCGGTGTACGAATATGGTTTCACAGTTAAGTTCCTGAGACGTAGGGGGCAAGGATAAATTCATGCCAAAGTGATTAAACAGAAAAGCATCTCCCTTATTAGAGAAATGTTCCACAAATGCATCAGCAACTTTCTCCCGGTCAGTCACCATATAACCGTTCAACACAAGCTTCAGATCACGAGACCCTATATCCCTATTCAGCTGCTGCTTTACAATTTTTCAAATTTTTTGACACTTATTGGATGAACTATTAATCCTGCCGAAGAAGTATCGTTGTTTGGCTAGAAGTATAGATTTTTTGTGTTGGTTTTTTCTTAATAAATATTCTGCTTTTAATTCAGGGTACGAAGTTAACAGCTAATGCATATTACGCAGCTCTTTACTTTCACGGACAATGTAGGGAGTGATCCAACGCTTATATTTTCACTTACTTTTACAATGCGATCAGACGCCGGGCAGAATTGATTCAGATGGCCCTGAATAACTTCCACAAACGTTTCAAAAGCTGACTTGACCGACAATCTATCCACACATTCCCATTTATCCCTAATTGTTATTAATGATTCAAAAAGTCGGAAGCAATTCTCCTCCGAAAGATTTCTGCTATGTGTCACAATAGTTTTCACAGGCGATGATGTTTTCGAGAATGTTTTAAGTTCACATATAATTGTTATGTGATCCGACAAGTTGTAATTATGAACTGTAACCTTGACACCATTTACAGGCACATTCGAAACAATATAATCTATTATGGATTTACTCCTACAGCCCCTTTGAACAGTAAACACCCTAGTAAACATATTCGAGGTGTTTTTGAGTTCAAAGGCACAGAACATATCAACTAATAATTTTTTCTTGTTACAATTACTATCGCAATTTTTATTGAAATCACTAGTAAGGATGATGAAATCACATTTACGTGAAACTTGAATCAAAATTTCACTTAACGTGTTTAAAAAATAGTAAACATCCCCACTACATGGACGGTAGGCACTCACACAATGGCTTTCGTATATTGAAATTTAAATTTCAGAACCCACGAGGATCAAATTTCTGTTTTGTATCTATCTGATGAAGACACAGTGTGGTGAAACCGGTCATAGTTTTGTTAATATAGAGAAAATCTGAATATTTCATTGAGGATATTGAACGAAGAATTTTCTTGTGTAATATGAAGACTCTGGTCCAATGAACAGAATTGCCACAAAGCAAAACATTATAATCTAAATAGCTATGAACTAGAGTGTAGTAAACAGTTTTGAACCCATCACGATCAACACTCGATTCGTTCAATTGTTTACATACAAAGTGGATATGTTCATACCAAGACAGATGAGAGTCGACGTCAACACCAAGATATTTGGTCACAGTAGCAAATTGAAACTCAATGAAAGGCAGAGGCTTGCTATTGCAAATATTGAGGAGAACAGTTTTATCATTATTAATTATTAGCCTATTTATATTGCACCAGTCAGCCAACTCCTCTATGCAGCGCAGCTGAACCTCCTCAGGAGTCCGTCCTAAAACCACAACAGCTGTATCATCAGCATACATAACTACTTGGCCCTTAGTGATGAAGTTGGGTAAATCATTGATGAACAAAATGAATAGAAGTGGTCCCAGGACAGACCCCTGAGGAACTCTAAAACTCACGTCCCTGGTTGCCGAAAGAAACTTTTTGTCGTTTTTAATTCAGCAATGACGTCGAAAACCATTACCTCAGCAACCGGATGTACGAATATGGTTTCACAGTTAAGTTCCTGAGACGTAGGGGGCAAGGATAAATTCATGCCAAAGTGATTAAATAGCAAAGCATCTTCCTTATTAGAGAAATGATCCACAAATGCATCAGCAACTTTCACCAGTAAGGATGATGAAATCACATTTACGTGAGACTTGAATAAAAATTTCACTTAACGTATTTAAAAAATAGTTAACATCCCCACTACATAGACGTTAGGCACTCACACCATGGCTCTCGTATATTGAAATTTAAATTTCAGAACCCACGAGGGTCAAATTTCTTAAGCTGAATATCTGCGAATTCAACTGGATTAGAAGCGTGCTGTTTTCATTAATTTATCTTATAATTGCTCCAGGAACCACCTCCCAAAGTTTGTCATAGAGCTTAGGGGACAACTTGTATATCAACTTAATTCATCTGCTGAAGTTTGATATTGGAAGGTCTTATTCATACTAGAATGGTTGGGCATTTCCCAAGCTCCAATTCCGTATTAATATTTTCAGTTTTCTATTGAGCGTAAAAAGTTCAAAGTGTGAGAGGTGTCTTAGTTCTAATATGGAATTAATGTATATTCAAGGTTTGCTGAAAAGATTTCTTTATGTCAAGAGAACGTTAGCAATTTATGCCCCTTAACTAATTTCTGAATGTAAACATTTTCATTAATGTAGAAATCAAAAAATACAAGATGTGGGACGATTGAATATGAGCAATTTTATGTTTACCAGTAAGCTGTTGTGGAAAAATTGAACATAAAATTGAAATGGTCAATTTCACAGAGAATACCTTAATTTTATAATCATATTTACCTTTATGGTACCTTGTAAAATGCTCTCAAAATATCATGATTCATAAAAGAATTATTTCTTACAGGTTGTTACATTTTCATTCAGAAGACGTTGGATATCTTTGTCTTTCAGTTACCGAATGATGTTCGCGCTTAAGCACGATGTCACCCTGGAGAGGGTCGGACCGCCCGGACGCGAGTTGTCGAACTGAACTTTGGGTTCATTTTCCAGGGGTAGCAGTTTTCAGGGAGAGTCGAGGTACGCAAGCGTCATTTCGAACAAACAGAACTTGTAAACAGAAGTTTTTTGGCGCCTACACTGTCATTTGCAATGGCTCGTTCGATTAAAGAAATAAATGAAGACATGTATAATGAATGGAAAGCTCATTTCGTTGAGTAGATGTCTGTAAAGATATTTCGAAAATGTTGCCCATAATTGATGATACGTGAGAATATTATATTCCATTACAGAATGTGTTCGTTCCCAATAAACTTCACTTGATTCAATAAATATTTCTAACATTTTAAAATCGACATTCTCCACAATTTGCTTACTTTCAATATCTTAGATTGTGATTTCGATACAGGTAAAGATAATATCAAAATTTAACTTTACATAGTTCCCTCGGTAAATACTAATAATGAAGATATCTTATTATTCTGCATATTCATTCAATGAATTTCT
This sequence comes from Cryptolaemus montrouzieri, assembly GCA_013387265.2. NCBI lineage: Eukaryota > Metazoa > Arthropoda > Insecta > Coleoptera > Coccinellidae > Cryptolaemus > Cryptolaemus montrouzieri. The sequence goes on along the minus strand of JABFTP020000062.1, from coordinate 12,874,137 downwards.
CCTCGAACATATTTTAAATTTTTATTCTGCAATCCCATTACATTTCAGCATTTCATCTTTTTGTTTATTTGATAATTTTAGAGGTTAATAAAGGATACCCCCCGATGAGATAGGCGAAATGCCCTCACCCGCACAATCCTTTTTTTCCTTAATAACATCATAGATGGGGGTCAAAAGAAAAATATTCATGTATATATTAGACCCCTCCCACCTAGCACCCTCCCCACCCATCAAGAAACGTGTTTTTTTGCATTTTATTTTTTTTCTTGGGTTAGGTGCGGGATTCAAAAATCTGAAAAAAATCATGAACAACCTTAGTCACCTTACAAAACTCACAGAAATTTTTCGTATAAAGCGGATCTTCGTTATGGCCCCAAAAATTTTTTTTTCGAAAATTTCATCTCTAAAATTAGCGATGACCGGTGCAAGTCCAATTTTTTCGGCGTCTGATTCTGTTATGAAAAAGTATTTTTCTGAATTTTTTCAGATATTTCCTGAAGGTGCGCCACATACAAAAACGCGAAAAATCAGTTTTTTTCATTTTAATGCGGAAAATTCAATTTTTGACATGTCCAGGAGAGCGGAGAATAATGTTTATAGTTTATTTATTTACAATTTCATAAATATAAGACTCAACTAAAGAATTTTCAACTCAAACATATCTTTTAGAGACCATTTTCAGTCATTTTTGCCAATTATTTCGCTTAACGGCCCTTGAGTGCTGAAAATTCAACTTTTAACTAATCTGGGCTTGTGGAACAAAATAACCATAGACTATTTCTCTACTCTTTTATTATTATGTAGGCTAACTATAGATTATTTGTTAACTTATTGCTCATTTAATTTACGTTTATCAATGCATCACATTATTTTATGTGAAAAATGTAATAAAGAAATCTAAGGAATGGGGATTGAATGAACCAAAAAATTGAAAAAAAGTTTAAAGTATCATAAGTATAAAGATTTTATTAATAAAAATATAATGATTTTCATTACTATTTGTAATGCTTATGCGTCTGTGTGTGCTATGTGAAGATATGAGTTTGGGAGAAAATGTATAATAAATATTTCAAAGTACGAAACTTTATAAACTGTATAAAACATGAATTTAATAATTTACATAATTTTCGCTCATTATTTCAGTCTTCTTAGCTATCTTCATCTTTTACAGGTATTGTACCTCTGCTTGTAAATATATAAGTTAGGTGATCTGCCGGTTTAATAATTCTCGATTGAAATCTTTCGTACGACAAATAATAAACGAGAAACATGAGAACAGAAAGTTTTTATAGGCTTTAGCAATATTTTTAATGAAATTGCGGACAAATCTCTGATAACTGTGTCGCAGCTATTCTTGAAATTGACGAAAAAGTGGTTCAAAAAAAATAGATAGCGTGCTGAAATCTTTTAAAAATATTTTACCGAAATATTTTGGTTATCATGCTAAGACTAAGACAACCGTACATCTCCAGTTGTACGTCAATTATTTGATTTAGACGATAGCTCAGCACTCATATGCGACGGTACATATTTACGTCATGGAAAAAATAGTAACAATATTTACCAGAGGAAATCGTACTCAGGGCAAAAAAACAATCCCTATGCAAACCATTTACGATTATTACTACAGATGATTTCGTAGTATACGTAGGAGGTCCTTTCTACGCCACAAAAAATGATTCTCAAATATTGAAAGAAATATTGGAGGTACCAAATGGGCTCATTAGCCTATCGAAAAGAGGTGATGGCCGCTGTCATTCTTTCATTATTCACTAGGACTAGCTCAGTTCGACCATGGTAAGAAATGCCTCCCCACACCATTACAGAGCTCCCTTCGAAGTTTTCGGTTTGCCGGATATTGCATTGCTGATACCGTTCTCCAGGTCATCTGTTCACTGGTATGCGTCTATCATTTGATACTAGACAGAACCTGAACTCGTCGGAAAAGAGAACATTCGACCATTCTGGAATACCCCAGTTTGCATGTTCCCTCGCAAACTGTCTTGCAACTCGAAGCTCTCTGGTGAGACGCGGGCCGGTAGAAGCCACCCTTGGTCTGATGTCGTCTTTTCTGAGCCTGTTCGCAATGAAATATGCACATTTCTGGGAAGTGCAAGTTTGTGATTTTGTAGCAATCTAGCCGTACATTGCCTAACTCTTAGTGCAGTTAAACGAAGCCAACGATCATCAACTGGTGTTGTTATCCGATTTCTTCCCTGCCTGGCCCTCCTTCCATATTCCGCTGTTTCATGGTAACGATTAATTGCTCTTGAAATAGTGCTTTGGTTAACATTCAACAAGTTAGCCACGTAACGTTGGCTTCGCTCCTTCTCTAGAAGTGTTACAATTCTTACCACTTTATGATCACTCAAATAGCATCAAGGACGTTCAGTCGCCATTACAATAGAGTCAAAGATTCGAAAATCAACAAGAAACACAGAAAACTTCAATTTAGCGTGAAAACTGGAGAGAAATTAAATGAATACTGATAGTCAAATAAACTCATTCTTATTTTCGAAGTGTTTGAGATCATACAGAAACAAATGTTACTACATAGATAAGATTTTTTTCCCCTCATATGTCCAAAAACATATGTTGACAAAGAAACTGCGATTGAGCTGCTTAATCGATTGTGGAATTCCGAATACCAGTTGATGCGACAATTTTTGTGGTGTGTGTATATATTATATTTTGATCTATAGTTTACATTAATTCATTTATCACTAAATATCTCTAATAGAATGGCAAACGACGAAGTATCAGATATCTCTACATTTTTGTCATATGTTCATAAGCCAACCTACTTCACATTATGATTTTAAAGATATAAAACTGATTAGATCTCACAAAATGAAATTGTGCCAACTTGGTTCGAACATTCTATTCGAAGTCATAATATAGAACAAAGTTCAAAGTGCTCACAAGTAGATCAGCCACGAACTGATTCCATCTCTTGTTTGAACGTAATTCATCTGCAATTGGTTTCCGAGTGGATTGATCTTTGATGAATCCATTCCAATATAAGGGAATCTCGTCCAGTTGAGTACAAGGATTTCTCGTGTAAAGTGGAATTTTATAAATTGACACGAAACAGCTTTTTGCTCTTTCGTATAGAGATTGCTTCCTCCTTTCGTACGGATTTTAACTCGTATTCAGTTCGAAGAGCTTAGTTCAAAGATTGATATTCAAATGAAAAGTAACTTTTCACAATGCTCAAAGTTGAATTTTGACAAATACTTACTTCAATATAATTAAATTTTGAATTCTATGCAGAAGCCACACCGAGAAAACCATCTTTGAGAGGAGGATAAGGAAAGACTGAGCTCGATATATACTTGAATGATTTTGTTTGAATTTTCGAAACATTTATAGCACTATTCGTTATCTGAAGCTTGCTTCAATAAGATGAGTGTATAGATTTCAATGTTTAGTAGTTCGTTATCTGAAGCTTGCTTCAATAAGATGAGTGTATAGATTTCAATGTTTAGTAGTGCAGCATGTGTTATATTGTGAATAGAAGAAATAATTAATGTAAGCATTCAAATTTATTGCCTTTATTTCTGTATACATACATTCTGTCGAAAAAGTACCAGATATTGGTTATCAAAAGAATCTGCTTAAGACGATTTACAAAAATTGTGGGGTTTGCGATTTTCACAATGGATGAAAATAAAGAACGAAGATTTTGTCTCAAACAGTGTATTGCAAATGTAATTTCGTCCATGCGAGTGGTGCAGTGCATTCAAAATCAACCGAGATAAGGTGGAAGATTCACTTAGCTCTGGTCGGCCATCAACATCTTCAACTGAAATTAACACCGATAAAGTGAAGAAAATGGTGATCGAAAAGTTGTCGTCAAGTTTGAGAGAGGTAGGCATTGAACTTTCCGTGTCCCACGAATCAAAACGTATCATTTTAAACGTCTCTGAAGACATCTTAGAACTGATCAATTCTGACCCCACATTCATAAAATGCTTTGTAACTGGTGTATCGTATGATTTGATGTGTGATATTAAGCCATCTATCCGCCAAATTACCAAATTAAGTCAAATTTGTATAGGTTATTAACAACTAATATTGAAGTCACTCAATCAATCTCTTTGAAAATTTGCCACAAAACTTCCAATGTATTGACGAAGACAACCTAAATTTCACTTTCATTTAAGGCAGTGGGTGTACATAATCTGGATAATCAGGGAACTCTAAGTTCTGAACGGAAGATGGGGGACAACTAAAAACTCAAGAAAAAATTGAGATTTACACTGTCTAACATTTGAATTTTGGAGGAGAATTATGATTCGTAACGCGTTCCACTACACCGTAGCTTCTTCAAACGAATGAATGGACAGAAAATAAGAATGAGAATATATATATAAATGTTCTTAAGTAATTAAAAGCTTATTGGGTTGATTCTTCTTGAGTGGTTATTTATGACAGGTATATCTAATAAAATTAAGAAATGGATTGCTCCCCGAAGAGATTCAATAGAGGTGAAGGGCTTAAATCGACTTGTTCATTGATGAGTCTACCTAAGTGTTTATATTTGTTGATTTCTAAAGTTTCCCAAAGATCTACCTGAGGTCGAAGGAGTGATTATTTTCTAAAAGATGATTCGCGTAATTTGATTGATTTCATTTGATTTTTTATTTGAAAAACTGCGTTTATGTTCCGATATTCTAATATTAAAATTTCTATGTGTTCTACTAATGTAGAAATTATCACAGTCATTGCAATTCAATCTATAAACACCTGATTTATTGTTTTTACCTGATTGGGTTTCATTATTTTTATATATTTGCCTAAATTATTATTAGTTTGGAAAGCTATATTGAAATTATTGCTACTCAAGAATGATTTCAGTTTCTCACTTGTAATGCCAACGTAGGTTAAGGTGTTGAATTTTTTCAATTTATCAACAGGGTAAACTTCATTCAATGCGATTCTACTTTGTTTTTATTTGAAATATCATTTATTAGTTTGGGATTAAACCATTATTTTTGGCTATTTGTTTAATCAAATTTAATTCTTTGTTTAAATTTTCTGGTGATAACAAAGGACTTAACGGATTGCCCATAATCAAGCCGTCTTCACTAGTATAATATTTGTTATTGAAATGGAAATAATTTTGATCTGAACAAATTTGTAATAACGAAAGAATATCTAATTTAAAGATAGTATTGACATGACATTAGGAAAGAATCATGTCAATACTATCATTAATTCAAATATTCTTTCATAATTACGAATTGGTTCAGATCAATATTATTCCATTTCAATAACAAATATTATACTATTGAAGACGGCTTGATTATGGGCAATCCGTTGAGTCCTTTGTTAGCAGAAATATTCATGAATAATTTAGAGAAATTATTTCATAATCATCCACTCAGTAAATAATATTTATACTGGTCTCGCTATGTAGACGACATCATTATTTGCTTCGCAGGAACAGATAGTTAAAAATTTTCGAGAATCATATAAATTCATTGCATCCAAAAATTGGATTCACAACCGAAATAGAAAGCAATAATTCGATAAATTTCTTAAATGTAACAATTTCGAATGAAAATAGAAATGTTTTCGCAATTTACCATAAGCCGTCACATACAGATATTATAATACATAACTCGTCGTGTCATCCGTATCAACATAAAATGTCAGCATTCAATAGTTTTATTCATAGATTGATTAACATACCGTTATCACCATGAAATTTCAACAAAGAATTAAATTTGATTAAACAAATAGCCAAAAGTAATGGTTGCAATCCCAAATTAATAATTAATATTTTAAATAAAAACAAAGTAGAATCGCATTGAATGAAGTTTACCCTGTCGATGAATTGAAACAAAATTCAACACCTTAACCTACGTTGGCATTACAAGTGAGAAATTGAAACCATAGTAGTAGCAATAATTTCAACATAGCTTTCTAAACTAATAATAATTTAGGCAAATATATAAAAATAAGAAAGCCAAATCAGGTAAAAACAATGAATCAGGTGTTTGTAGATTGAATTGCAATGACTGTGATAATGTTTACATTGGTAGAACACATAGAAATTTTAATATTAGAATATCGGAACATAAACGCAGTTTTTCAAATAAAAAATCAGATTCAAATTACGCGAATAATCTCTTGGAAAATAATCACTCTTTCGACCCACAGTTTGAAATTTTGCATACAGATAATAAATATTGGAAGGTAGATCTTTGGGAAACTTTAGAAATCAACAAATACAAACACTCAGGTAGAGTCATCAATGAACAAGTCGATTTAAGTCCTTCACCTCTATTGAATCTCTTCGGGGAGCAATCTATTCCTTAATTTTATTGGATATATCTGTCATAAATAACCACTTAAGAAGAATCAACCCAATAAGCTTTCAATTACTTAAGAAAATTTATATTTATATTTTCATTCTTATTTTCTCCACATTCATTCGTCTGAAGAAGCTACGGTGTAGTGATACCGTTACGAATCATAGTTATTAGGTAAAATTCCAAAAACACATTACTTGTTTTATTATTCACTGTTTAAAATTTTATAGTGATGGTAAAATTCATACTCTAGCCCTACATTCTTATTTATTCATTTGTTTATTTATTTATCATGCTGAAGTATAATTACATACATGATAAAAAGGAAACCCTGACTGTAGCAAAAAGTAACAAAAAATAGAATTAAATCCTAAACCTGTTGTCAATTAACATACAAAACAATTAACATCCAGATAACCTAAAATAATTACTCGTACATCTGAATCAATTGCGACCTATCTCGACCGGACCACACAAAAGGCATGCCTTTTCAATGCAGTAAACAACAATTAACAAAAATCCAAACCCACCGCTATATTTGCGAGTTTGATGGTGCGATACAGAAAAATGTTGGAGGCGAATTTGTTCCGATGCATTCTAACCCTAAGCATAGGTGTGTGTCTAGTACGTCTTGCGGGTATATTCAATTCTACCATACTCAACAAATCAGGACATTCGAAACTACCACTCAGCAACCTGTACAGAAAGCACAAATCGAATACCAGACGTCTGTGCGCTAAGTATTCGAGATCAAGTTTCGGAGACCAAATGATAGATCTGAAATCCAAGTGATCAAAAAACCTCGCCTGAAACTTTTCTAGAAAATCGATGTCTCCCAGGTAGAAAAGGGAACAAATAACAGAGCTGTACTCCAATATAGATCCCAGAAGTGAACAGTAGAGCAATTTCAAGGTTTCTGGAGAGAACTATCTGCAGTGACGTAGGATAAAACCCAGCTGTTTCAAAGCTTTCGAAGATGATGACAAGATATTGCTCCTTGAAATTTAGCTGGCTATCTAATGTGACACCCAAATCTTGAACATGGGCCACTCGCTTGATATTATTGCTCCCAAGTTTGTAGTTGTGATAATGGCGTTCTAGATTTGTGAAATGTAATCAGCTTGCACTTATCGATATTTAACTTAAGAACATTAATTTCCACCCACAAAAGGAAACTATCGATTTGAGACTGCAGGTTCATTGAATCACCGGAATACTTCACAATTGAGTCTAACTTGACATCATCGGAATCTAGTGGAAATAAACTCCTTTATATCGTTGATTAAGACATTGAATAAGAGAAGGCCGAGATGTGATCCCTGAGGTACACCTGATGTTAAATAAATTTCTCTGGAATAGAAGTTTTTATATTTTACTATCTGTACCCTACCTACAAGAAGCTACCTAGCCATGAGAGTAAAGGTCCAGTTATGCCAATGGCCTCTAGTTTACTCATCAATATATTAAGGATCACCATATCGAAAGCTTTCGAAAAATCAGTATATATGCAGTCCAGCTGAAATCCAGATTCAAAGCAATCAATTTTGTCCCTTGTGTAAAGTGCTAGGTTGGTAATGGTTGAGCGACCCTTTTGAAACCCGTGTTGCTCGTTTATAATGATGGAACAACACTTCCATGAGAGATAACTGCAAACCAAACAGTCCAAAATTTTAGGTATGGCAGACAGCAAAGAAATGCCTCTCTAATCCGAAATGAACGATCTTGAGCCACCTATGAACAACGGGATCATTAAACTACGCTTACAAAAAGTGGGAAACACACCATGACTCAATGAAAGATTGTACATATTACTAAGAGGAGGAGCTAGTACAAAGGCACACCACTTCAAAATAAAGGATTATACCATCACATCCAGTCGAGAATCCTGGTTTCAAGTTGTCGATAACCTCCAGAATTTCACGTGGTGAAACTTGGCAGCCATCACTTTTAACGGAAAAATCATAATCAATCTTATTGGGTACCACTACATCCTCCCTGTAGACTTCTGAGAAGAAATCCGCGAATAAGTCGATTACTGCTTCTCTATCTTTACTGGTTATTCCATTGTACTCCATAACACTCGGAAGCTCCATTGAATTCTTGTTAGAATACTTAATTCTATCCAAACTATTTGAGTATTTTCCATCACACAATCGTTGGTCACTTTCTTACGCAGCTTATGAAAAAATTATCGAGAAAATTTTGACTGAAATAAGAGTAAAATGGCATCTGCTAAAAGATAAAGACGAAAAGGAAAAGTTTCAGAGTACAGAAGAAGAAAGAAATCGTTGGTGGTATTCAAAACGTCTCAAAAGCTCTAAAAAATGCTATCGGTCACTCAGTTTGTTTACAGTGTTGGATTTTGTGAGTTCTTACAAATGTGTCTTCCGATTTCTATAATGGGTAAAAATATCTCAAATTTTATATTGCAATATGAGTGGTACAGTGTATTCAACAGCGGCCGACATCTGTACGAAACTTCGTACCATTTCAAACGATTGTTTAGGCATGAAACGCATTGCCGTTCGACTAATCCCAAATTACCTGAATTTTCTTCAAGAATTGAATCGCGTGATGGTCGCTTAAGATATGCTAAGACGAGTCAATTCCATACCCCGCATTCATGAAACGCATTAAACCTGGCGATGAGACATGGGTTCATGAGTTTGACAAGCAAACCAGTCAACAACCTTCTGAATGGCGCCTTTCAACTGAGCCAAAACCGAAAAAACCACGTCAAAATCGATCAAGAGTGGAGGTAATCTTGACTGTTTTCGTTATGTATCGTTTAAGAGAACAAATCCGTCGAAAAAGGCAAGATTTGTGGAAAGATTTAGATCACCATGATCATTGATTTTGCACCACGATAAAACACCTTCTCACATGGCTATCATTGTGAATAAATTTCTGACCAAAAACCCAACGAAAACCATCGAGCAACCACCGTATCCCCCTGATATGGCTCCGGCCGAATTTTTTCTTTTTCAAAAAGTCAAATTACCTTTCGCGGTGACCGTTTCGAATCGATAAAAGACATAGTAGAGAATTTGCTGCCAGTAATTAAGTCGATTCCGGAAAAAGATTGGAATATTTATTGGCGGAAACGTATTATTTCGGGAGGGGCCTATTTTGAAGGCAATTCAATAAATTTGGATGTAAAATAAAGATTTTCTGTTTCACTAACCAATTCCCTATTTATAAGTATTTTCTCGACAGAATGTAGATGTAAAACATATGAAAAAAGAATAACCTTATTTATGCAATCAGGAGATTTTCAACGACCACTCGATTTTTGCTATTGGATTCTGCTAAAATCTGCGGAAAAATAATTTAAACGGATGAAGTTCACAATCAAACGTCAAAATGAATATTGGTGGTCGATTGCGAAACCACATCGCCATATTAATATTCATTGTCAAGACTGATACGTTTGCGAAATTTTCGTATAGCATGATCGTTTCGTTAATATGAACAATATTATATTCACATAAGTGTATTTAGATGAAAGAGCCTCCTCTTCCACATCATTTCACTAAACTACAGTATGAAACGTCGAAACCTGTTCTCCCTATACAATAGCTGAACTAACTGTAGTCATGAACGATATCCAGATCCGAACTCAGAATGATTAATTTTCGCTTATGCCATAATAACACCCTGTACATAGATATTTTCAAAACGGTGTTCAAGTTTCACAATAAACATGAAGGAAAATAAGAATTTCTCAATTTTCATAGCTTGCATACTTTTGATAGCCACGGAATATTTTATTGAGTTTGCAATTTTATTCTTCTCGGAAATATTTCGAATTTAACAACCTGGACTTCTATTCTTGACAATACTTTTATGACTTTAGAAACTTAAATTGAAATCTTAATTCATCTCGTTGTTTTATAAAACGGAAAACTGAAATGATAAAATTGGTTTTCTACTGTAAGTTTTGGATAGTTATTAGCAATGCCTTACTCTAGAGAAATGGTTTTCTGTTATGTTAGACTCTTGAGTGGAGGCGATTCCTGTCTTGCCTCACATGATGTGGCCGACTGAGATAATAGAATGTTCGTAATCCTTTAAGGGTCAAAAGACTGGGAGTTGTTTCTTGTATTGATACTGATTAGGGTATGATGGTATGGAAATAAAAAGTGATGTAGAGTGATTAAAAACAAATAAACAATTTTTTCCTCGAACTAGAATTATGAGGTGGAAAATATCTAACCTAACCTAACTTACTGAACCCTAAATACAAAAATTTTACTAGAAGATCAGCGGAATATTATCTTCCTACTTACAAATAAACTATTGCTTATTTATGAAATGGATGGAAATATTCTTTGCATAATGCGATATTGCACTTTTAACATACCATGTTAATCCTTTTTTCCTTCTTTTTTTGTACTACAGTATGAGCAACGTCTATAAGTCGAATTCTTGTCGGGAATGTGTTCTCTAACGTTCGCAAGTCGAAGGCTATTTTCCAATCATTTCCATCAGAACGATTCTTTCCTCCCAATGCCCTTTTTAGGAGTATGTCCTCGACGTTTTTTACTTGTGTAGTTGCTAACAGACTCATTCAGTAGGCGAGATCAGAATTGTAGATTTCTCATACACTTATTGCCATTTTTAGCTCTGTTATTTTGTAGATAATGTACACATGCCTCGAATATATAGTAAAGAATTTTCAACCACCATCTTCTCGATTTTTGTTTTATGGAATAAAAGGACATGAGCTGATCAAATACATCAACGCCACTCATATTCTTAATATACAGGGTTAGGCAAAAGTACCGGAACGGTTAATTATCTCAGTTATTTACTGAGCGATTTTTTTGAAAATTGATATTCCTACATTGGTAAACACAAAGAATTCTGTGTTGATATTTAATGCTCCTTAGTGTTTCCGGTGTAGCCGGAAATGACGAAAAATTGTGAATTTCGAATGTAACACCCTATATGTTCATTTATTTTTAGATTCAGAGAAAAAATCTTCTTAGAAGTAATCAACAAAAAACATTTCCTTTCAATGTCGAGTTCATTGAAAATCAAAATAATAAGAATTATATCACCTAAATGAAATTACTTTTGCATTAATAATCAACGGGACAGGTTGACAATTGTTTGAAGTTCAGATTTCTGCACTTCAATTCTTAATGATGGTATTCAAGCTCAGTGAAGCAGAACGGATCGAAGTTTTGATGATGCGCTCATATGGCGACAGACAACGATCTTACCAAGAAGTTCGCAGTCTGTTCTATACTGTTCAACCAGATCATCAAATTAGTAAATCTACAGTATGCAGAACTTTTCGGCGGTATGAAGCAAGTCGGCAAGTGAAAGATATTCCTAGAGCAGAACGCCCTAAGTCTGCCACTGACGAAAAAACAAAGTTGAACATTTTACTGGCAATTGAGGAAAATCCTCAGGTTTCTACAAGTGAACTTGCCTTGAATCATGATATTTCTCAAAGATCAGTTTGTAGGATACTGAAAACAGAAAAAATGAAACCATATAAAATCCATTTCTTCCATGAGCTTACTGAAGACGACCCTGAACGTGAGTACAATTTCCAGAGACCATCATGGAAATGATTATAGCAAATCCAAATTTTTTAATAGAATCGTATTCTCGGATGAAGCTACGTTATTCCTTAACGGTACAGTAAATAGTTAGAATTGCCGTATTTGGTCGAGAGACAACCCACATTGGATTATAGAGGTTCATACACAAGATCCACAAAAATTGAATGAATGGGTCACATAATTGGTTCATTTTTTAGAGAAGGGAATTTAAATGGAGAGCGATATTTGGAATTATTCAGAAATTAAATTGTGCTAGCCATAACAGCTTCATTTCCAAATTTAAATAATACGTTAACTTCAGCTGACATTGCATGGTTCCAACAAGATGGAGCTCCCACACACTTTGCGGTAGATGCTTGAAATTATTTGGATGAATTTTTCCAGAAATATGGATCAGTAGAAGAGGTCCTATCGAGTGGCCCCTGCAGTTACTTGATCTATCGCCTCTAGACTTCCTTTCATGGGGCCGCTTGAAATGCCGAGTTTATAGAGAACGACCTGCCAATCTAGATGAGTTAAAGCGTCAAGTAAGAGAAGAATTCAATTTGACACCCCCATAATTTCGGCAAAATTCTTTTAGAAATTTCAGTGATCGATTAGGTTATTGTCAGGAGGTGGGTGGAACTCATTTTCAACACTTGCTATAGTTTCAATAAAAAAATTTCTTTTGTTCGTGCAAAAAACAAAGCTTCAACAAATACTTGACAATAGTTGTCAACCTGTCTCATTGATTATGAATTCGAGAGTAATTTGATTTAGGTGATAATAATTATTGTCACTTTGATTTTTTCATGAACACGACATTGAAGGAAAAGCATTATTACTGATTGTTTCTAAGGAAGTTTTTCCTTTTGAATCTAAAAATAAATAAATATATAGGGTGTTATATTTGAAATTCTCATGTCGTGGTCATTTTCGGCTACACCGGAAATACTATTGAGTACAATTGAGTATTCAAACTGAATACTTTATGCTTCACCATGTAGGAATACCAATTTTCAAAATAATCGCTCGGTAAATAACTGAGATAATTAGCCGTTCCGGTAATTTTGCCTAATCTTGTATGTAGCAATTATCTTTAGGTATTGTACAGGGTTCTTGTTACTATTTTTGCCGCGCCTCTGACCTATAACAACTTCACTGGGATATTCAATTGTTGACACTACAGATACAGATTTCGAACCTCAATCCCATCCATCAGGCTCTATCATATTCTGATATTTTTAGTTTCGAATCTTTCTTTAATGATTTTGAGTATTCTTTCCTATTTACCCTTATGGTTCCACAACCTGAAAGATTCTTCTCCGAAAATTTATTCATGTGAAAAAATTGTCGAAAAATACACTGTAATTTTTACAATAAAACAATTGACATAGACTCATCACCACTCTTTCTCTCAGGGCTAATTTTTCAATACCATTAGTTTTTCTTGTGTAAAGTTCAAATTTCAACAGATAATCAGTGTTGCACAGCAACAAGGCCAAATTTTGAAACTTATTCTTATGGGCTTTGCTGGCATATATTGCTTTATGCTAGATCGACTTTTGAAGTCGATCATAGACTCATCAATCGAGAGGTTTTTTTGATGGTGAGAAACTTTCGAAGAAGTTGTTGTCCTGATCAATCAGAGGTCTCATTTCATGTAACTTGTCAAAGTTTGGAGATCCAATAGCTGGCATTTTTTTTAAAATTATAGTTGAGATGTTCCTCACGATGTATAGGAACTCTTTTATGGTCATAACTCTTATTACACTGGCAACCTGGTACTCAGACCAATAGAGCTTCATGCTTGGTACTTCATAATCAATCGTAAGAAAGCCTTTAGCTCGTCCAATGTGGTTTCATCATTTGTTTTATCATGTTGACTCCGAGTTTGCATACAAATTGAATTCATTCACAATCTTTGAAAGAAAATTTTCAGATGAAAAAGTAAGGACGGATAGAGGACTCTTCTTGTCAACTAATACCTTGGGACCGAAATTTTCTGTGAAAAGGCGCTGTTGAAAGTTAACTTCGGTCATCGGCATTTTTGTCCATGTGAAATCCACAATTTCTTTACCTGTAATTTTCTTTTCATTAAATTCGTCATCAGATGACTCGTTAAATTGGATGCTAAAATCGTCACTAACTTTCCTTATTTCGCTTCCTATTCTACTATTTTCGTCCTCCACATAGTCGGGAACAGCAACTGAATCAGTCGAACCACTCTGGACTCCAGAAAGTGGGGTACTCTCAGAGGGTTGGGTTTTTTTCCCAAACATCTAGACGTTGTAGGAGAGTCTTGATTATCTGCAGTTGGAAAATATCTACTTGAAAAATTTGCTGGCATCAAATCGTCAGCATTCAAATCACCTTCGCATTCTGAATCCACTGCCATTGCGTTAGATACTTCATCAGCCGCTTATAGAGCCAGCTGTTCCAGTTCCTTCATGGACAAAGGCTTTTTTCCTTTCAGCATAACGTTCTGCAAGCAATTTTCCGTTATTACTAAACCGAAATAAAGAAATGACAATAAGAACATCAGTAATTATTGTCGTTTTTTCTAATTTTTTGAAGATAGATACATGCACGGCACTGATATTTTCAACTGAGGCGAAATGGAAAAATCATTTTTCTCTTTATACCATCAGCAGCACAAATTTATATCCAAGACATAACATATCAAAAATTAACTGAACATTGATACAAAAAAAAACGAAGAGAAACATTGAAATCAATAATTGTTGATACCTGTTTAGTTGACGATTTAGCGGACTGTTTTTTATTAGGAGAAGCTGTTACAATTTTCCTATTTCATGCGGAAACTCCGCTTCTTTCTTTCGCAAAGATACTCGCAACAATATGATCGAAAATATATGATACGATAAGATAAGTAAGAGAAAAAACTTACCAATTGGGTGTACAGGAAATGACAGAGCAACAAAAAAAGGAAAGCAATGACAGTTTTTCGTTGTCTTGTAGAAGAATTTTCGCTCTCGTCGATATGAAAGTTTTCCACGATTCGGCACTTTCACTCAGCCTTACGTTTTAAATTGTGAAATATTAATTTTATTTCGTAATGAAAAGAAAATTTTAAGGAAATGTGGTTCGTCTTCTTGCGTGCATATATTTCTTTCTTCTTGTGTCTTGTGTTATATGCAGTTTCTCTGCTCACTTGATGTTGAGCAGTGTTGCAAAGGTGTAAGGAAGGAAAGTAGAAAGGAAGTAGGTAAGTCTAAATTTTAAAAAAAGATATTTTTAAACAAATATATGAAATTAAGCCAAAAGTTTGATTTGAGAAGCAGCCGCGACATGTGCAAGTGGTTGAAAAATAAAAGAAAATATACTGAATAATAAAATTTTGAATTGTTAATAAGAAAATGAAAACTATAAAATTGAAGAAAAATGAAATAAAAAAATTGATGGAAGTGGTAACCAAGCATTATCTATTTTTATCTAAGGCACCTGCATGCACGGCACTGATATTTATAGCTAAGCCGATTCGAAACATCAATTCTGGTCATGCTTTATGCAGCTCACGTATTTACTAAATCCATTATTTATCGAAAATAAATTATTCATGAAAACGAAAAAAAAATTTTAATTATTCACAGGTTATAACCTGCAAACTCGATACTGGGAATTATCGGATCATTTTCTATAAATGCACATCAGATCACTAGATCATTATGGCAAATGAATCGAAAATATACACAGATTGGAAATACTTACCGAATATTATCAATTCTTTCTTCTTTCACTTCTCACCAAAGAACATGAACATATGGCAGCATCTTCCTGCCTACTAAAATGATCGGGGTGGGATATATACATGCCTCTGAAAGCATAACGTAAAAACCTATAACCGGTAGGAAAGTATTATTCCACTGCCACTTAAAAAGGGTCAAACTTTAAGTTACGGAAAGATGTTGTATGGGAACGAGTTCCATAGCACACTTACACTGTAAACAAAAGAATTCTTTATAAAGAGATACGTGACGTTGCTTGTTCGGCCTTCGTTGGTAAGAATTTTCCCCAAACCTAGTGTTTTTAGAATCGAAGTCGTTCCGCAACCAAGCCTTACAATTCTCCAGAGCATTCACTATGGAGACATCTGGGAAAAGAAAGATCACCAACCTGTCGCCTTTAAGTGAGATGCTCGAGATCAGGCGTGATATCCGGATAGTGGAAGGTATGTACTGCTCTTTTTGGACCCTATGAGATAGATGCAATGAACGCTTGTTCATGAAGCCCACACATGGAAACAGATTTGCAGACCAGGTTGCACTAAAAAAAGCAAGAGATGTGATAGCTTGGGGTACTGCTTCAACATGAAAGGAAAACTAAGCTTCGCAAAAGCAGATTTGGCAGTGGCTGATACATGATCATACGAGTATCTCCGTAAAGGTGAGTTTTCACTAACGCTTTTAGTCACATTTTAACACTTAAACTAATATACAGCCTTTATCAGACAATTATCCGATCTAGGTTATTTGTCGAAGAAGGGATAGCAGATTTAAATTAAAATACACCTTATGTATCAATCCTAGTGTCCTGCAGAATTCCAATAACTTTTTTGTCTTTATGTGGAAAATAGGCGAACCTGTTACACCACATGAGTGGGCGCCTGGAAATGACTGAGGTGTCTGTTTACACGCTTCTTGAAGAGGGCCAAATTGTAGGATGTTGGGTAGATTTTAGACGGAAGCGAGTTCCACAGCTCACAGGCCCTGTGAACAGAGGAATTTTTATAGGAGAGGTTCGAGGGGTCGTTAAATGTACCGCCATATGATAAGAACTTCTTGCCAGCCTAGTGTTGCAGCAAAACATGAGTTTTCCTGGAACAAGATCTTTCAGCTCCTTGGAGCATCTTCCGTGGAAGTATCTGTAAAACAGGGAAAGGTCAGCAACTTGTCTTCTGAGAGCCAGTGGTTGGAGTCAGTATGGTTCTCGTAGGCAAAGATCGACACGAGATCTGCTCGCCTACGTCACTCTAGTTTGTACATCAACGATGGAAAAGTATGGGGAATCTAGAGCAATAGCCCGCGACATCTCTAAAGTCTTCGATAGGGTTTGGCATGCAACCTTGTACAATAAACTAGCTGCATATAGGCTCCCCGAAAAATTGCGGGGTTGGTTGAAAAACTTTCTTGCAAATAGATCAATAAAAGTTGTGGTCGACGGTATAACATCTAATTGTTTCCAGTTGCAAGCAGGAGTACCTTAGGGATCCATTCTTTGGCCAACCTTGTTTCTGTTGCAGATAAACGATCGTCTGTCATCTACAGAGAACAAAATCTTCGGTTTTGCAGACGATTGTACCCTTGTTTCGTCTTTCCGTAGTCTGCGGACAATTACAGCCGCGGAATCTCAGCGTCAGAGATGTCAACAAATTGATAATTTAAACTCTGACTAACAGAGGATATCTGAGTGGGGTCAGATGAACCTGGTAAGCCTCAAAGCGAGCAAGATGCAAGCAACTACGTTTTCTAGAATGGTCCCCGCTGGAAAACCTCCTCTAATGATACAAGGCCAAAAAATTACATCCAAAGATTCGATGCATCTTCTCGGAATAACGGTCAACTCTGGGTTTTGCTGGCATGAACTTTTATCCGCAATAGCTAAGTCGGCACTGTTACAGTGCTAACCGTTTTTACCCTATTTTTAATTTCTCATCTTCTTATTTTTCGTTAACCATGGAAACAGATTTAGCTTCCCCATGTTCTTGAAACACTTAGGATATCTCAACTGCTTCTCAATTCAAGGCTTTCTCGAGCTGCAATATTCGATAAATGCTTCGTCGTATGCAAGATATATCGGAATAATGTTTCCAAGATGTTTTCATCGAAACCTTACTCAGATGAATCGCCTGACCCGTAATAGAAGGACTTGGGGAGCAAACTATCAATATCTTTTACTATACTATATACTAACGCGCAGGTGTCTAATCTGTTACCAACAGGGATAGATCGTGGTAAATTCTGGTGATGTCAGACGGTGTATACATTTGGGTAGAGCATGGTTATTAGCTATTTCTGTTGAAAACCTCCCTCTATTGGTGAAAGCTTTAAACTAAGGACTGAACCCTAATGAGCAATAAAGATGAGGTAAATGTAACATAAACATCTACCAATAATACAACATACATGAGGGTTTACTTTTGAATCAGTTGCAGCGATTAAAATGTTTAATTTTGAGCTAACAGAGCATCATTCGCGAGAAGAGTTATTGTTTCACGTCAATTTAAAGAAATCTGTCATCTCATTTCACTTGTAAAAAATGGTTTCGACGTTTCAAATCTGGCGATTTCAGTATAATTGACAGAGAACACTCAGGAGTGAAGAAAAAGTTCGAAAATACTGCAGCCTTAAATACACGAAGACCCATGCCAAACCCAAAAAATGCTTGCAACAACACTAAACGTGGCTCATTCTCGGATATGAGAGCGTTTGAAAGCAATGAATAAAGTATACTAAGAAGGCAAGTGGGTGCCATATCAGCTATAGCCAAGAATTACCGAAAGACGAAAAACCATCCTTGAAATACTGCTAGTTAGACAGGAAAGAAAGAGATTTCTACATCGTATTGTTAATGGAGATGAAGGTGGATATATTTCGACAATCCCAAGCGAAAAAAAAACCATTTGTGACCCTGATCAACCATAAAAATCGACTCTAAAGTGCAATATTCATGGAGAGAAGGCTATGCTCTGCATCTGGAGGGATCAAAAAGGAGTAATTCATCATGGACTACTCAAATAATAAATAAGCAGGAGCCGAGAACTGCACCAGACCCGTCCAGAATACGAGAGAAACTAGCATAAAGTTATCCTGTAGCATGATAACGATGCGATGTCTTACCACATGTGGCTGACTCATCAGACTGTGCTTTATCAGATTACCATGTGTTTCGTCAATGGCTCATGGGTTTTCGAAGCAGCATCTCCGAGAAAAATAGGGAAAAGTTATGATAAATGATGACCAATACTTTGATTGATGGTATCTGCATTCATTTTCTTGGAATAAAGGCTCAAATTTAAGATAAAAAAAGAAGTTTTTTTTGTGAATTTTTGGTGCAGTATCTGTTAATTCAATGGGGTAGATGATACACCTTCTTTATGGGCCCATAGTGTTCCTGCTTTTGCAGTTATGTATAATTACCATTACCTAGTAAATCGAACCTGTTTTACCCACTCGATCGGAAAAGAGGATATTGTGTTGTTATGTTTGATCACTGAAAATATCACAGAGAAGAAATCGAATTGTGTTTTAAAATTAGTAGGGATCTTAGGGGACGTAGGTTTTTAACTCACAATATACATCATCTGCGGCTGAGGAGCTTTAGCCGGTTTTGCATATTTGATCATCTTCTTTGTTATGTGTATGATTTTGCTTTTAACGTCATATTTTCTTCTATCAATTATGTAGGTACAAAAGGATGTATTACTCATACCATGCTTTCTGGAATTTCCAGTTTTTATTATTTAAATTCCTGATAATCAATCGAAGAATCAGATTTTTCCGATACTTGGGTACACATGTGGAAAAGAGTAATTAATTGATGAAAATTTTAAAATCTGATGCTCTGATTAATATTATTATTCGATATCCTTCTTCAGTACTGTAATATGTTTTTGTGTAAAATGAAAGGAAGTTTTCAAGAGTGTGTATCTGTTCAAAGTCTTAAGAAATCGGTAGAAAATTCTTATTTCCTTTTACTAGAATACCGATAAGTTATACTCTATCAATAGAACATTTGGAATAAACAACTCAATAGGGATATAAAAAGCTAACATGAAATCAATGTAATAATCGTAAAGAGAATAAGATCCGATGAGGAGCAACTAGATGAACTTGTGCTAACATAATGTCAAGCCACATACCCAGAAAGGAGTTGGACCTACCAATTCTCAATTCAAACGTGGAGATCCATTTTTTGATATACTTCGAACCTATATTGATATTCCACAGAAATGAAGTTGATAGAACTATTTCGAGTTTAATGAATAATTAATTCCGCTACAGCTGAAAGAATAACTTATAAAAAATGGAAAATTTGAGTAGATAATGGAAAGACTTTTTCAAAGAATTGCCACTCGACCCCTTTTCCCTACAAAAATTTTTGGATTCAGGTGCGTAAAGACCACATCATTTCAACATGAAAAAGGTTCCCCTAGAATCAATAATGGGATCACTTTTCCCAGAGTTACACGGGGTGAATTTTCGTTAGATAAATTATGTGTAAAAATTACAAATCGATAAACTAATTGTTCCAAACTGAATTATCAACGTCCTCCAACTGCTGATGAGGTTATGTTTAATGAAACTCAGTGACACGTTAGCTTGTTATCTGAAATACAAGCCTTGATAGCTTGTTTACAAACGTGTCTTTGTACACTAATTGTATATATTACATGTATAGTAATATACATATAGTAGGCAACTGCAATTGTAAACAGTACTGTTAGCGCCCTCTACCGACCTATAGTAGATAAATATCGCCATGCTCAAAGAAAACATACAAAGCGAATAGTGATTCCTTTCGTTTAAGAGAGGTGTCACAATCCTGCTGTTTATTAACATCGGCTCTATACAAATTTAAAAATTCTTCTTGAATATAAAAGATTGAGTTTTAAAATTGGCAGATATACACTCACCGCTATGAAATTCGATACAGTCGAAATTATCCTCTAGTTTGAAACTCCATAACACTCTGATTTATCATTCGATATTTTTGAATTCCGGATATGTTACAAACTATTTGTCGAAGGATAATAATTGCATTTTCAATAGTTATATATGAGGTTTAACCAAAAAGGTTTTATTTTCACGAATTCTGAAACGTCCTGTTGAATTTCTGAGCTGAATTTTAAAATCAATGACATTGTCTTCGACTTACGGTGCAGGATGACTTTTCGAAAGAGATAACTTTTCTCATTGAAATGGTCAATAGGAGGAGAAGGAGGTTATGTGGCCCCCCACTTTGTTTTTTTAGGCCTCAGGTAAAAAATACACTACTAAGAAGTATAAGAAACACGTTAAAGTCGTCTTCATTAACTTACATATACATATCTTTCAATAAAATAAACGAAATTAAAACAGAAAAATAAAAATGTATGTGGCCCCCTTAATTTGTTTTTTAGGCCTCAGGTAAAAAATACACTACTAAGAAGTATAAGAAACACGTTAAAGTCGTCTTTATCAACTTACGTATCTTTCAATGAAATACACGAAATCAAAACAGGAAAATACAAATGAATCTGGTCCCCTACATTGTTTTTTAGACCTCAGGAAAAAAATACACTACTAAGAAGTAAAGGAAACACGTTAAAGTCGTCTTTATTAACTTATATATACATATCTTTCAATAAAACAAACGAAATTAAAACAGAAAAATACAAATGTATGTGGCCCCCTACTTTGTTTTTCAGGCCTCAGGTAAAAAATACACTACTAAGAAATATAGGAAACACGTTAAAGTCGTCTTTATTAACTTACATATACATGTCTTTCAATAAAATAAACGAAATTAAAACAGAAACATACAAAACATATGTATTATAAAAAAATCAAATTTTGCTATTTGAGATCAGGTGAGGTTTATATGGCACCTTGGGGGCCATAAAATGTATGAGCGTAATCACAACTGAACGGCAAAAATCGCAGATATAATATTTGCGTCCACAGGCTGTATGAGCCCATAAATTGCATGTAACTCAGGCACTGTATCCACTCTTCCCCACATCTATCATTAGAGTAACTAGTTTCACAAAACATGCAGTTCGTATCTGCGCTTTTCAGGGTCCTATCTGGATATTTGTTTCTATGAATACATCACTTTCAGACATACTGCTGGATGATGACTGAATGACTCTCTGTTGCTGACGGGCTTTGTTGCTACTGCTTGTTCCAGCTTGACTATATTATCCAGTACGACGCCCGCGCCCACGTCCACGTCCACGACTTCGGCCACAAGTGTCTGCTGAGCGCAGAGTTTCACTTAATTCATTCTTGTATGGGAGGATATGATTGTTTTAGCTATGGTAGTCTTTCTTCGACGATTAGAAGTTCGAATCTTATATCCGGGGATGGACTGAATGTCCTCCAGCAGAACCAAACGAGCTTGCGACTCTTGTGCTGTAGCATACACAAATGACGCATCTTGATCAGCAACAGGACTTGTATCCTGATTGGTTGGGTTTTGTTGGGGGCCATATTGTTGTTCCAGCATGACTATATCCAGAACCACGCCCGCGCCCACGTCCACGTCCACGACTTCGGCCACGAGTGTCTGCTGAGCGCAGAGTTTCACTTAATTCATTCTTGTATGGGAGGATATGATGGTTTTAGCTGTGGTAGTTTTTCTTCCACGATAAGAAGTTCGAATCTTATATCCGGGGATGGGCTGAATGTCCTCCGGCAGAACCAAACGAGCTTGCGACTCTTGTGCTGTAGCATACACAACTGACGCATCTTGATCAGCAACAGGACTGATTGGCTGGGTTTTGTTGGCTGGGTTTTGTTGAGGGCCATATTGTTGTTTATTTTTTGATGTTTCCATCAAAAAATCGCCTTGCGGATTGAATGGGTAAATGGCCGTCGCAGGAAAAGCATTCACAGAAATTTTCCCTGAGGTGCTCTTGAGATTGCCCCACCATGCAGCTCAGCAATATCGTAAGGCTTCAGCGTTCTTTCATAATACGGAAGAAACTTACGAATCTCCTCACTGTAATGACTCTTAAGCGCGCCCATAAAAGCCTCTCTAACGGCTGTTGCATATAAGCCGTATGAGATCGAAGACTGATAATAGTGACGTGATTCTCTCGCATCAGTTCTATTAATTCTAAATTGCGAGTGTGACTATGATGTGTATCAAAAATAAGCGATACGGGAGAATCCTCGATGGGTTTTTGTTCTTTCAATAAAATATCTGAACCTTCAGTTAACAAATTTGATTAGATCCAACCCGATGGATGAACTTTTCCAATCGACCTAGGTGGTGCACCTTTCATTAAAATATCAATAAAGTTTTTTCTAGGAAAGATCATCATTGGGGACACAAATATACCAGAAACATTCATGCGGCAAACAAGAGTAGTTACCCGCGTTCTGCAGCAGTCAAGGCTCCAATCTGTTTCTTTCCTTTTTTAACTACAATCTGTAATATTTCAGACTGAACAATTGGCAATCCAGTCTCTTTTACGTGAAAAATCCTGTCAGAGGGATGATTCTTATTTTTCATTTCAGTTTCCAATATATCGAAAAATTCTTTTACTGCTTCACGGTCAAAACCTTGAGCACAAGCGTACGAATTCCCTATTGGTCTGCGTAACGATAGAGTTTTTATGATGCTTCAAAAAGTGATCCAACCAAGCATGCCCAACTACTTCATTCCTAAAATAATTTTCGATGTTGTTTCTTCCAGTTTGTAGTAGGCTTTCCTGATCAAAAATTCGGGTAAATATTTTTCCAGGGCTTTTGTACTACTATTTCGAATGATAATCGGTATTTTGTTATAGATTTCAGTGACGGTGCATTTTTTTGTAAGTGAGAGAAGTTGTATCTGTATGATCATAAATTTTCTCGACGACGTGTTGGGTGAGGATTGTTTCTTTGTGTGAAAGGTTCTATGTTTTCTTTTTCAAATATTACTGCTTCATAGATGAGGAGAGATGGTAGAGTTGAGATGTTTTGCCCAGTGAAGTGGTTTCGGAGACCATTTGTATTGCTCAAATTTAGTATGCTTCCCAGGATTTTTTTGTGGAGATTGAAAATCCGTTCAGCTTCTCTGGCATTTTCCCAAAATATGATGCCATACCTGAATTCAACGTATGTATGATTTTCAATGAATGCTGTCTGGGTGTTTACCCAGATGCAAAGTGCATATGTATATTTCCCTATTCGTCCTACCAATGTTGAAATTTGATTCTTTCAGTCCTGTCTTGCATCTATAGTCACTCCTAGAAATTTCATATATTTTATTGACATAATATTATTTCAATTATAGAACGATGAGATCTTGTTTCGATTCCTCTGAAAGGCGAATTTGAGCAGCTGTGTTTTCTGTGAATTAACCTTCAAACTACGTTTTGTGAAGAAGTCTTCGAGAGTTTTCATGTTGTTGTATAATTTCGTATGGAGCTAGTCATTGTCTTTTGAGTTCGTGATAATACTAGTGTCATCTGCAAATTGCACAAGTAGGTCATTCGTCTGTTCAGTCATGTCATTTGTGTGAACAATATACAGGAGAGGGCCCAGTATTGTTCCCTCTGGTATCCCTCTCACGGGGTGTTGAGCATTAGACCATATAGTTTTGCCGCAATTATCTCTTTCTAGAACATATTGTGTTCTCTGTGGAAGGTAGGTGTTGAACAAATTCAGCTCTATACCTCGAATGCCTAGTGATCCAATTTTTGTAGTAAAATCTTCCTCTCAACACTGTCAAATGCTTTACTTTTGTCTGATGTCATAGCAACAGCTGATCGTTTAGAAATTCTAAGATTCCGCATAGTGCCATATATATGACTAATCTCCCTTTTAGAACCATTTTGTGTATTACACTCGGAGGCAAAATTAGCGAAAATTTAACCAAATTCGAAGTTCGATATTTTTCCTAATTCTCAACCGATTTAGAAGATTTGTTCGGCAAGTTATAGATCAACTCTTCTGCTTTGTAGAAATTATAAGAGAAAACAAAAAAAAATTGAAAAAAACTTTATACGGGGGCAAAACTAAAAGTGTTTTTTTTGTCAGAAATTCGTAACACCCTGTGGAATTTCGTGGTCCGAGTTGAAACATACAATATCTTGATCTGTCAAGACACATCTTCCTACAGTGACGCCCTTCTTGTTTCATGCGTTTATCTCTATTTTTGCAAAATATATTCAATTTCAAGTGGAAAATCACCATTTTGGAGAAATTCCATTGAATCAAGAAATTGTCATTAAAATTCGTCTATCAATTTGGAATTTTCTTATTAACACTCAGGCGTGTCGAAATTGTCGTTTGCGATTTTTATGTTCGAATTGCATTAGTTATGATTGATGACAATTTAGTTAACTTGGTGAAAATTAGGAATTCATAGGAAATAACAGTCGGTAGGTTTTAAAATACACAACCGAATTTTGGGACCATTGATAAAACTTTTCCTTTACACATGTGCACACCTTTTTTTATCAAATATGAAATACAACACACGTTTTCTTGTATATGACTACATCTGCACTTGTTTAAAGAATGGGAGTTTTCCATTCATTGATTTGATACAAATTCGATCGGTTGCGGTGTTTTGTGATTCTTTTACTGTTTACGATTCGAAACGGTATTTTTCATTCAGAATGAGAGATTTACCACCAACCTCAGTAGCAAGGGCAGTTACATTGATCGAGGAAGGGCGCACCTACCACTCAGTCGGTACCATGTTGGGTGTCTCGACGTCGGTTATCCATCGAATCTACCGAGGTTACAGGGAAACTGGATTGTACGTGAGGAGGCGAGGACAAGGGAGAAATCGGGCAACCCGCGCTATACATGACCGTTTCATCGTCAATCAAACCATAAGAAATCCTCGTCTTACTGCTGTTCAGGCACGTAACCTTTTACAAGCAGTGGATAACATTAACGTCAGTGTGAGGACAGTCAAAAGACGATTAAATGAAGTTGGTCTGAGATCATACGCGCAAGCAAGAGCACCAAGACTCGATGGAGCCCATCGGGTAGCAAGATTGGCGTTTGCTAGGGAGCATGTAGCATGGACAATCAATCAGTGGAGACGAGTTTTATTTAGTGATGAGAGCATATATTGTGTGAATTTCGTGGATGGTAGAGATAGAATATGGAGGCATCGAGGGGAACGGTACAATCAAGCGAATTTCGCAGGAACTGAGCAATACGGTGGAGGGTCAGTTATGATATGGGTTGGCATATGCTTGGGAGTACGAACAGAAATGGAGATTATTGGCAACGGATCACTTAATGCCCATCGGTATATAACAGAAATCTTGGAGCCCCATGTTGTGCCTTTTGCTCCTTACATAGGGGAAAATTTCCTTTTTATGCACGATAACGCGCGCCCTCATACTGCGCGCATAGTGATAGAATATCTCAATGAAGTTGGGATCACACGAATGGACTGGCCGTCGCGGTCACCGGATTTAAACCCGATCGCACACGTTTGGGACATTCTTGGAAGAAGGGTTCGACAACGGAATCCAGGCAACGTTGAAGAGCTGACATTGGCTTTGGTGGAAGAGTGGGACAACATACCCCAACAGATGATAGACAACATCATTGGGAGTATGCGAAATCGTATGCGCGCTGTAATAAGAGCTCGGGGGGGTCATACTCGCTACTAAAATCAATGTTTTTTTTTTGGGGTCATCATGACCATTTTTCTCAACAAGTTCATTTCATTTCACGAGTGTATCGTGAATCAACGATTTTTCCAGTGTACTTCGAGTTCTCCCGGAGCGTGAAATTGGCCAGTGAATTTCAAAAATTTTCATTTCGTTAGATTTCCGCTTCTCTAATTTTGATTTTATTTTTTGGCTTACCTCTGATGTTATGCACCTACGCAAGATTGAAAATCAATTCTTGAAATTTGTGACTTATCGCTTCAAATTGGATATCTCTTGTAAAAATAGAGATAAATGCATAGAACAAGAAGGGCGTTACTGTAGGAAGATGTGTCTTGACAGACCATGATATTGTACGTTTCAACTCGAACCACGAAATTCCACAGGGTATTACGAATTTTTGACAAAAAAACACTTTTAGTTTTGCCTCCGTATAAAATTTTTTTTGTTTTCTCTTATAATTTCTACAAAGCAGAAGAGTTGATCTATAACTTGCCGGAAAAATCATCTAAATCGGTTTAGAATTAGAAAAAATATCGGACTTCGAATTTGGTTAAATTTTCGGGTGTTCCGCTAATTTTGCCTCCGAGTGTAGAAAGTATTATTTTTGTTCTAAAAATTTAGTATTCTGGTGTATATATATATATATATATATATATATATATATATATATATATATATATATATATATATATATATATATATATATATATATATATACAAGAAATCATTATTATAGATCGATTTTATTTTTCACAAACCATTTGAAGAATTGAGTGGCACCATTTCTGCGTGCATCAATTCGAAAATAAACTTTCTTCTTTGTAAATTTTGGATTGCCAAATTATTGCTAGAAAACTATGGAACCGATAACAACGACTTAGTGTATCGTTTTGTTTTACGATCGAATTTCGTCAACCGAAATATAAAAGTTCACAGGTCAGTTTAAGTAATCTTAGTTAAAAAAGTAATATTTTGGCTTCATTTTAAAATATCGTTGCTATTTTGACGTAATGTTAGTAATTTTGAAATCTTTAACCTATTCTAAATTCGATCAAATTCAATTTAAAACCTTTATGTCTCTCCAACATTCTTCTAAATTTTTAATGTAAAAGCTTTAAGCGAATGAAGTAGTGAACAAAGTGATTTTATTCAAATAATTCCTCATTTTCTCTTTCCTCAGTAGTTCATGACTGTACATACCTTGATCTGAAACAATTCTAAAATGATCTGAGCAAAAATATCATTGAAAACTCTTACATTCAAGAAAAAACAGGTCCGCCCTGGTCTATTATGCCTCCACAAGCCATTTCGGACCTGCCTCGATAACTGATTCTTGTGGAAAATTGTCTTGATTGAAACGCTCACCAGTTCACCGATAAATGTTGTGACGTCCATCTGAAGATTTGAGGCGAAACCTGGGTTCCTTACAGAACGTTTCCCGATGCTTGATTGTAGGTGTTCTCGAGCGACTTAAGGCGTGCCCTGCGGTGTATTTCATTCACGTCTGGGCTTATTCCAGGTCCTTTGGTACATTACTGTAGCCTTAGCATTCGCATTTTTCATAGCACCCGCAGTCTGAACAATGATGATATTCTCGCTACGTTGGAAATCTGCGGTAAATTTTCACAATTGAAACGATAGCGTGATGAATCCAAGACTTCTTCATTGACAATGATATAGATTGATAACGAAGTGCATCTTCATGAAAAAATTCAGCTCAGAAATTCTACTGGGCGTTTCGAAGTTTGCGGAAAGGAAAGTTTTGGTTCACCCACGTATATCGCTATTTAAAATACATTTTCATACATTACCAATGTCAATTGCTAAATCAGAGAGTTAAGGAGTCTCAGACTAGAGTAGGGGTCCCCAGCCAATGTGTTACTGTTGTTGCTATTGCTGTGATAAATTGAAATGGAAGAAAATAAAAACACACAATGATAATTACTTGGTTTTATTTACTTGCAAGGTAAAACTCTACGAAAGAAATCATCACGCAGAAAACCAAGATTAAGTATCTCAGCTTTAGCATATCTAACAAAGTTAATATCAATCAATCACAGTAATAAAAAACACTATATTTATGTAATTGTGATTTTCCAGCGACAGTTGTTCGTAGTTATGGATAAATTTTACTTGTACAAATTATTAGAAGAGATTTGAGATGCTCATCAGTTAATTCAGATCTTTGAAAGTTCTTTGTGTACTTCATCTTGGAAAACGTTTTCTCACTCAAGTATGTAGTACCAAATACAGAAAACAACCCAAGAGCAAAATTATGAAAACCAACGAATTGTACCAGTGGAAGACTTGTAAAATTCCAATTAAGATGAATTTTGATATTCGTTCTGAATCCTGTCATTGCACTGTAAATCAATGGCTTCCATTTGGACTTCCGGAGCCAGCGTCTCAACGTCAGAATCAAAAGGATTTTGATAACGCCTAATTTCATTTGCAATCACATCAAAGTCATAGAAACGAGAATCGATATTTGTCTTTAAAGCGCTCAAAGTTTCGACTGAAATATCGACGAGAAATTCAGTCTCTGTAGTGTGGATGCATATTTCACATGTCTTGAAATGTACGAAACGTTTTTTACGTAATTTCGATTGAAATAGTATTATTTTCTGCCTGAACGTTTTGATATTCGTGTATGAATCAGGGAAATGCTGATTATCTCCTTGAAATATCAAATTTAGTTCGCTCACATGATTTGTCAAATTAACATAGAATGCTAATTTCCACAGCCATTCACTGTTTCCTAAATCGGCAGAAAGGCGATGCTTCCATTAAAAACAATTTTGATCTCTGCTCGAAGTTCAAAAAAACGCCTGAGAACTTTTCCACAATTAAGCCAGCTTACGGCAGTATGATACGGCAAGTCATTTTCTCCAATCTCTTCAATAAACTAGCGGAATTGTCGGTCGTTCAGTCCCGTGGATCTGATGAAATTTACAATTGATATGACTGGTTTCAGAACTTCAGACAAATCCAAACATTTTCCGCACTAGGACTGTTGATGAATGATACAATGTAAGACTAATGGTTCTGAACCACCATCATTGTCTACAGCCTTTGACACAAGTGCGACCACTTCTTTATTTTTTCCACACATATTTTTGCCTCTATCTATAGTATTACATTTTAGGTTATTCCATCGAAAGTTCTCTTTATAAATGGCATTTTCAACTCCCTCAAAAATATCTGCCCTAGTTGTCGTGCCGTGAATACTATCAATATTAAGCAGTTCTTCATACGTCATAGCTTTTATCTACTCCACGAATAAAAATCAACAGCTGTGCAGTATTTGACATATCAGATGACTCATCCAAGGCGAGAGAAAACCACTCAAGATGTCCAATTTTGTCAGACAGTTGAGATGATATATTTTCTGCGATGTCTTGCCCCCTTCGAGTCACAGTGTTCGCTGACAAACTGAAACCTTTCAATAAATTTACCTTTTCGGGGCATATTTCTTCCGTTCCTGCAATCGAGCAGTCTTTTATCATTTCTGCATCGGTGCATGGTTTTCCACGTTTTGCAGTTTCAAGAGCCACACGAAAGCTGGCGCCATTTGCAGACTCTTGCTCAGCATTTGCTTTGGTGAACAGAATGCTGCGATTTCAGTCCGCGCTTCAAAGTTTCAAATGTTTTCGGTCCGCAAACTTCCTGTATATTTAAAGTAATTTTATATTCTTTGAGAACAGCCATGATTTCATCACAAATTGGACATAGCTCCTGATTATTGCATTCAATTACAAAATACTGAAAGTTCTGCATTCACTCTATATTTTCGCTTCTTTTCCATACTAATAAATCGAACATGAAACAAGTCTAATCAAAATACTCCTACTTATGCACGGGTGTTACTTCATTTCACAATAGGCAGTTTTGCTTCCTTCGCCTTTCCCACGAAACTGACTCGCAATGGCACCGCTAGCCTCTTCATACCTATGCGATTACTACCATCTAGAAGTGATGGCAAAAACTAGTCAGAACTAGAACTTTCTCGAACCAATTCGGAAATTCTCAAACATGCCACTTGTTAGTAGTTAGTGGGTACCCAAAATAGATAGTACCTGCATCACAGACCTGTATAGTATTACTACTTGCCGCTAGATGTTCCTACTTGTCACAATATACTGAATACGCAATCAATAGTAATTGAAATGTAGAACGCTTATGTTTGTTCAGGTGGGTTGAAAAATTAAAATTGTTTTGGACCTTGAAACGTACCGAAAAAAATATTATGGCCCTAATACTTCAAAGTTTGGAGACCCTTGCACTAGAGGATAGTTTCTCCTTAATTGAATTTTTGCCCGTGAGTGTACATATTGGATGTAATTGTTGTTCTGATGTTTTTCAGCCAAGTGAAACACTCTGAAGTAAATAATGTACTCTAACTTTTATAAATAAATCATCTAATACATAGATTAAAACATTGCACATTCAATTTCCATTTAAATAATGAATAAATATTAACTCTACTATGTACATATTGAAAGAATGAGAATTAATTATCATAATTAAATATTTTATATAAACATGTAGGATCTTTGGTTGTCTTAAGTAAATAATCACCAGTTAAGTTCAGTACTTTTCAGGATTTTCTCCAAATTTATTACACCGCCATTCATGAGTAGATCGTCATTAGTATAAGCTGTAATTGAAGAACAAGTTTCATTAAAAGTGTTTAAATTTCGCAATCAAAAAGGACTTGTGACATATCCACAGTTGTACACCCACCATTCCAAAAGTAACAGAACTTTTTGAGAATAAAAACAAGTAATAATTTCAATAAAAATCTTTTTTATTTATCAATGTATCGCTTTTTATATTGATACACAAATTTGCACGAGCCAATAGGTTGTTCTTCTCTATTTCCTTTTCTGGAATGGTTTTCAACTCCGCCTGCATGGCTGTCGCATAACACGATGGTCATGCTGCTGATACTAAGCCCGGAAAAAGAGGTGGGTTCTTAGGTTAGGTTAGCTCCTTGCCTAAGGTAAAAAGCTAAAGTGGCTCACAGAACCAAAGGCTTGCCTCGGAACAGGACTGACTCACAAAAAACGACCCATACGAGAAGACGAACAAGAGATTGGAAAATGAAAGACCTTTTACGACTTGCTACATGGAATATAAAATCCTTCAATAATAAAGACCAAGAAGTTATGCAAGAACTGAACGAACACAAAATAGACATCTGCGCAATTCAGGAATCGAGAATTGAAGGCAAAGGACAGAAACAGTACAGCAATTATGTACTTATATATAGTGGGGTGGAAAGGCAGATGAGAGCGAAAGAAGGAGTGGTCCTGGCAGTTCATAATACATATAAAAACAACATACTCGAATGCTCATACATATCGTTGCGCATCCTTGCAGTCAGAATTAGAATGGGATCCGAAAAAGGCTCCAAAATAATTACTTTGCTATCAATATATGCACCTGAAGACAGCAAGACAAGAGAAGAAAGGGAACAATTTTACAACCAACTACAACAGAGTCTCGAAACACTTCCGACAGGTCAGCCGAAAATTATTCTTGGCGATTTCAATGCTAGAGTTGGCGACGATGTTATACCTGGTATCAAACAAAGATTTAATGAAAACACTCTGAACAGTAATGGCGAATTTATGATTAATCTATGTACATTCAATGAATTGGGGATAAATAAGACGTTCTTTGATCACAAATATCAACACAAATTCACTTTTTAGAACACAAGGGGAATAGATCAACGATCGACTATATAGTCACCAGTAAACATATAAGACCAGAACAAGTTATAGAAGTAAGAACATTGAATTCCGCAAATGGGGGAAGTGACCACAGTCAACTTTTTGGGAAAATCAGAATGAGTATAAAGCCGGTGAAAAATCATACTGAAACCAAACAGGTTGAAAAGATCAATATCGAGTCATTGTGGGACCCTTCAATCAGAATGCTGAATTAGAAAATAATCGAGACCAAAATCCAAAACAATCCAATAGTAGAGAATATGACGTGACAGGAGCTGGGAGAAGCTGAAGACAAATATTAAGGAGGCAGCATTTGAAAGTCTTGGTATGAGAAACTTTAACCGAAAAAATAACACTTACAGTAAGACGCCATAGTTCTGCTCCGAAGTGAAAAAAATGTAAAGAGAAAAAAAAACAGCCTACTCACAGTATAGAACATTTCAGACTCCAGAAACTTACGAACAATACCGAAGAGTAGTCCCCCCTGGTGAGCCAAATAAAAAACAAATATTGGGACTCTTTTTCAAACAGACTAGAAAGTGACTTTTACGGAAGGTAAAAACAAAAATGGAGGTTCATACGGGCACAACGTAAAGAAGTTAACGAACTTATAGAGACTAACCAACTACGAAAGAATGAATGGGTTGAATATCTAATCAGACTATAGGGAAAAATGGAAAACGAAATAATTCATGAAACCAACAAATAACGATCAACGAAGACGCATATATAGAAGAAGAAACATTAGAGTTAACACTCAAAAACCTTAAGAATAGGAAAAAAGCTGGACCTGATGGAATAACAAACGAACTACTCAAATATGGCCGCCAAACATGAAAACGAGAATTATTAAATCTTGTTCTGAAAATTTTGTTTTTCCACAAAATACCAGACGATTGGTGCACTAACTAGTATCACTATATTGCTCTTCAGAAAATAACAGCAAATTATCGAGGGATTGATCTTCTAAAAACTGCGCACAACTTAACAACTAGAATAATTACAATAAAAAACAGCATCATCTCACTATCTGATGAACAGCAAGGATTTCGATCTGGAAGGTCATATACAGACGCAATTTTTGTGTTAAGGCAAATAACAGAGATGTCCTTTAAGTATAATAAACCAGCTTTTATTTGCTTTATTGATTTATTGAAAGCATTTGACCGCATTCTGCTAAGAGACATTATAACATTACTTTACAACTTAGGAATACCACGTAATCTGATAAAGACTATCGAAGATATATATATATATATATATATATATATATATATATATATATATATATATATATATATATATATATATATATATATATATATATATATATATATATATATATATATATATATATATATATATATATATATATATATATATATATATATATGAGATTCTATAAGCCCTCTTCTCTGCAATATTGTCATGAATACGATAATAAAGAAGATAAAACCACTTAGAGGATATAAAATGGGAGACAAAGAGATCAATATTGTATGCTATGCCAACGATGCAGCCCTGATACAACGTCCACTACATGCGCTTAATCAAACTGCAAAAACTTTTAATATGATAATCTCCGCAACCAGAACCATATGTATGACAACTAAAACACCTTTAACATTCCAATATTTGGAAATCGAATTGTCAGGTTTTGGAAACGTGGAACAGGAAGCAAGGAATCAAACTTTGAAAGCGTCAAGAGTGGCTGGATGCCTTAACACCACAATATGGTACAATAAACGTATAAACATGGAAACTGAATCGATAATTTATAAAACTGCTATTAGACCGATAATGTCATATACTGCTGAAACCAGACCTGGCACAACGACTACCAAAGCGAATGATGGATACAGCAGAAATGAGTGTTCTTGAGAACACCAGATATAAATAATTGGATAGTTGAGATGAAGCGAGAGTGGGATGCCCATTTTACCCGAATGGACAAATCTCAAATTGTAAAAATAGCAAGGGATAAATCTCCGTTGGGTCGCCGAAGTCCAGGAGGACCTCGTAAAAGATGGAGTGATAACTTTAGAATGGCGAGGGAAGCTTTTGAAGATTGAACAGGTAGCAACTGCCTATTAAGAAGGAACAAGTAGTAGAAAGCGTCAAGAGAGGCTGGATGCCTTAACACCACAATATGATATAATAAACATATAAACATCGAAACCAAATCCAGAATTTATAAAACTGCTATTAGGCCGATAATGTCATATACTGCTGAAACCAGAACTGATAAAACGACTACCAAGCGGATGATGGAGACAGCAGAAATGAGTGTTCTTAGGAAGGTTATTGGAAGAACTTTACAGGACAGAGAAAGGAGCGAGAACATTCGCAGGAAACGTGGAACACCAGATATAAATAATTGAATCCTTGAGAGGAAGCGAGAGTGGGATGCGCATATTACCCGAATGATCAACTGTCGAATTGTAAAAATATCAAGTGTTAAATCTCAGTTGGGTCGCAAAAGTACAGGAAGACCTCGTAAAAGATGAAGTGATAACTTAAAAATGCTGAGGGGAAGGTTTTGAAGATTGAACAGGTAGCAGCTGCCTATTAAGAAGGATGAAGTAGTAGAAAGCGTCAAGAGTGACTGGATGCCTCAATACCACAATTTGGTACAATAAACTTAGAAATATCGAAACCAAATCGAGAATTTATGAAACTGCTATTAGACCGATAATGTCATATACTGCTGAAACCAGACCTGACACAACGACCACCAAGCGAATGGTGGAGACAGCAGAAATGAAAGTTCTTAGGACGGTTGTAGGAAAAACTTTATTGGACAGAAAAAGGAGCGAGAACATTCGCAGGAAATGTGGAACACCAGATATAAATAATTGGATACTTGAGAGGAAGCTAGAGTGGGACGCCCATTTTACCCGAATGGGCAGCTCTCGAATTGTTAAAATAGCAAGGGATAAATCTCCGTTAGATCGCCAAAGTCCAGGAAGACCTCATAAAAGATGGAGTGATAACTTAAAAATGCCGAGGGGAATGTTCTGAAGAATTAACAGGCAACAACTGCCTATCAACAGGGAAGAAGTAGAAGAAGAAGGAATGGTCTTTAGCGAGTCGGTCACCGCACTTTCAGTGGCCTCAATCGAATCGTTCCGCTTTCTTTTCATAGTCAAATGCAGCTCAGGGAATAAATAGTAGTCGCACGGACCTAGATCAGGTGAATAGGTTAAACATTGAGAGACAATAATGTGATATTTGATCATAAATTCAGTCACTTGGACAATGTGATGGGGCATTATCGTGAAAAAGAGCGCAAATGGCGTTTTCTCGATATTCTGGCCGAATATGACACATTCTTGCCAACAATTGCTTCACGACACACAAATGAAAGTGTCCTGTGACTGCCTGGCCGCGTTGTTTACAAATTATTTGTGGATAATTCCTTTACATTAGTAAAAAAACAGCAACATGACCTTCACTTTTGACTCCTCCAAGCGACATATATAAGAATAAGACCTTTTTATCGGTTTTCCTTGATCCAGCGCTCTCCTTTCAGCACTTTACCATTTCGTTTCGGGCTTATACTGAAAACACTACGTCTCGTCACCAGTCGCAATCATCTGCAAGAAGTTTGTGTCTTGTGTGTGTGTTTTTATTTAGTGATCTCTATGCTATGATGAGTTCCATCAAATTTTTAGTCGTCGGTGAATTTGTGTGGTACGAACCTCGAATTAACCTTTGTAAGGCGCAACACAGGTCGAAATGGGGTATAGAGTTGTTTGGGGAATGCCTAATTGCATTTCGATAAAATCCACCGATGATTTTTACTTATTTTTGATTAATTTTTTGAGACTTTCTTTCGTTAATCCAATTTTGACCCGATTCAAAACACTTAAACCAGTACCAAGTTATCGACGTGTACTTGTGGAATGGAAGGTGTAACCACTATTTGAAAGATTACTCTGTTGTATAAGAGCTGAGACTCACCTCTTCTAGAGTGAGTGGATTTCCCTTCATTTTAGTATCAATGTTATGGTAGCGTTCTGAAATAGTAAGAAATAGTGAAAATTCTCAATAGATAAGATGAACAATTATGTTTTAAATAATAAAAGCAACATCATATATCAACAGTACAAGGAGTCACAAATTCGTTGTGTTTCAATGGTAGTTTCTGAACTGAAACAGATGTGAAAATACTGTCTCAACGGAGAACTGCTCCTTTTTGATTTTCGAGATACAGGATGGTTTTGAAAATCTTCAATTTT
The DNA here is from genome assembly GCA_013387265.2 of Cryptolaemus montrouzieri. NCBI lineage: Eukaryota > Metazoa > Arthropoda > Insecta > Coleoptera > Coccinellidae > Cryptolaemus > Cryptolaemus montrouzieri. The sequence goes on along the minus strand of JABFTP020000062.1, from coordinate 12,837,927 downwards.
TAAGTACTCTTCGTATCCTGCATATTCTTTAACTTTCTATGATGGTGTAAGAATGCATTTTACATAATATTTTATGGGAAACCAGTGCAAAATTTTTTTTGTCTTCACCTTGACGGGATATCATAAATAGTTTTGGGCTAAAATAGCCAAAGAACCATCATCTAGGTTATGAAGCAACAAGAACCGCTCCAACAATGGGTTTCGTAGCTAATATAACCTGCTTTTGTGCACAGCAGACTATTTCTGGCGAGAGCTGCAACCTCTTTGTATTATCAGCCATATGAGCCTCAACAAGACCGTTTACGGAGATTATAAGCGGTAATATTACCACTGATGTAAGATTACACTGGTCTACAATGGTTTTGTTGCCCTAAATATGAAAATGATTTTGGGTCTATTTATGCACACAATTCGTGAAACTATCAATGATTTTGTAGGATTTGCTCTGATTTCTTTTTAAATCTTTATTTTCATTTTACATAACAAAAATCGTAAAACAAGAAACAAAATAACAGATATATTTATGTCAGTTATATTTTGAAAAATTCGGATACATCGAAGTAAATAAAGAGGAAAATGTCGAAAATATATTTCATATTTCCATAAAACGCCTTTTATGAGCTTTTCTTCTATAATGTTTCAGGGGATAATCTCTTTTCAAAGACCAGCAGTAATCTGCCATCATGTGACAATCTCATCGACCTTGATACCTTTCTTCCATCACTTTTAGATCTTGATGAAACCGCTCTCCCTGTTCTTCACTATAATTTCCTAAATTATCCGGAAATTTATCTAGATGATTGCGGAGATAGTGTAACTTAATACTCATATTTGCCCCTAAAGTCTGAAAGTTTGTCAACATATTTTGCACAATTTCTTCATAATTTGCTGCTTTATGGTTACCTAGGAAATTTTCGACAACCAACACAAAACTTTTCCAAGCTTTACTTTCCGGAACAGTCATAACTTTGATAAAATCTGAGTCTTTCATCAATTCCAGTATTTGCCGTAATTCTGCGAATTACTTTTGAAATGAGATTTTCACTGTGTAGAACCGAACATTTCGTAGACTGTAAGTCTGGGTATCTCCACGTTTGATTTCGATTAAAACCTTTAACATCTACTACGCAAAAGTAACAATCATCTAAATGATTCGTAGGCTCCATCCAGATCATAGGAATACCAAAGTCTAATCCAGAACGTTCACCTTTTTTCCACAACCGTAAAGACTCAACACAGGACTTACAAACTTTATTAGGAACCCATGGTTTATCTAATTTGTCCATTTTGAAACCAAAATATTCAACATAAGTCTCCTTGACAAAGTCTGTGATATTTCTTTTTTGTTTTTCTGGTATATAAACACCGCAAATATAACAAAGTAAATCACTACAATATTTACACTTTCTTCGGGACGAACTCATATTTTAGACTAGAAGACAAATATATAAGAATGGACATTCAGTAATTGAAACAAAATATTAATCCATGACACATTATCCAGATTTACGTGTATATGTACTTCAATATTGTCAAATAACTGAGATCTCAGCTGTTCTGTGGAGCAAGCGGTCTGAGAGTGGGGATCAGGTGATGTTTGCATGCGCGAAAAAGTTGCGCAGAAGCCTAATCATGATTGGAAAATTAAATTTTATTTCTAACAAGCTTATAATTGTTCAAAATATAAGAAATGCAAAAATCATGAAAATACGAGCACATTGAGAACTTTCATGAATATATTCGTAATCTGGGCACTTGAAAACATAAAAATTTGCGATGATATCCAGGGCAACAATAAAAATTTTTTTTTTGTAGAGCTGTGTTATAAATTTCCTTGATTTTAAAGGCCAAATTCTGATACTTATTAAGCTTCTCTGAGTAAGCTCTTTCTAGGTTGTCGTCTGCAGGTACGTTCAGGTCAAGCAAGGAGGCAGTCTTATTCTTTCAGTCGAACACTACAAAGTCAGGTCTGTTATTCATGACCGGCCTATCAGTTATGATAATGAAATCCCAATATAACTTATAGTTTTGATTTTCGAGTATACTCTTCGGTTCGTAGGCGTATTTTTCGACTCTCAAGCTCAGTAGATAGAGCAAACTCCAGGTGATACATTTTTGCTACTTCGTTATGTCTGCTGAAATACTCTGTAGGAGCAAGAATAAGACAGCCAGATGTGATGTGCTTTATTGTTTCTAGGTGATTAATTGATGAAATCGCATCGAATAAATGGTTAGTATCTGGAGAATTGTTTGCTGAAACAGAAGGCTTGGCAATTGCGATCCAGGATCAGGTTGTTTTCACGAGGAATTATAGAAAACATATCATCAAACAAAATATAGATGATTCTTGCCGTAGATGTTTCTGTTCTTCAGAAACAGTTCTTCATATATTATCATCTTGCTCAGTCCTTGCTTCTAAAGATTATTTAGAGAGACATAATGACGTCGCTAATATTATTCATTTTAATCTAGGAATTAAACATGACCTAATTCCCAAAAGAAAAACATTTTACAAATATGAACCTGAGATTATTTGTGAAAATGACAAGTATAAACTTTATTTTGATGAAACAATTCTTTGTAACAGAGCTGTAAAACACAATAGACCAGATATCATTCTTAATGATGAACAGAATCAAATAACATATATAATTGATATTGCTATACCCGACACACATAATATACAAAATAAACACAATGAAAAAATTTCTAAATATATGATGCTTGGCGACGAGATTAAAAAATGTGGAAAATGAAGAAAATATTTATTCTACCAATTATTATTTCCACAACAGGTGTTATTCCTAGAAATCTTCACAAAAGTATTGAGATTTTGGGTCTGAAGAAAAATTTGTTTGAACAGTTACAAAAGATAACAGTCATCAAATCTTGTAATATTCTTCGTAGGTTTCTTTCCGAAAAAATAATGAGGTAGAGTCATAGGTTTTCTCTTTAGTTTATACTGCTCAGAATCTCATTTCATATTTTATTTATTTGTTTATATAAATGTAATATAATTAACTGACAATTTTGTCATATTTATATTCAGAGCAGTATTCCATTCGATCGTTCACCACTTCACACAAAGAAAACTATTAATGAGTAACATTCAGTGTTACTTGACTAAGGTCCGTACACTGGATTTTTCCGGGGAGAAAGCCTCTGACACTACTCGTTGGTACATTGATATCATTGTCTGATGATGCTATAGTATATATATATTCTGGTAGATTGATATATTCTCATAACATTTAACGTTATCCTAATATATAATTATTCCAGGATATGTTTTGATTATAATCATTGCCTGGCAATGGTATTAATTACCGGGTGGTGGATTTATATTTTTCATGAAATCAGTTTGATTGCATGAACAGATATATGGGCAACTCGTCGGGGTAAAATATATATATATATATATATATATATATATATATATATATATATATATATGTGATGGGACAAATATCTCCCGCGATAAACTTCGTGAGGATTCTACATATCTAGACTTGAGACAACAAGAATGATTCAAAAATCCGTAGATCAATGAATAATCCTTCCTGACAAGAGCTAGTTCCCAAATCTGTCTGCCATGTACGCAGCCCCCATGAGCCACAATAGTGCAACTAAGCAGGATGCCGAGAAACGAAGCGGCATACTGCAGTTTCGCCCTTATAAGGAGCTAATCAGAGTGGCATATCGCCCCTCAGCACCCTTTCAAGCTACATCGGGGTACCCTATCGATTCCAGAAAGAACGCACCTCGTACATACGTATGAGAGTCGCCCTCCATGGACCGACACGGCGAACCCGCTACTGGACTTTAAGAAAGATACGAACAATAACAAACAGATGTGGAAATGTTAAAAATTCCAACATTTGGGAGACATCTTTCGCCGTTCCGTGAAACACATCAACGGTAGAAAACGAGCGAAATAATCCCGCTGGAATAGTGCTCTTAGCCTCTGTTTCCGAGATGAAAACTCCCGTCGGTAACATTTGATGGGACAAAAATCTTCCGCGATAAACTTCGCGAGGAGTCTACATATGTAAGATTAATTATTCAAAAATCCGTAGTTCAATGAATAATCCTTCCTGACAAAGCTAGTTCCCAAATCTGCTTGACATGCATGCAGCCCCCAAGAACCACAATAGTGCAACTAAGCAGGATGCCCAGAAACGAAGCGGCAGACTGCAGTTATTATTAGGAGCTCATCAGTGTGGCATATCGCTCCTCAGCATCCTATCAAGCTACATCGGGTTACCTATCTAATAAGGGCGAAACTGAAGTATGCCGCTTCGTTTCTCGGCATCCTTCTAAGTTGCACTATTGTGGCTCTTGGGGGCTGCGTGCATGGCAGGCAGATAACGTTAAATGTTATGAGAATATATCAGTCTACCAGAATATATACATACTATAGCATCATCAGACAATGATATCAATGTACCAACGAGTAGTGTCAGAGGCTTTCTCCCGGAAAAATCCAGTGTACGGACCTTAGTCAAGTAACACTGAATGTTACTCATTAATAGTTTCCTTTGTGTGAAGTGGTGAACGATCGAATAGAATACTGCTCTGAATATAAATATGACAAAATTAGTTAATTATATTACATTTATATAAACAAATAAATAATATATGAAATGAGATTCTGAGCAGTATCAACTAAAGAGAAAACCTATGACTCTACCTCATTATTTTTTCGGATAGAAACCTACGAAGAATATTATAAGATTTGATGACTGTTATCTTTTGTAGCTGTTCAAACAAATTTTCTTCAGACCCAAAATCTCAATACTTTTGTGAAGATTCCTAGGAATAACACCTGTTGTGGAAATAATAATCGGTAGAATAAATATTTTTCATTTTCCACATTTTTTAATCTCGTCGCCAAGCATCATTTATTTAAAAATTTTTCATTGTATTTATTTTTTATATTATGTGTGTCGGGTATAGCAATATCAATTATATATGTTATTTGATTCTGTTTATCATTAAGAATGATATCTGGTCTATTGTGTTTTACAGCTCTGTTGCAAAGAATTGTTTCATCAAAATAAAGTTTATATTTGTCATTTTCACAAATAATCTCAGGTTCATATTTGTAAAATATTTTTCTTTTGGGAATTAAGTCATGTTTAATTCCTAGATTAGAATGAATAAGGTTAGCGACGGCATTATGTCTTTCTAAATAATCTGTTGAAGCAAGGACTGAGCAAGATGATAATATATGAAAAACTGTTTCTGAAGAACAGAAAAATCTACGGCAAGAATCATCTATATTTTGTTTGATGATGTGTTTTCTATAATTCCTTGTGGAAACCACCTGATCCTGGATCGCAATTGCCAAGCCTTCTGTTTCAGCAAACAATTCTCCAGAAACTAACCATTTATTCGATGCGATTTCATCAATATAATCATTTTTCAATTCTTTAGGGTGCTTTCCGTGTAATTCCTTCTGCATCCAACTTTCTCTTTTAGAATTATCATCAAATATATCAAAATCTACTTTTTGCATTGTCAAGTTCAGAGGTGTTAGATTATAATCTGAAGCAACAACAATATCATGTAATTTAGACGTTCTCTGTTTATCATGAAAATGGGAACGTAGATGAAAAATATGTTTACTATGAAGATTATTCAAATCAGTTAATCCACGACCTCCAAGATGTCTAGGTAGTGTAACTCTCTGAACAGCTAACTTTGGGTGATGCTTATGATATTTACAAAGCATTTTCCTCGTTTGACATTGTAATTCATTTAGATCAATTTTAGACCATTTAATAATTCCAAAAGAAGATGTAAGAATAGGAACTGCATAGGAGTTGATAGCTCTGAAAAGGTTTTTACTAGTTAAATGACTCTTGATGATAATTCTAAGTCTTTTGTAATATGAACTTCTAATATTTTCTTTAGTGCTGCTATGGTTAATTGTTTTCTCTTGACAAAATCCAAGATATTTATATGTATCTCCTTGATGTATTGGTTCGATTTCGATATTGGAAATCTTTATATAACCAGAGGTGATCTTTTCCTTTTTCAATAGAAAGATTTTTACATTTTTGAAGCCCAAATTTCATATGAATATCATTGGAATAGTTGAAAGTAATCTCAAGTAGACTTTTTAAATGAGATCTGGTTCCGGCATATAATTTAATATCATCTAAGTAAATTAAGTGACTTAATTTGAATTCAGTTGATAGACTCTTTATTTTGAAGCCGAAACTAGTAGCATTTAATTCATGAGATAATGGATTAAGGCAAAGACAAAACCAAAGAGCACTTAAGGAATCACCTTGAAAAATGCCTCTTTTGATTGGAATTACTTCGGGTTTTAAGGATTGTTTTGAAATATTTAAATGAAGATTGGTTCTCCAATTTTTCATTACAAATTCAAGAAAAGACGAAGTGTCTTATCAATTTTATAAATTTCCAAAATTTCTTAAGGCCATGAATGGAGAGAACTATCATATATATATATATATATATATATATATATATATATATATATATATATATATATATATATATATATATATATCTTTCAAATAATGCATTCTAACCCTCAATACGAGTCCTTTTCAGGATCTTCATCAAAGTAATTCTGGTCAGAAGTGCGAAATCAATTTCTATTGAAGTGGATTGAAGCTGACCTCGCGTTTTTCTTCTTTTCTAGGTAGGTATTCTCGATAACATAATTACGCATCATTCAAGGACAACGAATTTGAAACATCTTGTACATATGTAAAAAACAGAATTATATTTACCATGCGCTAGATGTAATCGAACTAAAGCCATGATATAGTTTTCGGTTGTGAGAACTCTATTCTTGGCAAAACGAAGTACAAGACATTCGAGTACCTTGTTGCTAACTGTACATCCAGCTTCCCACAAAAGAGCTCTCAAATTGTAGCTGGAGGTCTTTCCACTGTTGTGATTTCTTTCAAACTTCTGAAAAGCTAACTGAAAAAAGAAAGAAAAGTCAAATAAGTCATGCGCAAGAGTTAAGATATAGTAACTAATGTGTGTTTGATTTTTTTCAATTTCAAATTAACTTGTAAACGACTTTTTGGGATTATATGAGGAATATCGCTCAAGTTCATCATATAGAGTTAGAAATAAAACATTGATAGCTAATATTGACTTTATTGTTTTTCGTACGGTCCGTGAAGATTCATACACTTCTGCAATCGGTCAAACTGATTCCGGAAGCTGTTATTTCAATCGTTTGCTGCTATATTTAAATTTGTCTTTCGGATGGCAGCAACTTAAGACTGTAACCTTTCACCACACAGAATATCCTAGATTTTCAGAAGAGTAAAAAAAACAATGGGACACAGGTTCGGATTGTTTGCAGGATGATGTAACAATTCGAAATTTTCTAGTATTGAATACTCAATTGTTTTCAGGGTTGTGAGAGAACTTGCACTGACTTGTGGAGGGGACACTTCGGCCACGGATGCATTTTGTCGTTTTTTTCGACTTAGAACATCCAAAAAGAAGATTTGCACTTATTTCCTGGCTCTTATGAATAAATCCATGATTTATCACAGCCAATGTTGTAGACGCTTTCATACTATTGTAGAGTCCAGAGTTTTTGACGCCAATTGCGGTAATGGGGTATCCAACAGGAAACGCGGAAAATGTTTCGTTTTGAGGTCTTTGAAATTCGCAATGATGCCTCAATCTCTCGGAATGTTGCATACTGATCTTCCTAGAAAATCTTACGCCGAGCATCCATATTTTCTGGAGTAATTACTGTTTTTGGTGCACTTGCATTTGGATCGTCGCTAAGGTTAAGTCTTCTACATTAAAATTCTTCATATCAATGGTGAACTGTGCCTGGTGTTGTGCTTCAATACCAAAAACAGAAACAAACTCGCCGATACATTCTTGTTGGGATAATTGTCTTTGAAAATTGTAGAATATTATAGCGCTCGCGGTTTAATTCCATTCTAACTAACTTGTTCACTTTGGCAGTTTATTGTGGCTGAAATGAACAACAGATAGAACTGAAATTTCGAGTTTGTATTAACCAATTACATAGGTTAATTTTCTTAATTTTCATTGTTGTAGGTATGGCAATAATTTATCAAACGACCACCACTAAGAGGGTTAGGACCAAATAAGACCTTCAATCTACTCAACTGCGATTGAAGGAAATCTAACCCAAGACTAGGCCACAAGCCCGTACTCATTCAACTAAATTGACATTCTATTGACGAGGCTTTTACATGATCGAAATCTCTATTATCAGAATGTCGGATTTTATATTCCGAATCAAAAGAATGATTTTTTTCCATAAGATAATTTGAATGATAGTTTTTCCATTGACGAAACTGCGTTTATGTTCTGAGATTCTAACGCTCCAACGGGTTGAGATGGGTAGGTGACGGTCTAGCCTGATGTTGTGAATGAGTAGTAGGGTGTATCCTTTTTGACTTTTTTTCGAAATTCAAAAAAGTATAGTGCGGAAAAGTTGCATTTGGTGGCACCGAGCATCTGTGATTTTTTTCAGGATTTTTGAACAATGCCTAGGGGTCGCGCAATGCCCTCAAAGTTTCTTATGTTGTGTATAGGCAACCCGCACAACAATCTTGCGTTTTCAAGCTGTTTTAGGGTTATAAAGTCACATTTCTGAACTCTTTCTCTTGTTTTTAGTTGTTTTTTTATGGAGTATAAATGAAAAAAGGATTTCGCTGTATTGTTAGGCTCTTTTTTTACTTTTATTGTACAATACAATATTAGAGTTAAACATCATTATAAATTAAGATTTTAATTATAATATTTGCTTTGTTGGGATTAAATGATAATGGAAGATTGATACAACCAAAGCCAATTGAATATTGATACAAACAAGTGTTAATAAAGCATGGATACAATTTAACGTTAATGCAACTTTGGTAAAATTAAATTTTGAAAATCAGAATCTCCTATGGACGCTTCCGCTCTTCTTGTGCAACGGCGTAGTCCTTTTTGGTATGTAGAGATGGCATCCGTTGTCTGGACAGTTTTGCTTTTACGTACGCGTCACGAGATTGTGGCCCAAAAACAGAGGAAGCTTCTGTTACTAATTTTACCAGCCTTTCGACAGCCTGAGTGTGGCAGGGGGAAGCGGTTAATTCCTTATCACAGAATGCTCGACTCCTAATATTTTCTTCTATTTCTTCGGGTAATAGTGATCGGGTTAGAGGGGGCTCGGTCACAGGGTGCGAAGACCAGTCTATGAGATCGTAGTAGTGCTCAGCGATGAACTTTAATTTGGGCAATTCGAAGGCGCATATTCCCTTCCGTGTTGTCTTCGTCGATCTTGCCTTTTTATTCTTCTCCAAGCAAGAGCTCTCGTGTCGGGATTGCTATCGTTGATCATAGCGAACAGTACATTCTCAGGGTGTCCAAAATAGGCATTGTTCTGAATAACCTTGTCCACAATATTCCGCAGTTTGAGAGGCAGGTAGCGTGACAGTCGAATCAACTTCCATAAATGTATTGGACCCTGGGCAATCGAGGGTTCTTTTTTTACTGAGTACAAAACGGGAGCGTAAACTTTCATTACATACGAAGCCAACTGGTGAAGCGCCTCCGAAGGCTTCTCGGTACTAATGTATAATCGTAATACTCTACTAGCTGTTGTTAACCACCTAGATTGTACAACAGGGCCTGTTTTCTGCTTGCTGAGTTCTTTTGGACAATGTCCACTTGAGACAGCGGTACATAAACGTAGGAGGTATTTCTGATCGGTGCTAATATCTGTCAAATCTTCCGTGTCTTCTATCCAATCAACGGGGAAGGCGTCAAACTTCGTCACTCGTCGATTTTCGCATTGTAAAATAGCTTCTCCAATGGGTCCACCTGTTGCTTGCGGATTTTTAGTTTCCCCGTCTAGATATCGCATTAGATGTCGAAAAGGTAGCTCGTTCAAATGGAGTTGACAAACAACATGCTGCACAGGAGCGTTGATAGCTATCTCTATGAGTCGCATCACACCTTGGATCCGACCAGTATTGACGTTAGTGCCGTCACATCCCAGCACTGTTAATTTAGAAATATCGATTTTCTGTTGATCAAAAAAAAATCGCATACTTTTCACGATATCATCAGCGGACCCTGATGAAGGTGAAACATGGCCAAGAAACTTCGAACCTGGTTCTTTTACTAAGCATACATGTTCCTCAGTCTCGTCGTTGCGATAAAATCGACTTCCTTTCTTCTCTTTTTTAAGAGTTCGGTCCTTACGTCTGTCAAAATACAGACCTTTAATAAATTTGGTTTCGGTTTCAGTATTCCTTCGAAATTTTTTTTCAACGCGCCCATAGCTCTTGTGACTTTGCTTTTATCTATAACTTTTTCTTTTTCTTCTAAGGAAATTATACCAGCGTCTTCTAAAGCGGCGCTTGCTATCAACGCAACATGTCTTCTTGATACACCTGATCTGTAAGCAGCTGACGCCACATTTTTGATGGACAAACGTGTGTTTCTAGATGTCGAGGTTTGTGGTTCAAAATCGGAATCGTTACCGCTGGTATCCTGATGACTCGAGGAAGACTCTTCTGCTTCTGACGCTGTTTGCTCTTCTAACTTGGGACGCTTGCGCAATACAGGATGAGAATCCATGTCTGAGCCAGTAACCTTTTTCGCGTTCCGTTTTTCCCTTTCTTCTTTCTTCATTTCTTGACATTTAATAAGAAAAGAGTAGCCTGTTCCTGCTTGACGCACTTAGTATAAAGAACCTTACCGAACCAAATACGAGAAAAATAGCACTCTGGTATTTATAATTTCTTGTTTTCTTCCTCTAATTCGTTACATCGTAGTCTTTTATTCCTTTATACCACAAAGACAACAAATACACATAAACAAACTGCAAGAAAATCGACTTTAGACCTCTGAAAACACTTGAAATCGCGAAATTTTTGTGCGGATTGCCTATATACAACAGAAGAAACTTTAAGGGCATTGCGCGACCCCTAGGTATTGTTCAAAAATTCTGAAAAAAATCACAGATGCTCGGTGCCACCAAATGCAACTTTTCCGCACTATACGTTTTTGAGTTTCGAAAAAAAGTCAAAAACGATACACCGTAATGAGTAGGCAATACTGAGGAGGTCAAATGCGACAGAAACTGCAGTCTACTGCTTCTATTCATGACATCTGACCGAGCTGTACCACTGTTGTGTGGCCCTGGTTGAAGATTATTATGGAGAGTGGATCAGAATATCAGCTATTTCAGGGAATGATGCTTTAATTTCCTTGGAAGGTTGAATATTGTTCCTTGAATAAAGTTCTTCATTATGCTTACACATACTACGATATTTTTGCGGGATATGATTGATGAGATTTGGATTATATCTGGATGATAACCAGACATGAATAAGGAGCGTTAGTCTTTCGACAGATCGCTTTCTTGCAGACACTGTGTAGTGTTGCAGTGAATAGTCTGAATAGTGTGACTTCTTTAGGTTTTCTGTTTATGTACTCTTAGTTTTCATGGTTTTCTGGTGGCGATGGTGGTTAGCTTCTGTCTCGGTCATTGGATTGCTCAATAGCGTATACATGTTTTGTAGGGCTTCAACCGATTGAGATGAGTAGGTGACGGTCGGGCTTGATGTTGTTAATGGGTAGGCGATACTGACGAAATCAAATGAGACCGAAACTACAGTCAATTACTCCTATTCATGACATCTGACCAAGTTGTACCACTGCTGGGTGGTCCTGGTTCACAATGATTATGGAGGGTGGATCAGAAACCAGCTCTTTCACGGAAGGATGCATAACATTTCACGGAAGGTTGAATATTATTCCTTGAATGAAATTTTGATTGATGAGATTGGCAGTTTTTAGAAGGTACAAAACTCATTAGCAACATGTCTCATTATTGGTAAATATTCTCTGACTACCTATGCATCTGTTGGAATATTTGGATATATATTCTTTATATCAAATAAAACTAATTTAAGATCTCGTGTGTTTTCGAGCCTAGAAATTTTTTGTACAAGATCCACAGTTGTGTTTCTGATAATAAGAGTATAAAATAAATTTTATTTCGTCTTCGTTGAAAATGAATCTCCATAAAATGAATAAAGCATCAATATAACTCATTAAAATTGAATCAGCCCAAAATTTTTGATATATTAGTATTCCAACAAATTAATTAAAGTGTTGCGAAGAACAGAAAAGTTATTGCAGTTGAACTTTGAACTTTTATGAAAGTAAGAACAATTGATCAAAGCAGCCTAAATTGAGTAACTCACCCTCCAAAACTGCAACATATGCATTAACACAGGTACATCTAATATACTCAGTCTGCCGCTTATGTTAAAATCTCTCAACATTATGAGACCTTTGCATAATTCCAAACTTGGCTTCTCTGCTAAGTAGTTTTTCCAATGTGTCCTCAGGATCTTTTGTAACTGACTAGCATCAATCTCGGGAGGATATTTCACTAAGAATTTAGATAATACTGACTTTCCTTCGGGCTGAAATTTGAAAGATTGTAAATCTTCTGTACTTTGAATGAGAGAAAAATATTACACAGACAAATGTTAACATGTGAGTGGAGTATAGGGTGCGCCAAACAATTTTTTTTCCTATTATTCCTTTTGCAATTTCAAAGCTAGATCATTCGTTCTTGCTCCATTTGAAAGCAAAAAGACTAGATTTTTCAGAAATTGTATCGAAATTTCACCTTCGGTGAAATCCAATATGGCTGACTCCTTCGAAGATGAGCAATATTTCAAGATCGCTGGAACGTTTTTTCACTAAAAAATTCAAATGGGGCACTCAGTCGATAACTCTCTATTTTCTGAACAATTTGACATATTGATTTTGAGAATATTCCAGGAATTGGAAGAAAAGTAGCGTGACGAAATTTTTCATTCTAATTTTCAGCTGTAGTCGAAATATTATTTTCTCCTCATGACGTTGGCACTCCTGAAGTTGTTGTGTCTTTCATGGCTGTTCTAGGAACACAAAGAACTAAAACCAACCTAAAATTTGATTTCTGTTCGAATTCAAAATGGCCGACTTTCTCAAATATTAACAATTTTCCCAGCGCGTTAAAGAAGCTTTCGCTCTAAATAATGAAATGTCATCGTGTTTTAGACGACATCTAGTTTGAACTCGAAATTTATCTTGGTGTTGCTTGTTTCTGACGTTTGAAATTATTAACAATGGTCTTAACAAAAGAGGATAAGCGTTTCATTGAAAGTTTATTTGTGCGTGGTTATACTGCTGGACAAATAATACGCCACTCCCTAATTACAAAAGAAGTACAATCTATGATCTTCAGGAAAAATTTCCGACAACAGGGTCATTAGGAAGAAGACCAGGTACTGATGCAGCTAGAACTGTTAGAACACATGTACTCGCCATTTTCATTATCTGTTTCAAGCATCAACTCTACATTTTTTGTATTACAAACTCAATTGACAATTTCAGGATAACATTCAGCGAATTTCTGCATAAGCAGTCAGCCCTATCAGAGCTCCAGGAACCAGCTTGACTGTTTCCCAAATGTCTTAGAGATGCCAAATCTCAAAAACCTCTGTGAGAAGAATAGTAAGACACGATGTGGGTCGTAAGTATTTTCGGAAGCGCTATAATTTCCAATTGACTCAAACTGTCAAAGAGCGCAGACTCAATCTATGCAGAAATTCATTAAATAGATTCAGAACACGTATACAAATTGAAAAACAGCCAGACAGAATTAGTGTTCTGACGAATGAGATCAAGAGGAATGTGCATTTAATTCGTTTGTAGAGGGAAAGAGAGAAATTTATTAGGCATGTAATGGTCTCTGCCGGTATTTCGAGGAACTTTAAATCAAATAACATTTTTATAAAATAAGGCATAAGATTAGATTCGGAAAATTATTGTCACATAATTCTCGACCATATATTACCAACTATTGAGGCGTCAACTCCTGAGTTCACACATGCAGGTGAATGATTGCTGTATTTTGTATGACATGAATAAGTACAGTTGCCACCAGCTGAAAATGAACAGTTGACAAATTAATTACCTTTTAGGATGATTTTTATTGGTTCAAATCTTCTGTGGAATTCTACAATTTTTAACATATCCTTCTGACAACGTTTGTAAAAGAAATGTACAACCAGTACTGTATTATAAAAAAACGCTACTTACTCTCAACAGGCCGTCAGTGTACAGGGTCTCCCAAATTAGATGTATCTTAATGAAATCCATTTCAATTGATTTTAGGATGGAGCAAGATGTCATACTAGGCACTAAACTATGGATTATCTAAGACAACGCGTAGACGATATCATCGAACCAGAACAATGGCCCCCAAATAGTCCCGATCTTAATCCATGCGACTATTTTCTGTGGGTTCATTTGAAGGAAATGGTCTATAAAAATGGGATTATTTTCAATAATTGAGAGGAGCTGTGGCAAAAAATTCAAGAATTTTGAAAGTCTTAATCAAGAAGTAGTTTCGAGATCCATAGAGAGTTGGGGAAGACAGGTGCAGATGGTTGTGGATGCCAATGGAGGTCATATTCCATTCTGAGTACTTGATTCTTTTTGTTGAATGTTCTTACCCATGTAATTCATTAAACAAAATCAAGTCCTATTATTATTATCGCAGATTATTTTGACAGTTGGCATCTCTGAGATATTTGGGAAACAGTAATCCTGATCTTCTTCCTAATGACCCTGTTGTCCGAAATTTTTCCTCAAGATCATTGGTAGTACTTCTTTTGTAATTAGGGGCTCGGTGGCGTATGGGATATGATGCTCCTCTCCTACGCAGAGTTGCCTGGGTTCAATCCCCACAAAGTCGGTGCGATTTTTCGGATTCTGGGAATCGCTTGAGTATATATCTTACGGAGGAGATGTATAGCTGTCTAACAGCGAAGTGTTAGACATTAAAGATCCTTTCCATCGGCACGAGAGGGGTTCGGCAAAATTCCCGGGTTAGTGAGGTGACAGAATTCCCCGGCGTGTCATTAGCCGAAAGGCAGAAAAAGTGCCCGTTAAAGGAAAAACAAACAGAAAGGGGCTGCAAATAGGCGTAATATTTGCTTAGCAGTATAACCACGCACAAATGAACATTCAATGAAACGCTTATCCTCATTGATGAAAACCATTGTTAACAATTTCAAACGTCAAAAACAAGCAACACCAAGATAATATTCGAGTTCAAATCTGATGTCGTCTAAAACTCGATGACATTTCATTAATTTTTGTTCATCATAGAGTTAATGCATGCAGTCTATGTTCAGAGGTTTCACAACTGGAGGTACATATGATGAAGAAGAAGAGAAACACTATTGATGACAATTGGCAGAATTCTGAATCAATATTCGAGTTCGACCCCTCGAAATGATGGGCAACGTCCAATCTCGTGATTGAATTACGCAGTTGATTCATTACGACCGCGAAAAATTTTTAAATGCGCGAGGAAAATTGTTTATATTGGAGGAAGTCGACCATTTTGAATTTGAACGGAAATCAAATTTCAGGTAGGTTTTAGTGAAATATGGTTCTTTGTCTTCTTAGAGCATCCATGAAAAACACAACTTCAGGAGTGCCAACTCAATGAGGTGACAAATATATTCCGATTTCAGTTGAAAATCAGAATTAAAAAAAACCTTCACGCTGCGTTTTCACCAATTCTTGAAATATTTTCAAGACTAAGGTGTCAAATTATTCAGAAACGACTGAATTATTGACTGCATGCCAAATTCGAAATTTGTAGAGAAAAAACACAACAATTTCAGGAGTGCCAACGCCATGAGGTGAAAAAATTTTTCGATATCAACTGAAAATCGGAATGAGAAAAATTCTTCACGCCTTTTTTTATACCATATCTTGGGATACTTTCAAGATCAATATGTTAAATTATTCAAAAAAGACTAAATTAGTGACTGAATGCCCCATTCGAATGAGTCAGCCATATTGGATTTCACAGGTGAAATTTCGATACAATTTCTGAAAAAATCTAGTCCTTTGGCTTTCCAATGAAGCAAAAACGAATGATCTCGATCTAAAGTTGCGATACTTATAACGGACAAAATATTGTCCGGTTTTCTGGAGCAGCCCTATATATTTTCACAAAATGATATCCAATTCTCTTACTATTATTGAAGGAGTTTTTCGAAATTGATCCGAACATTATTGAAAAAATACTATTAGTCCACAACTACAAATATTAGTTATCATGGATTGTCTGATGATATGATGAAAATTGAAGTAAAAGTAGAAACATTCAAAAGTTTCCGTTATTAGTCGATTATGCAGTATTTAATACAATATGAAAATGTGAATCATTAACATTTGAATTCTTACCGTCATTGAAGTGTTCTCTTCTATGAATTCACTCGAAATATTTCTAATCATCATATTGTCCTCATTTACTTCCCTGAAAATAAAATTAAATTGTCAACAAAGTTAGTTTTTACTCATCGGAAATTTTCATTCCTCACGAATTTTAGTGTTATACCTTCATATTTTTGAAAGTTAAGACGTTCGGTTTATTTCTGATCAGTACGTATTAAATAAATATCATGTGTAATTTCGAAAGTGGTCGATTACCTCAACCAAACTACAAATAATTATGTGTTAAAATCTATTTTTAAATACACTAATTCATATCATAAACACCTCAAAAAGTCTACCAATATCTTTAAAATATGAATTTGATGATTCGAATTTATAGAAATCTGTCGGTCTTTGTTAGGATGTATTGTATATAATGTATTCTCAAGAAAACAAAATAATATTTGACTTCTCCAAAGCACCTATTATAGAAAAAAATTTGAAATATGAAGATGACGAAATTTGGTAAAACATAACCTGAACTAATATTTTCGAAACGATATGGAAGCACTTATATTTTTCAGTACCCAGAAGGTCCTCCTATGTTATTAATGACAGTTTGGCATCATCGCGGAATGCTCAATATTAAATTGTCTATTACATTTTCGCCTAAGTCATTCCAAGCCCCCTGAACTGCTAATCGAAGCTCCTGTTCATGATGGAAGATGTTCGACGCATGAGATTTCTTTTTAGGGTGTCCCACACATGCTCGATGGGATTCAGATCTGGGGAGCAGGATGGCCACGGTAGAAAATCGATTTCATTCTCTTTAAGAACGTTCAAGGCAACTCTTGCGCGATGAGGAGGGGCATTATCTTGTTGGAAGAGTGGATTTTGACCCATTGTTTGGAGATACGGTACCACTACAGGTAAAACTATCTCATTTGCGTAAGAATTTCCCATGAGGTTGTTCTGTATGAAAACGAGGTAAGTTCTTCCACCAAGGCGTATACCTCCCCAAAACATAACTGATCCGCCTCCCTGTCTAACAACTTCTCGAGCATGCTGGAGGCGGTTTTGCTTTCCAGGTTCCCTCTATATTCGAATTCTTCCCGAATAGGAATAATAACTAAATCTAGATTCATCACTGAAGAGAACTGTGACCCACCTCTCTTGATCCCAATTTACGTGTTATTGGCACCAAGCTAAACGAGCAGCGCGATTTCCATGGGTCAATTGTGGAACTCTTAAAGGACGTCTGTAGTGCAGTCGATTTCTCACAGTTATGCTATGCAGGTGGCGTCATCTAGAGTGCTTCCTCCGAAGCGAGTTAGGATGAAAACCTAAGTCCTTTTAAAATTACAGTATGGCTAAATGGGTTAATTGGAGATAGAAGAGAATATTCCGGAAAAGAAAATAACGATTTGTTCTCTAGATAAACAGAGATTGATAAATATAGTGGCAAATAATTTTTTCTATGTGTATTTCATTTTATACTTACCATATATTACTTTGTTCATCCGTGAACACTCGGAGCAGAAATTTTCCATCTAAATTCGGGATGTTTGTTTGTGGTACAATTATATAATCTCCTGGTGGAAGGGTAAAAAACGTTACTACTTCTCTTGCTATCGAATGATTTGTAACATCCAGAGGCTTCTGAAATAAGAAAGCTGTCATTTAGTATTGGAAATGTCAATCAAAACAATATCGATATGATTGATATTTGATAGCTTCAGGTTAAAATTCTAGTATATACTAAAACAGGGATTCCCAAACTTTTTCGTACCACGCCCCCCTCTGGTTATTTGGAGACCGCCCACGCCCCCCTTTGTGCGTATGATTAAAATCAAAACAATTATTGCATGAAAAACGATTATGATTACTGATACAAATTTTAACATTGTAACAGAGATACATTTTCAATTTGAGGAAGGTAATGCAATAGGCCTACCTACTTACAAAAACGAAACATAAAATGTAATTTAGTAAGATGGGTGCGTTTGTATGTTCTAGATAAGTTGACAAATCCTAGGTTTCAGACAAAGCACGGCGTAGGTCACTTTCGACATCAAGTTTGCTGCGGTACTTGGTTTTGATCGCCACAAGAGTTGAAAACACTCTTTCGCTCATGTATGTTAATGGAAAAGGCAAGTACATCTGAACAGCTTTCTCTGAAACACTGAGGTAAACTTTTGAGTACTTTAACCAAAATGAAGGCTTGTCCATTTTTTCAAAATCGTATCTTGCAGCAGAGTTATTTTCAATTTCTATTCCCTCTTCTTGCAACTCTTCTGGCAGCAACTGTAAGTCCATGTTGTCGGTTGATAGTTTGTAAAACTCCTCTAACAAGTTAGGAAAGTACCTGCTGAACTACTTCATGAGGTTCTTCAAATGATCAATTATCAACTTTTTCAAAAGAGGACCTTCAAAAATGTCCTCAAAACATGATTTTTCTGAGACTGACACTACTTTGTTGAAACTTGAATAGTTGCTGTGGTTCCTTGACACTTTACGTATTATTCGAATTTGGGAGGATTTTACTTGATAAAATTCCATTATCAATAATAAAAACAAGTAATGTGTTTTTTGGAATTTTACTTAATAATTGCCATTCGTAACGCGTTTCACTACACCGTAGCTTCTTCAGACGAATGAATGTACAGAAAATAAGAATGAAAATATAAATATGAATGTTCTTAAGTAAATAAAAGCTCATTGGGTCGATTCTTCTTAAGTGGTTATTTATGACAGGTATATCCAACAAAATTAAGGAATAGAGTGCTCCCCGAAGAGATTCAATAGAGGTGAATGGCTTAAATGATTTTTGTTCATTGATGAGTCTACCTGAGTGTTTGTATTTGTTGATTTCTAAAGTTTATTTTTTTTTTGATTTGGTTTTTTATTTACCTTATAATATTTATTATCTGTATGAAATTTCAAATTGTGGAGTAGCAAAAAACATAGATTTCCAAACTGATAATAATTTAGGCAAATATATAAAAAATAATAAAACCAAATCAGGTAAAACAATAAGTCAGGTGTTCATAGGAATTACTGTGATAATTTTACAGTGGTAAAACATATAGAAATTTTTATATTAGAATATCGGAACATAAACGCAGTTTGCAAAATATAAAATCAGATTCAAATTACGCCAATCATCTCTTAGAAAATAATCACTTTTTCGACCCACAGTTTGAAATTTTGCATACAGATAATAAATATTAGAAGGTAGATCTTTGGAAAAATTTAGAAATCAACAAATACAAACACTTAGGTAGGCTCATCAATGAACAAGTCGATTTAAGCCCTTCACCTCTATTGAATCTCTTCGGGGAGCAATCTGTTCCTTAATTTTATTGGATATACCTGTCATAAATAACGATTTAAGGAGAATCAACCCAATAAGCTTCTAATTACTCAAGAACATTTATATTTATATTGTCATTCTCATTTTCTGTACATTTATTCGTCTGAAGAAGCTACGGTGTAGTGAACCGCGTTACGAATCATAATTATTAAGTAAAATTCCAAAAAACACTTGTTTTTATTACTTCACGTATCCAAAGTTGTAGTTTTTCAACGTACATCTTGATGGCATCCCGCTGCTATATTTGAGTCTGCACCCCGCAGTTGGTTGTTTAACGTGTCAAAAAGTCTGATAAATAGGCCCAAATCTCTTGGTTACTGGGTTTTTTGAACTCTGCACTAACCTCGTTTTGTTTCTGCAGTGCCAAAAACGTAATCACTTCATCACGGAGCTCAAATAGTCTTTCCGACATAACCTAACCTAACCTAAATCTTCAAAAAGACAGACGAGTATTTAATGCACTGTTCTTTACGTAGTTGACTACTTTAATACATAGCTTTAAAACAGCATTGACTTCGTTTGGAAGCGTTTTTGCTGCCAAGGCTTGGCAGTGAATAAAACAATGAATCCCAACCACGTCAGCATTCTTCTGGTGGACCAACTGCACAAAGCCTGAGCGAGAACCGAGAATTGAAGGAGCACCATCTGTGCACACACCAATAAATTTTTGCCAAGAAAATTAATGTTTCTCAAAAAAATCTGATACTGCTTTCATCACTCGCACTCACACCACGGTCAAACGGAGGTATCGGTACACATGACTGTTGCCGTCGAGATGGACGGTTTTGAGAACCTTGAACTCTTGTGTGTTTTGTAGTTTTAAAAATTGTAGCCTTCTTAGATGAAGTTTAAACTTCATTAAAACAAAAACAATTATGAAAAATTAGAAAGACTTTATTTCAAAGATTTAAGGAAATTATCTTTGTAATTTTTTCATTTATTTCATTTGGGTGTGACGCCCCCCTGGACTTTCCCCACGCCCACCCAAGGGGGCGCGCCCCCTGTTTGGGAACCCTTGTACCAGAAGGTGGAGTATAATAGATGATGGAAATTAAATACAAAGACATTCATAAATTTATGTGACAAACATACCACCACGAAACAATTGAGGGAAGTACAGGCTGTCTCAAATTCAATGTCTTTGAATGGTAACTTCTCAGTTAATAGATATATGAGGGTGTGGTTTCCACGAAGTGGTGATACTTTTCGATGAAACAATAGATACATTCTACAAAACTTTCAGTCTCGTTCGTTTTCGATTTTTAAAACCTTCAATTTTCAAGTACCCGTCTTATCTTGATTATCTCTTAATGTGGCACAATGCTTGAAAGAACAATTTAGAGAAATCTATGAATTTTGTTGTATGACAACGAATTTGGTTGTGTGACCACGAATTTGGGACATCTTATGTGGGTAAATTTGAAGGAAAAAGGTTTAATTTTGTTTCAGAAGGATCAGAATCTTTTCAGATCATCCTTTTATATATAAACTGCATATTTGTTAAGAACGCATATAATGAAATCCACGGTTGAGTTTAAATTATCAACAAGAATTATATAGATATTTGTAGAAAATAAAATTTCAGGGTATCAATGTATTCTTCTCCTCTCATATTCTTATCATTTTTATTCCTATATGAAGGAATCACATTCATACGAAGGAGTATATGTAAACAAAGTGAAGATTATGTAGCCATATAAACATTTCAGGTGATAGAGATTCTTCTTCAAATTTATGAGATACTTGTTTTTTCTTCTTCTTTGTCGAACATAGACCATAATCAGGCTGTGTGTAATTAAGATGGAATCTCGGGTGGAATAATGGTGGAGTGTTTCGCATAGTAGGCTTTGTGCTTTCGGAATTAATTAAAGAACAACAGTTATAAACAAGCATAAACCAACCACAAGAATCGATGCGACGCGATTATTTCAACACTTCTTTCTGTGCCTGAAATACCGATAATTTTCTGAATGTTCGCTGAAAATGCTAGAAGATCCAGCTCGATAGGGAATTTTCGCAGTTTTGATAATCTTAATAATCAAGAAAGTAACTAGATTTTCATTTTTCAACTAAGCATTAACGAATTTTCACCTTGACACATGGTTTCAGAATTGGTAAAATGGTGTTGGATAAAGACAATATGGATAAATTCATAGGTTTTCAGGAAGTATCGAGCTTCAAATATCCGTTCAGATTATATTATAATCAATATTGTTCTTCGAGTTTAGTTTAACTGAGATTGGAGCTTCCTCTTGTTTGCGGCTGGCACCATAAAAATCTTCTGGAGTCAATATTAATTTCATACAAATTATAAATAACAGTTATTCTGGCAGGAATTTTGGTGAAGGACGTGGTACTGTGCAGCTGTTGCAACACGATGTATACTTCAATCTTAGTAGGAATTAGAAACATGTGCAGTCCATGCCTTCTATCTTTGAGTTTGATATTTATCCCGGTTTCAAACCTTGAAATTGAAATTCCTCCAAACTGACTTGTAGTATGTGTGATAGCGATTGTCTTTTCCTCACGAAGTTTGATACAAACCTCATATAGGTATGTACGTCTTTAATATTGAAGTAGACTTCATTTCCTTAATTATTTGCAATAGAATTTTTGTGATGCTAATGTTCTCTTGTTTTCATGAAACATAGAACAGAACATGAGCAAGCCAATAATCAGAAAATGATGAAAATTTGGAAAGGTTAGAAAAACTATTTCCATATCGCCGGTCTTTCACAGTGCTAGATGATTCGTTCTTGCTTCATTGCAAAGCCAACGGAATAAATTTTTCAGAAATTGTATCGAAATCTCACGTCAGGTGAAATATATGGCTGACTTTTTCGAAAATGAGCAATATATTAAAATCGCTGAAACGTTTTTTTTTCCAGAAAAATTCGGATAGGGCATTCACTCGATGATTCAGTCTTTTCTGAACAATTTGACGAATTGATCTTGAAAATATCCCAACAATTGGTAAAAGAGTAGCGTGAAGAAGTTTTTTTCATTCTGAATTTCAGCTGAAATCGCAAAATTTTTTTCACCTCATGATGTTGGCACTCCTGAAGTTGTTGTATTTTTCATGGATGTTCTAATAAGAAAAAGAACCATATTTTACTAAAACCAACCTAAAATTTGATTTCCGTTCGAATTCAAAATGGCCGACCTAACCTCAAATATTATCAATTTTCCGCGCGCATTGAAAAGATTTTGGCAGTCGTAATGAATTAATTCTGCGTAATTCAATCACTAGATTGAACCTTTCCCATCATCTCGAACTCGAATATCGATTGAGAATTGTGCCAGTTGTCGTCAATAATGGTTTTCTTTTCCATCATCATATACACCTCCCGTTGTGAAACCTCTGAACATAAACTGCATGCATTAACACAATGATAAACAAAAAATAATGAAATGTCATCGAGTTTTAGACATGTGGTTTGAACTCGAATTTTATCTTGGTGTGGCTTGTTTTTGACGATTGAAATTGTTAACAATGGTTTCAACAAATCAGGATAAGCGTTTAATTGAATGTTTATTTGTGAGTGGCTATACTTCTAGGCAAATATTACTCCAATTTTCAGCCCCTAATTACAAAATGAGTACAATCTATGATCTTGAGGAAAAATTTTGGACATTAGGAAGAAGACCAGTTTCTGGTGCAGCTAGAACTGTTAGAACACAGGTACTCGCCTATTTCATAATCTGTTTCAAGCATTAACTGTACATTTTTTGTATTACAAACATAATTGCCAATTTCAGGATAACATCCAGCGAATTTATGCATTAGCAGGCTGCCCTATCAGAACTCCAGGAACCAGCTGGACTGTTTTCCAAATGTCTCAGAGATGCCAAATCTCATAAACCTCTGTGAGAAGAATAATAAAACACGATTTGGGTCTTGAGTATTTTCGGTGGCACTATAATTTTCTATTGACTCAAGCTGTCAAAGAGTGCAGATTCGAGCGATGCTCGAATGAAATAAAATGATATATTCGTACAGGGAATATCGTTTATACAAAAGAAACAAATGAAGAAAATAAAAGTGTTTACCCTGAATATTTTTTTCTCACCCTGTATATTGAGTTCGATCTCGTACGTTTAATATTACCATTTATACCTTTCATTTTAGGTATTCCACTCGCAAATTCATGAGTTATTTTTCAATAGAAACAGACGAAATAAGTTATAAAGAATTTTCGCATAAAAAGGAAATTCAAGTGAACCTACAACACAACTACGAGAAAATTTCGTATAATTGGATGAATCCCTACCTTCTTATCGATTATTCGAGGTGAAAAAACTCGAATCGAATGATTCACGTTCAATTGAATTCGAGTAAAAATTCGCATATCATTTTTCGGTAGCCGATTATTGATTGAGGGAGTCGAAATTTATTCTGTGGTCTGCTTCAAGAACTAACAAGAAAAAATAAATATACACAGGAGATTCACAACAGATACTTTCCGAAACACCGATAGCTAGGATCTGAATGTGGCACTGTGCCACCAGCGAGTTAAATTGCTAACTTTTTTCAGGTAAAGATAGTTTGGAAGGAACTTGGTCTTTTCGCGCAGGTGACGCACGTTCCATGAGATCTTGAACTATTACTACCTTGCAATATTCTCGAAAATATAAGATGTATGCATAAATGTACAGAATGGCTTTTGTACCGGCGGAATTCTTTACTCCTGAATAATGAAAGAAAACATGAAATCCGCTTCAAAGTAACTAATGGTTTACTCTTAAAGGGCAAAAAATAGGAAAACCTTTATCCGAGCATCTGACCAACGTACCAAAACAAAAAATTCGAAGCCCTCTCAAGCCTCTGGTCGATCAGGATGTGGGAAACGATTCAATTGGACATTTTCCAATATTCACGAAGAAGAACACATCTTTCGGTACACTATTACTTCTGAATCTTCAGTGAGCCACATTATTTCTAAGGATACCAAACTACCTGTTATATACATAAATATTTGAAAAAAAATTTTGCTTCAATATATTCCTTATTACTGAAGACTAAGTTGGTCAAATCAAGTCAGAAATTTTTCTAGGCAAAATTATGAGCTGTCAAGTTAAGGTTAAACATTAATTAGCCGCTTATAATTTAATAATTATTCATAAAACCTCCTTATTTCTCTATTCATAACAGGCTTCAATATGAAAATAAATTGTATTCAAAAACTGCATGAAATAATAATATTACAGTCTCCCAAATAAAGAGAATTATTAAACAGAAAGAACAACAATGAATTTCTCTAAAATTGTTTCATTTAATTTAAATTAAAATGAATTTCCATAAAATAAATACATCAACATATCATCAATTAATGATCTAATTCCGTTTTGAAAATGTTTTCGAAAAAAATTGTTGAAGGTTCAGAAAAAAATTGTGGTACATTAACTTTTTAGAATTCATGAAGAAAATAGAAATATAAAAGAGCACCGTAGTTTTCTGTGAACATACGGGGATATCCACCGGGACCGTCCGTCAAAAACTTTTTGAGTTCCAATTACAATATCGAGCTGAAATTTTATACGCGGCCATAACTATCGATTTCCAATTGAAGTGAAATATTTTCGAAGTGATACCATTTCCGGTTATACCGAAAGTGAGTCATCATTTTGTTATTTCAAATGGCAATCTACCTTTTTTATTATACATCTAGAACTGACATTTGAGCAAGGCATGAAATACCCAAGTTGTTGGCACTTATCTGTCAAAACTTTTGACAGATTCAATTATTTTTGTTATAAACTCGATTTTTGAGAAACATTTAGAAAAATTGTAGCTCGTAGATCTTTTGCACCACAGACACAATTTTTGGGTGGATAGAAAAAGAATCAAGGAATTTTTTAAGCAGTCTACACATGTCAAATGTTTATTGCGTTGTTTTGTATTATTTTTTCAATTTGGCCTTTTTCAAACAGCAATAACTCAATTTTTTCAAATGGCTCGTGCCAATTTTTATATCGCCATCAGATGAAGCGTCAAATTTCAGATAGAATTTTATCAGCATGTACTATACCCATCTCTCATATTGATTTTGCAAGAACTAACAAAGAATGCTTTGAAATATTTGAATCAAGTAGATGAACTGGCTACGCTCACCTGACAGGTGCCTAAAATTAATGTACTTGTCACTTCGTTCATTCGAATTTGATATTTCAACAAGAATTGACGTTATTTCAGATTGAAAATATCCAAAAAATACAACACATTTGGAATAAAACCACTGGTTATTCAAACGAAAATATATTTATTCTCTTTTTAATTCTTTTTGGAATGTCAAAAAGTAATTCAATGTGAAAAATTTTGAAAAACACCAGATTGATAATTAAATGGCTGATTATTCAAACGAGAATATGTTTAATCTCTTTTTAATTCATGGCGAATGTCAAAAAGTGGTGGATAGAACTTGCAGGCCATTCAATAACCAATTTCCGAATTTGGCGCCTATGAGCAAAATAAAATTTGGAAGGATTAGAAGCAATTTTCTCCAATTTCGAAGAACAAAATACATAGAAACTAGAAGAGAACCAATTCTCGAGGACGACGACAATCAAATTAATACGCTAGCGTATTTTCGTGCCAATCGACATTAAGTCAGCATCAATGGATATAGGATTGAGTTATACTTCCATTCAAAAGTTCCTTAAGAAACATAACATGCATCCGAATTCTTTTATCAGACTTCAAAAATTGAAACCAACTGACCTTCCCAAGCGGCTAAATTTCTGTGAAAATTTATTAATTCGGCTTCAAGAAGATGAGACAATTCTGCAAGGAATTATATGGTCTGATGAAGCCAAAATCAATAAAAGTGGAATAACCAACAGGAGAAATCGACTTGTTGGGCCACAGAAAATCCACGTTTCATTTAGGTTATTGATTTCCAAAATGAATTCAGCGTGAACGTTTTTGCAATTTTAATGAATGATTTGTTGGCTTATCACATTTATGAGGAAAATATTAATGGACAAAGATACCTGGAAATTTTGAGAGGAACATTAGAAAATTTTTTGGATGGATTATCCCTTAACATTCTGAGGGATTGCTATTACCAAACGGATGGTGCATCAGCACATAGAACACGAGCTGTAGATCGGCAGCTAACAGAAATGTTCAAGGATAGATGGTGGGGTAATCAAGGACCAAATTTATGGCCTCCACGTTCTCCGGATCTGACGCCCCTTCATTTTTATTTATGGAGCAGAATCAAGAGTGAGATGTATCTTATTCCTGTATGAAGTAAAGGAGAGTTACTAGAGCGCATTCATAATGCTTTTCGTAATATTGATCCTGAGGAAACTAGGAGGGCAACTCATCTTGTTCGTATACGAGCTGTCAAGTGTATTGAGCAAAATGGCGTCCATATTGAACATTTGTTCAGATTGTAAATTAGTTTTCTCCCATGATGATTGCTTTATTTCGTATTAATGTAATTATCTTCGATGATTGGTTTTCGGTTAGTTCCTACAATTTTCATTCATCCGAATTGTAGCAAATCGCTTCTAATGCTTCGAAATTTTATTTTACTCATAGACAGTAAATTTGGAAATTGGTTATTGAATTGCATGCAATTTCTACGCACTACTTTTTGACATTCTAAAATGAATTAAAAAGAGAATAAATATATTTTCGTTTGAATAACCAGTGGTTTTATTCCAAATGTGTTGTATTTTTTGGATATTTTCAATCTGAAATAACGTCAATTCTTCTTGAAATATCAAATTCGAATGAACGAAGTGACAAGTACATTAATTTTAGGCACCGGTCAGGTGAGCGTAGCAAGTTCAGCTACTTGATTCAAATATTTCAAAGCATTCTCTGTTAGTTCTTGCAAAATCATCAAAATTCAATATATTCTCAAATTATTTCGGAACTATAAGAGATGGGTATAGTACATGCTGATACAATTCCATCTGAAATTTGACGCTTCATCTGATGGCGATTAAAAAATTGGCACGTGCAATTTGAAAAAATTGAGTTATTGCTGTTTGAAAAAGGCCAAATTGAAAAAATCATACAAATCAACTAAATAAACATTTGACATGTGTAGATTGCTTAAAAAATTCCTTGATTCTTTTTCTATCCACCCAAAAATTGTGTCTGTGATGCAAAAGATCTACGAGCTACATTTTTTTAAATGTTCCTTAAAAATCGAGTTTATAACAAAAATAATTAAATCTCTCAAAAGTTCTGACAGATAAGTGCCAACAACTTGGGTATTTTATGCCTTGCTCAAATGTCGGTTCTAGATGTATAATAAAAAAGGTAGATTGCTATTTGAAATAACAAAGTGATGACCCACTTCCGGTATAACCGGAAATGGTATCACTTCGAAAATATTTCACTCCAATTTAAAATCGCTAGTTATGGCGGCGTATAAAATTTCAGCTTGATATTGCAATTGGAACTCAAAAAGTTTTCAACAGATGGTCCCGGTGGATATCCCTGTATATCCACATCAATGAAATATTCCAGTATTCGTCACTGCGAAATAAGATTAGGAGCCTACTCTTCTAATAAAAGCCTTCATTAACTTCATGTTCACAATTAACTGCAATCATTTCACTGCCTTGAATCGCATAAGGCACTACGAATCTTGTATTCCGTATCTCGGAACAAAGCATGGGAACACCTCGTATATAACGCGGTGAGATAACTTTCAACGTTACTTTTAACAATCTTAACCCATACGTGGTTGTCAAATGAATTGCCATGATGCGGCAAAATGATGGGAGTTGCATTCAGGAAGTTCAATTTTACGGAAACACAAAAGAATTCAACTTAACCATCTCCTTGAAAGCAACTCCAAATAAAAGAGTGGCTCGTTCGACAACAAAGGCGTCAGAAGCTTCGTGCTGAATACATAACTTCATCGACAATAAGCGGTACGGAGAGAAAAACTCAGGACGATTTTCTTTTTTAAGGACTCCACATCGATAAGAACGAAAGGGTCGAATACATGAAAAAAAAGTGACCTTGTTCGAAGATGTGGGATCGATTTTCAATTATAAATAGGTTAAAGGATATTAAGGTGAAGAAGAAACGAAAATATCTCAATTAGGAGGATGAATCTGTACTTCATAGTTACCAGGTGGGCTGAAAAGTTCATAGGCTAAAATAGTGAAACACTTTCTCTTGGTAAAACTGAATTTTTTTGTTCAATCTAGAAACCTTCAAAGGAGATACAGCGATTGAATTTTTGTTTTCTCAAAACCTTTATTTCACTTCAATTACATAAATTATCACAGCTTTCAACCCTACTTCTAACTTAACATATAAACACCTCAAAAAAGTCTAGGGAACACTTACCAATATCTTTAAAATATGAATTTGATGATTCGAATTTATAGAAATCTTTCGGTTTTATTAGGATGTATTGTATATAATGTATTCTCATGAAAACAAAATAATATGTGACATCTCCAAACCACTTATTAAAAAAAGAAAATTTGGAATTTGAAAATGAGGAAACTTGGTAAAACACAGAAAAAAATCCCGAACTAATATTTTCGAAACGATATGAAAGCACTTATATTTTTCAGTACCCAGAAGGTCCACCTCTGTTATTAATGACACTTTGGCATCGTCGCGGCATGCTCAATATTAAATTGTCAATTACATTTTGGCCTAAGCCATTTCAAGCCCCTGAACTCCTAATCGAAGCTCCTGTTCATGATGGAAGATGTTTTGACGAGGAGATTTCTTTTTAGGGTGTCCCACACATGCTCGATGGGATTCAGATCTGAGGAGCAGAATGGCCAAGGTGGAAAATCGATTTCATTCTCTTCAAGAACGTTCAAGACAACTCTTGCACGATAAGGAGGGGCATTATCTTGTTGGAAGAGTGGATTTTGACCCATTGTTTGGAGATACGGTACCACTATAGGTGAAAATATCTTATTTGCCTAAGAATTTCCCGTGAAGTTGTTCTATATGAAAACGAGGTCAGCTCTTCCATCAAGGCGTATACCTCCCAAAACATCACTGATCCGCCTTTCTGTCTAACAACTTCTCGAGCATGCTGGAGACGGTTTTGCTTTCCAGGTTCTCAATCTAGATTCATCACTGAAGAGAACTATGGCCCACCTCTCTTGATCCCAGTTTACGTGTTCTTGGCACCAAGCTAAACGAGCAGCGCGATTTCCATGAGTCAGTTGTGGAACTCTTAAAGGACGTCTGGAGTGGAGTTGACCTTCGTGCAGTCGATTTCTCACAGTTTGATCGGAAATTTATACATTATGAACTCGTGATAGCTCTTGAGCTAATCGAGATGCTGTGGTAGTACGATCTCTTCTGGCTTGTAAAACCAAAAATCGGTCTTGGGCGACTGCAGTAATCCTGAAACGACGATGGCGTTCCTCTACGCTACCTGTTTCATTGAAACGCGACCATAAACGGTTTATGACAATTGGGCTACTTCCCAGAATCCTGGATACTTCCCGTTGTGAGCTACCAGCTTGGAGCATGCCAACAGCTCGTAACATTTCTTCTCTAGTCAAATGTCGTCTTTCCATGGTCGAATCACAAAACTTGAATCTTTTATTTGTGCTTACAACAGAAACAAAGTGCCAACTAACTGATTTTAAACACTGAACACATGAAATGATTATAAAGCAGCGTCGCATCTGCTGCATTTTTAGTTTTTTACAAAAAAAAACTGAAATCTGTTGCGGCACTCTACATAATTTGGTGAGAAATTGACACAAGTGTTCATTTCTTAAAAAAAATCATCCATATTGATCGTTCTGGATGCGATATATCGTAATTCAGAAGTGTTCCCTAGACTTTTTTGAGGTGTTTATACGATGGTATTATTGTTTTTATTAGTCCATCGATTTCGTAATCCCAATTTATTCTGTTCAATTATAGTTGAATTTGTTCGAAGGATCTCGATGCTGTAATAAAAGAACTCTGGTTCTTAATGTGAGTGAAAATTGAGGGAAATTCTATTCGAAAACAAACCATTACAAACCCACGAGTCGTTCTATTTTATTCTGGTTCTCACCGATTGATAGAAACATAAGGGGCAGTGTAGGAACAAACTTTTAGATGATGGGCTAAATGCCTATAAAGTGAAGTTACGAAAAACTGTTTCAGCGAAAAGATCAAAATTAAAAATAATTCATTGATTTAAATGATGGAACTATCAGATCTTTTGGTGATACTGAATTCGAGAAATGTCATGTGATTGAGCTCGATTCTCACGATCTAACATATCTTACTTCTCCAATATGCATAAATAACGTGACCATACGATCCGTTTTCAAAGGTACGGTCTTTTTTCTCGACCACCAGTTCCGTTGTTCTCAAACAACGCTATTCTTGTCTGGTGAGAAAAGAAGAGTAGAAAATCAAGAAGTTAAACTCTAACTCATAGCAACTGAATATTAGATATTTCAATATGAGGAGCATCCTTACGCCCCGTAGACTAGAAGAACTTTGACATTTCATGAGAAATTCAAATACAAACATTGCTATGTTGAGTGAAGCCAGAGCAACTAACGAAATAGAAGATGAAGAACTGAAAATTGAGGGCTTCAAGATGTTACGATGCAACTCCTCAACTAGATTCACTTCGGGGTTGTGTGCTATAGTAGGAATAGTATTGAATTCAGATTTGTCAACAATTATGTTGAAGAAGGAATTCTATGGGTATGTGGCTCTGGGGTTGAAGGTGTTCTGTTTATGGCTCTGTATAGATCGCCTTACTGGTCAATTTTTTGCAACCCCTGGAAGGGTGCATGGAATATCTGATAGCTGAAGAGACAAATGATATTGGTGGTAAAAAGTATTGTATTGTTGGGTATTTCAACATTGATGATAGTATTAATACAACATCCAAAAATAGAATTTGGAATTTAATGAATACATAGGGACTGAAACAAAAAAATCAAAGAATTCACAAGAATAACTAAACAAGCAAAAACAACAATTGATCATGTTTATTCTAATTATAACTCATAACAAGTGAGAGTTTGTGAAACGCCAATGAAGAGTACATGGGAAAACTAGCTCCTTCAAGGGAGGAAATTTAACATTCTACGAAAGGTTGAATATTGTCCCTTGAAAAATAATTCTCTTCGAATTGTATTACAATTTTAAACCATGCTTCAAACCACAGTAACAAGCTAATATATCCTTTTTTGGTGCATCCTCTTGAACTTTAAGAAGCTATGCAAGAAAAAAGATTGAGACCTCCAAGATCAACCAGGAAAAATTTCTGAAGTCAATGTTGATAAATTACACCAAATATTGGCAGATAATAATACTACAAAATAATTCGTGACACTTGTAGCGACAATGTTAATTTCTCAATCAAATATTTTTTATGTCAACCTGGTATGAATGCTTTAGTTGAAATAATATTTTCTCTTATGAATCAATTGTGGATGTCTGATCATAACTAAGGTCAATTTAAAAACGAGCTATGAATTTTATGCTTATTTAAAATCATCACCAACTCTATAAAAGAAAATTTGTTCTTCTGATTAATATAAATGAATATAAAAAATATGTTGCATCTACAGGGTGTAAATATAAATTATGTTTCCACCGTACACATGAAATTGATCAATATTTTACACAAAAACTAGATACGGACAGAATCCATGAAATGAAGAAAATCAAAAATTAATCGAAAATTTATAAAGAAGAAAATCAAAATACTGTGGCGTACAAAAAAAAAGTTCTAGGGGTAGAAAGGACACGTGAACTCTGAAGAAGTACCACGCTGTAGATTTCCATAACTATTTCTATTATCTGATTATATAGATTTTGAAGAGACACCGATGTGCTGAATTTGAACTGAGTATCTGAAAAAGTGTAGTAGTCATGTATACGGTTAACCGACTGAATTCACCGACTACTATGTTAAAACCCTATAAAGTAGGTGTACTATCTCAACGTTCTACCGAATGCTATTACATCTTGGTGCCAACGGTGCGCTCAGTCGACGATGGGGGGTTCGTTGTATCAATTTGAGAACGCCAAAGCATCTATGAATAACATTATGGTAATTCTAGACTCCTTGTAGATTAAAAATTCCACAATCCAAAATATGATTTACCAAAGGGAACGATCAAGAAATACAAAATACCTAGGTTCAATATCTGAAACTCTCTCTTGCTAACTATACTAACTCGCTTTACTTTAACTTGCGTAGAGTAACTATGTCTTTTCAACTATTGGGTAAAGAACAGATGGTAAAAACTCAGTGTTGGCAAGGTTATATTTCACAACTGACAATAAGTACGTATATAGCTTCTCAAAATTAAACTCAAATATTCATCAAAGTCAACACTGAGCACTTACCAATACAATGTACCACTCAAGGTACCCACAATCACAGACGAACCTTTCCTGCGCAGGGAAGACCTGGTCTTTCACAAAATTGAGTACATGAACGACAATATGTCAGTTGAAAATTAGATGTAAGTACTAGTTATTCAAATTATTGTCACACTGAAATATTTCTAATGCATAAATATATAAATGAACTAAATAAAATATCTGTGGTACTGGTGGATGAGTTGAATATCGAAGATTGAAAAGTCTCTATTAGTACCGCTTGGCTCTCAATAAAATGTGGATAGATCCACCGGTAGTGGACTTCGGTCGTAGTCTCAGGTCTCGCGTCCAATTCCGATTTGAATTCAAAAACAGGAATAAACGAAACTCGAAACTTGAACTAAAAGCTGAAGCGACACTTGAGCAAACAGGAACAAAAGGCCTTGAAAAGAAAATGATTCCAGAAGGATAGTTGAACGAAATGAAAAAGCCCTAAGGTTACTTACAAGGATGATGTGTGGCCTTGAGGTATGCCTTCGAAATTCTCGATACAATCCCTTATAAAACGTGCTTGTTGTCTCTATTCAAAATCCATGAAACTATATACAAACTAGGAAATATAACGATTGAATTTAACGGACCACAATGTCAAAAATCAGGAACACACTGATTTTAATTGAAAGAGTCACTTAAGAATTCCAGAAGGGCAAGATGTCCGCTTGACTATCAAACAGGTCAATATCTAGAAACTTCAACAGGCATAACCAGGAAACAACGTAGAACTTCTCAGAACCAATCAGAATTCATTTCCTCTCCGTGCATTCTATGGTTCCCATATGAAATAGACCTATATGCTCTTCACACTTACACTTATTCTATATAGCTACCTTCCAAATAAGGCTGATCACGACTAATACAACATCGAACATTAACAATTCGAAAATAGCTCCCCAGAATTTGAAGATCGGAGTAAGGTAGAGTTGATGATCACTCCTCCAATGACATATGGTACCAGATCAAACAGTACTAGCAGGTAGAACGAATCAAGGTTCACAGAACAAATAGAACTTTTCTATGAACTGTCAGATAATTTAACCTCACCAACATAACAGAACAATGAGTTGAAAATGCTACAAGAAATGGATATTCGAAGTGAATTATTAACTCAGATGTTCAAAAATAATTTTAAATGTATTCTAATAATGAATGGAAAGGCCTATGAAATTCCGAGAGTCGAAAACTATTCCTCGACAAAACGAATGATGCGAGACTTAGTTTCTCCTTGTTGAAATGTCTTACAAAACCCATGAAACAGAAAAAAAAATACCGTAATTAATCTGACTTCAACTAAAGAGACCATAAATCTCAAAATAATAAGTAACGGCCAGAATTGAACGTTACACGTGAGAAAAAACTGAAGAAATCTGATTTCAATACCCTGTATTTTGGTAACTAAGTGATTACGGACATATTTTCATCCGAACTTTTCGTCATAAAATGGCTCCAGGTGAAATCTTTCGTACTCAGTGATTCACAACCTGTATATAATTCAAATGATTATCAGAAGAACTTTGCTTTGATAAAGCTGAGGAACTGGTGATTGAGTTTTTCAGAACTTGTCATAATAAAAATACCATAGATATTAATAATGTGAATATAATAGAAGTATATAATGATTGCAATTGAATAAACTCTTTCTAAATAAAGAATTACAAAGTTGTATTTATTTTCATTATTGACCACTTAATTGAGGTTTCAAAATTTAGGTCCCGTTTTGAGTTGAAAGATAAATGGTCAGTTTATGCATATAAACAATATAATGATGTAGATAGTTTAACAAGGCAGATTTCGTTGAAATTATATTTTACTATTGTATTACAAATTTGCTGAATTTAATTGCCGAATTTAGGACGAGTATGCAACGAAAATCAATCTTAGAACCTTCTTTCGGAATAATTCAATAACTATGTACATTTTCAGGTCTTTTCGTATTGTGATTCAAAAGGAAACCCAACATGAATTCAATAGGTTGAAGTTAAATCAATAAATCATATCTATATGAGCTAGACTGTCCCAATTTTGTTTTCTAGACCAAAACAAAATGAGTTCTTTTTGGGAATCATGGTATTATTAGCTAGATAACAGACATCGAACAAAAATACAGAAATTAGCATACTCACTTGCTCAGTAACGAAGTGCGGCGTTAGCCTTTGCATCGAATGTGGTACCTCATAAACGGCAAACCCGATGGCAGATAGAGGCTTCTTCTTTTTCATGTCTATCGAATTGGTTTCATAATATTGTGTTATAGAGACTACAACGTGGCATTTATTGCTTGAGGCTCTGGGAATTTGTACGTGGAATTGTGGATTCATGGCGGTGGTTTCTGAAAAACAAAATTGATCTGAAAAATTGAAGGAATATCTGGGAAAACTTATATCTGATCAAGTGCTCCCATAATAGAGACTAGTTATAAATCAAAATAACATGAAATGATGCATGGCACTTTTCTCTTCAATATGGACAACAATGTTGTATTTTATATGGTAACATTCAACTTTCCAGAGTTTCTATAAGAATAACATCTCTCATCTATAGATCTAAGGAACATTGATATTTCAAAAACCTTTCAATCAATCGCCACGTGGGCTCAAATATGATACAAAAGTAACAGAGAACTTCACCGCGTCAAGCAATTCAAGCACAAAATCTAATCGCTGGGTTGCCAGCTAAAGCTAAAGCAACAGCGACCAAAAAACCGACTCTTATCTTCAAGGTAGCTTTTCAGCTTCATCTATAATTCAATACTGCTTGAAAAACAAATTCGTACTGAAACTAGCGAAAAGACTTTTATTCAACACACCTGAAGGGAAGCAGCTAACAAGGGCAATGAGAAAACCTAATCTAGACTACTTTGAAGACGAAGTAGTTGGTTAGAGCAACAAAATTGGTCGAACCATTCGTCCCTTTCATCTTGTAGGGACTGAGCATGAGGAGAAATGAAAATTAAACAGATGTTGTGCTTCCCCCATTACACGTGATGATGAAGGAGAACCATGAAGATTTCATTGATATTGTGAGAAAGAAGCATATGGAGGAACAGAAATTTGAATTCTAGACACTCGACATCCCACAATCAAACAGAGAACTTCGACCAGATCTTGCCATAAAGGAAGATCGAATGAAAACCACTCATCATTTTGACGAACCCTTCATGGTTATTACTTAACCCAAAAAAATTTCCTCTACATCCCATGCTCTACTTGTTCCACAGTGCAACAACCCAGTTTGTGACGGGTCTTAAACTGGGAGAGGAACAGGCATCGGGACCCACGGCCCAAAGGCAAACATGATGACTTCTCCAAGAAACCACGTAGCCGTAACGTACAGAGATATTCTCAGAAGAGTGCGGGAAAACATTCACAGGAACCGCAAAGACGCTTATATCTATCTATGCCCTGATCGCCGAAGCACCCTGAGATACCTGAAAAGTCCAAAACACATCTAAACTAGTTGAAGAATGCAAAGGGGGACTACGACAGCCTAGTACTACTCATTGACACTACTCACCTCATCATGTTATCAATAGGAGTGAGACAACAGCAGTTAGGTCGATGGTACCGGATTACCTTATGGACCCATCTCTTTTTCAGACTAAAACACTACAGATATTCTGAACTACTGACCAGACGTCTTGAGATTGAGAGAGTCAAAAATCGCATAAAAAGACATTAGTTGAAGAAAAGGGTACAGCCTTGAGTAAGTCAGTAAACCAAAAGCAGCGTTGAAGTATTGTGTCCCCAGGGGTTGATCAATTTCAGTTGAGACATATATGACTAAAGGAATAAAAGAAATAAACAGAGAATCATAATCGAACATGCCGAGAGTATTTTCAGGACTTGTAAAAGAATGTCATAACCTTGCAGAAACTTCACCTAGCAATATAGAGGAAGCCAAAAGATAGAGAACATTGAATTTTACCACAGAGGGAAAACTGGACAGACCAATTTATTTTCCACCCAAATGTTAGCTAAACTGAAGCTTTTCAGCTTCATCTATACAAGTACTGATTAAAAAATAAATTCGAACTGAAACTTGCTTAGAAAACTTCTACTCTACACACCTTAACGAAACACAGGCAATAGACAGAACCAATGTAGACTACTTGAGAGAAGAATGAATAGGTCAGAACAGTAAAATTGGAGGGACTATTCGTTCCCCTCATCATGTAAAGATTGAGTACGAAAATAAACGGAAATTAAACTTTGATGTTGTGGAAAACATGCATGTGGAGGGACAGAAATATGAATACTATACACTCGAGATCCCATGAGGAAAGATCGAACTGAAACCAATCATCATTTTGACGAACCCTCCACGGTTGTCACTCAACCCAAATGATTTGCTCTACATCCCATAATACAACAACCTGCTTCGTGACAGATATCAAACTGGGACAGGTAGAGGCCTCGGGATCCACAGCCTCAGAACAAATATAATGACTGCTTCGAGGAACCATGTCACATTCACAGAAACTATCGGGACGCATCTACATATGCTTTGAAAGCCGAAGCCCTAACGATCCAAAAGACACATCACAACTAGTTGACGTATGCAAAAGGGGACTACGACAGCTTAGTACAACACGTTTATACTACTCTGGTACCTCGCCCATCATGTTATCAAAAGAAGAAAGAAAGCAAACAGTTTTGCGGAATAGGTTTTCGCAGTCAGAGAGATGGCTCCGGAACTTTTCGGACTATCCTGTTGCCCACATTCTCTCTCTTTCTTGAGACTGGAACACTGGCGCGATCCGGAACTACTGGGCAAGCGTCTGGTAATTGAGGCAGTCTAAAAGGCACATAAAAAGCCTCAATTGAAGAAAAGAGTATAGTTCTAAAAAAGGCTGTAAACTAACAGGAAAGTTGACTCATTTCTGTTGTGACAGATATGACTGAAGCAATAAAAGAAATGAACAGGAAAGCAAAATCGCACATGCCATGTATATGTCTAAGACTTATAAAAGAATGTCATAACCTTGCAAAACCTATATCTAACAACATAGAGAAAGCGAAAAGTTGAAAAACATTAAATTCTATCACAGAGAGAAAGCTAGACAGACTTACTTTTTTCACCCAACTGTTTCCTGAAAATCTTTGCAGCTTCATCCATATAAGTACTGATTGGCAAACAAATTTGTACTGAAACTTGCGAAGAAACTTCTACTCTACACACTATAAGGGAAGAGGGTAACGAAAGCAATGACGAGACCCAATCTCGACTATTTTAGAGAAGAAAATTGGGGGAACTATTCGCCCTTTCAGCATGTACACTACACATGATGATGGAGGAGACAACCATGATGAATCCATTGATGTTGTGGGAAAGAGGCGTGTTGAGGGATAGAAATTTTAATTTAGGACACTCGACATCCCAAAATGAAAATAAGCACTTCTACTTGATCTTTCCATAAAGGAAGATCGAATGAAAACTACTCATCCTTTAGATAAAGTCTTCAAGGTTGCATAGTTAGATCTATGCAAACTCAAACTTGTATAGCGAGGTATGTAGGACTTAAATGCCAAAAAACATGAGCACCTTCTCTGGACCTTCTCCAAGCAGTCAACATCTCCCAACCGATAAGGCGACCAGACAACAGAACCATACTCTAAAATAGATCGGACTTGTGAGCAGTGTAACAATTTAACAGTATCCGGAGAAAAATAACTTGAGCTACGTGCTACAAAACCTAGTGTCTGGTAACCTCTCTTGAATATGTCACTTATATGCTCCCAAAATTCAAGTTTTTGATCAAGCGTAACACCAAGATCACCGATACTCTGAACGCGCTTCAAACTTTCACCCCCAATATGATAATCGAATTCAACATAATTTTCAGATCTATAAAACGTTATCAAACTGCACTTATTGATATTTAATTGTAAACGATTTGTATTTTCTGTAACCAAATCTGTCAATCTGTGACTGCAAAAATACGACATCTCAATTATTACGTACCAAAGAATACATCTTCAAATCCTCGGCAAACATTAGAAATTTAGCAGATAGGAAATCCTCCATATCATTCACAAAAAGATTAAATAGGAGTGGACCAAGGTGCGATCCCTGTGGAACTCCGGATGCCACTAAAATTTCAAGTGAGGAAAAGTTTCTGTACTTAACTAGATAGTTTAGAACACATATGTGTTCTGCCGCAAAGAAAACCTCTGAGCCAGGAGAATAATTGACCAGCTAAAAGAAGGTTGTGATTCACTTTGTCAAACGCTCTGGAAAAGTCCGCGTAGACTGAGTCCAATTGATATTCCGACTCAGACAATCAATAACGTCCTTCAGAAACAGCACGAGGTTAGAGTGGATTGCCCCTTGAAAAATCCGTGCTGCTCACCAGTTATAACAGAATAACTTGAACTGGGACAGACATCAGAATCCACGACCCCAAGGCAAACATTATGACTGCTCTAAAGAACCATGTCATCACAACGCATAGAAGTGAACGTTATTCTCAGGAACTACAGGGACGCTTATAACTACTTATACTCTGTTAATCTAAGCTCCCTGAGATACCAGAAAGATCCAAAAGACACATCTAAACTTGTTGACGAATGCAAGGGTTACTACGACAGCTTGGTACAACATACGTACACTACTCTGGTAACCAGTCCATCTGGTTATTGAAAGGAGTGACAAACTAACCAACCTTACCGAAAAGGCAACAGCAGTTGGGCGATTGCACCAGAACTTCTTCGGACTACCACTTGGACCCACATGCACTTTTTTTCCAACACTGGAACACTACCGAGGTCCTGAACCATTGGCCAGGCGTCTTGCGATTGAGGCAGTCAAAAATGCCCATCAAAAGGTCTCAATTGAACAATAGGGTACATGAACTGTTGTTTATTGGAATGGTAGTTGGTCTATTGATGAGACACAGCTCAATAGGACATCCTAAGACAACATAATCCCATAGTTGCCTAGAAAATGATGAAGAGACTTTTTGAATTTCCCGCTTCTAAGACGACCAGACTTGCGATATTAAGCAATGAAACTACTAGTGCCTGTATGATCCAGGAGGCTCTCGCAAACAATGACAAGTTGCAAGACTGATAATACCGAATATACCACAGACAATTGTTGACTAATCACTGTTCAAAAACAAGAAATTTTGTGCAGCGTCGTCATCTTTATAAAATTCAACAAGACAGAAGATTCTTTCGTAGCAACATGTGAAATTGACATAGTTGATATCAGTATCGCACAATTCAGATAACCTGCATTCGGTTGCCAAAGCAAACTGTTATTATTTTTATTATTTTTCTGACTGAGGTCTAGTCAATTTTTCATAACATAGAAAGCAATCCGCGTCAGCTCACACACAACTATAAAATGATATACAAAGAATGACCACAGAATTCATATCCCCTCGATTGATTGTAAGATAACATGAGAAGCAATTGTGTGAACTCTAAACGTCTGAAATCGTTTTCGATCCCTCGGCAAATCCTAACGGTGAAATATAGACGAGAACCAAAAAAATATTCGCATTGACCTTTTCCAATACACGCGAAATTCTCTTTTCGCTCGAATCACTTGCGAAAACGGGGTCTTCCTCAATCATAATAAACCATAAATATCCACGGATCGGTTGAAAAGGTACTGGAATAAACGATTTATAAACCGTCAAGAATGGCCGGGGGAGCTCTGTTCACAAGTGGATCTTCTTCTTTCCGCTATTGACCGCGAGATATTGCCCTTCCGTTATTTTACTTCGATTATGCGTTTCAGTGAAAGGGAAACTAATAGGTGCTACCCACGGAGGAGAGCTCATAGGATATGTTTGATATTTTCCGGAAACGTGAGTGATTGGCCATCTGTTGGAATTACTACGAAAACTACACTGTACAAGATTATCCAGTTTCCCAATTATGCCGAACATTTGCATTCAAATGCTTATTTATTAGTGAAACCTTATTTTGTTTAGCTTGCATTGATGTACATAGTAAAAAGCGAGAAGATATGAAAACTAATTTTAGCTCAAGATAACACCATTACCATTTTAAAACTGATATGTATATTGAAGGATCAGAAAGCCTACTTTTGCAAGGTGCAAACTAATTGTTATAAATCCGAAAGCTTCGATTTTATATTCATTATTTAAAACACACAAGTAAGTATCACTTGATATAATATATAATATATAGGGTGTGCTAGAATAAGGTATCAATCTCTCGGAATTTGATAAATCTCGTGAAAATAATGCCACAACTTCATATGGAATTTTTTCCGAAGATGCATCCCTGCTGAAATATTCACCTCCAAAGGTATCTTCCAACGGAATTTTCTGGAATTCAAGACATTGTTTGAAAAAGTAGTAAAAAAAATTTTTGATAATACTACTTACTAGATACATTGAAGAATTTTTATTCAAGAAACGATATTCAAGCTTCCGTAGAATGTTAGTTGTTCCTCCTTGAAGGAGCTAATTTTCCGATATATCTGACCGTGCTGTACAACTGCTGTGTTGTCCCGGTTGACGGTGATTATGACGGGTGGATCGAACTAGCTCCTTCAAGGAGGGATATTCAACATTGTACGGAAGGTTGAATATTGTTCCTTGAATAAAAATTCTCCAAAGTGAAAAAAAGTATTTTATAAAACGTTGTTTTCGGTATTTTAATTTCGCCCCATATGCGCCCAGGGTGAACCACCCCTAACACTATTTACCTTCTAGGTTCAGGAGATAAGTCTTTACTGATCTAATAAAAATTTTAGTTTTTTCAAAAAAGTCAACGTGAAAAAACTACACTTGTTAGATCTCGAAAATTAAGATTTTATTTATTCAATTTATTATTCATTTCATTCATTTAAACCTTACTACATAAACATTATTTACATTAGCTATTCAATTTATTAACCACCAACTACTATGCAAGATCTAGCCCTCGAAACAAGAGATCTTTGTGTTTTAATATAAAGTTGAAGATATTTTTTAAGTTATTGGAATAACAAATTATTACCTGATGCAGCATATCTCCTAATAAACCAGTCCTTTAAAAACGCAGAAATAATTACAATGCAGACTCAATTTCTGTGCATGGCATACTATATTCTGATATAGCCAATAAATTGAGTTCTATGGATACAAATAAAGGCCCAGGTCCAGATTCTATCCCGCCAATTTTCATCAAATCTCTAGCTGAATCATTAGTTAAGTACTTCATATAATTTTCAATTTATTCTTATCTCAGGGAATCTTTCAAGGCAAGAGAAAAGTAGCAAAAGTAACACCTATCTTTGAAAGTGGTAAGAAAGATGAATTAAAAAACTACAGACTGGTTTCTATTTTGAGTTACATTGGAAAGATTTTTGAGTCGATTATCACAGATAAGTTTTTTCACCATATTAGAGCAAAAATTTTGGAGCATCAGCACGGTTTTTATTGAAAGAGGTCCGTTTTAACAAATTTGTACCCGTACATTCACCAATTAACTGAAAGTTTCGATCACGGACTACAACTTGACTCTGTCTATACAGATATGGCGAAAGCTTTGAGAAAGTTCATCACGCAGCTATGATGAAGATTCTAGACGATTTCGGTTTTAATGCTCCTCTACTCAACTGGATTGTTTCATATCTGTCTAATCGATATCTGTATGTTGTTGTATCTCAGGCTTCATCCGCTAAAGTACGCATAACATCTGGGGTGCCCCAAGGTTCGCACTTGGGGCCTATGCATTTTTCGATGTATATAAGTGACATCTCAGCCTGTTTTCCTAACGCCTGTCATGATCTTTATGCTGACGAGTTGAAGGAATACATGTTGATTAAATCTGCTCCAGGAAGATCTGGACAGATTATTTTCTTTTTGTGAAGCTAGATATTCTATGTTGAATGTTGACAAATGTAAACATATAAAATTCACAGAGAAGAACGATGTATTGAATGCACCCTTTTATCAGAGATCTTGGTATAATTTTAGACTCGAAATTGTCGTTCGATCAGCACATAGAACATATTATAATAAAAAGTTTCAGGATGTTGGACTTAATTTCGAGAATCTTGAAAGATTTCAAAGATGAGAGGTGTCTCGTTATGTTTTATTTTTCCTTAGTAAGGAGTGTTTTAGAGAACGCAACGCGTGTATGGTCACCATTTCATCACAACTATACAGACCGAGTTGAAAGAGTACAAAAAAAGTTCGTCGAAAATTTGAATTATAGGTTCGGCAATATTCGGTTATCCTCACTCAGCTATGAAGAGATTCTTCACAGACACAAAATACTGAGTCTGGAACATAGAAGCGCGCAGTGTGATGCAATATTTTTATATCGAATTGTATAGTCATTTCGATTCTTATCTAGCCAATTTTTTACAATTCAATGTAGCAAACTATGTCAATCGTCAAAAAGCTCTGTTCTGTGTTCCTAAGTATTTCTGTGAATTTCTAGATTTTATAATTGGCATTTGAATGGAATAGATATTTTTGGCATAAATTTCAGTAGCTTCAAGAAACAGTTAATATCATATATTTTAACAAAATATCGTAAATGATTCCGTTAGATTTTTGATAAACGTTTAGCCTTTCTGATAGCTGCTATTGTTGGCTTTTGATACTATTCATTTAGTTTCAAGGTAATATTCAGCTGATAGCTTACTAAGAATAATTGTTAATGTTAAGTTTGACTGCATACTAAGTTAATTAGTTTTTGTTGTATATTTTGAGAATCCCTGTAAATGGGTTTTATCTGTTGGGGTTCCACGA
Organism: Cryptolaemus montrouzieri; assembly: GCA_013387265.2. Lineage (NCBI taxonomy): Eukaryota > Metazoa > Arthropoda > Insecta > Coleoptera > Coccinellidae > Cryptolaemus > Cryptolaemus montrouzieri. Next base: position 12,794,196 of record JABFTP020000062.1, on the reverse strand, counting down.
TTAAAAATAAGAATAGAAATAAGTATCTCTATCCCTAATAGGTACAGCATTAACTTGGCATTTTAGATGGCCCCAGAATTAAAAATCTAAAGGATTCAAGTGAGGTGACCTAGGTGGCTATGCGATAGATCTACCTCGTCCTATCTATCGATTGGGATAAGTCACATTTAGATGATCTCTAACTGTTTAACTAAAGGTTGTTGGGACACCATCGTCAATGAGCCACGTATTCTGCACCCTAGCCAGTGGAATATCCTCCAAGTTATTCAAAAGAAAGACGCATTTTGCACTATAACATTGCTAATTGGGATGAGCTGCGTGAATTCTTTTCGTGCTTTTCATTCAGTGATGTTTGCCTTTCAGATCCTGACATCAACGTGTGAATATGTAACAGGAATCATTCTGCAGCCAAGAGCAGATTTACAAGTCATGGAAGATAAATCCAACAGAGGAAACAAGAACAACCTTCGTACGAATAAGGAGCGTATGCAACCTGACAACTGCAAGAGCAAAGGCTTATGTCAACTAAAGGTAACTAATAAACTCCTTGAACAGGCAGACGGGACTAGACAATTCTGGCCGATGGCGAAGACTGTCAGCGCCAATTTCTGCGAATCTACGTTTCCGCGTCTTGTTAGAGAAGTATAACATCATCCGAAAAGAAAGCCGATCCATTAGCTCTCTTGTTCTAAGAGAATTCTGTGCTAGATTCATCAAACGCAATACCACCGAAGATTCCACCTAAAAATTCTTCCATGGCATAAATCAGGTTTAGAGTCCTCACTGTGAGACGGGCTATCAAGCAGCAGAACTGCAACAAGGCAGTTGGTCTAGACGAAATACTGCCAATCGTCCTGAGAAAGTCTGCTTTCGAACTGTCACCTTTTCTTAACCATCTGTTTCAGATTTCTTATGAAGGCCAGACTTTTCCGTGCAGCTGAGAAATAGCAAAAATTCAACCGATCCCAAGGAAAGGAAAAAAGCCTCACCCCAGAACTACCGCCCTTTTGCACTTCTTCCCATTATGTCCAGAAGATGGTGGGAGTCATAAATGATGGTTTTCGCAGGCAAAGATCGACAGGAGATCGTTCGCCTACGTCACTCATGTTTGTATATCAATGATGAAAAGGCATGGAAAAGCCTTCGATATGGTTTGGCGAGCAGCCTTGTTGAATAAACTGGCTGCATATGGGCTTCCCGAGAAATTGCATGGTTGGATAAGTAGCTTTCTTTCAAATAGATCAATACAAGTTAAGGTTGACGGTATAACATCTGTTTTCAGTTGCAAGAGTACCTCAGAGATCCATTCTTTCGCCAACCTTGTTTCTGTTACAGATAAATGATTTGCTGTCACCTACAGAGAACGAGATCTTCGGTTTTGCAGACGATTGTACCCTGATTTCGTCTTTCAGTAGTCTGCGGCCCATAACAGCTGCGGAATCTCAGCGTCAGAGATGTCAACAATTTGATAACTCAAATTCTGACTTACAGAGGATATCAAAGTGGGGTCAGTTGAACCTGATGAGCTTCAACGTGAGCAAGACGTTTTCTAGAAAAGTCTCCACTGGAAAAACTCCTCTAATGATGCAAGGCCAACAAATTGCATCCAAAGATTCGATGCACCTTCTCAGAATAATGCTCAACTCCGGTTTTCGTTGGCATGAACATGTATCAGCAATAGCTAAGTCTGCATCAGCTAAACTTAGTTTTCTTTTCAGAGCCAAGCGATACTACACGTCATCTCAGCTGTTGCTTCTATACAAGGCGCATATTCGACCTACTCTGGAATAGGTATTGTTCCCATGTATGAGGATCTGCGCCCAAACATTCGTTGCGGATGTTGGATAGTGTGAAAAAACGGGATGTGCGCCTCATCGACCATCCGGAGATCACCCGCGATCTCCAACCGCTGGCTCTCAGACGACAAGTTGCTGACCTTTCTTTGTTCTACAGATACTTCCACGGAAGATGCTCCAAGAAGCTGAAAGACCTTGTTCCGGGAAAGCTCATGTTTTGCCGCAACACTAAGCTGGCAAGGAGTTCTCAGCATATAACAATACATTTAACGATTCTTCAAACCTCTCTCTATAAGAATTCCTTCGTTTACAAGGCCGGTGAGCGCTTCCTGGGGAGCGCCCATGATAAAACATAAAAAAAATCTGAATAACTTGCGGCGTTTAAACGAGGTGGTCCAACAAAATTCTGACGAACATATCCGGCCTAATATTGATTTGGAACTGTTATTGCTGTCGATTTTGAACAATGTATTCCTCAAAACTCTTTGGACCGTACTTTTACATTAATAAAATTGGCTTGATCATCTATGAATACTAGTAGGACTTTAACCAGCAACCGCTTCTAAACTGTTTTCTTCTAGTTCAACTAGAAGATTTACCAATTTCATTTGGTCTTAAATCATCCTGAGTTTCTTGCACTCTTCTTAAATGTACCTAAATAAGACTTCGTACCAAAACTGTAATGAAATCCTGCCTGATAATTACCTCCTTCCTTCAATCGGCTATCTACATGGACAAAAGAATAGGTTGTCTTCTGTTTGGAAATCGCTCCAAATAAAGTCTTCTAGTATAAGCATAACCGGATGCTAGACCAAACATAAAATGCATATCTTCATCTTGTTTGAAAGTGTATTCCATATTGAATTATCTCATGAATACGATAGATACGAAAACTCAAATGTGTGAGCTGTCGAATATCAAAACAATAATAAAGGTTTCTTCTATGATTGTGTCTGTATCTAGTTTGGTGTCTAATTGGTATACTCTTGTGAATGTGTATCGCCAATTAAGGAAAAAGGGTGATATTTCGCAAGAGATTATTAACTTGTTTAGTATGACACTATATGTGGTTCATGCACGATGGTTCCCCACCTTAGTTTAGCTTAACGGTTAGAGAATGATAGAGATAAGCTGCGTTAGAGAATAATTCATTATTCTGATCAGATAAAAATAATCTTCAAATTTATATTAAAATGCAAAGATCTCTTGTTTCAAAAGCTAGTTCTTGAGTTAGTGATTATCAATTTAAACAGATAATGTAAATAGTGTCTATGTAGTAAGGTTTAAATAATTAAAATAAATTATGAATTAAGTAAACGAAAATATTTTTATTAAATATATCGTTGGCTATTTGAGACGGTTCTTCTCGTTACTGGTTCATTTTCTCGAGATCTAACAAGTGTAGCTCTTCCGCGTACAAAACTTCAAAAATCTAAAAATTTCATTGGATATATAGAAACACTTATCCCCTCAAAACTTAGAGGGTAAAAAGTGTTAGGAGTAGTTCACCCTGAGCGAATATGGAGCTGAATTAAAACACCGGAAAAAACATTTTATAAAATACCATGTTTTCAAACAATGTCTCGAACTTCAAATAATTCCATTGAAAGATAAAGATTCCAGTGTAAAAAATGGATATTTTCAACCTTTGGGGTAAATATCTCAGCAGGGGGATGCTCTTTAAACAAACAAATTTTTATATATAGTTGTGGGGTATTATTTCGACGAGATCTATCAAATTCCGAGAGATTGATACATTATTCTGGGACACCCGGTATATGGTACTATATCGGCTCTAAATCTATGTCCCCAACAAATTTATTTCAAATTCAATAATGAAACATATCAACAACTAGAAGGTTTATATATGGGCTCTCCATTGTCAGCGTTTATAAGTGGAGTATTTATGACAAATTGAGAAAATAGCATTTTTAGTTCCACTAACAACTCAATTAAGAATGTATTTTTATGGAAAACATATGTAGCAGATATTTTCCATATTTGGATTTGCACAGACTGACAAATGAATAGTTTCTCACAATTTTATTGAATTTTAATGAAAGAGAAAGAGTGTTTTTCTCTTTCCAAATATGTATAACATACTCCCCGACATGACACAATAATGATGATTACTCCTGAAATGAAAATTCTGTGATTTGATTTAGTAGTAGTTTAGTAATGTTTTGAATTCTATGCTCACAACAGCTAAGCCCACTTATAATGAGAACAAACGAAAATTATTGATTACTCATGAGATGTAACATAACAAAAATAGAAATTTTTCCGGCAGATTTTCTATTTCACTTTCTAGGTTCACGAGCATGTAACAGGTAAATCTCACTTGCGGTTGGTGGAGATATCCAATAACCATATTTACAATTTGCTACAGCAGTAAACACTGAAAATTATTAACCCAGAAACCATACATCACCTGCATTGACCACGATAATGTGACGAATCAACAGTTACTCTAAATTATCGTGTGTGAGTTAGATATATTAGGTTCGAAAAGCCCTAGGGACTAAACGGTGGTTTTGCAAGTGATATTGTTGCGACCATGAACTATGAATAATGGGCAATTTTATTACACATTATGTTCTTGGGAATAATATGCGTCTGATGCCATGCTGCCAAGTCAGACAATTTCATCATGATTCAAAAATGTTTCATATTTACGTAACTAAAGAATTAGAGTTCATAATGATGATATTTTGCAAAATTTTATCTGCCTATTTTCATTTTGAAACGGGTATCATTCTACAAACCATCTCTATCTGAAATATCTTTTAATGATGTTGTGTTTACGCCTTCGTTCTTTGATCATACCTTGTCATAAAAATTGTCTCTCTCACTGTATTATTTCTGAATCTCATCACATTGTAAATTTAGGTCTGCTGAAGACATAACTCATGGAACTGAAAATGTAGTATCTTAGCTTCTTTGTGAATATCTTCTCATAGAGAGTCTGCGTTTCGCGTTGCAAAAATTAGAATTTTTATCGAAACAGGTGCACAGAAGTAAAACTAATAGGCATATTCATTCAAAAACAGATGTTAATAATAATTATTAAGATCCAAATTAAGAAATAAATGACTAATTGAAATTCGGGAAATGTTTCTCACAAATATTTATCAAGATACTTGAAATATATCATCGGGTTATCAGACCATTATCAGGTGTTATATAATATTGAAACAGAAAATGAGTGGTTTTACTTGAATATAACGGCATATACAACAGAGGATAGACCGAAAGAAGTTAGCTCATCACAAATTGGATGGTTTTTTCCACAGGTTGACGTGATCTTTATCATCTCTAAAATGTCCAACTGCTTACTTCGTTTACCTGGATATTTTAGTTCACTTCTGTTAGAATCAATACATGTTTATCATTTGGAAAATTTCCATTTGATTTCTTAGTATGCGAAGTATAAAAAGTCTGCAGAGAAAGCTCATCTTGATTTTGTTTTATTGAGGTGTTAATTAAATTCGGTTCATAACCGTTTAATTTTACTATCTGAACTGAATTCTCGAAATCCACAGCTCTTAAATTTGAGAACTCAAGGTACAAATATTAGCAAACTCCTTCCTATCGCAGACAGAAAACAGATAATTTCAAACAATGTGGTGTTCACAAAATCGAAATTAACGAATACGCTTCCGCTTATATAGGTTGAACAGATAGAAACTTTAAATGTAGGTTCAAAGAACATAAATCATCAGACAAGAAATCCCTAATATTTGAGCATATTGCATCAACAAACCACCATGCAATGAATGTGTAATTTCAGAAAATAATATACTCAGGAAAACGTGTAGTGAAGTAAAGTGTGAAAAATTTACTGAAGTGTTCTCCCTATTTCATATACTAAGTTACCATTCAACGGAAATTTTAGAGGTTCATAACCGTTTAATTTTACTATCTGAACTGAATTCTCGAAATCCACAGCTCTTAAATTTGAGAACTCAAGGTACAAATATTAGCAAACTCCTTTCTATCGCAGACAGAAAACGGATAATTTCAAACAATGTGGTGTTCACAAAATCGAAATTAACGAATACGCTTCAGCTTATATTGGGTGAACAGATAGAAACTTTAAATGTAGGTTCAAAGAACATAAATCATCAGACAAGAAATCCCTAATATTTGAGCACATTGCATCAACAAACCACCATGCAATGAATGTGTAATTTCAGTAAATAATATACTCAGGAAAAGGTGTAGTAAAGTAAAGTGTGGAAAATTTATTGAAGTGTTCTCCCTCTTTCATATACTAAGTTACTATTTAACGTAAATTTTAGATAATTCAAGTGATTGGTTACTTCTTCAGAGTTTTATTGAATAAATTAGATAGTTGGATCTATATCGGTCTATCCCCTGCCTTGATCTCAAAGCCACAATCAAGAGTTTTTTGACCATTTGTATAGTTAAAAATAATTTCAAAGATTTCCAGAGAATTGAACTCATATTGCCAGAAGTTGGACGTTTTAGAGATGATGGAAATCCCGTCCGCTCGTAGGAAAAACCAGCCAATTTGTGACGAGTAAACAGACTCATTCATTCATCATATTTCACCAAGTCTGAAGTGAGAATTCCATGCATAAATCCAAATTGATTTTATGTTGAAACGGTACGAAATTTCAATAACGTCGCGTCGGTTTGTTCCGTAGAAAATCAGGAATTATTCTCGATTTTCTGAATTCAGTCTCAGTCTCACAGTTTTATTTTGTGTTATAATTTTATATATCCACTTTCGTCTGTGTTTTTCTTTGTTTCGATATTGTCTTAATTCAAAAACAGATTTGGGAGAATGATCTACATTCTCATTCGAGTCGCACTGTTCCCAAATCAATTCTTTGCAACATTTGGCCAACTAAATTTCATCATAGTCGATTGTGGTTCAATCTCTTGCAAGCAAGTGATATTGTTATATATTCTGAGGAGTTTGTTGCACTACAAACTCGAGAAATCACTTACAGCTGCTCTCAACACCCTCCTTTCTCTCTCTGATTTTCAGCTTCAGCTGGATTCTCATAAGTAGGTACCAAATTCTTGCAGTACATACATAGCAGTAGAAATTTCAATTTTTTATTTCCTACAGATGAGTTCAATAATTTTTAGTATCCAACCAGATTATAGAAAAATAATTTCAAGGACAAACCGATTACTTGTAGAAAATGTCCTCAAATTCAAAAATGCTCGCATGGTTATGTGGACTATCAGGAAAACTCCACAGAACATTTAATTAGATCTATCTTCGCTCTTCAGAATATTTAGAGGGAAGCAACCTTGATCTAGGAAATGATCTTCAATAAGCCACCGATTGTAGGTAAATATTTTCCCCCAATCCCAACTCTGCATGTTAGTAATTTTAACTGTGAGCTGAAAACCCTTGGAGTTACTCCTACTCTCAATCATTGCAGTGACTAATCCTGTGATTTCATCTGACTGTGGTGGAGCTTAACAATTCCTTCATTCAGTTCAGCCCAATTTGGTTTCAGACGGGGAAAATGTGCCATTCTGGACTTTGTTGATCAGAGCTTGAGGTGTTTCAAAAGAGCGACATCTCATTTTCATTGTTCCTGGACCTAATAAAAGTATTTGACTGTGTTGCAGACTCGATATCGTTGGATAAGCAAGAGGTGTACACAGTTGCTTCAGGGTTAGGTGTACACATAGATTCATACTTCTTGAATCGATGTCAGACTTTTCTTTATAATTTGAATTTGGGAGGCTTTTACTTGGTAAAATTCCATTATCAATAATAAAAAACAAGTACTGTGTTTTAAGGAATTTCACTTAATAATTGCGATTCGTAACGCGTTTCACTACACGGCTACGGTGTAGTGAAACGCGTTACGAATCGCAATTATTAAGTAAAATTCCTTGAAACACAGTACTTGTTTTTTATTATTTTCTTTATAATGTCGGCTGTTCTAAGAGGAAATTGATCTCTCTGGGTATTCCGCAGGCCTCCATACTCGGGCTATTGTTTTTAAACGGTTTTATTTAGCTCACCCCGTTTGTTTTATTTATTCTTGGGTCAAATTTAGTAATTCAAATTTCACCCCCATTCCTGTCAACCGATTAATCTGAAATTTTGTATACACTTTGGATTTTGGTGACAATACAATTATATTTATTCATTATCATTATAAATACAAGATGGCCGCCGCTACAAAATGGCGGATAATTTATGTTTTATTAATCCCATCAATATGGGTATCAAATGAAAGGGCTCAACAAGCAGAATACAATATACTATAAAAAATTGAAATTCAAGATGGCGGCCGCTACAAAATGGCGGATAACATAGCTTTTATCAATCCCATCAATATGGGTATCAAATGAAAGGGCTCAACAATCAGAATACAATATACTATAAAAAATTGAAATCCAAGATGGCGGCCGCTACAAAATGGCGGATAACATAGGTTTTATCAATCCTATCAATATGGGTATCAAATGAAAGTGCTCAACCAGTAGAATACAATGTAGCCAGCTGATATCAACAAAACTGGGGGTTTACCAGCGGAACTGGAAATATTTGTGGGGGCAAAAGTCATGTTACGGACCAATATTGACGTTTCAAAGGGATTAGTAAATGGCGCTATAGGCTACATCACCGAAATCGTTTGGCCTCGATTTCGTCGAACTCAGATGTATGCAACAGATGTACCTTCCGTCCGAATTGATTTCGCAAGAGACGGAGTACATCTTATACACCCGAAAGCCATACAGTTTCCAGCTAAGTACAATTATGGGACAGCTGAAAGAAGAATGTTGCCTTTAATACTATCATGGGCTTCTACAATACATAAAATGCAGGGCAGCACTGTGGATCACGCAGTCGTATACTTAGGTGCAAAACTGTTTGAAGAAGGTCAAGCCTACGTGGCTCTTAGTAGAGTAAGATCTTTGCAGGGACTACGTATAGAGGAGTTGGATTGCAATAAGCTAACAGGCAAGAAACCTTGCAATAATGAAGCACTAAATGAATTAAAAAGAATGCGAAATAAAAACTAAAAACTAGAAAATAAAAATAGTAAAAAAACTTTTTAAGTTAAACGGTTTTATGTTAAACATACATTGCACTGTTTAAGATGAATGTACTAAAAACCAAAAAATAATAAAATAGATACAGTCGTGGGAATTATAAACATATGCATAGACTAGACTAAAATAAAACCGTGGGGCATGTCAATTGTCTACAATCGTTGATTAAAATGTTTGTTTTGTAATGTTACACTATAATTATTAGGCAGTTGTGCAATCGACAACGATGGACGTGTGATAAGTAGGGCTAGAATGTGGAAACAAGCTAGCAAGCTCGATTATAAGCGAGTTTTAGGGTGTCATAGTGGTGAGCGAGTAGTACTTTTGTCATATGTTTTGTCGATTAAAGACAAACAACAAGCAGTGAAACGATTCCTCGCCAGCCAGCAGTGTGAATGTCCAACGATAAACTAGTTAAAACATCTCTTTTATTTACATGGAGTGTATAACTATTAGAATTTCCATGAGCAAGAAAATAGTAAATAATTTCCTCACCGTCTGCGGGCCAACTGCCTAACGACGAACTAAACGATTCTTCTATCGCACATTAAGTCGATAATTTGTAGACAATTGACGTGCCCCACGGTTTTATTTTAGTCTAGTCTATGCATATGTTTATAATTCCCACGACTGTATCTATTTTATTATTTTTTGGTTTTTAGTACATCTATCTTAAACAGTGCAATGTATGTTTAACATAAAACCGTTTAACTTAAAAAGTTTTTTTACTATTTTTTTTTTGATTTATGTGAACGATTCTACAAATCGTCTTAGTAGATACTAAAATATCTCCGCTTCCAGAGCGAATACTGTAGACTGATCAACGTCAGAAGATTTCGTAGTTAATGAAGAAAAGACTGTGGAGCTGAATTATCCCCAGGAAGGTTGACGATGAGGAGCTTGTGGGTATCCACAGCTTTCTGGTAATCACTGTTGACTCTTGTCTCAGGTGAGATGTATGTCCATGCCGATCAACTTTTTGCTATAGTGTTCAGGGGTATCTTTCTGATCAGGTTTATAGAGAATCGTTAAGGTTTATAAAGTTTTCGAGTACTATACTCAGAGTGGTTTAGTCGTTATTAAGGTACGGAATATTAGCGAGGGATAGCTGCTTCTCTTGGCATCGAATTTTTGCCATTCATTCAGGAGGGCAGTCAGACCCAAAGCTGGTCTGGGATATAAGAAAAACTGTAAGTCCATATTTCCTGAATTTCATATTTCAACCTTCCCTTTTCCTTATGACGGTGACTGTCATAATTATCCCAGGACGGCTTTTTGGACCAGATCAGATCAGCGACATTCCTTAAAAAAGCTTTGAAAGAGTGGTGAAAGCGTTATTGATGAAGGGAGGATTTAACGATATTGAATAGTTTCTTTCCTCAAATTTCAAGTTTTGTCATTTTCTGGTGTATGTATGCTTTTTCGTAATCTCTTAAGTAATAAATAATGTACCAATTGTCAGAAATGTAAACATCTCTATGTGAGAATATGCAAATAAATTTACTTCACTTCATGCAATAATTCGAAGCAGATTACCAGAGAAGTATCACCTGATCAAGTTCCCCTTAAGTTTGGTTAACCGCTGACCTTGTTCAATTACCTCAAGCGGAAACATCTTTTAACTCCAGAAGAACAAATTTATTTAAAACAGAAAATTGTTATTTCTTTTTATTCCAAGAGAAAAATAATGAACTGAGATGAACGACGACTGCCAATCGTAAAGTTGGGGTTAAACAATCAATTAAAGTTGAGATTCGATGAAAGAAAGGGTAAGGCTAGATATCTTCCAGATACTCTTCAATATCAGCAATTCACGGACATTCTTTCATTTAAATTATGTTCAATATCGAGCGCAATATATTATATCAAAGATATTACCAGCACAGAACAAAACAGCTTCAACAGTCGGAAGCAAGAACACAAAACAAATTTCATTAACAAAAGCCTATTGATAGACTGAAATATTCTCACCACTATTCAACTCACCGATATAAGCTGGTCCTCCTCCTGCATTATAACCCGTCCGCCACCGTCTTCTTGCCAGTACTGCTCTCCAGGGTTGCTTAGAATGAAGAGCTGATTCCATCATCCAGTCATCTGGGCCAATGTGTACCAAATCCAGCTGAGTAAAATGTCTTGAAAAATCGTCGAAAGACATCCTGGAATACATATTTCCGTCTCTCAAGTTATTCTATCCTTTAAATATTGGAAAATTTCGTTTTATGAATTTGTCCGGATATCGAATACTGATTAATAAGGTTAATTGTCAGAAAATAAAAATAAAACTTTGGGAATTAATTGAAATTTTGATAGGAGAAGTTCTGTTGGCTCAGCCGTTTTACGTGGACAACGCTGTTTATTTTGAGACGCCACAAAACTACATGCTACATAGCATTATAAAAACCCCCATCTTTTGAGTGAGGGTCTAAATTCTGTTGGGTCGCTGTTCCCATAGCCTGAACGTAACGACTACTTCTGAACGAAACATAAATTTGTTAAGAGATCTTGTGCGCGCGATGATCTACTACGATTACAAATATGTTGAGCTAATGAACAAAATATTGAACGGCTGCAATGTATATTTGCTGATAACAGTTCATCATAGGCATTAAGAATTAAGAGAGAATACGGTGCAGGTAGGCTCTGTTCATTATTGAGGATTCATCAATCATGTTATTGAGGCAACCTTCGGTGTTATATCTGCAATATTCATTTCATATGAGCATTTTCATATGGAAAAAATTATTAATAGCTTGGTGCCTTATACGCAAATAATTTCCAAAAAGTTGAGCGAGTATTAATGATGATAATCGTATTCTGTCTAAAACCGATACAGGGGATGTGAAATGTTTACCTGCAATGCTTGAACCAGTCAGGATTCGGGAGATAATGTTACATCATGACAATGCATGCAAATAGCTTGGTTTTATTTTCAGATACCCCATATCATTCTCATATATACGCTCACCCATTATTCCGTATATTCCTATAGTAATTTGACAGAACTGGTGCATTGAGAGGGAGAAAAATCTCTTCACTTATCGAATTGATAGTAGTAGGTTAAACCTCCAAGACAAGGCCAATCCAAACGTTTGGAAGAAGTAAGAACCTCAACAACTCGTTAATATTCCGAGAAGGATCGATATCTGGTTAGATTGTGTTCTGTATTGATACCAATTTTAATAAAAGCTGTAAAAAAGTACTATTTATTATAATCGTGGACTTATGCACCATCCCAGCTGTTAGCTGGATATAATTTACCTTTCCCAGATTCAGTAATCAAAGGGAATAGGCTCGATTACAATATACTTGACATAAATTTCCTAACTATCCTACATGTATTAGAAATTACAGCTTTTTGCATTTCTATATAAGTATTCTTATGCAATTCTAATTTCTTGAGGCTATCATTAAAACGTTTGGGTATTAACTCAGTAGAAGAAATGATGACAGGAACGAAATCTTTTTCATCGAGGTTCCACATCTGCTTGATCTCTTTAGCAAGGTCTGTGTATTTGGACATTTCCTCCTGGAACTTGTTCAGCGGGTTGTTATTATACGGTATGGGGACATCCACCAGCGTTGCTGCTCTGGCTTTCTCATCATACCCCACTATGTCCGGCCTATTATTCGTCACCATTCTGTCAGTGATAACAGGCCTATTGTAGTACAATACAGGCGCCGGTTGATACTTGTAATATGGCTGGAAGGTAATCAGAAGTCCGTACTTGTGTACAAGTTTCTGATGGATAATGTTGCACACTTGATTATGCCTGTGAAGATAGTCCGTATTGGCCAGTTGTTCGCAGCCGAACGTAATATGCTGTATATTCTCCGATCTTATATGGCATTTTATGCACTTATCTGTTTGTAATGTTTCGTCCTTGATTATAAATTTTTTGTAATTGTTTGTAGCGACCACTTTGTCTTGAATGGCCATAAAGAATCCTTCTGTTTCCGCGAATAATTCTCTTTTTATCAACCATTTGTAGGAAGCCTTTTTATCGATGTGTGGTTGATTAATCTCATGGTGATGTCGTTCATGTAATTCGTTTCTTGACCATTGCTCTTGTTTTTCAGTATCAGATAGGAATGATAGATTCAGCAGGTCATCACTGGTAGCAAGATTCAGAGGTATATATCCCTTATCAGCCAGCGATACCACTCTAACGAGATCAGAAGTGCGAGATTTTGCAGAAATTAATTCCCTGAGATTTCTAATCGGCTTGTTGTGTAAATTGACAATATCTATTAGTCTGCGTCCTCCTTCTTTCTGCTTCAAAGTTGTTCTTATCACAGACGATTTTGGATGATGATTGTTGCACTTTGTCAGCATCGTTTGGGTCTGCCTCTCAATATCATCCAGTTCTGTCTGTTCAAATGAGTAAAGAAACGCTAGAATGGCGTGGGTGTCAATTTCCTCGACTAGATTCCCCGAGTTCAGCGTCTTCAGACGCTGACTGTATTCTGAACGAATATTCTCCTTTGACTGTTTTTGGTTCAGCAATTTGGCTTCTTGGTATCCAAATTGTAAGTTTTCCCATCTCTCATACACTGTATAATATCACCATTCGGAAGTTGAGTTTCACCATCTATGACTTTCCCTCTTTGAATGTTCAGTGTCTCACATTTTTCAATTCCGAATTTCATATGAACATCTGCCGAGAACTTTCAGCAGATCATACAATTGCTTCTTGTTCGAACCATATAATTTGATGTCATCCATATACAGTAGGTGGGAGATTATGTGATAGTTCCTATCTCCTTTTATCCTAAATCCGAATCTTGTTCTCTTCAGCATTGAAGACAATAGGTTCATAGTGGACTCAAAGAGTCTTCTTGCAAAATTCCTCGACGTATGGGTATCTCGTCGGTTTTTATTGACTTATTGTTCAAGTTGATCTGCAGAGACGAACGCTAGTGTGTCATTGTTGTCTTCAAGAATTCTGCCAATGAAGGATGAGTTTTGTATATCTATACTGCTTCGACAAGCCAAGAATCAGCGGACCATTCCAATGCCCTCTGTGTGCATGTTTCATTATCTCAGAATCGATGATGAGTTGTTTCTTGCACCCGTGGTGTTTATTTCTGCATCCCTTCTGCTCCTCAGCTAATATATTGTTGTCGTCAAGGTGTTGGTATATTTGATTGGATATCCATGAGGTGAGTATTTTGTAGAGCGTTGGCAGACAAGTGATTCGCCTATGCTGAGACGGATCCTGTGTTTTATCGCTCTTAGGTGGCATATATGTTAAACCTTAAGTGGGTGTTTTCCTGGGATGTTGAAGAACATACGTGAGCTGTTTCGCTAGGGCTCCATGAAGCTTATCAAACTTCTTGTACCAGAAGTTGTGGATATTATCTATACCTGTGGCCTTTCAATTGTTGGTCGCTTCAACTACTGTTGTGATTTCTTCGTCCTATATTGCTTCGAAGTCAATATGTTTGATATCAAGGCGTTTTTTTTTCATTCGTTATCCATTCCACATCTTTATAGTGTTCTTTGGGGTTCCAACATTGCGATGACCAATAATCGGTCAAATACTGTGCGTCAGGTACTTCTATGTTATTGTTGGTCGCAGTTTTGTTATTTCCCTTATCAAAATTGGCCGCACTTTGGAGGAACCTTTGGTTTTGATGGTTCATTTCAGTACACTTGACGAATCTTGGGAGCCCCCATGCTTTTGCTTGGAGTTTCTGCTTCAAAGTGTCCACATACACGTGTTCGTACCAATTTTCCTATGAATTTTGCGTAAATGTGATTTCGAGCGCTTTGAGAGTTTTATTTTTCCCTCGGGAATTCTGTGAGGCGACTGATTTCAGCTCTAATACTATCAACATCCTTCTCCAGTCGTTTTTGCCATGGTGGTTTTCTGACGCTTTTTGGCTCTGCTCCAATCAGAGTTGTGAAGACTTGTTGTTTTTGTAGTCGAAGAACCGCTACCGCTCCACAGTAAATCAAAGTGTGAGTCTTTTCCAAGGTGTTCTGGCCAATGTATGCTTCGAACACCGAGTTTACGCTTACAAGGATGATATTGATGTTCTTGTTTGTCTTGAGTTTGAGCAGTTTAGGTCGTTCAGTTGAGTTACTAAAACTGAATTCAATTATTGCTCTGTTGAGTTCAGATCTTGCCAAATACATATATTCGTTCTGCTGATTCGGCTCAGAAGGACGTTCTATGTTAATATTCGTTTCCGTGGCTTCGATGCTATCTGTTACACTTTCATTTACTCCGGCTGGTATACCGTTATGAGTATCATCTTCGCTTCTGAGTTCCATTATGAATGACCTCTTCTCGTATGCTTATTATTATTATTACTATCATCATTATTTTCAGATTTCAGAAAACTTATTCATCAACCAATTATTCGATGAGCACTTGGTATATCCACCAGAATTTCATAAGTATATATTTTACAACCAACAACTCCTTATTCCACTCTAAAGATAATAGCAATTGAGATGAATAGAACAACCATCAATTAAATTTTACTTCTTTCTTCCATTTCGGTATTTTATCATCGCATAAGTAATTCTGACTGCATATAGTTGACGCTTACAATTAGTCGAGAGTTATATTAAAAGGAATAATACTGCATTTTAAGATGCCATAAAAACATCGTTATTGAAGGTGTGATGTTTAAACTGTCGACAGAATGTCGACGTGAATCCGCAATGTCGTATTTCAGGGTCTTTAAATTGATACTACTTTCACGGTTTTCGAATGCCGTTCACGCTTAAGGCGAATCGGTGAAAATTGCTGGAAAATTAAAAATTATCTCATGGCCTCAGAGTGGCCGATACGAAGAGGCCGCTTTACGAACCGGAAAAGATATTGCCAGATTGTCGAAGGTTGTCGGCGAGTGGAAAGAAAACTGATTTAGGCCTTAATTTGAGAGATTAGAATGTGGACGGACGTACGGTCAGGTGATTATGGTTCCACCTCGCCATGTGAAAATCATCAACGTAAAATTCATTTTTATTAGGCGTTCATTTAGTGCGTAATTGAATCATAAGTTTGTATCGGTTATATTCATTGAAATGGAAATATTAAGAAAGTAAGAACCAATTTGCTGTATGACCAAAAATTGGCGTAACAATATTTCTGTCTCATTTCTCGGTGGGCTCTTTCATAATGCACAAACGTCACAACATTTCAAGTTAGGTTATTTTCCAGGGAAATATAAATGAAACCTTATCGATATCCTGAAAAAATATTGTTCACATTCATATTTTCATTTCAGACACTTCTCCTCCTTTATACTATATTTAATCACTCCTCCTATTTTCCTTCCCCTGTTTTCCTTTTCTATGTTTTAACCTAGAAAGCTCTCTAACATTCTCGCTACTCAAAGGCATTGCCAAGGCTGATTCTAGTGGCATGGTTAGATTGTAACACTGCCCCCCCCCCCTCTTAAAACAGTTCTGCAGGTTCCAGGTTCTTACCAGTTAATCCATGAAATTAGCATTTGCATCGACATGGTCGACGCTTTTTTTGGACTTTTTCACTGTTTCATCAGGGCAAGACTCCTTCCTTAGGCCATATTTGCAGCTGCACAAATTGCTATAATAGTCACGAAAATCTGTCTTAGAGTTCACCCAATAGAATCTGGACTAAACTGTTCCTAATTTTTTCTATGTGCTGAAATGTCCTACATATGCTCTATTGTGTAACTTCTCTAAAACTTTTTC
The DNA here is from genome assembly GCA_013387265.2 of Cryptolaemus montrouzieri. NCBI lineage: Eukaryota > Metazoa > Arthropoda > Insecta > Coleoptera > Coccinellidae > Cryptolaemus > Cryptolaemus montrouzieri. The sequence goes on along the minus strand of JABFTP020000062.1, from coordinate 12,777,651 downwards.
ATCCGTCTCTTGGGCACAACCAATTGAAGACGCTGATCATTACCAATTTCCTGGTTCCAACGTTGCTTCAGAAGCATCTTTCACAATCAGCGTTTCCCGTTGCGTTGCAAATATCAATATGTATCATCTTGATATTTGCACTCAAGTTAGATGTTACTCCCAATTTCGTCCGTTCATTAACTCTTTTTTATTGCAGAACTATCTTCAGTTCGGTACCTTTTTCATGTTCTACTTCTAGATTGGTTCGCATCCAATCTTCATAAGCTACAGAAAACCTCAGGTTATCTCTTTTCTTCAGCTGGGAGCAATGATTATAATTTTTTTTTTTTTTTGAATTGTGGAGGCCGTTACTTGATGTAGATCCATGATATAAATGAGATAAAAACACAAGGTTTAACTTTGATCTACACTTTATTTGAAAAAATTCGACGACGTTTCGCTGACACAGCAGCTTTATCAAGAATGAAAAATAGAATGATTCTATTTTTCATTCGAAACTTTTCAATAAAGTGTAGATCAAAGTTAAACCTTGTGTTTTTATCTCATTTATGATTATAATTCATTAGACACGTTCTTCGTGACAAGGCATCGGCATTCCAGTGGTTGGCTCCTATTTAGTGTTCGATATCATAGTCATATTCCTGCATCCATCTTTTCATCTGACCTATAGAGTTATAGGAATGCTGTGACCTCTTCAGATTAGTATGATCGGTCCTCAATAGCTTGCGTCCATACATACTTGTAGTGGTGTTTCATAGTTTTGGTAACTGCTAAAAGGTCTCTTCCAGTCACACAGTTGTTCTGCTCTAGCTTAGATAGTAATTTACTGAATCACTACATTAAGTAGGCCTGCGTATATAGCAATCAATTTGTAGATCTAGGACTTTTAGGAAATATTCTGCATGTATCAATTATTGAACACTATGTCATACTCACCAAAATTCTCCATCGTTCGTAACCCGCACACTGAGTAACTCCTTATCTCTATTGGAAAGTCCATCCCACTCCCAAGACCTTTCACTCCAAGCACCTGTCCATTCACCTCTTGTCCATGGATTTCTCAGTCTCACCAATGGAGTTTCTCCAGCAACACCTCTGACTCTTGCCAATCCCGTGACGCTGTACGCATGTTGAGTAATGAGACCGTTGCGCAGACGTAATTGACGCTTGTTATCTTTCTCCTGAAAGAAATTCTCAAGTAAATCTCTGAAATCATTTCATTATTTGTTATTTCGACTAAATGGTTGATGAAGAATGCAATAAGCTAAACTTTTGGTCAATTATGCCTATAGACCAGTCGATTGCGAGTGCTTTTTGAGTAGATCTGGAGAAGAAAAAAAGGTAACTGAACTTCAAAAATTTATTGCATAATAAAATAACACCCTCTTAGCGGCAAAAGCGGCTTTATCAAAGGAACGCACGGTACTTGTCACAGACTTTCGTTCACGCCGACATAAATGTTGCGCCTGCAGGAGTAGGAGTCATTTTGAATTGTAACTCAAAGGCAATACTACGTCGATACAAATTTCATTTCCTAATAGTACAAAATGAGTGCAGCGAAGAAATCTGAAACGTATCATTTTAATAGCGATTGGGAGGAAGAATTTTTCTTTTGTATGGTGAAGGATAAGTGCACTCGTCTTATTTGTCGTGCGTCAGTTGCAATACCTAAGCATGGTAACTTAGAGTGGCATTATAAAACGGTTCATAAAAACTATGAAAAGGATTTTCCACCTCAGAGTGAATTGAGAAAACGAAAAGTACGTGATTTGATATGTTGTTTGAAAAAAGGACAAATCATGTTCACGAGACCAGCCAAATAACCAAAAGTTGCTACGATCGCGTCATATAAAATATCTCATATATTGGTGAAACACAAGAAAGCATTCGAAGACGGATCGGTTGTGAAGGAAGCATTTATCGAAGCCGGTGAGACTTTATTTGGAGATTTAAAAACTAAAACAGAAATCATGTCTGCTATTAGAGAACTTCAGTTATCTCCTCCGACTGTCGCGAGGCGTATTCAAGTAATGAACCAGGACGTGGAAAATAAACTAAAACATGATATCATGAAATATACATACTTTTCTTCACAGTTCGACGAATCCACCGATATGACAGACACTGCCCAGCTGTGTACCTCTATTCGGATGGTATTCAATGACATGTTGGCTAAGAAAGAATTTTTGACGATCATTCCTGTGAAGGGGAAGATTCGTGGCGAAGATATATATGACGTTTTTTTTAATTTTGTAAAAAAATACAAGCTTCCAATATATAAATTAGTGTGCATTACAACCGATGGAACACCACCAATGACTAGAAACAAAAACGGTTTTGTGGCGCTGTGTCGAGCTAATGAAGATTTCCCTTCATCTTTTTCATTCCATTGCATTATACATCAACAAGTTTTGTGTTCGAAAGTTTTGAACACGGAGGAAATTATGGGCATTGCAATGAAAATTGTGAATTACTTCCGCACGTAGCTGGCAACGGCTGCTCTTTGAGTAGCAATTTGAAGATAGGGAGTCAGCTGAACACACTGATTTAGTTCTTCACTCGGACGTCAGATGGTTGAGTCGCGGGAAATTCCTAGAATGGTTTCAAGAATTATTGCTGGAAATAACAGCTTCTCTAGACGAAAGAGGTGATGACACTCAGATGTAGAAAACGAAAAATGGCTGATTGATTTGGCATTGTTGACTGACATCACAACGCACTTAAACGATATTGACTTGGAGCTTCAGGGTAAGGGAAAAACTATTATTGAAATGATTTGCGCAGTTAACGTATTCAAAAATAAATTGCAACTTATGATAGATCGACTGAAAAGAAAGGATCTGAAACATTTTCCGTCTTTGAAAGCAAGGATCCTCAGTTGAATTATGATACGTATAAGGTTGAATTATCAAATATTATTAGACAATTCGAAATGCGTTTTTATGATAGCAGTACATTGGCAATGTACGTAAAATTGTGGTAAAAACGTTGAGGAATTAGCTACTGAAATAGCAAGTCACTTTGATATGAACTCATGTTCTGTTGAAAATGAGTTGGTGCAGATTATATCAGATATACATTCAAAGCTACAACATCTGATACAAGTATTTGGTGTTTTATATCTGATGTTAAATATCCGAATCTAAGGCAAATCGCCTATCAACTGTCGGAATGTTTCAGTCAACGCACTTTACCCAAACTTGAGATTATTAAATCAAAAAATCGCAATCGACTAACTGACGATCATATGTCATCCAAAGTTACGCCTTAGTTAAGTTTAACACCATATGTACCTACTTTGTTTTGAAACAACCACTAAACTCGCAAATTTGAATAATCATGAGTTTTTTCACTGATATTATAGAGAAGAACCTAACTTAACCTTACCCAAACCTTGACTAAAACAATGTATATTGTGCGGAAAGCTAATATCTATATATACTACGGTACACCCTACCTAGGTAGGTAGGTAGGATGTATCGTGTATGTACGACAACCCCTGCATTACATATATTTGCAGCCTCTCAGAGTCGATCGTAGTTTGTCCAAAAATATTGAGGTTGATCGCCAGCAGTTCAAGTTTGAGCACCCCTGCTATAGAACATGCCTTCTCAAACTATGGGTCGCAACTCCAAATGGAATCGCTTAGCAGAATATTGGTGTCGTGAAAGATTTCAATGTCAAATATTCAAATAGACATTCACACACGAATGCTGTTTTGAATTGCTTTAAGTGAGACTGATCACTTGCCGTTTAAAGCTAAAGGGAAATCTGCTGAGCTTTTAAGTGACTCAAGCTTAAGACTACAATGTCTGAAAAAGCCCTTGACTGAATTCTAGATCGGAACAAGAACTGCATTTTCCACAATCGCTGGTATGACGCTAAATGTTTTTCGCCATTTAACACCACATATTAATGTTAAGCTACTTTCTCAGCTTTAAGACATATTTACTCCCAATATAATAAAATATAATATGATATTCATCGCAAAAAAAATGTTGAAGAGCTCTTACGTCCACTAGTGTCGAAAATTCCACCAGGATTCAATTTGTTATGCAATAAAAAACAGGCATATCCATCTCATTAAATTTTAATATAATACTTACCACTCAATGACTGCGTTCGAATATATTCGAGCGAACTAAGACGGTCAGAATTCCTTTTCACTTATGTTTAAAAAAAAAATTCAATTTTTATGAAAAATTAGGCATAAATTTTGTAACTTCAATGAAAATTTTGACCAATTTCAGGTTTTACATTTTGTATGTTTCTGAACGTATTCTTGACCTGTATAATTTCATATGTATATTTGAACACCTCAAAAAGTCTAGGAACACTTACCAATATCTTTAAAATATGAAATTGATGATTCGAATTTATAGAAATCTTCGGTTTTTGTTAGGATGTATTGTACATAATGAATTCTCAAGAAAACAAAATAATATTCGACTTCTCCAAAGCACCTATTATATAAAAAAAAATTTGAAATTTGAAAATGAGAAATTTGGTAAAACACAAAAAAAATCCTGAACTAATATTTTCGAAACGATATGGAAGCACTTATATTTTTCAGTACCCAGAAGGTCCACCTTTGTTGTTAATGACACTTTGGCATCGTCATGGCATGCTCAATACTAAATTGTCCATTACATTTTCGCCTAAGTCATTCCAAGCCCCCTGAACTGCTAATCGAAGCTCCTGTTCAAGATGGAAGACGTTTTGACGCAAGAGATTTCTTTTTAGGGTGTCCCACAAATGCTCGATGGGATTCAGATCTGGGGAGCAGGATGGCCATGGTAGGAGATCGATATCATTCTATTCAAAAACGTTCAAGACAACTCTTGCACGATAAGGAGGGGCATTAACTTGTTGGAAGAGTGGATTTTGACCCATTGTTTGGAGACAAAGTACCACTACAGGTAAAACTATCTCATTTGCGTAAGAATTTTCCGTGAGGTTGTTCTGTATGAAAACGAGGTCACTTCTTTCACCAAGGCGTACACCTCCCTAAAACATCACTGATCCTCCTCCCTGTCTAACAACTTCTCGAGTATACTGGAGACGGTTTTGCTTTCCAGGTTCCCTCCATATTCGAATTCTTCCCGAATCGGAATAATAACTAAATCTAGATTCATCACTGAAGAGAAGTATGGCCCACCTCTCTTGATCTCAGTTTACGTGTTCCTGGCACCAAGCTAAACGAGCAGCGCGATTTCCATGGGTCAGTTGTGGAACTCTTAAAGAACGTCTGGAGTGGAGATGACCTTCGTGCAGTCGATTTCTCGCAGTTTGGTCTGAAATTTTTACATTATAAACTCGTGATAGCTCTTGAGCTAATTAATTAATAATTAGTAATCCTGAAACGACCTGTATGGCGTTCTTCTACGCTACCTGTTTCATTGAAACGCTACCATAGACGGTTTATGACACTTGGGCTACTTCCCAGAACCCTGGATACTTCCCGTTGTGAGCTCCCAGCTTGGAGCATGCCAACGGCTCGTAACATCTCTTCTCTAGTCAAATGTCGTCTTTCCATGGTCGAATCACAAAACTTGAATCTTTTATTTGTGCTTACATCAGAAACAAAGTGCCAACTGAATGTTTTCAAACACTGAATACATGAAATGAATATAAATGCTGCATTTTTAGATTTTTATGAAAAAAAACTGAAATGTGTGGCGGCACTCTACATAATTTGGTGAGAAATTGATGCAGGTGTTCATTTCTTAAGAAAAATCATCCATATTGATCGTTCTGTATACGATATATCGATATTCAGAAGTGTTCCCTAGACTTTTCTGAGGTGATTATATTGTTACCTAATGAATAAATCAAAAACTATTCATATTTCTTACTGTTGTATTTACATGGGGTCGCCAGTTTAAGAAGCTCTGCTTTAAACTAATTTCTTGAAATACCCTGTATGTTTCATCTGTTCAAAAATGATTCAGCTATATTCCATGTCATCACTGAGTGAAAATTTGATACAGAAATATGAAAAGTACCAAGAATTATTCCAATATAAATACAGGAAACATTGCATTCACGATTTCTATGATATAGTAATACTATAAAAACAAGTGTCAAAACTTAATGTTGTTCTTAACACGTCGATATATCAACTTGCTTATAATAATCACTTAATTCGAATAAAATATAGGATGAATCCGTTCGGTTCTTGTGAACCTCGTAAAGAATCAATCTCTGTTGGAACCCATGCGGCGTTACTCAATCCTCATACCGAATAGATGTTCAAGAAGTCATTCACGAGACGATGTTCACCATAGCTTAAAACGAAATAGACAAATTTTAATTATACCGCCCACTACAGTCAGCATTCCATTAACTCGATAATTGTAGTCGCTCATCATTTGAAGATAGTGAAAGTTCTATTTCAATCTATCTAAATGTTACCAAAGTTCTAATGGGAGAAATGTTTGTTAAACGCAGACCTGTCATGTTGTGGGATGTGTTATTAAGGTGTCTACTTGGTAGCGGAGGCACGACACAAATCTTTAGCTGGACCAGCAGAGTTGGATCGAGGTAAGAAACATTAGGTCTCGAAATGTATGTGAGAATATTTTTCTGTTTTACTACCAGAATATCGTAAGATTTGAAATTTAACTGCAGTTTAAGATATTTTGGTTCTCGATGCCACTGGCCAACAATCATTTTGTTGAATCACTATATGCTCTGGTTCCCCAGATAAAAAATATACTTTTCACCAATAGATAATAAACACCCCAAAAAAAGTCTAGAGAACACTTCTGAATATCGATAAATCGTATCCAGAACGATCAATATGGATGATTTTTTTAAGAAATGAACCCCTGCATCAATTTCTCACCGAATTATGTAGAGTGCCGCAACAGATTTCAGTTTTTTTTCTATGAAAAACTAGAAATGCAGCAGATACGACGCAGCTTTATAATCATTTGATGTATTCAGTGTTCCAAATCAGTTAGTTGGCACATTGTTTCTATTGTAAGCACAAATAAAAGATACAAGTTTCGTGATTCGACCATGGAAAGACGACATTTGACTAGAGAAGAGATGTTACGAGCCGTTGGCATGCTCTAAGCTGGGAGCTCACAACGGGAAGTATCCAGGATTCTGGGAATTAGCCCAAGTGTCATAAACCGTTTATGGTCGGGTTTCAATGAAACAGGTAGCGTAGAAGAACGCCATACAGGTCGTTTCAGGATTACTACAGTCGCCCAAGACTGATTATTGGTTTTATAAGCCAGAAGAGATCGTACTACCACAGCATCTCAATTAGCTCAAGAGCTATCACTAGTTTATAACGTACAACTTTCCGACCAAACTGTAAGAAATCGACTGCACGAAGGTCAACTCCACTCCAGACGTCCTTTAAGAGTTCCACAACTAACCCATGGAAATAGCGCTGCTCGTTTAGCGAAGAACACGTAAACTGGAATCAAGAGAGGTGGGCCACAGTTCTCTTCAGTGATGAATCTAGATTTAGTTATTATCCCGATTCGGGAAGAATTCAAATATGAAGGGAACCTGGAAAGCAAAACCGTCTCCAGCATGCTCGAGAAGTTGTTAGACAGGGAGGCGGATCAGTGATGTTTTGGGGAGGAATACGCCTTGGTGGAAAATTTGACCTCGTTTTCATACACAACAACCTCACGGGAAATTCTTACGCAAATGGGATAGTTTTACCTGTAGTGGTACCGTTTCTCCAAACATTGGTCAAAATCCACTCTTCCCACAAGGTAATGCCCATCCTCATCGTACAAGAGTTGTCTTGAACGTTCTTGAAGAGAATGATTTTTTACCGTGGCCATCCTGCCCCCCAGATCTGGATCTCATCGGGCATGTGTGGGACACACTAAAAAGAAATCTCCTGCTTCAAATCGTCTTCCATCATGAACAGGAGCTTCGATTAGCAGTTCAGGGGGATTGCAATGACTTAGGCCAAAATGTAATAGACAATTTAATATTGAGCATGCCGCGACAATGGCAAAGTGTCATTAATAACAGAGCTGGACCTTCTGGGTAGTGAAAAATATAAGTGCTTTCATATCGTTTCGAAAATATTAGTTCAGGATTTTTTTTGTTTTTTACCAAATCTCGTCATTTTTAAATTTCAAATTTTTGTTATAATAGGTGCTTTGGAGAAGTCAAATATTATTTTGTTTTCTCGAGAATACATTATTTACAATACATCCTAACAAAAACTGAAAGATTTCTATAAATTCGAATCATCAAATTCATATTTTAAAGATATTGGTAAGTGTTCCTAGACTTTTGGAGGTGTTTATTTTATAAGCATTAACAAGGGAAATATAACGTAAGTCAAAAAGTCCCCCGACTTCAAGCGAAGCCAAAGACATCTAACACCCATCACTCTGTGGTAGGAAACTGGCGGGAGCGGACAGTTCGGTGAACTACTCATTCTGCTAGTAGGAACCTGATTCTCAATACACATTGAGTCAAAATGTATATATATATATATATATATATATATATATATATATATATATATATATATATATATATATATATATATATATATATATATATATATATATATATATATATATTGTGATGATTAATTGATCGATGTCCAGACATAAATGGTCAGGGAAGGACGGACGTGGGCCAAACTGACCGTGTCCCTCTTTCATATAAAAAATTAAAAACTATTTTGCGCTGATAACTCGTTAAACTCATGAAAGTTAGCAGAACACTCACATTACAGCAGTACACAAGATGGTCGTCACATGAAAAAACTGCAATAAGCTTCGTTCTCTCATGCGATATGTAGATACTCGAACGTCTGAGGAAAGGCAATATTTTCTTTTAGTCTACACCCTAGTAGCTCAGCTACTCAGAAAAACTTAAATCTTTGATAAGGTCATGAAACCCTGCGAAAATGGCTTAGGATTTGATATTTTCCCAAAGTATTCAAGTCATCATCTACTAGAAGAGAAATATTTATTTCAACTTGATCCTGTTAAGATTTGTGATCTGGTAAAAAGCTGGCATCAGAACATTTTTAGGATAAGGAGTAGGGCTTTATGCTGAAAAAATATAAGAGTATTTTCATTCACAATTCTTGTTGTTCATGTACACTATATGAGTCATACAAAAACAACATAAATACACAATGAAGTTTATATACACTATGAGGCTTCCACATTTCATCGTGGAATCAAATTGAAATACCGCAGTATGCTAAATGCAAACGACTCATTCTGTTTCTAATCCATTTACGCTGATTCTTCAGTATGTATTCGTCTCAAACATAACGATGATAATAGCCATGTGGTTGTATGGTTTGTACTTCGGTATTGTCTGTGGATGATTCTAGTGAAACAATATGCCCCGTTATGAGTCTCAGTTGTATATTACACATCCTGTACACTCATTGGATTATGTTAGCAAGAACGCCACAGTATCCTAAAATGTGCTCTTCATTTTCTCATTTTGGACAACTAGACTTAGGCAAAAATGTACAAAAACCAATGCAATTCATCTACAAAAATGTGTAGCAACTACTCTGATAATAACGTATGGGAAATAAATTGAATATCGTCATCAACAAACTACTTGAATTTTATTCAAAACTTGAATTTTTATTTTGTCTTCCAGGTCTTTCGATGAGATGAAATCTAACCTACACAATTGATACTTGGGCATGGTGTTTTTGTGCACAGTTTGGTTAACATATTCCTCATATTCTTTTGGTGGATGTTCCAGTCCACTTCTTGAATTTTTCGGAAAATTCTAGTTCGCAATTAATGCTCATTTCGAGCCTCTCAACTACTGATTAAGTAACGACTAAAATTCCTCTACTTCGAGCTTGAGGACATAAGGATTATTTCCTTTCGGTACATAATTCATAATATTTCATTCCAACAATTCCAGAGTATTCCTGGATTAATGGCATTAAGAAGAATCAGCCAGAAAATTATATCATCGTTTTGTAATGCGTATCGAATAAATTGAGGGGTTTTGGTAAGGATTGCCTACATAGGGAGATCATACTGCAGCCTCCGAAAGCGTGCACCATACTAGAGCTTTGTAGCAGATTTTGCCTTTGCCCCGAATTTCTCTCAATTTGGACAGTTGTAAATGTCAGAAGTTTAAAATTTATGATTAACCTTCATCTCAAAGTGTGAAAGAGTGAAGCATTTTTCATCATTCCTCACGAACACTTTATTTCTAACAAAATTCCTTTATCATCATCTTGCTATAATTTCTAGCAGTAACTATGTAAACTTGAGGCCAAGATACATTCTCCTTTCACTGTGATACTTATATGATGAAGCGTCAATATGGTGAAACACGTCATAAGTTTTTTTATCACCGTTTTTGGACATAACAGAGGAAAAAGTTTCATCTATGTAGTAACATTTCTTTCCATGATCTCAAACACGTCTGAAACAAGAATGACTTTATTTGACTATCAGTATTCATTCAATTTCTCTTCAGTTTCCACGCTAAATTAATGCAAGTTTTCTGTGTTTCTTGTTGATTTTCCAATCTTCGAATTTATGGTACTGGCTGCTGAACGTCCTGAACGCTATTTGAATGATCATGAATTGGTAAGAATTGTAACACTTCTAGAGGAGGGGCGAAGCCAACGTTGGATAGCTAACTTATCGAATGTCAACAAAAGCACTTTTTCAAGAGCAATTATTCGGTACCAGGAAACAGGAAAATATGGAAGAAGGGGGCAGGGAAGAAATCGGTTAACAACACCAGTTGATGATCATTGGCTTCGTTTAACTGCACTAGGATTTCGGCACTGTACGGCTAGAATGCTACAAAATGAACTTGCACTTTCCAGAAATGTGCATATTTCATTGCAAACTGTTAGGAACAGACTCAGAGAAGACGATATCAGATCAAGGGTGGCTTCTACCGGCCCGCGTCTCACCAAAGAGTATCGAATTGCAAGACTTCAGTCTGCGAGGGAACATGCAAATTGGAGTATTCCAGAATGGTTGAATGTTTTCTTTTCCGACGAGTTCAGGTTCTGTCTAGTATCAAATGATAGACGCATACCTGTATATAGACGACATGGGGAACGGTTTAAGCAATGCAATATCCGGCTAACCGAAAACTTCGGAGGGGGCTCAGTAATTGTTGGTGGAGGAATTTCTTTCGATGGTAGAACTGAGTTAGTCCTAGTGAATAATGGAAGAATGACAGCGGCCAGATACATAGCAAATATCCTTGAACCCCATGTTGTACCCTTTGGCCCATTGATTGGCAAAAACTTCATCTATATTCATGATAATGCACGGCCTCATGCAGCTAGAGTAGTTACAGAATATCTGCAAAATGCCGAAATTGATATTTCAAGATGGCCAGCCAGAAGTCCCGACTTGAATCCCATAGGACATGTTTGGACAACATTGGGTGGCAATTTCAGCAACGTAGGATGTCTTGTAGATCACTCCAATAATTAGAAAATCTGCTTTCTGCAATATGGAACTCAGTGACTCAAGAGTACATCCAAAATTTGTTTGAGGGGCTTCCGAGACGAATACTGGCAGTAATTAGGGCTCGGGGAGGGAACACTCGATTTTGAAAATGATTAGTAACCATTCGATGCTAGTTGAATGGTCTCTTCGCGAATGTTTAAAGATGGTAGAATTTTTTTATTTTTCATTAACTCGAAAATTATTGATATTTTCCATCATAAACTCATCTCTTCTGAATGATATCTTCTTATTTCACACTTCTGAAAGTTACCAAGCGACTCTTGAATGGCTAACGTAAAAGTTTATATTTGAATTTGGGAGGCTTTTACTTGGTAAAATTCCATTATCAATAATAAAAACAAGTACGAATTTTACTTAATAATTGCGATTCGTAACGCGTTTTACACCGTAGCTTCTTCATTCGTCTACGGTGTTACGCGTTACGAATGCAATTATTAAGTAAAATTCCTTAAAACACAGTTCTTGTTTTTATTATTAAAAGTTATATATTATTGTCGTTAAAGTAGGTGATGCGACAGGAACAGGGAGTGTATATACAGTAAAATTCTAAAATCATTGTCTCATTTAATTAAAGAAAGTATATCAACTTTCATCAAGTAGCGACATCATCGATAAAATTTTCGAAGGAACTATTTACGTTTTCAAATACAATGTTCATCGCGTATACATAAATATATTTCCAGTAGAAATTTGAAATTGAATTAATCCGATCCTGATAGTTCTAGGCCGACACACGAAATGATAATTGCAATCACGATGTTAATGTAGCCACTAAATAGGCACTGAAACTTGCTGCCTTTCGTGTAACCCGAGCTTCTACATGAGGTCAAGCTAACGAAAAAACGCACCAAGGAAGATCGAAGATACCTTACCTACGCCATTCTTGTATGTGCTTACTGGCGAGAAAAAAATATCTCGTTGTTTGTGCAACATCCTTTCGTGGCTGTATAAATGACAACGAGGAGAGATATGTAGCAGATCAATCAAAGAATCTCGAAGGGAGATTTAGTTGATATACAGAACTTAAAATAATCATCTTTACTAACCTGAGTGATAGTTGCTATAAGTAGACTAGATCTAGGAACTGCGCTATTGAGAACTTGAAAGGTCAGAAATCTATCTTGATGAGTAAGGCCAAAGCTTTGCACTATACCTCCCGTCAAATCCTGCAGGACTCTCGTTGTAGATCCTTGAGATAGACATTCATAGCTACCATAATACCTGAAGAAAATTTTGAATTTACTCAGGAGGAGAATTTAATCTGTAAATATTTTCGAAACAACAACTATTTTATCAATAAAAATGAAAGTTGATAACAGTACAGAGTGTCCCATTTTCGGATGTTTTTGTTCGTCAGCTACGTGAAATGCTAAGCCATATCCGTCTTCAATTGCCGATAAAAATTAATTAGCGGGATTCAGCTATATGCCCATTACTCATTTTGAGTATTCAAAACATGATAATAGTAATGAATTAAACTATGTATTATACTATCACAAGAGATTTATTGAAAAGGAAAGCAATTTGATCATTTAATACTATTCAAAATTGCCGATATTTTAACGAAAAAATGACAAAGAAATCGAAAAGTCACAGATATCGTAACAAATTTAAAACAAAGAATTCAAAGCAACGATTTAGTTTCACCTAAAGCAGACAAATCGAAGGCCATAGTCTTTTCACCAAAATCATTATATAGGGTGACCCACGAGTCACTGGAAGAAGCATAATGCCAAGAGAACGACGGATTTTGTAATTTTTTTCTTCTCTCGTCGTGACTTTCCGATTGTGATTTTGCAAAAATTATGTTACTTATACTCCATTTCTGAGTAACTATCGTTGGGAAACACTGAAATTGCTACAGGGTGCACAGAACAAAATTTTCGATTTCGCCTTTCTTCAAGCCTCATATTTTCAATTTTTTCAAATGACACACCCTGTATTTTATACTCTGTAATGATCGTTTATTTTTATACCTAACGAACGATACCCATGTTCTCTATACCTATCTTTAACAGTTTCAGAGATTTCTCGAATTTTCCGATACTTTGTGTCTCAACATTCATCTCGAAAAGTTTTCCTTCGGTTTTGAACAGGAATTTGTACGATGTGCTACTCAAAACACCAGTTTTAAGTCTATAAGTCTAAAATAATCAAAAAATCTCTGCATGAACCGATGCGAAGGCGATGAAAATGAGTTTTTTATGGACTTCAGTTTTAAAATGTGCAATTATTTACCTTTTCAGGTGATAGGTATTCATAACATTTTTTCTTCAATTTTTTAATTTTTCGCTCATATAACTATTTTTAGAAAAACATAGATTATTTTAATGGAAATAAATATGCTTTGAGCCGGCTCGGTGGCGTATGGGATATGATGCTCGTCTCCTACGCAGAGTTACCTGGGTTCAATCCCCACAAAGTCGGTGCGATTTTTCGGATTCTGGGAATCGCTTGAGTGTCCATCTTTCGGAGGAGATGTAAGGCTGTCGGTCCTGTCTAACAGAGATGTGTTGGACATTAAAGATCCCTTCCCTCGACACGAGAGGGGTTCGGCAAAATTCCCGGGTTAGTGAGGTGACAGAATTCCCCGGCGTGTCATTAGCCGAAAGGCAGAAATAGAGCACGTTAAAGGAAAAAGAAACAAATATGCTTTGAATGAGTGAAAATGTTTGACAATGGAGGATATTACTACAAATCACGGAAATGAAAGGATTGCATCAATAATTGAAGCAATACATATGCTCTATGCATAAATACATTCCCCTTTCTGTGAACCCTTAATGTGAAAACTGTGATCATTCTTGAATAGTGTGTTCTTGAATTCATTAGTGTTGACGAAGAAGAAGGAAGAAAGCCTTAAGAAAATGGAGTATTCTCAGTCATAGTATTTACTAGGGAAGAACGAGTCGATATGATTCTCAAGTCATAGAGAGTTCTATTTTTATTTACAGGCAAGGCAAGGCTCTATGCATAAATGTATTCTCCTTTCTGTGAACCCTTAATGTGAAAACTGTGGTCATCCTTGAATCTATGCATAAATGTATTCTCCTTTCATTAGTGTTGACGAAGAAGGAAGAAAGCTTTTAGAAAATGGAGTATTCTCGAGAAGACCATTGGAGAAGCTATGAAAAACTGTTTGTTAGCTGAAAGACTCTACGCTACAAAATATCTGGACCAAAGACATACGAGAAAACAAATATTCGAAAAATGGCTACGAAAATTCCGAGCCACTGGTAGTGTGTCCGATCAAAAACACCACCGAAAAAACCAATTATTGAAAATGAAGAGAATGAACTTACTGTTCTACCATCTGTGATAGAACAACCAAGTACAAGTCAACGGAATATTGCTCAAGAAATTGGTGAGAGTAGACGACTCGAATTTGTATGTGGGTGTCAGAATTAGTCGCAGAAAATGAGGATTTCTCTAATTCAATTCTATTTTCTGATGGAAGTACATTCCAAAATAATGCTTTAGTAAACAGACACAATGATCATCATTACTCTGATACTAATCCACATATTCTTCGTCAATCCTACAATCAACACGGATGTCGGTCAATACATGGGACGCAATTATAGGACCTTATGTAGTAGGACCTTTTTTTTCGATGGAAACCTGGATGAACAGATATACCTCAATCTTCTGGTCAACGATTCACCAGAGCTGTTGCTGTGACTCTTGACATGAGACAACGAAAGTGGTTTCAACAGGATGGAACCCCTGCGCACTGCAGCCAACAAGTGAGAGATCATTTGAATGAGAATTTTCCAGAAAAATTTATCGGAAGAGGAGGACCCTGGAATTGGCCTGCGAGATCGCCAGATTTAACGTCCCTCGACTTCTTTCTGTGGGAGACATGTTAAAGAATTTGTTTATCGCACGCCGACATTTATACTGGAATATATGGAAAATAGAATTGAGGAAGCTTTCAAGACAGTTACGCCTAAAATGCTGTTAGGAGCAAGGGTATCTTTCAAAAGGAGAATGCATTTATGCATAGAGCAAAACGGAGGCCATTTTGAACATCTTTTGTAACATTTCTATCACTTCAAATATGCAATCTTTTCTTTTCCGTAATTTGTAGTAATATTCTCCATTGTCAAACATTTTCACTCATTTAAAGCATATATTTTCCATTAAAATAATCTTTTTCTCGAGGAACAAGTATATGAGCAAAAAAGAAATAAATTTGAAAAAAATGTTAAGAACCCGTCACAGGAAGAGGTAAATGGTTCACAAGGAGGAATAGGCTCGAATTAAACAATTTTCAACACTGCTTTTCTTCAAACTGAAGTGCATAAGACACTTATTTTCATTGCCTTCGCATCGGTACATGCAGGGATTTTTTGATCATTTCCGACTTATAGACTCACAACTGGTATTTTGAGTAGCACATCGTACAAATTCCTGTTTTGTCTTATCAACTGGAATGCACACCTCTGGACTCTCGAAAACATTTCGAGATGAATATTGAGTATTAAGTATCGGAAAATTCGAGAAATCTCGGAAACCGATAAAGATACGTATAGAGAACATGAATATCGTTCGAAAGGTATAAAACTAACTAATCATTACAGAGTATAAGATACAGGGTGTGTTTTTGAAAAATTGAAAAAATGAGGCATGAAGAAGGGCGGAATCGGAAATTTTGTACTGTGCGCCCTGTTTCGATTTCAGAGTTTCCCAACTAAGGTTACTCAGAAATGGAGTATTAGTAACATAATTTTTGCAAAATCACAATCAGAAAGCCACAACGAGAGAGGAAAAAAAATTTTTGAAATAGTCATCAAATTTCGAAACATCTCAAATATTTCGAAAACCATTGAACTTAGGTATAGGAAATATCGACAAAGTCACCTCCATTTGATCTCACAAAGCTGAAATCATCGAAATATATAGGGTGTATGTACGAAATTATTTTTTAATTGTGACCGAAACAGAAGTTCATCATTTTGCGAGAAAAAAAATTTTAAAATTCGTCGTTTTCTTGGAATTATGCTACTTCCGGTGACTCGTGGGCCACCGTGTATATATCAAAAATGACAGACTTTCTTCAAAAAGAGAACATAAGTGAAATACCCAAAGATAGATCCAAAAAACTTTGATACAGCTCTAATACAAATTTTTCCGATAATACTAACAAAACCAAAAAAAAAATTCTTTCACAAATATGCATCCCGGACTTCCTAAACTCTACGGCTTTACTTCATAAATATTATATTCAAAAATTCAACAAATTTCACACCTAAATATTATATTAAAAACTCAATTCAATTGACACGAGAATTGAAACAGGTTCAAACCTCAATCAAATTATATTTAATCAGTTTTGATGTAGGTTACATGTTTTCCAACATCCCCGGAGACGAATGCCTTCCATTTGTCTCAGACATCTTGAACAAATCCCACGTTAATCCGGTTGTATAAAATAATTTCATGTTTTAGCGTAAGTTGTGCCTGCAACAGAATTATTTCAAATTCGATAACAAATTTTATGAACAACACAGTCTATGAATGGGATCCCCATTGAGCCCTTTATTAGCTGACATTTTCATGGCGTATATTGAAGAAATCATATTCAACTCCAAATTAAAATGAGTTCATTTTTGGTATAGATATGTAAACGATATACTAGCATGTTTCATATGACAACTAGATCAATTTTCAACTTACATCAATAGCATTAATCCCAAAATCGAATTCAAAGTAGAGAGAGAAGTCGATAATTAAATTCACTTTTAAGACCTAACAATAACTCAGAAAAATATCACACTCAGTTTTGATATAATATAGAAAACCCACCTTTACTGATATTTGCATCGCCTATGACTCAATATACCCAAAATCTCATGAATACGCTGCGTTTGATTCAACTATTGATAGGCCTTTCTCTCTACCATTAACCGAAGAAAATATGTCCAGGGAAGTGTCAACTATTAGAGAAGTAGCTAAGACAATGGTTATTCCTCAAATAAACACCTCGAAAAAGTCTAGGGAACACTTCTGAATATCGATATATCGTGTCCAGAACGATCAATATGGATGATTTTTTTTAAGAAATGAGCAATTTCTCACCAAATTATGTAAAGTGCCGCAATAGATTCAGTTTTTTTATAAAAAACTAAAAATGCAGCAGATTCAACGCTGCTTTATAATCATTTCATATATTCAGTGTTTGAAATCAGTTAGTTGGTATTTTGTTTCTGTTGTAAGCACAAATAAAAGATTCAAGTTTTATGATTCGACCATGGAAAGACGGCATTTGACTAGAGAAGAGATGTTACGAGCTGTTGGCATGCTCTAAGTACCCAGGGTTCTGGGAAGTAGCCCAAGTGTCATAAACCGTTTATGGTCGCGTTTCAATGAAACAGGTAGCGTAGAAGAACGCCATACAGGTCGTTTCAGGATGACTACAGTCGCCCAAGACCCAAAAAGAAGTATCATTCCGACACACCAAGAATATTTCCCACCACCACCGAAAATATTTTCCTCTCCTCCTGAATCACCCCGTATGTGTATGTTTTTTCAACTTTAGTTCAATACTTGTCAGCTAAAGATGGTCGACAGACCGAAATTGCAAACCTGATTTTCGATAAGTCTTTTGTGATAGTATAATACATAGTTTAATTTTTGTTATCATCAATAATTGTAACTTGGAAAAACAATATATTTTCTGTGCAGTAATTCCAATAATCAATTGTTTAACTGTTATTATGGGAGAACAGAGCATACTTAACCTTTTCAAGTATTCTGTGCAATATTGTGTATGAAAAGTTATACAATTTTTGGTTTTTCTTGAAAACACGAAATGGATGAAAAAAAAGAATAAAACTTCATTCACATCAAAGATTCTTTTTCAAAAAAATTGAAACTCGCACTTGATTTAAAACTCGAAAACTTTTGGACAAGAAAGAAATTTCCGTATATAGTCCATTTTACGTAAATGCTTCAGAGTGTCAAAATCAACCGAGATATTGGTGCTGTACTAATTATGAATATTTGCAAATAACTATAAAACCAGGAAATCGAGTTTGAATCTGTTGGAATTAATGAATTCCTTACTCAAAAAGAAGAAAAGGGGGGCTATTTCCATCTTTTTTCAATATTTCAACTAGCTGAGTACTAAAACGTCTAAATCTGTCCACACTGTACAATGGTGGTAATTGTATAAAGTACAAATGGTTCTTTATCACTACTTACTTTGCATATGCTTTTTCCAGTAATGCAGCCCAGAATTCTATGCTGTTAGTGCTATGTAGATAAACTAATCTTCCTTTGTGTGTTGGAAGTTTGTCGTCCACCACCACTTCTTTCCATTCACCAAAATGCCAGAAACGAAATCTGTAACAAAATGTACGTTAATAATATTACAAATCATATAAATTTTTTTAAATCAGCAGCTTTTTCCCCATATTAAACCGGAAATATTGCCACAGCAATGAATTCGATGAGGATTGGAAAATCATTTCTAGGTCCTCTTCATCTCATTCAGACTTTGGTTCAACCAAAATTTCGACCTTCTCCCTTCTACTTAGAGGAAACGCCTTTTTGACAATGGAAGTTACCAGACACTTACAGGATAAGTACACCAATTTTCAAGTCAAACAGTACTAAGTAAGAGCATTACTGAGGTAACAGATTTGTTTATTAACCATTTACTAGAAAGACATATCAAATTTTCTACTGCTGACGATCTCAACCTATGTCAATCAGCTTTTCATGAAAAACTTTATCATTTCACACAATTGAGCGAAATTATTGATTGTGCTCATATCAAAATAATAGCTTCGCCATTTGACTACCTAGTCTACCCAGCTGCTCCTTATTGAAATCACAAAGGTTACTACAGTATTACACATTCATTGAGTCAAGCAGCTTGAAATTTTTTGAAAAACTTGACTCGACTTGAAATTCAAGCTTTTGAAAAATCGAAGGTTAATTTTGAAACCCAAAAGCTTGACTTGATATCAAGATTGTTCGAGCTGCTTGAAAGCTCGATATTAAGTGCATAAAGTTAAGTTGACTTAATAATCGCTTGGTACAGGTGTAATAAAAGTAGGTAGTATTTCTAGGCATACATAACTTCTTAATTGGGTACGACATACTGGGATTTCAAAACTTTGCTCGATCTAGTCGATTCGTTCCACAGCGCAACAAGTAGATGCAAAAGCTCCGCGAGGGAATTTGTTTAATTCAAAGGAAGCAGAGAAGAAATCAACCAGCAGTCATTTTACAAATGTGAAGAATTTATCTGTTCAACAACAACTGCAAAATTTCAATATCGCATACCACTTACAAAAGAATTCTATGTAATATAGAATAGATAAAAACGACATGATTCTTTCAGGGATTTTTTATATCATTCGAAAGAAACTCAATATTCCTCATGAAAATAAACAGAAAACCGAAAAATATTTATGTTGTGTTGTCACCCAGCAGCCAGGAGTGTAAAGCAGCTTCACTCCCTTGCCCTGGCGGCTCCCATTATTGATGTATACGTTTTCAATTCATTTACACTTTGAGAGAAAACATTCGTTCCAGAAAAACAAGAAATATGGAGATCGGATTCAATCAAACAATTATTTCTGTGTATCTCTGTGAAGTTATACTTTTCATTCTGAAACAACTAACCAAAAATATAACAATCGATGGATAATTTCTTGGAACAAAAGAACAATCAAATATCGAAACAAACACAAACTGCGTACGCAACCGTCTCGGTAGCTGCACGGTTAGTGCGCAAGCATATTGGAACTGCTTAGCAAAAGTGCCTGTTTCGACTTAGGGTTCAAGCTATGCATGTCTTCCTTGAACAAAAAAGTGATATTTGACCGAAACTCCCCAAATGGTACTGGCAAACTGCCTGAGTAGCAAAACCATTAACCACTGAAGGCCAGATACCTTGTATTCCTGAGAGATGGCAGTTATCATTGCACGGTCTAGGTCAGAGGTTCGGAGTCCGGTATAAACAGAAGGTCCATCGCATCAAAACAGGAGACTGCGTACGCAGCCTTATTTTTTTCAATGCGAGCTTCCCAGGAATAAGCGAACCTGTTACACCACATGAGTGAGCTTCTCGGAAGAATTGAGGTGTCTGTTTACTCGCTTCTTGAAGTGGGCCAAATTGTAAGATGTTGGACGGAAGCGAGTTCCACAGCTCACCAGCCCTATAAACGAAGAAAATTCTCATAGAGTGAGGTTCAAGGGGACGTTAAATGTACCACCATATGATGAGAACTCCTTGCCAGCATAGTGTTGCAGCAAAACCTGCAACCTGGAACAAGGACTTTCAGCACCTGGGAGCATCTTCCGAAGAAGTATCTGTAAAACAGAGAAGGGTCAGCTACTTGTCTTCTGAGAGCCAGGGGTTGGAGATCGCGCGATGAGGCGCACAGCCCGTTTTAGCACACTATCCTACATCCACAACGAATGTTTGAGCGCAGATTTCTATACATTGGAACATATATAGAAGCAACAGCTGAGATGACGTGAGGTATCGCTTGGCTCTGAAAAGAAAGGTAAGTTCAGCTGATGCCGACTTAGCTATTGCTGATACATGTTCATGCCAGAAAAACCCGGAGTTGACCTTTATTCCGAGAAGGTGCATCAAACTTTTGGATGCAACTCGTTGGCCTTGCAACATTAGAGGAGGTTCTCCAGTGGGAACCTCTCTAGTTGCTTGCGTCTTGCTCGCGTTGAAGCTCAACAGGTTCAACTGACCCCACTCAGATATCCTCTGTAAGTCAGAGTTTAAGTAACTATTTTGCTGACATCTCTGACGCTGTTATCATCCGCCGACTACTGAAAGACGAAACAGGAGTACAATCGTCTGCAAAACTGAAAATCTTGTTCTCTGTAGATGACAAAAGATCGTTTATCTGCAACAGAAACAAAGTTGTCGAAAGGATGGATCCCTGAGGTACTTCTGCTTTAAACTAGAAACAATCAGATGTTACACCGTCGACCACAACTTGTATTGGACTATCCTTCCCCGCAATTTTTCGGAAGCCCATATGCAGCAAGTTTATTCAACAAGGCTGTATGCCAAACCCTATCGAAGGTTTCAGGGATGTCGAGGGCTATTGCTCTAGATTCCCCATGCTTTTTCATCGTTGATGTACAAACATGAGTGACGCAGGCGAGCAGATCTCCTGTCGATCTTTGCTTGCGAAAACCAACTGACGGTTGTTAATAATTTCCTGCAACTCGAGATATTTGATAAGTTCATCATTTATGACTTTCTCCATCTTTTTAGACATAATAGGAAGGAGTGCAACAGGGCGGTCGTTTTGGGATGAAGACTTCTTTCCTTTCTTTGGGATCGGTTGAATTCTCGGTTTTTTTCCAGCTGCTCGGAAAAGTCTGGCTTTCATAAGAAATCTGAACGGGATGATTAAGAATAGGTGCCAGTTCGGGAGCACACTTTATCAGGCAGTATTTCGTCTAGACCAACTGCCTTCTTGGAGTTCAGCTGCTTGAGAGCCTGTTTCATAGTGCGAACTCTGAACCTGATTTCTGGCATGGAAGAATTTTTATGTGGAATGTTGGGTGGTATTGCAATAGATGAATCTAGCACAGAATTGTTCGAGAACAAGAGAGATAAGAGATCAACTTTCTCTTTCGGAGATGATGCTATACTTCCATCTTCTCTAACAAAAGGCGGAAACGCAGATTCACACAAATTGGCACTGACAGTCTTCGTCATAGACCAGAATTGTCTAGTCCTGCTTGCCTGTTCAAGGAGTTCATTAGTACCCCTTCGTTCCGTATTCGTACGAAGGTTGTTCTTGTTTCCTCTGTTGGATTCATCTTTCATGACTTGTGAGGCTCTGCTCTTACCTGCAGAGACTTCTTCGTAATCTTTGTTGAATCATGTCTTTTGTGCTGTTGTTCTTTTCATGAAATGAGGGATGTAGAGATCTATTCCTGCATTAATGATGTCTGTAACAGATTCAGTGCACACATTGATGTCAGGGTCTGAAAAGCAAACATCTCTGAATGGGAAGCACGAAAAGAATTCACGCATATCATCTCAATTAGCACGGTTATAGTACCAAATGCATCTGGGAGGCTTAGGTTCTTGGTTTAGCAGCAGCACAATGGTTCCAGTAGCAGATATAAGGATGTGGTCTAAGTTGCCCATCGGTACTGAGACCTTCACTCAAATTCATCTGGATCTGAAACCAAAAAGATATCCAAGGTGTTCGGGAAGTCGGTTGGGTGATCAGGTACTCTTGTCGGTTCGTCGACTAGCTGCGTTAGATTACGGATGTTTGCGAAAATTTCAACCTGCCTTCCCACTTCATTTGTTCTATTGGAGTGGCGGAGCTAGTTGGTGTTGTGAACGTTGAAGTCACCCAGTACAATGACCTTAGCTGCCGGGTGATGTTGTGTCTAAAACTAATACACCTTATCGCTAGATACTGAAACAGTCTAGAGAAGTTAATCTCGTTAGGCGAGCGATATAGACAGCATAAGAACAGTGGTGTATCCTGCAGATAGATTTTAAACCACGCAAGGTCGAAAGCGTCGTCCTCCATCGTGTCCCCTCTCGGGCATGGAACATACGGTGTGGCAAAAACGCAGAGGCCCCCTTTGAACATAAATCCAGTATGTAACTCATACCCATTAAAACGTAAATACGTTGTGTCGGTTGTTTGACATATTTGAGTTTCGGTCAGGGCCAGCTCATGGGGTTGTGCGTTTTGCAGATGCTGGTGGACTGCATCAACATAGGTTGTTCTACCCCAGTCCTCTGATATTGCAGGACTCAACAAGAGATTGCTTTATTTTCTCGAACGTGAATGAATTAGTGAATTCGCCGGAGAATTGCTCGACTTACCCGCAAAAAAAAAATCTAACCTAACCTCTCGAGGCAGTCCCTCCGGAGATCCGAATGGGAGACTATTTAAACTCCGGATGATTTTATCCCAGAAGAGCTCATCATGCTTCGTTGCCAATCCTCCCCACCCTGGAAACCGGAACCAATTCACGGGACCTATAGTTGGATGTGGTGGTATCACACCGAGCGACGGCGGTGAGGCCGCCTGCCTCTGAAATGTGTTATGACCACAGAATTGACTTATAATTAGACATATTCAATACGTTTGGTCTACTCGTAGCACTAATCGAACGATCGAAAGTTTAGCATCAACACTCTAATTGAAGTTAGTGTTGAATCTTCCTTTAGGTATTTTTCAATTTGTGTTGCAGAGAAGTATTTGACAGGATTCGCTTAATATGACGTTTAAACGACAAATTTCAACAGATCTTCAATTTCAAACCTGAAGGTACAAAATTTACCCTAAGTGTCGACATTCAAAATGAAGATTTTCTTTGAGATGCATGACATACTCTTCGGCATGATCCATAACCTCCAAGTGAATCACATAAAACAATGAGAATCGGTACCGGGAAGAGAATGAATGAAGCACGCATTGATTCGAAATCGAAATATTAATTATTATACCATATCATTGCTTATAATAAAAGAACTAGGTGTCATTAAACAAGAACAAAGGTGAATTCGGTAGAGTCGAAGGATAATTGTTGGGAATCGCTGCCTTTCCATACATCATACTCTGGTTTTATTCTTATTTGTCCCAATTAGAGAAATAGTATTTAATTATCTTGAAATTACCCCCTCATCAGTTGTAGGTACTTACAGAGATCGTACCCACTAGATTATCAAGTAAGTTGCGTTTGCTGGATGGTGCGGCGAACCTTTTTGGATATCTTTATATTTATATATTATATAGTTCGACATAGGTATCTCATAACGTATAATTGTCATATGAATATAATATCATGTTCTTTCAAATGGTAATTTGTAATGTAATTCTTTTTCTGATGGAAATATAAGATTTATACAATCGACGAGGTAATATAAGGCTAACAAGTAATTGTAAATTCGAAGATTTCAAATCAATCAATAAAATTGAATTGAAGTCCGTAAGCTTTCAAGGTAGTATACAGGGGTTCTACTGCAGGTGGGAGTCCTCAGCTGAATTGTGGAATATTTGTCTTATAGCTTTTTTTGAACATCTTTTTTTCAGGATATGTAGTTGCCTACCAATGGGATAAAGTCGATATTTCAATCCCTTCTAAACATCTAGAAAGAGCTGGGGACCTAGTTTGGCCACTTTTGAAATTTGTTCACCTGAAAAATTAGATGGCCTGGCAGTGCTTTTTTATTTATTGTTACAAAACATAGGAACCCCTACAGGATAGACTCAATCACCGGGGTTCACGAAAAATGATTACATAAAAAGAAACAGAATTGAAACAGTTATATAAAATGAAGATTATAACTTTCATAAAAAAAAGACTCACTAAAGGTTACAGAATCAAGCAAAATATCATGAAAACTAAAAACTACTACAATGACGATGATCCAGATCTAATGAGATATGCAATAATATTATTTTTGAAAGAAAAAAGAGGTTCATGAAAAATATTTTTACTGGCAATATGCCAATTGTACAGACGCATAGTTCGCAAGGAAACAGAATGAAAAAATAAACTAGTACGGGCCTTCGGAACATTGAAGAGTGCATTCTGACGACTAGGATACAGGGGTACATTGGAAGTGAGATAATTAAAAGCGAAAAACTAAAAGAATGATTTAAAATTCGATAAGGAAATACAGTGTGGAAAACGACTCTCCTCTGCTCCAGGCTCAACATTTTGTGATGGCGCAAACTTGATTGATAATAGTGATTAGGACTGAAAGATTTAAAGTAGAAACTTTTGACAAACTTTCTCTAGACTCGTTCAGTTCTGTCAATATACTTGTAATAGTGTGGTCACCAATCAGGTACAGCATATTCCAAATTACTCTTCACCAACGAGAGTTGTAGCATTTTTAAAGACCAAGGACAACTGAAACCTTCAGTGATTCTTAGAACGGAACATAACATATTTAAAGCCTTAGAAACTATATGATCAATATGATACTCAAAGGAAAACTTAGAATCAAGATATATAACAAGATCCTTAATTTGGTTTACCCTCCCAATTATAAGCCCATCAACAGAAAAATTAGCGTCGGAGACAAAGACATTTTTTGTAAGACTAATATGCTTACACTTATCAATATTTAATTCAGAATACCTACTTCGACAAAAAGAGAAAAGTCTGTCAAGATCACTTTGAAACCGCAAAATTTCATTATAGGACCAAATAGCACTGTACACTTCAAGATCGTCGGCATATCAATCCTGCTTTGTATGAAGAAAACATTCCGAAATATCATAATTGTAAATTGAAGATAAAAGGGGACCCAGATGTGACCCTTGATGAACACTAGAGGTGACACGAACGAAACTGGAATGAAAGCCATTGAGTGCAACATACTGCAGTCTATCCGACAGATACGATTCTATCCATTTCAGTGAGGACCCCACCACACCAAAGTGCTCTAGAACCCACAACAAAGTTGCATGATGTACCTTACTGCAGGCCTTAGCCATGTCTGTGTAGACGGCATCAACTTGAATACCATCATCAAGACTACTACTGAAATGAACGTAAGGAGTTAAATTAGTTAAGACCGACCTACATTTGAAACACCCATGTTGAGATTGAATTAACTTGGAACTGGATAAATGAAGAATATCTTAGAATAGAGACAGGTAGTTAACTACTTACTTCATTTTTCTTACCACTTTCAAAAGTAGGTACGATCTTTGCCGCCTTCCTTGCCAGGAGGGACTACGAAGGAAACTCAAAGGAGCAAAGATTTACAGTCAGGTAGTGATAAAAGTTCTAAACAGCTATCGGAACATCTCTGTCTGGGAATGCCGTCAATCCTTGAAGCAACTTGCTGAGGGGAACAAACTCTTCCTGTGGTGGGTACCTGGCCACGATGGCATACAAGGAAATGAATCCGCTGACGAACTTGCCAAATCACCTGCTGGAATCCCCCATCGGACCTGAACCATTCTGCGGTCTTAGTAAGCCGCACAGACGACAGGAACAGGAACAATGGGGAGAATCTAGCAAAAAAGAATACTGGTGGAAAACTCCAGGCCAAAGACAAGCAAAAAAGTTCATTGGCTATTCGCCAGAGAAGACAAAACAGCTTCTCGATCTCTCTAGGGACGAGTTGAGGACCATAACAGGCCTACTTACTTGACACTGCCCACTGAGATATCATCTCAGTAAAATGGGCAAATCGGAAACGATAACATGCAGAATGTGTAAAGAGGGCGATGAAACTGCCGAACATATTCTTTGCAGTCGCATCGCAACTGTCCCTCAAAGACATATACACTCCCAGGGAGATTATTAATTTTGTAAGAGATTTAGACCTACAGGGAAATGAATGAAAAGGGTTATGAACAAAAGACCAATTTGGTCGCAGTTTAGAAAGGCTTGCAAGCCAAACAATCCCCACGAATGTAATGTATTGTACCACTGATGCAGCCGTACTCACTGCCATCAGAAGACCATGAAAATGATCCGAGATCGAAGTCCCCAACTTCATGAACTCAGTGTGACAAGGTTTGATTTGCATTACCACCAACTTTCTTCAAGTGCTCAAATTTTGTTCATTTTGTTAAATACGAAATGTTTATGCACGAAGTCTTTCTGTTAGTTGAATTAGGGTCTTGTGATTTTGAAGAATATAGCATTCCAGGCATATCGCATCTGAATCGATTGTTACCCCATCTCATTGAAATTCATCAAACGACACTCATAAAACCCTGTTCGACAGAATAAACGAAAATTTTATTCCTTTAACACATCGAGAAAACAAGTATCCACTAAAAAGAGCAGAGAACGTTCCGATAGACGAGATAGCAGCTGTTACTGCCAATACCTCAATATAAAGCCTGCAAATGCGAGCTGGAACGTGAAAAAGACGAATACGGACCGTAAGTTTTCTGAATAAAAATAAATTTCAGTCGTATAACCTGAGAGTATGGCAATTTTTACAACTGAATGATGCTCGGCGTCGAGTTGATGTTTGCCGTTGCTTTTTCCTTCCATAGCGAGAACAATTCCTAGTTTTGAACAAATTATTTGCTCTGACGAAATTTGTAAACCACACAATGAAAATTTTATTTACAACGAACGCCAGTATAGGGTGCGCCAGAGAAAACCGGATAATTCTTTTTCTGTTAAAGTTTCGCAATTTTCGAGCTAGATCATTAGCTTTTGCTTCTTCGGAAAGACAAAAGACTAAGTTTTTAGGAATTGTATCAAAATTTCACTTTCGGTGAAATCCAATATGGTTGACTCATTCGAAAGCAATATTTCAATATCGCTGGAGCATTATTTTCTTCACTAAAAAATTCGAATTCGTCTTTTCTGAACAATTTGACATATTTATGTTGGAAATGTTCCAAGAATTGGTATAAAGGTAGCGTGAAGAATTTTTTCATTGCGATTTTCAGCTGAAATCAAAATATTTCTTCACCTCATGGCGTTGGCACTGCTGAAGCTGTTGTGTTTTTCATGAATGTTCTAGGAAGACAAAGAACCATTTCTTACTAAAACCAACCTAGAACTTGATTTCCGTTCGAATTCAAAATGGCCGACTTCCTTAAATATTTACAATTTTCCCAAGGCATTAAAGAAGTTTCCGCGATCGTAATCAATCAACTGCGTAATTCAATCACTAGATCGAACTAAAATATTGATTCAGAATTGTGCCAATTATCGTCAATAATGTTTCTTTTCTCCACCATCATACGCACCTCCCGTTGTGAAACTTCTGAACATAAACTGCATGCATCAACTCCATGGTAAACAAAAAAATGTAATGTCATCGAGTTTCATACAACACCTGGTTTGAACTCGAATTTTATCTTGGTGTTGCTTGTTTATGACGTTTGAAATTGTTAACAATGATTTTAACAAATGAGGATTAGCGTTTCATTGAATGTTTATTTGTCGCTATACTGCTAGCAAAATATCACGCCAATTTCAGGCCCCTTATTAGAAAAGAAGTACAATCTATGATCTTGAGGAAAAATTTCGGACAACAGGGTCATTAAGAAGAAAACCAATGGTGCAGCTAGAACTGTTAGAACACATGTACTCGCCTTCTTCATAATCTGTTTCAAACAACAACATTTTTTGTATTACAAAGTCAATTAACAATTTCAGGATAACATTCAGCCAATTTCTGCATTAGCAGTCAGCCCTATCAGAACTCCAGGAACCAGCTTAACTCTTTCCCAAATGTCTCAGAGATGCCAAATCTCAAGAATCTCTGTGAGAAGAATAGTACGACACGATTTGGGTGATAAGTATTTTCGGAGGCACTATAATTTTCAACTGACTCAAGCTGTCAAAGAGCGCAGATTCGAACGATGCAGAAATTTATTAAATAGATTTAGAACACGTAGACAAATTGAAAATCTCTGGTTTACAGACAGTAAAATGTTCAGTGTTGCCCCACCAAAAAACAGCCAGAAGGATAGAATTTGTGTTCCGACGAATGAAATCAAGAGAAATGTGCCTTGCATTCATTTGCAGAGGGAAAGACGAACATTTTCCAGGCATGTAATGGTTAGGGTGTATCGTTTTTGACTTTTTTTCGAAATTCAAAAAAGTATAGTGCGGAAAAATTGCATTTGGTGGCACTGAGCATCTGTAATTTTTTCAGAATTTTTGAACAATGCCTAGGGGTCGCGCAATGCCCTTAAAGTTTCTTCTGTTGTATATAGGCAACCCGCACAACAATTTCGCGATTTCAAGTGTCTAAAGTCGAGGTCTAAAGTCGATTTTCTTGCAGTTTGTTTATGTGTATTTGTTGTCTTTGTGATATAAAGGAATAAGAGACTACGATGTAACGAATTAGAGGAAGAAAACAAGAAATTATAAATACCAGAGTGCTATTTTTCTCGTATTTGGTTCGGTAAGGTTCTTTATACTAAGTGCGTGAGGGGAATCGGGTTCGGGTAGGAAGGGGGGGGGGGAAGGGAGCGGTGTGGGGTGAGAGGGGAGGCCAGCAGATGATATCGTCAAAAGTATGCGATTTTTTTCGATCAACAGAAAATCGATATTTCTAAATTAACAGTGCTAGGATGTGACGGCACTAACGTCAATACTGGTCGGATCCAAGGTGTGATGCGACTCATAGAGATAGCTATCAACGCTCCTGTGCAGCACGTTGTTTGTCAACTCCATTTGAACGAGCTACCTTTCCGACATCTCATGCGATATCTAGACGGAGAAACTAAAACTCCACAAGCAACCGGTGGACCCATTGGAGAAGCTATTTTACAATGCGAAAATCGACGAGTGACGAAGTTTGACGCCATCCCTGTTGATTGGATAGAAGACACGGAAGGTTTGACATATATTAGCACCGATCAGAAATACCTCCTATGTTTATGTACTGCTGTCTCAAGTGGACATTGTCCAAAAGAACTCAGCAAACAGAAAACTGTTGTACAATCTAGGTGGTTAACAACAGCTAGTAGAGTATTACGATTATACATTAGTACCGAAAAGCCTTCGGAGGCGCTTCGCCAGTTGGCTTCGTATGTAATGAAAGTTTACGCTCCCGTTTGGTACTCAGTAAAAAAAGAACCCTCGATTGCCCAGGGTCCAATACATTTATGGAAGTTGATTCGACTGTCACGCTACCTGCCTCTCGAACTGCGGAATATTGTGGACAAGGTTATTCAGAACAATGCCTATTTTGGACACCCTGAGAATGTACTGTTCGCTATGATCAACGATGGCAATCCCGACACGAGAGCTCTTGCTTGGAGAAGAATAAAAAAGGCAAGATCGACGAAGACAACAAGGAAGGGAATACGCAACTTCGAATCGCCAAATCAAAGTTCAACGCTGAGCACTACTACGATCTCATAGACTGGTCTTCGCACCCTAACCCGATCACTATCACCCGAAGAAATAGAAGAAAATATTAGGAGTCGAGCATTCTGTGATAAGGAATTATCCGCTTTCCCCTGCCACACTCAGGCTATCGAAAGGCTGGTAAAATTAGTAATAGAAGCTTCTTCCTCTGTTTTTGGGCCACAATCTCGTGACGCGTACGTAAAAGCAAAACTGGAGTCCAGACAACGGATGCCATCTCTACATACCAAAAAGGACTACGCCGTTGCATAAGAAGAGCGGAAGCGTTCATAGGAAATCCTGATTGTCAAAATTTTACCAAAGCTGCATTGGCACTTGTTTGTAACAATATTCAATTGGCTTTAATTGTATTAATCTTCCATTATCATTTGATCCCAACAAAGCAAATATTATAATTAAAATTTTGATTTATAATGATGTTTAACTCTAATATTTTATTGTACAACAAAAGTAAAAAAAGAGCCTAACAATACAGCGAAATCCTTCTTTCATTTATACTCCATAAAAAAAACAACTAAAAACAAGAGGAAGAGTTCAGAAAAGTGACTTTACAACCCTAAAACAGCTTGAAATCGCAAGATTGTTGTGCGGGTTGCCTATACACAACATAAGAAATTTTGAGGGCATTGCGCGACACCTAGGCATTGTTCAAAAATTCTGAAAAAAATCACAGATGCTCGGTGCCACCAAATGCAACTTTTGCGCACTATACTTTATAAATTTCGAAAAAAAGTCCACCTTAAATCAAATATCATTTTTATAGAACAAGGGTAAGATTAGGGGGAGGAAGATGTTGGACGGAAGCGAGTTCTATAGTTCACCGGCCCTGTAAACTAAGAAATTCTTATAGAGAGAGATTCTCGTGGAAGTATCTGTAGAACAAAGAAAGGGCAGCAACTTGTCTTCCAAGAACCAGCGGTTGGAGATCCCGGGTGATCTCCGGGTTGTCGATGAGGAACACAGCCCTATTTCGCACACTATCCAACATCTTCAACGAATTTTTGGGCGCAGATCCCCATACCTGGGAACAGAATGCCAAAATAGGTCGAATCTGCGACTTATATAGAAGCAACATCTGAGATGACGTGAGGTATCGCGTCGCTCTGAGAAGAAAACTAAGTTTAGCTGATGCCGATTTAGTTATTGCTGATGCATGTTCATGCTAGCAAAACCCGGAGTTTACCGTTATTCGGAGAATTTGCATCGTATATTTGGATGAAATTTGTTGGCCTTGCATCATTACAGGAGGTTCTCCAGCGGAGACCTTTCCAGAAAACGTAATTGCTTGCGTCTTGCTCCTGTTGAAGCTCACCAGGTTCAACTGACCACACTCAGATATCTTCTGTAAGTCAGAGTTTAAGTTCTTAATTTGTTGACATTTCTGACGCTGAGATTTTGTAGCTGTCATCGGCCGCAGACTACTAAAAGATGAAACCTAGGTACAATCGTCTGCAAAACCGAATATCTGGTTCTCTGTAGATGACAGAAGATCGTTTATCTGCAACAGAAACAAGGTTGCGAAAGAATGGATCCTTGAGGTACTCCTGCTTGCAACCGATAACAATCAGATGTTATATCATCGACCACAACTTGTATTGGACTATTTGAAAGAAAGGCACTTATCCAACTACGTAATATTTCGGGAAGCCCATATGCAGCAAGTTTATTCAACAAGGCTGTATGCCAAACCCTATCGAAGGTTTTAGAAATGTCGAGGGCTATTGCTCTAGATTCACCATGTGTTTCCATCGTTGATATACAAACATGAGTGACGTATGTGAGAAGATCTCCTATCCTTCTATGCCTGCGAAAGCCATACTGACGGTCGTTAGTAATTCCCTGCAACTCAAGACATTTGATGAGTTCATCATTTATGATGAATGGGAGGTAGTTTTGAGATAAGGACTTCCTTTCCTGTAAGATTTTGTTTCGTGAACCATATTATCTTTCCGAGTTATAAATATTCATATGATGCAGAGATTGTGAAATATATCATACATATATTCGCCGGTTATAAAACATATCATAGAAAATTAAAGAAACCCTCTCTGAATATCACCTTTCATTCTCAAATTGTTCTCGAATATGGAGTTTTCGAAGCGCCTCTCTTCGCCGAAACGTCGAGCCAGTATTACCGACCTTAACAAGTTAATGACATCCGTTTATGATCCATCCTTCGTCACGTAATTGCAGAGAATAATAATAATTAGAAATATCGCCAACGTTGAGGAAGCCATTAGAGATGGGAGGTCATGACAACCTGCCGAAAGAAATCGGGCAGAGCATGACGAACGTGCACAAGAGATGAGTTAGAAACTGATGAAAGTGTAAACTATGTTGCACTTTTATTACGATTTTCCGTTAACTTTCATCTAGAACTCTTGCAATAATCGTTGAGTACGTATCTGGAGTAATAAAGACAGTGGCGTATGAAATTAAATACAAATCTCGTATTTGCAAATAACATTTCTTCGACAATATAGTTTTATACAGGGTGTTACATAATAGTATGTCACAACTTGAGGGGGTAAATCTACGTGCGATTTTAAGAAAAAAAGTTCATGAGAATATAGGTCCGCAAAACCTTTGTTACGGTGCTACAGGGTGTTGAAATTTCCGGAAAAACTTGTTTTTTTCATCGAAACTCCTGCAGTGTTTGAGATATTCAGCCCTAATTTGGAATGCAAGCTATTTTTTACAGGTTTCATCATTACTCGTCCTAGATTTTAACTAGAATCTACAAGGTGTTTTCTTTTCAGGATTATTAAGCGAATGTATGCATTCGCTGAATTGAAAGCACTAAAAAAAACAAATTGAAAAAATGACTAGCAGGCTTTGATTTTTTTCATTTATTTATTTTGACAGTTCCTAAGTTGAATCAGTGTCTGCTCGAATTGTTAATTAAATTAACGATTAGTTTCAAGACTTTTGAAATAATTGCTGTAAGAAAAAATGGCTAATTCTGCTAACGCCGAATTGGCTGATATCCATCACATGTACACTCTGGCTTACGGAAACACAACAGAAGTTAGGCGATTATATCGGGTGCGCTTTCCAAATCGAGTAACACCAGACAGGCGAATTTTCAAATATCCACAGAAGATTGATGGAAACTGGTACTTTACTGCAATTAATAATTTAAAAGGTGCAACTCAAACTATGAGAACTTCAGATTGAGGAAGCAGTTCTGAATTGTATTGATTTAAATCCTCATGTGAGTACAAGAAAAATTGGAAATCAGTTGAATATTTCACGTGTTCTTGTTTGGCGATTTCTACACGACTTTTTATTGTACCCGTTTCATATTCAACGCGTCCAAACTCTACTTCCTCGAGATTTTCCTTCAAGACTGAATTTCTGCCGATGGTTCTTGGATAAAATTAGAGAAAATGCTTATTTTGATAGTAAAATAATGTTCACGGACGAAGCTAACTTTTCGAGAATTGCTTTCATAAATTTTCACAATAATCATTATTGCGCTGAGGAAAACCGCATTTGATTGAAGAATCTCATCATCAAGAACAATTCTCACTGAATGTCTGGGTCGGAATAATTGGAAATTATTTGATTGGGCCATTTTTTTGCCTAAAAGACTAAATTGTCCCGCTTATCGGCAATTTCTTGAAGAGGAGTTACCTCTATTGCTCGAGGATGTGCCACTTTTGGTGAGAAACATAATGTGGTTCATGCATGACGGGATACCAGCACATTTTAGTGGAAAAGCTAGGGAATTCATGAATAATACATTCTACAACCGATGAATAGGTCGAGGTGGGACAGAGCCATGGCCTCCTGGGTCCCCAGATTTAATAGTTTAGACTTTTTCTTATGAAGTTGTCTCACTGTAGAAGAATTGAGAAATTGAATAATAACCTCTTGTGATACGATAAGAAATACCCCCGGAATATTTCAAAGAGTGCGTGATAATATGCGAAGAAGGACAGAGGCTTGTATTCTTGAAGGTGGAGGACACTTCCAGCAATTTGTCTAGTTTTTAATTGTTCTATTTTTCAGTTTTATATTGAATGAGTATAAGTTGAGTCTCAGAAGATGAGCCATCAATATAAAAGCAAATTTTGGGCAAACTTATCGAATATTTCTAATTTTTTTTCTATTTAGCGAATAACATACAATTCAAATGATTAAAATTCAATAATTTTTCACTCGAAAACGGTTGGAGATATGAAAAAAATAACAATTGTTAAAAAAGTTTCTAAATTGAACGAAGATGACGAAAATTGATTGAACGCTGATCAGTGGCGTACCGCAAGAAAAGTTTGAAAGGGCAAGAGGAAACATGGTCTCGGAAAAAAAAACACCCTGTGAATTTCAGTTAAAATCAAGGAAATATAAGGATGGAGGCTGTAGAAAATAGCTTGCATTCCAAATTTGAGCTGAATATCTCAAAAACTGCGGAAACTTCAACACCTTGTAGCTCCGTAACTAAACTTTTACGGGCCTCTGTTTGAATAAACTTTTTTTCAATATACAACACAAAATAAAATTGCAGATTTACCCCCTCAAATTGTGACATACTATTTGGTAACACCCTGTAGAGTTAAGCGACTTTCACCCTGTTTAAGTGATTTTCAAGTACCCTGTATATAAAGTTGCATCTGAAAGTACGTTTTCCTAAAAAATTATACTTTTCTCGTTAAAATAAAAAGTCATAATCTCAGTCAAATTGAAGTGACATTTTGATAAAGAAATAATAGCTCAATGGTGGTTAATTTAAGAAAGGACAAATCCCAACTAAAGATGCTTGAAAAAGTATGCCCCCAATGAAAAATTAAAAAGTACAACATGCCATTTGGAATAGCTAGGTTTTAAACGATGACTGGTTGACCGGAAGTGGTACCGCTCTAAAAGTAGTTGCATATTTAAGATCATTCTAATGGCAAATTTCGAAATTGATCGATTAACCCATTCTCCAAATATTTCTAATGGGCTCGTTAGCGCGGACACCCTATATTTTTTCAAGATTTCGAGTTTGAAATAAGTAGGAATACTTTCGAAAGGACAAAATTAATATTAAATGATTGAAAACAATTATTTTCTGAACAAAACCCCTGCACATTGAATTTCCTATATTTCCATTTTGGTTCGTATCAACCGATTCGTTCACGCCACTGGTTCGTGAAGAAAAGTGCTGCTTCAAAACAGATTGTTTGTTAGATTTGTCGTGTACGAGTTCTGTTCTACCTTTCTTTGATCCTTCCCACGGTCAAGTTTTTGCGGAATTTTATTGATAGTTCATTTATTAAATAGCTAAGAAAACCCATTCTGTAAACCTTGATTGATTGCTAGATCTCAAAGAAAAATCAGAAGCGAGTTGAGTGAAACGGGTAGGAATGAAGACGTTAAAAGATCGATTAAATAACAGATGTTCGCTGAAGATCGATTATTTTTTCGATACATCATCTCGATCTCGACGTTTTTTATTGATCCCTCGAATGTACATGGAGCTGGGATGTGCGTGCCAAAAGTATTAAACGGAGTCGAACGAGTTTACACTCTGCTGAACTTTGAAATAGAAGTGTGCATTAGAAATATTGTCACGGTATAAAAATTCATCCTTCATGATTATATCTACAGAGTGTTTCATGAGTATGCGGAGCTACTTAAGGAGGAGATTTCGCAGGGGCAAGTGGAGACATAAAATGTGGTTTTTTAATTCTTCTTCGTGAAGGAAAGAAGCGATCAGCTTGAAAGTCTGCAGAAATAAGAGTTTTTATGTCAGTATTGTTTATTCATCTACGTTCTCAGAAAAGGCTGAAATCCGAAAAGACCTCTAGTTCTATTCTCAAAAACTTTTGGATTTGACCAAGTCTCCTAGGTAATTCTCGAAAAAATTATA
Source organism: Cryptolaemus montrouzieri (assembly GCA_013387265.2). Taxonomy (NCBI): domain Eukaryota; kingdom Metazoa; phylum Arthropoda; class Insecta; order Coleoptera; family Coccinellidae; genus Cryptolaemus; species Cryptolaemus montrouzieri. Next base: position 12,741,465 of record JABFTP020000062.1, on the reverse strand, counting down.
TTTTTTGAAAAAATTAATCATACTGGGTGATTCACCAGTGGCGCGTAGTGCTCTGTAGTTCGTACACTCTTCAAGATTTCATTTTTGTTCGAACGGTATTGTATTTAGAAAGTAAGAATCTACTTCAGCAATTTATTTTGCAGTAAACAGGGTGTCCCAATTTTCTATGAAAAAATCTTGGGTGGTTTTGTCAGATTGGAACACCACTCTTTTGTTCAAAATTCAGACGCGGCTGGAACTCTGCTATAATGTCTTCAACTAAACCGGAATTTGGTGAGAAGTTTCGTGACAATTTTTTTTTTTCGTGAAAATTCATGAGAATAGGTTCTCACATCATCGCATGCTCCTTCGGCCAGAGAGGATGACTACTTTTTTCCTTTCGTTTTCTTATTGCTCAAGGATAGCTTTATTGATGAATTGAAATAGATCATCCTTATTTTATACAGGAGTGACTCAAAAAAATTATTGAATATTGTAATTTAAAATATCATATCTTGATTTTTGAAATGGAAAACCCTGTATTTTATTAATCATGTCAACGCATAAAATACCGTGCTATATTTTTGCAGAAGTAACCTTATCTTTATCTTCGATCATTTTCGAAAAATTTGATTATTTGTGAAAAATTTTCGATGAAAATTCTACAAACCGTATCAAACTCATCAACATGCATCATTAATCGCTCAGAAGTTTTTCTTTCTGTAATGATTCAAGTAGTAAAAAATTAAACCTAAACTAGATAATTCTTTCAACGAATGATAATATCAAGATGATTAAAACGTGAATCGAGGTATGTGTAGACATTTTTTGTATTTGTACCTTCTGTTAGGTGTCCAGACATATCATATTCTGCATTTTACATGGGTAACTTATCAGTGTTTCGTTATTAAACATTGTTAAAGTGAGGTTTGAATCCAATTTTCTCAATTGACTGCCATGAAGTTCTCCAAAGAGAGAATGGTTGATACGATTTTTATTCTGAGTGAGTTTGATAAATATTCTTCGTTGGCAAGTAGAGTTTATGCACAAGGGTTTCCTGATAAGAGGCATCCTGATGCAAGATGCTTTGAAAAACTTCTAACTAGATTTATCGAAACGGATAATATCGCTTACAAAAAACATGAAAAACCAAAAACTGCTACAGCTAAAGACAACCAGTTATCAGTTTTGTTGACAGTGACAGAGGACACAAAGAGAGATTTCTCAGTTAACAGATATAAGTCAAACTTCGGTCCAGAGAATCTTGAAAGTGAATAAATTTCATGCATATCATGTACAGCTGCACCAGGAACTGAACAATCAATACTATGAAAATCGAATCAATTTTTGCAATTGGGCAAGTGACAAAGTAGCGGAAAAAACAAATATGTTTAGCAGAGTTCTTTTTTCGGACGAGGAAACTTTCCACAAGAATGGGCTTGTTAACAGGAACAACTTTCATTATAACGCCACGGAAAATCCACACCTCATGAGACAAATAGACCACCACCATCGTTGGTCATTGAATGTCTGGGCCGCTATAGTAGATGGATATCTAATTGGGCCGCACTATTTCGACGGGCACCTCAATATTGAAATGTATTTAGATTTTCTGCAAAATCATGTACCAGTGTTACTTGCCGATGTACCAGAGCATATAAGACAAGATTTGTGTTGTCAACAGGATGGAGCACCGGCACTTTACTCACATCAGGTTAGGGAGCATTTGAATCATGTATTTCCAAACAAATGGATTGACATGGTGGTCCTGTTAGATGGCCAGCTAGGTCTCCGGATCTTACATGTCTAGATATTTTCTTTTGGAGTTATATTAAGGGCATTGTTTACCAGATTCCTTCTACAACACAGTTTGATATAAGACAGAGAATAGACGACGCATTTCAGTCAGTGAATCCGCAAATGTTGTCGACAGTTTAACGGTCTGTCCTCAGAAGGATTGAGTTGCGTCTACAAAGAAACGGGCAACATTTCGAACATTTATGAAATAGTTCAACACCTTGTAGATCATCTCACCAAAAACCAATCTATTACGTATTCCATACACGACTACCTTAAAATATCTCCATTTCTCTGATCAAGTATAATGATATGTACTAATAAACTCTTTTTTCGCAACCTCGGACTTTATTATTTCAGTTTACTGTTTTTAATGATCCAAGATAAAGGTAATGTTACTTCTGCAAAAATATGGCAGAATATTCAATGCGTTGACATAAATAATAAAATACAGGATGTTCCATTTGAAAGAATCAAGATATGATATTTTTAAAATTGCAATATTCAATAATATTTTTGAGTCACCCCTCTATAAAAATCTCATTTCACCAATAAAGCTATCCTTGGGCAATAAGAAAACGAAAGGAAAAAAGTATTCATCCTCTCTGGCCGAAGGAGCATGCAATGATGTGAGAGCCTATTTTCATGAATTTTTACGGAAAAAATATTGCGACGAAACTACTCACCAAAAAAACTTATTACTTAAAGACATTATAGCAGAGTTTAGGACGGTCTTGAATATTCAACAAAAAAGTGGTCTTCCAATCTGAAAAATCCTCCACTGAGTTTTTTATAGAAAATTGGGACACCCTATTTACATAAAAATAAATTGGTGAAGTAGGTTTTCAATTTATAAATTCAAAATAGCGTTCGAACAAAAATGAAATCTTTAAGAGTGTACGAGCTACATAGCACCGCGCCATTGGTGAATCACCCAGTATATATATATATATATATATATATATATATATATATATATATATATATATATAAGTATTGAGATTTTGGGTCTGAAGAAAAATTTGTTTGAACAGTTACAAAAGATAACAGTCATCAAATCTTGTAATATTCTTCGTAGGTTTCTTTCCGAAAATAATAATGAGGTAGAGTCATAGGTTTTCTCTTTAGTTTGTACTGCTCAGAATCACATTTTATATTTTATTTATTTGTTTATATAAATGAAATATAATTAACTGACAATTTTGTCATATTTATATTCAGAGCAGTATTCTATTCGATCGTTCACCACTTCACACAAAGGAAACTATTAATGAGTAACATTCAGTGTTACTTGACTAAGGTCCGTACACTGGATTTTTCCGGGGAGAAAGCCTCTGACACTACTCGTTGGTATATTGATATCATTGTCTGATGATGCTATAGTATGTATATATTCTGGTAGATTGATATATTCTCATAACATTCAACGTTATCCTAATATATAATTATTCCAGGATATGTTTTGATTATAATCATTGCCTGGCAATGGTATTAATTACCGGGTGCTGGATTTATATTTTTTCATGAAATCAGTTTGATTGCATGAACAGATATATGGGCAACTCGTCGGGGTAAAACCCCTATATATATATATATATATATATATATAGGGGTTTTACCCCGACGAGTTGCCCATATATATATAGCGTTTTAGTATTTTTTAACCTTTCATATTTTATTTCGATTGTGAGTTTACTTTTTGGGGTTCAAGGTTTGTTAGAACATTTAAACACTATCAGAAATAGAGGTTTCAGGAGTTTTTCTTGATTATTCAATCTACAACAGTAAGAAAATATATATTACTATTCATATTGAATCATTCTCAACATGTATCTTATCCACTAATTTCAGGATGATTGTTTGATCTTTATTTGTAAGGATCTAGATTTAATTATGTTTTGCAGTTTTTTGGAAATAATGTGCGTCGAAGTTTTCTATAGTGCTGTTTCTGTTGTGGATTTTTCAGGTATTTTTGGGATCCCTTTCATTATGCTGTGTTCTCTGTGTCTTCTGTTCGTTAAACTTTTTGAAACGTGTGTTCTTTTTGTATTTTGTTTTGTAGAAGATCTATGTATATGGAGCTTAGTGTCTTTATGTCTTTACGTTCATTCACAGAGTTGTCTATGTTTTTTTGTATGTGAATTATCTCAAGTGTGTCTCTTTTTCTCTCCTTTTTGGGTTTGTTTAGTGCTGTTTTTCTTGCGTATTTGAAAATTTTTGTACTGCATAGTCGCTTAACAAATGATACTATATTTCGAACCTTGATGAAAAATTATTAAAGAATATATCTGAATTGTTATTGCAAGAATTAATTTTGGAACTATCACGATGAAATCACAGAATATATTTGAGTGATTTCAATCATTCCGTGAAAATTCTCTGAATAAACGTTGAATTACTAGATAAAATCGAAAAAAGTTAAATAATTTCCAATTTTCTTGATTAAAACACGACCTGAATGAAAAAATTGAGTGCCTATGTGATATATTTGAGAGGAGAAAAAACCTATTCAACGAAATTGGAGTTACCTATGGTTTATATTCTAAATAAAAAACGTATGTCTGCATTATAAACCAAAAACCGTAGTTCGATTCTACGAAAACAGTGTCTCTGAAATATCCAAACCATTTTTACATAACTTCAAAAGAACCCAGATATTGATATACTACTGATTCCGAAAATTATCGAATTTTCCAAATAACTCGAAAATGACAAAAGCTTTATTGCAACGTATTTATTTAGCAAATACAACAAGAGATTAGGGGTCATTTTCTTCTATTAAAAATATTTCATATAGCTGTAGTACTATAACCCCGATATCTATCCATCCTATACAATTCGAACTGAATCACTCTGTAAACTGATGTCGAGGTTCAAATTTTATTGATATTCACGTACAACATATTCTACACTCGGAGGCAAAATTAGCGGAACACTCGAAAATTTAACCAAATTCGAAGTTCGATATTTTTCCTAATTCTCAACCGATTTAGATGATTTGTTCGGCAAGTTATAGATCAACTCTTCTGCTTTGTAGAAATTATAACAGAAAACAAAAAAAAATTTATACGGGGGCAGAACTAAAAGTGTTTTTTTTTTCGTCAAAAATTCGTAACACCCTGTCGAATTTCGTGGTCCGAGTTGAAACGTACAATATCATGGTCTGTCAAGACACATCTTCCTACAGTAACGCCATTCTTGTTTCATGCGTTTATCTCTATTTTTGCAAAATATATATTCAATTTCAAGTGGAAAATCACCATTTTGGAGAAATTCCATTGAATCAAGAAATTGTCATTAAATTCGCCTATCAATTTGGAATTTTCTTATTATCACTCAGGCGTGTCGAAATTGTCGTTTGCGATTTTTATGTTCGGATAGCATTAGTTATTGATGACAATTTGGTTAATTTGGTGAAAATTAGGAATTCATAGGAGATAACAGTCGGTAGGTATTAAAATACACAACCGAATTCTGGGACCATTGATAAAACTTTTCATTTACACATGTGCACACCTTTTTTTATCAAATATGAAATACAACACACGTTTTTTTGTATATGACCACATTTGCACTTGTTTAAAGAATGAGAGTTTTACATTCTTTGATTTGATACAAATTCGATCGATTGCGGTGTTTTGTGATTCTTTTACTGTTTACAATTCGAAACGGTATTTTTCATTCAGAATGAGAGATTTACCACCAACCTCAGTAGCAAGGGCAGTTACATTGATCGAGGAAGGGCGCACCTACCGCTCAGTCGGTACCATGTTGGGTGTCTCGACGTCGGTGATCCATCCAATGTACCGACGTTACAGGGAAACTGGATTGTACGTGAGGAGGCGAGGACAAGGAAGAAATCGGGCAACCCGCACTATACATGACCGTTTCATCGTCAATCAAACCAGAAGAAATCCTCGTCTTACTGCTGCTTCAGGCACGTAACCTTTTACAAGCAGTGGATAACATTAAAGTCAGTGTGAGGACAGTCAGAAGACGATTAAATGAAGTTGGTCTGAGATCATACGCGCAAGCAAGAGCACCAAGACTCGATAGAGCCCATCGGGTACCAAGATTGGCGTTTGCTAGGGAGCATGTAGCATGGACAATCAATCAGTGGAGACGAGTTTTATTTAGTGATGACAGCCGATATTGTGTGAATTTCGTGGATGGTAGAGATAGAATATGGAGGCATCGAGGGGAACGGTACAATCAAGGGAACTTCGCAGGAACTGAGCAATACGGTGGAGGGTCAGTTTTGATATGGGGTAGCATATGCTTGGGAGTACGAACAGAACTGGAGATTATTGGCAATGGATCACTTAATGCCCATCGGTATATAACAGAAATCATGGAGCCCCATGTTGTGCCTTTTGCTCCTTACATGGGGGAAAATTTCCTTTTTGTGCACGATAACGCGCGCCTTTATACTGCGCGCATAGTGATAGAATATCTTCATGAAGTTGGGATCACACGAATAGACTGGCCGTCGCGGTCACCGGATTTAAATCCGATCGAACACGTTTGGGATATTCTTGGAAGAAGGGTTCGACAACGGAATCCAGGCATTGTTGAAGAGCTGACATTGGCTTTGGTGGAAGAGTGGGACAACATACCTCAATAGATGATAGACAACATCATTGGGAGTATGCGAAATCGTATGCGCGCTGTAATAAGAGCTCGGGGGATTCATACTCGCTACTAAAATCAAATGTTTTTTTTTGTGGGTCATCATGAACATTTTTCTCAACATGTTCATTTCATTTCACGAGTGTATCGCCAGGATACACACCTGCTCTCAATCTTGGACAGGAATGATAATTATTATATGGTGTCACACAAAAAAATTCAAAAATAAATGTGCAAAATCAACGATTTTTCCAGTGTACTTCGAGTTCTCCCGGAGCGTGAAATTCGCCAGTGAATTTCAAAAATTTTCATTTCGTTAGATTTCCGCTTCTCTAATTTTGATTTTATTTTTTGGCTAACCTCCGATGTTATGCACCTACGCAAGATTAAAAATAAATTCTTGAAATTTGTGACTTTTCGCTTCAAATTGGACATCTCTTGTAAAAATAGAGATAAATGCATAAAACAAGAAGGGCGTTACTGTAGGAAGATGTGTCTTGACAGACCATGATATTGTTCGTTTCAACTCGGACCACGAAATTCCACAGGGTGTTACGAATTTTTGACAAAAAAATCACTTTTAGTTTTGCCCCCGTATAAAATTTTTTTCGATTTTTTTGTTTTCTCTTATAATTTCTACAAAGCAGAAGAGTTGATCTATAACTTGGCCGAAAAATTATCTAAATCGGTGGAGAATTAGGAAAAATATCGGACTTCGAATTTGGTTAAATTTTCGAGTGTTCCGCTAATTTTGCCTCCGAGTGTAGTTTCCAGAGATCCAAAAAATACTGAGTTGAGTTTATTGTTGTAAACGATAATACGATTCTTATTTCATTATCAGATTCGAATTGAAACAATATCGAGCGATTCAGCCGGATAACTCAATGAGTAGAAGGACCAAGCCTCTTGTCAAGTGCAGCATTTCGTGTGAGACGTGCAAGAATCCATTCAAGAACGCTAACTCGCTAAGAAAAATCTTTTCCTCTTGAAATAAGCGCAGCACAATTCCGTACGTGTTAGAAACTTTTCCAGGAGAAATATAAAAGGTGAATGACAATAATTTCAATGGATGTAGACAGATATTACAGTTCACATACATAGGCGGTATAAAAGGGAATGAAACTTCACAAAGCGGAAACGACGTGTGTGCGTTGAATATCAAATCAAATCTTTATTTGTAGTCAATTTGATGTTAATTTATTTCGATATATTTGTCATGATCGACTATAACTCTGGAATTACCTTCGGTAAATAGGATCTGCGATGGTGATAACGAAAGATTCATGAGTATGTCTTTTGGAGATTCAAAGTTATTTCTTGCGGGAAAAGCATACAAAGATGTCACGATATTAAGCTTACGTCTACAAGATACTTTTCGTTGAACCAGAAAAGACGAATTCAGCCAAAGGCTTAAATGATGAAAATAATAATTTTGATTAAATGAACTTATTCCCTTATTCTTACACATTGACCCGATTGTATAAAGGGATTAAGCATTCTGAAGAGAAAGTACAAGTAATTGATTATTCCAGAAATCTGCTCAGAACGACTTTTTGTTGCTAAGTTTGTACAACTAATTTCTATTGGCAGGGAGCACGACGAAAGCGACATCTGATGGTAGCGTAAAATCATGCTCGTCAATGGTATGACATATGAAAGATTCGTGTAAAAAATAATAAATTGTCGTAAAAAAAGAATTTAAAAATTAATATGTGTCACAAAAAAACTGTGCTCGTGTTTTTAGGTTGAAAAATAGATAAAAAGTTATTACGATGAAAAAAGTATAAAATATGTTTATAAGTAACTGAAAGAACTTTTCAGAATCACATGAGGTTAATCAGTGAAATGTAAACAAGTGTGATAAATGACAATTGTAATAATAAAATTGTAAAAATAGTTGATTATTGAAATGATTATCTGAAAAAATTAAAAAATTAATAAGAATGTAATTGTGAATCGTAATTTAGTTGATAGGAATTGCTAATTTTGAATTTTTAATCATTTTTAGGCAACTGTCAACATAATAATCCAAACTGGATTTGAAGCAATTACTCATGGCATATTTTGGCAACCTGATACGGTGTTACATTCTTTGTTCTTGTACATCTTCCTATTAATAATAATTTGTCGTTTTGTTTCCATAATTTCTGTTTGAATCTCAGCATCACTTTTGTTAGCACCCACATACATGTATCTATTGCAGATAAATGTTTTTCCAATGTCGTCAGAGTTGGGTAGAAAATCTACTTGACAACCATTATCAGATTGTTCACATCGGTCTATTACAACATCATTAATTGAATATCTGTATTCTGTGGAATTGCTTCAGTGTCAGTAATCATTGCAGTCATTTGACTTTTAGCTTGTCGTCGGTTTAAGAAACGTTTATGCCTGAAAACAATTTTATAGGATGGTATTAACTATGTCATTGTCATTAATATTCACAAGTTTAATAGCAATGAAAAAAATTTAATTCAATACCTGCTTATAGATGTCTTTTCATTGATCTTCGATTTTTTATCCACAGAAGGAAATATTGATGGAATGTAGCTTGGGCTTGTTTCCTCTTCTGACTTTCGACCCCCAACGAAATGGTCACTACAGATGGTATCAGTTAGTTTTGGAAGCCACTGTGATCCATCAGCACTAAAAAATTTATTTTTATTAGAAATTGAGCTTAGATTATACAACTTTACTCTAAAACTCATTACTTACAGAATTTTTATATTTATTTTAACAACTCATTTTCCTTTATTATCATAAATATTAGAATTTCACTTTTTCATTTAATTATATAAATTAAATTTTTTAAATGTTAATATTTTTTTTTATATTTAAAAATTTAATATTAATTTTGGAGTAGAATATACACTACTCGAGTTGGCATGCTACTGAATAAGGTTAAACAGTACTTACTTTTTTCTTTTCACAGCATTTATCCATTTATTTCTTTCATCAACTTTCCACTTAGCCACTGGGAATGTGTAAAATTTACACTTACTGTTTCTGCCTGTATTTTTGCAATCAACAACACAACAACTATTATGAACCATTTTTTATGTAATTTTTACGTGTTCATGTATGACAAAAGCATGATTTGACGATAATTTGACCACATCGAGCTCTGCGATCGATTCACCAGTCCCCACTATATACTCCGCTCCCTGCCAATACTTACGCGGAGATTCAACGCGATCGCTTACAGTGTCCGATTCTGTCAGTTTTCAAGAGTTTGTTTTGCGACTTTCACAATGGGTAAAAATATCGAACAAAGATTTTGTCTCATGTTTTATATTGCTAATGAAATATCGTATGCCAAATCACTAAAAATATCACAGAAGGCTTACGCTGTATCGACTCTGTCAAAATCACGTGCACATGAGTGACACAGTGCATTCAAATGTGGCCAAGAAATGGTGGAAGATTTGTATCGCTCTGGTCAGCCATTAAGATTTTGAACATGACGAGATGAAGTGAAGGGGTTATCTCTATCTCTCTCTTTCTCCTCTGTCAACTATGTCAATCAAAAATACCGAATCAGTCAGCCATTTTTGGTTTTCCAACACTTGAGTGTCATCACCTCTTTCGTCTAGAAAAGGGGCTATTTGGGGCAATAACTCTTGAAACCTTTCTAGGAATTTTCCGCGACTTAATCACCTGACGTCCGTGTGACGAAATCAGTGTGTTAAGCTGACTTCTTCTTCTTCCAACTGCAACTTAAAGAGCCGCCATTGCAAGCTATGTGCAATGCCTATAATTTCCTCCGTGTTTAAAACTTTTGAAGACAAAACTTGTTGATGTACAATGCAATAGAATGAAAAAAATGAAGGATATTCGTCATTGGCTCGACACAATGCCACGAAACCTATTTTGTTTCCAGTCATTGCTGGTGCTCCTTCGGTTGTGAATGACGTGATCGTAGCAGCTTTCGATTGTTTGACTGGTCTTGTTCTTTTTTGAAACAAGATATCAAATCACGTACTTTTCGTTTTCTTAATTCACTCTGTGGCGGAAAATCCTCATCATATTTTTTATGAACCGTTTTATGATGCCTCTCTAAGTTACCACGCTTAGGTATTGCAACTGACGCACAGAAAATAGACATACACTTATCCTTTATCATACAAAAAAAAATTCTTCCTCCCAATCGTTATTAAAATGATACGTTTTAAATTTCATATCTGCACTCACTTTGTACTATTTAATAATAAACTTTGCATCGACGTTGTATTTCCTTCAAGTTACAATTCAGAATGACTCCAATTTCTGCAAGGGCAACATCTACATCGTCTCGAATGTTCCCGTCAAATAAGAAACGCGGCTTTTCTTTGACAAAGCGTGATCAATTTTTTTCTTTTTCTTCTCGAAGACAAAAACAAGTCGATCGCGATCGACCGTGCGAGCACCCCTGTTAATACATCTCCACTACTTAATATCAAATTAAGCTAATATCCATAAAAGTTTGTTCATGTCCTGTAGTTGACCACTTGACAATCGACCGTTTGAGAACCCTTGCTTTAGATAAACAGAGAAATTTCTCCTCAAAACACCGAAACAATGTTCAGTTTCATTCCTCGTAGATCTATGTGAAACGTTGCATGCTCTTTCAATAGCATTTCTTGGAGATTTGTTTGTTTTTCCTTTAACGTGCTCTATTTCCGCCTTTCGGCCAATGACTGCCAGGGAATGCTGTCACCCACTAACCCGGGAATTTTTCCGAACCCCTCTCGTGTCGAGGGAAAGGATCTTTAATATCCAACACATCTTTGTTAGACAGGACCGACGGCTTTACATCTCCTCCGAAAGATGGATACTCAAGCGATTCCCAGAATCCAAAAAATCGCACCGACTTTGTGAGGATCGAAGCCAGGTAACTCTGCGCAGGAGACAGGCATCATATCCCCTACGCCATCGAACCGGCATTTCTTGGAGATAATGCTAAGTGTAAACGAATACTTTTTGCAAGCACAGCCGCTGTCTCCTTAAAACAATCATTGCCGTGGTAGCCAGAAGCATAATCAGTAGATATTAGTGAGTTATTGGTATTGGTAGTATAGGGGACAGATCCTGGCTAACGGGTAATAATATGTTCAATCTTTAAGACGGTATCGCAGATCATTTGGATGTTAATAGAAAAATTACCTTTTCTATAAATGAAGTGCTCTGCATTATCACCACCAAGAGAGCGTATTTTAATGGTAATTATCACCAATTAGCATCATGCTGAAGATTTATGAGTACCTATTTCATCATCAAGTACCTGCTGAAACGATCGTACTGAAAAAAATCTAAACGTGATGACCAGTAGATACAGAAATAGATCGATTAATGAATGAATAACGAAGATTAAAAATTGAATTCTTGAAAAAAATTATAAATTGCCTGGAGCGTATTGTAAAACGTTGTAGGGGTAGAAAAAACAAGAGACTTCTTGAAGGTACCACCCTTTAGATTTAAACTGAGTGTCTGAAAAACTGTAGTTTTCATTAGAAAAGAACCGAAAAAAGATATATAATGATTTCAACACCCTGTATTTCGGTAACGAAGCGTTTGCAGACACATGTTGACGTGAATTTTCTGTCATGAAATGGCTTGAAGAATTATTTTGAGGAATTATCTCGAGAAATTTTTGGCATTAATTCATTTACACCCAGTATATCAAGAAAAGATATGAAATCTCTGAAATTCAGTTCTATTTCAAGTGAGTTCAGTTAATGCTTATGTTTTCTTGTGGAAATTTCAGAGTCAGATTCATTTCCACAAAAATTTATATAGGAAAGTATGGATTTTCTACTATATTTTATCGCTCAGAAAAAATCACAAAGGGTACCATAGTAGGCCTTGAATACTCATACGTTCGGTCTCTCATGTCGACAAGCGTATTCAACTCCGAATTGAATTGTTTTATTTCAGTGCTCGGTCCACAACCATTCGGTTAATTGTCAAGAATATTAAGCACATATTTAGTCGGTAGAGGTCATGAATTTGTGCAGGTATTAGCATGATGCTGAGATCAGGCACGAATGCAGCTCTGTTAGGCCGGTTGCGCGCTCCCTTTATCTGCACAAATACCCTATAAATCTAATTAAATAGCTGCACGGCGAACTTTGCATGCTACTGTTCTCAGAAGCCCACTACGGAATATCATAAAGCATCATTTTTTTTCTGTGGTCCGATAAAGAACGCGAAATTATCTAGATGGCGAGCAGTGCCTTAATTTGTTCGACACGATTGGACATAGAATTATCGTAACAACAACGAGGAGCTTTATCAATGATCTGGGTGAGTTATGTTTGCGAAAAAGTCTGTGGTCTTTGTATGTACGATTGTGTGCTATCTGAAAATCTGAAGATACGGCATATTCAGATCAGATTTTATGTAACCAGATCGAGAACTAGAGAGAAGTCTGAAAACAGTTCGACTGTTATTCTTTTTTTTTCAGTTTATTCCGTCTTTATCAAATGAGAAAATTAATAAAGTCATTGTTTTTCAGAGTTATATGATTTATTAAATTACACTGGCCGACAAAGAAACTTGTTGTGGATGTAACATAAAGCATATCATGGCAGAATGAACGTACAATACAATAAAAATACAAAAATGAGAAAAAAAGGTGGAATACGTAAGGTTTTCTAGGCACATTTATATACCACATTTTATATTACTGTATTATGATAATGTAATAATAACTCTGTTTCCGTAAAGTGAACAACAAAAGTGGACACTATGGAAAATTTAAAACTTTTGAATAGACTAAAATAAATGAGCATGGGTGATTATCACGAAAAGAGAACTTTTTTAGTCCACTCCGCTTGAAAACATGTAAAATTAATTTGAGTTCCATGCTCTGAGTTCCTGACTCGTAAAGCTGTTGTGTAAAATCAACGTCGACCAGCTATCTTCTGTATTGTGGTCCAATAAAAATGCCTTCCTCTAATTGGGCATCACTTAACTTGAGAAAGACTTTGTATTTGAATTCATCACTGTCTTTATTCATAGCATTCACAAATTCTATTATCGGCCTAAGTTTGATGTATAGAGGAGCCACAAGGACAATTTTGGGGTGTACAAGAGGTCTTAACCTAACATTTTGAGATCCTGGTTGACGTTCATTTCTTGCAGGTCAAATTTTTGTTATATACAGGGTGTATCACATAAGGCTTTACATGGTTTGGGGGAAGATAGACGTGACTGAGGTGATTTCAAAACACCCCCCTGAGGAGCTTCCTTTCAGATATAGTGGCTGTGTTCTTAATTTCGCTTAATATTCAAAAATTCACAACTCTGCAACTGTTATTTATAAACATAATCAAGACTCTGAACTGGCTAATAGCAACTGTTTAAACTGCTCTTGTTGTTAAGGATTTATTCTGTCAGTTGTCTGCAATAGACAATGGGATTTATAGGAATGTTAGTATAAGCATTAAGAAAATGCTAATTATTAACCGGAGCTCAACGGAGATTTTTTAAAAGATTAGTCAAATTCATATGGTTAAGCTACTTTTCTACTCGTTCTATTAACTTATTTTTGAGTAATATTTCAGGAATTGGAGTAGTCTTACATTCTTTCAGTTCTCGTTAAAACATGAAATAAAAAGTAAGAGAGTTGCATGGTGTTATCTTCAATGAGAAAAATATAGGAATAAAATGTACAATTTTTTGGTGGAATAACTGCGTCAAACTACTGAGTCTCCCAGCATAACAGGCAAAAATTATATAAAGAATCCAGAGTTATATTTCCAACTACTGATGAATCCAAGGTTTCCTTAAACAAGTTGAATATTAATAATTAATCTTTGGGTTTATTTCCGCACTTGCTGCATTATGCGTTGTTGATTGCAGTTTGTTCGCATCAAAATTGTCCAAGTTTAAACTTTTATATCTTCTCCAACTCAGAGTTTAGTGACATACTCCGTTGATATCTTTGTAGGTGTGACTCCTCAGCAGTTATAGGACATGGACTAGAAAATTAGGACACCCGGGTACAGTCGTGCGCAACCCCAAACATTTTGTTCTCGGAGGAGTAGAACCGATCAATAATCTGCAATAGAAGAAGAAATGGCGAGAGTATTGAGCCTTGGGTACTTCTGCACATACCTGAAAAGATTCTCTTTGAGAAATCTAGAGCAACAGCTTTCGATCGCCATGCTTTTCGATTGTTAATGGTCACAAATGCGTTACATATGCAAGAAAATCACCTGTTAATTGTTATCCACGGTGTAAACCACCATGGAGAGATAAATGTGCTATTATTATTGTTTTGAAATTCATTATGCTTTGTCTTAGAGATACTAACTGTTGCTAACTTATATTTACTATGGTTATTTATGGTTTAGTTTTTGTGTACTTCGTTCATAATATTGTTCAATTTATTATAGTCCTTGTGATTTATCTTTTAAATTTTTCACAATAACTTCAATAACTTAGTTTTTCAAATTGTGACAGACCATGGTTCAATGAATAATTGATTTAATCAAAAGTATGTAAAAACTTTATGACGTGTCAGCAATAACAGAGTATATATGATATACGATATCTTTTGACAACATTTGTTGACGAAATAAGTTTTGTTATTCTTCAAATTCTTAGTTTCCAATAATCGTCAATAAAATGCAAAACATTTTCAACTAACCGAAATATTTTAATATGAATTTATTGATATTTGTAAATATTACCTGGAGTAACAAATTCGTCATACAATTTTCAACTTAAATCAATCATAAAATACTCTTTCTTCTGAAGAATATCGATTTAATCTGTGAAAAATTAAATACTTAACCTTTCCAACACATCAAACGTGACTGAAAATTTTTCACAAAAGCATTGATCCTGGCGGTTTAAAATCCTTCCTAAGTAGGTATAAACACATATCAGAAATCGCTTAACTGTTTCTGTCTAGAAACAAATATAAATAATACAGATTTTCAATTTAATAGGGGACTGAGATATTATTTCAACGCCCACACTGTACGAAACACAATGAAGCTGGAGGATGCACGCTCCGGGAATTGCGTCTATTTTCCCACCCACCCTGTACTTTATACTACAGGAATCCGTTTAATGAGATGTTAGTCCCTGTTTACATTGCAATGATTCAATATAAAGATGTGCATTGTAGTGACAAGCCCATTTATTTTTTAAATTGCGTTCATTATGTTGTAATATAGTGATGTTCGTTGTTTTATGACCAGGGGGTGATAATCTTCTTCCTGGTTATTGTGGGATATACAGGCTGATTATTGAGGTCCCAGCAACTTTCAGGCGTATTTTCGGGTAGTATCTATTTTAGTATAGCAATTAGAAGGCCTGTTAATGACAACACTCGTTTAGCTAGAATGATAAAATTAAGTTGAAACCGAGATTCGACAATATACCACTTAATAATAGCCTTTGTATGGTCTATATTTAAATTTTTTAACCGCATTAAGCAATGACACACATACAATCACACATCTAATTCTAAACCAATATTAAACTATCCAAACACATCAGAATTACTAAAAGTAAAATTGATAATAGTCGTTGAAATATTACAATTTGAAGGCCGAATATTGCATTTTTTTGGGGGTTGAAGCTTAACCCTTAGTTTGTGGGGTTGCCGTCCTTGTCCCCCGGTCGCCATCTTGGAGAAAGGGGTGCACAAATTCATGACCATTTTCGGGATATTATACAGGATTAGGCAAAAGTATCGGAACGGCTAATTATCTTCATTAATTACCCAGCGTTTTTTTTGAAAATTGGTATTCCTACATTGCTAAATATACAGAATTCAGTGTTGATATTTTATGCTCGCTAGTATTTCCGGTGTAACCGGAAATGACAATAATATGAATTTCAAATGTAACACCCTATATGTTTATTTATTTTAGTTTCAGAGAAAAAACTTACCTAGAAATAATGAACAGAAAACATTTCCTTTCAATGTCGAGTTCATAAAGAATTAAGATGATAAAAATTATATCACCTAAATCATATTACTTTTGCATTAATGATCAACAGGACAGGTTGACAAATAATGTCAAGTAATTGTTGAAGTTTAGATTTTTGAATGAAGTTTTTCCAGAAAGATGGATCGGTAGCAGAGGTGCTATCGAGTGGCCCCCGCGGTCACCTGATTTATCGTCTCTGGACTTCTTTTTATGAAATGCCGAGGTTGTGGAGAACGACCTGCTAATCTAGATGAGTTAAGGCGTCGCACAACAAAAGAAATCAATTTGATACCCACACAATTTCGGTAAAATTCTCTTAGAAATTTCAGTGATCGATCAGGTTATTGTCAGCAGATAAATGGAACTCATTTTCAACACTTGCTATAGTTTCAATAAAAAATTTCTCTCGTTCGTTCAAATATCAAAACTTCATCAAATACTTGACAATAATTGTCAACCTGTTACGTTGATTATGAATACGATAGTAATTTGATTGAGGTGATGATAATTATTGTCACTTTTATTTTTTTATTAACACGACATTAGAGAAAAAGCATTTCGCTTGATTGTTTCTGAGGAAGTTTCTTCCTCTGAATCTAAAAATGAATAAACATATAGGGTGTTATATTTGAAATTTTCAAGTTGTCGCCATTGCCGGCTACACCGGAAACACTATTGAGCACAAAATATTAACACTGAATTCTTTATGAATCACAATGTAGGAATATCAATTTTAGAAGAAATCGCTCCGTGAATAACTGAGAGAATTAGCCGTTCCGGTACTTTTGCCTAACCCTGTATATACATACATAAATAGGTAGATACAAAATTAATAAGGTTCAAACAAGAGGTTTTAAACTAATTATGATAAAAACAGGTATTATTTGAAGAGTTCAATGATTTAGTACGTGATTTGGGGTTATCAAAACAATACTCACAACTTCTTGTTTCTCCTCTTAAGGAATAAAACTTGTTAGGTAATTAAATGAAAACTACGAATTTCTGAAAACGACATGCTCGGTTGGCCGCATTATATGGTGTGGAAAATTCGTAGTGTTCGTGTTCTACTATTGAAGGTTCAATGAAGCAACTTGATATTGAGTACTCCCCCTCTGAGTGGCGGTTACTTATAGATTCGATTTAATACTGTCTAAAAGCTGTGTTATTGTATAATTGAAATTCAGAACCCTCTATAACAGTTGCCCAGTCAGTGACTATGAAAGAGAGTTATGGAAATATGTAAAGTGTTTTGGATAAAATATACTACAATAAGGATAAATGGCCTTAAAAATTATAAGAATTTAAGTCGGACTTCAGAAATGATTTGAAAATTATTGCTGCTTTTCCTGTCTATTGAACAGTAGTGCAGAAAATCAACATTATACAGGGTGTATCACATAAGGCTTCACGTGGCTGGAGGGAAGATAGACGTGACTGAGGTGATTTCGAAACACCCCCCTATTAAACACCCGAGGAGCTTCGTTTCAGATATACAGACTATTTTCTGAATTTCTCTCAATATTCAAAAATTCACAACTCTGCAACTGGTACACCGAATACCGAGAAATTCAGCACACAGGATCACCTTTGCAGGATCTATCCAAAGCGGGACATCACTCTGCTTTGTTCTTTTACCTGCCGTAGCTCACGCTGAATTATAGTAGAAAGGTTGGTCGCGCGGGGTCGATAAATATCCCCAAATTTAAATCAACTTTTTCACATATATCATAAAATTAAATGATTTGATTTTTATCCATATAATACTAAAGCAGTAAGGTTTAGTTGGAGGACAGTGGAGGGGACGGTTGGAGTTTGAACTCGGCGGAAAGAAAAGGACAGCGCGGAAAAACGGGGGCCCTAGGCCCCCGCGAATAATTTTTTTTTGGCAGAGAAACGTCGGAGGAAGATCCGCGCGAAAGTCGGAGTCATAGCTCGAACGACGGAGGCGCGACGATTCTTCGAAAAATTTCGCCGAAAGATCGCCCCAGGCTAGCGGAAAGTCAAAACGACGAGATTTCTTCGGAATCGATAACTCGGATCTTTCGGAGGGCGATCGGAGAGGTCGATCGGAGAGGTCGATCGGAGAGGTCGATCGGAGAGGTCGATCGGAGAGGTCGATCGGAGAGGTCGATCGGAGAGGTCGATCGGAGAGGTCGATCGGAGAGGTCGATCAAGCGAAAATTCCGGGAAAAAGTTCCGAAAGAACGAAAATGAAATACGACTCCGAAATCTCAGGATCGGAGGGGATAATTTCTATGGACTTTTGAAGCTATAGAAATATTTCCATCGCCTTCGATTGTTACGAAACCTTGACAAAAAAAAAGCCTCGAGTTTCGCATTTTGCGCCGCAATAGTTGGATTCTCATAAAACCACGGGAAAACGGAAAAATCTTCCATCGAACGAAGGGCTATCGGCCGACTGTCGCATATTTTCGCTCTACTTTCCTCATTCCGAAAATCTCCGACGGCCAGAATTTCGCGAAATTAATAAACCTCGAGCTGTCAAAATACGGGTTTTTGTTTCGACCATTCTACTTAAACTGGGTCACCGGGAGAAACGATTCGACCTTCGAACGATTCCTACATATCTCGAGATCGGGTCCGCGAAGAAAAATTGTTACAGTAGGGCTTAACTTTCAAATTTGGGACGATTTTTGAGACCTATATTTTCGAGAAAAAGACCGGAAACACGGGGGCGGAGCCAGTCATCGCTTCTTTTGCCCCCTATATCGCTATTCAATGTCGGATGTGAGCGTTACCAACGTGTAAAATTGTAATGCTCTCTCTCTCTTCTGGACGAAAATAGTGAGATGGAAACAGTTTGTAACACCAGCATTATTTCGGTACTAATAACATCTAGAATAAAGTGCTTTTTCTCTTCTGAGTGACAATTGAATCTAACCTTATTTCGATCTGTCAAAATGAGTAATTCCGAATTTTATTTGAATGAAAAGTTTGACGAAACTTGAAATAAACTTTCAGAGGTAAGGAACATAGTTTGACGTTTATTTTATACATTTTCATTTATATTTTATTTGAGGAAAGAAACGACAAACTTTCAAAATTCATAAATTTAAAATTTTGTGGTTATTTTACCTAAACAATTTAATTCAAACGAAATGTTATAATAAAAAGGAGTTAAGGAGACTTACAATAATGTTTGAAATGTAAGTGAATGTAATTTGAGGTTCATTTATGTATTTTAATGTTAGTTTTTCACCATGCTCAAGAAACGTACTCAGAATTCACATATTTAATTTTTCTTTCATAGTTATTCGAACCTCTATGCATTGAAAAATGTTACGCAATTACTAGGATTTTTTAACGAATCAATTGGGGGATCTTACAAAATGATGGGAAATCCTTTGAGTTGCTATTAATAGGTATTGAGCTCTTTTGTTTAATAATATTTTTTCTGGAAGGAACTCGATAAAGTTTTCATTAGGTCATTTGGAGTATGTATCATATGAATATTGAAAGCTATCCACTGAATGCTATATCGGTATTAAAATATTTCAAACTGGATGTCAATAAGACCGTGCCATTTCCAATTGAATTTTCGTTTCTGTTTATTCAAGAGGAAGTACGTTGCTATTCTACAATTACCCAAATGTAAAAGTAAATGAGATTCAATATGTTTGACAATGTTCAAGTTTCAACCAAAGAAAATAAGATTACAAATCTGCACAAAAAGTAATTTTTGTGAGTTCTTCTATTCATAACTCATAGTTACTCAAGAAATTTCATCAAGGGTATTGAATGAATGACAGGAATTCCTCATTGATTTAAAGTTGAAAGTTTCTCTGTTATAGGTGTCTGATAGTGGGAAACATGATGTTCAAATATGTAGAAGTTGCATACGATGTGAGATTTTTGTACAAACACAACTTTCAATCAATATTTATGAAAGCCACAGAAAACATGCTGCTGCTTATGTAAAGCATATTTTGGAAAAAATTCAATTACTACTAGGTATTTTATATAATTGTGTAAAAGGAGTACGTTTATCACGTAACATGGAAATATATTTTAATGCAATTTATTCCTCTCATTTCCATTTCATAGTATATTATAAAGTTTCACAAGAAAATGAATTGAAGAGAAGTAAGATTGAAAAATAGAAATTTCAGTTATTAGAGAGCACGTTTATGAGAAACTGACTGCTCGAAACCAACTGCAAACTAGACAGTTAAGGATCCAGGTAATTAACAGTTACAAGAAACAGTTTCACTGAAACTGATATTTAGTTAACATCATTGTATTGTATATGAGGGTCCATAATGTAATCAACAAATTTGTGGATCTCATTTCTGCTTTCCACAAGAACACTTCAATAAGATGTTTATTCTTCTGTTAAGCAAATTGTGTGAATTTTGGTAAATTTGAATTTATACAAAATAGCTACATATAGGGCAATCACATAAGGTGAAATTTCTATGTATTAATTAGTGTTCCTTTATTTGATTACTAAATTCTCGCTTTTGTCTTTTGTATACTCCCAAGAAATTTCAATTCGAGAAGAGCTTTTATTCTCTATTTCATTAATATACTCGAGAAGTAATTCTTCCATGTTGTTGTTTTAAGTTCATATTTTTTGTTTATTTTAATTCATGAATCTTATTCGATTCTGATCTGATCTAATACGAATCAAAACTGTTGAATAAAAATTAAAATTTGAAACTATAGATCTGCATATAAAGATCTTCCGGAAGTTATATTTAATAGTTTTGGAAATGAAAATTTGGAATATTGTGAATTAATATTAGTATTTTTGAAGATTGAATTTCTATGCCTAAAGGGTGATTGAACAATTTGTTTTTGAATCAATTATGGAATGATTTTAATTTCATCTTATGCTAGCTCAATTGGAGAAAGTTGAGATTTTTGAATTGAATATATGAATGAAGGCGTTCAGTATGGATAGAGTTGGATATGAAAAGGCGTTCAGTATATTTGGGGTTAAGTATATTGAGCGTTCAGTATATTAGGCGCTTATTATATTAGGCGTTTAGTATACTGGCTTTTTAGATATTAATGGTCTCACCAGTTTTTGCTATAAATTTAGAGTATGGGGAAATAAAATAACATGTATAGCATAATAGAACCATGTTCATCTTATATTTGACATATCACGAACTAAATAAGTACTTTTCAGTAACTTCAAGGACAGTCTCCAATTATTCTCATTTTGAATGAAAAAGATAAAAATTAAACTTTCTTTCTTCAATAACATCAGAACTGCTTACAATTTTGAACAAAATGAGATGTCAAAACTCAAAAGTATTCATATAAAAAATAAAATTTCTCCAAATAGTGAAACTTGAACATCATTTTCATTTAATTAGAAAACTTATATCAATTTTCATTAAGTAACGACCAACTCAATCAAGATATTAAAATAGTTTTCACCTGATTTCGAAAGTAATCAAGAATTTGGCTGATGCCGACATCCCGGAAATTCGAGAAATCCGGAATAACTCGAAAACAAATGAAGATAGCTACGATCTATTCTCGCCCATGAATTTTCTCCGAAGATCTAGGATGGAGATGCAGAGGCATTTTATTCCATTTGCATTATTTCATACTGTATAATAATTTTGATACATGATTATTAGAAAATTTGTAGAAGCGTTTTTTAATCGTTGTGGCTGGTACAACAAACTTCGCTTCCCTATTATCTGTTTTGAATTATTCGTACTGTCAAACGGTCACTTGGTGAAAAAATATTGCTTTTTCATAGTAAAACCATAACATACAAATTTATGAAGATGCGAGAAATTAAGTAATCTGAAAACTATCTAACCTAATATTTCCGAAACAGTTGAATATAGGTATATAAGATTGTTACTGAAATATGTTCAGGATTTTCTAAAATAGTAAACTTGATATTGAAGGTTTATCGTTTGAAATAGGAAATAAAGTAATTACCACTGTTCAGCGATACACCCTGTATACTAAATTTTCCAGGCTGCCAATTATTATTTTATTCAACTCATTCCATTTATAGAGGAGCTTTCATCGTTCAAACAGTTATGTAGAATTCAGGTACATTGAAATAGTTAACTTACCTAAAAGCACCACAGTATGAGTGAGAATTCTCGAAACCTTGATCTGGTGGAATTACTCTGTCTAAAAATTTGGGCGTTAAAGCGAGTGACGCTATGGCGGCCAGAAGCCACTGGTCTCCTAGATCTCCAGTTTCTACTTGAAATCTCTGGACGTCATTCGTATTTTCACTTATAAATTTCGGCCTTTGACAAATTTCCTGTAAAAATAAAACATATAAAATTTATTACTATTGAATAAAGGATTAAAATTCTATCAATCGTCAAACAATATTCCAATATAAAATAAATCTGTCAATGTCAATTTCGAAATATCGTGCAATAATTTCGCTAACAGCGAATATTGATAATATGATTATTTTTCTGTGATCAATTTTGCGACTTATGCGGCATTGAAAATAGTTGGCGCTTTCGATCATTACCTAGCGGTGTTTTGTGGAACTTCGGTTAATTTTACTTTGTTTGATATCCAAATAGATTCGGAATGATTTTTGAATTATTATTTAGAAAATAGTGAGATTGATGTACTATGTATTGAATAAATATAAAAGTGTGAATTTAAATCTAATATTCGGGATTCATCAAAAAACAAGCAGATTATACGGACTAAGGTGAATATTCTCATAACTTTTCTACTTGAATATATGAAATTCGAGGTGTTTAAATATGATTTGAATTTGTATATAACAGAATAAGTGCTAGATTAATAACACTGTGCTAGTTCAAAATTCTAACACGCGGAAGACATACCTAGTAAACCTATATTGGGTACGCTGAATCCAGTGGTAACCACCGTTTTTGAAAGTTAGCTATTGTTTAAGAGATATTCGCCTTTGAAGATAGCTGATTTTAGTAGGGTTCGTCGCTTATGACTTCAGTACATTATATGCTTGTAACTCCCAAACCGTTCGGAATATCGCTTTACTGTCTTCGGCAAAGTTTTAGCTATTGTCATGGCCAACTTTTCTGAATGAACCAACATGAAAAACCTCATGCATACACCGTTTCTTAACAGAATGTCCAAAAAACTCCATTTACTTGCTATTTTTTCGTTAATTTTCGTCTAAATAATAGAGAAATCAAGGAAATTCCCTTCAAAATCTCAAAATAAGAAAAGAAAACACATTTCCCATAGTTGAATCAAAAAATTTGAACTCACAATTATGATTTTAACTCAAATTTTTATACCAATTCCAACAATCTTCAACAAATAAACATATAAATTCATGTTCATTCTTCTTCTTCTCCATCTTCATCTTGCTGTGAATTCCAGCAAACGTCTCCTAATAGAGAATCAAGTTTTTTTCCACTATACCAGTGCTCAAGCCTAGCCGTCACCTGATGAAACCGTTCACCATGCTCATATGATTCACATGGTGATTGTTCGGCAAACTTGTCTGCATGGTAATGTAAAAAATGAATTTTCAGAGACATTTTTACACTGATGTTACGGAAAGCAACGAGCATATTTTCAACGTGTATGCGTCAGTTTTCGTCACGATGAATTCCAAGTACATTTTCGATGACTCCTTTGACGAAATCCCAAGCAACGAACTGCAAATTCGACAAACTGTTTTTAAATTGTTGGTCTCTCATCAAGCGTCGACAATCAGGTCCATTGAGTATGCCTGTAATAAAATAATTCGAAAAAATACTTGTTAAATATTGAATAAGTTAGGTGATTGGTACGTATATAGTTTCACACAAACCTTCTTTTATTTTCATTCCACTCAATCTTGGGAAAATTCGCTTCAACTTATTGAATGCATTGCCTTCAGGATCTAGGGTCTTGATGAAATTTTTAACAATCCCAAGCTTGATATGCAGAGGTAGAAGCAACACTTTTCGATTGGCATTTTAACGACGTTTTCTCGACGCATTCTGAACCCTTGTCTCATAGGCCATCTTTTATTGGCATATTGGTCGCCGGCATATCGAGTATCCCATAAACATATAAAACACATGTTTTTCGTATATCCCGTCTGCATTTCTCTCAAAAGAGTTATCACCTTCAAATCTGCACAACTCTTCCAACGATGGTCTTCATATTTCACCAAATCAAGGATTTTTTCAATGATTCGTAATTTTCTTTCGTTTTTGTGCTGATGGCAATCGGGACACTGCTTTTTGAGTTTGTGACATGAAGCAAAACCGCCTTGAGATTACTTTTGGACGAATCGATGAAAAGACGCCAGTCTTCTGGTTTATACTCATGATGCATTTTTAATACCAATTCCTTGATATCAGTGCAGTACGCGAATGAATTGTCTTCGATGGATTTGAATAAAGCAGTGAACTGTCTATGACGGCCGATTGCTCCATATACTTTCACATCAGGTGCTAAGACACTCCTTTTTCAATTCCTGAGTCAAAATAATGGACTGACGCTGCGATAATTTCAATCGACGAATAATTTTATCCAGATCTTTTGGAGAAAATTCGGCATGATTCCATTGTGGAGATAGATTTGATGGTACATAAACCGATGCAGACGTTTCGCCAATAGTATCAAAAGTAGATGGAATGTACTCTTCTGTCGGACTGGGTCTTTTCTGTATCGGAATGGATTCCGAATGTGGTAACAAACCGAGTTCCTCTGAGTTCAACTTTACGTGTTTTAGCTCTGTTTAATCCGACAATTTCATTAATACAAGCAAAACAGTCATCTGGATTATGTTCTTGAGGATTTGTCCAAATTACTGGAATGCCAAAAGGCATAGATTGGAATTCACCTGTAATAAAAATAGCTTCAATTGATATAATTTCGAAATAAATGATAAATTATTTCATTTTACCTCTTTTCCATCCACTCAATCTTATGACACAACCAGCACAAACGATTTTTAGAGCACAGTTCACATCTTTGATTACAGTTTGGTTGAGATATCGTGTGAAACGATTCAGCAATTTCTTCAGAAATTGAACGCTTGCTTGTCATTATAGTAAAGTTTCCACAAATGTAGCAAAATTTATTAAGTTTACTGCACGAATTAATTTTTGATATTTTTTACCAAATATATAACTTGTGTGAACAAAGAAACTTCAGCAAGAAATGTCAAATTAAGAAATATCAGAACTAAGACTATGAAAAATGGCAAGATTTTAAAGCGAAATTCCCTTGATTTTTCTATTATTTAGACGAAAATTAACGAAAAAATTGCAAAGAAATGGAGTTTTTTGGACATTTTGATAAGAAACGGTGTTTGAATGAGGTTTTTTATGTTGGTATATTCAAAAAAGTTGTTGGCCATGACAATAGCTAAAACTTTGCCGAAGACAGTAAAGCGATATTCCGAACGGTTTGGGAATTACAAGCATATAATGTACTGAAGTCATAAGCGACGAACCCTACTAAAATCAGCTAACTTCAAAGGCGAATATCTCCTAAACAAGAGCTAACTTTCAAAAACGGTGGTTACCAATGGATTCAGCGTACCTGATATAGGTTTACTAGGTATGTCTCCCGCGTGTTAGAATTTTGAAGTGTCATTTTTACGCACTGTGTATTTATTGATATCGAATTGACTGATAGAAAGAGAAATATAACGATATATATTTATAGGTACATTTCATATTATGAATTAAGTAAATCTTTTTGTTATATTTATATTTGATGACTAGTGCCTGATATTAAGATAGAAGGTTATAATTATCCTTTCACAAAATTCTTATAATCTCAATTTCGAGATAACGTGGAAAGATGTAGTAGAAAATTTGCCATCAGTATATCGCCAAAAGCTAAGGAAGAAAATGTCATTAATTTTCTGTAGTCTATCTGGTAATTTATACAAAGTAAATTAGACGAAGTTGGCATTATCAGCCAGATGTTACTTAGTGGTGCGTCGTTGAACATCTTCAAATTTTCAGTACTTGATTTCTTAATAATTTCGGACCTTTTTGAGTGGATCGTGTGAAGAATGATGGGATAATACATTTTACTGATCTTGTTAGTTTGGATTTATGTTTCAAACGTGTGTCTAGAGATTTTATTAAAAAAACAATGAGAACGATGTACTTCCTACTAGGAAAAATCTATAGTGTATAGTACCACGTGTACGATAACTTGGATGTGTGAATTGGTAGTGAAAGTGTATCGACCTGAGCCCTAACCGGATAGTTAAGAGGATGAGGACTGAGGTGAGTAAATATGAATTGAACGAACATTGAGCAAAGATAAATATAATGATAATTATTGATACCAAATTTCAAGAAGTGCAAAAAATGTAACCTTATTATCTTATCAGTGAGATTTATTTGCGCTTTATAAAAGAAATCGTTGCAAAAACGAGTATTATGCAACGTTATATTAATTTCTTGAATTGTTTTCTTCTTTCGAACTATAGAAATGAATCATTCGTTCTCTCTTTTGTAATTCTCGAAAAATTTCTAACGAAATAAAATTTAAGAAATGGAATATTGCTGTCCTCGTTTTAAATAAAATGTTTATCTCATACGTCTAAATTGAACACCAATGTATATAAAAACGATAATAATTCAATGTCAATATCTAGAAAACTACGTTTACCGAAAATAATTTTTTCATGAATTTCAAGCATACTTCACTTACTCTTAATTCTATACGTTAAAATATACAGGGTGCTTCAACGAAAACTAAACAGAGGCTATATCTACCAAGACATTCATTTCTGATCAAAAAAGCAAAAACATATCAATTTTTGTTTCGAGGGAGAGATCTTTTGGGGTACAGAACTTCCTGAAATATATATCCCCTAAGCAGGGGTTGCAATCCTTGAACATTCGGAACAGGGAAGATGGGTCGAGTGATGACTCAAAAGAAAGGTGGTTTATTTGTCTTTATCGCATTGATCGAATTTCCATTTTTAATTGAGAACTGTAAATGATACAGGGTGAGCAACTGAAAGATAGGGAAGACTATTTCCCTGAGACTATTCAAGTTTCAGTGAAGTAAAATGGAACAGATCCATGCTGATCAATGGCAGTCATCACCGAATACCATCATCATCTCGAATTTCAACCCCTAGAGCAGGGGTGACCTTCCTTGAAATTTTGGAAGAGGGTAGATGGGTCGATTGATAACTCGAGAAAAATGTATTATCGTTGTCTGCATTCCCGTGAAAGAATTTTCATTTTTGTTTGAAAACTGTAGAAGATACAGGGTGAGCCACTGAAAAATAGAGAAGACTATCGTCCCAAGACTAAACTTTAATATATTCAATTTAGATCAAAAGCTGTCATCTTCCGAAATCACCCGAATCTCGAATTTAAACCCCTAAATCAGGGGTAATATTTGGATCCAGTAATACCTTTCAAGTAAAGGATTTCGATTGCCTTCATGACTGCTCGCAATAATTCTATTCTCATTGAGTTCGTTAGGAGTTAGAGTAGCTCAATTTGTATCTTCTACAGTTTTCAATCAAAAATGAAAATTCGTTCACGGGGAAGCAGACAAAGATAATACCTTTCTTTCGAGGTATCATTCAACCCATCTACCCTTTTCCAAATTTTCAAGGGTGGTCTCCCCTGCTCTAGAGGTTGAAATTCGAGATGAGGATGATACTTGATGATGACTGCCGTTGATCAGCATGGATCTGTTCCATTTTACTTCACTGAAACTGGAATAGTTGTCAGGGAAATAGTCTTCCCTATCTTTCAGTTGCTCACCCTGTATGTTTTACAGTTTTCAATTGAAAATGGAAATTCATTCAAGGCGATGTAGACAAAGATACCATATTTCTATTGAGTCATCACTAGACCCATCTTCCCTATTCAAAATGTTCAAGGATTGCAACCCCCGCTTAGGAGGTTGATATTCCAGGCAAGTATTGTACCCCAAAAGATGTCCCCCCTAAAACAAAAATTGACATGTTTTTGCGTTTTGATCAGAAATGAATATCTTGGTAGATATAGCCTGTGTTTAGTTTTCGTTAAAGCACCCTGTATATATTTTCTATAAAAATCTTGGGAGGTTTTTTCATATTGGAAGACCACATTTTGTCGAAGATTCAAGAGCGTCCAAAACTCTGCTATAATGTTTTTAAGTAATCAGGTTTTTTGGTGAGTAGTTTGGTCACAATATTTTTTTCCTTAAAAATTCATGAAAATAGGCTCTCACATCATCGCATGATCCTTCGGCCAGAGAGGACGAATACTTTTTTCCTTTCGTTTTCTTATTGCCCAAGCATAGCTCTATTGATGAATTGAAATAGATTATCCTCATTTTATACAGGAGTGACTCAAAAAATTTATTGATTTATTAAATATTGTAATTTTAAAAATATCATATCTTGATGTTTTCTAATGAAACATCCTGTATTTGATAATTCATGTCATCGCTTGAAATATTGTGCCATATTTTTGCAGAATTAACCTTATCTTTATCTTCTACCATTTTCGACATAAAAAAAAAAACTAAAATAATAAAATCAGAGGTTGCGAAAAAGAGTTTATTAGTACATATCAATATACTAGATCAGAGAATTGGAGATATTTTAAGGTAGTCGTGTATAAAATACGTAATAGATTGGTTTTTGGTGAGATGATCTACAAGATGTTGAACTGTTTCAATAAGTGTTCGAAATCTTGCCTTTTTCTTTGTAGATACAACTCAATCCTTCTGAGGAAAGACCGTTGAACTCTCGACAACATTTGCGGATTAAATGACTGAAAGACGTCGACTTTTCTCTGTCTCATATCCAACTGTTTTGTAGAAGGATATATAACCCCACCAGACAAAATATATACTTGTAAGGTCCGGAGACCTAGCTGGCCATCAAAGAGGACCACTACGACCTCTCAATTTGTTTGGAAATACATGATGCAAATGCTCCCTAACCTGTTGTGTGTGATGTGCCGGTGCTCCATCCTGTTGAACCCACAAATCTTGTCTTATATTCTGTGGTATATCGGCAAATAACATTGGTAGATGATTTTGCAAAAAAATTCAAATACATTTCATTATTGAGGTGTCCGTCGAAAAAGTGTGGTCCAATATCTATCCATCTTCTATAGCGGCCCATACATTCAAGGACCAACGATGCTGGTGATCTATTTGTCTCATGAAGTGTGGATTTTCCGTGGCGTAATAATGAAAGTTGTGCCTGTTAACAAGCTCAATCTTGTGGAAAGTTGCCTCGTCTGAGAAAATGAACTCTGCTAAACATATTTGGATTTTGCGCTAATTTGTCACTTGCCCAATTGCAAAAATTGATTTGATTTTCATAGTCTTGATTGTTCAGTTCCTGGTGCAGCTGTACATGATATGCATGAAATTTATTCACTTTCAAGATTAGCTGGACGGAAGTTTGGCTTATATCTTTTAACTGAGAAAACTCTCTTTGGCTTTTATATGGGTCCTCTGTCACTGTCAAAAAAACTGATAACCGGTTGTCTTCAGCTGTAGCAGTTTTTGGTTTTTCATGTTTTTTGTAAGCGATATTACCTGTTTCAATAAATCTACTTAGAAGTTTTTCAAAGCATCTGGCATCAGAATGCCTCTTATCAGGAAACCGTTGTGCATAAACTCTACTTGCCAACAAAGATTTTCTATCCACTCACCAAGCATAATAATCATATCAATCAATTGAGAAAATTAAGTTCAAACCTCACGTTAACAATGTTTAATAACGAAACACTGATAAGTTCACCATGTAAAATGCAGAATATGTCCGGACACCTGACAGAAGGCACCAATAAAAAAAAATTGCAGCACACCTCGATTTACGTTTTAATCATCTTGATTTTATCATTCGTTAAAAGGATGATCTTGTTTAGATTTTAATTTTTACTACTTGAATCATCACAGGAAACAAAAATAACTTTTGTGCGAATAACGATGCATGTTGATGAGTTTGATATGGTTTGTAGAATTTTCATCAAAAATTTTTACAAATAATCGAATGTTTCGAAAATGATCGAAGATAAGGTTAGCTCTGATAGCACAATATTTTATGGGTTGACATGAATCATAAAATTCAGGGTGTTCTGTTTGAAAAACTCAGATATACCATTCTTACAATTATAATATTCAATGGGTTCGATGAATGTTTGAAAGACAAAACATCTGTAACGATACATAAAGCAGTGTCGTAAAGCATACACCCGGAATAGCAGCTTCGTTGCAGCTGAAAGACAGCGTGAGGAGGAGATAGCTACCACATGTTGGATTATTCCTCCTCGTACTAGAGCATGTTGATGAGTTTGATATGGTTTGTAGGTAATTTTTACAAATAATCGTTTCGAAAATGATTTAAAGATAAGGTTATTTGTAAAAATGTAGCACAATACATGAATTTCAACAGGGTGTTCTGTTTGAAAAACTCAAGATGATTTTTACAATTATAATATTCAATGGGTTCGATGAATATTTGAAAGACAAAACATCTGTAACGATACATAAAGCAGTGTCGTAAAGCATACACCCGGAAGAGCAGCTTCGCTGCAGCTGAAGACAGCGTGGGGAGGAGATAGCTACCACATGTGGGATTATTCCTCCTCGTACTAGAGCACGAGGTAATGAATCGTATTTTCGTTTCAAGAAATGCTGTTTGTTCTGTAGCAATGAAGCAGATAAAACGGCTGAAATGAAAAAAGCGCAACATCTTCGACGAAGAGTGCTTCAAGTTTCAACCCTTGACTTCGAGAAAACCATCTTGAAGGAAGCTCAAACTCGTTCTGATGTGCTAGCAAGAAGTGTCATTGCCCGCATTCAGTATGAATATGACTTATTTGCTGCTGAGGCTAAGTACCACAGTGATTGTTACACTTCGTTTCTGAAACCCATTAGTGGAGGTAAATCAGTCGTCCTGAAAGCGATTCCATTACTTTAGCGATGGAAGAAATATTTGCATTTATTGAAAATCATGGTGATTGTCAATTTTCAATACAAGAATTGAAATATATATGCAAAGAACCATCGATCGATAATAGAACAATTGAGTCGAAACTCGAGATAAAGTATGGCAATAGGATCATTATAACTGAAAAATTGGGAAGTTAAACCTTCATTTGCTTCATCGACAATCAAGATGACTATTAAGAATTTTATGATGTAATTTTCTTGATGTTAAAATTTTCA
Source organism: Cryptolaemus montrouzieri (assembly GCA_013387265.2). NCBI lineage: Eukaryota > Metazoa > Arthropoda > Insecta > Coleoptera > Coccinellidae > Cryptolaemus > Cryptolaemus montrouzieri. Next base: position 12,710,011 of record JABFTP020000062.1, on the reverse strand, counting down.
TTAAATTTAAATGAAAAGAATGTTTCATCAATAAAATAGTGTCCCATTACATTCTCTCGATCAAAATATATTGTGGAATATTCCTACTGGCGAAACTACGTTAAAAAGACACTACCTCAGAGGTGGTGCGGAAATGTGTGCATATAGTCGAAAATAAGACTTTCCTGCGATCTAACGTCACGATATCTCGAAAACGATGCTTTGTGGAAGAAAAGTGTTGGGCTCTTTTTTGTAGACAATTTTACGATCTTCTTCTTTTTCACCGTGTAGAAGGCGTAGCGCCTGTTCAGTTCCGGTTTCCCTGCAGCAGTTCTTGTGAAGTTGATTGCCAACTGTCCCGCCATCGTTTTGGTGGTCGTCAACGGGTCTTCTTCCGTGTGGTATGTTGTTATTTACGATTTTGTCTATTCTATCTGTGGTCATTCTGTTAACATGCTGGTTCCATTCTCTTCTTCTTTTTCTTGCCCATCTTACAATATCGTCTGTTTCACATTTTTCCCTTATGTCGGTATTTCTTTGTCTGTCATTCAATGTGTAACCGGTTATAGTTCTTAGCGTTTTCATTTCTGTTGTTCTTAGTATCCTCTTTGTTACCGACGTTTCCGCTCTTGTTTCTGCCCCGTATGTCATAATTGGTCGCACACATGTTTTGTAGATTCTGGATTTGCATGGTATACTGAGGTGTTTATTTCTCCAAATTGGTTGTTTAAGATGTCCTGATACTGCAGCTGCTTTGTTCACTTGTCTCTTCACTTCATCTTCAAGGTATCCTGTGCTTGTTATTTTGCACCCTAAGTATTCGAATGACATGACTTGGTCTATAGTGGCGTTGTCTATTGTTAACTTGCAGCGCAGAGGTTCCTTAGCTATGGTCATGCATTTTGTCTTACTTGTTGAGATTTCCATATTGAAATTTTTTCGCGTTCGCTAAAGGCGTATAACATTCTTTGTAGGTCGTCTTCTGATTCTGAAATGAGTACGGCGTCATCGGCATAGCATAAGATGTTAATTTTGTAGGTTCCCATGCGGTATCCTAGTCCCAAGTTTCTAACGGTCTCTACAAGTTGGTCCATAACAGTATTAAATAGTAGAGGGCTAAGACTATCACCTTGGCGGAAGCCCGACGTTGATCCGAAATGCTGCGTTAGGGTGTGGTTTGTTCGTATTTGCGTTGTTGTATTAGTGTTCAGATCTTTTATGAGTCTTATATATTTTTTGGGTACCTCTTTGTTTTCCAGTATTTTGATTACATCCTTCAGTTGGACTCTGTCGAAGGCCTTCGTTAAGTCTATGAAACAATGATATGCTGGAGTGTTATATTCAAGAGACTTTTCTACTAATTGCCTTGTTATAAATAGTGCATCGACCGTGGACCGGTTTTTTCGAAAGCCTTGTTGCTCTTCGCTGATTGGCATTGTTGACGTTATGTCATCGGCAAGAATCTTTGTAAGCAGTTTCAAAGAGGTGCTTAATAAGGTTATTCCGCGATAGTTGGCAGGATTTGTTTTGTCTCTTTTTTAAAGATAGGCACTGTTACACTTCTTTTCCATTCTTCTGGTATTTTTCCGTGTTGAATTATGATGTTAAACAGTTTTGTGTACTCTTCTCTCATGGCTTCTCCGCCATATTTGATCATCTCATTTGTTATCTTATCTTTATTTGGAGCTTTCCTATTTTTAAGTTTGTTTATTGCCATAGCTACTTGCTCTTTCGTGATTGTTACCGGTTCATTTATAATGTCGTTTTCTAAGTCTTCTCCTGGGGGTTCTTCTTCATATTCTGATTCGGTGTAAAGATTTTTGAAGTATTTATCCCATGTTTCGTTTGTGATTGTTTTCAGTTGTATAGTTTCATTGGTGTCCTTTTTCATACCCCTTAATAATTTCCAAATTCGTTTTTGCGCTCCGTATATATCCGCTTCCATTTCAGCACTAAATCTCTGCCAGTATTCTTCTTTAATTTCCCGAACTCTGTTATTCACCCTATTTCTTATTTCTATGTATCTATTTCGGTTCCCTGGTGTCGGATGGTTCTTATATTCTAGATATATTTGGATTTTTTCCTTTGTAATGTTTTTGACTTCAGTGGTGAACCAGGGTTTATTATTAGGTTTGCCGTTCTGTGATACCGTGCGGGTTCAAGGCGTCTGTGGCACCCTTGTATATGTTTTCTTTTAGTTTGAGCCATGCTATGTCGGGGTTATCTTGCTTCAATATTGGATTACGAGTTATAATTTTACGATCTACAAACTTTATTTATACCATTTTCGATAGCTCTCGTTGTTTCAGAGATATACGCGAAAAACGCAAATTTGTGACCTTTGACCTCGAATAAAAAACAACGCTCAAGCGGATCGATGAGGACTTTTGACATATCATTTGTAATGATGTATTCAAGGCCTTCACATCCAGTTTGTTGGGAATTAATGCAAACAGGAATGTCTATTTCGACTGAAATTCTTGGTTTATAAACTCGATAACAAGCTTCTCTTCCATAATGTAATAATTCACAACTTGCATTATTCCCAATAATTCTGTAATCATGAACTACCACAAACAGGGAATATATACAGTCGCAGAGAATTTTCACTTTCTATATTTGATTACAGTTCGTTCTATGAGTAAAGTATGAATGGGATGGCGAACAGCTCGCAAAGTTAATCGTTACAAGGATAGTACAAGTCTTGCATGAGTCAAATACGAAGCGGGCAATATTTTCTTCGAGTTGGCCGCAGATTCCTGTATCCGATAACGCGTTCATCTTCCCACAAGGAAGCATCCTCTATTCAGATAACGAATGATTATAATTACGGTGATTTGCGAAAAAAGAATTGATTAAACGAGCCAAGTCATAGTCTAAATGATTATTCGAACGCGAATATAATTATTCTAAACAGTCGTTCGTGGTATGAAAATGGGAGGTATAAAATTTTCAACAGGTACTTAGTACCCGCGCTGTAATTACTCATAGAAAGTAGTGTTGGGAAAAGACAACCCGTTAGTGAACAATTTATGCTCCTTGTTGTATTATCTTCAGTAAAGCAATATGACCAATGATAATTTTTATCGAGTATTCACTTACAGCTGGTAAAGAAAGTAAGGCTGAATCTAACAGTCATATGGTTTTCAGATTTTATGAAAATTGATCGATTCGGTTATTTTTTGAACGAGATGAAGTGAAATATATTTTATACTTTCCACAATTTTATTTTAACAAGCACGACCGGTTTCTACCGTCAGATCATTTTCAAGTGGTCAGTCAAGTATAGGACATGAATATATTTATATAGATATTAGCCTAATTTGATATTAAGTAGTGGAGAGTTATTAATGTCAAGCTAGCTAATAAGGGTGATTCACTTGGGTTTTTATGAAGTTTATTGATTTTGAAACATTCCAACATTTATTTTCTTGCCTTTGTCGCAATTATGAAGAATTTTGATATTATCTAATGTTATTGAATGTTTTGTGGTTTCATACAGGGTGTTACATAATAGTATGTCACAACATAGGTCAGCAAAAGTTTCGTTACGGAACTACAAGGTGTTGAAATTTTAGGAAAAATTTGTTTTTCTTCAAAACTCCTGCTGTTTTTGAGATATTCAGCCTAAATTTGGAGTGCAATCAACTTTTTACAGTCTCTATCATTACACGTCCTAAATTTCAACTAGAATCTACAGGTGTTTTCTTTTCCGGAGCCATGTCTTTTTTTACCCTTTCAAACATTTTTGCAGTACGCTACTGATCAGCGTACAATCAATTTTCGTCATCTTCGTTCAATTTAGAAACTTTTTTGACACATGCTATTTTTTCGTTTATCCAACCGTTCTTTAGCAAAAAAATTATTAAACGATTGTATGCATTCGCCGAATTGAAAGCACTTCTGATTGAAAAAATGACTAGTAAGCTTTGATTTTTTTCATTTATTTATTTATTTTGACAGTTGCTTAAGTTGAACCAGTGTCTGCTCGAATTGTTCATTAAAATAACGATTAGTTTTAAGACTTTTGAAGTTATTGCTGTAAGAAAAAAATTGCTAATTTTACCAACGCCGAATTAGCTGATATCCATTACATGTACGGTCTGGCTGACGGAAACACAGAAGCTATACGATTATATCAAGTGCGCTTTCCAAATCGAGTAACACCAGACAGGCTAACATTTTCAAGTATCCACAGAAGGTTGAAGAAACCTGGTACTTTTACTGCAAATAATCATTTAAAAAGTGCAACTCAAACTAAAAGAACTCCAGATATTGAGGAAGCAGTTTCGAATTGTATTGATTTGAATCCTCATGTGAGTACAAGATAAATTAGAAATGAATTGAATATTTCACATGTTCTAGTGCGGAGGATTCTCCACGACTTTTTAATGTACCCGTTTCATAGTCAACGCGTCCAAACTCTACTTCCTCGAGATTTTCTTTCAAGACTGAATTTCTGCCGATGGTTCTTAGATAAATCAGAGAAATTGCTTACTTTGATAGTGAAATAATGTTCACAGACGAAGCTAAGTTTTCGAGAACTGATATCACAAATTTTCACAATAATCATTATTGGGTTGAGGAAAACCCCCATTTGGTTGAAGAATCTCATCATCAAGAACAATTCTCAATAAATGTCTGGGTCGGAATAATTGGAAATTATTTTATTGGGCCTTTTTTCTAACATACTAAACGGTTCCGGTTATCGGCAATTTCTTGAGGAGGAGTTACCTTTATTGCTCGAGGATGTGCCACTTTTGGTGGTTCATGCATGATGGGGCACCAGCACGTTTTAGTGGAGAAGCTAGGGAATTCTTGTATAATACATGCAACAACCAATGAATAGGTCGGGGAAGGCCAGGACTATGGCCTCCCAAGTCCGCAGACTTAAATAGTTTAGACTTTTTCTTATGGGGATATCTCAAAAGTTTAGTTTATACCACTTCAGTTAACACACTTAACAAGAACTTAGAAATCGAATAATAACCTCTTGTGATACGATAAGAAATACCCACGAATATTTCAAAGAGTGCCATGTAACTGTAAAATCGAATTTATATGCATTACTCTATGAAAATCTCAATTTAAAGTAATTTTAGCGGTAGATTTGTATACATTACTTTAAGAATCTCTCAACTTGAAGTAACTTTAAAATTGAATTTATATGCATTACTCTATGAAAATCTCAATTTAGAGTGCTTGTATACATTACTTTAATATACGATAATATACGAAGAAGGACAGAGGCATGTAGTCTTGCAGGTGAAGGACACTTCCAGCAATTTATTTAGTTTTCAATAGTTCTTTTCATTAGTTTGATATTGAATAAGTATAAGTTGAGTCTCAGAAGACGAGCTATCAAAATTAAAGCAAATTTTGGGTATACCTATCGAGTATTTCTATTATTTTCTCTTCATTTAGTGAATAAGATACAATTCAAATAATTCAAACATAATAATTTTTCACTCGAAAATGGATGGACATACGAAAAAATTACACGTCACAAAAAAGTTCTGAATTAAACGAAGGTGACGAAAATTGATTGTACGCTGATCAGTGGCGTACTGCAAAAAAGTTCAAAGGGGAAAAGGAGATATGGCCTCGGAAAAGAAAACACCTTGTAAATTGTAGTTGAAATATGGGATGTGTAACGATGGATGCTGTAAAAGAAGCTCGCACTCCAAATTTGGGCTAAATATCGCAAAAACTGCAGGAGTTTCGAAGAAAAAACAAATTTTCTCTGGAAATTTCAACACTCTGTAGCTCCGTAACGCAGCATTTGCGGACCTATGTTTATATGAACTTTTTTTCTAAAAATTGCACGTAGATTTACCCTCTGAAGTTGGGACATACTATTATATGTATGTTCACATATTGGAAAATTATTGTCAGAGGACAAATGTTTTTTCAATCTAGTTTTAGTACAATTTAGTGAAATTTAGTAAACCCCTTATTTTTTGAATCTGTCTGTTTTTGGTTCAGCTTTGAATAACAATTTGCTCAAGTTCAGTTAATTATGGAAAAAGGTGGTTATTTTAAACTTATGAGGATAGTTGCTCAATTCAATGGAAAGAAGGCCAGCGTAGTTGAAAGAAGCGTATTATTTCCAGGAAGTATCTTTTATGGAATATTATAATTGTGTTATTTGATGTTTGATTTAACTCGTAATATTAATAGGGATCGATCTGTTATGAGTTTACCTATATATTAAAATGCATCGTTTCCGAGTTATTCACGAATTTATCCCAAAAATTACGAATTTCCGCTCGAGAACCCTTGAATTCTCGGATTATATTACCAGAAATCTTTCAAGTAATGCATTCCGATCTCTCAATACGAGACCCATCTCAAAATCTTTATCAAAGTAATTCTGGTCAGAATTCTGAGAGAAAAACTGCGAAATCAATTACTATTGAAGTCGATTGAATATGAATTCTCCTTTTCTTGTAGATATTCTCGATTACATCAATTACTTGTTAGGAAAGTCATCAATTACCAGTAATACCTCACTTAATGAAGCATGTCAATTTTTTTTATGGTTAGATGTAGGTACTTTTCAATCAAAATCATAACTTGTACCTGACAGGTAACTCATGTAATTGAGAATACCTACTAGAAAAGAAGAATTACGAGAAGTCAGTTTCAATCCATTTCAATAGTTAGTGATTTCACACTTTTTCAGATGGGTCTTGTATTGATAGATCGAAATGCATTATTTGTATTTATTTCCTGTCATATAATACGCGAATTGCATGGTCCTTGCGCGAAAAATTGTAATTTCTGGGATAAAATCGCGGATAATAGATAAAAAGCTTTAGTATTTTTATGATGCCTTCTAAAAGACAACCAAAATCGCAAAATTCCGATTGAAAAATTCGTATATTCCTTTCAGTTGATTTCAGGAGGCAATAGTATGAGAAAAAATTGTTCAGAATTCAATTTTCTGAAACAGAATACATAGAAACATACATTATACCATTTGAAATAACAACGGTATAACCGGAAGTAACACAGCATTGGAAATCTGTTCGAATAACATTCAAGTGAACAACAAAAAATTTTCCAATCTGTCATTCCTTTCTCCATATACTTTTAATTTTTTTTTAATCTACCATATCGCGTTGACACCCAGTATAGTGAGGGAAGGAGTGTTGTCTAAATTGGTTTTGAGATTATTACAAATTGAGCTTTTTCTGTAGAAAATTGACATCCCGTTTGTCTCGATCCTTATTCTAACTCCGTCAAAAACTTCTGCATCATTGTATGAATCATTGATAGTTACAAGAAAATGTGTGTTTTTTTTGAGGGTATCATTCCGTTAATTTTCAACTGATATAAACTTTCTCCATTGGAAAATGAATTCTATTCATATGGTCATAGAAAGTTAACAGGTATGTTACGAATGTGAGGAGTAAAATGTTTTCACTTTTATCAAAAATACGAATCATTTAACATATAGAAACATATTTTGAATTCTTCTGAAAAATCTAAATTTGTTATTTATTTTTAAAATTGAATCTTTTGAGGTTCACATTTCAAAAGTGGAGTGAAGTTGTAAGTCATACTTCGAGAATTTTGCGGGTAGCATTTCTTTTATACTCATAGAAAGTCTGTGAAAAAAATTCAGAAAAAAACAAGAAAAATTTTTTTGACATCGCAAAAACGGTAGAAGTTTCCACTATTCCGCGTTTCTCAAATATAGATATGGGCCACGGGCCCATAAAGTAGTTTCTTATTAGATTCTTTAAATATGGATGAAATCGACAAAATTAAGACCTTGTATAAATCTAGAAATATTTGCGGATTGTGTTGGATTATTTATATTAAAAAATATTGAAAATTGTTCTTGATTCAAGCAATTTTCATCATCAGTTTTCATGCGAGAAATCTTCCTAATGGAAATTATGTATTTAGTGAAGTTCGTGATTAAAATTTATCATATCTACGCTACGAAGAATGACTAGAGATTATTTGTCGGTTAAACGTTTCACCATATGAAAAAACCACGAAACATAAGTCTCTTGATTGCTGAAGTAAACAAATTGTTGAACTTGGTTTAATTGACTCCCATATCGCGTTTCCTACAACGACATCAAAGTTACGTTTCATATAATTTTATACAATGGTTATGGCGATGTCACAGGTACAAGAACAAGACTGTCAGTCACTCGAACAAGTGGCACAACCTTCTGGTAGGACTCCACTTGATCAACCGTGACTAGACGATCTCTTGTAATCAGTGATGATGCCAGTTGTGAAGTTTCTACGTTCTGTAATAATTTAATGAAATTGCTAGTAAAAGAACTCTATCAGGACGTGGAGATTACGATTCAAGACATTTGTTGATATTGTAATAGAATATTATATGGGATCTATTTCAAGGAAAATTGATCATATGCAAAAATATTCAACTTAACAATGATTATGATATTAGGAAATTAACCCATTCGATTTCATGATTTTTCCTCAGATTTTTAATATCTCATATATTGGTGACTCATTTGGGTCCACTTCGACATATACAAAGACCTTTGACTACGTGGCTTCTGATGCGGAAGCTTTCTCGGTATGGGTTTGATACATACATTTGTAAACTTATTTCCTCATTTCTAATTGATAGGTTTCAAACGGTTTTTGTGAATGGCTGTTTCTCGAGTAAGGAGAGAGTTAAGGTTCGAGTACCACAGGGTTCTGATGGGTTTCGGCATAAGAACATCTGAACATAAACGTAGCTTCGATAAAAATAAATCTGATTCAAATTATTCAAACCACTTAATGAAAGAAAACCATTCATTCAATAAAAACTTTGACATATTACATATAAAATCAAAAAGTTTAAAATTAGATCTCCTAGAAGCATTTGAAATGAATAGATACAAACATTCGGACAAGCTTTTGAATGAGCAGGTAGATGTGAATTATTCACCCCTACTTAACTTGTTTAATTAGTTTTTATTACCTTTTATACTAACTGTACAGTGGCTCGGTGTAGATTTTCCTGTTATTCATCCAACTTGTTCTACGATTTGTTTATAATACCATACTCTTCATTCTGTTTGTCATTCTTGATAAAGCTGCTGTGTCAGCGAAACGTCGTCGAATTTTTTCAAATGAAGTGTAGATTAAAGTTAAACCTTGTGTTTTTTATCTCATTTAACGAAAACTTTCCCACTATTGAAAGTTCTTATTCAGAATTTCCATAAGAGGTTGAACTTTGTACATTTTGTCATTTCTATGAAGTTTTAAATTAATGATGATGCCATAACGATTAGCAAAATATTTGATCAAAGCTTCATCTATAGACAACTAAGAATAAAAAATTTCCCACTATTGAAAGTTCTTATTCAGAATTTCCATAAGGGGTCCAACTTTGTACATTTTGTCATTTCTATCAAGTTTCAAATTATAGTGAATAATAATGGCAGAATGATGACCAAAATATTTGATGATAGCGTCATCTATAGACAACTGAGAATGAAAAATTCCCCATTCTCGAAAGTTTCATTCAGAATTTCCATGAGAGGTCTAACTCTGTAAATTTTATCATTTCTATCAAGTTTTGAATTATTAGCGGAACGCAAGAATTTGTTCATTTCCTGAAAGCGATTTCTGAACATAGCTTTGGATAATAATGGTATAGATAGATCCTCATCTAGAAGACGTTCCCTAGGTAGCCTGTGGTACACACTAAAGTGTAATAATCTGGAAGAAATATGATATGTTGTGCAGCAACACAAAACGAATGATTGTTTTCCTGATTAGCATATGATTGTGATTATTATATAATGCGGCGTTCAGTATAGATAGAGTTGGATACGAAGAGCGTTCAGTATATTTGGGGTTAAGTATATGAGGCGTATAGTATATAAGGCATTCAGTTTATTAGGTGTTCAGTTCATAAGGCGTTTGGTATATTAGCTGTTTAGATATAGTAGTGGATCTCAATGGGCTTACTAGTTAGTTTTATTCGAATTTCTATGAGTATCATTACCATTTCGATAATTCTCATGCATTTCCTTGTACTGGTGATTACTGGAGAGTTACGTCCTCAATATATCCAAACATCTTCTAAATACTTAAATCGACTTGTTCATTGATGAGTCTACCTGAGTGTTTGTATTTATTTATTTCTAAAGTTTCCCAAAGATCTACCTTCCAATATTTATTATCTGTATGCAAAATTTCAAACTGTGGGTCGAAAGAACGATTATTTTCTAAGAGATGATTCGCGTAATTTGAATCTGATTTTTATTTGAAAACTGCGTTTACGTTCCGATATTCTAATATTAAAATTTCTATGTGTTCTACCAATGTAGAAATTATCACAGTCATTGCAATTCAATCTATAAACACCTGATTTATTGTTTTTACCTGGTTTGGTTTTATTATTTTTATATATTTGCCTAAATTATTATTAGTTTGGAAAGCTATGTTGAAATTATTGCTACTTAAGAATGATTTCAGTTTCTCACTTGTAATGCCAACGTAGGTTAAGGTGTTGAATTTTTGTTTCAATTTATCTACAGGGTAAACTTCATTCAATGCGATTCTACTTTGTTTTTATTTAAAATATTATTTATTAGTTTGGGATTGTAACCATTATTTTTGGCTATTTGTTTAATCAAATTTAGTTCTTTGTTGAAATTTTCTGGTGTTAGCAGGATGTTAATCAATCTATGAATAAAACTATTGAATGCTGACATTTTATGTTGATATGGATGACACGACGAGTTATGTATTATAATATCTGTATGTGACGGCTTATGGTAAATTGCGAAAACATGTTTTCCATTTTCATTCGAAATTGTTACGTCTAAGAAATTTATCGAGTTATTGCTTTCTATTTCGGTTGTGAATGCAATTTTGGATGTAATGAATTTATATGATTTTCGAAAATTTTCAACTGTCTATCTGTTCCTGTGAAGCAAATAATGATATCGTCTACATAGCGATACCAGTATAAACAATATTTACTGAGTGGATGATTATAAATTAATTTCTCTAAGTTATTCATGAAAATTTCTGCTAACAAAGGACTTAACGGATTGCCCATATTCAAGCCGTATTCAATAGTATAATATTTGTAATTGAAATGGAAATAATTTTGATCTAAACAAATTTTAATAATGAAAGAATATCTGATTTAATGATAGTATTGACATGATTCCTTTCTAATAATTCTTCAACTAAGTAATACGTATCTTTTGGAGGAATGTTGGGAAATAGATTCTTAACATCGAAAGAAATAAGTTTGGAATTAGGTGGTATAGTGGTATCTTTGATATTGGCAATAAGTTCGTATGAATTTTTGACCGAAAATTCAGATTTAAAATTGCAATGTTTTATTAGCAAGTCGTTGAGGAATTTTGAAAGTTTGAACGAAGGTGCCGTTACATAAGAAACAGCAGGTCTAATAGGGTAATTAGGTTTATGAAGTTTTATCAACGAATATAATTCGGGGGATTGTGGATTGGAGTTAATGAATTTATATTTTTCTTGGTCTGTAATTAATGATTTTGCTGTCGGAATTATGTTTTTAACAACTTTCTGAAATTCTGAATAATAATAATTTTAAATAAAAACAAAGTAAAATCGCATTGAATGAAGTTTACCCTGTCGATAAATTGAAACAAAAATTCAACACCTTAACCTACGTTGCCATTACAAGTGAGAAACTGAAATCATTCTTAAGTAGCAATAATTTCAACATAGCTTTCCAAACTAATAATAATTTAGGCAAATATATAAAAATAATAAAACCAAACCAGGTAAAAACAATAGGTCAGGTGTTTATAGATTGAATTGCAATGACTGTGATAATTTCTACATTGGTAGAACACAGAAATTTTAATATTAGAATATCGGAACATAAACGCAGTTTTTCAAATAAAAATCAGATTCAAATTACGCGAATCATCTCTTAGAAAATAATTCTTTCGACCCACAGTTAGAAATTTTGCATACAGATAATAAATATTGGAAGGTAGATCTTTGGGAAACTTTAGAAATAAATAAATACAAACACTCAGGTAGACTCATCAATGAACAAGTCGATTTAAGCCCTTCACCTCTATTGAATCTTTTCGGGGAGCAATCTATCCCTTAATTTTATTGATATACCTGTCATAAATAACCACTTAAGAATAAGCAACCAATAAGCTTTTAATTACTCAAGAACATTTATAGTTATATTCTCATTTACATTTTTCTGCATAATCATTCGTCTGAAGAAGCTACGGTGTAGTGAAACGCGTTACGAATCGCAATTATTAAGTAAAATTCTTAAAACACAGTACTTGTTTTTATTATTGATAATGGAATTTTACCAAGTAAAAGCCTCCCAAATTCACATCTTCTAAATGAGTTAGAATTTTCGATTCGTGTGTAAATTTTTGGGGTAGTGTACTTTTTCTATAGTTATTTCCTCCAAATAACACAATCCAGTGTTGAAATCAGCAATTCTCCACAATTTCTTCCTCTCACCGGAACATGGTTAAAGTACTTGTCTCATATTTGGTTGACATTAAATAACCATTGCATGTGTTTTGTACTATTTCGAAATCAAATTACCATTTTCCTTGTGTCGGTTGCACCATACTTGCAGATGTTTCAGTTCTTCAACGTGCTGAATGATTCCTTATCGGATAATAAAATGCATCTCACCGCTCTTATGTAATAGTATTTCACAGATTTGGAGCAAAGTTGTTTTCTATGCAAATGCATGATTACATTAAGACTGCTGAGGGATATCTGGGTCGTTGTTTGAGTGATTCTAGCCACTAATTTGCAAGTGAACGACCAGAAGACTCGTTTATAGTTTTGTTGTTTGTCGACACAGTGTAACTGTGTACGGAAGTGACGGATGAATACGTACGCAAATAATTGGAGGATGGCTTACTGTAGCATACGAAAATTGTTTTCTTATATCCTCAACGTGTTCTATTTGTGCCTTTCGGCTAATGACACCCCGGGAAATTCTGTCACCTCAGTAACCCAGGAAAAATCGCACTGATTTTGTGGGGCTTGAATTCAGATAACTGTGTACAGGGGACGAGCATCATATCAACTACGCCACCAAGCCGGCTTGGTTCATATGTATTGATTTAAAAAGAGTCAACTTTCTTTTGTGTCGACAAAGTGGTTACTCAAAGTATTCCTGTTGGTTGCGGGATAGTAGAGCTTAAAATCAACGTACAGTTAAGAAGGATTAAGAATCTCTTCTGGAGTTTGAAGAGACGAGATGCCTCTCTAAAATTGCCCCAAAAGACAATTCCGTATCAGATCCGAGACCCCACATTAGCTCAATAAGATACGATGGCAGTTCCGAGATTAACATGTGATGTAATCATTCTCAGGGCATAATGAATCGCATCTCCCCAACATACTCCATAACTTCTAAGTTGTGGGCTACGGAGATTTTTTCACAATTTTTGTTGAACGAAAAATGTAAGAGCTGTGTTTTCTTAGTATTTAATTTCAGGTTATTCATGTTCAAATATTTTTCCAAGGCTATTAAATTATTCGAAACTCTATGTTTTAGTTATTCTTGATTATTACCTGTCATTAAAATATTTGTATCATCTGCAAATTGCACCAGCAAGTCTTGGACGATGCCAGATAAGTCATTGGTGTAAAGAATATGAAGTAGGGGTCTAAGATTTGATACTTGAGGAACTCCCCTTCTTGTTCCCAACATTTCGGAGATTTGCATGTTTCCATTATTAGCTGCCATTGCAACATATTGAACCCTATCTGATAGGTATCTGTCCAACAGTTTCACTGCTACTCCACGTATTCCACAGCACTCGAGCTTTTTCAAAAGAATAACTTTTTCCTCGCTGTCAAAAGCCTTATTTAGGTTTAGAGTCATTGCTATCACAGGCTTGTTTTCATTTAAGGACTCCAAAATTGCACATATTGCCATATATATAGATCAGATTGTGTTTTTTCCCTTCCCAAAGCTATTTTGCGAGTCTGAGAGAATAATTTTTTTCTCCAAAACATGAAGCAATATATTATAAATTATTTTCTCTATTATTTTACTAAAGTTATTCAGGATTGCAATTGGTCTATAGTTGTTGGTATAAGTATTGTCTCCGGTCTTGTAAATTGGGACTATTTCGGCACATTTCAGTTTTTTTGGAAATATTCCGTTCTGAATGATTAGATTCACAATATGGCATAGAGGGTACGATATGATGTGGGCAATGTGTTTGATCAGTCTCACTGGGATTTCATAGAAGCCCAATGAAGCTGTGTTCTTTAAAGATTTTATGGTACTATAAATCTCTAAATGTGTTGCAGGATTTAGGTATATTGCAGCACCACGCATGTTTTCGTCTATCGGTTTGAAGTGTGTCCCATTGGTTATCCGTTGGCATATGTCAATGAAATGCCGGTTAACTTTATTCGACACCTCACATGCACTGTCAGTTCCATTTCTCACTTTATCGAAAACACACTGATTTTTCGTGGATTTATTTGTGTATTTATTTATGACCTGCCTGGTTGCTCTGCCCTTATTGGTTGTATTTCTTATGAAATACTCATCCGTCATTCGTTTAGCCTGTTGTACAACTTTTTTTAGAAACCAGCAATAAATATTGTACTCTGATCTTGATATATTCCCTTTGTGGAAGTCTCTACAAGAGTTGTCGCTTTGTTTCACAAGATTCTCGAATTCCAGAAGTGATCCATCTTTTTTACTAGGTCATTAATGGCACAATTCAGAGATGAAAATCATCCTATCCAAAACCTTGATCTTTTGTATAAAATAGTCATAGGCAGCATCAGGATCATTCTGAATATAAACATTTTCCCAACTTTCAGAAGCAAGGTGCTGTGGGAGATGAATCACTTTGGATTCTGAATAACAGTTCCTGTAAAAAGGAACGAACTCCGATGACTCATCCCCCAGATCCACCTCCAAAAGCTGGCCATGATGATCCGAAGGATTTACAATTATTTCACCTTTAGGTTGATCTATTTCATTTATGAATACATTGTCTATTAAGGTTCGTGAATTTTTCGTTACACGTGTTACTAGTTTGTTAGTTTGTCAGAACACCTAGCACACACAGAATATGAGAAAAGGAAACTGATTCCAATGAATGTTCAAGCTCCAAAAATGTACGGATTGATTAAACTACATAAGGAAGAAAAATGTGCAAGACCTGTAGTGTCATATATAAACACACCATCAGGTAAACTAGCAAAATTCTTGAATCAAAAATTTCTAGACCTCTCGAATTTTCAAGCACAATAAACTTTCAAATCTCACAATCTCCCAAGATTTTAAGTTAGTCTCTTTCGATGTCAAAAATATGTACCTGGACATTCCAAAGAATGAGTGTCTTCTCTTTGTTACAGATATCTTTTCCGAGTCTAACACACCGCCATATATCACTAATGAATTTAGCAATCTTCTTCAAATATGCCTATCTCAAAGTTACTTTCAATTTCTATCTAAATTCTTTGAACAAAATTCAGGTCTTCCAATGGGTTCACTTCTCAGCCCTTTACTAGCTGATAATTTCATGAATATTTTGAGAAAAACTCAATATTGAACACAGATTTCGCTGAAAACACATTACCTTCTAAAACAGATATGTAGATGACATTTTAGTTGGTTTTCGTGGTTCAAACAGACAAATTCAGCAATTTTTAAATTTCCTGAATAAAATATTATCAGAAAAATTGCCTCAAATAACAAAACACCACAACATTTTCTAAATCAATCATTAAACGCAAAGAACAACGTATTACCTACCAATTACTATATAGCATCATAGAAACGCCAGAAAAAAGATACACTAGTCTCAGATACACCGGCGAACTCTCTAACAAAACCAGTAACTACTTTTCCAAATGAACATAACTACTTCATTCTGAAGCGGCCCCAACTTAAGCAGATTATTATTCAATGCCATACAAAAGAACGATAAATTCAAAAATCAGGAATTTACCAAATCAATTGCAATGAATGTCAGGTAGCCTATGTCGGACAAACAGGGAGAAGTTTTGAAGCTAGATTAAAGGAACATATTTCCTCAGATAAAAATTCGTCAATATTTGAACGCATAAAATCAACTAACCACTCCATATCTCTAACAATCTTAAAATTCATCATAAATGTAACAAAGGGGGAGAGATGAATTTGTTGGAAAGTTTGTTTTACTATGTAAAATCGCACAATGTATTACTCTCAACAGCCAACTAAAACATAATGGATCCCCACTACTCAATATTTAGGATAAATTTCATTCTGTACTTGAACTTGCCTACTCATGTATTATATTGTTAGTCACTTGAAAATGACCGTAGGGTCGAAACCGGTCGTGATTATTGAATTAATTGTGAAAAATTGACAGAAGTGTCTAATTTCGTTTGGCCTTGCATCTGTCATCATGCGTATTTTTCTCTTCTTTCTCTAGCAAAATTTCTTCTCTCAACCGTGAAAGAGGTAACAGATCAGCTGAGTCATAATCATCATCTTTTGAGGACCATAAATTCTTCCATGATATCTGAATTAACTCTTGGGACACAGATGACCAGGCCCTTTCAAGAGAAAACACCACATGTTTGAGGTCCAATTGCTTCAGTAACTGCGAAACGTTATTGTCCTCTTGTCCCACAATATTCAGTTGCAAAGATTTTCGATAATGCAATTTCACATTCTGTATTACATGATGATCCATGTTGTAATAATGGAGTACAATTATGAGGTAAAAACTTGACCTGAATATTTCGGTCCTCACCGATTAATTCCTCTTCCCTTGGATGTCCAGGAGCATTATCTAATAAGAGCAGAGTTTTTGCGGCAATTTCATTTTAGTTTTATAATCAGGAATAAATGGTTTGTGAAACCATTCATAAAACAGTTCTCTAGTTACCCACCGTTTTCTTTGACCTTTATAATACAGGCAAATTGGAGCAGTTCTTGAATGCTCAGCTTTGTTGGCTTTTTTGATGACCAACAATTTTATTTTATAAGATACTAATGCATTTGAGCTTGGCTTGAATGTAATACGGTCCTTACTAATCTTCCGACTTGGTGCTGAATTTTCAGCAGCATGGGCTAGTGTTTTGTTCAGGAAAATTCGCCAAAATAATCCACTTTCATCTGCGTTGTAAACTTGATCTGGCAAGAAATTTATTTTTAAATAGTTCTACCCCACTAACGTCTGAGGACAATTTCTCTCCTAATATGGTAGGTTGTCGAATTCCATGTCTTTTTTTGAATTTTTTCAACCATCCTTGACTTGCTTTGAAATCATCTCTACATATTACACTGGTGTATAATGCATTCTCACATATGAAATCACCAGATAAAGGTGTATGTCCAGATCGCTCTTGTAAGAACCAAGTGTATATAGCATTTTCAACATTCGGATTTTCACTAGTTCTGAGCGTACGCCGTTTCCCAGGACCAGAATCAGAAGAAGATATAAAATTCTTAATTTATTTTATTTTTTCTTCATATCGCATACTGTAGATTTTCCAATTGAGTGTATTCTGTCAAGTCGGAAACATTTTTTCCCTAATTCTTTCAAAATTTCGCATTTTTGCTGCATCGACGCGACATGATTAGTACGGATAGCAGGCGCTGAATGTGAAAAGGAATCTAATCTGCACAAGTGAAGCGAGTATTCAGACAAGGTATTGCATGTTCGGACACTTTCAATCGATGAAATTATTGACGGCGTTCGTATAATGGAGGTAAAAAATAAATTATGCGGATTATAGAGGTAAAGGATTTCAAAGTTTCGTTGTTCAGATTACTGGATGTGCGGATTAGAGTGTGTTCGGATTAGAGAGGTTGTACTATATATATTTCTTTCTAGGGGTTAAATTCGGAGAATATACTTAATAGTACCCTTATCCGAGTAGAACGCCTATGACCATCCTGTCAGCTGAACATTTATTACTCTACGGCTTTACCAAATCGACTAAAGATATTGGCATATGCCGAAATCACCGAAAATCAAAAATAACTCGAAAATAAACAAGAAGATAACTGCTATCTGTCGTCATCCATGAAATCAAGGACGGAGATGGGGGAGTGATTTTTTTCTATATGCAGTATTCAACATAACTGCCGTACTAAAACATCGAAAATGTGACACACAGATCATAATGACAATTTTACATTTTTTTTTTGTTAATTTTTCAATAGAACCAGATTCCAGGCGTTTCCTCACAAATTGTAAAACTTGTAAAGTAAAGTATAACTACTTCGCACTAATCAGGTGTTATAATAATACACCTGTATTGTTCATCCTTCACTCCCGTATAAAACCACATTGTTCTGTTTAAATTTTCACTTCATCTAACACGTATTCCCACACCCACGCACTGTTCTAAGTAATCATCGTTCGTCCCGTGCGGACGAACGAGGAAGCGAAATACGTACAGGTTAAGAATGGAACAAAATGTTATCGCGAATCGAAAATATCGCGGACGCGATGTGCGAGCTTAGAGGAACCCGTATCATAATTTTAAACGGTGGGAAATCGAGATTCGCTATCAGCTTCATGATTATTTCCAGAATGGTCATTTTCAGCAACACGCCGATCTTGTGTGTCGATACTCTGCACGAGAATTGAAAGATGGGATGTTGTTCGAAATCTTGCAACTTGGCATCACATTGGACTTATGGATTTTAGTCGCTATGAAATCGACTAACTTTCTGAGCGACATTTTTGTATTGCATGTGATGGAAGAGAAATTCTAGTAGTTTTAGATGTCTGAAGTTATCCGTACTTAGAAGAGTTGAAGGTTACAAAACTACTCACAGGGTGCCAGCTTGTATACTAGGCTTAGGTCCGCCAGAGGAGAGTTTATCTACTCCACCGTCTTCCACATGCGAAGAGAGGAGAAATGAGTACATAAACAGAAGAAGAGAGAATGGTTCAATAGACAATTCGATGACATAGAAAAAAGTAACAGAGAGCAAGAATTCAGAACATTTTATAAGAAAGTCAATACAGCAAGAAAAAGTTTTAAGCCCCAAACGAACCGATGTAGAAACAAAAATGGAGACTCAGTCACCTCTTACAATGATAGGTAGAGCATTTTCAAGGCATACTTGGCTCGGGGCAGCCAACCACCGGTTATGAAGAGAAAGGCAGAGCAGAAGAAAAGCATGAAGAGGGGAATCAATTGGAGCTTCCTACTCTGCAAGAAGTGAGAGGGGCCATCAAATATTTGCCAAACAATAAAAGCCCAGGAAGCGACAGCCTACCTTCAGAAGTGTTCAAATCTGGGAAAGAGGAACTGATTCAGTCAGTGCACAAGCTGATAGTGAAAATTTGGAAAAAGAGAGAACTTCCCTATGAATGGAGCCTAGGAATCATTTGCACCATACATAAAAAAAGAGATATAGGGAGAGCACAAACTACCGTGGTATCACACTTCTCAACACAGCATATAAGATCTTTGCCAAACTCCTGTGTGACCGCTTAAGACCGCATGCCGAGAGAATAGTAGGAAAGTACGAAACTGGCTTCACAGGTGGGAAATCGACAATAGATCAAATCTTTACCTTACGACAAATACTTGAAAAATCACTGGAGTACGGTGTTGAAACACAATATATTTTTGTGGATTTTAAAATGGCCTACGACTCTATAAAGAGGCGGGAACTATATGCAGCCATGAGAGAGTTTCAGATACCATCACACTTAGTGAAACTGATAGAGCTTACCATGGGCAGGGTAGAGTGCAGAGTCAGGGTAGGTAACGAGCTGTCAGAAACATTTGTGACGTATAATGGCCTCAGGTAGGGTGACTCTCTTCCCCGCATGCTATTCAATATTGCACTTGAGAAGGTCGTCACATTGTCAGGTATAAACACAGTTGGAACAATATAAAACAAATCGGACCAAAAACTCGCATATGCCGATGACATTGATATTATAAGCAGGACAGAGAAAGAGAGGTGTTAAGGAGGCAAACAGAGCCCTGAAAATGCTGCCTTAAAAATGGGTCGCAAATAAATACTGAAAGAACCAAACACATGGTTACAGCTCCTACTCCCAGACCTCGTGGATTACAACATATAAATATAGATATGGACACGATTGAAAGCGTATAGAAATTCACTCATCTTGGTTCCGTTGTTACAAGCGATAACATCACATCGGCCGAAATAAAACGTAGAATCCTATCAGCCTCTAGATGCAACTTCTTTCTTATGCCACAACTAAGATCTCGGAAAATTTCAAGGCCGACCAAATGAGAGCTATATAAAACACTCATTAGGCCTGCTTCAACTTACGGGTCAGAGACGTGGACGTGAAATCAGATATCGTGAAGGTGATTAAAATCGGTAGGTTGAGATAGACTCACCTGCTGAGAATGGCTGAACCCGATCCAACCAAAGCGGCACTATTGAGCAGACCAGTTGGGAAGCGTAAACGAGGACGACCTAAGATTCGGTTTCAGGACAACGTCGAAGGGGATGCTACGGAGTTGGGAGTGAGAGGGATAGGAAGGACTGGAGATGCGTACTGAGGACAGCTTTGGCTGTAATGGCAGAAAAGAAAAAGCGACCGTCTTCCAAGCTGAAAAATTCGCCATTGATCTCTGCGATAATTTTCTGCTTGCAGAAAGAAGTTCATGAATATTAAAATGGATAATCAAACTGTCCTGAAGACATTGACATTCTAGAACTGCACCCTGATAATGATGCAAGAATGTCTCTCATTCCTCAGATCAATGGGGGAAAGCAGAAGGCTTCAGATCTTGAGGATTCTGCTCAATCGGACATTGAGGGCAATGTAAGCTTATCCATTGCCCGGGGAGCTACTTTGGAGTTGATTTTCTCTGAAAGCTGAAAAATTCGAGGACAATTGGTGGATGGGGTGGAAGCGCACTACTACAGCCCTACATAAGCTAGATAGTACCAGCTTACCAGATATGAACCCAGCTAGGTCTAAATTCTGAAGTGTATACTCAACAGTTTTACTAGCATATCAAGGGGAAATTATTTCCTAGAGACTACCTAAATAAACCAAAATTAATTTGAGAATTTCTCATGTAGGTTATTTCTGAAGGTTAACGAAGCAATTGAACATATCATGCGAGAATACTCGTCTGTGGAATTGATTAGGCTTCACGATCCCACAAATTGAAAGTGATTGAACTCACTTATGACTCATCCACCAACCAATTACCTAATGAGAAAATAAAATGTTGCTAAATGGACCATTGGATCATAGTAGTTCGGGGTTGTCAAACAGCTATCACCCCTGTCACATAAATGGACTTCGACAGAGAAAAATTATTTGCGCAAACGAGTTCAACATGACGTTTGATGCAACTGGTTTTTCGAAGATGCAACTATAGGGATAGCGAGAAATAAAACTGAGACATTGTGCCAAAAATTTGTGGAAACCAGAAAATAAGCTTGAAAAAATGGAAAGACCTTTTCATTTGCTATATTTGGTATCTGTTGGGTGAAAATCAGAATATCAATTCACAAAAAAAAATTAATTGTAATAAAAGTATGCAGGGTTAATGTCAAAGAAGGCTGATTAAAAAAAAATTCACAAAAAGGAATCAATAAATATTGAGTATTTCCACAGCTTACTTCAGTAATTTCTGATATACCACGGATGTGGTAGGCTATTATTCTTAGTGGAATTGGAGTCCATAATTATGGTAGTATTTCTCCCAACTGGTTAAAGTTTTCAAGGTTTAGGTAGTGGTTCAGAACGGGTCACTTCATTAATTCCTAAGCATTTTCAATGGGATCTGGGGTAAAGGGAACTTACAGGGTTTCCATAACTATCCAGTTGTAGTGGAGGAGAATTGTGTCATCTATATCAATGAGGTGTTCACCAGTAGCACGTTGAAAATTCAATGAATTAACTTGAACAGTATTCATAGAGTCTTAACAATGTCTTGAGTGTACATCTATCAAGTCATTATTCCTTTACAAATGACTGAATCCATGCGCCCCCTATACATACGAGGATTATTCCGAAAGTATTATTCTTTATATCTCTTAGATACCTAACCTATACATACGAGGATTATTCCGAAAGTATTATTCTTTATATCTCTTAGATACCTCTGTGGGTTATTGATACAATCAATAAGTCTTAAGAACCACTTGAAAGCGTTCATTAGTGACGAAAAGACTGGAGTTATGACTTTTAACATTCGACATGTTTTTCGCAAGAATTGAAACAAGTAATTTTGTTAGTAGAAGCAGTTACTATCAAAATGGAGAAGACAGCATTTCGGTATGAATATACGGTTAAAACACAAATGAAGGTGTGCACTAAACGAGCGCCGCGACAGATGCTTATCTGCTGATAGCGACCAAGACTCTGGCCTGTCCTCGATAGCAAAAATAAATGATAACATTGAACGTGTGCAACGTAGGCAATAATTGAAGATATAAATCATGCTAGAACTAGAATGAGATGTTGGAATTTCTAAGAGTAGTGTTTGCGGTTGTGTGAAATTCATTTTGCAGTAGCTGACGTGACAAATCGTGGATTGAAGGTCATGATCCCGAAACAGAAAATCAATTTTCTCAGTGGAAATTTATATTCAAGCCACGCTCGCTCGAAGGAACAAGTCAAAGTAGGAGCAATATCAAGTCTGTTGACTGTTTTCCACATTAAGGGAAACTTGTGCATTGGAAGTATCCCCATGAAGACTGGGCAATCGAGAAGGAATACTATGACATGAAGAAACTGTTTATTGACGGTTAGGCCCCAGCTTATTCATGGAACAAGCAACAATATTCGACGAAGTAAAAGGTTTTACCACTACGTGAGCCTTCATAAAATCCTGATACAGCTATCTGCAAATTTTTCTGTTTTCGAAATTGATAATGTCGGTTACAGCCAAGAGCCAGAACTAATTCCAAACCTGAAAGTGTGTTTTTAAATCCAATGGAAACACCTTTGAAGGATACCATGAGTCAGACAATGTACATAGCATCGAGGTAGAAAGGGAGTAGGTCGTATACTTTTGGGACCCATTGCACCAAATGCATGAGCTATCTAGAAATTGGACCATACTGGTTAATCTTCTCCTTTTTCGTAAATACCTCTACTATCATTGCATATATTTATCAACCAAACAAAGAAGAAAAGGATCGGCTTATCTTCATGTAGGAAATCCAAGACTTCACATATTACCATGTATATAGCTCTTATTGTATTTTTTCTTCTCGTAAATCCGTTTTGTGAATCTGGGAGAATAGTTTTTTTCAAGAACAGTTGAATTGCTTTCTTCACAGGCTCAATGAGTTCCTCAAGAGTCGATCCTGGGACCACCACTGAGAAATCATTAGCAAACTGAGTGACGAAAAACTTTTTCATGTAAGAAATCAAACCGTTAACAGAAATCAGAAACAGAAGTGGTCCCAGAATGGAGCCCTGGGGAATACCATCATTGAAATTGAAAATTCAGACTTTGAAGAACGAACTTTAACTGTAAATTTTCTGTCACTAATCAACGAAACTAACCAATTTGATATATTATTCCTAATTCCTATATTGTATAGCTTACTGGATATATAGGCTTCGTCACTGTATCAGATGCAAGACAAAAATCGAAAATTTTCGCAAAAATATATTTTTCTCATCTTATTCCGAACTAATATAATTAAAGACATCAATACATGCGTCTCATTCGACATTACGTCTTACATACCCATGTTGACGCCTTGCGAATAGGTTATATTTTTCAAGAAATTCAGTGATCCTAGCATTCATGATTCCATCAAATAATTTTGAGAAAACACTTAATAAACTAATTGGCCTATTGTTTTCCACATCTTGACGCTCGTTTTTCTTGTAAACGGGTACTACACACGCGTTCTTTAACACAGTAGGAAATACGCTCTTTTTAACGCACACATTTATTAAAAATCAGAGTACCAGTAACAGTGATTCACCTGCACTCTTTATAACGCTGCTGGGGACTTCGTCCAATCCCGTAAAGTTTTTAGATGGTAACTTCCTCGAAAGAACGCGCAATTCCTCTTCTGTGACATCATGAAAAAAAATTGTTTGCTCTGAGATATTTGCTGCATTTGTCATTTTCCTAGAAGACAATATATTTTATTCAGCAATAGTTGAGAAAAATTTCCCGAATGTATTCGCTACACTCGTCTAATCATTTCACAATTGATTATATATCAATAACAGAATATTTTGTGTACTATTTTTTCTATCCAAATTGAAATTCGCTTCTTACTTATTGAATTTAACATTGAAAATGAGAACAATTAAAATCTAAATAAATTGCTGGAAGTGTCCTCCACCTGCAAGAGAACAGGCCTCTGTCCTTCTTCGCATATTATCACGTACTCGAAATATTCCAGGGGTATTTCTTATCGTGTAATAAGAGGTTATTATTCGATTTCTAAATTGTTTTACAGTGTTCACTGGAGTGGTATAAACTAAACTTTTGAGATATCCCCATAAGAAGAAGTGTAAACTATTTAAGTCTGGGGGTCTAGGAGGCCATGGTTCTGGCCCACCCCATTCAATCCATCGGTTGTTGAATGTATTATTCAAGAAATTCCTAGCATCTCTACTGAAATGTGTTGCTTGGCCGTCATTCATGAACCACATTATGTTTCTCACCAAAAGTGGCATTTCCTCGAGCAATAAAGGTAACTCCTCCTCTAGTAATTGCCGATATGCGGGACCGTTTAGTCTGTGAGGCAAAAAAAGTGGCCCAATCAAATAATTTTCAAATATTCCGACCGAGACAATTAATGACAATTTTTCTTGATGATGAGATTCTTCAATCAAACAGGGGCTTTCCTCAGCCGAATAATGATTATTGTGAAAATTTGTGATAGTAGTTCTCCAAAAGTTAGCTTCGTCTGTGAACATTATTTCACTATCAAATGGGGCATTTTCTCTAATTTTCTCTAAGAAACATCGGCAGAAATTCAGTCTTGAAGAAAAATCTCGAGCAAGTAGACTTTAGACGCGTTGAATATAAAACAGGTACAATAAAAATTCGTGGAGAATCCTCCAAAGTAGAACATGTGAAATATTCAACTGATTTCCATTTTTCTTTTGTACTCACATGAAGATTCAAAACAATACAATTCAAAACTGCTTCCTCAATATCTGGAGTTTTCATAGTTTGAGTTGCACCTTTTAAATGATTATTTACAATAGAAGTACCAGTTGCCCTCAACCTTCTGTGGATATATGAAAATGTTCGCCTGTCTGGTGTTACTCGATTTGGAAAGCGCACCTGATATAATCGCCTAGCTTCTTTTGTGTTTCCGTCAGCCAGACCGTATATGTAATGGATATCAGCTAATTCGGCGTTAGTAAAATTAGCCATTTTTTCTTACAGCAATAATTTCATAAGTCTTATTACTAATCGTTTATTCAAAAAACAATTCGAGCAGACACTGTTTCAACTTTAGCAACTCTAAAAATAAATAGATAAAAGAAAAGAAATCCAAGCCTACTAATCATTTTTTTAATTAGAAGGGCATTCAATTCAGCGAATGCATACAATCGTTTAATAAATTTTTGCTCGAGAACGAAAATGACGAAAATTGAATGTACGCTGATCAGTAGCGTACTGCAAAAAGTTTGAAAGGGCAAAAAAGACATGGCTTCGGAAAAGAAAACACCTTGTAGATTAAAATTTAGGTCGTGTAATGATGGAAGCTGTAAAAATAGCTTGCATTCCAAAGTTGGCCTGAATATCTCAAAACTGCAGGAGTTATGAAGACAAAACACTTCTGGTCCACAAAAGCTTCGTAACGAAGCTTTTGTGGAACTATGTCTATATGAACCTGTTTTCTTAAAAGTACGCGTAGATTTACACCCTCAAATTGTGATATCCTATTATGTAACACCCTGTATTATTCAAAATAATCGTAATATAAACATGCTAACATAGTTAATTCGTAATTTACCTAATTCGAGATGTACTCTGTATTATTCATTACACTTCGTGAATTGATTTCGTTCATTTTTCAAAAACCTTATGAATGATATAACCTGCAAGAGAGGCCGGAGAAATCGAGAAAATACTTCTAAAAACAAATATTGGAAAAACCTGTTGATTCTGAAAAGATTTCCGGTTACAGAAGCGACAATACCGAGAAAATTCGCGTAGATGTTGGCGGTCTTTTCCAACAGTCGTTAAAGGTGTTAAAAATTATACCCGGGAGCACATCGGATATCGATCTTATCTCGCAGAAAAATTCCCTAGTTAATGTGGGGAGTAATCGTTAAAATAGTTAGTAAGAAATACGACAATTTCTTAGCCGACCGCGACTTGTAACGCCTCTCGCGACAAGTTTTTACCTTTAATTGCTTATTTATTGCTTCACTTGCATGCCGATAAATTTTCGCCGGTAGTTTAGCAGTGTGTGGAGCACGTTGGTATCCATTAGCGTCCGAAATCATTTAATACGAGGGTGATGTTTTCTTATATTCAATTATTCGATATCGATGCACAAGAGAGGTAATGATTGAGATTAGTAAAATAATCTGATGTTTTGCTGTTCGGACATCCATTTTTGAAAAAGTACTTTGCAACATTTTTCCATTTGAACTGAACCCCAGGGTTGCGGGAAATCCTTGTAAGATATAGCGGTATAAAAATTTGAATGTATACGTCAGTGGCTGCAGTACGTCAGTATCCCTCAATTGTGTTTCATTCTTCCTTTTAACTTAATCGCTTTAACTGTTTGAAAGATGGGTTGGTCACTCCACACGTATCGAAAACTATTTTATGTATTTCAGTTCAACATTGCCTGAATCTTCGGGTCAAGTTGCTTGAAACCCAGACACTTACAAATATTTTTACCATATAAAGTTAGTTCCAACGAAAATTTGCAGCCCCCTATGTCTCAGGATGGACTGATTTTGGCGAAGATGAAGTAAACTATATCTTATACTTTCCACAATAACATTTTCACAAACACTACCGGTTTCAATTGTCAAGTCATTTTTAAGTGTTCAACTGCCATACAGGAACCGAACCTACTTATAAAGATACTAACCTGCAGTCAAAACGATTATAACGACATCGTTTACAACGACCGATCGGTTATTACAACCAGATTGTAAGGTCCCGGCCGAATCTTTAGTAAACTATTCAGTAAACATACCGCCTATAACAACAACGTATATAGCGACATATCGCTTATGATCGCTTATAACGACGAGACTTTATTAATATTCATCGACTATAACGACCAACCGCATTTCGTCCCTCCGAAACAAAACAATACGAACGATCTTAGATCTTATAACTAAGCATTGAAGTAATATTTAGGCATATTATTACCTACGCTCTTTCTCGCACCCCATTCGAACCTCTTCCCAGCCATTTAACCTTGCATATTTATTGTTTAGTGCGCTAACTGATTGCGTGAGTGACAGATTGATTTATAAGTTTTGCCTTGGATAAGACTGTGTATTCCTGCGTTACCATGTCGCAAAGAAAGAGGAAAGTGTTTACTATTGAAGAAAATCTCATATCATATGAGAGTATGGTCTAGCAATAGACCATACTGTAGATAGGATACACTGTATATATAAATTAAGTAGGTTCAATTAGAATAAGTTGGTTTTAGAGAGTAAGCATTTTATATGATAACATGGGTAACTCGTAGGATAGAATTTGGGCAGAAGGGATTCCAATTGTATATATAAATTAGTGAGTAGCTTCACCCTAAAATCCTAGCAATTACACAATTCAATTAGAATAAGTTGGTTTTAGATAGTAAGCATTTTATATGATAACATGGGTAACTCGTAGGATAGAATTTGGGCAGAAGGGATTCCAATTGTAACTATGGTACTATAGAGACGTCTTGTAAGAAATCGTGAATTATCAGTGACGTGTTTCTTTAGTTGGCTTGCCAACAGATCAAGCTTCACCCTAAAATCCTAGCAATAGACCATACTGTAGATAGGATACACTGTATATATAAATTAAGTAGGTTCAATTAGAATAAGTTGGTTTTAGATAGTAAGCATTTTATATGATAACATGGGTAACTCGTAGGATAGAATTTGGGCAGAAGGGATTCCAATTGTAACTATGGTACTATAGAGACGTCTTGTAATAAATCGTGAATTATCAGTGACGTGTTTCTTTAGTTGGCTTGCCAACAGATCAAGCTTCACCCTAAAACCCAGGATATTGCAGGCCATATTAAAAAGATTCATTGTGTACTTCACCAAGAGGCTTTGGTAGCTGAACTGATGAACTAAAATATGTCCTTGATCAGAGTGTGAGAATTGTGAACTTCCCAAAAACTCGGCCTCAAGAATCAAAAAACGTCTATCCCAATGGAAAGGCAAAATCTCGAATAATCCGAAGACAAAACAGCCTCCCAGTCAGCTTGTAACCATTTCGTTAGATGTTCGATGTGATGCGGTTAGATCTGGGCCTTGAGCTGCGACACAAATCTTCAAACCAAAATTTATGAGACGTTTTATCGTTTCCGTCACAATTTGCACTCCAATGTTCTTCCGCAGCTGCATTTGAAGGTATTGAACGTCGTTTTTCCAAAGGTTTCATTTTATCACTGTCTGGGTAATCAGATACCACTGCTCTAGTACAACAATTGCTGTTATTAATATGAAGTTAGCATATGACCGAATTAATCGGAAAAAAAATGTGCCAGTGATTAGTTGCCTATCATAAAAGAGGTTTGCAATATTGAAACTGTGTGTTGACTTGTAGCCGCAGTGTATTTCACAATAATTAACGTTCTAAAAATCTGCAATTGAATTAATAAAATTCAGTTCCGTATCGAAACTTCCGCATGTCAAGGTTGAAGATAAACTTTGCATTATAATGTTGTTTTTATTGACACGGATGCATGGAGAAGCTGCGATTATAACTGTATAAAAATGTTTACAAAACAGAGGAAAAAAGTACATTTATTATCGATAGTAGTTATAGTTAATTTTCTAGGAAAATAATTGAATTATTTTCCATTCCCGGAGCAAATTTGAAGGATGGGTGATTGACTTTAATTATATATATATTATATATATATATATATATATTATATATATATATATATATATATATATATATATATATATATATATATATATATATATATATATATATATATATAATAGGGGTTTTACCCCGACGAGTTGCCCATATATCTGTTCATGCAATCAAACTGATTTCATGAAAAATATAAATCCACCACCCGGTAATTAATACCATTGCCAGGCAATGATTATAATCAAAACATATCCTGGAATAATTATATATTAGGATAACGTTAAATGTTATGAGAATATATCAATCTACCAGAATATATATATACTATAGCATCATCAGACAATGATATCAATGTACCAACGAGTAGTGTCAGAGGTTTTGTCCCCGGAAAAATCCAGTGTACGGACCTTAGTCAAGTAACACTGAATGTTACTCATTAATAGTTTCCTTTGTGTGAAGTGGTGAACGATCGAATAGAATACTGCTCTGAATATAAATATGACAAAATTGTCAGTTAATTATATTACATTTATATAAACAAATGAATAAAATATGAATTGAGATTCTGAGCAGTATAAACTAAAGAGAAAACCTATGACTCTACCTCATTATTTTTTTCGGAAAGAAACCTACGAAGAATATTACAAGATTTGATGACTGTTATCTTTTGTAACTGTTCAAACAAATTTTTCTTCAGACCCAAAATCTCAATACTTTTGTGAAGATTCCTAGGAGTAACACCTGTTGTGAAAATAATAATCGGTAGAATAAAAATTTTTTCATTTTCCACATTTTTTCAATCTCGTCGCCAAGCATCATATATTTAGAAATTTTTTCATTGTATTCATTTTGTATATTATGTGTGTCGGGTATAGCAATATCAATTATAAATGTTATTTGATTCTATTTATCAGTAAGAATGATATCTGGTCTATTGTGTTTTACAGCTCTGTTGCAAAGAATTGTTTTATCAAAATAAAGTTTATATTTGTCATTTTCACAAATAATCTCAGGTTCATATTTGTAAAATTTTTTTCTTTTTGGAATTAGGTCATGTTTAATTCCTAGATTGAAATGAATAATATTAGCGACGGCATTATGTCTTTCTAAATAATCTGTTGAAGCAAGGACTGAGCAAGATGATAATATATGAAAAACTGTTTCTGAAGAACAGAAACATCTACGGCAAGAATCATCAATATTTTGTTTGATGATGTGTTTTCTATAATTCCTCGTGAAAACAACCTGATCCTGGATCGCAATTGCCAAGCCTTCTGTTTCAGCAAACAATTCTCCAGAAACTAACCATTTATTCCATGCGATTTCATCAATATAATCATTTTTCAATTCTTTAGGGTGCTTTCCTTGTAATTCCTTCTGCATCCAACTTTCTCTTTTAGAATTATCATCAAATATATCAAAATCTACTTTTTGCGTTGTCAAGTTCAGAGGTGTTAGATTATAATCTGAAGCAACAACAATATCATGTAATTTAGACGTTCTCTGTTTATCATGAAAATGGGATCGTAGATGAAAAATCTGTTTACTATGAAGATTATTCAAATCAGTTAATCCACGACCTCTAAGATGTCTAGGTAGTGTAACTCTCTGAACAGCTGACTTTGGGTGGTGCTTATGATATTTACAAAGCAATTTCCTCGTTTGACATTGTAATTCATTTAGATCAGTTTTAGACCATTTAATAATTCCAAAAGAAGATGTAAGAATAAGAACTGCATTGGAGTTGATAGCTCTGAAAAGGTTTTTACTAGTTAAATGACTCTTGATGATAATTCTAAGTCTTTTGTAATATGAACTTCTTTAGTGCTGCTATGGTTAATTGTCTTCTCTTGTCAAAATCCAAGATATTCATATGTATCTCCTTGATGCATTGGCTCGATTTCGATATTGGAAATCTTTATATAACCAGAGGTGATCTTTCCTTTTTCACTAAAAAGATTTTTACATTTTGGAAGCCCAAATTTCATATGAATATCATTGGAATAGTTGAAAGTAATCTCAAGTAGACTTTTTAAATGAGATCTGGTTCCGGCATATAATTCAATATCATCTGAATAAATTAAGTGACCTAATTTGAATTCAGTTGATAGACTCTTTATTTCGAAGCCGAAACTAGTAGCATTTAATTCATGAGATAATGGATTAATATATATATATATATATATATATATATATATATATATATATATATATATATATATATATATATATATATATATATATATATATATATATATATATATTCTGTTCCAATTGTATTAAAAACTCATACCACAGATCATTTTTCTTCCATACTTTCTTTCATTTTCATATTTCTGAGAGATTGTTTGATCCAGAGAAAACTCAAGAATATTTCAAAATAAATTTTGTCAAATTAAAATCACTTCTTACTGACTTGAAATGGAAATCATTTCATAAAAACACAGATGTTGAGAGTTTAACAGTTTCATTCACTGAAAAAATTAAGTTCGTGGTAAAAAAATGTAAATACAAAGTCAAAAAAACTAGAAAAAGAAAATTCTGTATGACCGCTGCACTTTTGAAATCTATTAACGTAAGAAACAGACTTCACAAAAAGTTGGAGAGCACTAAAGACATTAGTGATTGGAATGAATTCAAAGCTTATCGAAACCAATTACAAAATCTAATAAGAATTTCAAAAAAGAATTTTTATACCGAAAAAATTCAATCAGGCGCAAATAGCACTACACAAATGTGGTCAGTCGTAAAGGAATTGTGTTCGGGGGGTCGCTCAAATAGAAAAATCGAGAAATTGAGTATGGATGACGGTGAGATTCATGGTGCTGGGGAGATAGCTCGCGTGTTAAATCAATATTTTGTAAGTATCGGGGAAGAGTTGGCTTAAAAAATTAAAAAGAGAAAAGAACCACTTCAGTAACCAACAATCTTAACACTCAACTGTCTTTAACACTAACAAATACAGAAGAGGTCAAAAAAAAAGATAAAAAAGGTGTGAATTGACGGATTATCTTCAGAGGTGTTCAAGGCGGGTGCTGATTTTTAGTGTCTCCAATAGAGTATATAGTGAACACAATTATGAGAAATGGGGTGTTCCCCGATGTCCTGAAGACTGCTATTGTTGTCCCTCTATATAAGGGAGGTAGTAGGAAATTATGTGCGAACTATAGGCCCATCTCGTTCCTTCGTGTCCTATCTAAAATTATAGAACAAATTTTGAATAATTGCTTAACCACATATATGACACAAAACAGTATTCTTTCTAGATTTCTGTTTGGTTTTTCTGGAGAACAGGTCCACGCAGGATGCCATTACTGCACTGACTGAGAAAATTTATAAAGCTTTTGGTACTTGGGAGGTAGCCTTATGTATCCTGGTTGATTTGACAAAGGCGTTCGACACAGTTGAGCATGGCATTCTGTTGGATTTGTTAGAGTAAGGTATTGGTGAGATTGGTGATTGATACGGAGTTATCTGTCAAATCAAAACAATTAGTAAAACTTGAGAATACATTTAGTGATGAACTGCCGTTAAAATGTGGAGTACCACAGGGAACCGTTTTGGGCCGATATTGTTTTGTTTCGATATAGATGGTCTCTTTTCCTTCAGTATCAGGGGTAGGCTCATCGGGTTTGCTGATGATACGGCCATTATTTATTCGGGAAGGAGCTGGACGGAAATGAGGCGACAGGCAGAATCGAACTTTCTTATTATTAAATCGTGGATAGATGAGCATTTGCTCACTGTAAGCTTCGAGGAAACAATATATATTCCCTTCTCAGTTGACAAGAGATTGCTCCCTGTGGAAATGCCTCTGAGAATACGAGATGGACTGGTGTCTGGGTTCAAGCACCTATCAAATATACTGGAAATAGATCATTAAAGAATCGTGTATCATGCGCTTGTGGAGTCGCAACTTCGTTACGGGTTGATAGCCTTTAGAGGTGCATATAGTAACGTACTAAACAAAATCGTTATTCAACAGAAATGGTTACTGAAAATTATGTTTAAGAAAGATACTCAATTTCCTACTCTGCTCCTTTATAATATGGCTAATATATGGGATATATATCAATTATACTGCTTCTCCATCTTAATGCATTTGAGAAAAAACACACCATGCCAATCTCTTACAGATTATGGTGCGAATACAAGGTATTGTCATTTGTCTTTTCGGGTTCCAAAAGTTCGAACAACAGTTACTCAAAAAAGTTTTTATTATCTTGCCTTCAGAATTTCCAACACTTTTTCTCTGGATTTGAAAAGTACACAGAATCTGAAAATGTTTAAAGGAAAACTCAGGAAATGGCTCACGAGTTTAGACAGAGAAAGTGTAAGGAAGCTGGTAAATTCTTAGTATTTATGTTGGATTTGTTTCACAGAATTATTGGGTTGAAACCCTTCAAATTTTAAAAATTCAAAAAGAAAAGAACAGGTACATCAAAATTGAAATATTTTATTCTCAACCATCCTCAAACTCGAAATCTATATTTTAGAAAAAAAAAATATTGACAATTTCGAT
Source organism: Cryptolaemus montrouzieri (assembly GCA_013387265.2). Taxonomy (NCBI): domain Eukaryota; kingdom Metazoa; phylum Arthropoda; class Insecta; order Coleoptera; family Coccinellidae; genus Cryptolaemus; species Cryptolaemus montrouzieri. The sequence continues at coordinate 12,676,518 of JABFTP020000062.1, read as the reverse complement.
ATTTTCATATCGAATTAAAATATTATACTTTGTTTATTCAATACTGTCTATATTTTGAATGAATATTATCTACCACTCGTTGTCGTTCTGTTCTAGTTACTGCAAACAATAATTTTTGAAGAAATTTTCTTCAATTCAAATTAACTGGTTAATTAAGTTTTTGGAATGATCTGGAAGCTCGATGGATCTCTTATTCTAGGTTTAAAATAAAATGTAATGATAGATTAGATAGTATACTCACCACAGGTTTCACCTTTGTGAGTTGTAATTTTTATTGTGTACTCAATACTCAATATTAAATTATTATTATATTATATTATATTATATTATATATATATATATATATATATATATATATATATATATATATATATATATATATATATATATATATATATATATATATATATATATATATATATATATATATATATATTATATATATATATATATATATATATATATATATATATATATATATATATATATATATATATATATATATATATATATATATATATATATCCAAATCCTTTTATACCATCTGAAATGCTGTAGGGTCTACAATATATTAACATTTCATGAAAATTCGATTTATCAACAGTATTGTTTATATATGAAATTTCCTCATTCAATCTTCTGTATTGCGATTGTTTTAGCCGCTGTCCAATTTTTGCCTTGTTGTCCCAATATCTCCGCTATTACTCCATCCCACGTTTGTCGTGGCCTACCACTTTTCATCTTTCCGTTAGTCTTTTATCATTGCCTTCAGCTTTCGTTCTTGATTCTTCGAGGTCTACTCCTAAGTACTTATATTTTTCCACTTGTTGTTGGTCCCCTCTATCTGTATATTTATGTCTTCATTTTCAGTTCCAATCACCATTACCTTAATTTTTTCTTTGTTCATTTACATACCACTCTACTCTAATTCTCTGTTCCATATATTCTAGTTTTTTTGAAGATCTTTTTCATATTTTTCCATTGCTGTAAGTTTCTATATCCAATCTGAATTTTCATCACTTCTGTCGAGCAATTTCTTATTATTTCATCCATAGAGCTAATAAACAACAAATGACACACCCCTGTCTAAGTCCCTCCTTTGTCTTGGTATACTCCGATCACCTGTTTCTGCTTAAAATTTAATTTATGTTACTCTCATACATATTTATTATCGGTCTTATAATTTTTGCTTTGATTCCTCTTCTACGTAGTATTTCCCATGATCTTCGTCTAGGCTCCCTATCAAAAGCTTTTTCCAAGTCCATGAACGCTAGGTATATTTTCTTCTTCATCCTGTTAGATTTTTCTATCAATATCTTTATGCTGAATATATGATCTTGAAGAGTTCTTCCTTTTTCGAAATCCACTTCGTGTCTCTCCCAATGTTCTTTCAATAATTGGCCCCAGATTCATATCTATTATTTGTTTATATATTTTCATAGCCGTGCATAATAACGTGATTCATTTGTAGTTGCTGCATTCATGTTTGTCACATGATTTGTAAATTGGTATTATTATTGAAATCTGCCAGTCTTCCGGGATTTTCACTTCTTGCCATACTCTATTATATATTTTCAAAAGCACGCCTTTTCCATATTGTCCCATATTCTTGATCATTTCGGTCGTAATCTTGTCATAGCCTGGGGCTTTTCCATTTTCCCAGCATTTTCTAGCTAACTGTAATTCCTGTTTTGTTATCTTTTCTTGATCTCTATCTTCTTCAATGCAAACTTCACTATCCTCTAATCCGTTTTCTCCGCTCCCAAGTAGCTCTTGAAAAAATATTGCTTCCATCTTTTCATTACTTTCCTGTCATCTATGAGTATTTCTCCATTTATGTCCTTGATGTTATAAATGTCAGAGTTTTTGTCCTTCTACATGATTCAACTATTTTATAGAATAGCTTCTGTTTTGCGCTGCTCTCGGCTTCTAATTCTTCCCCGAATTCTACCCATTTTCTTCTCTTAGATGTCAAGACTAGATCTCTCACTCGTTTTCTTGCTTGTTTCTATAACTCATATTTCTCTAAAGTTTTACAGTTTAGATATTTTGTCCATGCTCTCTTCCTAATTCTCACTTCTACTCTAATAGCATGTGTCCACCATAACGTTTATTTTGCTTTATTTCTCATTCTGCTGCTTTCACATACTTCTTTATCAGAAGCGAGAAGAGAGCTCTTGAAATACTTCCATAAGTCTTCTGTGCTCATATTGTCTGTTGCATCTTCTATATTTTCTAGTTTCCTTGATATGGTTTTCTCGAAAATTTTGGCGTATTCTGGCTAGGCGAATTCGTAAGCCTTTATCGATATTCTATCTTTTTTTAACTGGTATCTCTTTACCGTCGTCTTTCAGTTCCTTTTTGATATGAGGTACTAGTAAAGAATGGTCGCTCCCTATTTCAGCTCCTCTTTTCACTCTTACGTCTTTTATTTTTATCAGGTTATTTTTCTCTACCAATATGTAGTCTATTATCTATTTCTCGATTCTATTTTCCACTTGTCTCGTATATTTATGTATATTCTTGTGTTAGAAGAAACTGTTACTAATTATCAAGTAATTCATTATCGCAAATTCTAGTAGTTTCGTCCCATTGCTATTTATTTTCTGCTCTCCATGTTTGCCTAAAACTGTCCTATAAATACTATCATTATTTCGCTGTCCTACTATTCCGTTGATGTCACCTGCAATATGTATACTGCCCTCTGCTTCTTCTGTAGCTTTTGCTAATTGTTTCCAAAATTCGATTTTCTAACTAACTGATTCGTCTTCGTTTGGTCCGTAGACCACAATTATTGTTCTTTTATTCATGTTCGGATTTCCTAAATCAACTGTGAATATTCTTGCTGACCACGCTTTCCAGCTTAATATCTGCTCTGCGATTTCTCTATTTATCGAACATGCAACTCCTGTTGCCGCCCTGGTTTTTTCGTCTACTCCGCTGTATATAAATATGTTTGTTTGTTTGTTTTCCTTTAATGTGCTCTGTTTCTGCCTCTCGGCTAATGACACGCCGGGGAATTCTGTCACCTCACTAACCCGGGAATTTTGACGAACCCCTCTCGTGTCGAGGGAAGGGATCTTTAATGTCTGACACATCTCTGTTAGACAGTACCGACAGCTTTACATCTCCTTCGAAAGATGGACACTCAAGCGATTCCCAGAATCCGAAAAATCGCACCGACTTTGTGGGGATTGAACCCAGGTAACTCTGCGTAGGAGACGAGCATGATATCCCATACGCCACCGAGCCGGCTATATAAATATGTGTTTGTTTTCTAACTCAACTATTCCTTGGCCTTTTTTTTTCGTTTTTGTTATAGCAAGAATTTCAAGTTCCAATAAAATAACATAAAATGTCGCACAAGTATCATTTTTACGAACACGATAATCTGTAAGGGAATATTTATTGATCGTTTCTTCGTTTATGAAATTTTTCTCTCTCTTTTTCTGTACGTCTACGCCCCCTGAGACGCCAAGTTGGAGAGTGAGTCTAAGTAGCGTATAAACCTTCAATTTTCTGAATGACCGTTGTTTTCTCTTGCAGACGAGACGAAAGGCGAAAAATGACACCGATTTTTTTGCTTAATGTTCGGAGTCAGGCCTGATTCCGCGTAATGACTAATATTAGGATTTGCAGACTATTGAATTATGAAAAAACAACTACGTAATTATGGTTGCAAGATATGGCATTACATTGTTCAGCGATAACATAATAATAATCTTGAAATTCGAGCGTTCGACCGGTTGAAACTTCTGTGGATTGACTTAATATTGACTTATTTAAGATGTTTATTCGATTCGTATAATGGTGTATTTTTGTTGTCTGAAGGATAATTTCATTACTTTGTTCTGAAAGTGATTAAATATTTCTTGGTGAAGCAAAAAACGAAATTCTCAGACATTAAAATATTCTTTTGTTATTATACTAGGTGAGACACGCTAAGTCCTTCATACTCAAATCGTGCAGAAGAAATTTGTTTTAAGTGAAAAATGTTTGATAAAGATTTATCGGAAAGGACTTCCTTCCTTCGAAGGAAAATGCTTTCAATCTTAGAAAGCTTTAGTGAATTTCTTGAAATTTGTTCTTATATAGGCTCCCCATAAAAATTGTCAAAAAGTCACTATTACTACTATTACGACAATATTATATAAACTTTTAGGTTGGTCAGTCAAGAGTCGCTTTGTAACTTCCAGAAGTATAAAATAAGAAGATATAATTCAAAAGAGATGAGTTTATGATGGAAAATGAAATATAATCAAATTTTCGAGCTAATGAAATATTAAAAAATTCTACCATCTTCAAACATTCGCGAAGAGACCAATCAACTAGCATCGAATGGGTACTAATCATTTTTAAAATCGAGTGTTTCCTCCCTGGGCCATAATTACTGCCAGTATACATCTCGGAAGCCCCTCAAACAAATTTTGTATGTACTCTTGAGTCACTGAGTTCCAAATTTCAGGAAGCAGATTTTCTAGTTGTTGCAGTGTTCTACAAGGCATCCTACGTTGCTGAATTTGCTACCCTAAGTTGTCTCAAATATATTTTATGGGATTCAAGTCGGGATTTCTGGCTGGCCATCTTAAAATATCAATTTCGACATTTACAGAAATTCTATAACTTCTCTTGCTGCATGAGGCCGAGCATTATTATGCATGTAAATGAAGTTTTCGCCAATAAATGGGCCAAAGGGTACAACATGGGGTTCAATGGTATCTGCGATGTATCTGGCCACTGTCATTCTTCCAATATTCACTAGGACTAATTCAGTTCGACCATGGAAAGAAATGCCTCCCCACACTATTACTGAGACCCTCCAAAGTTTTCGGTTTGCCGGATATTGCATTGCTGATACCGTTCCCCAGGTCGTCTGTATACAGGCGTGCGTCTATCATTTGATACTAGACAGAACCTGAACTCGTCGGAAAAGAGAACATTCAACCATTCTGGAATACCCCAATTTGCATGTTCCCTCGCAAACTGAAGTCTTGCAACTCGATGCTCTCTGGTGAGACGCCGGCCGGTAGAAGCCACCCTTGGTCTGATATCGTCTTCTCTGAGCCGGTTGCTAACTGCAATGAAATATGCACATTTCTGGAAAGTGCAAGTTCATTTTGTAGCATTCTAGCCGTATAGTGCCGAACTCTTAGTGCAGTTAAACGAAGCCAACGATCATCAACTGGTGCTGTTATCCGATTTCTCCCTGTCCGGCCCTTCTTCCATATTCCCCTGTTTCGTGGTACCGATTAATTGCTCTTGGAGTAGTGCTTTGGTTAACATTCAACAAGTTAGCCAGGTAATGTTGGCTCCGCCCCACCTCTAGAAGCGTTACAATTCTTACCACTTTATGATCACTCAAATAGCGCCCAGGACCTACAGCAGCCATTACAATAAATACGAAGATTCTAAAATCAACAAGAAACACAGAAACGATCGAGCTGCTTAATCAATTGTGGAATTCAGAATACCAGGTGATGAGACAATTTTTGTGGTATGTGTATTTTTTATGATCTTCTGAATTTTGATGTTGAAATATATTCAAACTTATTCTAAGAAGAAAAGATTGCTTTTGGAAAAACTGTAATTCTTCTTCTTCTTTACGTGCCGTCTCCTTTAGGAAGGTTGGCTATCATCATGGCGATTTTAATCTTTGAAGTTGCGAATCTGAACAAATCAACAGAGCTACTGTCTTAGGTTGTTCAACCAGGAGATGCGTCTACTTCCTATACTTTTTTTACCCTGTATTTTTCCCTGTATAATAGTTTGCAATAGTGAATATTTTTCCCCTCTCATCACGTGACCCAGATATTGCAACTTCCTGATTTTAATTGTGTTGATTATTTCTTTCTCCTTTCCCATTCTTCTCAATACCTCCTTGTTCGTTGTTCTACTCGCCCAGTTTATTCTGAGGATTTTTCGATATGCCCACATCTCGAATGCTTCCAACCGGTCAGTGTCGCACTTCTTAAGCGTCCAGGCTTCCACTCCATATAATAGTACTGGAAATACATAGCATTTAAGCATTCTGATTTCAAGATGTAGACTAAGATCTGTTCTGGTTAATGCATTCCTCATTTTATTGAACACTGTTCTAGCCTTTCCGATTCTTGATCTTATTTCTTGTGAATAATCATTATTGTCATCTACAATTGTTCCCAAGTACTTGTATTTGCAGACTGGTTCCCCTTTGATCCATAATGTTTCTCGCTGTTGTTGGTGTTTTGTGATTGTCATAAATTTAGTCTTTTTAGTGTTAAGTGCGAGCCCCCTTTCTTCGCTATTCTGTACTACCAGATCTATTAGCCTTTGTAGTTTTTCCAGGGTTTCTGCTATTAATACTGTGTCATTCGCGTATCCAATATTGTTTATAACCTTTCCATTAACTTTCACTTCCGTTGTTTTTTGATTTTGCAGTGCTTCTTGTACTATATCTTCTGAACACAAATTGAAGAGTAATGGTGAAAGCACGCATCCTTGTTTTATTCCACGCTTTATTTTTATCTCTTCTGAAAGTTTATTTTGCACAGAAACTTTGGCAGTCTGGTTGAAATATGATATGTTATTATTCTGATATCATACCTGCCAATGTTTTTATCCCTCAAGAGATTTATGAGATGATTATGGCGGACTTTGTCGAAAGCTTTGTTATAATCGAGGAAAGCTACATATATTGGCTGATTGACGTCCATGAGTCTTTGAGACAACACATTAAAAGCAAACAACGCCTCCCTAGTACCCATTGCATTTCTGAAACCAAACTGTTTTTCGTTTATATCTTGCTCAGTCTTTCTAAAATTCTTCGATGTATAATTTTGAGGAATATCTTAAGGGTATGGCTCATTAGGCTGATCGTCCGGTGATCCTTGCATTCCTTAACTTTCGATTTTTTGGCAGTGTAATAACTGTACTGTGATACGTTGGTACAATTGTCGTGCTGCTGAATTGGTAAAGGATTTAATCAAAAGTTACTTTCACCTAAAGAGACGTCGTGCATACGGAAAGGTCCTTTACTCAATGTCGGAAAGGAGCGTGGATTCCTGAAATCAGTAAATTAATCTGACGCCACACAACTCACTTACTCTGTACAGTTACAATCAGGAATGAGAAGTCATGAACCATGTATTGCAAAATATTGATGTTAATCTTTCAAAATTTCTTTTCGGGCTATCACAGTCAATTATCAATTATTTCATATTAACGGATACTTTCAGATTTTGAATTATATTTGATATGATACCAACTAAAAGTTACTTGGATATCCCTGATATAACGGCTACTGAATTACCCCTAACATGCAAAATTTCGATTATTAACTTGAGTTCAAATTTACTAAAATTGAATTAGATAGAGGAATGCTAAAACAGTCGAAATAAAAATGGCGGCCATTGAAGTTGAAATGAAACTAAAAATCAAATATGCAAAACTTTCGGAAAAAATGCATGTTATACTCAAAATCGACGACCTTAAAGTGTTTTGATTTCATTCCAAATTTCGATCAGTCTATTCCGAACCTCATTCAGGGTAGCTGGTTGATTCAGCTTGCTTCTAAATCTTCTCTCGAGAATGTCCCAAACATATAAGATGGGCTTAGAGTCTTTAATTTAAACAGAATACATTGAGGTGATTTCGCGACCTTGAAGGTACCTCTTAAGGATATGAGCTTGGTGAGGTCTGGCCTTATCATGCATAAACATGTTTTCACTCATATTTACCCCCAAATGACACAGAAGTTCTTCTAAAATGACTGTAATGTTACCGTTTTCACTTTGCTTTCTAACCATAGATCACCAATACAGAATGTACTCTGTACCTACCTGGTCCAAGGGTTCAAATATCCGTGCATTTTTGAAACTTGGACTCTTTTCCTTCGCCGATGTTGTCGAGGTCACATCCTCTCCGTAAATCGTCAGCAGCACGCGTTGCCATGATGTGATTCTACAGACAGCCCACGCCGTCTACCTTATTGCCAAATCTCCGTGGTCTACCAGTGAACCACTTGTTTTATTCCACCGTACATTTACGTTTGCAACAGATGTTTGTGTGAACAATCGACTATTTTTTTCCGTGTTTGTGTGACTCCATCCCGGAGCAGAAACATAGGTCTGAACAATCGGTGTTCCATTATTCACAATGGCTAGGTCTCACACTAGTATTGAACCTCCACCAAAACTATAAGTAGACGAAAAAATGCACTAGGCGTATCTCTCATCTCGACATCTGTACACTAAAGAAACTGGATCACAATAAAAGAGAAAATCTCGACACTTCTCTGAACAAAAGTCTGTCTCAGTATTCTTCTTACCAACTTATATGTTCCTTGGCAGAATTCAATTGGGTTCTTCAATGTGCTGCCCAAACAAAACTTCTTGAGACGTTTTTCTATCGTTTCAATGCTAATTCGCACTCTACTGTTCTGTCAGAGCTGCATTACAAGGAGTAGCGAACCATTGTCTTACCGAGGAAATTCTTAAATAACAGTCATAGATCGTTGTTGTTGGTCGAGGTCGTCATTTCCTACGTCTTCTTTCATATATTTCATATATACCAGTTTTCAGTATCAGTCTGTCCTATACAATAGACATACCCGATCGTTTCGCGAGATGATACCACGGGAATGAACGAACGGTAAGATGCTCCTTCGCGTACGTTCTCCTTTAATACTTCTTTTTCGTATCCTCAGATTGAGAAACGGTTACATAAGGGGAAACAAGAAGGGTCCTTTCTTTAACCCCCTTTTGTTTCCGGTCTCCTACACGAAAATATAGGTCTGAAAAATTATCCCTGATTCGACAATTAAGTTGTATAGTAATGAATTCTCTTCGCAGAACCGATCACTAAATATGTAGAAATCGTTCAACAATTGAATCCCTTCTCCCGCTAACGTCGTATAAATAGGACGGATGAAAGATAAACGCGTATTTCGACAGCTCGACTTACGACAATTTCTGGCCGTCAGAGATTTTCGGATTCGGTAAATAGAGCGAAAATCCGCCGATAGCCCTTCGTTGGATCGAAGATTTTTTCGTTTTCCCGGAGTTTGTGGAAACCAAAGTAGCGCGATGCAACATACGAAATTCGAGGCTTCGTTCTCTTCCTAGTTGCGAAACGATCGAACGACATTCTCCCCTCTACTAGCGACAGTTCCGAACGTCTTCCAAAGGACCGAATCTCCCATTCCGAAAAATTTTTCAAATAATCTTCACGCCTGCGTAATTCGAGTTAGGGGCACCAAATTTCGCAATAAACTTCCTAAGACCCGGGGCCTTAGGCCCTCGCTCACCCGCCGCGTCCTCTCTTTTTAATATTATAGATTAAAGTTTTCGAGAATAACGAACATTACTCGCAAAAATTGATCAACAACGGGTGTTATCAAGATGTGATTGTTTCTTGCAAAATCTAATTTTATTTCCCTCATTTCTCTACAATGCATTTTGAGTTTGAAGAAGATGAGATGTTTATTTGAATGTCTCCGGATCTGAAACGGCTCCTCAAATCAGAATTTGAGCCGCATTTCCCGACAGAATCATTCTTTCCAGAATTTGAGCAGGGGTCAAATTTTTATTGTAACTCACACTACTCACTTTTCGTACATTTTCCGTATGCATTGACTCGATTCCATCCTTTCGATCAAGCTGTATATTGTCGAGTGAATCTCACACCCTACTCGATAAAATACTGTCTGTATATAATCAACGAAACTAACATCAAAACATTATCTCTTGATCACGGTTGGCCGACTTAATGGATTTATAACAAGACAATCTCTATAATCAGATATGTTGCAAAAAACTTACGTGAGGCCTCATCCAAATAATGGGATGCAGTGAGATTTTTTTATGGTGGTATAGTGATTTCGCAGACGCTGGAAAGTCCGAATCCTCGAAGAGGATGCCCCGTTCTCTGCAGTTTCTTCGTATGGCTTGGTAATTGTTGTTTCTTTGTCTTTCCGTGGTGCAATACCTGAAATAAAAAAAAAACTGATGAGATTATTTGGAACCGTGAAATATTGTGTCATGAAATGAACTAAGGATAGTCCTATTCGTGGTACTCGACTTTCCTTTCTCGAATTCTTTAAGGCCACAGCCCATTACGGGGTTTGCTCGAAAAGTAAACACAGTTTCTGGAAATTCTCATGCTACTGGAGACTGATTTTCGAAAATCATTTTGGAACCTAGTTCCTTAACGCAGTAAAAGTGAATTACGCTTTAAGGTATACGTCAAGAATATAACGCACAATTTCTATATTTCTAGTTTCTTATTTGGTAGGTACACACAAACACATGTTTTTTTTCGGATATGTCCTAACATTGCTAACCAAGTTCGATGTTTTTTCTGAGCGAACATGTTCGTCTCATGTGAAATGAAATAAGAGAAACAAATCTTTCAGGCAGAGGTATATGTCATATCAAACTGTGTTCTCAAAAAACGCTATGAGAATAGGTGGATAAACATTCTCTCTGACAGTCAAGCGGCAGTAAAAGCTTTGGCTACAAGAGAAACACGGTCAAAGGTCATATATCCATGTCTGCAGTTACCTGCAGCTTGCAAAACGGAACCTGGTAACTTTGGACTGGTAGCGGAATTGCAGGATAAGATCAACGCATGTAAAGGAAAGCTACACGCTGACAGGTGGGTCCTTACCCCGTGGATTTAAAAAACCAAACTTCTGCTGGAAAAATCTAACAAAAAATTCACTAGAAAAGCTTTTCAACAGAGCTGATGTTGAGAATTGAACTTCATGCTTGTGTCCTGAGAATCTATAATGGTCGGTACCTAAATAAAAGGTCGCACTAGTTCATTTTTGAAAGCACGTTTCTGCAATCTTCCTGTTGTAAAAGTAATTGCAGTCCCCGACTATTCTTGGAATTAGGGACGATGTACATGATTATTGCGAAAATTGTTTTGTAAAAACTCTAGTTTAAGGAATGTACAGTTAGAATTGGGTATAGAAATAATGTTATGAAAGCTTCGGCTTTTTTTGCTCAACGATTCGTGGTTTTGTCTTCAGAGTGAAAATATTGATTTAGGTCTTCTTATGCGGTAAAGCCATGAAGCTTTCCTGACAATATCCAATACATTACCTTTTGCTGAAAGAGTGTGAACACCGCAGTTCACAATCATGGACAAATATGGAAAAATTTCAGGTACATAATCACCTCAACCAGCAAAAAAATAAACCGATAAAGTAAATAAAGAATGGATGACACCCCAAACTCTTCATCTAATGGGGCTGAGACAGAGAAGCCTGAATGACCGACCCCAGTATCGTGGATATCACGATATAGGAAGAAAAATGCAGGGAGCTATACCAGCTACGAGAGCGTCACGACTCCTTCAGTCTTCACAAGAAAATACGCGAAAATCTTAGAAAAAGACGAGGGTGAGAAATATAAACTCCTCAAGACAATGATGGTAATCCTTTAGCTGATATACAGGACAAGAAGAGATTGTGGGAAGAATATGTTCAGCTGCTGTATCAGGATGTGAGATATAAAGACCATGGATTGGAGGAATTAAACACGGGTCCTGATTTAAGTGAAGTTGAGGTGAGCTACTAATCAGACAATTCAACAATGGGAAGGCCGCAGGCTCAAATGATATTCATGGAGAGGTTCTCAAGCTTTTGGACGACAATGCGGTCACATACCTTACGAGGCTGTTCAATAGAGCTTACAAGGAGGGTAAGCTGCCAGAAGATTGGCTTAGGTCGCATTTCATCACCCTACCGAAGAAGACAGATGCAAAGAAATGCGAAGATCTCCGCAAGGGTTGCACTCTTCAGTCTGCAGGTATCAGTTCAAAGAAGCATGGACATAAATGTAGACGTGTTTGCTTGCTTCATAGACTTTGAGAAGGCGTTTGATAAGGTGAGACATGTCTCACTCATCGAAATTCTAAAAAATGTCGGAATAGAATAGCTGGATAAACATTCTTTCTGACAGTCAAGCTGCAGTAAAAGCTTTGGCTACAAGAGAAACAAGGTCAAAGGTCATATATCAATGTCTGAAGTTACCTACAGCTTGCAAAACAGAACCTGGTAACTTTGGACTGGTAGCGGGATTGCAGGACACGAACAACGCATGTAAAGGAAAGCTACACGCTGACAGGTGGGTCCTTACCCCAAGGTTTTAAAAAACCAAACTTCTGCTGGAAAAATCTAACAAAAAGTTCACTAGAAAAGCTCTTAAACAGAGCAGATGTTGAGAATTGAACCTCATGCTTGTGCCCTGAGAATCTAGAATGGTCGGTACCTAAACAAATGGTCGCACGAGTTTATTGGTAAAAGTATTTTCTGCAATCTTACCGTTTCAAAGTTAATTGCAGTCCCCGACCATTCTTGAAATTAGGGACGATTTACATGATATTTGAGAAAAATTGTTCTGTAAATACTTTAGGTTGAGGAATGTACAATTGAAATTAGGTATAGAAATAATGTTATGAAAGCTTCGAGTTTTTCTTCTCAACGATTCGTGGTTTTATCTTCAGACTGAAACCTTCAATTTAGGTTCTCTTGTGCGGTAAAGCCATACAGCTTTCCTAACAATATTCAATACATTACTTTTTGCTGTAAGAGTGTGAACACCGCAGTTCACAATCGTTGACAAATGTGGAAAAATTTTAGGCACATAATCACCTCAACCAGCAAAAAAACACTTGAAATAAACCAATAAAGTACATGAAAAATGGATAACACCCGAATCTCCTCATCTAATAGGGCTGAGACAGATAATGAATGACAAAGCGCAAAATCGTGTATATCACAGAGTTATCCAAAGGACAGTGAGGAAGGCAAGGCAAGTAAGAATAATAAAAATGCAGGGAGCTAGAACATTTGCATGAGCGTCACGACTCCTTCAATCTTCACAAGAAAATACGCAAAAACCTTAGAAAAAAACGAGGGCGAGAAAAATAAACTCTTAAAGATAATGATGGTAGTCCTTCAGCTGATATACAGGACAGGAAGGGATTGTGGGAAGAATATGTCCAGCAGCTGTACCAGGATGTGAGAGATGAAGACCATGGATTGGAGGACAATGTAATCAGACAATTCAACAATGGGAAGGCTGCAGGCTCAGATGATATTCATGCAGAGGTTTTCAAGCTTTTGGACGACATTGCGGTCACATACCTTACGAGGCTGTTTAATAGAGCTTACAAGGAGGGTAAGCTGCCAGAAGATTGGCTTACGTCACATTTCATTACCCTACCAAAGAAGACAGATGCAAATGAATGCGAAGATCACCGCAAGGAATGCACTCTTCAGTCTGCAGTTATTAGTTCGAAGAAGCATTGACATAAATGTAGACGCGTTTGCTTGCTTCATAGACTTTGAGAAGGCGTTTGATAAGGTGAGACATGTCTCACTCATCGAAATTCCAAAAAAATGTCGAGAGAGATGATCGAAAAGTGAATACAATTGCATGTTTGTACTTGAATCAAGTGGCGTCAGTTGGGCATGAGGAAACGAAGAACATTCGAATAAAACGCGGGGTGAGGCAAGGCTGTGTCCTCCCTTTGACGCTCTCTAATCTGTATTCGGAGAGAATAATGGCTAAAGCTTTAGAAGGAGTTGAGGAAGGCATCTTTATGAATGGGAAACTGATAAATCACCTCCGATACGCGGACGATACGGTGCTTATAGCAACAACAGCTGAGGGACTGTATTTACTGCTAGACCGAGAAACGCGGCCAGCGAAAACTATGGAACTCAATTGAATATTAAGAAGACTAAACACATTGTAATCAGCAAAAGTGAAGACATTTCTGCCGCTCTATAATTGCGGCAAATTGAATGCTGCAAGCAATTTAAATATCTCGGCTGCCTAGTCAACAGCAAATGGGAATCGAGACCTGAGATACAGATGCAAAAGTTGTTAACTAGTATAAACCTAAGTTTGGGTCAATGAATGGTCCGTTGTTATGTTTTCCCAGTAGTGCTGTATGGTATAGAAGGCTGGACGCTGAGTCCAGCCTAGAGAATAAAATTGAAGCATTCTAAATGTGGATATACCGAAGAATCTCTTGAAGAGATAACGTTTCTAACGTAGATCGGACGCGGTGTTCATCTACACACAGAAATCAAAAAACGGAAACTCCTTGTACTTTGGTCATGTTATGCGAAATGAAAAGTACAAGCTCCTTCAACTAATTATCCAAGGAAAATTCAAGGGTGGCGTAAACCTGGAGGGAGAAGAACGTCCTGGCTGAAAAAACCTTCGAAAGTGGTTTGACAAGAGTACGCGGTTCCTGTTCAGAGTGGCAGTCTCCAAGGTTCAGATTGCTACGATGATCGCCAATCGCACAAAAAGAAGAAGAAGTATAGTACTTGCGTTTTAACAAAGAATGGAAAGTATACTGGTCCTTCCAATTATTTCTTGACCCGGTGGTGAAAGTTCATTCAACAGCAGAGGAAAGTTGAGTATAGCATAAGAGGCTAAGAAAAGATCTACACACACTAGGTGTTTATCGTGGGGAGGCTATATGTAGACTATTGAACGAAGAGAAGGAACCAGTTCATCACATTGTAAACGAGGGCGAAGCTCTAGGCTGTAAAAGATGGAACATTTAAGAAGACAAATAAATCTTGGAAGAACTAAGCGAAATGGATCTGATAAATGAAGTCTTAAACCTTGTTAAAGGGATAAACCTGGACATTCAGGAATGAGTGTCAACAGAGGGGCACAGTTAATCTGAAGACACAAGATAAGACCCAAATGAAATGTTCTATGCTGACAAAACTCCACGTCAAACTGTCAAATCACGACAAATCATTTTCAATTTGAAAAGTGAATTTTTGCATGACCTATGTCAAATTTGTAGTAGAAATGATCTCGATCATCATATTTATTCTCATATCAGTAGCATTGTTTATTGTGGGCATACTTCTCATTTCCACCACCGAGTACGAAACATTGAAAAATAATCTAAAACAAAAATTGTCAGAATACTCCATGTTTACTGCGAACGATCAAATATTGACATCGCTGGAAGAATTAGATATCAAACTTGAGAGTTTGAAGGGACAACTGGAGGAGAAAAGACGCGAAGTTGACGCTTCGAAATCGGAAGTATACAGGGCGACGGAAAAAATTCAAGCTTTGAACGAAACTTCGAAACAGGTAGGAAGTAGTTGTATACGGTTCTCGCTGTTTTAACGTTTGTGCCTGTTTTCTTTAAGTGGTTTTTAAATTGATTTATCACGTTCCCAATCTGTTTACTTAAAATTTCTAACGAGACTGTTAAATGTATTCTAGAGTAACTCCAGGTCTTCATAAAAGCTTCCGAGATTTTCAAGATACATGTCTCGGTGAGCTTATTGCATTGCCCCTAAAATCACCAGATCTTACCTCTCTAGATTTTTTTTCGAAATAAGGATATTGAAATATTTGATTAAATACAGGATCACCTTGTATCTTGAAAACCAGTAGCGTTGATGAGTCACATACACCATTTCTGAAAGGCCTGGAGTTAATGATTCCAGTATGACTTGTTGGTCCAGAAACACTGTATTGAAAGAAATCCTTGACTGGTCCCGCTGTTCCCACAAAATCTTTGAATTATTTTTTTTTATATAAAACTATCCTTTTTGTGAGGAAATTTCATTATCGCTGAGATTGTCAGATAGTACAATTACATAATAGAATAGAGATTGCCTAATTCAGACATCGGATAAACAAAATTGAGCTTATTTGGCTCTATAGTCAGGAACTTAATTTCGTAATTGAAGAAATATCTTGTTTGTTGTGTTTTCGTTTAGTCTGTCGTTGGGAATTTCAACGAGTTCCACGAGATCTCCTTCAATATTCAAGATACAAATAAAGATTTCGAATCTGGTTCATGAATATATTTAATAATAAAAAACAAGTACTGTGTTTCAAGGAATTTTACTTAATAATTGCGATTCGTAACGCGTTTCACTACACCGTAGCTTCTTCAGACGAATGATTATGCAGAAAAATGTAAATGAGAATATAACTATAAATGTTCTTGAGTAATTAAAAGCTTATTCGTCCAAACTTTCAAAATTCCTCAACGACTTGCTAATAAAACATTGCAATTTTAAATCTGAATTTTCGGTCAAAAATTCATACGAACTTATTGCCAATATCAAAGATACCACTATACCACCTAATTCCAAACTTATTTCTTTCGATGTTAAGAATCTATTTCCCAACATTCCTCCAAAAGATACGTATTACTTAGTTGAAGAATTATTAGAAAGGAATCATGTCAATACTATCATTAAATCAGATATTCTTTCATTATTAAAAATTTGTTTAGATCAAAATTATTTCCATTTCAATTACAAATATTATACTATTGAAGACGGCTTGATTATGGGCAATCCGTTGAGTCCTTTGTTAGCAGAAATGTTCATGAATAACTTAGAAAATTAATTCATAATCATCCACTCAGTAAATATTGTTTATACTGGTATCGCTATGTAGACGATATCATTATTTGCTTCACAGGAACAGATAGACAGTTGAAAATTTTCGAAAATCATATAAATTCATTACATCCAAAATTGCATTCACAACCGAAATAGAAAGCAATAATTCGATAAATTTCTTAGACGTAACAATTTCGAATGAAAATGGAAAACATGTTTTCGCAATTTACCATAAGCCGTCACATACAGATATTATAATACATAACTCGTCGTGTCATCCATATCAACATAAAATGTCAGCATTCAATAGTTTTATTCATAGATTGATTAACATCCCGCTATCACCAGAAAATTTCAACAAAGAACTAAATTTGATTAAACAAATAGCCAAAAATAATGGTTACAATCCCAAACTAATAAATAATATTTTAAATAAAAAACAAAGTAGAATCGCATTGAATGAAGTTTACCCTGTCGATAAATTGAAACAAAAATTCAACACCTTAACCTACGTTGGCATTACAAGTGAGAAACTGAAATCATTCTTAAGTAGCAATAATTTCAAATAGCTTTCCAAACTAATAATAATTTAGGCAAATATATGAAAAATAATAAAACCAAACCAGGTAAAAACAATAAATCAGGTGTTTATAGATTGAATTGCAATGACTGTGATAATTTCTACATTGGTAGAACACATAGAAATTTTAATATTAGAATATCGGAACATAAACGCAGTTTTTCAAATAAAAATCAGATTCAAATTACGCGAATCATCTCTTAGAAAATAATCATTCTTTCGACCCACAGTTTGAAATTTTGCATACAGATAATAAATATTGGAAGGTAGATCTTTGGGAAACTTCAGAAATAAATAAATACAAACACTCAGGTAGACTCATCAATGAACAGTCGATTTAAGCTCTTCACCTCCATTGAATCTTTTCGGGGAGCAATCTATTCCTTAATTTTATTGGATATACCTGTCATAAATAACCACTTAGGAGGAGGCGACGAATAAGCTTTTAATTACTCAAGAACATTTACAGTTATATTCTCATTTACATTTTTCTGCATAATCATTCGTCTGAAGAAGCTACGGTGTAGTGAAACGCGTTACGAATCGCAATTATTAAGTAAAATTCCTTGAAACACAGTACTTGTTTTTTATTATTGATAATGGAATTTTACCAAGTAAAAGCCTCCCAAATTCAAACATGAATATATTTCTCCTGTTTTTTCCTGAAATCGGTTGAGGCCCTACAGAAGACACGGAAAGTATTTTCACGAAAATATCACTTACTAATTATTGAAGTGTTTTAAATTTGTATACCATATGGAATACGCCTAATAATTACGCTGTGTTTATGTTTTATAAAAACGCTCGAGCAATTATTTTTTCATTGTTTCATCTTTATAAAGAATGTTATTGACATTTGTCTAAAATATTAGGTCAGCAACGTTTCTTGAAATGATAATATATGGCGTTTGATATACAGCCTGTCCGCGCTAAAGAGCCTAATTGCAAAATTTGGAATAAACCTGAATAGAAATCGATCTACAGAATGCAATTATTTCCGTAGCGACACCACTTCCTGCTGTACCAGACATCGGCTACAACTCTGGTATTTCAAATGGTAACTTTTTTTGATTTTTTCATATATTCTTCAGATTTGTGCTATCTGAAATTTACTCCCATGGAGCTATGCCTTTTTTTCAAAATATACACGGTTCGGAGCACGTAAAATCAACCCACTACCCTCAGCAGCACCTATGTCGAAATTCATTATAGGGAAAGTGTATCGACTGTTATATCTTCGGAAAAGTCTTTTAATTCTCAATTCAAAAATAGTATTTTCATGAATATTTCATAATATACAGAAATTCCAAACAAAACAAAAGTTTGTATTCCAAGTAAAATTTTCCACCCCTCTATGTCAAGAAAGACTGATTGTTGCGCAAAAAGCAGAGATATGTCAATTTCTTATTTGAGAGGGACCAATTTCTGAGTTGATTTGGATCATATAAAATCAACCCCTTAGGCCACAGTAGCTGTTAAGTTAAAAACTATTATAAGGAAAGTAGATCAAGTCACCCCTATGGACTATCGATTTTCTACTAAAAAATTTTATTTTTATTAAGGTCCAATATATCATACAAACATTCCAAATAGAAGTTTGTCTTCCAACTGGAATTTGGCAATACTTGAAATCAAATTAGTCCTCCAAATGAATTCATCCGACATCCATTCTAATTCTCAAGTGACGATTCTTGTCCTCAATACTTCCAAGTCTTCAATTCTCGAGATAATGTGATAATTTGAGATATTGATAAACATCAATGATTTGTAGGTATCGCACAATTGTTTTTATCACAACCAGCTGGTAATGACCAATATGTTTCATATTTGTCTTTCCTTTTAACGATACTTGATCCCAGTTATCGTTTATTAGACAATCGTTGATGGGCAAAAAGAAACATTGGCAGTTTTGGGCCACCTACAAACAAAAACACTACTTCTATTAGAAAATCATCACGCGAGTCTGGTGTATCATGCTGTATTTATTATTGAATCTGGGATCAAACCAGTGGTCGAATACAGAAACCCAAGGAGCACTGATTGGGACGAATATAGGGCCTCCTTTAGTGTTCATTAGGAAGGTATTGCCACATCAGCTAACAGTCGTGAAGACGTTGAACGTATGGCTAAGGAGATAACCCGGTCGATCGAGTCAGCATATCACGACAACTGTCCACTAAGAAGAAACCCTGAGAATGGTACAACTTCATGGTGGAATCTTGCCCTCGAAAAACGTAGAAGAGAAATTCAGAAACTGTTTAATCGAGCTAAAAGTACCGGCAATTGGGACCACTATCGTTTTACTCGAACGTCATATAATAAATAAACTAGGAGGGCAGAACGGGAGTCCTGGCGCAGGTTCTGCATGAAAGTAGAAGGTACCCCCGTCAGTGCAAGGCTGCATAGGGTTCTCGCCAGAGGCCCGGTACTCCCCATCGGATCTGTGAAGGGTCCGGATGGGCGGTACACGCACTCTGGGAGGGGGACGTTAAAGATTCTTGCGAGAAGACACTTCCCAGATCATCGGTTTCTTGATATCAGTGACAGCTGTGACACCGTAGCCTTGAAGAGCCTTGCCAAAGGGCCGAAACCGGACAATTGAAAGAACGCAAGAACGATCATCAACCCCGAAGCAGTCAGGTGGGTGATTCGCTAATTCAAGTCTTTCAAAGCTCCTGGATAGGATGGCATCAAGCCTGCTTTGTACAACAGGGGGTGGATGTTCTCCTTCCATATCCCATTACGCTCTTCCGGTTGAGTCTTGCCTGGAATGTTGTCCCAACCAGCTGGTGAAGAGTTAGGGTTGTTTACATCCCTAAAGTGGGTAAATCGAACTCACAGCCTAAGTCGTTTAGACCGATTTGTCTAACGTCTTTTGTTTTGAAAATCCTGGAGAAGGTGTTGGATACATCAGGACCAAGGTGTTATCGCTGAGGCTTCTGAGTGAACATCAAGACTCCTTGCAAAAAGATGAATCAACCGATTTGGCTCCTAACAACTTAGTCGGAAGGATCACTCAGTCCCTGGACCGCAAGGAGACTACAGCTGCAGCCTTCATGGACATTGAAGGTGCGTTTTATGCAGCCCCCACCAGCTCGTTGTGTGGGGCTGCGACAGCCAGAGGGGTATCAAATGTTATTGCGGAATTGATTAGCAACATGCCAAATGCCAGAGTCATCAACACTTCTCTGAAAGGGGAAGTAGTCACTTCTGTGGATGGCAGGGGCTGCCCTCAGGAAGAAGTACTATCCCCTCTGTTGTGGTTCCCGCTAGTTGATGACCTTCTGGCAATAATTGGCACACTGAATGTTTATGTACAAGCATACGCTGACCATATAGTCGGATATGACAGCGATGTCTCCCACAGACTTCAGAAGACTATGTCAGCTATTCAAGGGTGGTCTGAGGAAGAGAAACTTATCAAAAACCTCTACAAAACCGTTGTGGTACTATTCACCAGAAAAGGAGGATATTTGCTTCTCCCCCGACCCTGGGTGGGGTGTTTATTCCGGTTGTGGAGGATTGAAATATATGGGGATTACCTTGGATGGTAAACTCACGTGACATTCGCACCTGGAAAACACAAGACACAAGGCTAGACATTCCTTATGGGCATGTCAAATGACCTGTAGAAAAAATGGGGCCTCACCCCAAAGCAACTTCAGTAGCTATATGTGATGGTGGTAAGACCACGTATTATATACCGCTGAATTGCTTGGTGAGACAGCTGTCTTAAGAAGCAATCCCAACTCAAGCTTTCTGAATTGCAGAGAACGGCCTGCATGATGATTAATGCAGCCTTTCTGTCAACACTCACTGCGACCATGGAACTGATATTGGGCCTTGCCCCTCTTCATCTGGTGATAGGAGGAATGGCTAGAATGGCTTTACACAGATTCCATCATCTTTCCCAAAATGAAACGGGTAAGTTCGGCTTCGTGTCCGGTGCCTGACAGTCTGAAATCGAGGACAATGAGGTGATGAGTATGAGGTCTGACATAGCATCACCTAAAACCAACACGGAGAGGCCATTCCAGATCATCATTCCCGATAGACAGGATTCTCGTCTACCGAGAATCCTCATTGTTCCACATAGGTTTATACACAAACGACACAGCAACTGAATTTTTAAGGCAGGAATTTATGAAAACCATGTCGTAGGACCTCTCTTCATCCACAGTGATCCTAATAGAGACTTATTTGCAGCTGTTCAAAGAATTATTAGATTCCTGCCTCACAGAAATTTTGGAAAATGTTGAAACTCTTTCACTCTTTCTTTGAATCAGATACCGAGTTCCAGCACAATTCGATGCTCGTGTGCGACAATATTTGGATGCAAATTTCCTAGGTCGGTTGATTGGCAGAAGAACAATTGAGTGGCCAACAAGGTCACCTGATTTGAGTTCTTTAGAATTCTTTTTATGTGGTCATCTCAGAATCGAGAGTTTTACGTTATACAACCTGTAAACTTGGAAGATCCGTTGCGAAGAATCGTCACCGTTTGCAGTCTTATGACTCCAAAAGTTCTTCAAAATGTTAGAAGATGATTTTAAAATCGTTCGACCCATTGTATGGAAAGATTAAAATGTCATTTTGAGCATTTAGTTGGATTGTTGGTACAGTTTCAACACTTCATCAGACATTCAATTGAAAGCCTGCACCTCTCATCAAATATTTCCGAATTACACAGGTCAACATTTTATCTACTAGTGAATATGGGACTACGCAATGGATTATATGGTTATGGGAGTCTCTGATTACAATGAGAAGATCAGTTTGAATATCAGGTCAAGATCAAGTTCATTTTAAGGGCAAATCGAGAGATCGCCACCAAAAATTCACACATGCTAAGTACGAACCTGAGTTGGGATTATGCATGGGACTTTTCACAGGGGTCATTCAAGATTATTTCAAAGCGATTTTAAAGTTTTACGAATTAAAAATTTTCAGTTCTGTTGGAAATATCGAAAAAATTATCTGTTTTACGTTTTTTACTCAATACAAGCTGTCTTTACCTCCATGTTGACCGTGTCGAGGTCATTTGAAGGTTGCAACAAGAGAATCATCATCAAAACTCCTGGAAAAATTTATATATAAGTTTCTTAGGCTGTAAAATACGAGTTCATTCGTGCAATATTTCCTAAAGATCACTCAAGGTAATCTCAAGGTCATTTGATGATCATTTCAAAATTTTAAGGAGTGAAACTTTTGAGAATAGTAAGAAAAACTGAAAAAAACAATTGTACGTTTATGAGGCCACATAATTCGAATAGAAGCTATGTTCATTCCGGATCAAAGTCATTTAAAGGTCAAGTCAAAGAAATTATCACAGAAAAATCAAGAAAATTGTGAGATAACGTTTTTGAGACCGCTTATTACGAATCAAGGACCAGTTTATTTTTGCAACGTTTCGTAGTGGTCATTTGGGATATTTCAATGTAGTTCTAAAGTTTTTTGGGATCCGAAAAGTTAACTGCAGTCAGAAAACTCCATTGTTTGAAATAACCCCGAAATCACCTTCAACAGGCTCTAGGAACTATTCTACCAATAAACTAACCATAGATTTGGACTCTACGATTTCAAAAATCTATGCGTGAATTTATTCAGAGTTTTGGCTGCGATTGCTCAATTTGACCTTCAAATCACTTTAAACCCAACCTGATAGGTGTTAACTGATCCTCTGTTTGCGATCAGCTACCCCGAGAACCTCAGAATTCATTGACAGTTTACCATGTTGGTTCGTAGTTGGAGTGTTGACTTATATTATTATCAATATACTGACTATTTATTCTTTCAAAACAAACAGAAAAAAAGCAAGCGTATACAATTTTTGATTACTGCTAAAAAGTAGTGCTATCATTCTAAATTCACTGGTGGTAAATCTTTCCGTTTTCGTTCCATTTCACTCTCTTTTAGCAGTTTTTGATAATAATGTTTTTACATAACAAACCATAAAGCGTTATTCATTGATGGGTCTCAATTTAGGTCTAGTCTAGGAGTGTACTGAGTAAAACAAAAGCTCTCCACTATTTTTCTTGTGCCATAATTATATTACCAATGTTGGGTTGTTGGCACAATATTCTTGTCAAATGTCAATTGAAACCAAATTAATTCTATCTGAAGATGATAGTATTCGAAATTAGGCAGAGCGATTTTTGTAGAACCTTTTGACGCCCTATGTCTTGGTGAAAGTGCTAATTTCTTCCACTCTGTTTGGTGACATTGCACGAATTTTTCAGGTGAAGCAATATTATCTAGGACTGAAACAGGATATCATGAAATCCGAGGAGGATTGTAGGGGTTTGTACGAACAGATCGAAGAGTATAAAACGAGACAATTGAAACTCAAAAATGAAGTACAGGAGAACATAAAATATTATTACCATCTGCTCAACGCCATTCAGAATTTTAGATTCATAGAAAACAAAGAAATGTTGAAGGCTTTGCCAGATTTGCAATAGAATTTGTGTGTTTTTTTGAAAATTGTATGATGACCTGATTTGTTACCTGTAGTTATTGAATTTTTTCGACTATTTTGTATGTGTTTGGTTTTGAATTCTAGAATGGAAATATCGATTCGCTCGATTACGATTCAATTTTCGATTGCGGAAATTTGAAATTTGAATATAAAAAAGATATAGTCAGATTCCTTATCCAAAATCGACCATTCGTTTCTTTAGATAAATTTTTTATATCGATTTTTTTTATAGTTAATTGCTGGCGGTTTCTTGATAGATAGTAATATTCCTATTTATGCGAGAGGTTTGTTCTTTGTTTTTGGAAGAAATTAATAAAGTATCGCATATTTAATTAGCAATCTATCGATATTTATGGTGACGTCTTTGCGTGTAAAACAATTTTAATAACTGGGTGAACTCACGGTAACATAATACCGGGTGATACATATCAAATGAGCGACTCTGTATATGTCTTATCTCGTAATGATTAGAAAAATTTGCCGAAATACGTCAAATGATTTTGTTTGGAAAACATCTTTTGGCGTACATTCAGGGCTCTAGTGCGTATCCCTTCTAGAGTGGGCACTTCAACCCCGCAAAATTGATTAGAACAAAAGTGCCGAATCAACCCTCATTGCCACATTATTATTTTGGCTATCTTCAAGATTATTGAAAACAGGTAAACATATCAATTTTTTTGAGGAAAACCTCTCGAGATAGTTAGCTCTTGAGTGCATTAACCTGTTTTTTAAACTTCAACAAATTTAATATTTTATCATGTTCATATTTGAGATCTAATGATTTCAAATAAAATGTTTGAATTGTCCTATATTTACTTCCATACAATTATATAATCATGACAGAAAACTGTCTACAGTATTATTATTATCGATATTCACCTTGAGGCGTATCGCACTCCCTCTAATGGGAACATTCTCTGGTCCCTGATATCTTCGATATCAAAAGGATGTCCTTGGTCCGAGTCCGGGTTCAAGTTACGGATGTTGTCCTTGAACAAAAAAGTGGAACTTCCGAAAGCCAGATAACTTGTTATCCTGGTGGTGGCAGGACATGTATTAATAATAAGCTTTTTGCATTTCTACATAGGTACTTAAGGCAAAGTTTTGGGTATCAACCCAGTCGGAATACGATGGCAGGAACAATATCTATTTTATCGAGGTGCCACATCTGCTTGATCCCACTAGCAAAGTCTGTGTATTTGGACTTTTTCTCCTGGAACTTGTTCAGCACGTTGTTATTATTCGGTATGGCGACATCCACCAGCATTGCTGTTCTGGCTCTCATATCATACACCACTATGTTCAGCCTATTATTTGTCACCATTGTCAGTGATGACAGGTCTATGGGTCTATGTTGAAGAACATACGTGAGCTGTTTCGCTATGGCTCCATGGAGCTTATCAAACTTCTTGTACCAGAAGTTGTGGATATTATCTATATCTGTGGCCTTCCAATTGTTGGTCGCTCTAACTACTGTTGTGGTTGCTTCCTCCGTTATTCCTTTGAAGTCCATATGTTTGATATCAAGGCTTCGTTTCTCATTCGTGATCCATTCCGCATCTTCATTGTGTTCTTTGGGATTCGACCATAGGCATGACCAATAATCAGTCAAGCACTGTGCGTCAGGTACTTCTCTGTTATTGTTGGTCTCAGTTTTGTTATTTCCCTTATGAAAGTTGCCCGCGCTTTGGAGGAAGCTTTGGTTTTGATGCTTCCTTTCAGTACACTTGATGTATCTTGAGAGCCAGTTTGATTTTGCTTGGAGTATCTTCTTCAAAGTGTCCATACACACGTCGATAAGTTGTTTAGGATCAGGGTGAGTTGTGTTCGTACCAATATTTTTATGAATTTTGCGTGTATGGAATTTCAAGCGCCTTGAGGGATTTTTGTTTCTCAGTAATTCTGTGAGGCGACCGATCTCAGCTGTAATGTTGTCAATGTCCTTCTCCAGTCGTAGTTGCCATGGTGGTTTTCTGACGCTTTCTGGCTCAGATCGAATCAGAGTTGTGGAGACTTGTTGTTTGTGTAGTCGAAGAATCGCTACCGCTCCACAGTAAATCACAGTGTGAATTTTCTCCAAGGTGTTCTGGTCAGTGTATTCTTCGAACAATGAGTTTATGCTTGCTAGGATGATATTGGTGTTCTTGTTCGTCTTGAGTTTGGGCAGTTTAGGTCGCTTAGTTGGTTTACTACCACTGAGTTCAGTTATTGCTCTGTTGAGTTCTGCTCGTGCTAAATACATAAATTCGTTCTGCTGGTTCGTCTCAGGGCGACGCGCTATGTTGATGTTCGTTTCCGTGGCTTCGATGTTATCTGCAATACTTTCATTGACGGTAGGTATACCGTTATGAGTATCATCTTCACTTCTGACTTCCTTTATGATTTCTTCTTGTATGATCTGCAGCGTTTCTGAAGAAAGTAGCCTGTTTTTAACGATTGTTCTTTGTTGATCCGAAATTATTATTATTTTCGTGGACCTATGCTCTATCTCAGTTGTTCGCTGGATATAATTTACCTTTCCCAGATTCAGCAATCAAAGGGAATAGGCTCAATTACAATATACTTGACATAAATTTCCTAACTATCCTACATGTATTAAGAATTACAACTTTTTGCATTTCTATATAGGTATTTTTATGCAATTCTAATTTCTTAAGGCTATCATGCAAAGTTTTGGGTATTAACCCAGTGGAGGATACGGTGACAGGAACAATATCTATTTTCTCGAGTTGCCACATCTGCTTGATCTCAATAGCAAGGTCTGTGTATTTGGACTTCTTCTCCTGGAACTTATTCAGTACGTTGTTATTATTCGGTAATAATTCCTATCTGTTTTTATCCTAAATCCGTATCCTGTTCTATTGAGCATTGAGGACAATGAATTCATAACTAAACAGAACTATAGTGGACTCAAAGAGTCTCCTTGAAAAACTCCACGACGTATGGGTATCTCGTCAGTTTTAATTGATTTATTGTTCATGTTGACCTGTAGAGACGTGCGTCAGTGTGTCATTGTTGTCTTCAAGAATTCTACCAGGGCTGGGTGAATTTTGTATATCTGCAATACTTCAACAAACCAAGAATGGGCGGTACTATCGAATGCCTTCAGATAATCGAGAAAAGCTGAATGAACATTCCGATGCCCTACGTGTTCCTGTTTCATTATCACAGAATCGATGATGAGTTGTTCCTTGCACCTGTGGTGTTTCTTTCTGCATCCTTTCTGCTCCTCTTCTAATATATTGTTGTCGACAAGGTGTTGGTATATTCGATTGGATATGCATGAGGTGAGTATTTTGTAGAGTGTTGGCAGGCAAGTGATTGGCCTATATTGAGACGGATCCTGTGTTCTTGGGTAGCATATATGTTAAGCCTTGTGTTGGGAAAGTGGGTGTTTCTTGGGATGTTGAAGAACATACGTGAGCTGTTTCGCTAGGGCTCCATGGAGCTCATCAAAATTCTTGTCTTGGATCAAGGAATAAAAGCAGGAGCTTACTTTCGCCGGGAGTGTCTTCCTCCTGGTTTGGATATCGTGAAAATCAGTTTACTTCCTACTTTGCTCAAAAGGACGAGTTGGTTTATTGCACCAATATTGAAGGTTTGATGAATAGATTTAAGATCTCATACGACCCAGAAGAGTGGCTTATTTTTATAGATTCTTCAAAAAGAAGCCTTAAAGCAGTTCTGCTTCACAACAGCGGTTTCTATGCTTTCATTCCTGTCGGCCATTCCGTACACCTCAAAGAAACCTACAAGAACTTGGAATTGATTCTTTGTAAATTGAAATATAAAGACTACGGTTGGCAAGTATGCGGTGATTTCAAAATCTTGGGCATGGCGCTCGGACAGCAATCTGGGTTTACCAAATTCCCTTGCTTTTTGTGTTCGAATCACTGGACCAAAAAGTGTTGGCCTGCGAGGGAGGTTAAAGTTGGCGAAAAGAATGTCCGCATGAAACTTTGGTGTCTCCTCATAAAGTTCTTTTAACACCGCTTCACATAAAGCTGGGATTGATGGAGCAATTTGTAAAGTCACTTCTAAGAGATGAAAATTGCTTCAAATACTTAATATCAAAGTTTCCTGGATTCTGGGAGGCAAAGTTGAAGGAAGGTGTTTTCGTTGGACCAGATATTAAACGGCTTGTGGCTGATCCATTATTCGTCACAACCATGACGAATCCTCAAAGAGAAGAGTGAATTGCCTTTAAGGAAGTTATAAAAAAATTTTTAGGGAATAACAAAGACCCTAACTACAAACAAATCGTCAAAAGAATTCTAAAATCATTTCAAGCTTTAGGTTGCTTAATGAGTTTAAAAGTACGTTTTCTTCATTGCCACCTCCACTATTTTCCAGAAAATTTAGGATACGTGAGTGAAGAGCAAGGTGAACGATTTCACCAAGATATTAAGAAGATGGAAAAAAGATACCAGGGAAGATGGAGCGTCTCAATGATGGAAGACTACTCTTGGACGCTTAAGAGAGACCTTCCAGATGCTACCCACAAGCAAAAATGTACCAGAAGGAGTCTCACTGAAAAAGAAATGTGTTTAGTGCTCACTAATTGATGTATTTCAGATAAGAAAATAGGTTTTGATAATTTAAAAAAAAGTTATGTTTTATTTTAAGATAATAACTTGTTTAGCATAGATACCTACATTGTCAGAAAACGTGACGTGCTAAGACAAAATGAAAGTCATTTTCGAATTCAGCACACCCAAAAACATAAGGATTACACAAAAAAACCAAAACAGCTCTCAACTTTTTTTTGCAGACTTGTGTAATCATTAAAATAGCCAAAACGTTCATGGTGGCCCAAATGAGCCATTGTTCTATCCAAACTCAATTGACAAAAAAAAAGGCATTTCCTCTCAGTATCACAAAATATTTTCAGAATGATTTCCTTTTGATTCGGGTTTGTTAATAACTAATTACATACAGTGTGTTCCAACGAAAATTTGACCCCCCCTATAACTCCGAAATGAGTAACATTAGAGAAAAACACCAAGACACGTCGATTTTTGTTTCGAGGGGGAGCATTTTTCGAAATAATTCGAAACTTGTCAGATCAACCCCCTACCCCCAGCAACCCTAATTTCGAAATTCATCATAGGGAATAAGGGTCGAGTGGCACCTTACTGAAAAGGTCTGTCAATTCTCCACCTTGATTTGTCATTTTAGAATTTTAAATTAACATACAGGGTGTCCCAACCAAGGGTGAAGTTGAATTCCTGGAAATCCCAAATACTAAATGAAATAGATTTATTTTGGCATAATGCAAGCGCAGGTTTATGCTCGGTCTAGAAAAACGACCTACACTTGTGAATTTGGAGTTGGTGCAATCAACCCCTATTTCCAGCATCCCCAACTCAAAAATCATTCGATCGATAATAGGTCAAGTGGCACCTCGTTGGAAAGGTACTGCAATTTTCTCTTCGAATTTGGTATTTTCGAAATTCAGAATCATCATACAGGGTGTCCCGAAGCAGGAACATTGAAAATCCAAATAACTTTTGAAACTGGTTCATTTCGGTATACGAGAACATGTTTGATCCGAGAATAGGACTTTCTTGTGTGGTTATAGAATTTTTGCAATCAACCCCTTCCATTCAGCATCCCCAACATGAAAATCATACAAATAATTCAAGTGGCATATCTTCAGAAAGGTTTTTGAATTCCAGAATGATTAAAGCATTTCATTCAGTTCGGCTCTCCATACAGGATGTCGCTTTCGAAAAATTCAATATCGTCATTTGAAATTATCAACTAAAATTAATTCGAAACTGTTAAAAGTATTGAGGTACGATGTGTTGAGCATCAATTACGAAGAAATAAAGCTGATTTCTGCATTGAAAATGTTCACATTTTTTCATTTCCATCTGGCGTGCAGTCATCTGTTATTTCTCATTTTGCAATGAAATATTATTATTATTCAGATCAGTTCCTCATTATTGTTGTTGTTCGTCAGTTGAAATTAATCTGAAAATGGTTTATTCCACTGAGGAAAGGGTCGAAATTGTATCGACGTATTTTCGAAATAACAGTTGTGCCAAAGAAACAGCAAGGATATTCGATAGGAACCATCCTGAAAGAGAAAGGGAGTCAGTCACCAGTACGTTAAATATTTGGTTGACAAATTCCTAGCTACGGGTTCGGTGGCAAACAAAAACATGAAGTGGCATGTCCTGTCAGAAATGAGGCAACGGAAGTGGCAGTAGTGGGTCATCTACAAATGGAGAATACTACTTCGATCAGAAAACTATCTCGTCTGACTGGTGTATCAGCTACAACTGTCCATAGAATCGTGAAACATCACAAATTTCACCCCTACAAGGTAAAATTAGTGCATGAAATAAACGAAGATGATCCAGATCGTCGTTTACAGTTTTGTGAAAATCTAAGTGAAAACCTAAACGCTAATCCAAATTTTCTGAATAACATCTGTTTTTCTGATGAAAGCACCTTTATGCTCAGTGGTGAAGTGAATAGACATAATTGTCGATATTGGGACACACAGAATCCTCATTGGTTTAGAGAGGCCCACACGCAAAGGCCTCAGAAGTTGAACGTTTGGGCAGGAATTTTGGCAATCATCTAGTTGGGCCTTTCTTTATTGAGGGTAATCTGAATGGAAATGGCTACCTACAGTTGTTAGAGGAACACATACATCCTAGATTGACAGAAATTTTACAGAACGATCCAACTCTTTCTGAGGACGAAATGCGTTTTCAACAAGACGGTGCTCCTCCGCATTATGATGCTCGGGTGCGCCAATATTTAGACGAAAATTTCCCAGGAAGGTGGATTGGTAGAAGAGGACCTGTTGAGTGGCCAGCCAGGTCACCAGATTTAAATCCCCTAGATTTTTTTTTGTGGGGCCATCTAAAATCTAAAGTTTATGCCACAAGACCAGAAAACCTGGAGGAGCTGCGGATGAGGATTATCACAGAATGCCGACTTTTGACTCCTGAAGTTTTCGCTAATGTGAGAAGAGAGTTCGAAAATCGTCTGTATAACTGTATGGAGGTGGGCGGAGGTCATTTTGAACAATTGTTGTAATAATCAAGTTAGTTTTTTGTTTTCAATTGAATACAAGTTCAATAAATCTCGTTTTCCTGTTTAGATGAGCATCCAATCAGTTTCTCCATCATCCCTCATCCTGATCCTCACGCCAGAAAACCTCGATTGCCAAACTGAAACCAATGCCTCAGTGATTCAGAAAATAGAAAAATCTTTCTGGAACTTTGCCACTCAACCTGTAATCACTTGTATGATTTTTTGAGTTGGGGATGCTGAATGGAAGAGATTGATTGCAAAAATTCCATATTCACGCAAGAGAGTCTTATTCTCGAATCAAACATAAACATGTTCTCGTATTATACCGAAATGAACCAGTTTCAAAAAGTTATTTGGGTTTTCAGTGTTCCTGCTCCGGGACACCCTGTATGCTGATTCTGAATTTCGAAAATACCAAATTCGAAGAGAAAATTGAAATACCTTTCCAACGAGGTGCCACTTGACCTATTTTCGATCGAATGATTTTTGAGTTGGGGATGCTGGAAATAGGGGGTTGATTGCACCAACTCCAAATTCACAAGTGTAGGTCGTTTTTCTAGACCGAGCATAAACCTGCGCTTGCATTATGCCAAAATAAATCGATTTCATTTAGTATTTGGGATTTGCAGGAATTCAACTTTACCCTCGGTTGGGACACCCTGTATGTTAATTTAAAATTTTAAAAATGACAAATCAGAATGGAGAATTGACAGACCTTTACAGTAAGGTGCCACTCGACCCTTATTCCCTATGATGAATTTCGAAATTAGGGTTGCTGGGGGTAGGGGGTTGATCTGACAAGTTTCGAATTATTTCGAAAAATGCTCCCCCTCGAAACAAAAATCGACGTGTCTTGGTGTTTTTCGCTAATGTTACTCATTTCGGAGTTATAGGGGGGGTCAAATTTTCGTTGGAACACACTGTATAAAATTATGACAACATTTATCAGTAAGTGCTTTTAAAGATAACAACTAGAATAACTAAAACGAATACTTGGAAACTTTTACATTTAATGCTTTTGACGATATTGATTCATAACGATATTCATGAATGTTTTCGTGTCATAAATCCAAAAATATTGTATGAAATAAGTTGAACTTATGCACTCTTAAACTCAAGCTTCGCAATAAGAAGGTGCGAATCTGTATTTTATATAATTCTTATAACTCAAGTGTTCTCGAGTTATCCTGTTCATATTTTCATTTCATTCACACCTAACCGCCAGATCAAAAGGTAAGAAATTGAACCGACCATTGTTATCTTACGAAACAATTAATGGATGAATAACGGCCGTTCGAAGGCAAAAACAGAGGAATTGGTTTCGATTCATCTTTCTCTCGATCAGTGGGAAGATAGGCATGAAGATCACTGACCATTTACGATAGACGGCTGGCAAGATTGCTCACTAGGAAGTGGATATTATCACGCATGAATCGAAATGAACGTGTCTTATGGAAAATCTAGAAGGCCTAGACCTACCAGCTGACTGTAATTGCTTGATGATGCACTGAAGGAGTTATGATGGAATCACTTATATGTGGGTTCTGGAATTTTAGATTTCGATGCTATTTATGTGCCGATGTGGGTAATTTTCGCTCGTGAGGTAGATTATCGTATGTTATTCTCACGTAAATTATTAGGAGAAGAAAGTATATGATATTCATTAATTTAATAATCAATTTATCCATTTGAAAGAGATTTGAACAGTTACTGTGATTTTTGTTAATACTGTATTATGTTAATACTTGCAATTATGAACTAACCAATTTCAAAATATTATATTCATTCAACTGAAAAACTTGATATTGATTTTGGAAATCCGTTGAAATCAATAGATATTGACTTTGCGACATACAGTGTGTTCCAACGAAAATTTGACCCCCAGTATAACTCCGAAATGAGTAACATTAGCGAAAAACACCAAGACACGTCGATTTTTGTTTCGAGGGGGAGCATTTTTCGAAATAATTCGAAACTTCTCAGATCAACCCCCTACCCCCAGCAACCCTAACTTTAAAATTCATCATAGGGAATAAGGGTCGAGTGGCACCTTACTGAAAAGGTCTGTCAATTCTCCACCTTGATTTGTCATTTTAGAATTTTAAATTAACATACAGGGTGTCCCAACCAAGGGTGAAGTTGAATTCCTGGAAATCCCAAATACTAAATGAAATAGATTTATTTTGGCATAATGCAAGCGCAGGTTTATGCTCGGTCTAGAAAAACGACCTACACTTGTGAATTTGGAGTTGGTGCAATCAACCCCTATTTCCAGCATCCCCAACTCAAAAATCATTCGATCGATAATAGGTCAAGTGGCACCTCGTTGGAAAGGTACTGCAATTTTCTTCGAATTTGGTATTTTCGAAATTCAGAATCATCATACAGGGTGTCCTGAAGCAGGAACATTGAAAATCCAAATAACTTTTGAAACTGGTTCATTTCGGTATACGAGAACATGTTCGATCCGAGAATAGGACTTTCTTGTGTGGTTATAGAATTTTGCAATCAACCCTTCCATTCAGCATCCCCAACTTGAAAATCATACAAATAATTCAAGTGGCATATCTTCAGAAAGGTTTTTTGAATTCCAGAATGATTAAAGCATTTCATTCAGTTCGGCTCTCCATACAGGATGTCGCTTTCGAAAAATTCAATATCGTCATTTGAAATTATCAACTAAAATTAATTCGAAACTGTTAAAAGTATTGGGGTACGATGTGTTGAGCATCAATTACGAAGAAATAAAGCTGATTTCTGCATTGAAAATGTTCACATTTTTTTCATTTCCATCTGGCGTGCAGTCATCTGTTATTTCTCATTTTGCAATGAAATATTATTATTATTCAGATCAGTTCCTCATTATTGTTGTTGTTCGTCAGTTGAAATTAATCTGAAAATGGTTTATTCCACTGAGGAAAGGGTCGAAATTGTATCGACGTATTTTCGAAATAACAGTTGTGCCAAAGAAACGGCAAGGATATTCGATAGGAACCATCCTGAAAGAGAAAGGGGAGTCAGTCACCAGTACGTTAAATATTTGGTTGACAAATTCCTAGCTACGGGTTCGGTGGCAAACAAAAACATGAAGTGGCATGTCCTGTCAGAAATGAGGCAACGGAAGTGGCAGTAGTGGGTCATCTACAAATGGAGAATACTACTTCGATCAGAAAACTATCTCGTCTGACTGGTGTATCAGCTACAACTGTCCATAGAATCGTGAAACATCACAAATTTCACCCTACAAGGTAAAATTAGTGCATGAAATAAACGAAGATGATCCAGATCGTCGTTTACAGTTTTGTGAAAATCTAAGTGAAAACCTAAACGCTAATCCAAATTTTCTGAATAACATCTGTTTTTCTGATGAAAGCACCTTTATGCTCAGTGGTGAAGTGAATAGACATAATTGTCGATATTGGGACACACAGAATCCTCATTGGTTTAGAGAGGCCCACACGCAAAGGCCTCAGAAGTTGAACGTTTGGGCAGGAATTTTTGGCAATCATCTAGTTGGGCCTTTCTTTATTGAGGGTAATCTGAATGGAAATGGCTACCTACAGTTGTTAGAGGAACACATACATCCTAGATTGACAGAAATTTTACAGAACGATCCAACTCTTTCTGAGGACGAAATGCGTTTTCAACAAGACGGTGCTCCTCCGCATTATGATGCTCGGGTGCGCCAATATTTAGACGAAAATTTCCCAGGAAGGTGGATTGGTAGAAGAGGACCTGTTGAGTGGCCAGCCAGGTCACCAGATTTAAATCCCTAGATTTTTTTTTGTGGGGCCATCTAAAATCTAAAGTTTATGCCACAAGACCAGAAAACCTGGAGGAGCTGCGGATGAGGATTATCACAGAATGCCGACTTTTGACTCCTGAAGTTTTCGCTAATGTGAGAAGAGAGTTCGAAAATCGTCTGTATAACTGTATGGAGGTGGGCGGAGGTCATTTTGAACAATTGTTGTAATAATCAAGTTAGTTTTTGTTTTCAATTGAATACAAGTTCAATAAATCTCGTTTTCCTGTTTAGATGAGCATCCAATCAGTTTCTCCATCATCCCTCATCCTGATCCTCACGCCAGAAAACCTCGATTGCCAAACTGAAACCAATGCCTCAGTGATTCAGAAAATAGAAAAATCTTTCTGGAACTTTGCCACTCAACCTGTAATCACTTGTATGATTTTTGAGTTGGGGATGCTGAATGGAAGAGATTGATTGCAAAAATTCCATATTCACGCAAGAGAGTCTTATTCTCGAATCAAACATAAACATGTTCTCGTATTATACCGAAATGAACCAGTTTCAAAAAGTTATTTGGGTTTTCAGTGTTCCTGCTCCGGGACACCCTGTATGCTGATTCTGAATTTCGAAAATACCAAATTCGAAGAGAAAATTGAAATACCTTTCCAACGAGGTGCCACTTGACCTATTTTCGATCGAATGATTTTTGAGTTGGGGATGCTGGAAATAGGGGGTTGATTGCACCAACTCCAAATTCACAAGTGTAGGTCGTTTTTCTAGACCGAGCATAAACCTGCGCTTGCATTATGCCAAAATAAATCGATTTCATTTAGTATTTGGGATTTGCAGGAATTCAACTTTACCCTCGGTTGGGACACCCTGTATGTTAATTTAAAATTCTAAAAATGACAAATCAGAATGGAGAATTGACAGACCTTTACAGTAAGGTGCCACTCGACCCTTATTCCCTATGATGAATTTCGAAATTAGGGTTGCTGGGGGTAGGGGGTTGATCTGACAAGTTTCGAATTATTTCGAAAAATGCTCCCCCTCGAAACAAAAATCGACGTGTCTTGGTGTTTTTCGCTAATGTTACTCATTTCGGAGTTATAGGGGGGGTCAAATTTTCGTTGGAACACACTGTATTATCAATGAACAGGTAGATTGTCATATTAATTTATCTTTACTTAATTTATTTCTGGCTGAGTCATTCATACTGGGTGCTTCACCAGTGGCGCGGTGCTCTGTAGCTCGTACACTCTTGAAGATATTATTTTCGTTCGAACGGTATTAAGTAAAAGTAATAATCTACTTCAGCAATTTATTTTGGAGTAAACAGGGTGTTCCAATTTTTATAAGAAAATCTTGGGTGGTTTTTTCAGATTGGAAGACCACTTTGTGTTGAAGATTCAAGAGCGTCCTAAACTGTGCTATAATATTTCTAAGGTAATAAGTTTTTTGGTGAGTAGTTTCGTCACAATATTTCTTCTTCAGTAAAATTCATGAAAATAGGCTCTTAAATCATCGCATGCTCCTTCGGCCAAAGAGGATGAGTACTTTTCTCCTTTCGTTTTCTTATTGCCCAATGATAGCTCTATTGATGAATTGAAATAGATTATCCTCATTTAATACAGGAGGGACTCAAAAAATTATTGAATGTTGTAATTTTAAAATATCATATCTTGATTTTTACAAATGGAACACACTGTATTTTATTATTCATGTCAACGCATACAATATTGTGCTATATTTTCGCAAAAGTAACATTATCTTTATCTTCGACATTTTTGAAATAAGAAAAATAAACTAAGATATTAAAAGAGTTTATTATTACATAACATTATACTTGATCAGAGAAATGGAGATATTTGAAAGAAGTCGTGTATGAAATACGTAATATATTGGTTTTAGGTGAGATGATCTATAAGGTGTTGAACTATTTCAATAAGTGTTCGAAATTTTGCCCGCTTGTATACACAACTCAATGCCTCTGAGGAAAGACCGTTGAACTTTTCGCCTACTGGAAGAACTACTTTTCTGCCAATTTTTTGAAAGTCCTTCGAAACTTTACTATTTGTTATGCCGAGGCCTGTATCAATTTAAAGTTTTCAATAAATAACAGTGTTATGTGAAACTCCACGAAGGAATTTTCGAATTCATTTCTCAGAAAATGAGGCAATTGTTGGAATGTTTCCCATTTATAATATTTTTTAATTGTTCTGTTAATTTCCAAAAGTTTATAATCAACATGATAAATGTATAGACCTTTTATAACGTAATCATGTCGAGATTCAATGCGAGTAGATTTCCTGAAGGTGAAAATTATAATAATTATTTGAACATTTCTGTGATCTTCAATGAAAGCGGTGTTCTGTGGACATTTCTGTAGTTGACTTTCCAGATGTTATTAGAGCAATTATATTTCAAAAATTAATTTAACAACCTCCTTCTCCAGTGGTCCCAATAAAAGCAAATTCCTTATTAATGCTAATGAATTCAATCAGTCTGGAATATACCGGGTGTCGACTCGAGATGGGACATTAAAGGTATATGATTTTTCTTCTATTCTTGTAGGTATTCTCGATTACATCAGTTACTTGATAGGAAAGTCATCTTCAAATTGTTATTGATATTAAACCAAAACGTTTTGGGATCAACAAATTGTCCTGAAACAGATTATTTCAAATATTATTCCACAAGTTGAAACTCTGATATATTTCAGTATAATTGAAGGAATTCGTCCATGGTTGTTTTCGGTTGACAATATTTTGAGGAGTACTTACAGCTAACAAGAAAAAAATCGACATGCTGCATTCAGCATTTCTGGTAATTCTGACTTTCTTGACAAGTAACTGATATAATCTAGAATATACATATTGCACCGCTTCAAGCTTTCTAGATTCTTGATTTCTGTGGATCACACCCTCTCTTCTGGTTTTAGATTCTTCTGTAATTTCCTTGCATGTTTACCTGTCTAAAGCCTTTTCTTTCCATCCTCTGATTCCTCCCCTGCTGATATCACCCTATACTTCCTGTAGCTACCACAATCTTGGTCTACTGCGTCTTTTTCTTCGTCTTGGTTCCCATTTAATTGATGAAAATATTATTGGACCTGCATTCACTCTCCACACATGTCCAAACCATTTCGCTCTTTGTTGTTTGATTTTCTTTTTCACATCATCATCACCCACTTCCAAAATCTCATCATTCATTCTCATTCTGAATTCATTGTGTTCATTTTTAACAGGACCTAATATATTCCTCAGTATTTTGCTCTACGCAATTTTGAGCACTTCTTCTTCCTTTTTCGTCATAAGATAGTTTCGGCCGCGTACATCATACAAGGTTTTATCATTGTTTTATATAAACACCTCAAAAAAGTCTAGGGAACACTTCTCAATATCGATATATCGTATCCAGAATGATCAGTATGGATGATTTTTTTTAAGAAATGAGCACCTGCCTCAATTTCTCACCAAATTATGTAGAGTGCTGCAACTGATAGTATTTACAGCTTACGGTGTCTACTGGCGTTGCGAAATGACATGCACTCTATTTGGTGGAAATATTCAGAATTTTTTTGAAAGCCATGGTTGCAAGAATTTTTGAAGGGTGTTTTGAATGAGTTATTGAATTTCAATTAATTTTGAAATATAAGCAGGATGTTCCACTCCATTTCACTAATAGCAAAGTTGGCTAACGAATCACTGTTTTTGATTCGTTAGCCAATGGTAACGTTATATTTCGAAGAAATTCGATTCACTCTTACAAGAAACAGTGGCTGCTTAAATGGGAATATTATTCTGAGAAAGATATAAACCCTCGGACATTCTACCATTTAATGCGACTGAAATAACAAGAATATATTTTTTTGTTCATCTTGCCGAAAATTAAGTCAGTTTTACTCTATTACTAGAAAGGACAAGATTTTATGTTGCCGTAGATATATACACTTCAAAAAAGTCTAGGGAACACTTCTGAATATCGATATATCGTATCCAGAACGATCAATATGGATGATTTTTTTAAAGAAATGAACACCTGCATTAATTTCTCACCAAATCATGTAGAGTACCGTAACAGATTTCAGTTTTTTTTTTATAAAAAACTAAAAATTCAGCAGATGCGACGCTGCTTTATAATCATTTCATGTATTCAGTGTTTGAAATCAGTTAGTTGGCACTTTGTTTATGTTGTAAGCACAAATAAAAGATTCAAGTTTTGTGATTCGACTATGGAAAGACGACATTTGACTAGAGAAGAGATCTTACTAGCCGTTTGCATGGTCCAAGCTGGGATCTCACAACGGGAAGTATCCAGGGTTCTGGGAAGTGTCATAAACCGTTTATGGTCGCGTTTCAATGAAACATGTAGTGTAGAAGAACGCCATACAGGTCGTTTCAGGATTACTACAGCCGCCCAAGACCGATTTTTGGTTTTACAAGCCAGAAGAGATCGTACTACCACAGCATCTCAATTAGCTCAAAAGCTATCACGAGTTCATAATGTACAAATTCCCGACCAAACTGTGAGAAATCGACTGCACGAAGGTCAACTCCACTCCAGACGTCCTTCAAGAGTTCCACAACTGACCCATGGAAATCGCGCTGCTCGTTTAGCTTGGTGCCAAGAACACGTAAACAGGGATCAAGAGAGGTGGGCCACAGTTCTCTCCCCTGATGAATCTAGATTTAGTTATTATCCCGATTCAAGAAGAAATCGAATATGGAGGAAACCTGGAAAGCAAAACCATCTCCAGCATGCTCGAGAAATTGTTAGACAGGGAGGCGGATCAGTGATGTTTTGGGGAGGTATACAACTTGGTGGAAGAACTGACCTCGTTTTCAAACAGAACAACCTCATGGGAAATTCTTACGCAAATGAGATATTTTTACCTGTAGTGGTTCCGTATCTCCAAACAATGGGTTAAAATCCACTCTTCCAACAAGGTAATGCCCCTCCTCGTCGTGCAAGAGTTGTCTTGAACGTTCTTGAAGAGAATGATATCGATCTTCTACCGTGGCCATCCTGCTCCCCAGATCTGAATCCCATCGATCCTGTGTGGGACACCCTAAAAAGAAATCTCCTGCTTCAAAAGGTCTTCCATCATGAACAGGAGCTTCGATTAGCAGTTCAGGCGGCTTGGAATTACTTAGGCCAAAATGTAATAGACAATTTAATATTGAGCATGCCGCGACGATGCCAAAGTGTCATTAATAACAGAGGTGGATCTTTCGTCATTTTCAAATTTCAATTTTTTTTATAATCGGTGCTTTGGAGAAGTCAAATTTTATTTTGTTTTCTTTAGAATACATTATATCCAATATATCCTAACAAAAAACGAAAGATTTCTATAAATTCGAATCATCAAATTCATATTTTAAAGATATTGGTTCCCTTGACTTTTTTGAGGTGTATATTTATTTATTTTTGTTTTCTTAAAAATCTTATTCTTCAGTAGTTTTTTTATTGGCATACATATCCCTGTTATCCGCTATGATTTTCTCCTTTATTTCTGTTGGTGTTTTTCCGTCATTTGTTATCGTTACGCCTAGATATTTCATACTTGTCACTTCCTCGAATTGATACCCTGCCATCTTCAGGTTTCATGATCCAATTCTTATCCCCATTCTCATAATTTCTGTCTTTTTCTCGTTTATTCTAAGTCCTACTCTTTTTCCTTCATCAATTATCTTGTTTAGCATTTTTCTCATCAGTTCTACATTCTTGGCTATTAAAACAATGTCATCTGCTAATGCTGTTATCTGTTTTCCTCCAGTTATCAGGTTACCTCTACCAGTTTTTTTCACAGCGTATTCGAGTACAATGTTGTTTCTCCTTTCTCAGTTTTTATTTTTGTTTTAGTTTCTTTCAGTGTCATCCATAACTTCGTATCTACTCTCGTTTCTGATAATATCTGCATAAGCTTGTACCTTTTAATTGAGTCGAATGCTTGCAAGAGATCAAAGAAAAGCATATCTATGTTTATTTCATACGTGTGCGCCTTTTCCATAATTTGTTTGAGTGTATAAATAGCTTCTATTTTACACATACCTCTAGTGAAACCACACTGGTATTGCCCTATAACTTTCTCTGCACTCACTGCCACTGTCTTTTCTGGTTAACTGTAGTTAAAATTCTGTATGATGTATTCAACAATGTGATTTCTCTATAATTTTGTCATATTTACTGGCCTCCTTTCTCATGAATTGTTATTATTTGCCCCATATTCCACTCCAGCGGCTGGCATTCATCTCTCCAGACCCTTCTACTAACAAGAATATACTCCTCTTCAATTTCTCGCTTCCATATTTCATCAACTCCATATTTTAATTGTTACTTGTTGTCGGTTCTTCATTTCGACCCCTTTCAATTATCTCTTTTATTTCCTCCCACGATGGTTCTTTCGGCTCTTCCTCTCCTGTATTTTCTCCTGTTCGCACCTCTTGATACTGTTCCGATAGAAGTTCTGCGAAGTATTCCTTCCACACCTGCTTGTACTCATTTTCATCCACCACCACTTTCCATTTTTATCCTTTATGCCGCTAATTTTCCCTTTATGAACTTTGTTGAGCTGGTTGATTTTTGGATAAAATTTCCTTGTATTCTTTTCAAACTTTGCGTCCTTGATCCCCCTACCTCTCCCTCGAACCACTCTCTCTTTTTCTTTCTCATTATTTCAGTGCATTCCGCTCGTTTTCTTTTATACACTTCTAAATCTTAATTTTATTTTCGTTCCTATCCAAGTTACTCTTTTTTCCGCTCTTTCTGCTAATAATAATCGAGAATATCTACCAGAAAAGAAGAAAAACGAAAAGTCAGATTCAATCCACTTCAATAGAAATTGATTTCGGACTTTTCTTTCGGTCTGATATTGAGAGATCGAAGTGCATTGTTTAAAAGATTTCCGGTCATATAGTCTGCGAATTTCAGGGTCCTCGCGGAAAAAATCTTAAGTTTTAGGTGAAACCGCGAATAACCCAGAAAACATGAATTTCAGGTATAGGGAAAGCTATTACGATGCCTATTGATATTACGAAATAAATGGTGTTTGCAAAATAGGTATTCTAATTTGAAAAAATGGACTTTTGTACCTTTCAATTTGCCACATGCTTTGGAAACACCCTGTATACCATGTATACCGCCTCTAAATGCATTCAATTCTGCTAAATGAGCCTCTTTACTTACAACGAGATAGAAATAATCGAAATTGAATCATTTTTCTTATTTTTTTGATTCCTTGTATAAGACAACCAAAAATTGCAAAATTCCGATGGAAAAATTTATATCTTCCTTTCGGTTGATTTCAGGTGACAATGACATGGGAAAAATTATTCAGGATTTGATTATCTACCATAAAAGAAAGAGAAGCATACATTATTATATTTGAGATAACAAAGATGGCGTCGGTATAACCGGAAGTGCCACAGCTCTTTATTTTCGGAATCATATCAAAGACAACAAAACAGAATTCTTCAATCGGTAATTCCTTCCTCTATATATTTTTAATGTACCATCTCGCGTAGACACCGTGTATAGAATTGAATGCAATGAATGCCCTATATCTTATGTGCGACAAAAGGTCGAAATTTTGACTCTGGGTTCATAGAACATTTCCGATCGGACAACAAATCCGGAGTTTCTGAAGATATATGAGATTTACTGATCACATAATCAGGTAATTTGAAAATTTTCCTTAAATGCAATGAATTGGTTTGGAAACTAACGAACTTTGTAAAAACTCAAAATTCGCCACCACCCTCAATAGCCAACTAGAATTAAATCACTTCCCATTTCTCATCATTTGAAATAGGTATGGATGGCACATTCTTTCTCATAACTGCTAACTCTAGACTAGACACAACTGTCGAAACCGGTCGTGTGTATCAAAATAAAACAATGTAGGAATCAGACAAAAGTGTATCATTTCATTCATATGGAAATGAATTTCCATAAAATGAATTGATCAACAATATCATCAATTAGTTATGAGTAAGTATGTACTTTTCGACAATTTGACAATACTTATTCTTCATCAATATTCATTTGTTATTAACTTCTCCAATTTTTGTGCTGCTAGAACATCTTAAAACAATTTTCTGGATGTCATCTTGAATATAATGAGCTATTGAAGTTCGTTTTATGAGCTCAATCAAGAGTTACCATCAATTTACACTTGTAAAGAACGCTAATTAGAGGATACTTTAAGTTCTTCTAATTGAAAATTCCATTCTTCCATGTATATTTCCAATTTAATCTTGAGACTTCATCAGAAGGCACAGATTTCTCATATATTTTCAATTACTGCAAATTCTCTCAGCGAAATAATTTTTTTATAGTACCAGTCTTACTAGAACCAAATGTTAATCTTTCGAAGGAGAACATGTACGGCGAAGTATTCGTGATGTATAATCCTTTTCTATGATTAGGTTTACAATTAATGATTAATCTCATTAAGATAGTAAACGTAATTTTCTGTCTGTTCCGAGTGGCTTATTCAATAACTATATTTTGTTAAAGTTGCGGGCGGAAACGGAATTGATGGTTAAGGAAGATGGTGTGTCGCACATACTTGAACAGCTAAATTGGCGTCTCATTATTGCGAACGCAGTCATAACATGCTGTGTAGTTATTATTTACTTCCACTTTAATGAAAACAATAATATTTATGGAATCTGAGTTTTGAGAATTATGAAAGCGTGATTGAAGCATTTTCCCAGTTGTTCGTTTTAGACTCATGAAGGTCGTAGGTTCTATCCAGAACTAAGGAACTTCACATTGAGACAAGTGATAAAAGAGTATTTAATCATTATATTTTTTCAGTAATTTCTTTCTGAGATCACCAGGTAACGGCCTCATGTATAATTTACAAAAATATCAACATACAATCAAAAAAAAAAATTTTTCAAGAACGATTCAGTTATTTTTTTTCAGTTGATGCTGTATCTTCTTCAAAGTGTGAGATATTTGTGAAAAAAGGTGTTTCCTGTCCTTAATTAATGAATTGATATTTTGCAAGAAACCATCACATATTGAAAACAGTATTTGTTGATCAATATTTCGAGTTACGTTCGTTCTTCTTGAAAAGTTTGATTTTCAGTAATAGGGCAAAGCGAATCACGAAATTTGACACCGGCAGAATACGCTGAAGTAGTAGTTTTGGGTCACTTACATAGGTTGGACTTAAACAAGAATAAGCCGGAGGCTTAAGGTTCCCTTTTACTGTTTCCAGAATGAGCCGAAGTACAGGGAGACTGAAAGTCATGAAAGAAGACCTGGTCAAGGACAACTACGAGCAAAACAGTGATCCATAATCGTTCTTTGAGAGTTTCCTCGGTTCAATGTTGCCAAGGAATATGTCAATCAGCTAGGCGATGACAGAGTCAGTTTTGGTTATTGAGTCGATATTCTATCTTTTTTATTGCATCGATATTCGCTAGGGTAGAGGCGTAATCTCAATGCAAATTTTCACCACCCTATGGTTTTGAAAGAGGACTATCTCTTTCGATGACGAAATCCCGATAGATGTTATATACCTCAAACTTGCCAGGGTTTTT
Organism: Cryptolaemus montrouzieri; assembly: GCA_013387265.2. Lineage (NCBI taxonomy): Eukaryota > Metazoa > Arthropoda > Insecta > Coleoptera > Coccinellidae > Cryptolaemus > Cryptolaemus montrouzieri. The sequence continues at coordinate 12,632,706 of JABFTP020000062.1, read as the reverse complement.
GATAGGATACCCTGTAGACGTCTGCTCCACAAGCTGGAACACTTCGGAATTCGGGGACCTCTGCTGGAATGGATAAAATACTTTCTGACCAATCGAACATCCAAAATTAGAATGGGTGAACATTTTTCTTCCGAGTTCGTTGCTTCCAGAGGTGTTCTTCAAGGGTCAGTACTTTGTCCTCTACTTTTTCTTGTATATACAGCTGATATTTCTTCTGTTCTTGAATCCACTGTCTTGATGTACGCAGATGACACCAAGTTATACAACAGTGCTCCCTCCAACCATAATACGCTCCAAAATGACTTAACTTCAATCCTTAACTGGTGTAAAAAGTGGCGTCTCGACCTGAACTACGATAAATGCGTCGTATCACATATGGGTAAAAATAATCCCCGCCGAACGTACCATATAGGAACTTTCCAACTCCAGGAAGTCAAGAGTCAACTTGATCTTGGGGTGGTGATATTACATGATCTGTCTTGGTCAGAACATATTACACGAACATCCAATAGAGCAAGAATGATGCTGGGGATGATGAAAGATTCATTTCGTCGATATCATCTTGAAACTTCTAAAATATTATACAAGAGTTTTATTCGACCTATCTCGCAATTCGCTGTTTCTGTTTGGTGCCCCGTCCTACAGAGAGACATCCTTCTTCTGAAAAATATACAAAGGAGGGCAACTAGAATGCGTCATGGTAGAGCTCGCCCAAATATGAGCAACGTCTCGTTTGCCAGAAACTAACAACTTTCAAAACCAGAAGACTCAGAGGCGATTCAATTATCCTCTTCAGAGTAGTTCACGGCCTTTTTAATTTCAATTCAAATTTTGTATTTGAACTTTCCAAGAACACTCGACTGAGGGGCCTTTCATTCAAGCTGAATAGAGGAAAATTCGCTACGTCTCAAAGACAGCATTTTCTTCAAAATGGAATCTTTTACGCATGGAACCAATTACCAGAAGAAATAGTGACTTTCGAGTCAGTGAATGCCTTTAAAAATAGGCCTGATGATTGATTCGTCGAGAGGGAGGTCTTGCAATTCACTATTCTGCAGACAAATAAATGTACAGAAAATAAGAATGAGAATATAAATACAAATGTTCCTAAGTAATCAAAAGCCTATTGGGTTGCTCCTTTTTAAGTGGTTATTGATGACTGTTTGTGTTTGTTGAATTCTGAAGTTTCCCAAAGATCTACCCTCCAATATTTAATAATATTTATGTTTATAGATTGAATTGCAATGACTGTGATAATTTCTACATTGGTAGAACACATGGAAATTTTAATATTAGAATATCGAAACATAAACGCAGTTCTTCAAATAAAAAATCAGATTCAAATTTCGCGAATCATCTCCTAGAAAATAGTCACTCTCTCGACCCACAGTATGAAATTTTGCATACAGATAATAAATATTGGAAGGTAGATCTTTGGGAAACTTTAGAAATCAACAAACACAAACAGTCAGGTAGACTCATCAATGAAGAAGTCGATTTAAGCCCTTAACTAACCTCTATTGAATCTCTTCAAGGAGCAATCTATTTCTCAATTTTATCGGATATAACTGTGATCAATGACCACTCAAGAAAAAACATCCCAATAAGCTTTTAATTACTTGAGAACATTTATATTTATATTCTCATTCTTATCTACGTATAGTTGTCATAATTTCTGTACATTCATTCGTCTGAAGAAGCTACGGTGTAGTGAGACGCGTTACGAATCAAAATTATTCAGTGAAATTCCTAAAAACACATAACGTGTTTTTATTATTGATGATGGAATTCTACCAAGTAAATGCCTCCCAAATTCAAAAATTATGATTGTTCCAGAGAGTGGAACCTGAAAAAGTCGAAAATTCCTCAGATGAACATATAGCACCAGATTATGAAAATATTCTGCAAAATATGCTAACAAACATTAAGATTCTAGGTGGATTATCTCCGTAATTATATGGATAAATTCAGGAAATTATAGCAAAGGAACAAAGACAACGCTTCCACCAGAACCTAAAAATTATAGAAAAAGGAATCAGGGGCATTGGAATCGCTCTGTGATGGCAGAATACTGATGGTCTTCAAAATGAGATTGCTCCTGAAAAGTATAAAAGGAAATCTTTCGAATGGCGTTGTATTGTAATAGAATATGTTCCCAAAATTTTTCTGTCTATTTACATGAATCCTAAGTTTTCAAAACAAAACTGATATTATAAATATATCTGTTTTTATATTTCATATTAATTCTCGTAATTTTGAATAAAAGAAGATTGAAAAAGAGTTGGAGGAAATCTTAGGAAATCATAGCCAGTTTCATTAACTGTGAGCATAAATATAGCAAAATCAATTTTGAAGCAATGGCTGCAAAACTTCTGTTGGCCAGTGTTATTTGATAACTCGTGAATTAGATTTTTTTAACGCAATCAACTCTTTTCTACATTATTGTAGCAGTTCTTTGGCATAAATTCCAAAGCGTTCAGTTCGTGATGATTGTTTATGATTTAATTCAGAACGAATAATACAAAGGAATATTTAACAATCAAACTGATTTGCAAAGATTCTGTTACAATCACCTACATAATACCAGAGTAATTTGCTTTTCACAAGAAATATAGCGAATAATGTCTGGATTATTATGGACTACGGCGTGAAATGAGTATCCAGATATTCATAACCATGAAACCGGAAACTACAGTTTCGGATTTCTACCAATGAATAGGTCAAACCTGCCTTGAGCATATACAAATAGATTTGATATTTAATGAAGTAATTTCAGCAAATTATTGCGATTAGATTCAAATATAAGCAATTTTGAATAATTGGAATATATAAAAGGATTTTAACGTGTTAATAGATTTTCCTCGTAATTTAATACACTTCGAATCTATCGTTAATTAACCTAAATTCAAGGTTTGTGTGTGATGGGTTCAGTTTTTTAGCTAGAACGTATTGTCCAATTTAGAAACATTATATACGGAATTATTCTTTACTGGAACCATTTCGCCGCATTTCCAGGCCCCTATTTAAGAACGCAGAAATTTTCGTCATGTAGTAAGCTATAATCACATACTTGACATCCAAAATGTCAAGTCTATTGATAATTTGATTCCGAAGTTGAGCAACAACAAGGTTTCGAATGATAGTTATGCAGGAAGCTACCAAGCCACAAAGACATGAAACGGAGATAATTGAAGTTAAAGTTTCTGTTGACTTTCAGATAGTGATATTTAGCTAAATAATCACGAGAAAAAGATGTTTTTTTCTAAGTGTATTAATTTATGTATAATTCAATATTATTGTTTTTAATTCAAAATTCATTGAAAAATAAGCAAAACATTTGTTTTATGCAAAATTGAAAAGTATTCAAAATAGACATAGCCGTGAAATGGATTTCAAAATAGAAAGGAGTAATACATTCAGAAAATTGTTCAAAAATCAAGTGAATTGACATTAAAACCATGAACTTCAATATTGGCATCACTTTTCAAATTAAGGTTCTTGATTTTGGTTTCAGAAATAGGTTTTCCATTAGGCCATAAAGTAATCAGATCCAAGAATATAGTTCAATAATAAAAACAAGTAATGTGTTTTTTGAATTTTACTTAATAATTGCGATTCGTAACGCGTTTCACTACACCGTAGCTTCTTCAGACGAATGAATATACAGAAAAAATATAAATGAGAATATAACTATACAAGATCTTGAGTAATTAAAAGTTTATTGGGTTGCTTCTTATTGAGTGGTTATTGATGATAAGTATATCCAACAAAATTAAGGAATAGATTGCTCCCCGAAGAGATTCAATAGAGGTGAAGGGCTTAAATCGACTTGTTCATTGATGAGTCTACCTGAGTGTTTATATTTATTGATTTCTAAAGTTTCCCAAAGATCTACCTTCCAATATTTATTATCTGTATGCAAAATTTCAAACTGGGGGTCGAAAATATGATTATTTTCTAAGAGATGATTCGCGTAATTTGAATCTGATTTTTATTTGAAAAACTGCGTTTATGTTCCGATATTCTAATATTAAAATTTCTATGTGTTTACCAATGTAGAAATTATCACAGTCATTGCAATTCAATCTATAAACACCTGATTTATTGTTTTTACCTGGTTTAGGTTAAGGTTAAGGTGTTGAATTTTGTTTCAATTTATCGACAGGGTAAATTTCATTCAATGCGATACTTTGTTTTTATTATAATACATAATTAGTTTATCATCCATATCAACATAAAATGTCAGCATTCAATCATTTTTATTCATAAATTGATTAACATTTGTTATCATAAAAATTTCAACAAAGGACTAAATTTGATTGAACAAATAGCCAAAAATAATGTTACAATCCCAAACTAATACATAATATTTTAAATAAAAACAAAGTAGAATCGCATTGAATGAAGTTTACCCTGTCGATAAATTGAAACAAGAATTAAACACCTTGACCTACGTTGGCATTACAAGTGAGAAACTGAAATCATTCTCAAGTAGCAATAATTTCAACATAGCTTTCCAAACTAATAATAATTTAGGCAAATATATAAAAAATAATAAAACCAAACCAGGTAAAATCAATGAAGCAGGTGTTTATAGATTGAATTGAAATGACTGTGATAATTTCTACATTGGTAGAACACATAGAAATTTTAATATTAGAATATCGGAACATAAACTCAGTTTTTCGAATGAAAAATCAGATTCAAATTACGCGAATCATCTCTTAGAAAATAACCATTCTTTCGACCCAAAGTTTGAAATTTTGCATACAGATAATAGATATTGGAAGGTAGATCTTTGGGAAACTTTAGAAATCAATAAATACAAACACTCGCATTGAATGAAGTTTACCCTGTCGATAAATTGAAACAAAAATTCAACACCTTAACCTACGTTGGCATTAGAAGTGAGAAACTGAAATCAATCTCAAGTAGCAATAATTTCAACATAGCTTTCCAAACTAATAATAATTTAGGCAAATATATATAAAATAATAAAACCAAACCAGGTAAAAACAATAAAGCAGGTGTTTATAGATTGAATTGCAATGACTGGATAATTTCTACATTGGTAGAACACATAGGAATTTCAATATTAGAATATCGGAACATAAACGCAGTTTTTCAAATAAAAAATCAGATTCAAATTACGCGAATCATCTCTTAGAAAATAATCATTCTTTCGACCCACAGTTTGAAATTTTGCATACAGATAATAAATATTGGAAGGTAGATCTTTGGGAAACTTTAGAAATCAATAAATACAAACACTCAGGTAGACTCATCAATGAACAAGTCGATTTAAGCCCTTCACCTCTATTGAATCTCTTCAGGGAGCAATCTATTCCTCAATTTTATTGGATATACCTGTCATGAATAACCACTTGAGGAGAAGCAACCCAATAAACTGTCAATTACTCAAGATCATTTATAGTTATATTCTCATTTATATTTTTCTGTATATTCATTCGTCTGAAGAAGCTACGGTGTAGTGAAACGCGTTACGAATCGCAATTATTAAGTAAAATTCCAAAAAACACATTACTTGTTTTTATTATTGATAATGGAGTTTTACCAAGTAAAAGCCTCCCAAGTTCAAACCAAAATATAGTACCATCTCCTTGGAGAGACTTAGGAGACTTCTGTCTCGTTTTCTTCCGAAGAAGTTGGCGCTTGTAAAAAACAATGTTCGTTGGGATCCTTGGCAAAGGTGATGTTTTCTCCAAGTCAAACGTGGGGCATTCAGGATCTTCCCTTTCTTTGGCTAGTTGGAAATCTTGGCTCCCTAACTTCTGGACATTTTCTAAATGAGTTGCATGTTCCTCTAAAAGTTCTTTTTCAGTTGGATCTGCCTCGTTCTCTGTTTTAATCTTAAGACTATCGCATATGTTGCAGGTATCTTTTTTCAATGGCTTGAATTTTAGGTTGAAACGCGTTTAAAATATTCTTTTATAAGATGACATATTGACAGATTGTTCGGCTTCCTAGCAGTACATATTATACATTTTCTGCAAAGTCATTTCACGGGGCACGAATTCGAACTTTGTTTGGTCTCATCTATAATGTGACTTGTATTTAAGAACTCTATTAATATTTTCAATAACTTCTTCAATTTTATTTTCATTCAGCTTGTTTTTTCCTCCATGGGTTCGACCTCTTTGGTCTGTCATAGGTGCGTCACTATTGAACTTCTTCATAGCAGTATTCACTCAGAAAGTTTTTATCCTTATTGTATTGATATACATTTCTCGACACACAACTTTCTCTTGGGGTTTATAAAGTCTCGAATACTTCCGCTTTTCCAGATTCCTTCCATACGTTTTTTTTTGGTCTGTTGTACTCCAGCTGCAACAAAATTGATCTGGCAGTCATAGGATTTCAGAGACCAATATCTCTCGAACTCATTCTTTCGAATCTCCTGCGAAACATTATCAGTGCATTCGCAATCAAAATCAAGAAATATTTTGGGTTCAATTTTTTTTCCTTTGTAGTTAAAGTATGCTTTATGACCGTTTATTTTAAGCTTTTTCTCGCTCCTGTTTTGTTCTGCATACTTTCTTCTCCTGCCTCTTTTGGTCTCATTCTGGTCTGTTCATCTTCATCAGGAATTATATCATTATCGTTTTCAGCAACAATATGTTGAGGTACGGTCAGATTCTCATCAGAGGTAGTGGACATTTCATCTTCGCTCTCATAGTTGGGATATTTAACAAAGTCGTCACCATCTTCTCACTCTCATATATCGTTTTCCTGGCTCAAGTTTTCTTCTGCAGGAACTGGTTTACTAGGCAGGAAACTACCAAGCCACAAAGACATGAAACGGAGATAATGGAAGTTAAAGTTTTGTTGATTTTCAGATAATGATATTTAGTAAATCATACGAAAAGATGTTTTTTTAAGTGTATTAATTTATGTATAATTCAATATTATTGTTTTCAATTAAAAATTCATTGAAAATGAGCTAAACATTTGTTTTGTGCAAAATTGAAAAGTATTCGAAATGGAGATAGCCGTGAAATGGATATCGAAAAGAAAGGAGTAATACATTCAGCATATTGTTCAATAATCTAGTGAATTGACATTAAAACCATGAACTTCAATATTGGCATCACTTTTCAAACTATGGTTCTTGATTTTGGCTTCAGAAAGAGGTTTTCCATTAGGCCATAAAGGAATCAGATCCAAAATATAGTACCATCTTCTTGAGAGACTTGGGAGACTTCTGTCTCGTTTTCTTCCGAAGATCGATTAAATCTTCAGGTGAGTCAAATGAATTTTGTTGCACCATAAGAAGAAATGGTATGTCTTTTTCGATTCGTATGGATCTTATTTGGAGCCAATTGATTTTTTGTTATCCTCTGAAGATTTTCTATTGACGATCTCCTTTTCGATATTATGAACACTATTATAATCATCAAATTCTATTTCAGTTACAACAAAAGGCTTTTTTCTTCTACAAGTTGTCACAATTTGTATATATTCCGAAGGTAGGTACAGTATTTGCTGGTGTTTCAAAACTGACTCAATGTCTCCAAAATCTGCATCGTTAGGTAAGAAACTATGTCCTGAATACAGAAATTTTAGAGTAATATCGTTTAAGTTGATAGAACTCTCCAGTATAGATTTCAACATGAGGGCCAGCTTTATGTTCCTGTTCTGTCCCCAGCAAGAATCACTCCACAAAATAAGGCTGGCGAACATTTGGTGAAAGTTTGGTTTCTCATGTATTTGAGAAGGCAGAATCATACTTCCTGGGCTCATCTTCCTGCAACTCCCTCAGCCCAGACGTCACAGTACCCTGTGTCTTCCTTTCCGCTGTGAACACCGGTATTGTACATCCAAAGTTGGCGCTTGTAAAAAACGATGTTCGTTGGGATCCTTGGCAAAGGTGATGTTTTCTCCAAGTCAAACGTGAGGTATTCAGGCTCTTCCCTTTCTTTGGCTAGTTGGAAATCTTGCCTCCTTAACTTCTGGGCATTTTCTAGATGAGTTGCATGTTCCTCTAAAAGTTCTTTTTTAGCTGAATCCGCCTAGTTCTCTGTTTTAATCTTAAGACTATCGCATATGTTGCAGGTATCTTTTTTCAATGGCTTGAATTTTAGGTTGAAACGCGTATAAAATATTTTTTTAAAAGATGACATATTGACAGGTTGTTCGGTTTCCTAGCAGTACATATTATACATTTTCTGCAAAGTCATTTCAGGGGGCAAGAATTCGAATTTTGTTTGGTCTCGTCTATAATGTGACTTGTAGTTAAGAACTCTACTAATATTTTCAACAACTTCTTCAATTTTATTTTCATTCAGCTTGTTTTTTCCCCATTAATAGAAAACTCTGAATAAGACTAGACTGGCATTCATACTTATATTCACAAGTTTGCAAGAAAAATTGCAATTAGGCAATACGAAAAACTGTTCTAATGTACAAGAATCAGAACCGAAAAAAAAGAGAGATTTGTGATAATAAAAAAACGACTCCTAAGATGAAAAAAAATTGTTGAATAAGAAAATCTAATAAAATAGATCAATATGCCCACGTTTCTACAAAAAGAAGTGAAATCGCACCAAAAACATTCTTTAAAAATCTAGCCAAGTCTCGATGGAGTTGCTTGTTTATCTCTAAAAAGTAATGAAATCTAATTACCAATACCAGTATGGGCTGTTATCTCGCTTAACAAATATAAGTAGTTACAACAGATATAACATAACGTGAAAACAAAATTGACTTGTACCTACCAACTAACGTATAAAGAACGTTCAACGACCAAGCCACACAACATAAACTATAATAATAAATAAATAGTAGTAGGGAACCTTAACTTGGCACGACTTGGTCTAGATTCCATTACTTTTTGGAGACAAACAAGCATCTGAGTCGAGACTTAGCTAGTTTGTTACAGAATGTTTTTGGTAGGATTTCTATTGCCAACTTTTACTAATTATATCATTGGAATCTATAGTTTTCAACACTCTTAGAAACATAAACCAATATTATTAATTTGTGAGCAACTAACTATGTAAACATGCCAACCAATGTTTCATTCCAATATTTACTAAATACTGAAATAATCTGATACGACTTGTTCCTTGAAAGGATAACGAAGTAAAGAGATATTTGGTCAATTTTAGAGGAAAGCAGTTTGTAGTTCATAATTTCGAAAAAACAACGTAAATAATTACACTGATCAACAGTGGTTTTGTTGGCTTTGATGGAAATTTTGTCGGAATATTACCTGGACTTCATTACTCAAAAAATCTGCTTGAAACGATTGTCAAAGTTTTGGTTGTTGCTGAATTAGCACAACTGTTTTCTATCCTGACGCGGAGTTTTGCGATTTTTACAAAGAATAGAAATGTTGAACAAAGAATTTGGTTCAAATTTTGTATTGTAAATGGAATTTGTTTGCCGAATCGCTGAAAATATTAATTGAAGCTTACGGTAAATCGACTTCATCAATAGCACGTGCATAGCATTGGTACAGTGCATTCAATAGCGGCTGAGATGGGGTGGAAGATTTTCCAAGCTCTGGTCGGACATCAACATCTTCAACTCAAGTTAACATTGATAAAGTGAAGGAAATGGTAATTTAAAATCGTCATTTAGGTTTGGGAGAGATGATCAAAGATTTTTATGTATCTCACCAATCAATTCATATCATTTTAAACCATTGTTAGGGCATGAAACGCGTTGCCGCTCGACTATTTCCAAAAAACCTTCGAAAATTGCTATGCTGGAACGAGTCAATTTCGACCTCACATTCATAACACGCATTGTTACTAATGATGAGACATGGGTTTATGAGTTTGACATTCAAATCAGTGAACAAACTTCGAAGGGGCGTCGTCCAACTGAACCGAGACTGAAAAAAATCACGTCAGAGTCGATCAAAAGTCAAGATATTGTTTACTGTTTTCTTGGATTATCTCAGTGTTAGGCACTCAGAATTCTTGCTCGAAGGTCAGGTGGTATTTAAAGAATATTTCTCGAGCTTTATGCGGCTTTTGAGAGAGCAAATTCGTCGAAAACTCATAGATTTTGCAACATGGTGATACACTGTCTCACAAGGCTTTCATTGCAAATGAATTTCTGACCAAAAACGCAACAAATATCATCGAACATCCATCGTATTCACCTGATATGGTTCCGGCACACTTTTTTTTCCAAAATACAAATCACCACTTCGAGGTATGTGTTTCAAATCGATAGAAGACATAGAGAGAATTTCGGAATTCAGTTTCCGAAAAAGCATTTGAAAAATGTTCTGAGCATCAGATTTTACGTTGGCGTAAATTTATTATTTCGGAAGGAGCCTACTTTGAAGGAAGCACAAAAAATTTTGTGACAGAATGTCTAACTCATTTGCATTGTACACATAATTCTTATTCCAACTCTCTGCGGAATACTCCATTTAGTATAAACGACATGACATTACGCTTGGTTGTTGCATTGTAATCGTAAGTCGTTTAACAGAATGCTCGTCTTCGCGCTTCTTTCCTCCGGAAGCGATGTTACGTAAAAACGCCGAATGAATTCCGATGCTGAATTATTTGACCATGAATCTATCCGGATAAAAGAAACGCAAATTGTCGAGCGTTTGTGACGGCGGTGGCGAGAAGGCGTCGAAGAAATAGGCGATCGGTTTTTGTTTCGACCGCGGCGTGAATCTGGTTTCCGATTTTTGAAAAGTTATGCTGTGTGGCTAATATTTTTCATTTACAGCTTGAAGATAACTTAAAGGTTCAAATGAGAGGTATGATCGTTTCAAAGTCAGTAGGTAGAGACAGAACCAATGCCAATAACATTGCGGATGTAGCGCTGCCGATTTTTTACCGATATCTCTTTACAAGCACACTCATTTCATAGCCGTCGCAGTACGAAAACAAGCATAAACGGAAAGTTCTCCATAAATGCTGCAGCATTTGGTAGTATGATGGCTTGAAGAACCTGGGTAACGTAGAAGTTTGTTTCCAGGTGGTTGTCAAGGCGAGATCAGTATCAAAAGTGAAAGAGATTGCACCTCAAACCATCACAGTAACTCTTTTATAGACGTAGCTCTTGCAGTGGAAGGTTCACTAATGGCAAACCAAGAATCTCTGAAACCTGTGAGGCTGAACCCGTGCTCCCGTACCTTCAGGTCCACTCATCGATTAATTTCCTTCCATGTGGTCTTTAGGGTAATTGCAAGCCTCGGCTATGATTCGGTAAACCACAATTAATTTGCTTCTCATTGCCCTCAATGCCCAAGTGGCCCAGGACCCACATCCAATAGAACATATTTCTTTCTTCCAGTTTGGCGAAGATTGACCGACTTTTCTACACAATAATTGTCGGATGCCATGCCTTCAGTGCAGCGGCTATACGTGATGCTTTTTATTGACCACGTTGTTAACCCCTTCGTGAGCAGGAGGTTAGCACAGTGGTCAACGGCGAATATTTCAGCTTGAAATATTCTTGAAATAAGCTTGTAGCAAGTAGCAAGTCCGCCAAGACTCTTCATCAGCAGCACCTCGACCATTTACACCATCAGATTGAGCCATCTGTGAACCAACAGCGGTTCTCAAGTAGACGGCTCTTGGACCTGATTCATTCTTGTCTGCTAGAAATGATGATCTGAAATGGCAGCTCCATGTTAATTTTAGGTATTGCTATGTCAATGTTCATAGTCAACATATTGCTGTACTCAATTCCAGACTAAAAAATGCCGAACAAGAAGGTGAAATTATTTCTTTCATTTTGGGAAAGGTGATGGAATTTGATGGTAGCCATTCTAGCTGCTTCTTCAAGCAACAGGTGAAGAGATGCAAGGTGCAGTAACAGTTCCTTGGCTGTAGTGGATGTAGAGCAAAACGTTCCAGTGATCATGCAGGTAATTCTCTGCAATTTAGAGAGCTTAAGTAGCCATATTTGATACATGGTCTCACCACAATCATATATAGCCTTCTTTATCTTCTTCTTAAAGTGCCCTGCTCGGTCCCCTAAACGTTGGCGATTACTGTGGAGAGTGCATCTCTATCTTCTGTCATTCTAAAAAGGTTACCTGCATTTTGAATGACGGTCCACGCTCTTATGTTCCAAAGCCATGCCATCTGTTTTCGATCGTTTTCCTTCTTTTTCCCCTTCAAGATCAATTGAAGCAAGCGGTATTTGTTTCCTCGTATTATATGACCCAGGTAAGATATTTTGCGGCATTTTATCGTTGTGAATGGTTGTCTTCTTGTTCTTGCACGACCAAGAACATCTTCGTTAGTAATTGAATCGGTCCAGGGAATACACAGCATTCTTTTGTGGATCCACATCTCAAAGCTCTCTAGAAGATGAATCGTGCGTACTTTGAGGGTCCAGTTCGCTGCACCGTACAAAATAACTGGCCAGATGTAGCATTCCACCATTCTTCGTCGAAGCTTGAGGTTCATGGCGTCGTTACAAAAGAGCGTTCTTATGACCTGAAAGCAATTTCTGGTTATCTCAATGCGACAATTTATTTCAGTATCGGGATCTAATTGCTCTGTCAGAATACTTCCCCAATAATTATATTTCTCAACTCTTTCAATTTGAGAACTATTCGGAAACAGCTTGGTGTCTTTTTGTGGATCGCTGCTAAATAGCATGAATTTTGTTCTATTGGTATTTATGTTATGACCATAACTTGTTCCCACTGTATTGATTTCATTAAATAACTTTTGAAGATCCTCAATTTTGTCACGTAAGACAACTGTGTCGTCTGCGTATCTAATAGTATTAAGCAGGACGCCATTCACCTTCACTCCATGGTCCACATCCTCCAGAGTCTCCTCAAATATTCGGTCCGAGCAGAGGTTGAAAAGTAGGGTGAGAGGATACAACCCTGCTGGACTCCCCGTCGTATCTGAAGACCAGATGTTTTCTTTTTTCTTGTATACGTAACTCCCAGACAAATTGCTTTCTCCGAAACGGGAATAAACACTCTCTCATTTTGCTAGTGAAAAGCATCAAAAGGGTTTTGTACTGAAGTGTTATTCCTCACAACAAGCCTGTTATTTCCGCCAGTCAGAATGACTATATCGCTAACGTACGCCTGTATCCAGTGCACCGATTCTTACCAGAAGGTCATCATTCTCTCAATTTTCTACTGAATAGCATTATAAGGGTTTTGTACTGAAGTTTTATTCCTCACACTCACAAGCCGGTCATTTCCGCCAGTCAGAATTACAATATCGCTAGCGTACGCCTGTATCCAGTGCACCGATTCTTACCAGAAGGTTATCATCCAGCAGAAACCACAACAAAGGAGACAGTATTTCTTCCTGAAGACAACCTATGACATCCAAAAAGTTAACTACTACCCCTTTTAGGGAATTGTTGACCACACAAATAATGAGTCAATGGGGACCGCATAAAAGGCACCCTCTACATTCATGAAGGCTCCAGCTTCAGTCCCATTGCGGTCCAGAGACTGAGTGATCCTTCCGTCAAGATTGATAAGTAGTTAAATCTGTTCTAATGAATCCTTTTAACCCCCTCTTCATAATTTTTAGGACGGAAGACATGAGACTTAATGGTCTGAATGAATAAGGCTGTGAGTTAGGGATGTAAGCAACCCTAACCTTCAGCCAGCTAGTCGGAGCTACTTTCCACACCAGATTGAATAGGAACTGCCTGATGAGGTATGAAAGGAGGATGATCACCCCTTGCTGTAGCTAGGTAGATATGATGCGTCATCCCCAGGAACCTTGAACGGCTTAGACTAACAAATCCCCCTCTTAACTTCCCTGTGCTCGATGATTAGTTATGCGTTCTTTCAATCATCAATTTAAACATTTAGGCAAATCCCATCAGGGCGATAGTATCAAAGCTATCACAGATATCGATAATTTTGACTATTCTGACTTAGTTCGTCTCTGCACGAAACTGAGTGTTAATTCAACAGTTACAGTCTTGCAACTGTTCGTTGTTGATGCTATTGCATAACAATGGTGTGTGGTAGAGCAAAGTAGTCTGATGCACAGAAAATTAACGGAATGCCCTAAGTAAAAATGACAAGAAATAAATATAACGTTCACGAATTCGTTTGCGCTAACTTATTCACTGCACGGAATGTACAATCAATCATTTAATAAATTGTTATTACCACAAAAATTTAGACACGCCTAGAGAATGCAACATTAACAAACCGCATCTGCCACGATGCATACGAACGATGTTCTATGGTGCAACTCAATTTTCCCTGGAATTGTTTGTAGTGTAATTTGCTTTGCATATCTAAGTAGGCTTGATGGTAATAATGGAAAACATTAGATTTCACATAAACGCCGAATCTAATCGAAAGAATAAATTTATTCGCATTTGACTGGAATCGATTCGAATGAAGCGAGAACAGAATCGAGCGCTTTGCCTCTTCGCTAATTTTCAGCTGTTCCGTTAGTTGATTTCTAAGGGTTATTATCTGGAGTGAATAGATAAATGGAATAATTATTGAGCTTCTGCCTTCGAATGCCGTTTTGAATAAACACGAAAAGGGAACACGCAAGAATTGAGGCAATGAATTTTTCTGCTCGCTTGTAACATTGTTTATTTTTTTGTACATTGACTGATTCTTAAGGAGCCGAATTCAATTGACTGATGTGATCATTAAGGGGCTACTCGTGTACTGATTCATTAGGCCAAAACTCGTCGCGAGCGTGTAGTTTTTCCTAATCTCACTCTTGAATTCCTACCTAAACAAGAAAGATTGATAAAAACACGAAAAGAATATTCAATATGTCGTAATATGCGAAAAAAATCGATAGTAAGGCCTATTTAGTTACCGTCGAAGGAGATCTGAATTTATCTGCACATAACACATGCTACAATGTTGAAATTGTTTGAAGAATTGAGAATGGAGGATGTCGGTTTGGCTTTGATGCATAGCTACCTTACAAATCGTCAGCAATGTGTAAAGTTAGAGAATGGGGTGTTTAGTGATTTTTGTACAGTTGAGTATGGGGTTCCGCAGGGTTCTATATACAAAAGATGAATGTCTCGGCTTTGCTGATGATACTTACATATTTTATAAGGGAAATAGTTGGGAGGAACTGAAGAATATCGTTGAATTAGACTTCTTTCAAATAAAGAGCTGGATGGATGAGCACTTACGAACAATTAACTCTATAGATACTCGTACTGCACCGGATGGTGCACCTCTTATGGTTCATGTTAGTGACAATGCAGCTTTCGAAATCCCTTGTTCTTACAAGAGTGAGTATCTGGGAGTTGTACTTGATGCTCATTTGAGCTGGGAAGCACATGTATCTAAATTGATTGTGAGGCTCAGGGGTCTGGTAGCTGAGTTTAAATATCTCTCACATATAAGGGATACATCTCACCTTATATTAATATATCAGGCACTTGTAGAGTCGTCACTGAGATATGGAATAATAGCTTGGGGGGATGCATATAATACTGTCATGAGTAAACTTGTTGTGCAGCAAAAATGGCTTCTTCAAATAGTTTTCAAAAAAGAAATCACCTTTACCTCGAAGGAGATGATCGAAATGCCTGGGGTGTGGGACATTTTTGATGCACTTAAAAAGTAATATGCATAAACAGACACCTATCATTCGTTCATTGGGTACCAGATATAGCAAGTATTCTCTAAATGTTCCTAAAGTTCCAAAAGCCATTTGTCAAAGGAGTTATTTTTTCTAGCCCCAAGAGTTTTCAATAGGTTACCTCAAAATAGAAGTAAATATAAAGAAATTCAAAAACAGATTTAAATAGTGGTTATTTAATACAGAGAGAATACATTTACAATCTCATTGATCTCAAAAATAAATCGTATATATGAATAATGCATTAACGAACTTATTCAACAAAATTTTCGAGTAAAAATTCAATGTATGTTCAATTCATAGAGAAGTGGTAATATTGTTAGATCTTGATGACTTGCAAGCATGAAGAAAATTACTATAAAGTCACTTTTCTCATATTGTGTAAATATCGATGTTTTTGAATATGATTGTTTGAAAACTAAATAATTTCTTATTTAAACTATCTCGCAACAGGTTTTTCACCCTTTTTCGTTTTGAATCTTTAGTCGTATGAATAGAATGTAGGTATAATGTAAGTGAATTTTGGAAACACAAATTTGAAATTGTTGTTTCAAAAACTGCTTGTATTGCTTTTTGGAATATGGGATTAAAGATTATTATTATTATGCACTATCTCAGCTGTTAGCTGGATATAATTTACCTTTCCCAGATTAAGCAATCAAAGGGAATAGGCTCGATTACAATATACTTGACATAAATTTCCTAACTATCCTACATGTATTAAGAATTACAGCTTTTGCATTTCTATATAGGTATTCTTATGCAATTCTAATTTCTTAAGGCTATCTTGCAAAGTTTTGGGCAAATGCCCAGTCGAGGATACGATGACAGGAAACAATATCTATTTTATCGAGGTGCCACATCTGCTTGATCTCAATAGCAAGGTCTGTGTATTTGGACTTTTCTCCTGGAACTTGTTCAGCACGTTGTTATTATTCGGTATGGCGACATCCACCAGCATTGCTGTTCTGGCTCTCTTATCATACACCACTATGTCCGGCCTATTATTTGTCACCATTCTGTCAGTGATAACAGGCCTATCGTAGTATAATCTGATAGAGTCATTTTCCAATACGGGCGCCGGTTGATACTTGTAATATGGCTGGAAGGTATTCAGAAGTCCGTACTTGTGTGCAAGTTTCTGATGGATAATGTTGCACACTCGATTATGCCTGTGAAGATAGTCCGTATTGGCCAGTTGTTCGCATCCGGACGTAATATGCTGTATAGTCTCCGATCTTATATGGCATTTTCTGCATCTATCTGTTTGTAATGTTCCGTCCTTCATAATAAATTTTTTGTAGTTGTTTGTAGCGATCACTTGGTCTTGGATGGCCATAAGGAATCCCTCTGTTTCCGCGAATAATTCTTCTTTCATCAACCATTTGTTGGAGGCTTCTTTGTCGATGTGTGGTTGATTAATCTCATGGTGATGTCGTCCTTGCAATTCCTTTCTTGACCCTTGCTCTTGTTTTTCAGTATCTGATAGGAACGGTAGATTCAGCAGGTCATCTCTGGTAGCAAGATTTAGGGGTGTATATCCCTTATCAGCCAACGATACCACTCTATGGAGGTCAGAAGTGAGAGCTTTTGCTGAGAAGAATTCTCTGAGATTTTTTATCTGTTCGGTGTGTAAATTGACAACATCTATTAATCCGTGCCCTCCTTCTTTCCGCTTCAAAGTTGTTCGTATCACAGACGATTTTGGATGATGGTTGTTGTACTTTGTTAGCATCATTCGGGTCTGCCTCTGAATATCATCTAGTTCTGTCTTAGTCCATCTGATTATTCCAAATGAGTAAAGCAACACTGGAATGGCGTAGGTGTTAATTGCCTTGACTAGATTCCCCGAGTTCAACATTGATTTCAGCACAGTCTTCAGACGCTGGCTGTATTCTGAACGAATCTTCTCCTTTGATTGTTTTTGGTCTAGCAATCTGGCTTGCTGGTATCCTAGATATTTGTATGTTTCGCCATCCCTCATGCACTGTATAATATCACCGTTTGGTAGTTGTGTTTCACCGTCTATGACTTTCCCTCTTTGAATGTTGAATTTATTATTATTATTATAACGTTACACTCTCCATTACAAAAGTGAACAAACTGTTTTAAACAAACAGTACTACTAGTGCCATCTGTTATAATGCACACAACCAAATTTATTTCATTATTTATTTACTTATTTGTTGGAAAACTGGATAGTATGATAAGAAATGCTGAATTATCACCACATGTTCGGGATATTGTAGTCAGTCATCAGTGAGGTTTGAAACTGTGAATTTCAAAATTTAAAAAACCGTTAATCATAATTGAAAATGCCTTACGTTAGATTGTCCTATGTGCAGTGTGGTCGAATAATTATTCTCGTTGAAGAAGGGGTGACACAGAGGAATATAGCGGCTACAATGGGGGTATCAAAGGAGATGATTTAAAAAACCTAGGCCTAGAGTAGGTCGTAGAAAGATCACTTCTGAAAAACAAGACCACTTTTCATGCCAAATTGCAAGAACAGAACCTAGTGCGTCGCACCCCATAATACAAAGGCAATTCCTGGAAGCAACAGGCATCAGTCGAAACGATACGTCAAAGACTTCGTTCAAGAAGTTTATACAGCAGAAGGCCCTTAAGAGTTCCTGAGATAACCAGACAACAAAAAATTAACAGCCTTAATTGGTGTATCTAGCACCAAAATTGAAATATTGATAATTGAAGAAATGTTATTTTTTCGGATGAGACCAGAATAGGTGTTCGATAAGATGACCACCGGATTCAGGATTTAAGGGGTCGTGGAAGACAAGCTAGACTCCGAACACCAAGACAAATTCCGAAATACCAAGGGGGCGGTGTGATGTTTTCGGGCGGCATTATGCTGTGAGGTAAAACAGATTTAATTTCGTTTCTTGCTAGTGTAACGGCTAGAAATTACGAGGACCTAATGCTGGAGACCATAGTGAGACTCTTGCGAGGTGAGAATTCACTTTTATGCAAGATAATGCTCCTTGGCGTACTAACAACCTCTTGAACATTTATGGGATAATCTCAAAAGGAAAATTAGATCGCGCCAGGATAATCCAAGAACATCACAACTGCTCATCCAAGCCGGCACAGAAGAGTGGCAGAATATCACCCTAGAGGAGGTCGGAAAACTAATCCAAAGCATGCCTAGACGGATTCAGGCTTGTATCAGGGCAAGATGAGGTAAAACAAGCTACTGAGGTCGAGAACAAATCACATACTTCGTGAGAAAACAATTTTCAATTTTTTGACTACATGCGGAAAGTGTCTCTAATTTTTGTTCATTTGTTTCTTTCTCAAAATAAACCTCATATTATTTCATTTTTCAATTGAAATATCTCGAAAATGATCAATTCTAACAATCTTTCGAAATTTCCAAAATCCCTGAGGTAATATTCAAAATATCGGGTGATTCCATATAAATTTGGCTGAGTGTATAGTACCCATTGATAACATAGTACTTCATTGACAGCTTTTAAAAATTTCATGAAAGTTGTATGTGAACAACTTCAAATATTGCGTTATGTTCTTTAGTGAGTTTAGTACATCGGTGAAAAATGAGTTTTGAACAAAGAAAACAAAGCATCTTCAGTTGCAACGACACTTCTTGTCCACGGTTTAATGACGATGTTTTATCATGTTAGGTGCTTTTTGGAATATTATAACGCAATGAAGCTTCTCTCGAACTCATTTTCTTGGACAAAATTTTGTCTATTTCAGGTTGTGAATCACTTTGGTCCCATTTTCCTTTCTTTTTCGTCTTCTTCATTTCGATATCTCTCTGTTCTCCTAAAACATTGGATAATAATGATCAAAAAATATAATATTTCATGAAAAGGATATTTTTTTTCATTGTCCGGTATTAGTGGAAGCTTTTGTATCTGGTAATAGGGTACAGAGAATCCCCAAATTGATTGTCATATAAAAAACTACTATGCAATTCGACAAAAAATATTACAAATTTTGGATATGTATTAACTATGACATAAAATAACAATCATCAAAACCACATAAACTAAGAACCGTTGTAGTTATACTTACTTTGATCTTACGTGACGCGATGTATTCCCGCCAAAAGCAGCAATCAACTGTTCCCACCTTGGCGTTGCGCGACACTGAAGAACCGCTACCCGCGATCGTGTATTGTCACCTGCTTTTTAAGCAAACGTTAGGTGCCGTCCGGTGTTACGGGACTACCCCCTACGAAGCTTGTTGACTGATTAATAATACAATTTCTTTTGGAGAAATGTAACCCAGAGATATACGAAAGAATAGGAAAAACAGAAATATACGCACTGGCACTGGTCACTATGACATTACTTGTTATCACACATTGCGCTTGCTTAATGAACCCGACAATAGACCTGTTGCAACATCAAATTATAACGATATACGCATTACTTTAATTCCAATCTGAATTTTATGCGATATCGTGAAAATACTTATAAGTTGAAGGTCGATACAAAAGCTCTGCATTAAATGGTTGAAATATATTGATTCCTCGAGCGAAACGAACTGCAACAAATAACAGCATTATTCTCCAACTGTCTTCTTTTGTTTCAGTTCTTTAACATTAGCAATAAGCTTAAAAACTTTCGCTATTCACAGATGATAAATTCTCGTACGCCGTTTTATATTTCTCGATATTCAGCTCTGCGAGTCTGCTGATTTCTTTCTCCACAGTTCTGGAATAAGGATTTTTACGATTATAGCTTGGAAATCGAGACAGTTTGTTGGAGTTTTGTTACTTTGTTGGTTCGAAGTTTTAATAAGTCAAACGAAGAATTAAGTGAATCATTAAGAGAATATGAAATTCTGAGAGAAAACTATTCAGTAAGTTATACAAAGTTTGGCTTGATGGAAGGGCGTTTTTTTGAAATGAGATTAACTCAGCTGTTTTTAACGGAAATCATGTTCAATTACGTGAAATGAACGCTTAAATGTTACCATTTAGTGTAGTAAAGATGAAAAGAATCATGTTCTGAAAATGACCTTCGGCAGATCAGCATGAAAACATATCGCTCAGATTTTACAGTTACGCTTGCCCTTCTCTCATCCTCGAAAGAATATCCAATTCACACCAAGATGGCTCAAAGCGCACCAAACGGACTTCATCACTGTGAAGTGGGGATTTATGCACTTCGTGAGGGTTTTCTGCTACCCAATATCAGCAGTTCTGTTCATTAACCGAATCACTCAAATGAAAATGAGCCTCATCCCTCATCACTACTTTATTTTCACCAGCGATAATCATTTGCATTCTGTCTGAAAACAGCTGGCGTTGTGCAAAATCTCCTTCATTCGGGTGCTGAACAACCATGAGCTTATAGGGGTGAAAGTGGAGGTCTTGGTGTGAAAATCTGTGAGCAGTTCGACTACTCATTTGGAGTGCTGCAGCTCGTTTTCGGACGAAAGGCCCTGAGCTTTGAATTACAGCTTCGACGGAGGCTGGTCTCCTTAAACTTCCACTTACATGAGACGTCAAACTACATACATACATAGAATCTCAACATAAACTTAACGTAAAAAAAACGACAAACAAAATATAAAAAGAGGAAACGATAAATATTGCAAATTTCATAAAACTATTTGATCACAGATATTCAGGAATTCTTCTATTGAATGGCAGACATTTTTGAGCCAGTCCGCTTGAATTTTTTTTTCGTTCATTTCTCGGACTACAACTGGTAACGCGTTATAAAGTTTTATGGCAATATAGTGATAGCTTCTTTCTGTGAGGGAAAGTCTATGATAGGGGTATCACTAGATCTTCTTTTCGTCGTGTATCATAACAGTGTAAGTTCTTCTGTGTCATGAGCGAGCCTCTACGATCATGAACATAACATAGACATGTCAAGACGAGGCAGTAAGTATATTATATTTTACGAATAAATCACGACAGCCATGTTGTTGATTGACAACGGCTATAGTCCTGATGGCTCTTTTCTGTTTCAGGAAAATTTCACGTGCTTCGGTTGCTTCGCCCCAAAGAAGGATTTCGTAGGTGGCTATGGTGTAGAACATTGCATGATATAAGAGTACAGCTACTTTCTCCCCTATTACACACACCACAAATATTGTCGCATCACCTGGTATTCTTAATTCCACAATCGATTAAGCAGCTCGATCGCAGTTCCTTTGTCAACATATGTTTTTCGACATATGAGGGAAAAAACTATTATCTTTGTAGTAAAATTTGTTTCCATATGATCACAGACACGTCGGAAACAAGAATGAGTTTATTTGACTATCAGTATTCATTCAATTTCTCTTCAGTTATCACGCTAAATTAATGCAAAGTTTCTGTGTTTCTTGTTGATTTTTCGAATCTTCGTATTTATTGTAATGGCTGCTAAACGTCCTGTACGCTATTTGAGTGATCATGAAGTGGTGAGAATTGTAACACTTCTAGAGGAAGGGCGAAGCCTACGTTACGTGAATAACTTGTTGAGTGTTAACCAAAGCACTATTTCAAGAGCAATTAATCGGTACCACGAAACAGGAGAATATGAAAGAAGAGCCGGAAAGGGAAAAAATCGGATAACAACATCAGTTGATGATCGTTGGCTTCGTTTAACTGCAATAAGAGTTTGAAACTGTACGGCTAGAAATGAACAAAATGAACTTGCACTTTCTATAAATGTGCATATTTCATTTCAGACTGAACAGGCTCAGAGAAGACGATATCAGACCAAGTGTGGCTTTACCGGCTCGCGTCTCACCAGATTGCATCGAGTTGCAAGACTTCAATTTGCGAGGGAACATGCAAATTGGGGTGTTCCAGAATAGTCGAATATTCTCTTTTCTGACGAGTCCAGGTTCTGTCTAGTATCAAATCGTAGACGCATGCCTGTATACAGACGACCTGGGGAGCGGTATCAGCAATGCAATATCCGGCAAAACGAAAACTTCGAAGGGGGCTCAGTAATGGTGTGGGGAGGCATTTCTTTCCATGGTCGAACTGAGTGAGTCCTAGTGAATAATGGAAGAATGACAGCAGACAGATACATCGCAGATATCCTTGAACCCCATGTTCTACCCTTTGGCCCATTTATTGGCGAAAACTTCATTTATATGCTTGATAATGCTCGGCCTCATGCAGTTAGGGTAGTTACAGAATTTCTGCAGAATGCCGAAATTGGTATTTTAAGGTGGCCAGCCAGAAGTCCCGACTTGAATCCCATAGAACTTGTTTAGGACAACATGGGGAAGCAAATTCAGCAACGAAGGATGCCTTGTAGAACACTCCAACAACTAGAAAATCTGCTTCTGAAATTTGGAACTCAGTGACTCAGTGATTAGTAACTATTTGATGCTAATTGATTGGTCTCTTCGCGAATATTCGAAGATTTAGAATTACTGCCATGTCATCGGGGACTATCGCCTCAGAAAACACCTGAACAAGTAAGTATTGATTCGAGATCCTTCATGAAGACTTTATGAAGAAGAGATAGAAGCAATGGAACACATTATTTGTGAATGCTATCTGGAGCTTTCTAAATATGATATCAAAATTGTAATTGGCGATTTCCAACATATAGGGTGATACCTCCTTATGTAAGTATCACTTTTGGCGAGGTTTTTCGAAAATTTCACCAGTGTACGGCGTTCACTAAGTATTCTGAAAATTCCAAATTTAAGCTCTACAAAATGCGAGTGTCACCAAAAAAACCCATTTGGCGACTAAACCATTGCAATAGATCTGCTAAAAAAATTATCAAACATTATTTTAGTAAAGTTGTATAAAGTCCACTTCACCAGTGATGGGTCATTCAATCGCCATAATGAGAATTTTTGGTCTGATATCAATCGCAAGAGGCAAATTGATTTGCAGAAAGATCAAGGAAGATATGGCATAAATGTTTTGTGTGCCCTAAAAGTTATCATCGTTTTAATTTTCGAGATTTTCCATATAAACCAGATGGTGCTTGTTATGAAGAAACTGTCATTATTAATATAATAGGAGGACTTCTCAATGTCTCGTCTAGAGGAATCAAATCGATTGAATATATTGTGAAACCTACACTATCATTTGTTTTTAATTTAAAATTTCATATAACAGGTCATTCTGAAAGTGATGGGTGCAAAGCTAAGAGCTTCAAGAGTTGTGTTTTGGATGTTAGAAAACTCTCATTTATCGAAAGAAAAAACTGGATTTCACATGAACATATTGTTTATCATTTGATGCCTTGGCTGTTCGAAGAGGAGCTCGTTCCTAAGATTTATACCCAATCCCAAAACTATTATGTAAATTACATATATAAATATCAAAGTAATGCTTTCACAAATTTGCTAACATTACCGATAAATTGGATAACTACACCTCATTTAATATAACGTCGCATAGCTGGAAAGTGATCCTCAAGTTTAGCAGCAAGGTCATGAGAGGTCGCCACATATGTCGAAAACGTGTCGAAGGCGGCCTTTTCCTATTTTACTTTGTGATTAAATTAAGAGTCTGGGTGTCAGAGGTTATGTGAACATGCCATTATAGATCATCGATGGGCATGAGATCATACCTTGATTAGTTCTAAACGGCGTTACTTTACGTTCTTTGATTCGTGTTGGGAGATCTGAACGGAACGTGTGTTTACACAAGAGTTTGTATTTATTAAGTCATGGTATTCCCAGAATTTGAACGTGACAGGTGCTTTTCGATTTGTAGAAGCAATTTGAAAGAGTTAAATGAGAGTCAGTTCATAAAATTCCAATAACATGGAACGTACTTGTGAGTCAATTTGCGTATGAGCTGTCAAACTGAATTCATTCATGTAGAGTTATTCAAGAAAAGCGAACTGCTGTAGTAGAAATTCATCAGTCTATATTCTGATGTAGTGATAAGACCTTACTACACAGTGCCTACCATTCATCACTCCCTGATGAGTAAGGATTGCGTATGAAGTCTGTTTTTATGATTAAACTAACTGATCCGGCGATCTCTGTTCCACGAATATTTATCGTGAGTACTTTGTGTATTATCATAGATATGTTGATAATGTTCTTATAATATGGAAGGATACAATTGAAAAATTTAAGAGATTTATTTATTGAATATTTGAATTCATGTGTCAGTAAAATGAATCCAAACAAGAGTCAGATTTTGATAACTCAGTCAATTTCTTAGACTCAACAATAGAGAAAATGAATGGATACATAGAAAACCTTCACACACAAAAATATAATAGATGTAACTTCACAACACCACTGGTCCCATAAAACAGCAGTTTTTCAAAGCTTGATACATAGACTTATAAATATTCCGATAAACAAAAATAACTATGATACTGAACTCAATATAATCAAACAAATTGCGAAAGATAATAATTATGATGTAGACCTGATTGACAGAATGTTGTGTAAGAAACTACAACAAAAATATATATAACTAACCAAGTTATAAGTATGTTTCATTACCATATAAAGGTCCAATTTCGGTTGAAATTAGAAAAATATTAGAAAAGAAGAAAACATCAAAGTAGTATTAATGTCAAAAATCTCTTTAGGTGGATTGTTACGAAACAATAGAGATACTTCACCTTTACTAGGTAGAAAAGTGTATATACATGTGAAACTTGTGGAGCAGTTCATATAAACATCTCAAGAAAGTCTAGGAACACTTACCGATATCTTTAAAATATGAATTTGATGATTCGAATTTATAGAAACCTCTCGGTTTTTATTAGGATGTATTGTATATAATGTATTCTCAAGAAAAAAAATATTATTTGACTTCTCCAAAGCACCTATTATAAAAAAAAAATTAAAATTTGAAAATGACGAAATTTGGTAAAACACAAAAAAAAATCCTGAACTAATATTTTCGAAACGATATGGAAGCACTTATATTTTTCAGTACCCAGAAGGCCCACCTCTGTTATTAATGACACTTTGGCACCGTCGCGGCATGCTTGATATTAAATTGTCTATTACATTTTGTCCTAAGTCATTCCAAGCTCACTGAACTGCTAATCGAAGCTCCTGTTCATGACGGAAGACGTTCTGACGCAGGAGATTTCTTTTCAGGGTGTCCCACACATGCTCGATGGGATCCAGATCTGGGGAGCAGGATGGCCACGGTAGAAGATGGATATCATTCTCTTCAAGAACGTTCAAGGCAATTCTTGCACGATGAGGAGGGGCATTATCTTGTTGGAAGAGTGGATTTTTACCCATTGTTTGGAGATACGGTACCACTACAGGCTAAACTATTTCATTTGCGTAAGAATTTCCAGTGAGGTTGTTCTGTGTGAAAATGAGGCCCGTTCTTCCACCAAGGCGTATACCTCCTCAAAACATCACTGATCCGCCTCCCTGTCTAACAACTTCCCGAGCATGCTGGAGACGGTTTTGCTTTCCAGGTTCCCTCCATATTCGAATTCTTCCCGAATCGGGATAATAACTAAATCTAGATTCATCACTGATAAGAACTGTGGCCCACCTCTCTCGATCGCAGTTTACGTGTTCTTGGCACCAAGCTAAACGAGCAGCGCGATTTCCATGGGTCAGTTGTGGAACTCCTAAAGGACGTCTGGAGTGGAGTTGACCTTCGTGCAGTCGATTTCTCACAGTTTGGTCGGAAATTGTACATTATGAACTCGTGATAGCTCTTGAGCTAATTGAGATGCTGTAGTAGTACGATCTCTTCTGGATTGTAAAACCAAAAATCGGTCTTGGGCCACTGTAGTAATCCTGAAACGACCTGTATGGCGTTCTTCTACGCTACCTGTTTCATTGAAACGCAACCATAGACGGTTTATGACACTTTAGCTACTTCCCAGAACCCTGGATACTTCCCGTTGTGAGCTCCCAGCGTGGAGCATGCCAACAGCTCGTAACATCTCTTCTTTAGTCAAATGTCGTCTTCCCATGGTCGAATCACAAAACTTGAATCTTTTATTTGTGCTTACATTAGAAACAAAGTGCCAGCTAACTGATTTCAAACACTGAATACATGAAATGATTATAAAGCAGCGTCGCATCTGCTGCATTTTTAGTTCTTAATAGGAAAAAACTATCATCTCCTCTCCTTCTGAATTCCACAATCGATTAAGGAGTTCGATCGCAGTTTCTTTGTCAACATATGTTTTTGACATATGAGGGGAAAAAGATCTTATCTATGTAGTAACATTGGTTTCCATATGATCTCGAACACGTCTGAAAGAAGAATGAGTTTATTTGACTATCAGTATTCATTTAATTTCAATTGAGTTTTCAGGCTGAATTAATGCAGGTTTTCTGTGTTTCTTGTTGATTTTCGAATATTTGAACTTTTGTTAAGACTGCTGAACGTTCTGGATGCTATTCGAGTGATCATGAAGTGGTAAGAATTGAAACACTTCTAGAGGAGGGCCAATCCAACGTTACGTGGCTAACTTGTTGAATGTTAACCAAAGCACTATTTCTAGAGCAATTAATCGGTACCACAAAATAGAGGAATATGGAAGAAGGGCCGGACAGAGAAGAAATCAGATAACAACACCAGTTGTGAATCGTTGGCTTCGTTTAACTGCACTAAGAATGCTACCAAATGAACTTGCACTTTCCAAAAATGTACATATTTCATTGCAAACTGATAGGAACATGCTCAGAGAAGGCGATATCAGACCAAGGGTGGCTTCTAGCTGCTCGCGTCTCACCAGAGAGCATCGAGTTGCAAGACTTCAGTTCGTGAGGGAACATGCAAATTGGGGTATTCCAGAATGGTCGAATGTTCTCTTTGCCGACGAGTCCTGGTTCTCTCTAGTATCAAATGATAGACGCATGCCTGTGTACAGAAGGCCTGGGGAATTGTATCAGCAATGCAATATCCGGCAACCCGAAAACTTTAGAGGGGGCTCAGTAACGGTGTGGGGAGGCATTTTCTTCCATGGTCGAACTGAGTTAGTCCTAGTGAATAATGTAAGACTGACAACGGCCAGATACAGATACATCGCAGTTATCCTTGAACCCCATTATGTACCCTTTGGCCCATTGATTGGTGAACACTTCATTTATATGCATAATAATGCTCGGTCTCATGCAGCTAGAGTAGCTACATAATTTCTGCAAAATGCCGCAATTGATATTTTAAGATGGCCAGCCAGAAGTCCCGACTGGAATCCCATAGAACATGTTAGGGACAACATGGGGTAGCAAATTCAATAACGTAGGATGCCTTGTAGAACACTTCAACAAGTAGAAGAACTGCTTCCTGAAATTTGGAACTAAATGACCCAAGAGTACATCAAAAAATTTATTTTATGGGCTTCCGAGACGTATACTGGCAGTATTCAGGCCCCGCGGAGGAAACAGTCGACTTTGAGAATGATTAGTAACCATTTGATGCTAGTTGATTGGTCTCTTCGCGAATGTTTGAAGATGGAATTTTTTAATTTTTCATTAACTCAAAAATTGTTGATATATTCTATCATCAACTCATCTCTTTTGAATGATATCCTCTTATTTCACACTTCTGAAAGTTACCAAGCGACTCTTGAATGACCAACTCGAAGGTTTATATTATTGTGAAAGTTGGGCGATGCGATAATTTTTGTGGGGAGTGTATGATGTATTTTGGTAGAATTGTTTTCTTCAGTTCTCCTCGATATAGTGTTGAGTAAAAATCCTATATGATTTAAATAATTCGTGAACTATCGGATGAACAGATATCGCACTCACTCGTACTAGCCCTCGGTTGCTATATGTGTACTGTGCATGGCTAGGAGTTTTTGGGTCAAGGCAAGTCAAAGAACACCATTGTGATCCCTGATTGAGGTAGTAATTTCAATGATTTTATTAGTACTCCCAGGAAAATATTCAGATTGAACGAAAATATTGAATCTTGGACAATGAATATCAATTGTGTATGCCCATCATTCATTGGTGATAATTTTTTCTGGGTACTCACCTTGATATAGTAGACTGTTTGTCCTCTGGCTTTATCGCGTGGCCATTCAACCAGACCCGAGCGTTTGTATTTGAACCTGAAAGAAAAAATGTTATTATTCAACTTTCAAGATATTGTTAAAGGTTTTTGAATGAAATTTTTTGGCAGTGAAATGGTGAAGTTTGCCATTGGCACTAGTGGAAGGAGTACCAATAATTTCAATTTGATAATTTGTAAAGTCAATTATCAAAGTAATTTTAAATTACCTCACATTCAACTCAACAATTATATAGAATGGGAACTTGTAAATAAAGTGAAGGAACTGGCAACGTTGCTTCCAATCCGGCAACGTATAAGACGAGGAATTCTGGGCAGTGTTTGCTGCGCATATTTTAAGCTTCCAATATGAGTTTAAAGTCGCAATGGACATTTGTTTGCTCGTATTGTTAGTTTTCGAAAAACCGTTTTCTTTTGTGCGTTCTGAAGAAGGGTGGCATCAATTTCGATCATTAGTGGGCCATCAAGTTTGAAATCAAACTAAGAATCCATGCAACAGTAACATTTGAAGAATTTTGGAAAACTTATGCAGAAGACGTTTCGTCAAGAGCCTAGGTTTAACGTATTTTCAGAAATAAGAAAGTCAATGGAAGATGAACCACAAATCGGAGGATCTACAAGTGCAAACACAGATGAAAGCTTCAACAGAGTCCGCGTCTTTTGCGTTCAGATCGATGATTAACAGTCAGAATGGTTGCGAAACAGTTGAATTTACATAACACTTTCGCACATTATATTTTGATCAATAAATATTAAGTCAAAAAAATTTGTGCTAAAATGGTTCCGAAAATACTTTCCCAAGGTCAACAGGATCTCAGAAAGAAAAGGTGTCTTGACTTTTTGGGAACCATTGAAAAAAAAACCAAAACTGTCATTACTGATGACGACTACTATGCAGAAACTAAACGCGGGCGCATGGAGTGGCACACTACAACCTTTTGAAGGTCCGAAGAAGCACGAATGAGCAAGTTAAAGATCGAATATTATTTTGATAGTGACGAAATCCTCCAAAAAGTGTTCGTGGCGCAAGGTCAAACTGTTAATCAACTCTTTCACCGAGAGAGCGAGACATCGTAAAATAGTGTTTCTTGTGCGACCAAACATCAAAAACAACTGAGTGTTGCATCGCGATAATGCGTAATGTCACATTTTGAGATACTTGATAACATGCGAACAGCTATAACCGACCAGCTGACGACTATAACAGTATCCGAGTAACAGTACGAAGTACTGTTCCCAGCGCTATGTGGCTTCCCAAGGGTACTGTTTTGAATAAGACCATATTGCATTATATCTGAATTATTATTTGAACTATTAAATTATATCAGAAAAAAAAATCAGTCTCATTACTTTGTTTGCACATCTCGTATTCATATTCAACATTATCTCCCAACTAACGAGGTAACTCTATCTCTGTTACACTGTTAGGTTATACATTTTCTGTGCCTACTTGATCTTCTCCACCTCCACCTTCTTCAACTTCGATTTTCATTATCTTCTCTAAAATATAAGGTTCAGTTTGGTCAGTACTGTTAATTCTTATTAAATTAATCATGTCGCCATCAGTATTTTTTAGTGAATCGCAGCATTCCAGACTTTCTATCAGCTGATGTGTTTCATCTTTAATTCTTTTCAGAAATTAGTTGTGCTCAAATACTGTTGGTTTCCACCAGATATCACCAGCATTTAAATACAAACGGCTTTTTTTGCGGCTTTCGGTATTTGTTCCAGGAGGAACTGTTAATACACCAACAAGTTTTCTCTTCCATCTTCTGTTTGATGGACTATAATTTTGGTCTGCATCCGAATCATCCATTGGCAAATTAGGTGGCAGACTAGATGAAGTTCGACTTGTCGCCGTTTCAAGTGCCATTTTGAGAAGACGCTCGCTCCGCGAAATCATTATTGCAGCCCTGAAAAAGAGCTTGATTACATCTCCTCCGTATCATAGTCAAAACACATACTGCAAAACCACCACACTAATATGATTTGATTACGCGAAATAAGAAATCATGTGATTTTATTCTGCATTCTGATTGGTTTTGGTTATTCAATTTCGAGGGTAAGACGTTATACTTTCTTGGAGGATTTGTCTATTAATTGCCAGTAAGTTAACTTACTAAGTTTTATTTTGTAGTTATAGAATATCTCACTCGCGGGTATCTGCCTACACCAGAGTCATCCTGTTCAATTAGAGTAAGTAGGAATACTAGGAATAAAACTAAAGTATTTCGATTTTCACTATATTAACAGAACTATGACCAGTTTCACCACACTGTGGCTTCATCAGATAGATACAAACTAATGAACAGAGTTATTCCTTATATATTAGTCTTATTTCCTACTCAATAATACAAAAGGTTCAAGAGGTATGTTGGAAAATCCATCGGAGTTGCTTAATTTATGAATTGAAAAGATTGAATAAAGGAGAAGGATTCAGATCTAATTGACTATTAGTAACCTACCTGTTTTCTTTTCTTTGTTGATCTCTTAAATTTCCAATAGATTGAGTTTTGTCTGTTATTTTCATTGTGAAAATTTTGAAATTATCATTATTATGGTTTTCTTCGGGTAAGTGATTAGAATAATGGGAATATGATTTATACTAATTAAAACTAGGTTTGTTTTCTTCGACTAAATGATTAGAATGATGGAAGTCTGATTTATGATAATTAAAACTATTTTGTGGTCGGATAATCTAACATAGAAATTTCTGACAGTTCTACCAATATAAATTTTATTACAATCTCCGCAAGACAGTTTATAAACATCGGAGTTTTTACTTTTATCAATTTTACATTTTCAGTTTTTGATATGTCGGCCTAAATAATTATCAGTTCGGAATGCTTTATTAAAATTATAATGCGAGAGGAATCATTTTAATTTTAGACTAGGATTACCAATATAAGTTAAGCTGTTGTATTTTGTGTTAGAACTTTTTATACTTGGAAATACTTACTGGATTGCTTTTTGAAATTTTTCGTGAAATCATATTCTCAATCATAGTTGGACTGTAACCGTTATTGACTGCTATTTGTTTAATTACATTCACTCATTAATATGGAATTAATTTCACAAAATTGGGATTTCATAAATGAGTAAATATAATGAAACAAATAGCAGTCAATAACGTTTACAGTCCAACTTTGATTGAGAACATGATTTCACGAAAAAATTTCAAAAGGCAATCCAGGAAATATTTCCAAGTATAAAGAGTTCTAACAGAAAATACAACAGCTTAACTTATATTGGTAATCTTAGTCTAACATTAAAATCATTCCTCTCGCATTATAATTTCAATATAGCATTCCGAACTGATAATTCTTTAGGTCGACATATCAAAACTGCAAATCTAAAATTGATAAAAGTAATAAATCCGATGTTTATAAACTGTCTTATGGGATTGTAATAAAATTTATATTGGTAGAACTTTCAGAAATTTCAAAGTTAGATTATCCGAGCACAAACCTAGTTTTAATTATTATAAATCATATTCCCATTATTCTAATCACTTACTCGAAGAACAAAAGAATTCAGGTAGGTTACTTCATAGTCAATTAGATCTAAATCCTTCTCCTTTACACAATCTTTTCAATTCATAAAGTAAGCAACTCCGATGGGTTTTCCAACATACCTCTTGTACCCATTGTAATATTAAGTAGGAAATAAGACTAATATATAAGGAATAACTCTGTTCATTAGTTTGTATCTATCTGATGAAGCCACAGTGTGGTGAAACCGGTAATAGTTTTGTTAATATAGTGAAAATCTAAATACTTTAGTTTTATTTCATTGAAAATATGTATATCGATTTTCATCAAGTAACGACCTCCTCAATAAAATTAAGAATACTAGGTTCTATATTTAGAAATATCAAGATCCTATGAGAGGTATGTAATATTGATATATTTTAACTATGAAATGAAAAAGTTACTTGGTTTTTCGATTGATCTTTTTTTATTTATAATCAAAAAAAACATTGCCTCTTAAAAAGTAACTGTTGATAAATTTCCAACGGATTGATATATTTCAAATCTGAAAGAAGCATCTTGCAGACCTTTTTACGAGGAATCCAGTGATATAAAAATCTCAAAAACCAAGTATGTTGACTTACTTGGTTTTTGTTTTGCAAAGCAGTGTTGTCGAGTTAGTCCAAGTCGAAAATCGTAAGAAATCATCGCACGAAAATGTTAATTCCATTTTGTCCAAGTTGAATTACTCAAATAACTATGAACAAAACAAAACCTACTCGTATATCAAAGTGTTGTAAGTACGTTCAGGTTAAAGCATGTAAAAATATACGACGCAGTTGTCTCATGGGAGCTTTCAACAATAAAAGTGCCATAGGCTCAAAATTAGGAAGGCAACCTATGTATTAGTTGAAGTTTCAAAATTTATACTTTACGGAATACAAAATATTGAAACGAATATGAATATATATGAACTGTTGCTGGTGAATCCTTCTTAAATAATATCACATACTAGCGAATTAAATATAGCTGAACAAGTTGCATATAACCCATTCGTCACCATTCTTGCACAGGCATATGTGCACGTAGTAAACGAAACGATCGGACTAGGCAGGCATGTGATTGAGATATTTATTATTGCGTGGAATAACTTTGCATCTAATTGCAGCACTGGGTCCTGTGGGTGAACCGGGCACAAATAACAAATCAAGCCTGACATTGAATCCTTTATAAGATCAGCTGTCTAGGACAACTTATTGAAACTCCTTATTTATGACAAAACCAAGTTGCATAACAGATTTATTTGAATCATGTTTGGAGACGGCCTTAAATGAGCATCGCCATTTTAGATGCCCTACAAGGGAACGTGGTCAAAGAGGAATGATAAGTCTGCGAGATTTAAAAGCTTATTTATTTTCCAGTTTTGTATCTTTTGAGAAAGATCGGAATATAGAGTGTGTTCATTTCGAATATTGATAGGTGCTACTGGTGTTTAACTACGTGGCTTGAAACCTGCATTACAAACTGTTAAATTTGCCTTGCTTCTTCATCATCGATAGAAATTGAGTAACCAAACAATGTCTTTTTCCACCTCCGTCCATGCGACTACTAGTGTTAGAGTGTATCTAGTTTCCAACAAAGTCGAGCTGGTGGACGATTAAATATTCCTAATACTGAATGCAAGAAATTTTATTTGAAACTTATTTTTGATTTATTTCATCTCATTATAAGCCAGACAATGTTCATGTCTGAGAACATGCATTATATCAAAATGATATCAACATTTATATACAACAAATGAGAATAATGATGCGGTCAGCTGATGAAATTTGTTCAGTTGGTCGGTATATTTCATCAAATCTTCGTTATTTTTGTTTAAAGTCGATTTGGTAAAGTCGTAAAGTAATGAAGCTTTAGGTGACAGGTAAGTCATCTCTAGGATCACTCGGATAAGTGTTAAAGGGTTTTCTTGACTATATTCTTGGACATTTGAATTTGGGAGGCTTTTACTTGGTAAAATTTCATTATCAATAATAAAAAACAAGTACTGTGTTTTAAGGAATTTTACTTAATAATTGCGATTCGTAACGCGTTTCACTACACCGTAGCTTCTTCAGACGAATGATTATGTGAAAAATATAAATGAGAATATAACTATAAATGTTCTTGAGTAATTAAAAGCTTATTGGTTGATTCTTCTTAAGTGGTTATTTATGACAGGTATATCAATAAAATTAAAGAATAGATTGCTCTGAAAAGATTCAATAGAGGTGAAGGGCTTAAATCGACTTGTTCATTGATGAGTCTACCTGAGTGTTTGTATTTATTTATTTCTAAAGTTTCCCAAAGATCTACTTTCCAATATTTATTATCTGTATGCAAAATTTCAAACTGTGGGTCGAAAGAATGATTATTTTCTAAGAGATGATTCGCGTAATTTGAATCTGATTTTTATTTGAAAAACTGCGTTTATGTTCGATATTCTAATATTAAAATTTCTATGTGTTCTACCAATGTAGAAATTATCACAGTCATTGCAATTCAATCTATAAACACATCAGGTGTTTATAGATTGAATTACAATGACTGTGATAATTTACATTAATAAACACATCAATGTTTATAGATTGAATTGCAATGACTGTGATAATTTCTACATTGGTAGAACACATCAGGTGTTTATAGATTGAATTGCAATGACTGTGATAATTTCTACATTGGTAGAACACATAGAAATCTTTTAATAGAATTCGGAATAAAGTCGATTTAAGCTTCCTTCACCTCTATTGAATCTTTTCTTAACATAAATTGGATATACCCGTCATAAATAACCACTTAAAAGAATCAGTTTTTTAAATATAAATCATTTATATTTTCTGCAAATCATTCGTCTGAAATTAAACCCCAAGAAAGGTAACTATTACATAGATGATACTGATTCACCAGTGGTGCGGTGCTCTGTAGCTCGTACACTCTTGAAGATTTAATTTTTGTTCGAACGGTATTGTATTTAGAAAGTAAGAATCAGCAATTCATTTTGCAGTAAACAGGGTGTCCCAATTTTCTACAAAAAAATCTCGGGTGTTTTTTCCAGATTGGAATACCACCTTTTTGTTCAAGATTCAGGAGCGGCCTAAACTCTGCTATAATGTCCTTGAGTAATAAGTTTTTTTGTTGACTAGTTTCGTAACAATATTTTTTTCCGTAAAAATTCATGAAAATAGGCTCCCACATTATCGCATGTTCCTTCGACCAGAGAGGATGAATACTTTTTTCCTTTCGTTTTCTTATAGCTCAAGGATAGCTTTATTGATGAATTGAAATAGATTATCCTCATTTTATACAGGAGTGAATCAAAGAAATTATTGAATATTGTAATTTTAAAAATATCTTATCTTGATTTTTCAAATGGAACACCCTGCATGTCAACGCATAAAATATAGTGCTATATTTTTCAGAAGTTACCTTATCTTTATCTTCGATCATTTTCGAAATATTCGATTATTTGTAAAAATTTTGAAGAAAATTCTACAAACCATATCAAACTAATCAACATGCATCATTATTCGCACAGAAGTTTTTTTTCTGTAATGATTCAAGTAGTGAAAATTAAACCTAAAAAGATAATTTTTTCACGAATGATAAAATTAAGATGATTAAATCGTAAATCGAGGTATGTGTTGACATTTTTTTTTAATTGTGCCTTCTGTCAGCTGTCGGGACATATAATATTCTGCATTTTATATGGTGAACTTATCAGTGTTTTGTTA
Organism: Cryptolaemus montrouzieri; assembly: GCA_013387265.2. NCBI lineage: Eukaryota > Metazoa > Arthropoda > Insecta > Coleoptera > Coccinellidae > Cryptolaemus > Cryptolaemus montrouzieri. The sequence continues at coordinate 12,596,963 of JABFTP020000062.1, read as the reverse complement.
TTGAACATTGTTAAAGTGAGGTTTGAACCCAATTTTCTCAATTGACTGACATGAAGTTCTCCAAAGAAGAGATGGTTGATATAATTTTTATTCTGGGAGAGTGTGATAGAAATTTTTGTTGACAAGTAGAGTTTATGCACTAAGGTTTCCTGATAAGAGGCATCCTGATGCAAGATGCTTTGAAAAACTTCTATATAGATTTATCGAAATGGGTAATTTCGCTTACAAAAAAATGAAAGACCAAAAACTGCTACAGCTGAAGACAACCAGTAATCAGCTTTGTTGACAGTGACAAAGGACCCATGTGAAAGCCAAAGAGAGATTTCTCAGTTAACAGATATAAGTCAAACTTCCGTCCAGAGAATCTTGAAAGTGAATAAATTTCATGCATATTATGTAGAGCTGTACCAGGAACTGAACAATCAAGACTATGAAAATCGAATCAATTTCTGCAATTGGGCAAGTGACAAAGTAGCGGAAAATCCAAATATGTTTTGCAGAGTTCTCCTCTCTGACAAGGCTTGTTAACAAGCACAACTTTCATCATTACGACACGGAAAATCCACACCTCATGAAACAAATAGATCACCAGCATCGTTGGTCCTTGAATGTATGGCCGCTATAGTAAATGAATATCTTATTGGACAACACTTTTTCGACGGGCACCTCAATAGTGAAATGTATTTAGATTTTCTGCAAAATCATCTACCAATGTTACTTGCCGATGAACCAGATCATATAAGGCAAGATTTGTGGTTTCAATAGGATGAAACACGGGCACCTTACTCACATCAGGTTAGGGAGCATTTGAATCATGTATTTCCAAACAAATAGATAGGACGTGGTGGTCCTGTTAGATGGCCAGCTAGCTCTCCAGACCTTACAAGTCTAGATTTTTTTATGGGATTATATTAAGGGCATCGTTTACCAGATTCCTTCTACAACACAGTTGGATATGAGACAGAGAATAGCGACGCCTTTCAGTCGGGTAATCCGCAAATGTTGTCGAGAGTTCAACGTTCTTTCCTCAGAAGGATTAAGTTGTGTCTACAAAGAAACGGGCAACTTTTCGAACACTTATTGAAATAGTTCAACACGTTGTAGATCATCTCACCAAAAACCAATCTATTACGTATTTCATACACGACTACCTTAAAATATCTCCATTTCTCTGATCAAGTATAATGATAAGTACTAATAAACTCTTCTTTCGCAACCTCTGATTTTATTATTTTAGTTTATTTTTTTATTTCGAAAATGGTCGAAGATAAAGATAAGGTTATTTCTGCAAAAATATAGCACAATATTTCATGCGTTGACATGAATACAGGGTGTTCTATTTGAAAAATCAAGATGTAATATTTTTAAAAATACAATATTCAATATTGTTTTTGAGTCAATCCTGTATGAAATGAGGATAAACTGTTTCAATTCATCAAGAAAACTATCCATGGGCAATAAGAAAACGAAAGGAAAAAAGTATTCAACCACTCTGGCCGAAGGAGCATGCGATGATGTGAGAGCCTAATTTCATGAATTTTTAGGGGAAAAATAATAAAACGAAACTACTCACCAAAAAAACTTATTACTTAAAGAGAGTATAGAAAAGTTTAGATTTCAACAAAAAAGTGGTCTTCCAATCTGAAAAAACGGCCCAAGATATTTTTATAGAAAATTGGGACACCCTGTTTACTTCAGAATAAAAACTTTTATAATCAGTTAATTCTTTCTTAAAAAAAAAATCGAGGAAAAAATGGTTTTCGAAATTTGAAACCAAAGTTTTCTAATGCTTTCGTCATTAGCTACAGTAGCATAATAATTACGAAGGGAAAAATTTTGAAAACGGTCGGAGTTAGCATATTCAACTGACATCACAATGTACTTAAACACCATTAACTTGGAGCTTCAAGGTAAAGGAAAAACTATTATTGAGATGATCAGCCCAGTACACAAGTTCAAAAGTAAATCGCAGCTTATGATAGATCAACTGAAAAGAAAAATCTGAAATATTTTCCGTCTTTGAAAGCAAGGATTCCTCAGTTGAGTTACGTTGAGGTTGAATTATCAAATATTTTGGTACAATTCGAAATGCGTTCTTATGATTGCAACTATAGCGCCATTTATAAGTTATCACTTCTCATGTAAAAACATTAATGAATTAGCTACTGAAATAGCAAGTCAGATCAATATGAATTCATGTTCTGTTGAAAATGAGTTGGTGCAGATTATATCAGATATATCAGCTATAGTATCTGATACAAATTTCTGGTGTTTGATATCTGAAGATAAATATCCGATTCTAAGACAAATCGCCCTTCAACTGACGGCAATGTTTGGGTCAACATACTTGTGCGAGTCTGCATTTTCTGAAATGAAGATAATTGAGTCAAAATATCGCAATCGATTAACTGACGACATACGTCATCATGCTTGTGATTACCACTCAGCGGTTACGTACCATCTTATGAAAGGTATTTGCTGAGGACATACAGTGCCACGCTTCAACATCCAAAGTCACTCCTCAGTTAAGTTCAACACCATATGTAACCAATAAACTCGCAATTTTAAATAATACGAGTTTTTTCATTGATATTATATGGAAGAACTTAACCCAAACCTTGACTAAAATAATGTATTTTGTGTGAAAAGCTAATATCAATATATGCTTCGGTACACCCTACCTAGGTAGGTCGGTAGGTAGGGTGTATCGTGTATATACGACAACCCTGCATCACACATACTTGCAGCCCCTTAGAGTCGATCGTAAGTAGTCTAAAAATATTGAATATTGAGGTAGATCGCTAGAAGTTCAAACTTGAGCAATCCTGTCCTATAGTATCAAAATAGTTTCTATCTTACTTGGATAGCAACCGAAATATCGGCAATAACTTAAAAATAAAAATTATAGCAGCGATCTGTTCACACTCAATTTCACTTAAAAACCAAGGACTGAGATAGAGGTTTATTTTTCTGTATTTGCAGTGTTTCACATAGCTGCCCTACAATACATCGAAAATGTGACACCTTGAACAATAAATTTTCATAAAATATGTTTCTAAGAGAAAAAAGGTCCAAGCAAGAATATTTCAAAATTTTTATTCAATTTCAAACCTGGAGATACTGAAAAAAATATTGTGATTACACTACTCTAATTTCTGTCGTCTACGATAGGTAATTCAGATCATCCGACTTATTGCAGCGCAAAGATTTATATGTGAAGTCTTCAATTACATTGCACACCCAGTATTTATACGCTAGTCATCTGTAAAGCGATATATCCTATTATTTATTTACCGTGGTAAATACTGGTCTAAGAACTGAGTTATAGTCTAACTCGGTTGTCTTTATAAATATGTTACACCCAAGCCTCACACTTTACAAAATTACATATTCATTCATAATGCCTCTCGTCTGTCTGCAACTTATCTGGTGAATAATTTTCAGCGAACATTTCATTATTTTACGAGGTGTGGTACATTCGATATCTGAAAAGTGAGATGTTGGACGTCGGTAGGAAACTATTCGAATATATCATTGTATTATAATTTGTTCAAAGAACAGCAAGAAGATGAATGAAGATGTAGATGACCTGAACTACATAATTCAAAATAAGATCATTGGAAGAATGCATTCACTCAAATCTTTTGACTGCGTCACAAATGAAGATGAAGCCACCAACTATCCAATGGAATTTTTAAACTCCTTGGATGTGCCTGGCTTACCTCCACAGTTTACGCTTAAAGGTTGGCTCCGTAGTAATCATGGTTCGAATTATAAACCATCCAAAACTGTGCAACGGTCCGCGTTTGGTGGTTAAAAAATTGATGAACAATGTAACTTACTCGACGATACTGAAAGGAAAATTCAAAGGTGAGAATCCCGATGACCCCAACCGATAAGCCGTTTGAACTTAAAAGACTTCAATTTCCGATCCGTCTTGCATTTGCCACGACCATCAACAAATCACAAGGCGAATCCTTAAAAGTTTGTGGTTTGAATCTAGAACATCCACGTTTTTCACATGTTCAATTATAGTAACATGTTCACCGGTCGGAAGACCATCTACGTTGTTTATTTTTGCGCCTGATAATAAAACAAAAAATGTCGTGTATCACAAGGTACTTAAGAGAAGAGCAACCTATGTACCAAAATACAGAAATAATAATGAATGATTAATGTAAGTACTAAATTTTTTTTGTGTTTTTCCTATTAAAAAAAAATTTCAAAATCTGCTTGTTTATTGCCTTCAAAGCGGAACAGAGTTCGCCAGGTCAGCTAGTATTGCTTAATAATTAAATTTTTATTTTCCTTCAATGTCACACCCTCGATATGTTTGAGCTAGATGTTTTTCAATGATGAATGATTGACATACTTGAAATGTCTGTGTTCTTTTAATTTTGTTGAGGACCGGAATATCTTTCCTTTGGCATCTTCGTCTTTCTTTCGCCTTTTTTTCCTGCTGTTTTCTTTTTATTGTCTCGATCAAGAAGTTCTAGTCTTGCCGACTTATGGTATTGGGTCACAAACCTCTCTTTGAGGTTTCGGCTCGAGTGAAGATAACTCTGTTATCCTTCTTCTTTTGTTCTATTTTTCTTCGTTCTCGTGTTTCCTTTCCACTAAAGAAGGAAAATGTGTTGATCCGTTTATCTTGTCTTTGTTTGAGTTAACTTTTTCATTTCAACATTTTCGTTCTCTTAACGTTATCTGTCTTCTTGACTATCATCTCTTCTCATATTGACTTCTTGTCTAATTTGCTAGTTTGTTATGTACCAAGGGCTCCCAATTGCAGTTCTGATATTCTTGTGCTGTGTCCCATGTAGGATTCTTTTCCTGTAGGATCTCATCGTTAACCATATTTCTCCTGCGTGTGTTATGCTAGCTACGATGATTGTTTTCATGATCTTCATTTTGTTCTCTGATAACAATTTGCTGCTTCTGTTTCTCTTCTTCTTCTTCACCGTGTAGAAGGCGTAGCGCCTGTTCAGTTCCGGTTTCCCTGCAGCAGTTCTTGTGAAGTTGATTGCTAACTGTCCCGCCATCGTTTTGGTGGTCGTCCAACGGGTCTTCTTCCGTGTGGTATGTTGTTATATACGATTTTGGCTATTCTATCTGTGGTCATTCTGTTTACATGCTGGTTCCATTCTCTTCTTCTTTTTCTTACCCATCTTACAATATCGTCTGTTTCACATTTTTCCCTTATGTCGGTATTTCTTTGTCTGTCATTCAATGTGTAACCGGTTATAGTTCTTAGCGTTTTCATTTCTGTTTTCTTAGTATCCTCTTTGTTACCGACGTTTCCGCTCTTGTTTCTGTTGTCATAATTGGTCGCACACATGTTTTGTAGATTCTGGATTTGCATGGTATACTGAGGTGTTTATTTCTCCAAATTGGTTGTTTAAGATGTCCCGATACTGCAGCTGCTTTGTTGACTTGTCTCCTCACTTCATCTTCAAGGTATCCTTTGCTTGTTATTTTGCACCCTAAGTATTCGAATGACATGACTTGGTCAATAGTGGCGTTGTCTATTGTTAACTTGCAGCGCAGAGTTTCCCTAGCTATGGTCATGCATTTTGTCTTACTTGTTGAGATTTCCATATTGAAATTTTTTGCTCGTTTGCTAAAGGCGTATAGCATTCTTTGTAGGTCGTCTTCTGATTCTGCAATGAGTACGGCGTCATCGGAATAGCATAAGATGTTAATTTTGTAGGTTCCCATGCGGTATGCTAGTCCCAAGTTTTTAACGGTCTCTACAAGTTGGTCCATAACAGTATTAAATAGTAGAGGGCTAAGACTATCACCTTGGCGGATGCCCGACGTTCCGAAATGCTGCATTAGGGTGTGGTTTGTTCGTATTTGCGTTGTTGTATTAGTGTTCAGATCTTTTATGAGTCTTATATATTTTTTGGGTACCTCTTTGTTTTCCAGAATCTTGATTACATCCTTCAGTTGGACTCTGTCGTTAAGTCTATGAAAAAAAGATATGATGGAGTGTTATATTCAAGAGACTTTTCTACTAATTGCCTTGTTATAAGTAGTGCATCGACCGTGGACCGGTTTTTTTGAAAGCCTTGTTGCTCTTCGCTGATTGGCATTGTTGACGTTATGTCATCGGCAAGAATCTTTGTAAGCAGTTTCAAAGAGGTGCTTAATGAGGTTATTCCGCGATAGTTGGCAGGATTTGTTTTGTTTCCTTTTTTAAAGATAGGCACTGTTACACTTATTTTCCATTCTTTTGGTATTTTTCCGTGTTGAATTATGATGTTAAACAGTTTTGTGAACTCTTCTCTCATGGCTTCTCCGCCATATTTGATCATCTCATTTGTTATCTTATATTCATTTGGAGCTTTCCTATTTTTAAGTTTACTTATTGCCATAGCTACTTGCTCTTTCGTGACTGTTACCGGTTCATTTATAATGTCGTTTTCTAAGTCTTCTTCTGGGGGTTCTTCTTCATGTTCTGATTCGGTGTAAAGATTTTTGAAGTATTTTTCCCATGTTTCGTTTGTGATTGTTTTCAGTTGTATAGTTTCATTGGTGTCTTTTTTCATACCCCTTCATAATTACCAAATTCGTTTTTGCGCTCCATATATATCCGCTTCCATTTCAGCACTAAATCTCTGCCAGTATTCTTCTTTAATTTCCCGAACTCTGTTATTCACCCTATTTCTTATTTCTATGTATCTATTTCGGTTCTCTGGTGTCGGATGGTTCTTATATTCTAGATATATTTGTTTGTTTTCCTTTGTAATGTTTTTGACTTCAGTGGTGAACCAGGGTTTATTATTAGGTTTGCCGTTCTGTGATACCGTGCGGGTTCCCAAGGCCTCTGTGGCACCCTTGTATATGTTTTCTTTTAGTTTGAGCCATGCTATGTCGGGGTTATCTTGCTGCAATATTGGATTACGAGTTATATACTGTTTGCAACGGTTTGAATAAAGTTGTTTTGTGCTCTCATTGTTGAGCGATTCTACGTTAAATTATTCAGTTTTTACAGATGGTAAAATAATTGAGTTGTCATCTTCTTCCTAGAAAGCTTGTGGTCTGTACAATGTTAGCTGACAAAACTCTTACATCTAAGATTTGGGGTAGAAACATTCGGTTAGTGATAATGTAATCAATTATGGATTTGTTGTTTCGGTTATCGTAGAAAGTATATTTGTGCTGTTCTTTGTGAGGGAAAAAGTGTTATTAATTCGCAACTCGTTCTGTGCACAAAATTCCGTCAACATTTCGCCGTTTCTGTTAATTACGTCTTCGTTATATTTTTGTTTTACCCCGTTTACTACTTCGTTACCTACTCTAGCGTTAAGGTCTCCTAATATGATTATCTTTTCTTTAGTTGGTATTTTATCTAGTTGTGATTGAAGACTTTCATAAAAATCTACCGCCGCTTCCTCTGGTTTGCTTATGTCAGGTGCGTATACTGATAGGATATGTAGCGGACGGTCGAACGACATTGTGACTTTCAGGATTCTATCGCTAACATATTCTACGTTTACCATATTTTCTTCGTATTTTTCATGTACTAGTAGTCCTACTCCCGATGTTGCTCTTTGGTCTTTTTCTACTCCAGAGTATACTAAGATGTAATTGTTTAATTTTAATAATCCTCTTCCCTTCTTTTGGTTTCGGCAAGTGCACATATATCTATTTTGTGTTCGTTCATTTCAGGGATTATTTCGTGGTCTTTGGAAAATAGAGTTTTTATGTTTCAGCAGGCTATTCTTACTTGATGCTTCTTCCTGTAGAGTTTATTCCTATTTCGCGCGCGGGTCGTATTCCGTGTTTTCTGTCCTTGTTCGAGGCTGCACCTCCGGTGCTTTGAGTACTGTTTTACCTAGGCAGGTTGCTAACCTTTCCTAGGAACCCTCCTCCTTGATCCGGGCTTGGTACCGGCATTAGCACTTGCTGGACTACTCAATCCATCCAGCTTGTACCAAAGGCGGAGTTTAGCAAGGGTATAAATATCGTTGCAGCTGCCTCGCTTTTTTCGCGTTTTCTTCCATTTGACTGTACAATTCTCAGAGTTTCTAGAGATTCTTACGAATCCAACAAACCAAATTGCAAAAAATCGATTATTCATTCCTTTAATGCATCGACAATACCAAAATAGATGATACGCGAGGAACAGTCAATGTACAAGGACGTTTCAATATGAATAGCTGCATTCAATAACTAAGAAGTTAAGTATATTAAGGTGTTTATTAGAGAAGCGATTGTATACAGAATACAAGAGAGATCATTATTTTTTAACGTGTATAATGACTGAGAATCATCTACACATACTTAGCTGGCTAATTCATTGAATTATGTATTGTTCTTTCTCGAACTACAACCTGTCGCTTTCAAAGTCATTGAACCCACAATAATTCTCTTATTATATTCTTGTGGAATACAACAAACATAATTTTTGTCACCCTCTCCGCATAATCGTAAAATCTTCGCACCATAAACTACAGCCATAACTTGTAACCCAACTACCCATTCATCTTTGGATACACTCTTAAATTACACGTTGCGAATTGGGAACCACATAAATATCCCATAATGATCCGAATGATTATTTCCGGTTGTTCGCGACGTTAAAAAGATTAAATAGTCCTAAACATGGAAATTACAGCCAAGAGGTGTACAGGTACAGCATCGTTGAAGGTTAATAAATATTTTCAGTCATTTTCCGTCTGAATGGACTGACAATATGCAAAGTTAGCTGTATCATAAAATTTGATATTCTTTATTCCAGTGACCGTTATATGAGAGGCAATTAATATTATATCCACACCCACGTTAGAATTAATCCTAAAACGAACATAATCTTCAACGGTAGTTATCTTTTATTGTTGATGTTGAATGGGGAATATCTTGTGATAAACATTATTCAGAACCAGTATACAAAGCTATATAGATACACATGGTACCTGTACATAGACTGGCAAATAAAACCTAACCTAACCTAATAAACTGATAGACTAACCCCCAGAACTCCATCAACGCAATGACACCTCAACCACCCCCGACCCTCCCCTCACAGTACTGCCCCTCATTTAAAAAACAAAAAAAATTGAAAACATTTGGGTCCGAAATTTTCAAAAGTAAAAAAAGAAACAAATTTCATCTTAAGCCCCCCTCTGCATACCACCCAATCCATATCCTTGATTTAGTCCTTATATTTTTCCTACTGTAACCCAAAAATTCGAGTGAATTGGGTAACATATTAAAATATTTTATTGCCCCATACAAACTATTCTCATCTCTGATTTTCTTGTTCATTTTTGGAAGATAAATATTTTTATTTCTTGTAACACTAGAGATAGCAGATTTGTTAAATAATTCTTCAAGATATTCATAGTGGTTCGGAATAGACTCTAGATATATATATATATATATATATATATATATATATATATATATATATATATATATATATATATATATATATATATATATATATATATATATATATATTTATATTGTTGTTCAAAACAAAGAGCTTCAGATTATAATCTTACACCTCTGAACTTGACAATGCAAAAGGTAGATTTTGATATATTTGATGATAATTCTGAAAGAAAGTTGGATGCAGAAGGAATTACACGGAAAGCACCTAAAGAATTGAAAATGATTATATTGATGAAATCGCATCGAATAAATGGTTAGTATCTGGAGAATTGTTCGCTTGAAACAGAAGGCTTGGTAATTGCGATCCAGGATCAGGTTGTTTTCACGAGGAATCATAGAAAACACATCATCAAACAAAATATAGATGATTCTTGCCGTAGATGTTTCTGTTCTTCAGAAACAGTTTTTCATATATTATCATCTAGCTCAGTCCTTGCTTCAACAGATTATTTAGAAAGACATAATGCCGTCGCTAATATTATTCATTTTAATCTAGGAATTAAACATGACCTAATTCCCAAAAGAAAAAATTTTACAAATATGAACCTGGGATTATTTGTGAAAATGACGAATATAAACTTTATTTTGATGAAACAATTCTTTGCAACAGAGCTGTAAAACACAATAGACCAGATATCATTCTTACTGATATAAACAGAATCAAATAACATATATAATTGATATTGCTATACCCGACACACATAATATACAAAATAAATACAATGAAGAAATTTCTAAATATATGATTATTCTACCGATTATTATTTCCACAACAGGTGTTATTCCTAGAAATCTTCACAAAAGTATTGAGATTTTGGGTCTGAATAAAAATTTGTTTGAACAGTTGCAAAAGATAACAGTCATCAAATCTTGTAATATTCTTCGTAGGTTTCTTTCCGAAAAAATAATGAGGTAGAGTCATAGGATTTCTCTTTAGTTTATACTGCTCAGAATCTCATTTCATATTTTATTTATTTGTTTATATAAATGTAATATAATTAACTGACAATTTTGTCATATTTATATTCAGAGCAGTATTCTATTCGATCGTTCACCACTTCACACTAAGGAAACTATTAATGAGTAACATTCAGTGTTACTTGACTAAGGTCCGTACACTGGATTTTTTCTGGGAGAAAGCCTCTGACACTACTCGTTGGTACATTGATATCATTGTCTGATGATGCTATAGTATGTATATATTCTGGTAGATTGATATGTTCTCATAACATTTAACGTTATCCTAATATATAATTATTCCAGGATATGTAAGTACCATAAATATGGGAAACGACTCATTATGAGTTATTTACCGAGCGATTTTTTGAAAATTGGTATTCCCACATTGTGATGCATAATGAAGTCAGTGTTAATATTTTGTGCTCAATAGTGTTTCCGGTGTAGCCGGAAATGACCACAACATGGAATTTCAAATATAACACCCTATATGTTGATTTTTTTAGATTCAGAGGAAAAACTTTCTCAGAAATAGTCAAACAAAATGCTTTTCCTCCAATGTCGTGTTCATAAAAAATCAAAATGACAATGATTATTTTCACCTAAATCAAATTACTTTCGAATTTATAATCAAAGTGACGGGTTGACAAATATTGTCAAGTATTTGTTGTAGTTTTGATTTTTGCACGAACGAAAAAAAGTTTTTCATTGAAACTATAGCAAGTGTTAAAAATGAGTTCCATTCACCTCCTGATGATAACCTAATCGATCACTGAAATTTCTAAGAAAATTTTGCGGAAATTGTGGGGGTATCAAATTGATTTCTTCAGTCATGCGATGCGTTAACTCATCTAGATTGGCAGATCGTTCTCTGTAAATTCGGCATTTCAAGCGGCCCCATAAAAAGAAGTCCAGAGGCGATAGATCAGGTGACCGCGGGGGCCACTCGATAGGATCTCTTCTACCGATCCATCTTTCTGGAAAAACTTCATCCAGATAATTTCGAACATCTACCGCAAAGTGTGCATTTCTTTATAATTCCAAACATCGCTTGGAAATTCCTTTCTATAAAAAACGGACCAATTATGTGGTCACTAATAATACCGGCCCAATCATTCAATTTTTGTGGATGTTGTGTTTCTATTCCAATGTGGGTTGCTCCTTGACCAAATACGCCAATTATGCCTTATCATTACTGTACCACTGAGGCAGAACGTAGCTTCATGCGAGAATACGATTCTATTAAAAAAAATTTGGATTCACCACAATTATTTCTATGATGGTCTCTGAAAATTGTACCCTTCGGTCAGGATCATCTTCAGTAAGGTCATGGACGAAATTGATTTTATATGGTTTCATTTTTCTTTGATTTCAGTATCCTACAAACTGACCTCTTAGAAATATCATGATTCAAGGCTAGTTTATTTGTAGAAACCTGAGGATTCTCGTCAATTGCCAGTAAAATGTCAAACTTTGTTTCTTCGTCAGTGGTAGACTTAGGGCGTCCTGATCAGGGAATATCTTTCACTTGCTTCATATCGCTGAATAGTTCTGCATACTGTAGATTAACAAATTTGATGATCTGGGTGTACAGTATTGAACAGACTGCGAACTTCTTAGTAAGATCGTTGTCTGTCAGCATATCCATGCATCATCAAAACCTCGATCCGTTCTGCTTCTGACATTATTTGTCAACCGGTCCCGTTGATTATTAATGCAAATGTAATTTGATTTAGGTGAAATAAACCGTGCCGGTACTTTTGTAACACTGAATGTTACTCATTAATAACTATATATATATATATATATATATATATATATATATATATATATATATATATATATATATATATATATATATATATATATATATATATATATATATATATATATATATATATATATAAGCCCAAATTTCATATGAATATCATTGGAATAGTTGAAAGTAATCTCAAGTAGACTTTTAAATGAGATCTGGTTCCGGCATATAATTTAATATCATCTAAATAAATTAAGTGACTTAATTTGAATTCAGTTAATAAACTCTTTATTTTGAAGCCGAGACTAGTAGCATTTAATTCATGAGATAATGGATTGAGGCAAAGACAAAACCAAAGAGCACTTAAAGAATCACCTTGAAAAATGCCTCTTTGATTGGAATTACTTTGATTTTAACGATTGTTTTGAAATATTTAAATGAAGATTGGTTCTCCAATTTTTCATTACGAATTCAAGAAAATGACGAAGTGTCTTATCAATTTTATAAATTTCCAAAATTTCTTGAAGCCATGAATGGGGAGAACTGTCAAAAGCCTTTTGGTAATCAATGAAGGCTGTATGAATATTTCTCTTCTTAGTTTGAGCTTGATTCAAAGCAACAGAATCAATTACAAGTTGCTCTTTAGATATATATATATATATATATATATCATAGAGAAGAGAGAGAGAGAGAGAGAAAGAGCAGAAATATTACATTTAACAAATTGGTTCTGTTCTACCCCATAAAAATATAATCAATTAAATAAAAATTTGAAACACAAGGTGACAAAACAGAAACAGGATACATTAGGACAAAAATCAATTTCGAAATTCGTTTTAATTTGAACTGCTTAGCGTTCAGTTGTCTCCATTCAAAGAGCTTATTATAGTATTTGAGATTAGGAGTGTTCTTTGCAGATTTTGTAAGCCTAAATCGTGGTTCAATATAAACTATAATATAATATAGTAATACATTTTTCAATTTGTAGAAAACGAATAATAAATATCTTCATCGAGTCAACTCTTTGGATTTCAGTATCCTAAATCGTAACATTCAGATTGTCAGGAATACTATCTGAGTTACCAAAAAGAATTAGAACTTTTTTTTTTCTATTTGTTCACGCTTCGACACCTTGGTCATTAGCGTTATTGGTCATTACAGTATGTATTACAATTTACCATGAGTATATATAATAATTCTGTACATTTCATTTGTGGACTATTGAAATATGAGTAGTACTTATTAAACTTGAACTTTAATGTCTTTCACAAAAGCGAGTGTTTTCGAGAAATGTGCCTGATTCATGCTGAGGGCGTCTTCCAACTTGTTGAAGACGTTATGATAAAGCCTCTGCTGTTCGTACACTCTACATAGTTTGATGATGTGCTCCACCGAGATTTGACTATTGCAGGTATTGCACCATGGCATTTCTTCTTGCTTCAAAATGTAACCATGTGTTGCTGCGATGTGACCGATTCTAAGTCTTCTCAAGTGGACAAGGTCCTGTCGTTTGATATCGATACGTTGATATTCTCGTACTGAGGGTTCTATGTGTTTCAATTTCGAGTCCTGTAGGTGCCATATCCTGTTCCATTCTGATCTTACTTTCAGCTTATATTGGTTGGATATATCGTAGTTCATAAGGGTGTTGATTTCAGCGCCGTCCTGGATCGCACTCTTTGCTTCACGATCGGCTGGTTCATAGCCTAGAATTCCACAATGAGATGGTACCCAGGTGAAAATCACGGATTTATTTTGTCTTCGGATCGAGTTGTTCAAATTATGTATTTCAGTGACGATAGGATTTGTGGATGTTAAATCTTCTATGGCTTTCTTTGCAGATAATGAATCTGTGCATATTATTGTGGTTTTTGAGTGTGATCCTTCGATGTATTTGAAAGCTTGCATTATAGCTATGAGCTCTCCAGTGAATATACTGATAATTGGTGAAAGTTTGTATTTGCCAGTATGGTTCGGTGCGACAAAGGCACATACCACACCATTTGCTGTCTTCGAGGCGTCAGTATATATCATCTGGTCGTGCTAAGTTTGCGTCATTTTCTGGCGGAAGAGCTGTTGGACTAAGATTGGATTGATTTCTGATTTATTGTTGGCAATAATTGAGTAGTCACAATGGGGGTTTTTCATAGTCCATGGGGCGTTCGATCTAAGTTTATATTTAATTGTTTGTGGAAAATTTATTTCTAACGGAGAGTGTTTTATTGTATAATATATAGGGGCTTTCAGTTTTGGCTCACGTTCGTATAGTGCACTATATCCTTCAAGATAAAGTGTTTTTCGTACAATATTTTTGTCGTCTGCGCTTATTCTTGCTGCATTTGCTAGTAGTAGGGATTGTCGCCTTTGTGACAGAGGCATTTCGCCTGTTTCTCGACAAAGACTTTTTGAAGGACTTGTTCTGTAGGCTCCTGTTGCTAGTCAGAGTGTTGTGTTTTGTATGGTATTCAGGCTTCTAAGTAACGTTTTACTCGCAGAGAACTGTCATGTTAACATTCAGAGAAAGTTTGTTAACTGATAACCAGTCACTAACAGACTTCAAGTAACCATTCATTGTAATTTGCACAGTAACCCATGATTCCTCATGATTCAGAATAACTGTATCGTCAGCAAAAGAAAAAAATAAAAGTTTCTCAGGAAGTTTGGTCAAGAGGTCATTAATATACACCAAAAACAAAAGAGGGCATAGAATTGAGCCCTGCGCCCTCCTCAAGTGCCATATCTCCCGAGTTTAGTGAGTAAAATTTCATGATCCACCGTATCAAGTGCCTTAGCCAAATCCAAATATGTCACGATAATAGGTAAAGACTTATTCAAATTCTCATATATAGATTTAGTCAAAGAAACTAGTGCATTATTTGTGCCTTTGTTTTTCATGAAACCAAATTGGAATTTAGACAAGACTTTATTTTTCATGAAAAAGGAGTATAATCTTCCACTAACCTTTCAAATACCTTAGCGACACTAGAGATCAGAGGTATTGGCCTATAGTTTGTCATCAAATACTTATTTCCAGATTTATGTATCGGTACTACTTCAGCTATCTTGAGCGTGTGTGGCCATATCGATGTTTCTATTCAGGTGTCACAATGGGGGCTAATGGTTCGGATATAAATTTCTTACTTATTTTAAGAACGTTGGTGTTTATTTCATCTATTCCGCTTGAGTTATTTTTTAGTTTGTCAATCGTTAATCTCTTTTCGATTGGTGTGGTGCAGATAAATTGAATTTATTATGCGACTAGGTAGTTTGAGTACTACGTTTTGGGGTACAACTATGTTACGAGCGAGATCGAAGCCAATTTTAAAGAAAAAGGCATTGAAAATTTCCGCTATTTCATCCTCGCGTTCAATTCTCATCAACTTAAATGTGATCAATATCATTATTGTTCTTATTCTGATTCCTGTTCAGCTTGTTCTTTATGTATTTCCACATTTTCCTGGAGTTGTTAGCGTTTTTTTTTCTGCTTCAGTCTTGTCAAATCTGTATTCTGCATAATTTATATATTATAATATATTGTGTATTGTATTATTTTTCTCTTTTCTTACAAGAGATCATTATAGCCTCAGTCACAAGTTTTTCGTGGTCTTGCTACCCCCATGTGTTTTCACTGACGATTTTTTTCTTGAAGCCTTCAACAATTCGATGAATTTTTTTAGTTGATTCATTAGGATTCTGCCTGACTAATATACATTCCCAGTCAGTGCGTAATAATTCCTTCGCTAACTACCTGGTATTCACAAATTTCTTTTTAAAACTATATATTATAATTTTCCAAACTGAAATACTCACAATAAGTCAACTTACCAGTTTCAGTGCGTGCAATAACATCAGACTTAATAACTAAACTGTTAACAAGAACCTCTAATTGCTTAAATTTCTTATTCAAGCTTCTTATATTCACAAGTAAAATCATCAAACCACCGTGAACCATGCACTCATTGAGCACTTCAACCGGAACACATTCTGTTTCTGATATTTCTTGATCTTCAAAGAGAATTGGCAGTACTTATCACAATTACACTTTTTTCCACTATTATTAATCTCCTTACAGTTCTTTGTTTTCGATACTAGACAGGAATATATCCTCTAGAAGGGCGCTTACTGGGGCTTCCACAATAAGACCTCTAGGTAGTTCAGATATATTTTCAATGAATTGGAGATAATTAATCTGTTAGCAAAACTCCAGAAGAATTATAAATTTTCAGTGTGTCAGAGAGTTCACAAGTGATTGTTCTAGAATATCAGAAGTTGAGTTGATTCGTTCAATCATTTCATTTATACTACACATAAAACGATTATTTCGCATGTTGCAATTTTTGAGATTGTACTGTATGCCTGGTTGACAACGAGATATGAAAAAGGAGCGTTAGTCTTTCGACAGATCGCTTCCTTGCTGACACGGTGTGTAGCGTTGTGGTGAATAGTCGAACTAGTGTGACTTTTTGAAGGTTTTTTGTTTATCTACCCTTCATTTTCACGGTTTCTCGGTGGCGATGGTGAGTGGCCTCTTTCTCAGTTTGTTATGCTCCAACGAGCTGAGATGAGTAGTTGGCAGTCTGGCATGATGTGAATGAATATGCAATACTGACAAGATGTAATGAGTCCGACATTGCAATTTATTACTCCTATTCATGACATCCGACTGAGCTGTACCACTGCTATGTGGTCCTGGTTCACGGTGATTATGGAGGGTGGATCTGAAAACCAGTTCCTTCAGGGAAGGATATTCATTGTACAGAAGGTTGAATATTATTGTTTGAATAAAAATTCTTCAAACGAAAATGGGTCGAATCATTCGCACAATTCCATCTTGACGATGCCATATGAAATTATAGTAAGTTATATCAATATTTTTTCAATTAACAACAAATTATTACGGTGATTAAGGTTTTTCTTTTAAAAGAGCCAAAATCCTTAACAATAGCTGTTAAAATACCAATGAGGGGAATATTTAGAATCAAAGATGTCAAATAAGCAATCATCAAGTGACATAAGCCATTCATCAGACGAAAAGTACAATTTCGTTGCCCAATGTATATTTTCGTTCTCATTTTAAAGCATCATCTTAGATAAACAATACAGTTTCTGTTCGATTTACATATCTTAAAACTTGTTTGACACATCCAGTATATAGAGGTTTGAATAAACCAAAAGATATTTCTATAACTAGTAAATTTTTTTTGATAACTCTATAAATTTCAACTGTTAACGTCGATTCTATAAAGAATTTTAAACAATTACAGAAATAACGTTTCCGAGAATGTCAATGCGTGATTGTCCAGCATTCTAATGAGTATATAAGAGTAAGGTTTATTTTTATGGTAAAAAGCCGTGAGCTGATTGTTTGAGGAATCTGCATTCCTAAAATTTGTATATATGTTTATTAAAGCCTCAGGATCAAATTCCTGCAAACATCACAACATGAATATAAATAGACATAGCGACGTTTAATGCTTATTCATTTGACATAAAAAAAAGGAAAATATTTGTCAAGAATAATATCTCTTCTTGTCTAGTCTGCTAATTAGTTATAGAATGCAAATTATAACGAAACTGAGGTTTGAGAATATTGAGTTGTTTGGGAGGATAAGTGTATTTTCCAAAAATGGGTTCGATTTCTTTCTATCAAGAGTAAAATGAAGCTGCCTGCCAGTCAATTTGAATATTGGACTGTAACAACTGAATAACAATTTATGACGAAATCAATTTGTAACAATTTGAAAGATTGTTTGGACATGAAACGCATCGCTGCTCGACTAGTTCCAAAATACTCGAATTGTCTTCAAAAATTGAATCGCATGAAGGTCGCTGAGGACAAGTTAAAACGGGTCAATTCCGACTCCACATCCTTAAAACGCATTGTAACTGGTGATGAGACATAGGATTATGAGTTTGACATGAAAACCAGCCAACAAGCTTCGGAGTAGCGGCTTTAAACTGAACTTATATCGAATAAACCACGTCAAAGATCAAAAGTCAACATAATTTTGACAGTATTCTTTGATTATCGCGGTGTTGTGCACTTGATAGAAGTTCAGACGGTAGATGAAGAATATAGCTTGAACGTTATGCAGCGTTTGAGAGAGCAAACTCGTCGGAAAAGGGCCAGATTTGTTGAAAGAAAACCCATAGATTTTTCATCACGATAATGCATCATCTCACAAAGCAATCCTTGTGAAGGAATTCATGACCAAAATCCCAATAAATACCATCTAACAGCTACAGTATTATCCTGATATGGCTTTTGTAGACTTTTTTCTTTTTCCAAAACTCGAATTACCAATTCGACGTACCCGCTTTGAATCGATAGGAGTTATTAAAAAAGGATTCGCGCCGAGAACTGAAGTCGACTCCGGAAAAACCGTTTGATGATTGAATTATTCTAATTGGTAGTATTGATGATCTATTTATTTTATGGAATTTTATCTTCAAAGTAAAACGAAATAAGATTCTTTTGTCACTTTTCAATTTATTCAATAATCACGACCGGTTTCGACCTTACGGTCGTTTTCCAGTGAGTAACAATATAACAGATAAGTAGATTAGTACAAGTATAGTGTGAAAACTATACTAGATATTGAGTTGTGGAAATGCATTTAGCTCTAGTTGGCTGTTGAGGGTAGTGAATTGTAGTTTTCTACATAGTTTGTTAATTTCCAAACTTTCCAACAAATTCATCTCTATTCCCTTATAACATATGAAGGATTTTAAGGTTGTTTAATGATATCGATTTGTTGGTTGATTTTAGTTCTTTGTTGTGTTGAACATTGGCGAATTTTTCGAATTATTGTTTTCTATTTCGGTTGTGAATATGAGGAAATATGTTCCTTGAATCTTCAAAACTTCTCCCTGTTTGTCCGACATAGGCTACCTGATACTCATTGCGTTTGTTTTGATAAATTCCTGATTGCTAGAATTTATCGTTCTTTTGTTTGACATTGAATAATAATCTGCTCAAGTTGGGGCCGCTTGAGAATGAAGTAGTTATGTTGAATTTAAAAAAGTAATTACTGATTTTGTTAGAGAGTTCGCCGGTGTATCTACAATAAAAATAATGATAATAATATACTCAAACAGCAAGTCTACACAACTCGGATTCGATCCGAGCCAAAATGCATCAGGAAACCACCATGGCAAAATAGACTGGATAAGGATATTGAAAATATTAGAGCTGAGATCGGTCGCCTCACAGAATAACTGAGGAACAAAAAGCCCTCAAGGCGCCTAAAATCCCATATACTCAACATTCATAGAATAAATTAGTACGAACACAAAACACCCTGATCACAAACAACATATCGACGTGTATATGGACACTTTGAAGCAAATACTCCAAGTAAAAGCAAAGAGACTCTCAAGATACATCGAGTGTACTGGGAGGAAACATCAAAACCAAAGGTTCCTCCATCATTTGCCTGCCAGCACTACAAAATACTCTACTCACGTAATGCATATCCAATCGAATATACTAATATCTTGACGACAACAATATATTAACTGAGGGGCAGAAGGGATGCAGAAAGAAACACCACGGGTGCAAGAAACAACTCATCATCGATTCTGTGATAATGAAACAGGCACACGTAAGGCTTCGGAATGTTCATTCAGCTTTTCTCGATTATCTGAAGGCATTCGATAGTACCGCCCATTCTTGGCTTGTCGAAATATTGCAGATATACAAAATTCATCCAGGACTGGTAGAATCCTCCTTGAAGACAACAATGACACACTGGCGTACGTCTCTTCAGGTCAACAAAACTAATAAGTCAATTAAAACCGACGAGATACCCATACATTGTGGAATAACGAGGAGGCTTTTGAGTCCACTATGGTTCTGTTTAGCTATGAACCCATTGTCCTCGATGCTAAATATAACAGGATACGGATTTAGGATAAAAACAGATAGGAACTATCATAAAATCTTCCACCTGCTGTATATGGATGACATCAAATTATATGCTTCGAACAAGAAGTAATAGGATGATCTGCTGAAAACTGTGAATAAGTTCTCGGCAGATGTTCATATAAAATTCGGGATTGAAAAATGTAAGACCCTGAACATTCAAAGAGGGAAAGTCATAAATGGTGGAACACAACTTCCAAACGGTGATATTCTACAGTGCATGAGGGATAGCGAAACGTACAAATATCTAGGATATCAATAAGCCAGATTGCTAGACCAAAAGCAGTCAAGGGAGAAGATTCGTTCAGAATACAGTCAGCGTCTGAAGACTGTGCTGAAATCAATGTTGAACTCGGGGAATCTAGTCAAGGCAATTCCAGTGTTGCGTTACTCATTTGGAATAATCAGATGGACTAAGACAGAACCAGATGATATTCAAAGGCAGACCCGACCGATGCTGACAAAGTACAACAATCATCATCCAAAATCGTCTTTGATGAGAACAACCTTGAAGCGGAAAATAAGAACAAATTTGAGGCGGAAAGAAGGGGAACGTGCATTAATAGATTTTGTCAATTTACACACCGAAAAGACAAAAAATCTCAGAGAATTCTTCTCTGCAGAAGCTCTCACTTCTGACCTCCATAGAGGTCCTTGGCTGATAAGGGATATACACCTCTGAATCTTGCTACCAGAGATGACCTGCTGAATCTACCGTTCCTATCAGATACTGCAGAACAAGAGCAATGGTCAAGAAAGGAATTGGATGGATGACATCACCATGAGATTAATCAACCACACATCGACAAAGAAGCCTCCTACAAGTGGTTGATGAAGAATTATTCGCGAGAATTATTCGCGAAACAGAAGGATTCCTTATGGCTTAAATTCAACCACAAGACCAAGTGACAATATTCGCCTACAAACAACTACAAAAAAAATGAGACCAAGTTATTATTGAGGACGGAACATTACAAACAGATAAGCCCAGAAAATGCCATATAAGATCGGAGATTACACAGCATATTTCGTCCGGCTGCGAACAACTGGCCATTACGGACTATCTTCACAGGCATAATCAAGTGTGCAACATTATTCATCAGAAATTTGCACACAAGTACGGACTTCTGAATACCTTTCAGCCATATTATAAATATCAACCGGCGCCCGTATTGGAAAATGACTATCAGATTATACTACGATAGGCCTTTATCATTGACAGAATGGTGACGGAATAGGCCGAACATAGTGGTGTCTGATAAGAGAGCCAGAACAGCAATGCTGGTGTATGTCGCCATACCGAATAATAACAACGTGCTTAACAAGTTCCAGGAGAAAAATCCAAATACACAAACCTATTGAGATCAAGCAAATGTGGCACCGCGATAAAATAGATATTGTTCCTGTCATCGTATCCTCGACTGGGTATTGGCTGAAAACTTTGCAAGATAGCCCTAAGAAATTAGAATTACATAAGAATACCTATATAAAAATGCAAATACATGTAAGATGTAAGAAATTTATGTCAACTTTATTATAATCGAGCCTATTTTCTTTGATTGCTGTATCTGGGAAAGGTAAATTATATCGAGCTAACAGCTGAGATAGTGCATAATAATAATAACTTTGTTTCTCAGAAACTGAATACAATGTTAGATTTTTATATAATATCTACAATTGACTGCTGAAATAAAGTTGAGTGCATGAGCTTAAAATAATCCCTGGTTATATCAACGCAAGGAAAAACTTTTGTGTGGAATATTCAACCAGGTGTATCCAAACCAAGCTCTCACTCATACTTAAATATATTTTTAACCTCAGTAATGAAGGAAAAAGTGAAACCGAACTCAAAAATACATCGCATTTGTGAATTCACGAATTAAAGCAAACAATTCAATTTTCTCAATACAGTAAAGCTACACAAGACTTGAATTCTTTAAGTCTATGTATACTGCAGCTTGTAAGCGGAGGACACTGAGTATCCAAATAGAAACATGCATTACGCTATATGAAATAACAAAGATGGTGTCAACTTCCGGTATAACCGGAAGTGCCACAGCATTGAAAATATTTTCGAAACTCAGTTGGAATAATGTTCACGACAACAAACCAAAATTTATCCAATCGGTCATTCCTTCCTCCATATACTTTTAATTCATATCGCGTGGACACCCTGTATAAGGCACACCATCCTTTTGAATGTACTACTTATCTGAATTCACCAGAGTTTGATGAAACACGTAATGAGTTTTTGAATATAGTGAAAATTTGAACACCATTGTTTTATTCTATTAAAAAATCAAGTATATTGTCAATAAATTAACATTCAACATAGTATTTGCTACAAATGACGGACGACATGAACGAAACTCACAGAGATTATTTGATTTGTTCGGCTTTATTATGTGGCTTTCACTGAAGACATACCTCCTGCTTCGATCTTTGAAGAGAAATTGTTACTTAACCACTTTGTTCCCCAAATATTTTTCAGTAATAGGAATATATTTATCGCCCAGCATAAAAAACTATTCAGTATGTTATATATTTCAGCATGAAAAGCAAGAAGTTAATTTACAAAAAATCACCAGGAGGTGATTTCGAATATCATTCATTTAGAACATGAATCCAACCGAAAAAATCCACAAAACGAAAGGGCAAATCCATATCGGTCAGATTTTCCATCTTTCCTTCCTACAAGTCGCTGGCATCGTCGGATAAAAGGGTCATCCTGATTCCATTATTAAAATATTTGAACACGGCATTAATTTCACAGGTCCATCTCCTATACATTGTTTTATGTTTAACTATTATCTTTCCCCATTCTTTTCAGTTCCATTGAAAAAGCTGAATATAATAGAACACGAAACACAAGAACATTCCTAGTTAAAAGGGACATTAAATATTCGGTCATGCACAAAAGCCGACCATTCTTTAATTTAAATAATATCGTTAGGGTGACACCACACTAGGATATTGTTACACAGTGTGCGTTACAACAGGTAGTGATTTGCATTAAACACCGAAGTGTTAACAATAAGAACCGCTATAGTTTCCACACAAATACTCCATCTTTGAGACAGCTAACTGAGCCCATAATTGTACTGGCCTATTCAAACATTCACTTATAACCATATTCATTGCATTCCTTCCCTGGGAAGAGGCAGATCCATTGTTTACTTTCTCTGGCTATGTAAATATGGCCAAATTAAAAATAAATAGGCTATTACTCATTTTTGTTCACAAGGTGTTTATTCTCAATTACCGTCTTCAAGGACTAATAATTAGCTCTCGTCTTTTTGATTATTATTTGATTTATGCCGCAGAAACATCATCTCAATGCTTGTTATTGATCAGTTGAACATTTCTCAATGTTTATATACTTCCGATTTCTTCAACACAAACTTCTCATTTTTTCGCTGTACGAGGGTTATTTGATAATATTTGCGAATTTCTAAGAGTGGCTCCTTAATCTGTATGGTCACGGGATAGTGGGAAATGAAATCCTTTGAATCCTATCAGGTCAAAATATTTTTCTACGCGACGTTTTCACTTAAGATGATATAGGCAGTTGTGTGGTCCAGCGATATCTATTACCGGTATCAACATTAGTAGTCGGATGAAAAAAAAGTCGGAAAAGGTGAGAAAGAACAATTCATACATTCAGATCTCTTCAATTGACTGGATTTTTTTTTTATCTAAATGTTACTCGCGTAAGGAAGCAAATCCTATTATGTCTTGACGACACCGCGAGTACCTGAAAAGGATAGACGGTTAATATTTTGCTTGAATGCTAACAGGTTTAGTCATGAGGAAACATGTTACATGGAAGGGACTTCCAGAGTTTTGCCGTTTTATGAAAAAAGGAATTCTAGTATAGAGATATTCTAGGTGTCTCTATTTCAACCTCGAATGGGTGATTGGAAAGAGTTTGCCTTAAAATAGAAACAAGCGGTGGAACAAGCGTAGAGAGTTACTCAGAGCATCTTTCATGAAAGTACCGTAAAAAAGAGAAAGCTCACTAACACTTATTCGATGTTCCAATAGTGGAATGGAATATGTGAGTGCATTGTCTCCGATTAACTGAATTGCTCTCTTTTGGATGAAGTACAGGAGTTTCAAGCTGCGTTTAGGAGCAGAACCCCATACATGGGAGCCATACTCTATAACAGGATGAATTTGTGATTTATAGAGAGTGAGCAATTGGTTTGAAGTGATATATTTCTTTACGCGATGAAGAAATCCTAGTTTTTTTAACGCAGACTTAGCAATATTCACAACATGGTGATGCCATGATAGATTGTCGCCGATAGTTACTCCAAGCATTGTTATAGAGGAAGTAAGTGACATGGTATCATTCGCCATCGTTATATCCGGGACATTGCTATTCATTCCTAGAAAATAAACAGGCTTGAGTTTTACAAGCATTTAACTCTACCAGGTTAGCAGATCCCTAATCAAGTCGCCATTGACTATGTTGCACTGCTTGATTGGTATTTCAATCGTGTCTTGTGATGACAGCAAAGCTGTGGAGTTCACAACCTGTAACAGTAAGTAGGTCAGGCTCCGGAAATGTAACAGGGGAACCATATTATCTTGCATATGATTCAATAAACGAGTGAAAAAACCTGATGTTTCCCTGTCACTATTGCACTAGCAATAGCTTGTCTGTTTTGGTTGTGTAAGTGTCGTGTGTACATAAAGAGTACCAAAGATTTTTCTGCTTAGCCGCTTCATTCTCTCTTGCACTCCATGATTTCCAGACGAAGACAAGGGTGATAGAAAGGTTTGGGACAGGAATCTGTAACAATGAAAAAAGGAAAACCAGCAGAAAAATATTTCAACAATCATACCTTTTATATGTTTAAACAAATCTAGGAAAAGATCTCACATAGCAAGCAAGGCCATAAAAAGGAATAAGGAGATAGATAAGTACATATTCTGCGATATTTCCTCTTTCGCGGAGATGTTATTCCGTCGCAGTGTGAGTCTCCTGAAACATAATAACTTCCTTTTTCTTGCTTACCAATTTTGAAGGATAATCGCAGAAAACCCTGCAATATTAAAAATCAACAAAACAATTCCCTCTCTGTTTGACCGAGAGAGCCCCGATGGCCAGGTTCAGTCTTCCAAGTGATGCCGATTATGATCTATATATGTTTAAATTATGGACCCAATAGTTTGGGTTGTATATTATTTCTTCTTAGATTTTGTTTAATTCAAACAAAAATTTGTTAAAAAATGTTGCCAGTCGTTCTAAAAATTTGACAAATGACATAAATCATAACGAGTAAATTTGACTATTAAATAAGTTGCTACAGCAACACATCTACAAACCAACTAAGAAAAGTAGACTCCATCCAGAACCAAGCTCTTCAACTCTCATTAGGGTAGAGAACAAGCCCACTACAAAGCCTATACACTCTGGCAAACGAAACTCCACATTTCCTCGAAGAAAATATATCACGCTTTGTTATGCAGCGCGAATTGGATCAGACGAGCAAACTCCCAACAAAAATCTTCTAATTCATAGATAGACTAGTACACCTCCAAAAAAACATCAAGCATTTTACGAACAATTATCTTAAACAAAATTCAACCTAGATACTTTGAAGTCATCCATTTCGATTGAATTGAATACTGCACCCTGGGTAGTAAAAATACCGAAAACAAAAAAATCTCTTGCTATGTTTTAACTATCACTAATTTATTGATGTGAAGAATGACAAAATTTTACATTGGTTCGACCGGTTTCGGACATACGTCCATTATCAACAAGCTAATGAAAATTGAATACTCATGTACAATACAGGAATTACCATCAATAAAATGCTAGTAGAGGTCACAGTAACTTGAAAAATGGTGATTGGTAGGTAATTAAGTCTATCTGGTCGTTAAGGAGCTTAACCCTTTCTACCCTAGATGCCTTGAAAATCTCCATCGATTCAAAAAAATTGAGTTTATATGATTTATCACAGGAATTAAGAGTTTTTAGCTGTTGAAGGATGACATATCCTGTTTGACCTATATAAAAGGAATTGCACTCAGAACATGTTAATTGGTACACTCCTGATTTTTCGAATTTATCGGTTTTATCTTTTGTGTTGAAAAGCAGGCCTGACATTTTGCTAATTGGTTTGAATGCAATATGAACTTTTTGACTGTCAGACGAAACTCTAGCAACCTGTTTTGACGTCTTCCCAAAATATGTTAGAGACATAAACTTTTCGGGCTTTTCTCTCTTGGATTGGGGATATATCATGTTGAATGTGTTGTTGCGTATTTTTCGATTAATTAAACTCTCTATTGCTTTTATAGCAAAGCCGTTGTTCTCTGCTATTAACATAATGGTGTTAAATTCTGATTTTCGGTCCATGTCCGATAAAGGCAAAGAAATCGCTCTGTGAATCATGGATTTGAAGGCTGCTATTTTTTTAGAATACGGTCGAAATGAATCTATGGGTATGACATTATCGATGCGATGGTTTTCATTCTTCTTCTCCTTTCGTTCTTCATTCCTGTGATAAATCTTATGAACTCAATTTCTTTGAATCGATGGAAATTTTCAAGGCATCTAGGGTAGAAAGGGTTAAGCTCCTCAACGACCAGGTGGACTTTATTACCTACCAATCACCGTTATTCAAGTTACTGTGATCTCTTCTTGCATTTTATTGATGGTAGTTCCTGTATTGTACATGAGTATTCAGTTTTCATTAGCTTGTTGTTGATAATGGACGTATGTCCGAAACCGGTCCAACCAATGTAAAATTTTGTCAATCTTTACATCAATAAATTAGTGATAGTTAAAACATAGTAACGTGTTATATTTTATTATTCATTATGAAACACAACATAGATATCACACTAATTTGGGTCCCATCACGTATAGGCATCGATGGAAATGAGAAGGCAGACACAGCAGCAGTCGCCGCAGCAGAAAACAACACAGCTCTAGATATCACATTAGTACCTACAACAGACATTAAACTAAATATCAAGAAATTCATCAAGGACGAATGGCAAAGACAATGAAACGATACAAACACACACCCAAAGAAAACAATTCCTCACCTAACTACAACAAACTCACTAATAATACCGACATCAAGAAGTGACCAAGTCGTCACAAATACAATACGTAGAGGACGTACCAACCTAACTTACGGTCATATCATGCAAAACACAGAACTCCCAATTTGCAACACCTGCAATAGCAAACTCGACATAGAACACATTCTAATCAGCTGCACAACCTACGAAGACGAGCGAAGAAAAACTAGAATATCACGAAACTTACAAGATGCTCTGACAACCGACATAAGACTTTCGACTTTCTCAAAATGACGAAATATTATCAAAAAATATGAAACATACATACCATACTAACCAACAAACAGCTACTAATAACACTGGTCTACAATGGTTTTGTTGCCCGGAATATGAAAATGATTTTGGGTCTATTTATGCACACAATTCGTGAAACTATCAATGATTTTGTAGGATTTGTTCTGATTTCTTTTTAAATCTTTATTTTCATTTTACATAACAAAAATCGTAAAACAAGAAACAAAATAACAGATATATTTATAATGTCAGTTATGTTTTGAGATATTCGGATACATCGAAGTAAATAAAGAGGAAAATGTCGAAAATATATTTCATATTTCCATAAAACGCCTTTTATGAGCTTTTCTTCTACAATTTTTCAGGGACAATCTCTTTTCAAAGACCAGCAGTAATCGGCCATCATGTGACAATCCCATCGACCTTGATACCTTTCTTCCATCACTTTTAGATCTTGATGAAACCGCTCTCCTGTTCCTCACTATAATTTCCTAAATTATCCGGAAATTTATCTAGATGATTGCGGAGATAGTGTAACTTAATACTCATATTTGCTCCTAAAGTCTGAAAGTTTGTCAGCATATTTTGCACAATTTCTTCATAATTTGCTGCTTTATGGTTACCTAGGAAATTTTCGACAACCAACACAAAACTTTTCCAAGCTTTACTTTCCGGAATAGTCATAACTTTGATAAAATCTGAGTCTTTCATCAATTGCCGTATTTGAGGACCATCAAATATTCCACCTTTCAATTTTTCCATACTAAGCTTCGGAAATTTTCTGCAAATGTAATTAAAACAATTTCCGTCTTTGTTCAACGCTTTTACAAATTGCTTAATCATACCTAACTTAATATGTAATGGTGGAAGTATGATTTTGTCTCTGCTCACCAGCGGCTACCTTATTACGTTGGCTTTACCGACAGTTAAAGAATTTCTTACAGGCCAAACATCTTGTTCCCAATGAAGTTGCTTTGCTCTACTATCCCACATACAAATAAAGCAAGGGTATTTTGTATATCCACTTTGTTGGCCAAGTAAAAAATTAACCATTTTTAAATCCACACAGATCGGCCATTGATGCTCAGAGTATTTAATTTTCTCTAAAACTAATTTTACATTTTCATATTCTTCTTTGAGTTTCGTTGAATAGGCAATTGGAATTGATGCAAATTTATTTCCATTGTGCAATAAGACGCATTTTAAACTTCTTTTGCAACTATCAATAAAAAGGCGCCATTCAGTATATTTGTTCTCTTTTAAACCCATGTCTATAAGCAGCTTTGCGATATCATTACAATACACTAATCCTTCATTTGCACTAAAAAATTGTAATAACTCTTTTTCTCGCGTTCTGTATGTTGTAATTGTTACTGTTGGTGCCAATAAATTTTTTTCTTTCAATCTTGAGGCTAACAGTTCTGATCCTTGTTTTGATAAATTGAGATCACGTATTAAATCATTGAGTTCATTTTGAGAAAATAACTTTGGCGTAGATGTTTCACCTTCCCTTTCGCTTCCACTAGTAGATGGTCCCGATTTCTGTGAATTTGGTAACATCATTGTTTCTGAGGGCATGCGAATTACTTTTGAAATGTATATAGGCCGAGGGAGATTTTCACTGTGTAGAACCGGACATTTCGTAGACTGTAAGTCTGGGTATCTCCACGTTTGATTTCGATTAAAACCTTTAACATCTACTACGCAAAAGTAACAATCATCTAAATGATTCGTAGGCTCCATCCAGATCATAGGAATACCAAAGTCTAATCCAGAACGTTCACCTTTTTTCCACAACCGTAAAGACTCAACACAGGACTTACAAACTTTATTAGGAACCCATGGTTTACCTAATTTGTCCATTTTGAAACCAAAATATTCAACATAAGTCTCCTTGACAAAGTCTGTGATATTTCTTTTTGTTTTTTGGTATATAAACACCGCAAATATAACAAAATAAATCACTACAATATTTACACTTTCTTCGTGACGAACTCATATTTTAGACTAGAAGACAAATATATAAGAATGGACATTCAGTAATTGAAACAAAATATTAATCCATGACACTTTATCCAGATTTACGTGTATATGTACTTCAATATTGTCAAATAACTGAGATCTCAGCTGTTCTGTGGAGCAAGGGGTCTGAGAGTGGGGATCAGGTGATGTTTGTATGCGCGAAAAAGTTGCGCAGAAGCCTAATCATGACTGGAAAATTAAATTTTATTTCTAACAAGCTTATAATTGTTCAAAATATAAGAAATGCAAAAATCATGAAAATACGAGCACATTGAGAACTTTCATGAATATATTCGTAATCTGGGCACTTGAAAACATAAAATTTGCGATGATATCCAGGGCAACAAAAAATTTTTTTTTGTAGAGCTGTGTAATCAATTAGAGATTGATGTAGCTCTAGATTTGTAAATAAAATGATATAGTGAAAATCATTGATAAACATAAAAATATTGAGGTTTCACTTGTTCGAAAATATATTACAAATGACTCAACCTTCATTCATGCATAAGTGTGTAACTACAGCAAAACCTCATCATTTCTATCGGGGTTATAACCTGGATCAACCTGCAAACACCGAGTTCGAAACGGCACAAGATCATTCCAACGATACGAAATAATAACCCAGGGGCGCTGGCACGAGCAACACCCCCGCGAATCTCGGGGTGACATTGATATTTATTTAATTGCACATGTCACTCAAAATACGGGGCGTGACGAAACCATTCCGCGCGTATTTATGATAATGAACGTATTGTGCGGAATACTGGCGAGAAAAACGCACACATAATACTCTTTTAAATTATCTAACAATAACATCGGGGTCCTTCTATTATTCTATCTTCTCCATCCGTTAAGGAGTGTGAGATATCTCTAGACTCTTCACTCAGTTCCCCGTTCTGACACATCCAACAAAGGAAATTACGGTGGGCGGCAATTACACGAAATTTCAATTATACGTGAAGTTTTTCCGTGCGAAAAGTGATAAGTTGTAAGGAAACCGAGTTGTTCTGTCTAAGAAGGTCGTTATTAATATAAATGTTAGTCTAGGAGAGTTCAGTGCATTAGGGATTGCTGGAATATCGTACATACGAGGCGTGAAATTAAATAGTTGCTTCGAAGACCAACTTCAATTTCACTTGGATTTATCATGTCTAGGTCTTCTTGATACCAAACTCTATATCGGCGATTTCTAGAGAGGGCAATGAGATCATGAAAGAGAAAAACACTTTTCTCAGTTTCATTTTATAAGGTTCAACTACTGCATTTATCGTCTTCTTCTTCTTCTTCTTTATCAGCCCTTCTCTGTCCACTCTTGAACATAGGCCTTCCCTTCTAGCTTCCATCTCTCTCTGTCCTGTGCTATATTATACCATCCTCTTCCTACTTTTTCCTTTATGTCATCCAGCCACCTTCTCTGGTGGCGCCCCACTCCCCTTTTGTATAAGCGTGGTCTCCATTGAGTTATTCGCTTAGACCGTTTTACATCCTGTTGTCTTGCTACATGTCCAACCCATCTCCACTTCAATGCAGCTATTCTCGTGATTGCGTCCTCTACGCCTGTTCTCCTTCTTATTTCTTCATTACGTATGTGATCCCGCAGGCTCACTCCAAGCATAGTTCTTTCAATTGCGCGTTGTGTGGTTCTAAGTTTGTTAGCAGATCTTATTGTGAGAGTCATGGTTTCCATGCCATACGTTAACACTGGGAGAACGCACATATTAAAAACTTTTCTTTTGAGGTTAATGGGGATTTGTTTGTTTTTCAAGACAAATCCTAGTTTTGCAACAACAGCCCAAGTCATTCTTATTCTTCTTGACAATTCTGCAGTTTGATTGTCTTTACCTATCTTTATAGTGTGTCCAAGGTATAGATATTCATTCACTTTCTCTATAACATTGCCGTCGACTTCCAATATTGCGTCCTCCGTTGTCATTATTTTAGTTTTCGTCAGATTTATTTCCAATCCTACTTCTTCCGATGTTCTTTTGAGTTCTAGCATCATTTCTTGGAGTTGTTCTAGGTTATCGATTATGAGAACTATATCATCTGCAAACCGGAGATGGTTCAGGAATTTTCCATCCACATTTATACCTTTTCTATCCCATTCCAACTTCTTAAACACGTCCTCCATTGCAAGTGTGAACAATTTTGGCGATATCACATCGCCTTGTCTCACGCCCCTATTTATCGGGATTTTTTTGGTTTGCATGTCATCGTCTAGTCTCACCTGAATAGTCGCTCGTTCATATATATTCTGTAGGATGTTTCTATATCTCGAATCTATTCTAGCATTATCGAGGGCTTGAAATACTGCCCACAGTTCTATAGAATCGAAGGCTTTGTTATAGTCTACAAAGGCTAGGTGTATTGGCACTTTGTATTCGTGACATTTTCAATAAGTGTACGAAGAGTTTGTAGGTGTTCTGTTGTGCTATATCCTCTGCGAAACCCTGCTTGTTCTGCCGGTTGATAGCTGTCAAATTTGTTTGTCAATCTGTTTGTGATAATTTTTGATAACAATTTATAAGGGTGTGGTAAAAGGCTAATAGGTTGGTAATTATCTATCTTAAATTTGTCACCTTTTTTGTACAACAACACAACGTGTGCATTGTTCCATCCTTCCGGAACACTACCTTCTGTTAGGCATTTATTTAGTAATATTTTTATTGCTTCCAAAGTGACCTGTCCTCCCAATTTTAGCATTTCGCTTGTAATGTTATCTTCGCCTGGTGCCCGGCCGTTTTTCATCTGGTTGAGGGCTAGTTGTATTTCATCAATGCTAATCTCAGGCATGTCCTCGGAACCGACATTTGTGATGTTACTAAGATTCGTTGTTTCAGGTTTGGGTTTCTTAGACAAATACAGGTCAGTATAGAAGCCTTCAACAATCTGTATTATCTCCGTTTTTTCATATTTTATTTCACCTTGGTTGTTTTTCAATTGATGTATTCTGGGTCTACCGGTGTTAGTAATTCTCTTTAAGACTTTCATGTTACTGTTGTTTTCTATGACTTGTTGTATATAGTCTGTGTTGTAATTTCGTATGTCTCCTCTAGTCTTTCGTCTTATAGCCCTGTTCAGATCCCTGTGTTCTGGATTTAATCTATCCATTACTTTCCTTTCTTCCATTAACCTTAGCGTGCCTTGGCTTAATTTTTTAGGTTTTGTTCTTGCCCTGTAGCATATGGTCTTTGTTGCCACTTGTATGTCTTCCGTTATCTTTCTTTCAAGACTGTTAATGTCTAGTCGAGTTAAGTTTTCTTCAGGTGTTAGTTTTTTGCTTAGTTCTGATTGATATTGAACAATATTTTGCTTTAGGTCTTCATTTGTTGGCAAGCGTTTTGGACGTATCAGCTTGTTTCTTTCTTTTTTGGCCACGATTTCTATTTTTGCTCTTAATAACCTATGGTCACTGTCGACTTTAAAATTATTGATAACTGCTACGTCTTTTACAATATGTTTTTTATTCGCTGGTATATAATCGATCTCATTCCTAGTATTCCCGTCCGGGTTCTGCCATGTCCATCGCCGCTGTCTTTATTTCTGGAAGAAAGTGTTCATACAGTATAGGTTTTGACTTTGATTGTAGTCTAATAATCTTTCTCCTCGTTCGTTGATCGTGCCCAATCCATGTTTTCCTCTA
Source organism: Cryptolaemus montrouzieri (assembly GCA_013387265.2). Classification (NCBI taxonomy): domain Eukaryota; kingdom Metazoa; phylum Arthropoda; class Insecta; order Coleoptera; family Coccinellidae; genus Cryptolaemus; species Cryptolaemus montrouzieri. Next base: position 12,563,918 of record JABFTP020000062.1, on the reverse strand, counting down.
TTCGGTAGGTTATCTATTTTAGCATCGCCTACTTCTGCATTAAAGTCACCTATTATTAGAGTGAAGTGGGCTTTTCATCCTTCTGAGCCATTGAGATATCTTCATAAAACTCTCTATTTCCTCATCCTCTGCGGTCGAAGTAGGGGCATATACTTGGATTACTTGAAGTTTGTAACGTTGTGATATCTTTATAGTTATGTATATTACCCTGTTAGAAATTGATCTCATTTTAATCACTTTGTGTGTAAGCCGTTTATTTACTAGGATTGCAACACCTCCAACATGTGCGTTGTTTTCTGTATTTCGTTGGTACATTAGATGTCCTGACTTGAGTGTGGTGCACTTTTCACCTGGTAAACGAGTTTCACATAGACCCAGGATATCCCATTTGATGTGTTGAAGTTCTTCTTCTAGCTCGACTAAACGATCTTCTGATTTTAAGGTTCTGATGTTAAATGTGGCGACATTGAGAGAAGTTTTTGATGGTCGACTGGTATTCGTAGATTGTTTAAGCGAGTGTTTGCCTCCCCCAGAATCCATGAGGCTGACCTGCTGAGAGGTGTGGGATTGTGGGCTAGGTGCCCTACCCATCTGGGGTACAGTTCCATACGTTTTAATATGGGTAGGATAGGTTTAGGATGTGGTTCTTAAAGATGGGATGAAGGGGTTAGGACGAGGCTTCCCTTGGGGGTTTGAAGACGAGGGTGGAGTCACGGGTCGCATAGGCAGGGTCGCGTCCCTGTAGTAGACCTATACTCTGTCGGGACCACAAAGAGTGTCTACCTGCTACCTGCGTCTACTATGTTAAAACCCTATAAAGTAGGTGTACTATCTCAACGTTCTATCAAATTTCATTACATCTTGGTGCCAACGGTTCGCTCAGTCGATGATGGCGGGTTCGTTATATATGAATATGAATGAATATAAATAGGTTTTTCAAATAATTGATCGATGAATCCTGAACTACGTGATAGTTGATATTCATAATGAATAATAAAATAAAACAAGTTACTATGTTTCAACTATCACTAATTTATTGATGTAAAGAATGACAAAATTTACATTGGTTGGACCAGTTTCGGACATACGTCCATTATCAACAACAAACTAATGAAAACTGAATACTCATGTACAATACAGGAATTACCATCAATAAAATGCTAGTAGAGATCACAGTAACTGGAATAATGGTGATTGGTAGGAAATTAAGTCTACCTGTTCGTTAAGGAGCTTAACCCTTTCTACCCTAGATGCCTTGAAAATTTCCATCGATTCAAAGAATTCGAGTTTATAAGATTTATCACAGGAATGAAGAATTTTGAGCCGTTGAAGTTCTGGAAAAGGATGACATTCATTCAGACAATGTGCAGCTAAAGCTGAATCACATTTCTGATGTAGGAATGACCGGAAATGTTCTTTGTATCTAGCCTTGAAAGAGCGTCCTGTTTGACCTATATAAAAGGAATTGCACTCAGAACATGTTAATTGGTATACTCCTGATTTTTCGAATTTATCGGTTTTATCTTTAGTGTTGAAAAGCAGGCCTGACTATTTTCTAACTGGTTTGAATGCAATATGAACTTTTTTACTATCAGACAAAACTCTAGCAACCTGTTCTGACGTCTTCCCAAAATATGTTAGAGACATTAATTTTCCGGGCTTTTCTCTCTTGGATTGGGGTTATATATTGCTGAATATGTTGTTGCGTATTTTTCGATTAATTAAACTCTTTATTGCTTTTATATCGAAGCCGTTGTTCTCTGCTATTAACATAATGGAGTTAAATTCTGATTTTCGGTCCATGTCAGATAAAGAGAAAGAAATCGCTCTGTGAATCATAGATTTGAAGGCTGCTATTTTTTAAGAATACGGGTGAAATGAATCTAAGGGTGTGACATTATCTGTGTACGATGGTTTTCTGAAGATATTAATTGATAAATGGTTATTATTCTCCCGGGTAATTGTTAGATCTAAGAAATTGATTTTACTATCGCCTCCTGTTTCTACTATGAACATAATTTTAGGATGAATGTTATTAATGAAATTCAGGAAGATTTCTAGTTGTCTATTCGTTCCAATGAAACAGGCTAAAATGTCATCAACATATCGGTATCAAAATAGAATATGCCTTTTGTCAAAGGCGACGTCATAATTTTAGTGTTTTCCAAACTAGACATGAAAAGTTCAGATAGACATGAAAAGTTCAGATAGACATGAAAAGTTCAGACTGAGGGTGAACCCATAGCTAAACAATTATTTTGTGAATATATATTATTATTATTGAACTGAAAATAATTTTGGGTCAAGCATAAATCAAACAGAGAAATTAACCAATCTTTACAGACCACGTTGAGATTTCTTGCCTCTAGATAATAAATAATAGATTTCATTAATAAAGAAACGCTTACACTCGTTCATAAAGACCCAACACCACTTATACAGAAACAACTTAGAGCAGCCGCTAATGATATGCCATCACTTTTTAGTAGCTTCGAGAGAAACAGGTGGATTAAAATAAATCCTAGAATTCCTAGATTATATGATCTCATTAAAACACATAAAGAAAATAACCACATTCGTCCAGTGGTGTGATATAACAATAGTTCAACACAAATACTTGCTAAGCAATTAAATACCAAATTCAAATCAATTTCAGATTTTCATTCACAATATAGTGTGAAAAATTCATTAGAATTATCGAATAAAATAAATAATTTCCTCATGCCACCAACCGCAAAATTAATATCATTAGATGTAGATAATATGTTTTCGAATATACCTGCAACAGAATTTATCCCCTTAATATCAAGTATTCTAGAGGCAAGAAATCTCAACGTGGTCTGTAAAGATGAGTTAAATTCTCTGTTTGATTTATGCTTGACCCAAAATTATTTTCAGTTCAATAATAAGATATATTCACAAAATAATGGTTTAGCTATGGCTTCACCCCTCAGTCCCCCTCTATCTGAAATTTTCATGTCTAATTTGGAAATAACTAAAATTATGACGAAAAGGCATATTCTATTTTGGTACCGATATGTTGATGATATTTTAGCCTGTTTCATTGGAACGAATAGACAACTAGAAATCTTCCTGAATTTCAATAATAACATTCATTCTAAAATTATGTTCAAATTAGAAACAGAAGGCGATAGTGAAATCAATTTCTTAGATCTAACAATTACCCGGGAGAATAATAACCGTTTATCAGTTAATATCTTCAGAAAACCATCGTACACGAATAATGTGATACCCATAGATTCATTTCACCCGTATTCTAGAAAAATTGCAGCCTTCAAATCCATGATTCACAGAGCGGTTTCTTTGCCTTTATCGAACATGGACCGAAAATCAGAATTTAACACCATTATGTTGATAGCACAGAACAACGGCTTCGATATAAAAGCAATAGAGAGTTAAATTAATCGAAAAATACGCAACAACACATTCAACATGATTTATCCCCAATCCAAGAGAGAAAAGCCCGGAAAATTTATGTCTCTAACATATTTTGGGAAGACGTCAGAACAGGTTGCTAGAGTTTTGTCAGATAGTAAAAAGTTCATATTGCATTCAAACCAGTTAGCAAATTGTCAGGCCTGCTTTTCAATTCAAAAGATAATACCGATAAATTCGAAAAAACTGGAGTATACTGATTAACATGGTCTGAGTGCAATTCCTTTTATATAGGTCAAACAGGACTCTGTTTCGAGGCTAGATACAAAGAACATTTCTGGTCATTCCTACATCAGAAATATGATTCAGCTTTAGCTGCACATTGTCTGAATGAATGTCATCCTTTTCCAGAACTTCAGCAGTTGGAAATTCTTCATTCCTGTGATAAATCTAATTTCTTTGAATCGATGGAAATTTTCAAGGCAACTAGGGTAGAAAAGGTTAAGCTCCTTAATGACCAGGTAGACTTAATTACTTACCAATCACCATTATTCAAGTTACTGTGATCTCTACTAGCATTTTATTGATGGTAATTCCTGTATTGTACATGAGTATTCAGTTTTCATTAGCTTGTTGTTGATAATGAACGTATGTCCGAAACTGGTCCAACCAATGTAAAATTTTGTCATTCTTTACATCAATGAATTAGTGATAGTTAAAACATTTTGTTTTATTTCTTTATTCATTATGAATATGTTTATTCATGCTTGTATACAATATACAAAAGAAAATTGAAGGTAAATTGTATTACACTATAAATTATACATCTTCTTACCTTTTATACAGTTGAAAATAGATAAAAGTATATCAAGTAGAAATTCATAACAATCAAATTATACAACAGGATTTACATTATTGAAATTATGAACTGACCAGTTTCTGGTCAGAAATTCCTTTTTGTCATAAAATACATTTTCAGTCAAAAACACTTTCAAACAAGACTTGAATTTTGAAGGTGATAAACGTCTAACATTTAAAGGTAACAAATTAAGAAACTTCAGAGACAAGAATCCAGGACCATTCTGCGACTTACTTAGCCTATTGTAAGGTATATAGTTATCATCTCTGGTCCTCGTATTATGAAAGAGTCTGTCCCCCTATTGAGCAACAATGAGTCAACATTTCTGTGCGCATACATGAGATTTTCGAATATGAATAGGTTTGGCAACGTAAGAATTCGATTTTACTTAAACGCGTCTTCACAACGATCCCTGTACCCCAATCGACCAACTATTCTTACAGCAACCTGAAAATTCTCTCAATCTCGCCGGAGACACCCTAGACTAAAAGTCCATGTCTAACATGAGATTCGCATAAGGCATAATAAGCAATCTTCAAGACATCTGTTGAGACAGAAGATGCCAGGTTGGGCAGGACATATATGTTTTCGCAAGGTGACTTATGTGGATGGACCAAGTAAGACAAGAGTCTAGATAGATCACCAGAAACCTAACACTCGAAGATTCAACACGTCACAGACTAAAAACTACTTTTTTTGTTTTACTTTCGTTCATGCACAGCCTGTTTCCCGCGAACCACTCCAGAGCCCTCGACTGCGCATGCACCAGATCCGTACAATCGACCGAGATGGTAGAATCGTCAGCGAACAGAAGGCTCAGGCAGTCTTTCAAGTAATCAGGAAAATCATTAATAAAGATGAGATAAAGCACTGGCCCCATGATTGAGTCTTGAGATACCCCAATCGTGATTTCCTTCATCTCCGACCAACAGTCATTTACACAGACTGCCTGAAATATATCAGTTAAAAAAGATAATATTAATTCTCTACTTCTCGAATCGAACTTGTACTTCTCCAGTTTACGCATTAGTGCCCTTGGATCAATTAGAGAGAAAGGATGCCAAAGCATCTGTGAATAACTTCTAACAGTCCGAATTCTCGAATTAATCATTTATATCTTTTAAACTCAGTTTTCATAATTTTATCTATATTTCAATCTCATTTCATCAAGCTAAACATTCTAACAGTTCGAAATTCGAATCAAAAATCTACACGTAATGATACCCAATGAAAATTATACTTTATTCGTAAGGTGTCGCTGGTATTGAACTAGGTTGTTCACCGGTTAATTGTGAAGTTAGTACTTGAAAGAAGATCGTTTTCTCGTTTCTGTGGGAGAACGGAAAGCAGTACTCATTCTATGTTTCACTTCCACTTTATTGTTGTGAAGAGAATAATTTCGCTTTTTATTAGTTTTTTTTTGAAAATCAATATTTTTTTTATAGAATCGAGTCTATATAAGTTCGGAATTCATTAGATTCTCCCTTTCCTTTCAGAAACCTTCGGAATCGTTTGTAATTTTATTGGAGCTGTGTTGTGGCGATTGGAGTGAATAATTTTCAGTAATAGAAATTGAGTATTCTTTGATTTTCTGGATGAATTCCAATCGGCGTTATAAGTAGTCGGTAATTTTGCCGGATTTCCTCGAAACCAATTCAATTAGAGAGTGGATAAATTTCGAATTTTCTTTTGTTATATTAACCTAGATCGATATCTGCTATTCCAAGGATATTTTTTCCGCTGTCTAGATAATTTATGAGTTTTCATTTTTATGCAAAACCTTGATATTTCACGGCTGGGGTATCCACGTCTTTAGGGAACTAGTCTTGCCACCTAGGGCGAACCATATTCAGCCATTCAAGTAACCTGTAAGCTGTAAGATACAGAAATAACAGAAAACTGATGTAAAACACCAAATCCAACCATCGTGGGAATTAATCCCATTCCTAAAAAGCTAAGTGTTTCTCTTTATGATCAAATTCTTCCCTTCTATCTTCGTTAATTGTTGACTGAGCTCTATCATTGAGATTCGGCTTGTTGAAAAGCTCAGATTGTTTTATAATGAAAATTTGTACTATGTAGTTTAAGTTAATCTCGTCTGAGACTCCTTTAATTGTAATTGGTTAAACTTTTTAGTTAAGTTTTTATTTGAATTATTTACCTTGACTAGAGTTAGTAATTTATTAATCAGTTGCTGTGATTTCGATATTTATCTTGTAATAAAGCTAGTTGAATGAAGTGATGAGTATTATTTTTATTGCTATATCTAGAACCTAGGTTCTAGACGAAGATCTCACACACTGAGATAAAGGGACTTTGATCTAGCTAGGCATAGGTTATTAATAGGCAGTGTCAATTGTAATTTTCTTTCAACTAGCTTTGATATAATTTAATCTTATTAAACTTCATTATATAAATTTCTTAGTTCCAGTAGAATTGAAATATTTCTCCAATTTTAGTTATTCTAGAAACAGAACCAATACAAACCTTAGTGTAATACTATACCCTTTCAGATCAAAAATGCTTAGAATTCCACAATCCCAAATATGATTTACCAGGAGAACGATCAAGAAATACAAAATATTTAGGTTCAATATCTGAAACTCTCTCTATATATATATATATATATATATATATATATATATATATATATATATATATATATATATATATATATATATATATATATATATATATATATATATATATATAGATGGTAAATATTCAGTGTGAGCAAGGTTATATTATACAACTGACAATAAGTACGTATATAGGTTCTCAAAACTAAACTCAAATATTCATCAAAGTGAACACTAAGCACTTACCAACACAATATGCCACTCTAGGTCTTTCAACAAATTAAGTACATGAACGTCTGACAATATGTCCGTTGAAAATTAGATGTAAGTACTAGTTATACAAGATATTGTCACACTGAAATATTTCTAATGCATGAATATATAAATGAACTGAATGAAATATCTGTGGTACTGGTGGAAGAGTTTCATATCGAAGGTTGAAATTACTATTACTACCGCTTGGCTCTCAATGAAATGTGGATAGATCCACCGATAGTGGACTACGGTCGTAGTCTCAGGTCTCGCGTCCAATTCCGATTGCAGTTCAAAAGCAGCAATAAACGAAACTCAAAACTTGAACTTAAAGCTATAGCAACACTGGAGCAAACCGGAACAAAAGAATAAGGATGTCGTGTGACCTTGAGGTATGCCTTCGAAATTGTCAATACGATACCTTATGCAAGTTGCTTGTTGTCTCTATTCAAGATCTATAAAACTATAGACAAACTAGCAACGATAACGATTCAATTCAAACGACCACAATGTCAAAAATCAGAACCACACACTGATTTTAATTAAAAGAGTCACTTAAGAATTCCAGAATGGCAAGATGTCCGCTTGACTATCCAACAGGTCAATATATAGAAACTTCAACAGGCACAACCAGGAAACAACGTAGAACTTCTCAGAACAAATCAGAATTCATTTTCTCTCCGTGCATTCTATGACTCTCATATGAAATAGACCTATATGCTCTTCACACTTAATGTAATTATATATGGCTACCTTCCGAATAAGGCTGATTACGACTAATACAACCATTGAACAGTAGTAATTCGAAAATAGCTGCCCAGAATTGGAAGATCTGAGTAAGGTAGAGTTGATAATCTCTCCTCCAATCCAGTACACATGGTGCCAGATCAAGCATTACTAGTAGGTAGATCGAATCAAGGTTCACAGAACAAATAGAACTTTTCTATGAACAACGAAATGAAAATGCTACAAGACATGTTAATTCGAAGTGAATTATTAACTCAGATGTTCGAGAATAAATTTAAATGTAATCTAATAATGAATGGAAAGGCCTATGAAATTCTGTGAGTCGAGAACTAGACAAAACGAATGACTGATGTGAGACTTAGTTTCCCCTGATTGAAATATCTTACAAAACCCATGAAACAGAGAGAAAAATACCGTAAGTAATCTGACAGTTAACTATAGAGGCCATAAATTCCAAAATAATATGTAACGGAGAGAATTGAACGTTACAATACACAACCGATTTCGAACCTTCATTCATTTTCTTTTTGCTGAATAGTAACTTCAACAAGGTTCAGATAGTATGCACCTTGACAATGACAGATGGCACTGTAGCTCTTGTAACCCTCAATTTTTTCTTTCAACGTTAAGCTTCTCAGCTATATTCCAGCGTTTTTTCTAATCTTCAGAGCATTGTTGAGACACATTTCTCATCTGTTCAATAATAGAACAATGCCTTTCTTTCAAGGTTTTCTCAGGCCTTGGGAAAAGAAAGAAAATATAATGTGGCCAATGCTGCAACAATTGCTAACAAGTGAAGAGGTGTGTCAGCAGATATGCCAACATTGTAACTTCAATGACTGATTTGCAAAGAAGAAAAAAGCGTAAATGATACAGTTTGACAGTGATTCCAATAGAGGAAATCTATGAGCAAATTCCGGTTTCATATTCACACACCTGATAAATCTGAACACACTTCAATAACTGTAGCATTTAGTACGAGCCAATTCACATTAAATCTCGAGTCCATTAGCGAAGTGCACCGTAGATCTGAATATACTTGAGAAAGCAATCTACTTCAGCTGATTGAAAGATATGTATTTTTCTCAGTTGCGATGAACCTAACATTATTCTGAAATCAAAAACGTAATAGGTTTTCAGATCTTCAATTTTTCCTGTGTATGAACATATACATAAAGGTTGCATTGGAAGATTGAATTCCATTTTTCGTTTCTGTATACGGGGTGTCTACTATAAAATGTGCCAAACTTCAATAAGGGATAGTACAATTCATTTGCAACAAAAAAGTCCTATAAGTTGATAATTATCGAGTTATTTAACACTTCTTGATTTTACGAATTCTTTGCTTCTCTCTATAAAAACAAGAATATCTCTGTTACATGAAATTTGACCATACCATCGGAAAGAGCATAGAATTTGTTATGAGATAGGTAAGTACTTATGGTAAAAAATGTTGTATACCGGATGTTGTTGAAGTCTAAATGAAAAAATTGTGAAATGAACAAAATTAGTGGTATTTTCTTGTTAGCTATACCACTGAAAACTGATCGATAAGTAGACGTTTTTTTTTGGAAAAAACGACTACATTCATCTGGCTTTTAAACGGTATATCAACTTTTGAGCTTACTTTCTTTTTACCAGCAATATCATGAGTAAGTAAATTCTCTTATCCTTCGATCACAAATGAGCTAGTTCCACCGGAGCGTCTAAACAATTCCACAAATGACTTTTCAATAATAATAAGCGAAAAATAAATAACATATCTGAATATTGAATGTTTAAGAAACTAGAAATAATTAATTTTTCTCTGATTAGAAGAAGAAAATTAGAAAAATGAATAACTCACAGAAGCCTTTTATTACTTGATTTTGAAACAAATGAAAATATTTAGAATTTGACAGGAACTGTCATTGATTAATGAATTGAAGTTTATTTTTCCCCTTTTACGGTTCCATTTCTTTTTCTAGAAAAAGAAAACATGCCTAGTTTCTCAATTATTGAATATCGAGATATGTTATTTATTTATGGCTTCGCGAATGAAAATTCCCGTGCAGCGGTGCGGGAGTATGCATTGCGCTTTCCAAACAGACAGCAACCTTGTAGAAAGACATTTGTTGAAGTGTTTAGGCGCTCTGGTAAAACTGGTTCATTAAGCGGCATAAGAATTAGAAAAGGTGCTGGAAATGCTCAGCAATGGGAATAAGCACATGCAATATTGCAGGCTGTTCGCGAGGACCCTACAACAAGTACTCGGAGAATTGGTGCTGCAATGATACTTCATTATTTCACGGTTCGTAGAGTTCTCAAGCGAAATAATTTACATCCTTACCATTTGAGTAAGGTTCGAGACCTACTGCCAGTGGATAGTGAGGTGAGGTTGCAATTTTGTAGGTGTTACATGAATAAATCACAGGATTGGGTATCAGATAAAATTCTATGGACAGATGAGTCAAATTTTACCAAAGTTGGTATGGTAAGTTTGAGAAATTCCCATTTATAGGACACAGAAAATCCTCATGGCACTATTGTGTCACACTTTCAGCACGAGATTAGAGTAAATGTGTGGCTGGGGTTAAGGAGGGGTCAACTTGTCGGGCCAGTTTCCCCATCTTCCTAATTCAAACGAATTTTTAAATCTATTAAATAATTAAATAATGAACGTTCTGGAAGAAATGCTTATAGCTACTCGACATCACCTTTGGTTTCAAATGAACGGCTGCCCGGCTCATTATTCTAGAATAGTCCAGAACTGGATGACAGAGAGATTTGTAGAGAAATGGATTGGTCGATTCGGGCCGGTGAGATGGCCACCCAGAAGCCCTGACCTTACGCCGCTTGATTTTTATATGTGAGGCTCATTAGAGACTAATGTTTATAGAATTCCCTTTAAGAAATAATTGAAAGGGATCAAACCTGTTGCAACGAAATGAGGCAAAAACACATTGAACTTCAAAGAGTAGTTGATATTTTAAGAAAAAGATGTGTTAAGCACATTCAAGGAAGACGAGGAAGACATTTTGATCACCTGTTATTGTTTTGAATCTCTTTTGTGAAAATATGATTCATCAATTTGTTTTAGTTCCTGTTCATGTTTCATTAAGTAATATAAGATATTTGCGTTTTCGAATTTTGTTCTTATTACTCTTACCCATGATATTTCTGGAAAAAAAATGGTTAGCTCGAAAGTTGATATACCATTTGAAAGCCAGTTAAATGTAGTAGTTTCTATCAAAAAAAAAACAGTTAAATATTGATCAGTTTTCAGTGGTACAGCTAACAAGAAAATACCAATAATTTTGTTCATTTCACAGTTTTTTCATTTAGTCTTTTACAACACACGGTATACAAATTTTTTTTACCATTAGTACTTACCTATCTTCACGAAAATTCAATGCTCTTTCTGATGGTATGGTTCGATTTGATGTAGCTGTAAGAGTGACAGAGATATTCTTGTTTTTATAGAGAGAAGTGAAAAATTTCGTAGAGTCAAGAAGTGTTGAATAACTCGATAATTATCAGCTTTTCGCAAAAATGTTATAGATTATTTTCTGTTGCAAATGACTTGCACTATTACCTACTGAAGTTTGGCAACTCTTATAGTAGACACCCTGTATAGATGCTTCATTTCTCAGGTAGTTCCCCCGACTTCTTTGTTTATTTATAGCCAAGGCACAATGAGAAATTGATAATCATTTTTTAATTGGAAATCTCTTTATGTCAGGGATATAATTACATTTAATCATTTACGAATAATACCAGCAATAAGCCGAATGGTCGTCACTGTTCATTAGACTCTGGTGGAACAATATTTTAAATTTACACTTTTTTATTTGTGCCGCTTTCCTTGATTATACCAATTACTTGCATTCTTTGCTGTAACATTTATTATTACACTGAAAGAGTAGTCAATGGTCAATTTTAATGACATAATTATACCGAGCGGTACAAATAACTGAGTCACTAAGGCTACGGTCTTGATGCGTTCCCTATTCGCCTTGGTTCTTGGGAATATAAGAGAAACGAAATGCATGCTTCAATTATGACCATTGGAAAATATGTGAGATGGTTCCGAGTCGGGAAACATCACGATCGATAGATAATTAACAAGTAGATAAAAAATACAGCATCGAGTGATACTTCTAGTCCCTGGCGCCACGAAAATATTCTTGTTAATTTTGAGTAATTGTTCTCTTCGACGTCTTTTCAGGTATATTCCGTAGGAAATACTAACTGTTGCAGCCGTCCTCCTGGTTTAATTTGTGGCAAGTTTTCACTGGCGATCATGACCACCAGACCACGAAACCACTCTCAATTCATAAGTGCAATAAATACATATACAGACAACCATATGGTATCACCCGATACTTTGGAGATATTTAAATTAAAAAAAGAAATAACTCAAGGTTTATTTTAAAAAAGAAACAAATAAGAGAAATAAGAAACTCTTTCCGCATGTAGTAAGAATTGAAAATTGTTTTCTCAGGGAGCAGATGTTTTTCCCCGACCTAGTAGCTTGTATAACATCTTGCCCTGATACAAGCCCGAATCCGTCTAGGCATGCTTTGGATTAGGTTTTCGACCTCCTCTGGGGTGATATTCTGCCACTCGTTTGTGGCGGCTTGGATGAGCTGTTGTGGGATTCTTGCATCATCCTGACGCGATATAATTTTCCTTTTGAGATCATTCTATAAACGTTCAATAGGATATAGGTCTGGAGAGTAACCTGGCTAGTCCGAAATAGCGATTCCTTCTGTCGCGCGATGTTGCTGGTATACGGAGTAGCATTATCTTCCACAAAAATGAAATTCCCACCATGGCCACTTCGCCCAGTATGGGCTTTAGCACTATCATCAAGAACTCTGATGATAAAACACAATATCTGAAATTTCTAGTTCCAAAAATATATACACACAACATTTACATGGAATCATTTTGAATATTACCTCAGGAATTTTGGGAATTTAGAAGGATTGTTAGAATTGATCCTTTCTGAGATATTTCAATAGGAAAAAAAATTTAGTGAGGTTTATTTTAAGAAAGAAACAAATGGAAGATAATAAGAGACTCTTTCGGCATGTAGAAGAAAAATTAAAAATTAATTTCTCATTGGGTAAGTGTTTTTTTCGATCTGAGTAGCTTGTATTACCTCCTTTTGTCCTGATATAAGCCAGAATCCGCCTAGGCATGTTTTGGATTAGGTTTTCGACCTCCTCTGGGGTGATATTCTGCCCCAGTTCTGTGGCAGCTTGGATGAGCTGTTGTGGGGTTCTTGGATTATCCTGGCGCGATCTTATCTTCCTTTTGAGATCATGCCATAAACGTTCAATAGGATATAGGTCTGGAGAGCAAGCTGGCTAGTCCGAAATAGCGATTCTCATCTTGAGCACCTTGCCAGAGTCTCACTACAGTCTCCAGCACTATGTCCACGTAATTTCTAGCCGTTACGCTTGCAGGAAACGAAATCAAATCTGTTTTGCCTCGCAGCATAATGCCACCTCAAAACATCACACTTCATCTTTGGTATTTCGGAATTTGTGTTGCTGCTCGGAGTCTAACTCGTCTTCCACGACCCCTAAAAACCCGAATCCGGCGGTTATTTGATCTAACACCAATTCTGGTCTCATTCGAAAAAATAACATTTCTTCAATTCTCAATATTCCAATTTTGGTGCTCGATACAGCAATTAAGTCTGTTAATTTTTTGTTGTCTGGTTAGCTCTGGAACTCTCAAGGGCCTTCTGCTGTATAAACCCCTTGAATGAAGTCTTTGACGTATCGTTTCGACTGATACACTGATGGATGTTGCTTCCAGAAATTGCCTTTGGAGTATGGGATGCGACGCACTAGGGTATCTCGTTGCAATTTTGCACAAAAAGCGGTCTTGTTCTTCAGAAGAGATCTTCCTTCGACTTCTTTTAGGTCTATTTTGCAGAAGAGGTAGCTCCACGTGTCAAGCGTGGGATTTTGAAATCACCCCTTCGTGAAACCCACATTTTGGCAACTTTATCCCTCTGTATCACCCCTTCTTCAACGACAGCAATTCAACTATAATATCCCGAACATGTGGTGATAACTCAGTATTTCTTATCATACCATCCAGTTTTTTCACAACAAGAAACTTAATTCTTCAGAAGTAGTCAAAGATTCATGATTAAAAACAATCAATACTGTGAAATACCGAGTAATTCCATATAAATTTGGTTGTGTGTGTATATCCAACATCCACAAATCTAACCTAATCTAGCCAGCTGACGGATGACTCAACGGTACTGTTGGCTCTTCCAGCAACTGTATCAGGAGTACCGACAGACGGATTCATGTGATCCGTACGATGCGGATAAAGTTGACGCAGTTATATTGGTTACCAACTAAGCTGACAAAAATCCATTGTGTGCAATGCGAAACTGTGAACGCGTATATTTATGGACAAATGTGCAATTTTTAATTTTGCAACAGATAGGCATCAGATTTTTTTGAAAGGTGCAAATAAATTTGCAATGATTGCTATTATCCGATAAGCGAAGTTAATATTAATTACTTATATCTAAACTTCAGAATTAACATTTAGAAATAGCAACATTTGAGACGTTTTAGCTTGAACGAGAGTTATCTGCAATACTGTGTTATTCCACTTTATGTGTTACAACTTCTGTGCGAACACCACACGACGAACACCTTGTAGTTATACTTGCTTGTAAGACAGTTTATTTTATGTCCAATACAGATACCTTATCATGATAAATGGATCGTTGTAATTTCAATATGAATTAAGTTCTACATCTACAGTTTTCCTCCCCACACACCTCTGTCCCACATCGTGCGATGTCTACGTCTGAGGGGAAATAGAAGTTTGCAATTATTTATTATCGATGTTTAATGGTACTTTTTTAGAATTTTTGAATATTGATGGTGTTTATCACTGCATAAATTAGCGGTCTGAATGAACTAGGATTAATACGCTTTCGCTTCGTATTCTCTATTTGTTAGATCGAAGCAACAGAGATGTATTATGCTGTTTTCAAGTGTTATTTCGATTTAACGGATTTCTGAATAATTACTATATCGTTTGCACCTATCATGATTTTAGTTTATACATTATTCATTGAATTTGTTGAGACGGAAATGTGTTGATTTGTTATTTCTTTACTTTCTTTGATATTCTCGATTAAATTCATATACACGATATTGAAATCCTTTTTTATTTAATAAATAATCGCATCAACCCTAGGGTTATTAGCCATGTTACAACAACTGTCAGATGCTACCAATATTCGTCGATTTCAGGAATTTAATTAAAATAAGGAAGTTACATTTTGGTCCAGGTGATTATGTGATGTTGTGTGATATCCGGTTTTCTTCCCTTTCTGCTGCAAATCGAGGGCACATTGTTATAACGTGACTAATCGTCAGTGTCTCATCGCAGTGGTCACTCTGGTTCTCAACTAATTAAATGGCTGTGGGTGAGTATTGTATGACCAATTCTGAGCCATGTGATAGTCACTTGTGTTTTTCGCCCTGAAGGTAATATAGACCATGCTTTGACGAACGGATTGACTTTTTGAAGTTTCGAGGGCGTGTTCGACCACCTGGTTTGCCAAACGCTGTTAATTTTGTTTTATACTGTTTTGCAGGTCGCTCGTAAGTTACTCGTTGACACGGACGGAGTTATTGTCATAGCTCGATTCATGGGCGTGTTTATCTTCCTCTTCATTTCCTGTGAGATGGTACCCATATAAAAATAATTTCCTTTGCTCCTGATCTTCCAGCTCTATTTTAATTCTATTTGCAATCGGATTCTTCGTGTATATTCTCCTGATCGTTTGAAGAGAACTAAGAGAATCTGTTAAGAAGAGAAATTTCTCTTCTCGGGTTGTGTTGATGAAAATGATAGCTTGTAGTAGTGCGTATAATTCAGCCGTGTATACACTGCTTTCGGATGGTAATATGAATTTCAGTACTGAGTCAGGTGTCAGTACCGCTCTCCTACCCTTGTTCGGATTTTGATGCATCAGTATATAGATGCGTATAACCACCGTATATATATTTCGTAAACTTTGATGGATAAGTGTTCTATTTGACGAGTACTTATCGAAACTGGTCAGGGTCATAATTATGTTCGGTCGTTTTATTGTCATAGAGGAGGGAAATTTTGTTTGTTTGTTTGTTTTTCCTTTAACGTGCTCTATTTCTGCCTTTCGGCTAATGACACGCCGGGGACTTCTGTCACCTCACTAACCCGAGAATTTTGCCGAACGCCTCTCGAGTCGAGGGAAGGGATCTTTAATGTCCAACACATCTCTGTTAGACAGGACCGACAGCTTTACATCTCCTCCGAAAGATGGACGCTCAAGCGATTCCCAGAATCCGAAAAATCGCACCGACTTTGTGGGGATTGAACCCAGGTAACTCTGCGTAGGAGACGAGCATCAAATCCCATACGCCACCGAGCCGGCTAAGGGGGAAATTTTATGTTGTAGGAAGACAAGAAGGCAGTGCTAGGTTTAGAATAGACAGGTCAGTTCGTACATGAAAGTAAAAGGGTTTTCGGGTGCGTGGTTTGTTAGCAAATACGTTTATGAATTTCTCATTGTGCTCATATTTGTAAGTATTGTTGTTGTCATCTGAATTACTTTTTATTGCGTAGGTGAGTCTCGGGTACATTCTTCTATCGGAAAGTGAGGGTTCGCTGGCTTTACAGTATATACTTTCTGTAGGACTCGTTCTAAAAGCTCCCAGTATCAATCGCAATGCACTGTTCTGTGTTTAAGATTTACAGTGTGGATTTGTTCGCTGATGAATACGCTACTGCACCGTAGTCTAGCTTTGATCTAATTAATGTTCGATATAGTGTCAACATTGTTTGTCTATCTGAGCTTGATATCGACTTTAATATGTTTAGCCTACAGTTACACTCCATTACTAGTTTTCTAATATGCTCCTGCCAATTTCGTTTTTGGTCAAGAATCATCCCTAGAAATTTCACACTATGTTAAGTTGGCAAATGTTCATTATATAGTGTGAGTGTTGGAAAGCAACAATAGGTTTTTTCGTAAAATTGAAATTCTTGTAATTTACATTAAAAATGAGAATATCTGGAGAATGTCTTCATCTTGAATGTAGGGGAGACATTGGTAAAATGATTACAGCGGATCCACAAATTTTACGTTATCTTACGACTGAAATCAAAGGAGATTGGTATTCTATACTGAGTGTCTTTATTGGTAGACAACACCTGAGAACAAAAATTAGTATCAGACAATAATAAAACAAGTATTCTGTTTTTAGGAATTTTATTTAATAATTGTGGTTCGTAGCGCGTTTCACTACACCGTAGCTTCTTCAGACGAGTGAATGTACTGTATAAATAAGAATGAGAATAAAAATGAAAATCTTGTTAAGTAATTAAAAGCTTATTGGGTTGCTCTTCCTTAAGTGGTTATTGATGATAGTTATATCCAATTGAATTAAGGTATAGATTGCTCCCTGAAGAGATTCAATAGAGGGAAAGGGCTTAAATCGACTTGTTCATTGATGAGTGTTTGTGTTTGTTGATTTATAAAGTTTCCAAAGATCTACCTTCCAATATATATTATCTAAACTGTGCGTCGAAAGAGTGACTATTTTCTAGGAATCTGATTTTTGATTTGACAAACTGCGTTTATGTTTCGATATTCTAATATTTGAATTTCTATGTGTTCTACCAATGTAGAAATTATGACAGTCATTGTTATTCAATCTATAAATACCTGATTTATTATTTTTATCTGATTTGGTTTCATTTTATATATTTGCCTAAGCTATTATTTGTTTGGAAAGCTATGTTGAAATTATTGCTACTCGAGAACGATTTCAGTTTGTCACTTGTAACGTAGGTTAAGATGTTGAATTTTTGTTACAATTTATCGACAGGGTAAGCTTCATTCAATGCAATTTCAATTTGAAGTTTATTTAAGATATTATTTATCATTTGGAGATTGTAACCATTATTTTTAGATGTTTGTTCAATCAAATTTAATTCTTTGTTGAAATTTTCTGGTAATAACGGGATGTTAATCAATCTATGAATAAAACTATTGAATGCTGACATTTTATGTTGATACAGATGACACGACGAGTTATGTATTATAATATCTGTATGTGACGGCTTATGGTAAATTGGGACATGTTTTCCATTTTCATTCGAAATTGTTACGTCTAAGAAATTTATTGAATTATTGCTTTATATTTCGGTTGTGAATTCAATTTTGGATGTAATGAATTTATATGATTTTCGAAAATTTTCAACTGTATCTGTTCCTGTGAAGCAAATAATGATATCATCTACATAGCGATACCAGTATAAACAATATTTACTAAGTGGATGATTATGAATTAATTTCTCTAAATTATTCATGAATATTTCTGCTAACAAAGGACTCAACGGATCGCCCATAATCAAGCCGTCTTCACTAGTATAATATTTGTTACTGTAATGGAAATAAATTTGATCTAAACTAATTTGTAGTAATGAAAGAATATCTGATTTATTGATAGTATTAACATGATTCTTTTCTAATAATTCTTCAACTAAGTAGTACGTATCTTTTGGAAGAATGTTGGGAAATAGATGCTTGACGTCGGAAGAAATGAGTTTGGAATTAGGTGGTAAAATTGTATCTTTGATATTGGCAATCAGTTCGTATGAATTTTCGACAGAAAATTCAGATTTATAATTGCAATGTTTTATTAGCATGTCGTTAAGGAATTTTGGAAGTTTGTTTCTTATGTAACGGCACCTTCTTTCAATTTTTCAAAATTGCTAATGAGACATTGTAAATCTATTTCCCAACGTTCCTTCCTTGATATCCGTTCTAGTTACTAGAAGAATTATTAGAAAACAATCATGTCAATACGATCATTAAATCAGATAATCTTTCATTATTACAAATTTGTTTAGATCGAAATTATTTCCATTTCAATAACAAATATTATACTAGTAAAGATGGATTGATTATGAGCAATCCGTTAAGTCCTTTGTTAGCAGAAATATTCATGAATAATTAAAATAAATTGATTCATAATCATCCACTTAGTAAATATTGTTTATACTGGTAACGCTATGTAGATGATATCATTATTTGCACAGGAACAGATAGACAAATGAAAATTTTCGAAAATCATATAAATACAATTTTTCGAATGTGTATGTTACATGATATTATGACATAAGTCATCAGTCACACAGATATTTATATTATTTATTTCCGTTATCACCAGAAAATTTTAACAATGAATTAAATTTAACTGAATAAACATCTTAAAATGATGGTTACAATCTCAAAATAATAAATAATATTTTGAATAAAAACAAAGTAGAATCGCATTGGATGAAGCTTACCCTGTCGATAATTTGAAACAAAAATTGAACACCTTAACCTACGTTACAAGTGATAAACTGAAATCCTTAATGAGTAGCAATAATTTCAACATAGCTTTCCAAACTAATAATAGCTTAGGCAAATATGTAAAAAAATAATAAAACCAAATCAGATGAAAATAATAAATCCGGTGTTTGTAGATTGAATTGCAATCACTGTATTAACTTCTACATTGGTATAACACATAGAAATTTTAATATTAGAATCCATTCAAATCAGATTCAAATCAAGAATCATCACTTAGATCTTTGACCCACAGTTTGAAACATACAGATAAAAATATTAGAAAGATCTTTGGGAAAGAAACAACAAACACAACGCTCAGGTAGGTAGACTCTATTGCATTATTGAAATCTCTTCATGGAGCAATCTTTTCTTATTATTATCCTTAATTTTATTGGATATACCTGTCATCAATAACCACTCAAGAAGGAGCAACCCAATAAGCTTTCAAATACTTACGAAGATTTGTATTTATATTCTCATTCTTACTTATATATAGTTGTCATAATTTATGTACATTCATTCGTCTGAAGAAGCTCTGGTATACTGAAACGCGTTACGAATCACAATTATTGAGTAAAATTCCTAAAATCACATTACTTCTTTTTATTATTGATGATGGAATTCTACCAAGTGAAAGCCTCCCGAATTCAAATGGTATCAGACAAGTTACTAGCTTTGTGTTCAAGTAATATAAGATAAGATAATTTTTCATATAAGTTTCAAATACGTTAATACTTAATTTATTTTTCACAAGGTTTCATTAACAGGACATTATTGATCTCCATCATTAATTGGTTATTAGTTCACTAAAGTCAACCAGGTATTTTTTAGAACCAAAACTATCATTTTGATTGAAATAATCATCTTGATGTGGTGTGAAATGATCGTTTTCTGAGAGAGGATCATTCTTGCCGGATTAACTAATGTACTGGATTTAATATTGGTTTTTCCATCAGACTACCACGTATATACATTCTGTCAAAAAATACTGCAATTACGCCAATGGATAATTCAATCATCAGAACATTTTTTAAACGCTTTTTTTCGGATTCGACTTCACTTCTCGACGCGACTTCTCTTTTATGTGTTCTATCGATTCAAAACAAGTACTGTGGTATTTTTGGAAATAAATAGTTTGGCCGGAGACATATCAACTGAATACGGTGGTTGTTCGATAATATTTGTTGAAGTGTTGTTCGAAAAATTAATTCTCAATAATAGCCTTGTCAAATGGTGCATTATCGTGGTACAAAATCTGTAAGTTTTCTCCACAAATCTGACTTTTTACGACGAATTTGCGATCTTAAACGCCGCATAGCAATCAGGTATTATTCTTTATTTACAATCCGACCACCTAAAAAAATTCCGAATGCACAACACCTAATTCAAAGAAAACAATAAGCATTACCATGACATATGATCGACTTTGACGTGCCAAATTTCGGAAACAGGCCCTAGTGCGTCGTATCCCATACTCCAAAGGCAATTTCTGGAAGCAACAGGCATCAGTGCATCAGTCGATACGTCAAAAACTACGTTCAAGGGGTTTATACAGCAGAAGGTCCTTAAGAGTTCCAGAGCTATCAGACAATAAAAATTTAACAGACTTAGTTGGTGTATGAGGCACCAAAATTGGAATATTGAGAATTGGCGAAATGTTCTTTATTCGCATGAGACCAGAATTGGTGTTCGATCAGATGACTGCCTGATTCGAGTTTTAAGGGTTCGTGAAAGACAAGCTTAACGCCGAGCAGCAAGACAATTTCCGAAAAACCAAGCGGGCAGTGTGATGTTTAGGGGTGGCATTATGCAAAACAGATTTGATTTCGTTTCCTGCGAGTGTAACGGCTAGAAATTACGTGGACCGAGGAGTGGCGACTGTAGTGAGACTCTGACGAGGTGCCTACGATGGAAATCGTTTTTTTGGTTTCGCCAGCTTGCTCTCCAGACCTTAATCCTATTGAACATTTATGGGATAATCTCAATAGGCAAATTAGATCATGCCAGGATAATCCAAGAACCCCACAATAGCTCATCCAAGCTGCCACAAAACAGGGGTAGAATATCACCCCAGAGGAGGTCGAAAACCTAATCCAAAGCATGCCTAGACGGATTCTGTATTGTATAAGGGCAAAAGGACGGAAAACAAGCTACTCAGATCGAAAAAAACACTTACCCAGTGAGAAAACAATTTTCAATTTCTTTACTACATGCCGAAAGAGTCTCTTATTTTCTTTAATTTGTTTCTTTCTCAAAATAAACCTCAATTATATTTTTTCTATTGAAATATCTCAAAAGGATCAATTCTAACAATCCTTCTAAATTCCCAAAATTCCTGAGGTAATATTCAAATTGATTCCATGTAAATGTTGTGTGTATATATTTTTGGGACTAGACATTTCAGATATTGTGTTTTATCATCAGAGTTCTTGATGATTGATTTTCTATACCTAAAAGGGGTTGAACAATTTCATTTTGTTGAATCAATGTTTGAACTTTTGAATTTTGTTATGCATACTGAATTCAATTTCTTATTATCATCATGAAGCAAGGAAATTATACGTTTCAGTTACCATTTCCTAAATAAATGAGATAAAAAACACAAGGTTCAACTTTAATCTACACTTTATTTGAAAAAATTCGACGACGTTTCGCTGACACAGCAGCTTTATCAAGAATGGAAAACAGAATGAAGAGTATGGTATTATAAAAAATCGTAGAACAAGTTGGATGAATAACAGGAAAATCCACACCGAGCCTTTGTACAGTTAGTATGAAAGGTAATAAAACTAATTAAACAAGTTAAGTAGGGGTGAGTAATTCACATCTACCTGTTCATTCAAAAGCTTGTCCGAATGTTTGTATCTATTTGTTTCTAATGCTTCTAGGAGATCTAATTTTGAACTTTTTGATTTTATATGTAATATGTCAAAGTTTTTATTGAATGAATGGTTTTCTTTTATTAGGTGGTTTGAATAATTTGAATCAGATTTATTTTTATCGAAGCTACGTTTATGTTCAGATGTTCTTATGCCAAAACTCCTATAGGTCCTACCGATATAAATTTTATCACAAGAACCGCAATTGAGTTTATAGATTCCTGATTTACTTGATTTTTCAACACGAGATTTATTATTTTTAATATGTTTACTTGAGTTATTAGAAGTTTTGAAAGTTATATTAAGATTTTGTTTGACGAGAAAGGATTTAATATTTGTACTTGCAGAACCGCAGAATGTTAAACTGTTGAATATTTTATAGTCTTTATGAATAGGATATACTTCATTTATTGCTTTCTGATACAGTTTTTACGAATGATTAGATCTATCATATCCGGATTATATGAATTATTAATACAAACATTCGGACAAGCTTTTGAATGAACAGGTAGATGTGAATTACTCACCCCTACTTAACTTGTTTAATTAGTTTTTTTATTACCTTTCATACTAACTGTACAATGGCTCGGTGTGGATTTTCCTGTTATTCATCCAACTTGTTCTACGATTTGTTTATAATACCTTACTCTTCATTCTGTTTTTCATTCTTGATAAAGCTGCTGTGTCAGCGAAACGTCGTCGAATTTTTTCAAATAAAGTGTAGATTAAAGTTGAACCTTGTGTTTTTTTTTTATCTCATTTATATCATGGATCTACATCAAGTAACGGCCTCCACAATTCAAACATCTCCTAAATCCTTATATTTAATCGAAAAGGTGTTTATTATTCATTATTATTTATTGTTAAGTTTGAAGGGTGGAAAACCCTAACAACTTCTAATTCACTAAATGTAATGAAGAAAGTTGCTTGATTTGAATTCAGTGCAAAAGTAAAATATTAGTTATCCATATCACTTGTAAACTAAATTACGCCCTTCAAAGCTAAAATATGGAAAAATAGAAACTTATTCTTGCGTCTCTGAATATGTAGATCACAACACATGGGCTATTATTCAAATCGATTTCTACAACGACGTTAATAATACACAATTCATATATAATTAAGATATTTTCCTCCAGTCGTACCATCTAATTGCCCCGTATTTTCCACGTACGTTATGTTTTCATTTCCACAAATTACTTATGATTATTGTCCAATAAGAATGTTATTTCCAGTATATGTCAGTTCGAGCGTGTCAGAAGAGAGTATAATGAGTTGAATCTTTGACCATAATCTTTAATTGTTGCTATTCGTTATAACAACAATTATTTGCGACAATATGATAGCAATTATTCGGGATGATAAGGATCGCAACCAGTAGACGGAAAGATAGCGATGTAGGTGAAGCGTCCGTGCATATTGAGAATGACTTTCCAGGTCCGTATCGGATGCTATCAACTGTAGTGACGCGTAGGCCTTCTATTGCATAGAATATCAGGTGGAGTCCTTCAGGGATCCCCCTGATTCCAAGCTTACTTTATTCCGTGTATTATTTCACTTCATAAGTAAGTATTAGAAACAAAATTTCATAAGCCACATTGTTTTCAGGTTCATTGAGTTCCAACCAAGAAATCCTGCAAAATTTATCGCTATATGTGTAAACACATTGATGACTTTTATTCAGGGAACAATATTCAACCTTCCCAAAATGCACACGTGGTTAACAGCTAGACAAGCGCTAGAGAGTTAGTTTTTCGGTAGATCGTATCTTGCAGACACAGCGTGTAGCGTTGCGTTAAATAGTCGAACTAGTATGGCATCTCGAATTTTTCTGTTCGATCTATTGTCTTCATCGTTTCCCGGTTGAGCTGGCGATAGTCTCTATATCAGTTGTTTGGCAGGTGCCAAGTTTTCTGGGCCTCAAAGATATCATGGCAAGTCTAGATATAGTATCTTTATTTTCAAACGTTCCTAGGGAAGAGGCGATAAAGGGACTCGAGGATGCAAGCATCGAGAGCACTCATGGGATCTCCTTCGTCCCCAGCTATAGCTAATTTATTTATGGCAAATTTCGAGAAATAGGCACAACGAAATTTTATCTGAAACCCAAAATATGGCTGAGATACGTCGACGACATCATATGACCCAACTGTGAAGAATCCCTAAGCGCGTTCACAACTCACCTGAATTCAAACCATGCGAACATAACATTAACAATTGAAAAAAAATCAAACGGACAGTTTTAATATATGTTTTTCCTCTTAACAAAGTAACAAAGTAACAAAGCGGACATTTACAATTCTCAGTATACAGAAAATTAACCCTAACAAATGCCTCATGACATTATCATCCAGCTCTATTAAAATTAGTGGTGAAAACGCTCATAAGTAGATCGGTAGCACTCACAGACGAGAAGAGTTATCTATTATAACCAACGCTCTTGAAAACAATGGATATAACAAAAACACAATAAAAGCAGCTACAAGAGACACTCTCACTGGGCGAAACACGATATGCACAGGTCATAAAATAGATTTCGATAACTCAAAACAAATCAGCACCACACAACAACTTAAGAAACGTCACATTAGAAAAGCATTGAAAATTGAAAAAGGAGGTACAATGAACAAAATGGACGAAACCCTCAAACTATAAAATGCTTGGAAAGTTATTTTACCACCCAGAAACCGGCATCAGCAACAGATAATAATGAAAGCATCGCCACCAGGTCTACCGAGGCCCACAACAAGGACACTAAAAAAGAATCACCAGCAAACCACAATCAGTTACGCTCGGGAATTCGTCTACAGTTACTAGCCATTCGGGATTAGGGAGATTTATGAACTGAGCTCTGTGGTTGTTATTCCGCTCATAATATCCATGAATGGCTTGGTCGAGTCCCATCTCATAGAGAACACCAAGAAGATGGGGCTTGACAATTCAATCATTTCCATGGCGCAGAAAGAAGCTGTCCTGGGAACCACTCGTATTGTTCGTAGTTTTCTCAATTGCGAGTGAAACTGTGTGACTGCATACGTATCTTGATTAATCTTGGTTGAGGACTATACGACAGGCAGAAATGAATAGTCCAATAACGTCTGACTGGCCTTTTACTCATTTTAATAATTTTTGATTATTTCAATCCCGTTTTTAAACACAATTTATTTCTGCTTTAAAATCTTTCATCTCAAATGAGAATTTTTAAAAAATATTTCTTCTGTTCAACAAAGAATTACTCAACCCCTGGGCCTGCATATTATGCATAACTTTATAACGTCATAACTTACATACTCCCGATGAAGGCCTAAATGAGGCCGAAATATAGTCTTTGGTATAAATTGGTATAAATTTCTGCTTGTCGTATAGTCCTGATATTTTTTCATGAAATCACTTAGATTGTATGAACAGATATATGGACAACTCGTTGGGGTGAAACCCTTCTTTATTATATATACCGCAAACTCAACCGGGAAACAGTGAAGACAATAATCAAATAGAACAGAAAACTTCGAGACGCTATACTTGTTCGACTATATAACGCAACGCTACACGTTGTGTCTGCAAGATGCGATCTGCCGAAGAACTAACTCTCCAGCGCTTGTCTAGCTGTTAACCATGTGTGCATTTTGGGAAGGTTGAATATTGTTCCCTGAATAAAAATTTTCTATGTGTTCACACATATGTCGATAAATTTTGCATGATTTCTTGATTCGTTGTATAACTTCCTGGTCCCCCTTCTTCCAGAAAAAAATTTAGAAGATCTAAATTTGAAAAATATCTCTCGTAATGATATCGAAACAGAAAAATTATATTTAATAAATTCTAAGGTAACAAACTTGTTTCATGTGAATCGATTGCTATCCTTCACCTCCAAAGCAAGCTCAAAATCATGTTGTCCTTATATAAGCGCTTGATCGGATTCAGGTCAAACCAATGAACAGGACAAAGTTAAACGTTAATTTCATGTAGATCCAGGAATTGTCTACTCGCAGGGAGCACGACGAAAGCGACATCAGATGGTAGCGTAAAATCATGCTCGGCAATGGTATGACATGTGAAAGATCCGTATAAATAACAGTGAATTGTTTCAAAAAATGAATTTAAGAATAAATATGTGTTATAAAAATCTGTGATCATGTTTTTAAATTGAAAAAACTCATTACGATGGAAAAAGTGTGTATAAAAATTGAGGAAAAAAATTTTTGAAAACAAGCTTTTATTTAAATGCTCTAAAAGAAAAAAAATAAACTTTTGCACTAAAACTTTTACCGTTAATTCATAACGTCATTTCAAATTTAACACATTTGACACAATTTATATGTTATAATATAAAAGCTTGTCGCGAGATATAAGTACTCTTATTTACTTTATCAGTTTGAAATATTAACAGGTAGGCATAACATATAAATTGTATCAAATGTGTTAAATTTGAAATGACGTTATAAGTTAACAGTAAAAGATTTAGTGTGAAAGTTAATTTTTTTTCTATTTAGCGCATTTTGATAAAAGGTTGTTTTTAAAGAATTTTTTTTAAACTTAATTTCATTTTTTAGTTATTCTTGGCAATCTTTCATTTGGTACCCATATTGTAGGAACGAATAAAAGAAAATTATCCGCCATTTCGTTTTGCATTAAGAATAATTGGTCCACCGCCTTGTTGGATTTAGAATGACGTCACATAGTTAATCATGCATTGTCATCCAAACTCAACGTGTATACAAAATTTCAGCTCAGTTGGTTGAGATCAAGTGCCTTAAAATTGAGTTGTAAGATTTCACCCGAACATACAAACATACATACATTGCAAGTTAAATAAAAGCTTGTAAATATGTTTATAAATAACTAAAAGGAGTTTTAGAATCCCATGGGGTTAACCTGTGAAATGTAAACAAATTTAATACATGACAACTGCAATAATGAAAATTACAAAAGTGTTGATTGTTAATATGATTTTCAGAAATAAAATAAAAACTTAATGGCAATGTAATTGCGAATCGTAATTTGAACATACATTACCCTAGTTGCATTGTTACTGAATAATGTTACACACTACTTTGTTTTTTCTTTTAACATCATTTATCCATTTATTTTTTTTATCCATTTATTTCTTCCATCCATTTATTTCCAGTAGGCCAATGGAAATGTGTAAAATTTACATTTACTGTTTCTAGCTGTATTTTTGCAATCAACAACACAACAACTATTATGGATCATTTTTTATTTAATGTTAACGTGTTTATTTATGATAAAAGCATGATTTAACGATAATTTGACCACATCGAGCGCTGTGATCGATTCAGCTGTCCCCACTATATACTCCGCTCCCTGCCAACAGCACGAGGAGTTATCATGCTTGTTTTGGCCTGTGCAGCATATGGAGAGACTGAGGAGATAAAAATCTACTTTAAGTAGGAATTTGCCAAAGATGTTAGCCAAAATGAGGTTAGTTCTTGGATTGAAAGAGGTTTCACTCCAAACCATCGCTGTTTCTTGTCTGTAGCTGCTGTTTTAGGATTTCTCTTAGTCTCTGAACATAACTAGGTTTGGAGTTAAGACTTGGCTTCTGAAGGACTTCTGGAATGAAAATTGACTTCGTATTGCCAAAAGTTCTTTTGGAAATTTCCAGTTGATTACGCATTTAATTGAACGGTTAATGGTATTCTATGTTGTCTTGTCACTTATTTTGACACAATAATGCCATTTGTAATATCAGACATAGATATATCATGTAGACATACTATTGCCCACACCGAAAATTCAACATATTGAAGAATATGTAAACTCTGATATTTGTCAAAAATAAAATGAAAATTACGTTTGCAGTTATGGATTTTTGAGGAATTGCTATTTTACTACGAACCTAATGGACTGATGTACGTTTCCCCCAATGGGAATGCTTTCTTCTTAAACAATACAGAATATGCGAATGCAGTTCCTTGCTTCCTCTTCTGATTCTGAGATCTTTTCTTTTCCAATTGAAGATTTTCCTTGAGATATTTCAATTGAAATCTAGTGAATCTTCACTTCTTTCATCTCTTCAAACTGCTTCGGGATAGTGGATATTCTAGAAGCTTTTGTCCGATTTATTGAAACCTCACGATAGTACCGAATCTACAAAAGTCATTTTCGACCAATTTCTGTGGGTTTATTCGCTATCTTTTACTCAAGAAGTCTCTAATGCACTCGAACCACATCAATTCTACTCTACTATACAGTATCAGTTTGTTTAGATAGTTTCTTAAAATGGTGTGGTTCTCGAATATGGGTTTTGGTATGAATCCGCAACTCAACTTTCCGATGCTGTTGCGTCGGCGCTTAGGGCGGCGTCAACGTCAAGCGAAAACGTAAACAATAATAATGAATGGATTCGTACAATAATAATGAGCCTTTTTGTGGTTTTCGAATAACAGAAGATTTCGGTTTGCAATGGTGAAAAAGCTACAGGAATGCGATGGTTATATGTGGGAAGAATTTCTGGTAAAGAAGTCTCAGAGGATGACATCAAGAAATATGTTGAAGATATCAATGGCCCGAGTGAAATTAGTGGGGATTTTAGCATCATCAACAATTTTTTCGATTGGAGAATTCGAAACCCTCATCAAATAACAGCCTCTAGATATGATAGACTGGTTAATTTAAATAGCACCAGGTCGTTGAATGTGATACATCAAAACCTCCGTTCTATTGGGAATGTACTTAACAGATTAGAGAGATTCAGTCAAGATCAGAATGCGGATATCATTGCGGCCACTGAACACTGGAAAAGTATAGAAGAATTGACAGCCTACCATCTACATGGGTATCAACTTGCATCTAGTTACTGCAGAAAGCGAGGAGATCATGGAGGTGTTGCTATTTACAGTTCCAAAAATATTGTGAGTGTTAGACTAGATTTAAATCGATTGAGTGTTTTAAGAGTTATTAAATGTGCAGCCTGTGAATGTGTCATTGATGACTTTAAGTTTATTGTTGTTGCAATTTATAGACCCGATACAGCGCCTTACGCTGATGTAGATCTTTTTCTGGAGAGGCTTTACACCATTTTGGATACTTTGTGTAGAGAGAATGTAAACTACATTATTGCTGGAGACATGAACATCGACACTTTGGATCGTGGTTGTAAGGTAACAAGAAATTTCATGACATTGTTAGAGTCCTATAATGTGACAATTTCAATAAATGAACCGACCAGAATAACTCCCCATTCTAGTACTTGTCTTGATAATATTTTAACCAATATTGAAGGAGGATTATCCTCTGTAATTGAGGCTCATTTTTCGGATCATTGCGCTCAGAAAGTATCTTTCACTTTGAATACAAAGCATTCTATAGTGGCCCCCAGAGAATCAGATCACGGTGCACGAGTGATTGTAAGATTAATGAATTTGTTAGCATTATCTCTAGAGTGAATTGGGATAAAGTCTTAGGTCATGTTTCAGAGGATGCTAATTTGATGTGGAATGTGTGTGATAGTAAAAGGCTCCACTCAGTTATTTATACACTGAATGCCCTTAAACATCATGTTGATGAAGAAACATTACTACTTGTTTATTTTTCTAATTTCCAGTCGCTGATAGCCTACGGTTTGAGTTTTTGGGGTTGCTGCTCGAATGTGAGTAGAATTTTTCGGATCAAAAGTGGGCACTGAGGATCATTTATCGAATGGGTTGTAGGGTTTCTTGTCGAGGTCTTTTCAGAGCAAAAGGATTTATGACCCTTTTGGTCTTTACATTTATAGAAGCTTAGTGTTTGTTAAACAGCATAAAGTCTATTTTTTACAACATGTTCAGGACAACAACACTAGACAAATATTTCCTTACCGGTATCCAAAGTGTCGACTGACGCTTACCCAAAAGCAGGCCGAATATACTTGCCTTAGGTTTTTAATGCGTTACCCAGAGCTTTCAGAATATTAGGTGAGATTAATCTGTTCAAGAAAAGGGTTCGCAATTTGATAATAGATTGTGAACCGTATTGTGTGAATGAGTTTTACGACTATTGTAAAAATTTTAGTCGTAACTAATCATTTGTATCTTATTGTGACTTGTTCGTCGAATTTTTGTATTACATTGTACTAGTGTTTAATATGTTCCAGTTCCTGTAGGTTCTCCAAGTGTTTCATTCAGTCGGCATTCCTGGAATACGTAGCTCTGTAAAGATATAAGCCATGTCTCCTTCATTTATGCAAGGATGAATCTGCGGTAGTCAATTATTAAATCTACGCTCGTCGCGTGGGAAAGGCCTTGTTATGATGAAGCATGCCATCATTTGCACCTTGTCCTCTAGTATTGTACTGGCACTTAGTTGCTGTATTTATTTCTATACACCTGATACACAAAGAATGGTTTTTCTCAAATATCTGGGGCAAGATCCTGTGGTTTATTTCGGGGGGTCAAACCCAACAGTTGTCTCGATTTCCATAGTGTCTTATGGCTCTGTTCATCTTTTGTGCATTTTTTTATTTCATATGATTCTCTTGTCTTAAATTGATCCAAAACATTCAGCTTTCTTCGAATTCAGAGTAAAATTGTTGCACTGCGAATGCGTCCAGTAGTTGTCTTTATTGTGAGCGGAATATCTGTTGAATATTCTTTCTCTTTACTTTGAAGCTTCCGGATATACAAGGTATGTTTCGAAAATGTGGTTTTCACAATTTTTTCGGGTAAAAGGAATTTTTGGTTGGGGAAAAAACTCACACCGCTAGAAAACTTGATCTTTGAGCTATTTTTGTACGTAGACACTATTTTTTTACTCATTTTCCAACCGACTTATCCTCTTTCGAAAACCAGCCTGGAAGACGTCTGCCACCAGCCCTTTAATAAGCTTGGTAACTTCGTTCTGCAATTTTCCCTCTACCTCGAATCGTTGCCTGCCTAGGTGATCTTTCAGCTTCGAGAAAAGATGAATGTCGACGTGTGGTGAAACAGGATATTAAGTGGAGTAGCTATTAAAATACCAGTCGATTCGATAGATCACGTCCTTGGTTTTTGAAAGAGTCATAGGTGCGAGAACTTTTTAATGGAGCTTTATGCCCTTGAACAGTTTTCCTCTTCAGCGTTTTTGGATAACCCGTCTAAGTTCTTCTGAGGTAACGAGTTTATTGCTGCCCCTCTAGTCACAAACTCGACAAGTATAACACCTTTCTGCGGCCTTCTGAAAATTTGCTTCGCCATTTTCCGACATGTTGAACGCCGGTGCATATTTCTCCATGCACTCTCTGCAATAGACGATGAATGTCAATAGGTTGTTACTTCAAAAACTGGATAACTACACTGGTATTACACCTGACGACGACAACCAGTATGGGCTCCATTTCTGATGACTATCAGGCAACCACTGAGCGTCACAGCGAAGCGATTATTGGTAGGATCTAGATTAGGAGATCCAGCGCAATAGCGGTTTTGATAGATTTTGTCCAGCAGCTCACGCAGCAAAATTACCGCATAGTGAACCTTATTTTTGAAACAATCATCGAAGTTACGTCAATTTTCAAGTTAAGCAATGTCAAAGTTCGACTGATTTCCGTTTCTTT
This sequence comes from Cryptolaemus montrouzieri, assembly GCA_013387265.2. Lineage (NCBI taxonomy): Eukaryota > Metazoa > Arthropoda > Insecta > Coleoptera > Coccinellidae > Cryptolaemus > Cryptolaemus montrouzieri. Next base: position 12,532,252 of record JABFTP020000062.1, on the reverse strand, counting down.
TATTAAGCTGTATAGTTAAGAATGATCAAAAAAGATCACAAACACTACACTCAAGTGAATTCTGTTACGGGCCTGAAGTTTCATAACTTGCATGCCAGACGAGTAATTCTTGACTTATATGCGTAGAATAATGAACAATCTTGACAATGAAGTTTCTTTCACAGTAATGATACTGCAAATTCTGAATTATTTTATCTTATTTCTTCACGAATATGAGTACTGATGCGATCATATAGTTATTAATCTCAGTGTATAACGCAGAACAACGATTTAAGATTTGATGAAGGATACTCACTCCGAAATATTTGGAATTCATAAATATGTATTTATTATTAACCAAACATTCATAAAAGGGAGCTACAGTAGCAGACGCAAGATATATTTATACCAGGAGGAACGAAAAACGTCCCTGTTATAGAAACATTGGTTTTACATGCTAAGCTATCCTTTTCCAAAGTCTGAAGTCATATATTATACAAGGTATTCTTAAATATCATGCAATAATGAAATGGGGCGGTTTCTTGGTAAATTTTATGACTGAAGTTTCTAGTAAACTTATAATCGCAAACGCTTCTTTACTATTTCTTCAGTTTTTTCCATAGCTACTGCAGATATTTACCCCCAATTTTGGAATGAGGTTATACAATATGAGTTATATGAATACACATGTCAAACTGTCTCTAGAATGAAGGTAACAACATGAATCATAAAATAAAGATTGAGGTTTAGAATTTCGTACAAAGAACATCATCCAGTTCATAAATTTCCTAATAGAGTGTTTCGAAATTCAAGGTAAATTGCAATTGTTGCTTCTATCATTTCGTAGAAGCGTTGACGTGAAGAAAAAGGTAAAACTGTAATAAGGTACATGATGAACGAAATTAATTCAATAATAAAAAACAAGTACTATGTTTTAAGGAATTTTACTTCATAATTGCGATTCGTAACGCGTTTCACTACACCGTAGCTTCTTCAGACGAATGAATATAAAGAAAAATATAAATAAGAATATAACTATAAATGTTCTTGAGTAATTAAAAGCTTATTGGGTTGCTTCTTCTTAAGTGGTTATTTATGACAGGTATATCCAATAAAATTAAGGAATAGATTGCTCCCCGAAGAGATTCAATAGAGGTGAAGGGCTTAAATCGACTTGTTCATTGATGAGTCTACCTGAGTGTTTGTATTTATTGATTTCTAAAGTTTCCCAAAGATCTACCTTCCAATATTTATTATCTGTATGCAAAATTTCAAACTGTGGGTCGAAAGAATGATTATTTTCTAAGAGATGATTCGCGTAATTTGAATCTGATTTTTTATTTGAAAAACTGCGTTTATGTTCCGATATTCTAATATTAAAATTTCTATGTGTTCTACCAATGTAGAAATTATCACAGTCATTGCAATTCAATCTATAAACACCTGATTTATTGTTTTTACCTGGTTTGGTTTTATTATTTTTTATATATTTGCCTAAATTATTATTTGTTTGGAAAGCTATGCTGAAATTATTGCTACTTAAGAATGATTTCAGTTTCTCACTAGTAATGCCAACGTAGGTTAAGGTGTTGAATTTTTGTTTCAATTTATCGACAGGGTAAACTTCATTCCTTCAAATTACGCGAATCATCTCTTAGAAAATAATCATTCTTTCGACCCACAGTTTGAAATTTTGCATACAGATAATAAATATTGGAAGGTAGATCTTTGGGAAACTTTAGAAATCAATAAATACAAACACTCAGGTAGACTCATCAATGAACAAGTCGATTTAAGCCCTTCACCTCTATTGAATCTCTTCGGGGAGCAATCTATTCCTTAATTTTATTGGATATACCTGTCATAAATAACCACTTAAGAAGAAGCAACCCAATAAGCTTTTAATTACTCAAGAACATTTATAGTTATATTCTCATTTATATTTTTTCTGTATATTCATTCGTCTGAAGAAGCTACGGTGTAGTGAAACGCGTTACGAATCGCAATTATTAAGTAAAATTCCTTAAAACACAGTACTTGTTTTTTATTATTGATAATGGAATTTTACCAAGTAAAAGACTCCCAAATTCAAATGAAATTAATTCAAAACTTGAAAATTATTTTTATATAATTTGAACGAAAATTTGCCTGCCAATTATTATTATGGTATCGACGGGAATTTTTTACAATTTTATCAAGATGGTAACCTAATCAAACGTCCGTGCCAATTTTCAGCTAGTCGGTAAAGATACCCCTCTATCTTTTCGGCTCAAACGGCCGGGCCTTTCTAATAGATATGATATAACTACCTCTGTGATAAACCAATAAAGAAATGTTTATGAAACAAATACCAACAGGAAAATTATATTGATGAAAAAGTGCAAATTTGTAAAAGAGACTGATATTTAGGTTACCATTACATTTTGGCCACATGTGCATATGGCAATTAGTCCATATGTTACATAAGCATTGCATTTTTTAGAGGAAGCAGTTGTTGCTGTGGGCTGTGTGCTGTCGCCTCTATTGTTTAACATTTACTCAGAAGCAATATTCAAAGAAGCACTTGAAATCATAGACATAGGCATTAGAATAAATGGAAAATTACTTAGTAATATCCGCTACACAGACGACACCGTGGTACTAGGTAACAACCTTAAAAACTTGCAGAGAGCCATGAACCTTATTGTAGAGCATAGCCAACGCTTTGGACTATCTGTTAACGTTAACAAAACTAAAAGTATGGTGTTTTCTAAGCAAGCAGTGGAGGCTGTAATACGCATTAACAACCAACCTGTGGAACAGGTGCATTCGTTTCGGTATTTAGGAGCCACGGTGAACGACCAAAGTGACCCGAAAATAGAGATCAAATCTCGAATCGAACAAGCCCGTAAAACTTTCGTTGGCATGAGAGACCTTTTCGTCAACCGCGGACTTAATCTTCAGCTTCGTATGCGACTACTTCGTTGTTATGTTTTTCCTGTCCTTACTTATGGATGTGAAAGTTGGACTTTTAATCCAGAAATGGAGAGACGCATAGACGCTTTCGAAATGTATCTATACCGTAGAATATTGCGTATCTCTTGGATGGAAAGACGGACAAACATCGACGTCCTAAATACAATGGGAAAATCACGAGAGTTGATGAGAACCATCAAAGAAAGAAAGCTCCAGTACATCGGGCACATCATGTGCGGCAAAAAATATGAGATCCTTCGCCTGATTATTGAGGGGAAAGTCCAAGGAAAAAGATCAGTTGGATGACGCCAGAACTCATGGCTGAAAGATCTACGGAGGTGGTTTGGAAGAACGTCCACTGAAATTTTTAGAGCTGCAGTGTCGAAAACAATTATTGCCAATTGGATCGCCAACCTTCATTTGAAGACGGCGTCATAAGAAGAAGAAGAAGAAGTTGTATTTTTGGGACATGTAGGGGAGGGGGGGTAGTCATAAATAGAAACTTAACCCTAAGTTTGTGGGGTTGTCACCCTTGTCCCCCGCCCGCCATCTAGGAATAAGGGGTGCAAACAACTTTTTCGCGATTTCTGGAAAACTTTAAGTGCTGCTGAAAATTTGTAGGAAAATAATTTGTAGCAAATCGCTTTGCCTAGAAATATGCTGATACAACTTTTTGAACTATTTTTAAAATTAAAGAAGTTATAAGCAAAATATTGAGAAAATGTCTATAAAATTTTCTTTTCTGCTCTATAATTTTCTTTATACATTTCACAGAAAAATTACCTCCGAACAATATTGTAGATAATCTTCTGAGGAAATTTTCTCTCAATGATTTTTTTCAAATTCATTCTTTCAAAACGCTGTTACATCGCTCCAAAGTTGACCGTGATCGTCAATGATCATAAGAATCCGGTCAAAACGAAATGTTTAACTTAGTTTTATGATCTTTTTTTCTATTGTAAATACATTCTCACGAATTTTTTGTAAATCCCTACCTACAACTTTACTCATCCATGGCTAATTATTTTCCACGCCACCTAGGAGGTAAAGTCTGTAGGCAATTTTTTTGACGGGGTATCTCCAGTAGGCCTATTCCATAGACATCTTGTCGATGACATAACCATATTTTCAATCTGTTATTATCAAGCTATTCTGTTCTACATTTCCTCGATGATCCAGGCTGTGGCTCAGAATGTAATTCAACGAACGTCGAATGTGTAGGTTTGAGGAATGACATGAGTAAAAATTGTCATAGTAGATATTTCCATGATGTGGCTGCATATTTCGCCAAAACAATGGAGGCACACTGTAGAGTATTTGAGATCTGCTTTACTGCAGCCACAGATTTGGGGGTGCTGGAGGCTTGGAAGCCTATATTGGCATCCAAATATTTGCATGCTTTTTCCAGCCCCAATCTTCAAGATCTTGATATCTTCTGAGCCACGAATAGACCTGGTGATATACTCGGAGACTGTGAAAACGAACTACATCTAATGTGGTAGGCAAACTTAATGAATTATTAGTCACTGTCTAGGCAAATTGTTCGTATCGCATGCCGTCTAATGGGTCGTCTTTATTACCCCCGTATAAGGTAACGAAAAAATGTACGCCAACAAGTGTGAGCAAAGATGGATCAACTTTTTCATTCACGAATAGCGCGGTACCACCATCTTATTCAAGATGTTTCTCAATCATTTTCATGAATTTTAGTTCCCCCAAATTATAGGCTACTGATGTTGCATCAATCACATCCTGACAAAGCATGAAGAAACCGCAAACTCTGTGCTATAAGATCTCCATACATAAAAATTGAAGGGCTATATAACTGACCACGTGTGCGCCCTTCTGAAGGTTTTGAAAAAGCTGAACCTTCGAGGGCTACGTATAATAGTAATAGTGGTAGCAAGCACACCGTTTGTCCCCAAACGGTAACTCGGACCTTTTCTACTTGCATAACATCCTCGAAAATGTACACTCCTCTTATAAATTAGCGTGAGTGGCAATAATTTGGTAAGTTTTATAGTAAGAAAAAGTTAGCAATAAACAAGTAAAGTTGTAGGTAGAGATTTAACGAAAATTTTTGATAATATATTTACAATAAAAAAAAGTTCATAAGACAAAGTTAAACATTTTGTTTTGACCGGATTCTCATGAACATTGACTTTGGAGAGCTGAAAAAGCGTTTTGAATGATTGAAATTGAAGAAAATTAAAGAGAACAATTTTCCTCGAAATACCATCTAAAAGATTGGTCTGTGGTAATTTTTTGTAAAATGTAGGAAAAGAAGTTATAGAGCAAAAAAGAAAATGTTTATAGAAATTTTCTCAATTTTTGCTTATAACTTCTTTAATTTCAAACTTAGGGCAAAAAGTTTGTTTACATATTTAGAGACAAAACAATTTGCAACAATTTTTTGTAGAACCTATGGTTTCCGAGATATCGCGAAAAAGGTGTTTGCACTCCTTTTTCCAAAATGGCGGTCGGAGGACTAGTGCGGCAGCACCATAAACTTGGGGTTGAGCCTTTAATTGCCCCCTCCACATGTCCCAAAAATAAATTGCGTCATCTAAAAAACGCAATATTAGGCCTACAAATTGTAACATTTCAATGGACAACTTACTACCACGTGTGCATATGACAATATTATATCACGACTATCAAATGAAAAATAAGAAACAATTTGATTTACATCTATTGCTTTATTTGCAAATCGACGCCACAGCGCCTTCATCAGGCAAATACAAAATGAAAAATAAACTAATATTCAGCAGATCAAATATGATGTAAAACTATTGAATTCGATATACGACCAAAAATGAGTTCTTCAGTTGAATGAGTAGATATCAGGTAGAATGACTCAAACCAGATCAGTTAAACGTCGACGTTTCAATTTATTTTAAATCTTCTTCAAGGCTCTAAGAATGGAAAATGATTCATAAAAAATCAAACATTATACATGTGAAGGAAATTGAATTTTTAAAAATATTTGAAAAACTTATTTTCTCTAAAACTTTCAAGAGAACCAGAGAACAGTCTGAGAATTATGTGAATCATTCATAAAATGACTGATAGATGTTTAAATGAAAATTCAGTAAAAACATCTATGATTGACGAGAACTGTTACTAATTATGAAGATTTGAAACGCAGAGTTACTTACATAACAAGTTGGTTTTGAGTCACCATTAATAGTAAAAGAACGAACGAATGGTGCATTTACTCTCTTCTACCAAATACAGCATGATACAGACTAAATTATCATGCCGCCCGTCTGTAGGGGATGGCTACGTATCGCGTCGACAAGACAATCAATGATAAAATAAAAACGTGACTCTAATCGAGGGTCAACAGTTTTTCTTCCTCTTAGTTTTTTGAATAAGATTGCGATAAGAAGTATTTAGGTTATCGATATCTGATCTTTTGTTGAGAGAGTTTTCTTCTTTTTTAATTTCAATCATTTCATGAACCAACCTTTTCTGTAAAATGTTCTGTCTACTGAGTACTTCCACATCGTCGAAATCAAAAGTAGAAGTAGAAGAGAGTAAATGCACCGTTCGTTCCTTCTTTCATTTTTAATGGTGACTCATAAAAGCAACTTGTTAAGTAAGTAACTCTGCTTTCAAAATTTTCATATTTAGTAACTGTCCTCACTAATCGTGAATGTTTTTACTGAATTTTCATTTATACATCTATCAGTCATTTTAATTTATGATTTACATGATTTTAGACTTTTCTCTGGTTCTCTTAAAAGTTTCATGAAAATTAGTTTTTCAAATATTTTTAGAAATTCAATATACTTCACATTGCTTATATTCTTCATATCGTTTCGAGCTGTACAATTTTTAATTTTTTTATGAATCGTTTTTCATTCTTAGAGCCATGAAGAATATTTTAAATAAATCGAAACGTCGGAGAATAACTGATCTGGTTTTAGTCATTCGACCTGATATCCACTCATTCAACGGAAGAAATGATCTACAACATTGGGTAGGAAGTGAGTAAAACCAACTTAGGCAATTCACAGAACTATCATTTGAATGACTGAGCCGTAAACAAATTGAGTAAAGGAAAGTAATTGTCAAAACCTACTCGTTAAGTCCATATGTTGGTAAGTTTATCTCAAGGGATTTTCAAAAATGAATATCAAGTTTTTCATTAGATGAAAGTGAGATTTTAAAATTTAGGTTCGAATTTGTTTTTTTTATTGATATATGTTCTACCAATATACATCTTACTACTACTACAGCAGCTAAGTTTGTGTACACGACATTTTTTTCATTCATTTTATTTTATTGATGTGTTGATAGATTATTATTCTATCATTGCTTTGGAATGAGTATTCAATTTTATCACGACTTCAGCTATTTTCTGTTTTTCTCATTTGTATCTGTTCGAGATGTGATGATTGAATTCGAGTTATATTAATTCTATTCACAAGAAATATTCCATCGATTTATATTCAAAACTAATTGATGAAGTATTGCAGCAAATCTAATAACAAAAAATTAACGACTGCTGCCTGCAGCAACCATTAAATCTACAAACGAATAACTGATAAGTGCTCCTTTGAGAAGCACTATTAAACTTTACAAGCAACAGCAACGATTCTAGAAATTAAAAGGAGGATGTAGCTTTAATTTGTTTGTTTGTACAGTTCATGTATACAGAAATGGGGATAATAATTTCTAAACTATTGGAAGCATTAATACGAAATATGGTACGTCGGTATATATTGATAGGTTTACCATCTCATTGAACTAATCCAATATAATGTTATCTGAATTATGAAGAACACGTCCCATGCTCCATAACCATTAAGTCGATCTAGTCGGCGTCTTTGCGTAAGGGCTTTCTTGACGTGCCTGTTAGTTTGATAGGTTTGTTCGCGTCACACGCTGTTGAAACGAACAACCGTGAGACACTTTGGAAAGTCTAATTTCGGGATATCAAATAGATCGAGAACTTGTTAATCACGTTTTAGATATGTGTGAAGTGTAATTTGAATTTCTGATAATAGGTCTTGCTGCAGTAGCGGCATGACAAAAGAATCTTTCGAACGCCGTCTTCACAGGAAAGTTATACAGAGATGGGAACTACAGGTTGTTGCAATGAAAATTGGATCCCCCAGAAGAAAACTGTGTCAGCGGAAAACGCTGAGTCTGGTCGATTTTTCTTTTGAGGGGACCATTGTTTATGCCAAATTTCAGCATGTCAGATCAATCACCTCCCCCACTTTTCCCTTTGTTCCAAATCATCATAATTACAATAAGATATTATCATATAATACACTGATCAACAGCTATTTTGGTGCCTGAGTATTGTAAACTGAATTTGGTAATTAGTGTCGATAGTCAAAATTCACTGAAAAAATGTTTATTACTATGTTTGGGTCCCAGAATCCAAATCTGAAATCATTTTTCCACGCCCGGCTATCGTTTAGAAAAAACAAAACCAAAATTTCCTTGAAAGTCCTCTCGTCTTTATCTTTCAAACTCTATATGCTTTAAATGGGAAAATGTTTACAATCAGAATGATCCTTATGCTTCCTATGACTATTTTGTATAAAAGATCAAGGATTTGGATAGGATGATTTTCATCCCTAAATTGTGCAATGAACACCCTAGTAAAAAAACATGGATCACTTCTGGAATTCGAAAATCTTGTGAAACAAAGCGGAAACTCTTTAGAGACTTCCATAGAGGAGATATATCAAGATCACAGTACAATATTCATGGCTGGTTTCTAAAAAAAAGTTGTACAACAGGCTAAAAGAATGGCGGATGAGTATTTCATAAGAAGTGCAACCAATAAGAGCAGAGCAACCTGGCAGGTCATAAATAAATACACAAATAAATGCAAGAAAAATCAGTGTGTTCTCGATGAATTGAGAAATGGAACTGACAGTGCATGTGACATATGCCAACAGACAACCAATGGGACGCACTTCAAACCGATAGACGAAAAGATGCATGGTGCTGCAATATACCTTAATCCTGCAACACCTTCAGAGATTTATGCTTCGATGAAATCCCAGTGAGACTGATCAAACACATTGCCCACATCATATCGGACCCTCTATGCCATATTGTAAATCTAAGCATTCAGAACGGAATATTTCCAAAAAAACTAAAATGTGCCAAAATAGTTCCAATTTACAAAACCGGAGACAATACTAATATCAACAACTATAAACCAATTGCAATCCTAAATAACTTTAGTAAAATAATAGAAAACATAATTTATAATATATTGCTTCACTTTTTGGAGAAAAAAATGATTCTCTCAAACACCCAAAACGGCTTTAGGAAGGGAAAAAACACAATCCGAGCTATATATTTGGCAATATGTGCAATTTTGGAGTCTCTAAATGAAAACAAGCCTGTAATAGCAATGGCTCTAGACCTAAGTAAGGTTTTTGACAGCGTGGAAAAAGGTATTCTTTTAAAAAAGCTCGAGTGCTGTGGAATACGTAGAGTAGCATTGAAACTGTTGAACAGCTACCTATCAGATAGGGTTCAATATGTTGCAATGGCAGATAATGATGGAAACATGCAAACCTCCGAAATGTTGAGAACAAGAAGGGGAGTTCTTCAAGGATCGATTCTTGGACCCCTACTATATAGTTTTTACACCAATGATCTGTCTGGCATCGTCGAAGATTTGCTGGTGTAATTTGCTGATGATACAAATATTTTAATGAGTGGTAGTAACCAAGAACAACTAAAACACAGAGTTTCGAATAATTCAATAGCCTTGGAAAAATACTTTAACATGAATAACCTGAAATTAAATAATAAGGAAACACAGCTCTTACATTTTTCGTTCAACAAAATTTGTGAAAGAATCTTTGTAGCCCACAACAGAGAAGTTATTGAGTCTGTTGGGGAGATGCGATTCCTGGGTGTGACCATCGATTCTGGGCTCGATTGGTCCAGCCATGTACAACGCCTGGCGAATGCATTGGCGGGCTATCCTTATGCCCTGAGAATGATTACATCACATGTTAATCTCCGAACTGCCATCGTGTCTTATCGAGCTAATGTGGAGTCTCGGATCCGATACGGAATTGTCTTATGGGGCAATTCTATAGAGGCGTCTCGTATCTTAAAACTCCAAAAGAGATGCTTAAGATCGATGTTGAAGTTGAGGTACACTGAAAGCTGTTAGGACTATTTCATAAAAATCAACTTACTCAAACTGTCCTCCTTATACATTTACGAGTCAATCATGTTTGTCAGAGATAACTCTGATCTATTCCCTAAAAATGAACACGGTTATATGACCCGGAATAAGGAGAACTTGATATCTATGAAATTCAATCGTACTTACCTACAGAAAAATGCACATCATATGATAATAAAAATAATGAAAAATTACGCAATGAGTAACCAGCAATTCTGAAAAAAAACATGTACATAAACTTCTAGTAGACACAGCTCCGTACAGCTTACAAGATTTCCTGAATACCAACCTTAACTTAAATTAAAACTCATACGTACAATATTTAAATCGCTGTCCACGTTATTCTTGTTTATAGTCTTACCTTTGTACATCTATTTATTTTGTACCTGTAAATTGAGATTTTTCTGTTGATTGTAAGTAACTATTTATAACGTGATTGTACTTTTTTATTTGACATGTTCCACGCCTTCGGCATAATTTGTTTACTCTTATATTTACAAGTTTGAATGAATAAACTATCTACTATTGCTTCATTAAAATGTTTTGTTACTATTACAACGGAGAATATATACGCACTTGTACCATTAACTAGTAATTCTACGCAAATATACATTAATATCTCAAAAGTGCCTTTTGTCTTTCGGAATACCAAACTCTAAGAATTATACACCTCGGATCATAGCTACCTATAAATGAGTATTTTCAGGAGGAAGTAGAAGAGGTCAGTTGAAGTGTAAATTTTCCAATGAATTGTGAATCTATTTTCTATGCTTTCTCGATTATAACTGTAGATAAATATGATATTTATTGTTGATTCATTTCTTATTTAGTTCATTCCATTTCTGCTATTAGAACATTTGTTTTGAGAATGAATTCTGGAAGATATTACAGAACTCATTGTTATTTTTAACTGATATTCTACTTTTGTCTAGTTGTTTGTACACTTTTCCATACACACCACGAACAGCCACTGTCTTTATGAGTGAAAGCTTGATGACGTGTTTATTGATATTACCTTTGCGTCTCGAAATGAAATTATGCATTCAAATTCATTTTGACGACACCATTAACCTCATGCTCAGCTAAATTTTCCAGATTCCCAGCACTTAATTGTGATTTTTATAGTTTTAATTTACACGTTAAAACCCGTATAATGAAATAAGAATTGCTAATAATTGCAATTTCGTACTAACTGTATTTCGTTATTGCTATGAACTGCTTTTCTGAAATTCTCTTGTGGCGACGCAACTGAAAAGAATCTTCCGCGAGTTTATGATGGAGGAAGCGGAATTCCACATCTGATACTTCTATTCTATTTAAATACCATTACATGGAAATAGCTTGTCATATATATATTATCATTTAAAAGCCTTTCTACTGAGTAACGGTGTAAGGCTTGATACAAAATATAATTTTACAATATTCGAAATGAAGAAAAACTTAATCAAAAATTAAATAATGAAAATCAACCTAAATAATTTACATTCGAAACGATATTTCGACACCGTCCCCTTTTTTGTGTCATACTCTTCGCTTCTGTCGTCTCTAAATTTTGTCCCGTTAGTATCTTCGCTATCACCCCAGTCCACGTTTTCCTCGGTAGTCCCCTTTTCCTCTTCGTCTTCCTTCGTGTATCCCAAATAGATTTTACCTGTCTTGAACTATCCATTCTGCATATATGTCCAAACCATCTTAGCTGGTTTCGGCCAATTAAATTCACAATACTGTCTACTTCTAGCTGTTGTCTTGAATCTTGATTTCTTGATCTATCTCTCTTTGTCACTCCAACCATACCTCTCAAATACTTCAACTCCATCGAAACAATTTTGCTTTTCTCCCTTCTACTCAGAACCAAAAGTAAGAATCGGCGCGTATATTGACTTATAAACATTAAATTTCGATTTTCTCCCGATCCTTCTGTTTCTAAGAAAATTTTTGCTGAGTGTTCCATGAATGCAGCACTCTGAATCCTTTCTCCGATTTCCAAATCCTGTTAACCCTTTTCCTCCAGTATACACACCAAATATTCGAAACTTTCTACTCTCTCTATGATTTTGTTGTTGAGTGTCACGTTCGGATTATTTCTGTTATTCGATAAAGCTATAATTTTCGTTTTTCCTTCGTCGATCTTCTCGTAAGGCAGTTATTCCAAACATCCATATTGTACTGGAGATCATTTTCATTTCTGGCAAAAATCGCCAAATCATCAGCAAAGGCGCACTCAGTGATTTTAACTGGATGACGATTTTTGAAACCCAAATGGAGTTTTCTGACTTTAGTTCTCGCCTCTTTGATATTTCATCCATGATCACTATAAACAGAAGGGGACTCAAAACGCTACCTGTCTCAAGCCTTGTGCGGTGACAAACTCTTCAGATTCTATCCCTCTTACTCTTACCACTTTCCAGCATACAGCATATAAGCTTTTCACTGCCCTTAGAAGATTATGTCCTATTTGTCTTTGTGCCAAAATTTCCCAAAGTCGATGTCTCAATATCCTCTGGAAGACTTTCTCTAGATCAATAAACGCTATCCACACCTCGAGATCCTGAATGAGTATTTTCTCGGTGATCTGTTTAGGGCTGAAAATATGATCCTGGATACTGTACCCCTTCCGAAATCCGCTCTGTGAGTCAGCCAGTTGTTGTTCCACTTTCTGTAACAGTTTCCCCTCTATCACTTTCGCAACAACACTAAGTGAAGTAACCCTTCGATAGTTTTGGCATTCTTCCTTGTTTTCCTTCTCAAAAACTGGAATATCTATACCAACCTCCCAGTTTCTCGGTATTTTACCGGTATTCCACACTCTTGTCAATAACTCAGTTGATGCAAAGATTCCTCCTTTTCCCATAGATTTGAGCATCATATTCTGCAGCCCTTCCGTTTTCAATTTTCTCGATGCCCTCCGATACTTCCACTATAGTGATGCGTTCCTGTTCGCTGTTGTCATAATAATCCTCGGTGGTCTCTGTCTGTATTGTCTGATTTTCTCTCATCTGTACTCAGTATTTCTTCAAAATATTCCCTCCATCTGTGCTTGATATCATTTTCTTCAGTCAATGTTCTTCCTTGTTTATCATTGATCTCTATAGTAATATCTCTTTTATCTGCTTTAAGCGTTTTGAGCATTCTGAAAAATAATTTCTAGTTTGCCGCCGTTGCATTTTCCACGGAGTTTCCAAAAGCCTCCCATGACATCTGTTTCGATTTTATCACTACTTCTTTCACTTTCTTCCTTTGTATCTTATATTCTTCATGTACCTCAAGTGTTCTCGAACTCAAGTATTTTCTCCATGCTTTCTTCATTTTCACTTGTTCTTCCAACTCCTTGTTCCACCAAGCTGTTTGTTTTCTGGCGTTGTCAGACCTTATTGTACCACATACTTCCTTTGCAGAGTTGTGTAAAACCTCTTTGAATGCTATCCACATTACTTTAATAACTCCTCTTTTCCATATATATTCTAGGTTTCCCAATCTTCTATCCACGCTCATTATATTTCGCTGCAATATTGGACTCATTCAACTCATCACCCATCGTTTCATATCTAAATTTACCTTCTCTTTCCCCATTCTTTCGATTTTTCTCATGAACTTTCTCTCTTTTCATTTTTCCTACCAAAATAAAGTGATCGTTTCCTATTTCCACCCCTTATTTTACTTTAACATCTTTTACATCTTTCAAGTATTGTCTTCGAACTAGTACATAATCTATAATTGATTTTTCGTTTCGGCTCATCACCTCTCTTGTGTACTTGTGTATGTCTTGGTGCTGGTAGAACGTATTCGTAATGGCCAACTAATTTTCTGTGCAAAAATCAATCTTTTTCCGTTATTGTTTCTTGTAGGTTCGCCCCATTTTCCGAGTACGTTGTTTGTCGTGTTATCTCCTATTCCCCCTCTGCCATTGAAGTCACCCAATATGAAAAATTTTCCCTTTCCATTTTCCACCTCTATTGAAATATCTTCCCAGAAAGTATCTTTGATTTGTTCACTATCATTCTCGTTAAGTCCGTATACAATTATAACTGTTATCTCAGATGAGAATACCTTGTCATAAGGATCAGAATTGTCATTATTGACAAAGGTATAACGGTTGGTACCATGAGGCCAATAATTATTTTAGGATATAAAACAGTTTTGGTCCCTTTTGGAATATTCCGAGAAATGCGGTTTTGTTGTGAAGTCTGCTGCTACTGGTCTCTCTCTCAAATGCAATTTTGCATCAATTGACATTTCAATTATGGCATATGCCAATCATCATACATTTCTAGTTCCACTCTTTTTCCTTTATTCGATTAAATAAACAAATATAACGTCCTGAACAGGTGAACAATTCATTAGAGACAAATTGTTCGTAATATTTTCAATTTGACTATTATTAACTAATAATTTCAAATTTAAAATAATCATTTAGCTAACAGAACTTCTCTGAAAGTGATGTTTCATTTGATCTGATTTGATTATTATAAGTCCAAAAGAATGGTGTGTTGTACAGTTCTTTTGATTGATTGACTGTGCATTTGTTGGTAGTTTTCATTCCTGAACTAATTGAAAGATTAGAAATACTGCTTATTATCATACCTCTACTAAATCTTATCAATGGATCAACATTTTGTTAACAGTTCTACGTGATCACCTGCTATATTCTAGTATTGTCACTGCTTCAGACACATCTTGAATAAAGTGTAGAGAAATACAAACATTGATATTGCTTTCAGCGTATTCCCAAAGAGCTATAGCTACAATTCCATGAGTTTCAAAATCTGTTGTCAATTATGTTTGAATTAAAATGACATTAAAGTAACTTTGGGACCATACCGTGCAGAAAAATTTGACAGGAAAAGTATCATTCCTCGCAGTTGAAGAGAATCTATTGTTGCATCCCAAAGAATTGCGCATGAACGAGGCTTTCAAAATACAACAGACTTTGACTATTAGACACCGCGATCGTGGAAATTTAATTTTTTGGAATAGTTAGATGAATCGTTAATGATTTTCTCTCATTCATTTCTGCCTTGTACGTATGTTTTCTGTCGGATCAATATGTGTAGCCTGTTATCTCAGCCAAGAGGATGGAATGACTCAACAAGGTTAAAGGAACGATGAAACAAGATCGGTCCAAGCGGGTAGTAGAGCTACTTCAGGTAACTGAATTGTTAAAACAATTACATTTTCATGCATGATGCCACCAAACTAAGAGAATCACTGCATTTCTGACTGATGAAGATCAGTTGTTATGCTTTTGCTAAGGAATTCACCAAACAAAAATCCTATAAAAAACATGTTTGGGCTCCCATGCGGGCAATTGCAGAGAGAACGATCCATACCAAGAGCCAGTTTATTGACCTTCTTATTAGATATTGCAAAATGGAGTATCACTGAATATTATGGAGAGTGGAACGCTGGTATACGTCCTGGGGTCAGTTTTAACCCGCAAAATAACTAGTTATTTCACGACAAAGTATGCGATACCATTATGTTCGAAGCTCATTTTCTGTTTATCAAGAGTTGACATGGAAGAAATGGTTAAGTTCTTGATGGTAGTACTGGATAGGAAACTTGACTGGGTAAGGATTTAATCCTCACGTGCTACTGCGGTTCTTCGAAACCGTTCTGCTCCTTAGACATATCAACGCCTCGCTGGACTGTTGGACGAAGGTGGAAAAACTGACAACGAAGCAGGCTCAAAAAAAGCTCAGAACATTGATAGTGAGAAGTAATGTGGGTACTCAAAGAAACACCCCTAGTGCAGCGCTAGATACGAGACATATCCTATTTTCTAAAGCTGTTAAATTCGACCATATCCTCTGGATAAATTCGAATAAAATCGGGTCAAGGTACTACTTCGGTAATGAAATTGAGGTGAATATCCCATCTGGACAAAAGTAGGAAAAAGAAAAGAGTTCTTTGATAGGTGGAGTGTACATCTGGAAGAGAGATTAGGTAGCGGAGTGTGCTGCCGAGTATTGGGAGGGGTTTTCAATTTACATTGAATGAACATACAAAAGTTTTCGAGTCTTGGTGATACTAGACTGTGCTCAAAGGCAGGCAGATCAAAGTTCAACTAATAAG
Source organism: Cryptolaemus montrouzieri (assembly GCA_013387265.2). Taxonomy (NCBI): domain Eukaryota; kingdom Metazoa; phylum Arthropoda; class Insecta; order Coleoptera; family Coccinellidae; genus Cryptolaemus; species Cryptolaemus montrouzieri. The sequence goes on along the minus strand of JABFTP020000062.1, from coordinate 12,516,066 downwards.
TAATATCACGATCTAATCCGATAGTCTTGATGTTCGGAATGCCCTGGGCGCACACAGGATTACTTCTAAGGTGGTCTCGAAGTGCGTTTAGGAACTGTAACAACCATATCCGTCTCCTCTGATTTCTGTGTCATACTGGGATCAAAGGAAAAGAGATTGGCCTATTTAGGAGCTGAGAATGCTTTTATATAACCTGGGCTCGTGGTCGATAGCTCAACATGTTTTGTTATGGCAAGGCTGGGGGATTGTAACGACATAGCGACACCAGGTGAATTGCTCGAGGTTGTCGCTGACCAAAGTAGTGCTAGGTATATCACCTAATAAAATCTAGACAAGGTTAGCTCTTGAAGGCAAGCGAACTTATGCAAGGCTTTCGGCATACATAGTAACTGGCCATGGCAAGTTCAGATATCATCTGTGCAATGCAAGACACGATTGGAGAAAAATCTTAGGTGCAGAAGGTGTGGAATTGAGGTCGAAACACCAATTCATTTGATCACCATATACTTGGTAATGATCCGCCTTAGGCGTATCTTACAGGGCAGGAAAATGCTAGAAGTGAGTGATCTGCGGAAGATACCCTCTCGCCCTAGTAGAGGATCCTTTGTGTGGATTGAGCAGGGGAGGTAGTTATAAGGAAGGTGGACACAATGAGCCATACGCCATAAGTGTCGATATCTATAACGGACCCTTTGTTATAATCCCTATTATAAGTTAACTATGTGGTTCTTGTAGCAGCAAATTCCTATTATTGTTATTTTTATGTTGCAAACTCAGATTTTCGGAGAATTCGAGGTTTTTATAGAGATACCTGAAGTAGATCAAACAGGTGGTAAGCTGGCGATATAATCAATTCCTTACAATCGTTTGTTTGAGCATTATATTGTCAATACTATCGTTGCGATTGTGGAGAAGTTGTTAACAAGGTTACAACTAGAGAACTTGCCCTTCATCACCACAACAACAATAGTCAAAAAGAATCGAATGACAAATAAAATTGGGCAAAAATGAAGAAATATTTGATCATCTTTGATCTTTTTATCATTTTGCAGGCACCTTAAAATCCGAATGAGCAAATCTTGAACTCTTAAATCTCTTGTAAATATGTCTATATGACGAAGCATACTACACAGATACATTGCATGCAGTTATTCAATGTGTACGATTTTTATACCCGAATTAAAAATGTGAAATATTTTGTTTTATAGGTTATGGATAATTAGATGTGTAAAACTTAGCGGATTTTGGGTTAAACCACCAGTATACGAAAAAAAAAAGTTTTACACCAGAATTCTTACCTATCAAGAGAGCAGGCTTGATTTCGAGCTCGTTACGGCGCTAACGACCATCTACAGTGCTTGAAACCTCGATCGAAAAGACTATTGACTATAATAGACCTTTAGTCCTGACATTTGTTGATTTCCATAAAGCCTTTGATACAGTAGAATTAACGGCCATTATGAAAGCATTGAATGAATGCCGAATCGACCATCGATGCACAAATGTCATCAAAAATATATACAACAACGCCACAACAACGATCAACCTTCACTCCCAGATAAAGAAAATCAAAATAGGAAGAAGCTAGGTTAGGTAACCAAGCTGATACTTTATTGGCTAATCTATTCATCACTGTCCTAGAGTATGCTCTCAAAAGGTTAGAATGGGAAAACGAGGTCATGAGTATCGATGGAGAAAGACTCAATCATCTAAGATTCGCCGACAATATCGTACTCATCTCTGACAATCTAAGAGAAGCCGCTATTATAATCCTAGAATTAAAAAACGCAATACAGGCGGTCGAACTGAGGATAAATTTCGAAAAACCAAGAGATGATCTTGTCCCCAATAAGCTATTAAGTGTTGACAACAATCCAAATGGTCCATACATATATCTGGGGCATGAAGTGAGGATCGATAGAGACAACCAAACAGCAGAACTGCTCAGAAGAACATTAGGATGGGCAGCATATGGAAAACTTCGTGATATCTTCAAGAGCGATATTCCGATCAAACTGAAGAGAGAGACTTTCAACAGGTGTGTTCTACTCGTTCTAACTTACGGTAACCCTGACCAAAGCATCAACACGAAAACTACAGAAAAAACACAACGCAGGATGGAATGATCGATGCTGGGAATAATTCTGAGACACATAATTCGAAACGAGGAGATTTGCTGAAGGACAGATGATGTTTTGGAGAGAGTGACAGGAGCTGAGTGGAGGTGAGCAGGACATATTGAAAGATCGAACGACGGAAGGTGGACGAGGAAAATTCTTGAATTGCGACCAAGAGCAGATAAGCGAATCGAGGTCGACCTTCAACCAGATGGACCGATGTCCTGAAAAGAATTCAAACCGATTGACTTACAACCGTACAGAATAGAGAAAGATGTCTATGTTCAGCAATGGACAGTTCAGGGCTGAATGATGATGATGATTCGAAAAATATGATTTATCATTCAACAAGATGTTTTTATATATAACAATTTGTTGAAAATAAGAATCTTTCCATCAATAAAAATTTTTCATTAACTATTCGAATTTTAGCGAAATAAATGCGAGTTTGAATGCGTAAATCTGGTAGGGAAGTATGTACTTGTGTGTTCACCTTCAGGGAGAAATACATGCAGCGTATGCGGACTATGTTCATACGTATACATAAGCTCTGGTTCGATTCATATTTTAGAGAATGTCTTAGAAATGTAGCCGCTTTTTATAACGACTCCTTTTCTTGCGGGGACAAAACATCATTCAACAGGTTGTCCGACAGTGGTGGGGAAATGGCCATAAATACTGCAAATAAATATGCTTTTGTTGCGGACACTAGAAAGGTCTTGTAGAAATTCAGCCAGAGGTGTTTTAATTTACAATTATTTCAGTCTTTCTCATGGAAATTCGCGACATATTACGAACGGAAAATCTTAACAATGTTGTTATCTATCATTAATTTGAATTAACAAACTTAATTAGTTTGACATAGGTGCTAATAAGATTGAATGTTTAAGGTTTTTTGGGTGTTCCATCAGTTTTATTCGAAATTGTGTGCGGTCAGGGATATGTAAATTCTGTCCAGGATAATAAAGGTCAAAGATTCATATGCGAAAACCATCCAGAGGATTTTAGAGTTCGTTTATCCTATCGTTATATTCCGCCTGCGATCAAGAAGATATTGAATGAAATGCGCAATTTAGGTACTTGGTCAGATGTATTGATGACCCTAGATATAAAATTGGTGATCAAATAAGAATTAAACAATATTGAAATCACAGTTTATATGCTGACCATGACCACAATGGAAAAATAAACATTTAATTAGATGAAAACGTCATATATTGATCTTTTTTTGTGAGTAACGATTGTTTATATAATGCAACGCGAATTATGAAATTTGACGGCAGAATGTGCTAAAACAGTGGTGCTAGATGACTAAAACTAAAATAGGCCAAAGGCTTGAGATGTTCCATTTAATTACACTCGGAGGCAAAATTAGCGGAACAGTCGAAAATTTAACCAAATTCGAAGTTCGATATTTTTCTTAATTCTCAACCGATTTAGATGATTTTTTTCGGCGAGTTATAGATCAACTCTTCTGCTTTGTAGAAATTATAAGAGAAAACAAAAAAAATTCGAAAAAAATTTTATACGGGGGCAAAACCAAAAGTATTTTCTTTGTCAAAAATTCGTAACACCCTGTGGTCCGAGTTGAAACGTAGAATATCATGGTCTGTCAAGACACATCTTCCTACAGTAACGCCCTTTCTGTTTCATGCGTTCATCTCTATTTTTGCAAAATATATTTAATTTCAAGTGGAAAATCACCATTTTGGAGAAATTCCATTGAATTAAGAAATTGTCATTAAAATTCGTCTATCAATTTGGAATTTTCTTATTATCACTCAGGCGTGTCGAAATTGTCGTTTGCGATTTTTATGTTCGAATTGCATTAGTTATTGATGACAATTTGGTTAATTTGGTGAAAATTAGGAATTCATAGGAGATAACAGTCGGTAGGTATTAAAATACACAACCGAATTCTGGGACCATTGATAAAACTTTTCATTTACACATGTGCACACCTTTTTTATCAAATATGAAATACAACACACGTTTTTTTGTATATGACCACATTTGCACTTGTTTAAAGAATGAGAGTTTTCCATTCTTTGATTTGATACAAATTCGATCGGTTGCGGTGTTTTGTGATTCTTTTACTGTTTACGATTCGAAACGGTATTTTTCATTCAGAATGAGAGATTTACCACCAACCTCAGTAGCAAGGGCAGTTACATTGATCGAGGAAGGGCGCACCTACCGCTCAGTCGGTACCATTTTGGGTGTCTCGACCTCGGTTACCCGTCGAATCTACCGACGTTACAGGGAAACTGGATTGTACGTGAGGAGGCGAGGACAAGGAAGAAATCGGGCAACCCGCGCTATACATGACCGTTTCATCTCCAATCAAACCATAAGAAATCCTCATCTTACTGCTGTTCAGGCACGTAACCTTTTACAAGCAGTGGATAATATTAACGTCTGGTCTGAGATTATACGCGCAAGCAAGAGCACCAAGACTCGATAGAGCCCATCGGGTAGCAAGATTGGCGTTTGCTAGGGAGCATGTAGCATGGACAATCAATCAGTCGAGACGAGTTTTATTTAGTAATGAGAGCCGATATTGTGTGAATTTCGTGGATGGTAGAGATAGAATATGGAGGCATCGAGGGGAACGGTACAATCAAGCGAACTTCGCAGGAACTGAGCAATACGGTGGAGGGTCAGTTATGATATGGGGTGGCATATGCTTGGGAGTTCGAACAGAACTGGAGATTATTGGCAATGGATCACTTAATGCCCATCGGTATATAACAGAAATCTTGGAGCCCCATGTTGTGCCTTTTGCTCCTTACATAGGGGAAAATTTCCTTTTTATGCACGATAACGCGCGCCCTCATACTGCGCGCATAGTGATAGAATATTTGAATGAAATTGGGATCACACGAATGGACTGGCCGTCTCGGTCACTGGAGTTAAACCTGATCGAACACGTTTGGGACAATCTTGGAAGAAGGGTTCGACAACGGAATACAGGCAACGTTGAAGAGCTGACATTGGCTTTGGTAGAAGAGTGGGACAACATACCTCAACAGATGATAGACAACATCATTGGGAGTATGCGAAATCGTATGCGCGCTGTAATAAGAGCTCGGGGGTTCATACTCGCTACTAAAATCAAATGTTTTTTTTTGTGGGTCATCATGAACATTTTTCTCAACATGTTCATTTCATTTCATGAGTGTATCGCCAGGATACACACCTGCTCTCAATTTTGGACAGGAATGATAATTATTATAGAGTGTCACACAAAAAATTCAAAAATAAATGTGCAAAATCAACGATTTTTCCAGTGTACTTCGAGTTCTCCCGGAGCGTGAAATTGGCCAGTGAATTTCAAAAATTTTCATTTCGTTAGATTTCCGCTTCTCTAATTTTGATTTTATTTTTTGGCTAACCTCCGATGTTATGCACCTACGCAAGATTAAAAATAAATTCTTGAAATTTGTGACTTTTCGCTTCAAATTGGATATCTCTTGAAAAATTAAGATAAATGCATAAAACAAGAAGGGCGTTACTGTAGGAAGATGTGTCTTGATAGACCATGATATTGTACGTTTCAACTCGGACCACGAAATTCCACAGGGTGTTACGAATTTTTGACAAAAAAAACACTTTTAGTTCTGCCCCCGTATGAAATTTTTTTCAAATTTTTTTGTTTTCTCTTAAAATTTCTACAAAGCAGAAGAGCTGATCTATAACTTGCCGAAAAAGTCATCTAAATCGGTTGAGAATCAGGAAAATTATCGGACTACGAATTTGGTTAAATTTTCGAGTGTTCCGCTAATTTTGCCTCCTAGTGTAGATAGGAATCCAAGGGTAAATTTATAATTACTTTAAAATTCCCAAATACTTGGAAGGACTGTGTTGTCGTTAAGAAGGGTAAGATTGTTGTTGTTGTGTTTAGCTTTGAAAATTTCAGAGATTGCAGGTACTTGAGTTTATTTATTGCTTTTTGGGGCACGATAATGTTAAGATTATCTATACTAGGGAAGTGGTCTTTGTTATCTAGGTAATGCTGTGCGATGGTGAAGTAACTTTTGTTCTTACAAAAGAATGAGTGATGTTCTTTTCATCTAATGTGGAAAATCTTTCTGTCTGGCCTAAGTATACACCGTTACAATCAGTGCAGCACAGCCTGTATACTCCTGAATTGTCTTATTTCTGAGTTATGTCTCTGGCATTAATAACAATTGTGATAATTTACATGTAGGTTTGAAAGTAATTTTCATGTTGTTACTCGACATTCAATGAATCATGATGATGATACTGCGTTTTTTTGCCTCCGAGTGTATATAGAAAGCTCCTAAATAACTTGCCTAGACGATATATCTAACATAATAAAACAAAATAAAAATCTTAGCACATCAATAAAACAATATACGCTCATAACAACATACAATGGATGAACAACAGAATCTGTTACAATCTGAAAAAATGCGACAAAGCCTACAAAGAATGGAAAAAAAAACAGTGAATCAAGAGAATTAGAAAACAAATTCGAAAAGCTAAGGAATGCAGTCACCGACCTTATTAGAAAATCAAAAAGATGTTACGTGCACAAAAAATCGAAAACTGCTGGCAACAACACCAGAAAAATTTGGAAATTTCTGAATGAATTCATGAACAAGAACAGAAAAAAACCTCCAAAACCATCCGAAAATACATTTTGAAAGCAATTGAATTTACAAGAAGAGATCAACATAATTCTTACAGATGATGACGTGAGTTACCATTCTTAGATAAGCCATCAAATAATTCATTAATAACGTCCCAACTTGCGTGGGAGGTCAAATATTCGAGGCGTTACCTCTCAACACATCGAAAACAATTCGTTTCATGTTTTGATTCATACTCGATCGATAAATAATAGATACAAAAAAATCATTCTTACATAATTACAGGTTACAGGATATTGCGAATACTGAGCACGATTGAAATCCTACCGCGTTCCACGAATCCCAAGTGGAAAAAAAACAAGGTAGGGTACTCACACCGGTTTTTATCAATGGAAATTGAGATTCAGTTCATTTAAATAGGAATTACTTCTACTTTCTGTTCGGGATGCTCGGTAAAATACGAATATGGATGGCCGTACGTTCATTTTACGAAGATAAACGAATTGGACAAGAGTTGAAAGTTGCGTAGATTTCAATAAAGCTGGAGGAATATGCATGCAAATTGGTATTCCGGTTACGGTTCTGGAATTTCTGTTCTAATATGACGCCGGAGTGAAACGAAAAAACTATTGAGATGTGATCTATGCTTGACGACAGAAATGAACTGTTGTCTTTATTATTCCGTTACAAATCCATTATTTTAGGAATATTTTATCATATGTTTCATTAGGAAACTCGTCTTTGATTAATCTATCAGGTTATTATTTTGGAAATATTCAGTTACCGTTAGGTTAGTTTTTACGTAACAAACAAAGTAAATATATATTTCTTCATGAACATCACTGAATGTAATCATTCTGAAATCATTTTTAATAATAGAATTGAAACACCCACTCTTCAGTTTGAATATTTATTCTAAAGCACTCGATTTTTATGTGATTTTCCTGTATTTTCATTCTTGAATAAATATTCAGTTATTGAACCGAACATTATATAAACACCTCAAAAAGTCTAGGAACACTTCTGAATATCGATATATCGTATCCAGAACGATCGATATATCGTATTCAGAACGATTTTACAAAAAAAACTAAAAATGCAGCAGATGCGATGCTATTTTATAATCCATTTAATGTATTCAGTGTTTGAAATCAGTTCGTTGGCACTTTGTTTCTGTTGAAAGCACAAATAAAAGATTCAAGTTTTGTGATTCGACCATGGAAAGACGACATTTGACTAGAGAAGCGATGTTACGAGCTGTTGGTATGCTCCAAGCTGGGAGATCACAACGGGAAGTATCCAGGGCTCTGGGAAGTAGCACAAGTGTCATAAACCGTTTATGGTCACGTTTCAATGAAACAGGTGGCGTAGAAGAACGCCATACAGGTCGTTTCAGGATTACTACAGTCGCCCAAGATCGATTTTTGGTTTTACAAGCCAGAAGAGATCGTACTACCACAGCATATCAATTAGCTCAAGAGCTATCACGAGTTTATAATGTAAAAATTTCCGACCAAACTGTGAGAAGTCGACTGCACGAATGTCAACTCCACTCCAGACGTCCTTTAAGAGTTCCACAACTGACCCATGGAAATCGCGCTGCTCGTTTAGCTTGATGCCAAGAACACGTAAACTGGGATCAAGAGAGGTGGGCCACAGTTCTCTTCAGTGATGAATCTAGAATAGGATATTATTCCGATTCGAATATGGAGGAAACCAGGGAAACAAAACCGTCTCCAGCATGCTCGAAAAGTTGTTAGATAGGTAGGCGGAACAGTGATGTTTCGGGGAGGTATACGCCTTGGTGGAAGAACTGACCTCGTTTTCATACAGAACAACCTCACGGGAAATTCTTACGCAAATGAGATAGTTTTACCTGTAGTGGTACCGTTTCTCCAAACAATGGGTCAAAATCCACTCTTCCAACAAGATAATGCCCCTTTTCATCGTGCTAGAGTTGTCTTTAACGTTCTTGAAGAAAATGATATCGATATTCTACTGTGGCCATCCTGCTCCCCAGATCTGAATCCCATCGAGCATGTGTGGGACACCCTGAAAAGAAATCTCCTGCGTCAAAACGTCTTCCATCATGAGCAGGAGCTTCGATTAGCAGGCTTGGAATGACTTAGGCCAAAATGTAATAGACAATTTAATATTGAGCATGCCGCGACGATGCCGAAGTGTCAGTAATAACAGAGGTGGACCTTCTGGGTACTGAGAAATATAAGTGCTTCCATATCGTTTCGAAGATATTAGTTCAGGTTTTTTTTTTGTGTTTTTCCAAATTTCGTCATTTTCAATTTTCAAATTTTTTTTTTATAATAGGTACTTTGGAGAAGTTAAATATTATTTTCTTCTCTTGAGAATACATTATATACAATTCATCTCAACAAAAACCGAAAGATTTCTATAAATTCGAATCATCAAGTTCATATTTTAAAGATATTGGTAGGCTTTTTTGAGGTGTTTATTGCCATTAATTTCACAACAGCGTCAGTGGCACATGTAAATGTCAACATAATATTGATTTTCTTCGAAAAAGTTATTGTTTAACCCCCCGTTAGGCGCAATATAAGTCCTTTCACGTTCGGGCGCAATGCATCTAAGAGATCAAGTGATTAAATCTGACACATTTTTTATTTTGATGAGGAAAATAATTGACAGAACACTTATTTCAACACCATATTTAATTGACGAAAACACAGACTAGTTAATGATCACAATAAATTGACATAGAGAAAATTTTACAATTATTATGACAAAAAATCTTCAAGAGTAATAAAATTTATTTATTTATTTATTCAGTTCAAAAACAAAATTGTATACATCAATTTGTATAAGAGTGTACGGAAAACCCCTTTAAACAAAATTACAAGAAATATATCGATAAGAAAGATAGTAAAAATAAAATAAAACTACTACGAAACGAATACATATTCACAATTGCCTTATTAAGGAACCTACTTTTGCCTTAAAACTATCAAAAGAGACTGAAAATAAGTCGAGATCTCTACCAATCTAACCTAGATTTTAACTGAAATAATATATACAATTAATTTTCGTCATCTTCTTTCGTTGAAAAATTTTTTCATACCTGTAGTTTTTGTATCTCCAACCGAGAAAATAATAAAAATACTCGATAGATATGCTTATGCTTATTCCATATTAAACTAAAAAAAGAACAATTAAAAACTAAATAAATTTCTGGGAGTGTCCTCCACCTGAAAGAATACAGGCCTCTGTCCTTCTTCGCATATTATCACGCACTCTTTGAAATATTCTTATTTCTTATCGTGTCACAAGAGGTTATTATTCGATTTCTCAATTCTTCTTCAGTGTTCACTGGAGTGGTATGAACTAAACTGTTGAAATTTCCCCATTAGAAAAAGTCTAAACTATTTGAGTCTGTGGACCTAGGAGACCATGGTTCTGGCCCACCCCGAACTATCCATCTGTTGTTGAATGTATTATTCAAGAATTCCCTAGCTTCTCCACTGAAATGGATTCAGTGTCGTATAGAAAATGCCTTCTCAATCATATCATTTTGCATGAAGGTGAAGAGATAACTTCCATTTTGAAGCAGTATAATTTAAAAGATGCCGTCAACAATCTTGCCCAATCTTGGAAAACCATTGCTTTAAAAAATATTAGAAAAAGTTGGACAGCATTGTGGCATGAACTACAGTACTAGAAGAATCAGATGATGAAAATATTCCACTCTTAGAGCTTCAGAAGAAACTTCGTCTAATCAGTGAAAATGAATCATTAAGGATCATCGATCCAGAAAATGACTTAACCATTGAGAACATTACCAACTGGGAGACAAAGAGTTTGTTATCGATTTGACTCCAGAAGAGCTTATACAGGATGCTTTAGGAAGGAATATTGGAAACGTAGAGAAATCTTCTGACACAGGGGATGGTTCATATAGTATGGTAAAAGTGAAACATGCAGATACTGTCAATGTATTCTCCCTGATTATCAGTTGGGCCGAATAGAATAATCTTCCTATAGAAGACGTATTGCTCCTGAAAAAGCTCAAAGAAAAATTTCAGATGGCAGCATCGAGAAAGGTTCGGAGTAAATACGATGGATAGTTTAAACGTCAAAAAGAATAGATGGTTGTTTATGTACACTAGCTTATATTTAAATTCTATATTTTCTATGAGGAAAGATTTTAATGAATGGAAATTCTATAACTTGACTCTGTTTTATAATAGAAACTATTTTTTGTTCAACTTTTCGATATTTTTATAATAAACTCGGCTTAACAGATTTTGGGTTGTTTCTATTTTGAAAATGAACCAAATTCAAGTCACTTCAGAAATCCGGGCATTTCGATAGTTTGGGAATTCGCCGGAGCAATATCTGCCCGGACTAGTGAAGTTATACTGTATAATTCATATTGATTTTCACACACATTTAAATGCTACGTCCGTGTTCGATCGATTTTGAAAGAGCAGTCCCCATTATGATTCCGTGTTCAAAATCTACAAAATTTGAATGAGAACATCAAAGGAACCGGCCGCGATTTTCACTCCAGATCGTGTAAATATATTAACTGTCAGTGCCAGTTAAAATAATACAGTATCGAGACATCACGGTAATTTTCCAAAAAATTTTATTAGTCACGAGTCAAATATCTCGAGCGTTCCATAAAACGAAAATTGTTGGTCAATTATTCCACTAATAATATAATTCTAACACAGATTGAAACGCAACGGTTAATTTTATATTTGGATTTGAATAGTTGAGGGTACCGTGATTTTATTTATGATCGCCTTTTATTGGTCCATGAGGTCATTAGAGTTTCTTATAGATAATGAAGGTAGTTATGAGATGCTATTACTTAATTCGTGGGAGCGTTCGAAACAATGAATATGGACGGTGCATAATTTATTATAGAATTCAAGTGATCCTCCGAAAATAATTGAATGGTTTTTTATATTATACTCATTTTGTTTTGAAAAAGTTGCAAAAAATGTTTGCTTTGGACACAGAAATCCTCATGTTCTTTCATTTTAATTATTAATTACACAGGTCAACATTTGATCTAAGCGGTAACACCGCACGCGATATATGGAACTACGGGTTTTTTGGGGTCGCCGATGACGATGAGTGGGATGGTTCAGCCCCATCACGTCAAGTTCAAGGTTATTTCAAGCTCAAGCATAGAAAAAAACGTCAAAAAAATCTGGAAAAATTCATGGTTATGTTTTTTCATGTCTCCGAGTCCAAATCCGTTTGAGCTCTCGACTTATTCCAGAGGTCACTCCAAGGTTAGTTCAAGAACCCGTGGACGAAATCTAAAAATCGAGCATATTTTATTAAGGTCCGAGAATCGGAATCAGCAGTTTTCTAAGCTTTATAAGGTCTAGGTCATGGCTATTTGAGGGACCAGTGTTGAAGAAACTTCTGAAAAAATCGTCATAAATTTTGCATATGAATACATGCATGCTAGGGTGTATCGTTTTCGACTTTTTTCGAAATTCAAAAAAGTATAGTGCGGGAAAGTTGCATTTGGTGGCACCGAGCATCTGTGATTTTTTTCAGAATTTTTGAACAATGCCCAGGGGTCTCGCAATGCCCTCAAAGTTTCTTATGTTGTATATAGGCAACCCGCACAACAATCTTGCGTTTTCAAGCTGTTTTAGGGTTCTAAAGTCACATTTCTGAACTCTTTCTCTTGTTTTTAGTTGTTTTTTTTATGGAGTATAGATGAAAGAAGGATTTCGCTGTATTATTAGGCTCTTTTTTTACTTTTATTGTACAATACAATATTAGAGTTGAACATCATTATAAATTAAAATTTTAATTATAATATTTGCTTGGTTGGGATTAAATGATAATGAAAGATTAATACAATTAAAGCCAATTGAATATTGTCACAAACAAGTGTTAATAAAGCATGGATACAATTTAACGTTAATGCAGTTTTGGTAAAATTAAATTTTGAAAATCAGAATTTCCTATGGACGCTTCCGCTCTTCTTGTGCAATGGCGTAGTCCTTTTTGGTATGTAGAGATGGCATCCGTTGTCTGGACTCCAGATTTACTTTCACGTATGCATCACGAGATTGTGGCCCAAAAACAGAGGAAGAAGCTTCTGTTACTAATTTTACCAGCCTTTCGACAGCCTGAATGTGGCAGGGGAAAGCGGTTAATTCCTTATCACAGAATGCTCGACTCCTAATATTTCTTCGGTTGATAGTGATCGGGTTAGAGGGGGCTCGGTCACAGGGTGCGAAGACCAGTCTATGAGATCGTAGTAGTGCTCAGCGTTGAACTTTAATTTGGGAAATTCGCCACATTTTTGATGGACAAACGTGTGTTTCTAGATGTCGAGGTTTGTGGTTCAAAATCGGAATCGTTATCGCTGGTATCCTGATGACTCGAGGAAGACTCTTCTGCTTCTGACGCTGTTTGCTCTTCTAGCTTGGGACGCTTGCGCAATACAGGATGAGAATCCATGTCTGAGCCAGTAACCTTTTTCGCGTTTCGTTTTTTCCTTTCTTCTTTCTTCATGTTTCGATGTGTTGTTTCCAAATCAACAGCTCCGATGACCATCTTTCTCTCGTTGCGCTGGTCAGTTAAAAACTGTCTCTCTTGTTTGGGCACTTTCTTTGAAATATCACAGGTACAGTTATCAAAGTCAGAACACTTGCACGCACATATATCAAAAAGTCTTTGTCCATCTTTTATAAAAGCTTTATTTTAGATTCAGTAGAATCTCCAGCACGCTTTGATGATTTCACGAGATTAGAACGTTTACGATGATAGTCTGTGATCATTTGAGTAACACGAAAAATACTCACGACTGGCAAAGACGCTTTCTTCCATACGCTAATCAATTTTTCTGCTGTTAACTTTACTATCTTACTGACAGCCGGGTCACCGTTGGTACCGCTAATGTTACGTTTCTCCCAAAACAAATGTTTCATGACGTCAATGTACGTCGGAAAACGTATGTCCTTCATCTCTTCTGCAGCAAAGACAAGAGCGGAACGCAAACATCTTTTTTTGCCCATGTTGCTTGCGCGAAACTAAAAGTCTATGCAATAAATCCCTACAAGCACTCTTACAGCACGAGAACACACGGAAAAAATATTCGTTCGCTCACTGTCACTCATAAAAAATATCTCAGGCGCACAGCTGACCGAACAGCATCCGAGCTCATTCCTCAAGCGCGGTTGGAAGCGGACTGAATAAAGAAACTCTTGCCACCTCATGCTGACCTCCCCTCTCACCCCACACCGCTCCCTTCCTACCCGAACCCGATTCCCCTCCACTATCGCACTACCCTGTCGCCTCGAACATTGTTGCACGATGCAGCTACCCCACTCCCAGTGTTGCCAATGCTTGACATTTAATAAGAAAAGAGTAGCCTGTTCCTGCTTGACGCACTTAGTATAAAGAACCTTACCGAACCAAATACGAGAAAAATAGCACTCTGGTATTTATAATTTCTTGTTTTCTTCCTCTAATTCGTTACATCGTAGTCTTTTATTCCTTTATACCACAAAGACAACAAATACACATAAACAAACTGCAAGAAAATCGACTTTAGACCTCTGAAAACACTTGAAATCGTGAAATTGTTGTGCGGGTTGCCTATATACAACAGAAGAAACTTTAAGGGCATTGCGCGACCCCTAGGTATTGTTCAAAAATTCTGAAAAAAATCACAGATGCTCGGTGCCATCAAATGCAACTTTTCCGCACTATACTTTTTTGAATTTCGAAAAAAATGCGAAAACGATACACCCTAATCCATGCACACAACGATGAATTTGTTTTTGTCTAAGGTAGAAGAAGAACTGCAGGCCGACACAACATACGTTGCACTCAATAAGCGGAAAACCAAACCCAGAAACAGGGAAATTCAACCAAGCACATTAAGGACAATAGATCGGTTGTTACAGGAAAAGCAACATTGTGTCGAGATGGATTTGGAGGAGAAAAGAGAATGGCTTGGCTCTTTGTGAGCCGAGCTGATTTCTCTTCTAAAGTTGAAAGCTTAGAGAGACACTTGACAAATTTCTTTCCTAATATTCGATATCTCAGAAATCCAAAAACACGAAAAAAATACTAGTCCGAACAAAGCCTACAAGATAGGTGTCGATTACAATTCTGGCCAGAAATCTGGCCAGAAAATATTGTAGTTAAGAAATATCCGTTTTTTCGGCACAAGATCGAAAATGAAAACCACTGAAAATAAGGATAAAACAAAACCTGTCACACAACGAGAAGTTCACAAATTTATTATAATTCACCACAATCCCTAAAGAACAAAACATCAGAAATTGAAGTCTATCTACAAACATTAGAGGAATAGTCAAGAATTCTGTGTTTCACGGAGGACTGGTGCAGTCAGGAAGTAAGACCTTCAGTAAGAATTGAAGGATATCAACAAATTGGGGCGTGCACTCGTAGAACAAAATCTCACAGTGGGTGCAGAATTTTCATACAAGAGGACATGGAGATGGTCGAATATGAGATGCTAAAACAATATTGCCAGGTTGTTGATATGGTATGTGCATGTGCGGTAAGCAGTATACATAAACTGATTATTTTATGTATGTATCGGTCGCCCCTAGAATCCTTGATGTCTTTTTGGAAAAAATCTTGGTGAACATCGATGAAAATTCCAATAGCTACAGAATTGTATTGTATGGGGATTTTAATATATGCTTGTTGACTGGTTATCATGATGCCTTTAATTTTTCGGACATTTTTCACGGGAACAATTTAATTCAAACAATTATTACTCCAACTCGTGTAACGTACATCTCCCGGTCTCTAATAGATAATATCTTTGCAAATGATGCTGAACATCCAAAGTGCCAGGAGATTGTAACGGCTCTCTCTGATCATCATGCTCAATTGATCAAAATTAATGCAAAGGCTGAATTCTCGAATTTTCGCCCATATTTCAGGAAATATTATTCAAAAAGCGAATAAATTCAGTTTTCACAAAATTTCGCCATTCGAGAGTGGGGAAACATATACAGACAAGAGGATCCTAATAATGCCTATGACTTGTTTATAGGCACCTCTAAATTATGTGAAAGAAACTCAGCCAAACATTCATGGATTACATCTTGTAAAACAGACCGGAATGTTTACAATAATGTGATCAAGTGTATACTATCGAAGTCCTTTTATGATCTATACTGTTGGATTCTGAAGAAAGTTATCAAAGAGGCCAAAAGAATGGCAGATGAGCTTTTCCTCAGAAATTCATCTAATAAAGTTAGGGCGACATGGCAGGCCATTCACAAATATTCAAATCAATCTACACAAAATAAACCAGGCTAGAAAAACTAACGAACAACAATGACACTACTTCTGCTGCAATAAACAAAATAAATCAACATTTCATAGACATTTGCCCGCAAATAATCGATGGGAAACACTATCATCCCAAAGTTGAGAACATGATTGGTCACACAATATTTTTGAATCCTACAACACCCTTAGAGATTTTTAACAACATAAAATCGTTGAAAACACTTCCTCGGTAGGCTTTGATGAAATACCGGTGAAATTGATCAAACATATTGCTCACCTAATAGCGGATCCTCTATGTCATATCTATCTCATTTTGATGAGTGGCACTTTTCCGAAGAAATTGAAATCTGCTAAAATACTCCTGATTTACAAGAATGGAGACTGTTCAGATATGCCCATTGCGGCATTGAACAATTTCAGCAAAATTATCGAAAAAATCATTTATTTTAGATTTCTCAATTGTTTGGAACGAAAAAAGATTCTTCTCAGAGACGCAAAATGGGTTAAGACGAGATAAAATCACAATCAGAGCCATATATGCAGCGATATGTGCTCTGTTGGCATCTAACCTTCAATAGCGTTGGAAAACCTATTCTGTTGAAAAACTTGAGTTCTATGGCATTAGAGGAATTGCACTGAAATAAATAAAAAGTTATATAACAAAAAGGAATCAGTATGTAGCCATGAAAGACCGTGATGGAAATCTCCAAACATCTTCAATGCAAACTACCAAGCGGGGAATTCCGCAAGGATCGACTCTTGTGACCCTACTCTATATAATTTACACTAACGATCTATCAGGCCTCATTGATGATTTGCTTGATCATGTAACAAATTCTCTTAACAATAATTCTCATGTTGATCTCACTTCTCTTTTACTGTGTTTGTTGTTTGTATTTTATTTTGTGAGTCGTTTATATTGTGTAATTTATTTCTGTGACATGTTTTACACCTATGGCATATTTTGTGATACTTATACAATACTGAATGAAACAAATAGATCTAAATCTATCTATCTATCATTTCCGCTAAGTGGATCGAGACATTTTCATGTCTAAAACTGAAAAATTACTTTTGGGGATACTTATTCACAGCTGAGTTACTTCCTTTTCTCTACACTCCAGGGTAGCTCTCATCTAATTTTTATGCTTTATATGTGAGCTCAAATGTATATGATGAATGCAAGGTTTTTACATTCAAGACAACCTTGGAGAGACGAGCAAGAAATAAAGTTGCTGATACAAAATAAAATGAAAACTTCATCCGCTAAGACAGTTTCTTTTGGTTCAAACAATTTTATCTCCACCGATAATGAAGTTTAGAATCCCTGCCCAGGGTCAGAGAGCATTAGTATGATTGGTTTTCGGTCATCCATTCCCAGACCCGCCTCAATCTCCTCATTCCAAAGATCGGAGCATTTCCCAGCTCCCTGCCTGAGGTTTGACAGGAAAGCAGCCCTCCTGAATTCCAGATCCAAAGCCTGCACACCGGTTAAGACTTCTAACGTCTGAGCACAGTTCTGCTGGCTCCCGTGATTCCTAATTATATCAATCGTTGCAGAACCTAGGTCTCATAATCGCTGTGTACAGCCACAATACCCTTTTTGGGTCTAGTCCCCACGTTCTCTCGAAGGCAGAGCTACAAGCCCAAAAAAATCTAACCCAAGTACCTCACCTCTTTTGCCTGAAAATTTTTCTCTCCAGATAGAGTTAGATCTCTTAGATCCTCCACCTTGTATCTTCTGGTAAAGTTATCTGATTCACTTGAGTTAACGGACATGCCAGCTTGACTGTGCTTCTGTGATTCTAGATTTCGTCCATGGGTTCTTGAACTAATCTTGGAATAACCTCTGAAATAGGTCGAGGGTTCAAACAACGGATTTGGACTTGTAGACAAAAAAAACATGACCATAAAATTTTCCAGATTTTTTTGAGGGGTTTTCTATATGCTTGGTCTTGAAATGACTTTGAACTTGACGTGATGGGTTTAAACTAACCCGGTCATCGTCACCAGCAACCCCAAATACTCCTAGTACCATATATTGCGTGCGGTGGTCCTGCTTAGATCAAATGTTGATCTGTGCTATCATTCTGTATGTTATTATCACACATAAAAGATTATTGTTTCAAAATGAATTATTTATAGCGGACAATACTTCATTAGGTTTATTTAGAATTACTCTGTATCTTATGTGCTACATACTTGAGATTTTGTCAAGGGTTTGGATCTTTTTGATCAAAGTTGACAGTGGAATGGTCGAATTTTCATGTTATTTTCCCATAACGGACTTCAATATAACAACAGTTTTGGGAGACAGACCTTTGCTACATTTATGTCAGGAACAAAGCTTTATACATTCCGTCAAAAAAGTTCCGGTAATTTGATCTATCGAATATACTTTCGGTTAGCTCCTCTGAGGAAACCATCCGAAAAAGCAGCTAGTTCAGCATAAGCATCGAATTATTTTGAAAATAACATTCAATCATATCAAACTTTTCAAAATTTTCGTTCGACATGGTCGTTTCGTTTTTGCAAATGATGCTATTTTCACACTATGTTAATTTGATGAAAAATTTTTACACGATTTATCTGAACTATCATTGCCTAATTTTGGGATCAATAAAAACCCATTACGTGTTCGGGGTGTCCTGTGTTCTGATTGGTCAATCGGGAAGGTGAATAGGGTCACGGGGTAGAAAGGAGAAGCCTGTCAAACTGATCACTTAAGAAATCGAAACAGGGTGTAAACCATACAAAATTTACAGTCCGATTCAGCTTTGTAGCTCAAAACCATTGGACAAAAAACAATTTGATTCCACTAAAAAAAGTTTCTATGGAACATAGAATGTTGGCACCTCGAGAAAAAAAAAACTAGCTCGAATCAATGTAGCTATTAACTTCTTACGCAAATGAAAAAATGGAGAAAGGATTGGTCACTTTGCACAATATTTCACAATGCTGCTTTACTGAAACGTCAAAATCTGTTCACCCTGTGCACAATTTAAAGTGTTGAACTCTTCAAGTGTATAGTGTACGTAGAGGAATTTTCCAGAAAATTTTTAACAACTGCGTTTTCGATTGATTCGAAATCGTTTCATAGCATTCTTTCCGAGCAAGATTAGTGGATTGTTTGACATTTTCGGCAGACGCATAAATTTCTATAACTGTAAACGTAGTTATTTCCGGAACAGAAAGGAATTCTAAATTGATAGTACCGTTAAGAAAGAAAATATTCTAATAGTAAATTTTTTTGTAGGAATTCCCGGTTCGGTTCTGGAAGAAGTTTGACAAGTTCCTGGCGCCAATTCTTCCTGTTTTCGCAGACAAAAAGTGAGTATTATTAATTTTTGACAACTTCAAAGGCAAATTTATAGTGGGCGTAGAGCAGTCGAATTAGTTATATTTTTACTGCAGCGTTGTGTTCTTTTGTGTCTTATATTCTCTATTGTTCATATCATTCACGTTTGTTGAAACATAAGTATTGATAAAAACCTAAGGGACGTGTAAGATAAACGATAATGTCAAATACTTCTGAATAGCAGATGTGGTTTTCTGAAAATTTGGAAATTTAATCGAATCTTATTTGAAATTATTGAAGATGGATACAAAAAAAATTTATTACGGCCTAACTTCATATAAAGAGGGGAATTGGAAAGAACACAGTTATTTTTCATGTGAATGTTTTCAGAGGTTGGTTCCAACATTCTTAACAACGAACTAGGTTCATGAAATGACAGTGGATACCTTCCGATCGATTTCGTGGATCAACACAGATAATTTATAATGAATACAATTTTCGAAAAACATCCAAATAGAAAATGGACTTGGTCAAGTCCCGATGGCAGAACCAAGAACGCGATAGATTTCATAATCAGTGATCGAAAAGATATTGTCAAAGACGTGAGTGTTCTAGACAGATTCTCAACAGGGAGTGACCAACGCTTCGTAAGGGCAAAAGTCAGGATAAACATGAAGAAGGAGCGTAATACATGGAAAACTCCTGCGAACGTGGATGATTACCAAAATTAAATAAATAATACTCTGGAATATAACGAGAATATATCAGTAAATATCTTGTTTGAAAACATAAAGAACACCATTACAAATGCCACAGGGAAACATTGCCACAAGCCAAATGATGATCAGAAATTGAATCAAAGAATAAGAATTCTTATGAAGAAATGAAGAGAAATGTCAGACAAAACCGCTGAAGAATGCAGATCCATAAATCGAGAGATAGCCAAAACAATTCGGAAAATCAGAAGAGAGAAAAACCAGAAAGAAATTAAATCTGACATTGAAAATAATAAACGCCTCAAAGTTCTAAGAAGACGAACCGAAATCGGAAGAAAGGAAATACATAAGGTCAAAAATAAACATTGTAACATTATAACAGACAATTAGCAGAAATATAGAAATCAACAATCCAAATGTTCCAAAAGTCTTGAACCAAGTTTCGGAAGAAATTCCTGAGATAACAGAAGATGAAATTCCATCAACCCTTAACGAAATGAAAGATGACAAAGCTACGGGAGGAGATGGTATAGAGATAGAGGCCATCAAATATGGTGGAGTGGAAATTAGCGAATCCCTAAAGGTACTACTGAATAAATGCCTTATAAAGGGTATTATACCATCGAAATGGCAAAATGCCACCATAGTGATCATGCACAAAAAAGGGATGTTACTGATCTCGCCAACTATAGACCTATAAGCCTTTTTAGTCATGTTTATAAACTTTTCACGAAGATCCTAACAAAACGTTTAACTAACAAGTTATATTTCTTTCTCAAGAAAGAACAAGCAGGTTTTCGTTCAGGACATAGGACGAATGACCATCTTCTCACCTCGAAGATTCTCTTTAAAAAACGTATGGAATACAACAAACCTATAATGCTCATCTTCGTTGATTTCGAAAAAGCCTTCGACTCAATAAACCAGGGAAAACTTCTAGAAACGTTTTCTGAGTGCCGCATCGATCACCGATATTCTACAATAATCACACACATATATGAAAATGCTTCAGCCACCGTTGAAACATCGCAAACCCAATGTACGGATAAGTTCAAAATTGAGAGAGGAGTCAGACAGGGAGATACGTTATCACCCAAACTATTCGTAACACTGCTGCACAGCATGCTGAACAAAATCAACTGGGAAAATACAGGAATCAATATCGATGGCGAGAAAATTAACCACCTCTGTTTCGCCAAAAACATTGTCCTGATAGCAGACAATGTAAAAGAAGGACAAAATATGCTTCAACGATTACACGAGACCTCGAGTGAGTTCGGCCTAAGAATCAACATGATAAAAACCCAGTATATGACAGATCTTGTTCTAAATGACTCAGTGAAAATAAGTGACACAAATATGGAGCAGGTGCATGTATACAAGTACTTGGTTCATGAGATCGGTATCAGGGGGGCAATCAAACTCACGAAATACAGAGAAGAATAGGGCAGCTTTCGGAAATTTGCTGCACATACATATCTGATATTCCTTTGTGTCTGAGGAGGAAGGTTTTCGATCAGTGTGTTCTTCCTGTTTTGACATATGGAGCGAAAACACTCACGTTGATAAGAAGAAACATCAGCACAATACGAGTGATGCAAAGGAGAATGGAGAGATCGGTGCTTGGAGTTACTCTGAGAGACAGAATACCTAACCAGACTATCAGAAACAGAACGAGAGTGAAAGACGCTGTTGAAACAATTCTCGCATTGAAATGGAACTGGGCAGGACATGCTGCCAGAATGCAGGATGGTCGATAGACCAAGAAACTTGTTGAGTGGGAACGAGGCCTACAGAAACGGAGGAAAACCGCCCACCCGATGGACTGATGATATAAAGAGACTGGGCGGGAACTGGATTCAGAAGGCCGAAGACAGAGAAAGATGGATTGAATTAAGGGAGGCTTTTGTTCAGGAGTGGACAGTATGAGCTATAAAAAATGATGAGGTTTAAATGTTAACCAGAATGCTCTAGTTATTCATAAACGGTTCTAGTTATTTATAAACGGCTATTTTCTCATTTGCATCAAGTGCTCATGAAGTATTACCATTGCACATTTTTTGCTGAGATTTATGATACGAGGATATAAAGGAATTCACTATAGACGAAGCATTCGGTACATTTTTAAATTTTACATTTATCTTTCGAAAATTCCCTGGAATTAATTCTTGCTGTTTGCTATAGAAATTAACATTTGAAATTGGGAGGCTTCTACTTGATAAAAATCCATAACTAAATGGAAAAGCAACTTAAGTCTTTAATGAATAAAAATGATTTCAATATAGCTCCTTATATCAATAATAATTTGAGCAAATAGATGAAAACAATAATACTGTTCGACAAAAATAATAAATCTGGTGTTTACGAGTTATACTACAGCGACTGTAATAAATTTGAAATTGGAATTTTAATACTAGAAAAACACAATACAAACCAAGGTTTTTGAATCAAAAATCGGATTCAAATTGAGCAAACCATCTCGTATAATGAAATCACTCTTTCAACCCGAAATTCGAGTTCTGAGAAACAATATTAATTGGGAAACAGAAAACATATAAACGACTAACCATCATTGTTGCATCCCAATTCTGTGATGAGCCTACGGAATTGTGAAACCTGTCACGATTATTTTATATATCAGTAGGAATTCAGAAAATTTTAAATCATTTATTCATAGAATTTAAAAACTTGGCTGTATTAGTAAATGCGAAAACAAGAACAAAAGAAAATTTATCGCACATACATATTTCAAAAAGAAAATTCCCATAAAGTGATCTACCCGCCAAACATTACAGCGAAGTGAACAGTTAGAATAAATATTCATGAATTTAACGATATAAATTCTAATTATTATGGGAATAAACGAACTGTCGCATAAGCCGGCTGAAATTGGCGTTATCTTTTTTAGTAGAATTGTTGAAACGATTTCGTACATTCAAAGTAAATGGAATTCTTCCTTAAACGGATATTTCAATAGGTGCTCTTGAAGAATTCAAGATCATTCTAGCAAAATAGTTTTATCTGTACGACCACACCAGTCGTAGATTGTCTGGCATAAGGTATGAAAAATGATTCTTTAAAGGGTGTAGCATTCGAGTTGTTAGATATAAACAAAGTCGATTCATCTTGGAAAATTTTCGATTTTTTTATAGTGAATTAGCGTCAAAAGAGGTTAGTCTGGGAAATTTTTGGTGATCGAATGAACTTGAATTTTAAGGAAAGCTGGTCTTTAGAAGATTACAAAACTCATCAACAATGTGTGGCAGTGTCTTATTTTTGGAAAATATTTCTTTGACTATACAAATACAACAGATGAATGCTCTCCGATAGCCAGAGGAATATTTACCAAACATAAGATGCTGCCACACATTGCTGATGGGTTTTGTAACCTTCTCAAAACTATTTTCAATTTCAATCGAAATTTCACCAACAAGCATCAGGTTTTTCTAAAAGAATTACCTCTCAACCTCCTTTCATTCGATATATTCATGGATAACTTAGAAGGAACAGTAATTTTTAATTGCTGATTAGCAGAAAGAAACATATAGTGTTGTGGTACCCATATGTGGATGATATTGTGTTAGATTTCCATGACTCAAACAGGAAAATTGATAAATTTCTGCAACTTCCGAATGAAGTTCATACTAATATTAAGTTTACAGCAGAAATAGAAATTAATTATTCAAAAATGTTTTGGACCTGACTATAGGAAAATCGACTAACAATTTCATTAATTACATCTACGGACGGAAAAGAAACCTTCCCAGACTCAATTATTCTCAGGGACTTAATTAATCATTTAAATCACAAATTAGTAGCTTATAATTCAATGATCCATAGAGCCTTTTCCATTCTACTGTCACCAACAAACTTCAAAATTAAAATAAATACTAACAGAAAAACAAAGTTTTTCTGATTTTTTGGGAGAAAAATATTTATCATAAAGAAATACATCAAATAACACAATTATTATATTCCATAAAAGATACTTGCTTGAAACAATACGCCAGTATCAACTGCGATAGTCGTCTATAACGTGAGCAGTTATTTTTCCGAATATAAAATAACCACCTCTTTCTGAACTTGATCAAATTAATATTCAACACTAAATACAAAACACAAAAATTTTAAAAATCAGGAGTTTACAAAATTGTTTGCAATTAATGTACAGAAGCTTATGTTAGGCAGACTGGTAGGAATTTGGAAACCAAATTGAAAGAACACTTATCCTCCGATAATAATTTTCATTTGTGAATATATGAAAAACAAACACTCGATTTCTTATTGCCCAAGGACAGCTTCATTGATGAATTGAAATAGATTATCCTCATTTTATACAAGAGTGACTCAAGAAAATTATTGAATATTGTAATTTTAAAAATATCATATCTTGATTTTTCAAATGAAACACCCTGTATTTTATTATTTATGTCAACGCATAAAATATTGTGCTATATTTTTGCAGAAGTAACCTCATCTTTATCTTCGATCTTTTTCGGAATATTCGATTATTTGTCAAAAGTTTTGATGAAGATTCTTCAAACCCTACCAAACTCATCAACATGCATCAATTCGCACAGAAATTTTTTTTCCGTAATGATTCAAGTAGTAAAAAATGAAACCTAAACAAGATAATTCTTTTAACGAATGATAAAATTCAGATGGTTGAAACTTAAATCGATGTGTTGACATTTTTTTTATTCGTGCCTTCTGTCAGGTATCCGGACATATCATATTCTGTATTTTACATGGTGAACTTATCAGTGCTTCGTTATTAAACATTGTTACAGTGAGGTTTGAACCCAATTTTTTCAATTGACTACCATGAAGTTCTCCGAAGAAGCAATGGTTGATATTATTTTTATTCTGGGTGAGTGTGAAAGAAATTTTTTGTTGGCAAGTAGAGTTTATGCACAAAGGTTTCCTGATAAAGGCATCCTTATGCAAGATGCTTTGAGAAATTTGTAATTAGATTTATCACAACGGGTTATATCGCTCACAAAAAACATGAAAAATCAAAAACTGCTACAGATGAAGACAACCAGTTATCAGTTTTGTTAACAGTGACAGAGGACCCATATAAAAGCCAAAGATAGTTAAGCAGTTAACAGCTATACTGCAAGCTTCCGTCCAGAGAATCTTGAAAGTGAATAAATTTTATGCATATCATGTACAGCTGCACCAGGAACTGTACAGTCAAGACTATGAAAATCGAATCACTTTTTGCAATTGGGCAAGTGACAAAGTAGCGGAAAATCCAAATATGTTTTGCAGAGTTATTTTCTCAGACGAGTCAACTTTCCACAAGAATGGGCTTGTTAACAGGCACAACTTTCATTATTACACCACAGAAAATCTACACCTCATGAGACAAATAGATCACCAGCATCGTTGGTCCTTGAATGTATGAGCCGCTATAGTAGATGGATATACAATTGGGCCGCACTTTTTCGACGGGCACCTCAATACTGCAATGTATTTATATTTTCTGCAAAATCATCTACCATTGTTACTTGTCAATGTACCAGAGGATATGAGACAAGATTTGTGGTTTCAACAGGATGGAGCACCGGCACATTACTCACATCAGGTTAGGGAGAATTTAAATCATGTATTTCTAAATAAATGGATAGGACGTAGTGGTCCTGTTAGATGGCCTGCTAGATCTCCGGACCCTACAAGTCTAGATTTTTTCTTGTGGGGGCATCGTTTACTAGATTCCTTCTACAACACAGTTGGATATGAGACAGAAGATAGTCGACGTCTTTCAGTAATTTAATCCGAGAATGTTGTCGAGAGTTCAACGGTCTTTCCTCAGAAGGATTGAGTTGTATCTACAAAGAAACGGGCAACATTTCGAACACTAATTGGAATATTTCAACACCTTGTAGATCATCTAACCAAAAACCAATCTATGACGTATTTTATACATGACCACCTTAAAATATCTTCATTTCTCAGATCAAGTATAATGATATGTACTAATAATCTCTTCTTTTGCAACCTCTGATATTATTATTTTAGTTTATTTTTCTTAGTAGTTCGGAGAAGGTCGAAGATGAAGATAAGGTTACTTTGCAAAAATATTTCATGCGTTGACATGAATAATAAAATACAGGATGTTCCATTTGAAAAATGAAAATATAATATTTTAAAATTACAATATTCAATAATTTTTTTGAGTCACTCCTGTATGGAATGAGGATAATCTATTTCAATTCATCAATAAAGCTATCCTTGGTCAATAAGAAAACCAAAAAAACTTATTACTCAGAGACACTATAGCAGAGTTTAGGACGTGGTCTTCCAATCTGAAAAAACCTCCAAAGATTTTTTTATAGAAAATTGGGATACCCTGTTTACTTCAAAATGAATTGCTGAAGTAAATTTTATACTTTTTTAATACAATATCGTTCGAACAAGAATGAAATCTTTAAGAGTGTACAAGCTACAGAGCACCGCGCCACTGGTGAATCACCCAGTATAAGTAAGTGCCTTTCCTATAGTAGACCACTCGGAAATGACTTGACGGTCAAAAATGGTCATGTTTTTGAAAATAAAGTTGTAGAAAGTATAAAATATATTTTGTTTCATCGTCTTCAGGAGCTTTACAATGATGTCATGGACGCTATATATTTCTATTCGAAAAAATATTGTCGATGATATAATTTTTTCAAGTTGTTGTCGAAACAGCAAATGAATTGTATCAGTAGGTGGGAAGACGATAAACATAATCTGTTAGTTCAACGATTTTCTTTAAAATTCGAAGACTGACCCCTCAAAAGGCTAAATTCATAATTTTTTATAACACTATTTCACAAAATAGTGAAAACGCGATTTTCTTTGATTATCACTGAAATGCAAAGCTGATAATGGTAGTAATTAGCTATAAGAAAATTTGTAGAACTGTTGATATTGAATTTCAATCGAAGAAAAGACAGGCAAGTCATCGACTGAACATATATATAAAACAGTCCCTCAAGTATCCATCACCTCCGTTCACTTCGGATTGTTCAAGTTCCCATGTAAACTCTGCTCCAGTTGTTTTTCAGGTCATGTGTGATTACATTCAACATATGTAACTGTACGCCTCATCTCTTGAATAGGTGTGATTTTTAAATACAATCATAAAATTCATGTAGCGTTTCTTGCAATTTTCCGGACACTGGGAATCATTATTATGTGTTGATTCTTCTATGGATGTTCAGTTAGAATGTTAATAGGGTATTTTTTGCAACTACTGACTCATATGCAATTCTATCCGATAGTATTTACAGTTTACGGTGCCTACTGGCGTCGCGAAATGACATGCACTCTATTTGGTGGAAATATTTAGAATTTTTTTGTCAGACATGGTTGCAAGAATTTTTGAAGGATGTTTTGGACGAGTTATTGAATTTCAATTAATTTTGAAATATAAGCAGGATGTTCCACTCCATTTCACTATTAGCAAAGTTGGCTAACGAATCACTGTTTTTGATGATATCGTTTCGAAGAAATTCGATTCACTATTACAAGAAGCAGTGGCTGCTTGAATGGGAATATTATTCTGAGAAAGATATAAACCCTCGGACATTCTACCATTTAATGCGACTGAAATAATAAGAATATATTTTCTTGTTCATCTTGCCAAAAATTGAGTCTGTTTTACCCTTTTACTAGAAGGGACAAGATGTTATGTTGCCGTCTAGGGAACACTTCTGAATACCGATATATCGTATCCCGAACGATCAATATGGATGATTTTTTTTAAGAAATGAACACCTGCATCAATTTCTCACCAAATTATGTAGAGTACCGCAACAGATTTCAGTTTTTTTTATAAAAACCAAAAATGCAGCAGATGCGACGCTGCTTTATAATCATTTCATGTATTCAGTGTTTGAAATCAGTTAGTTGGCACTTTGTTTCTGTTGTAAGCACAAATAAAAGATTCAAGTATTGTGATTCGACCATGGAAAGACGACATTTGACTAGAGAAGAGGTGTTACGAGCATGCTCCAAGCTGGGAGCTCACAACGAGAAGTATCTAGGGTTCTGGGAAGTAGCCCAAGTGTCATAAACCGTTTGAATGAAACAGGTAGCGTAGAAGAACGCCATACAGGTCGTTTTAGGATTACGACAGTCGCCGAAGACCGATTTTTGGTTTTACAAGCCAGAAGAGATCGTACTACCACAGCATCTCAATTAGCTTAAGAGCTATGACGAGTTCATAATGTACAAGTTTCCGACCAAATTGTGAGAAATCGACTGCACGAAGGTCAACTCCACTTCAGACGTCCTTTAAGAGTTACACACCCATGGAAATCGCGCTGCTCGTTTAGCTTGGTGCCAAGAACACGTAAACTGGGATCAAGAGAATTGGGCCTCAATTCTCTTCAGTGATGAATCTAGATTCAGTTATTATCCCGATTCGGGAAGAATTCGAATATGGACGGAACCTGGAAAGCAAAACCGTCTCCAGCATGCTGGAGAAGTTGTTGGACAAGGAGGCGGATCAGTGATGTTTTGGGGAGGTATACGCCTTGGTGGAAGAACTGACCTCGTTTTCATACAGAACAATCTCACGGGAAATTCTTACGCAAATGACATAATTTTACCTGTAGTGGTACCGTATCTCGAAACAATGGGTCAAAATACACTCTTCCAACAAAATCCCCCTCCTCATCGTTCAAGAGTTGTCTTGAATGTTCTTGAAGAGAATGATATCGATCTTCTACCGTGGCCATCCTGCTACCCAGATCTGAATCCCATCGAGCATGTGTGGGACACCCTAAAAAGAGATCTCCTGCGTCAAAACGTCTTCCATCATGAACAGAAGCTTCGATTAGCAGTTCAGGGGGCTTGGAAGGACTTAGGCCAAAATGTAATAGACCACGTAATATTGAGCATGCCGCGACGATGCCAAAGTGTCATTAAAAACAGAGGTACTGGGTACTGAAAAATATAAGTGCTTCCATATCGTTTCGAAAATATTAGTTCAGGTTTTTTTTTGTATTTTACCAAATTTCGTCAATTTCAAATTTCAATTTTCTTTTATAATAGGTGCTTTGGAGAAGTCAAATATTATTTTGTTTTCTTGAGATTACATTATATACAATACATCCTAACAAAACCGAAAGTTTTCTATAAATTCGAATCATCAAATTCATATTTTAAAGATATTGGTATGTGTTCCCTAGACTTTTTTGAGGTGTTTATGGATACTAATATTTTACCGAAAAATTTCATCATTTTTGTGAATGCTATAAGCTTCATAGGTAATAAGCCCAGTCAGCTTCAGTTTGTTAGATTCAAGTTTTTCAAGCTCAATTCTGTTTCAAACTAGGCATTCACATATAACATGCTCTTTTTTTTCTATCTCCTACTCGCATAATCTACATGAAGGGTCCTCGAACAATGCTATCTTAATAAGGTAATTTTTGAAACGACAGTGTCCCGTTAAAAGAGCAGGTAAAACTGATAGGTTTTAGCTCTCGCAGTAGAAAGTCAGTTGATGGCAAATCTTGAGCGTCTAAGATGTGTAAGGCTCAGCCAGTGCTCCCGTATCTTCAGATTCATATACCGGTGATTTTCCAGGAGGATTCATAACCGAGACTCCGGTCCAATGAAAGATTTTTCTTCAAACAGCAGAAGAGTCCGCCATTTTGTTAATCTCAATGCTCGAGGATTGCGAGACCTACATCAGACAAGGGTTGAACAATATTTCTACGCAATAAGTGGGTGCAGTTGCCAACGCTTTCAATGCAGCTTTCCGTGATGATTTTTATTGACCTACTTGATAATCTACCCGCAATCAATAGGTTAGATATATAGCATCATGGTCAATAACGAATATTTCAGCTTAAGAAACTGTGGCGAGCTCTCCAAGACAGATAGTCTATTCCTTCTCAGTACCTCTATCGTATAGACCAGCTTCAACACCTTGGGCAGTTTTTAAATGTCCACGATAAAACAGGGTCCTTAAGTAGACGATCCTTGGAGCTGGCCCATTTCAGTCTGCTAGTAATTAACCTCCATGTTGGTTTTGGTTATTGCTGTGTGAGACTTCATACTCAGCATCTCATTGTCCTCAATCACCTAATCGCCAGATGAATAAATGCAAAGCCCTGTATGAATTCCATGGGTGTGATAGCTGTGTGATCATCATGAAAGTCGTTCTCTGCAATTTAGAGAGCTCGAGTTGGGATTGCTCTCTACAGCTGTAGTAACATACTCATAAGGAATGTATAGCTTTGTGTATTATGTTTTCCAGTTAACTCCTTGACATTTTTCTGTCTGTCACCGGAATGACCACTCTCTCTGATCGGGGGATCATAATATCCTCATTTACCTAGTGAATAGCACCATAACGGTTTCGTTAGTATTTATAAGTTTTTCAGACCCACGCCACCATTGAGAAGTTGAAATTGCATCCTGAAATCCGACGGGGACGTCGAGCAAAACTGATTACTCTCCCTTTCAAGGAAGTGTTGATCACTCTGGCATTTAGCTTGTTGCTGATCCATTCTGCAATAATATTTGCTACTCGTCTGGCTCTTTCAACCCCACATAATGAACTGGTATAGACCATATTAAATGCACCTTCTATGTTCATGAAGGCTGCAGCTGCAGTCTCCTTGGGGTTCCCAGAGATTGAATGATTCTTCTGACTAGATTGTTGAGTGTCAGATTAGCTGATTTATCTTTCTGAAAGGAGTATTGATACTCAGTCAGAGTTTTCAGCAACATCAACTCAGTCCTGTTTAATCCGTTTCATCCAGGGTTTTCAGAACGAAAGACCTGAGACTCATCGATTTAGGCTGACAGTTCGATTTTCCACCTTAATGATTGAGAATCTTTGGGAGAATGATTTCTGTCCTGCTTTAGCATCCCCAAGAAAGAATATTTTGTTATTGATAAAGATATACAGGGTGTGAATAGCGTGTACAACGTTATACCACAGATTTTTCAGCTTGAAATAAGTCCATTTAGGCCAACTCACCTATATGAAAAGTTTCCTCGTTTGGCCGCTAGAGGTCGCCAAATCAAAAGATTTTCTTTCTTATTTTTCGAATAATTCGAGAACGACTCGATCGATACAAACCATATCTGGTTTGCGTAATTGTGTGCGTTATTCACTTTTTTTAGTGATCCATTCAATGACCTAGAAGTTTCACAAGTGTCCCTAAAAACTCGAACGTGTTTTCAATCAACTATAATTTTTCAACTATCTGCGTTTGAGTGAAACTGTTTTAGACATTGAGTAGCTAGACTAATTATCAAACTTTTTTGTCTCTTGATAAATTTTGATGTGAGCGGTTCAATCACGAAAAACAATTTTTCAATTCCATGATTTCATTTCTTCAACCACCTAGAAAGTCGGAAATATCACATTTTGACCATGTTGGCTCTGGATTTGTTTCAGTAGTCTGGCCGATTGTCATTTTATTATGCTTGACAACCTCTGGTTGACAAGATAGGTAGTACAAAAATCGAAAAATTCGAAGAAAAAATTTAATAGGTTTTTCACAATGATTGTTTGAAAATATGGAATCAGGTTGGCCAGTTGGAAACTAAATAATGAAAAACAATTCACTTCGGAATAACTATTAATTAGTTTACACCCAAATTTCATTCAACTATAGTAAAGATTCAAAAATTCCACCATTTTACTGAATACAGGAGTAAAACGTCTTTAATAAATTAAATTGGACCTTTGGCATTACTTCATTACTTCAAAGAAAGAAGTCGCACGTTGTCAAGTCGGGAGATCGTGCATGTAAGAACTCGCGAACCGCTAATGTAAAGTGAGGTGTACCGTCGTGCATAAACTACATTTCTGCACGCAGTAATATTGCAATATCGTCCGGTAAAGTTTCTTGTAAAAATGTCTCCGTTTAATCCTTCTGGAACCACTACCGGACCAATTATGAAATGGTCATTTACTGAAATCCTTACGTTAATTTCGAATTGATTCTGATGATGAGTACTTGTAGAAGCATGTGGATTTTCGACGCTGTACACGAGTTCTTTGTGAAGGTTAGTGATGCCAGACTTAGTAAGAGTGCATTCATCAGTAAATAGAATTTTCCTACTGAAGTGGAGATTCTGAGTTCTCTTCTCTTGATAAATCGGCACAAAGTAAGGCAATTTTCAGGAGCGTAGGGAAGTAATTCATGAACTTTCTGAATGTGATAACGATGAAATGATTGTTTCTTCGAGACATCATGAATCATTGTTTTAGGAACGACCAACTGCAAACCTAAACGCCACGCGCTCAATTGTGGGTTTTCCTCAGTCATGTCCAAAATTTGTTCTTCGCGTTCTACCATCCTTACTGTTCGTTGTCGTCCTCGATCCAAATTCCTGGGCTATTCTCGCGAAAGCGCCTCACCAGATATCCAATTGTTTGGTGGTTCGGCGCTATGCGATCTGGAAATCTTTCAGCATATATTCTCGTGTTTTCACGTCCATTGCCTTTACAAAATCAGTACACCATAACTATATCAACTATTTCAGAGTTACTGTACATCTATGTGCCTAATAGTGATAAAAACAATCACCGAAAAACCTAATCAAGGACTTTAGGAATACTGTTGTGTCTACAATAGGTTGTCACGCCTATTAAAATAACAATCTACCAGACCACAGAAATAAATATAAAGACAACATAGTCAGATGTTATACTTTTGACTCGCTAGGTGGTTGGAGAAATGAAATCATGAAATTAAAAAATTTTTCATTGTGATTGAACCGCTTATCATATCGAAATTTCTCTAGAAAGAAAAAAGTTTGATAATTAGCCTGGCTACTCAATGTATAAAATAGTTTTGCTCAAACGCAGACAGTTGAAAAATTATGGTTGACTAAAAACGCAATCGAGTTTTTAGGGACACTTGTAAAACGTCAAGGTCATTGAGTGCATAACTAAAATACGTGAATAACGAGTCGTTCTCGAATTATTTGAAAGATAATAAAAAAAAATCTTTGGATTTGGCGACCTCTAGCGGCCAAACGAAGAAACTTTTCATATAGATAAGATGGCCTAAATCGTCTTATTTCGAGCTGAAGAATCTGTAGTATAACGTTGTACATGCAATTCACGGACACCCTGTATATCTTAGGGTTATTTCCAGTACAAATATATGGTGGTACAATATCAGGCCTGGCATATTTCCGAGATAGCACACTGGTTCTCGGTTGGTTCCTGAATGAGAGTCATAACAAGTCTTTGCCAAGGAGGTAGGAACCTGCTATAGATTACTAAATGTTAACCAGACGGCACAGTATTCCCATGTTTATCATTTTGATATCGAAGAACGATCAGGCTTTTTGCCGGAAGATGTATCCTTATTCCCCATCTGTGGCACAGGCGGCTGCTGGCAGGTTGTTAATACCTGTCACTCAATTTACTTGAGCAAATCACCTCTTTTGGGCTTGTATTCAGGAGATGAAGTATGGGTATTTTGTTTTTAGATATCTATACTTAGGACCACTCGAGGCCACCAATTTTTTTTTTTTGATGTGAAAATGGATTACCGGTAGATTACCATATGACCCGCAAATTATAAGTAACTGATTTCTTGACTTTCTTGAAAGCTATACACAATGATGATTTATGATGACATATCGAAATATGGCTTCATTTTTGACCCTTTCTGCGTTTTAAGCCTTCACCGCACGGACAAAATCATTATATTTAACCCATTCAAAAATATTCTAACGCATTCGAACAACTTTTCATTAATTATTTCTTGAATTCCAAAAAGACGACACCAATGGCCACATTTACAATATCAGTTTTGTTTTATCTTTCTGGTTTCTATCAAGCAGCAATTCTTTATAACGAATGTTTCATATTCATCGAACGTAGGTACGATAAGAACGCAATCCGTCTCGTAGAAATCGGAAATATTATTCCCACAAAATACTTTGTTGAAGAATCTGCAAGCATTCGAAGAAGTCCATCATTAACAGAACACGAGTATAGAATCATAAGCATTCAAGAAATGTGTACAATTACTTGAATAAAGTAGTCCGGTTTGTTTCACAAAAGATTTATTTAACTCGATTATAAGCAACCTATTAACTATTACACCAGATAAATAAAATTCTCCGTGTGTGGTCGAAAGCTTCACTATCGTTCATAATATTTCAGAATAAAAGGCGAACACACTCGGTGTAAGGTAAAGATAAACATTGTGAATAGGTAGATTGTAAACTTGCTTTACTATAAATTTACATGCACTTAAAATGAGTTACCTAGAGATGCCAACTTCAGTCGTCTATTGCATCTTTCAGGTTGGAAATGTATGGCTTCTTCGCATATAGACGAGAACAGACGAACAGATTGTCATGATACCACATATAAGGTTCAGCGCTTTTAGGTCTGACTGTGAGTGAGAGATTCAGAAAATGCTCTTTTAATAGATACCGTCATTTAACCAATGTTGGAATTTTTTGGGTCTATGTAGTGACTCAAGTCATAAGGAATGATTACGAAAACACTATAAAAATGAATCTCCAAGGGGGGTCTAAGCATATACAGGGTGTTACATATAAGTTTGTCACAACTTGAGGGGATAAATCCACGTTTAATTTTGAGAAGAAATGTTTTTATAAACATAGGTCCTCAAAGGCTTCGTTACGGAGCTACATGGTGTTAAAATTTCCGGAGAAAATTGGTTTTTCTTCAAAACTCCTGCAATTTCTGAGTTTTCAGCCCAAATTTGAAATGCCAGCTATTTTTTACAGCCTCCATCATTAGACGTCTTTGATTTTATCTCAAATTCACGAGTTGTTTTTTTTTCCGAGACCATGTCTCCTTTTACCCTCTCATTTGCAGTACTCAACTGATAAGCGTCAAATCAATTTTCGTGATCCTTGTTCAATTTACAAACTTTTTTGACACCTATGATATTTCGTATATCCAACCGTTTTCGAGTGAAAAATTATTGAATTTGAATTATTTGAATTGTATGTTATTAGCTAAATAAAAAAAATTATAGAAATACTCGATAGCTATGCTAAAATTTTGCTTTTATTTCGACAACTCAACTTCTGAGACTCAACGTATACTTATTCAATATCAAAATAAAAAAAAAGAGCAATTGAAAACTAAATATACTGCTGGAAGTGTCCTCCACCTGCAAGAATACAGGCCTCTGTCTTTTTCGCATATTATCACGCACTCTATCAAATATTCCTGAGTATTTCTTATCGTGTCATAAGAGTATATTATTCGATTTTTTCTACAGTGTTGACTGGAGTGGTGTGAACTAAATTTCTCATAAGAAAAAGTCTAAACTATTTAAGTCTTGGGACCTAGGAGGCCATGGTTAAGGCTACTCCCACTTAACTACCGGTTGTTGAATGTATTATTCAAGAATTCCCTAGCTTCTCTACTTGAATGTGCTGGTGCACCGTCATGCATGAGATATTAAGTGATAATTGTTCTTGATGATGGGATTCTTCAATTAAATGGGAATTTTTCTCAGCCCAATAATGATTATTGTGAAAATTTGTGATAGCAATTCTCGAAAAGTAAGCTTCGTCTGTGAACATTATTTCACTATTCAAATGGGCATTTTCTCTAATTTTATCTAAGAACCATTGGCAGAAATTCAGTCTTGAAGGAAAATCTCGTGGTATAACGTTCTAAAATCACGTCACAATAATTTTAATTAAAACACCTGATTCCAGTCAACCCTCCATCTGTGTCACGCTACTGGCTAACATTCTGATGCGCATATTCCGGCTATCAGATGATATGTCTTACCGGCTTTCGACCATTTCTCAGCAATTAGTTCTCAAAAATCATCTTTGATTGTATTTGAAATTATTAAATTATATCAAAATTCTGTAGTGTAAATTAGAGATGTCTCTTTATCTTAAATACTGTGTAGTATCCTATATCAAAAATATAGGTCCTAGGTGCAGAGTCGTAGATGGAGACTCGTAGATGAGATTCCTAGGTGTAGAGTCGTAGATAGAGATTCCTAGGTGGAGAGTCGTAGACGGAAAATCGTAGGTAGAGCTCAGAGGTTGAGATATAACTTCTATCTGGAGTCCAGAAATCCAGATGAATCCGAAGATGAAATAGAGGTTTTTCCCCATATGCAGCAGTAAAATACAAGAACTTTTGGAATTTGAACTCCTAAGTGATTTAGGACTAACCTAACCTAAATGATCTATTTCACCAAGATAAGTCAAATTGTATATATACAGAAAAAGCATTTGTTGATATAGTTTACCTTAACTTTCATTCATAATTATAGTATGTTATTGCATATCTGAGCAAAATTTCCTAGACTTTTTCTTCCAAGACCTCAATGACAAATATTGAATTAGAGTCTCATTGCTCATATTTCCCTGGGCTTCACCAGTAAAGTTATCTTTGTTACAGAGGAAGTAGAGTTTGTACGCGTTGAACATTCAACGGGTACAATAAAAAGTCGTGCAGAATGCTCCAAACTAGAACATGTAAAATATTCAACTGATTTCCAATTTTTCTCAATACAATTCAAAACTGCTTCCTCAATATCTGGAGCTCTCATAGTTTGAGTTGCACCTTTTAATTGATTATTTGCAGTAAAAGTACCAGTTTCCCTCAACCTTCTGTGGATATTTGATAATGTTCGCCTGTCTGGTATTACTCGATTTGGAAAGCGCATCTGATATAATCGCCTAGCTTCTGTTGTGTTTTCGTCAGCCAGTACATGTAATGGATATCAGCCAATTCGGCGTAAGTTAAATTAGCCAATTTTTCTTACAGCAATAACTGTTAATAATAATAATAAGTTATTAAGTCTTAAATTTATTCATGAATTTAAAAAACAATTCGAGCAGACACTGGTTCAACTTTAGTAAATGTCAAAATAAATAATAAAAAAAAATCACTTTTTTAATTAAAAGTGCTTTCAATTCAGCGAATGCATACAATCGTTCAATAATTATTTGCTCGAGAACGATTGGAGATACAAAAAAAATAACGTGTTAAAAAAGTTTCCAAATTAAACGAAGATGACGAAAATTGATTGTACGCCGATCAGTGGCGTACTGAAAACAAGTTTGAAAGGGCAAAATAAGACATGGCTCCGGAAAAGAAAACACCTTATAGATTCTTGTTAAAACTTAGGACTTGTAATGATGGAGGCTGTGAATAATAGCTTGCATTCCGAATTTGGACTGAATATCTCAGAAACTGCTGGATGTTTGAAGAAAAAACCAATTCTTTCCAAAAATTTCAACACCCTGTAGCTCCGTAATGAAGCTTTTGCGGACGTATGTTTATTAAATTTTTTTCTTGAAATTGCACGTAGATTTACCCCCTTAAGTTGTGACATACTTTTATGTCACACCCTGTATATAGTTGTCATAATTTCTATACATTCATCTGTCTGAAGAAGCTACGGTTTAGCGAAACTCATTATAAATCACAATTATTCAGTAAAATTTCTCAAGAAACATTACTTGTTTTTATTATTGATAATGGAATTCTACCGAGTGAAAGCCTTCCAAATTCAGAAATTTGGTTTTTGTTTCATTGAAATCGATGAACATTTGTAGGAGCTATCGATTGGGTCTTTTTCAACTGAACGTCCTTTTCAAGACTCATGAAAGCAAATCGAGAAAAAAAATTTTAACACTTCCTTCAATGAAAGACAAATCCAAGTTATCATTGGCTGTCACCACACGTCTTTTCGTGTGCCTGCATACTTATAGATATCAGCAGACTGTGATGAAACTGGAGCGTCTAATGCAGTCAGACGCTTCGTGGCCTTTGTTCTCTTAAGGCTTACCAAGTTGAGGTGGGATTTTTCGTACGGAATTCTGCACGTCATTTTCGCTACATACATCAGACACTCACCTTGGACTTGTGAAGTTGAAAATGAATAGGCGTTTCTCACTTTTATCCCGACCGGTATTCCACGTCTAACGATGAACGAATAATCCCTAATGAATTCATTGAAACTCAAGTATTTCGAATCGGGAACAAAGATTAATGTGTACTTCCTCGTACGGAGAGAAATTACACGAGCATTTGGCTAATTTCGTTTCAAGGAGAAGGTGCTGAGCACACATTTCATAATGTTCTTCATTTCCTTGTTCGTGCGTCAACCACGCTCGAGAAATGCTCTTTCCTTTTAACTTTAGAGCTAATGATTAGCTTTCAAGATGATTTCAGTAACCAACTAACAGTTCGGGATCTTTTTCTGGTTCAGTTTTAAATTACTTAGTTTGAAGAGATTCTGCATAACGGTCATACGTCAACTAGAATTGTGAAATGAAATTTCATGATTCTCCCATTATTTACATTTGATGATAATTAACTATAAATGCGCAGTTATTCAGTTATTCAGTTATTGTTATTAACAATTGGTGAAGCATTATATAGGAAGGACATTGAGAGCGTAATCGATCCATAATATGATTTCTGTTGAATATATTGAAGAAGTACAGTACAACTCAATCACAACTCACCAGTTGCATTCTATTACGTAGGTAAGCCTGTGGAGGGAAAGAAATATCCTCGCATGCTGAAGGTTTCAATGCCTAACGATCATGATGCCCGAGCTATTCTTAGAAATAAGAAAAAACTTATTGAGAACCCGTCACCTTCAAAACTGGCTATTGTCTGCGATCAAACACCTATGCAAGTCAAGGTCCTGGAAGAGCTACGCGATGAACTCGAGAGAAGAAAGGTGAACGGAGAAACGAACCTAACCATCAAATATTCCAACGGCTGTCCAAAAATAGTACAAAACTTTCGCAATTAAATCCCACTCATGTTCCATATCTCGTTTAAATTGGTTGTTCTGTTGCACGAATCTTCACTCCCTTAAATCTAAAATTGATGAACTGGTTTGTTCTGTTAGTGATCTAAAACCCCATCTTATATTCATAATCGAAACATGGCTTGATCAGGTGGAACCAGACTCTCTTGTTCGAATAAATGGTTACAGCATATACAGGAGTGATAGAGTTGGTCGTACCAGTGGAGGTGCATGCATCTACCTATGCGATGAAGTCGTCAAAAATTTTGCAATACATCAGGAGAGATTTGTTTGACCTGGCATGGAAGCTTTACATATAAAACTTAG
Source organism: Cryptolaemus montrouzieri (assembly GCA_013387265.2). Taxonomy (NCBI): domain Eukaryota; kingdom Metazoa; phylum Arthropoda; class Insecta; order Coleoptera; family Coccinellidae; genus Cryptolaemus; species Cryptolaemus montrouzieri. The sequence goes on along the minus strand of JABFTP020000062.1, from coordinate 12,476,943 downwards.
TAGAAATAACTTAAACATTAATTTGTCTTGTATTTATCGACCTGGTGACGTTGCCCGTGAATCAAACAATAAGCCTATTCAATACCTAGAGCAGCTATCAGTGAAGTCTAATCTTATTATTGCAGGAGACTTTAAACATCGAGGTATTAAATGGCCCATTAATGATATTCCTGGACCAGTCATCTACAGGCGACTTCGTACGTTTTGCAGCAAACTCCAACCTTATCCAATTAGTGACAAAACCTACAAGATACCGAGTGAATAATGAGCCTTCTACGTTGAAACTCATCTTCACTTACGACGAACATCTCATTACTGAATCTGACTATCATCCTCATGTTGGTATTTCTGATCATTTAGTCCCTACTTGCGAAGTTCAGGTTAATATTGGGACACACACAAAAGCAGACACCACAGTTTATAGTGTAACAAATTTCAATACCCTGTCTTACGAACTCTATCTTGTTGACTGGACTGCACTCTTATCTCCATTCGATTACCCTGATGACATATGTAAAATTTTCTATTCGACATTACTAAAACTTACTGAAAAACATGAACGTAAAAAGATAGCCCGTAAAAACATTTTGAAACCCTAGATAAACGGAGAATTGTTGGCAATGTCACAGCACAAAAATCGACTGTGGAAGAGATACAAGTGCTCCCGTAGCCAAGTAGATTACCTGAACCATGGTAACTTTTCCAACCATCTGTCCTCTGCCCTGCGTTCAGCTCGTCGAAATTACGAAGAATCAATCGCCACTTCTGAGAACAATGAAAAACTTTATAAATATATACGTGACAATTTACAAACTGAAGTCGACACACCCATTCTTCGCAGGCCTGACGGTGATCTCTGTGCCTATGATCTCGATTCAGCTGAGGTGCTGGCCGACGCTTTCTCTAGCAGTTTCACTGTAGAACCGGAAGATGACGAACTACCAGATATCCTAATGTCAACAGTAGGAGAGAGCGTTACAGATGTAAAATTTACACCAGAAATTATGAAAAAACATCTTCTGAACTTGAAGAACAATTCCTCTCCCGGTTTAGATAATCTGAGCCCTTTCTTTCTGAAAAAACTTGATGACGTTCTGTGCCCGCCACTGTCGAAGATAATAACAATTTTTTTTGAGAGATCAAAGCTACCTTTTATATGGAAAAATCATCTGTAACACCTATCTTTAAAAAGGGCGACAAACTGAATCCGCTCAATTATAGATCGATCAGCTTACTTTCTGTGCCATCAAAAGTAATGGAAGCTATAGTGGTCGATGAAATGACCAACTTTCTAACAAAACATACAATCATCCCTCGTGAACAGCACATATTTGTTGCGGGAAGATCTACTACCACTAACCTTTTACACTGCCTAAATGACTGGACACGAACCTACGATCTTGAAATACCCACCGACGTTATATACCTTGATTTTGCGAAAGCTTTTGATAGAGTTATAGCTAGAAGGTTGATCTACTAATTGGAATACATAAGCGTACGTGGAAATCTTCTCTTCTGGATCCGTGACTATTTGTCGAGAAGAACTTTTACAGTGAGAGTGGGTGCCGCTTCTTCTACAGAAAGACTTGTCATCAGTGGAGTACCTCAGGGGTCCGTCTTCGGACCGCTTCTTTTCCCAGTTTTTGTGAGTGAGCTTGCTTATCATATCAAATCACGCAAGTCCTTTTACGCGGATGATACAAAATTATACGCAAATCCATTCACCGACTCCTATGTACTACAAGATCTAAACGCATTAAACCAATGGTGTGGTGACTGGCTTTTGCCTTTAAACGTCGAGAAGTGCGTCGTGCTACACATAGGAACTAATAATCCATCTACTCAATATTTTATCGATGGACGTGTGCTTGGTGCTGTGTCATCCCACATGGACCTCGGATTAATCGTAACTTCTGATCTTACATGATCAGTGCACATCATCAGTGTTTGTAAACGCGCCAATACTCTGATCTATCTCCTCCGTGAATCTTTAGTTCATCTCTCATTCGCAATTAATATAACACTTTACAAATCGTGTGTTCGTCCGATTCTGGAGTACGCCGGTGGTGCCCGGTTCTCGTCCGCGATAAAAACATGTTGGAAAGCATCTAACGACGTGCTACACGTTTGTGTTCTGGAAACTTTAGACCATCTTACGAAGAAGGTTGGCTAGAGCCAATTTGATAACATTCGACCAACGGCGTTTTCGTGGGGACTTGATCCTCACCTACCCTATGATTAAACATAACTACGCCAACCTAAGATCTCTCTTTGTGCTTAATTCGGACCTCCTCCTACGTGGCCATAATCTGAAACTGAAAAAGGAGAAGTTCTCTACTCGATAGAGGAAGAATTATCTCGTAAACAGAATTTTTAGTGCGTGGAATAAGCTTCCCTGTGACATTGTTAATTGCAACTCTGTGAACTGTTTCAGAAACAAAATTGACCCTCTTCTATTTGTCTGATACCTTGTTAATATTCACGCTGTATTATTTTCATCTCCATCTGATACTAGCTATCATATACTCTTAGAATGTTCTGTGGAAATTTAGCTGCATTATTGTTGTTTGACGTTAATTTGATTAGGCTATCATAGGACTTCTGTCCTTAGCCTTATATTATTTTCTGATAATAATAATAACTTCACTAGTTCGGTTAGATGTTTCATGTTTCAACAGTTACAATTGTATGGATCGATCACACATTACATGGACACACGGTATATGTTCCATAGTATGCCCTCGATTGATTCGTCATATTTTGAATAACAAGAAAGTTACCTATATTTTGCCTTTATTGATAGTATAGTAACGACAGATTGGAATGAAACCAGAACGAAATGGTTGAGGTAGCTCCCAACATCACTGCCTTAATGTTGGAGGCAATAATACAGCAGAAATGCGATCTAATTCCTTATTAGGTGTAATTTATACTTCTAGACCTAGTTGCCCCTTCAGAATGTGAATTTTTCAAGTCGGGATCTGCAACAAATGTGTACCAGTATATCAGCGCTGCTGTTCGCATTCTATTTTAATAATGATGACGTCCTAGTCTCCGTGAAAAATGAGATGATATTTATCGTTGGAATATTTGAGAATATTGACAGATCGAGAATGGGAAGTAATTGCATGAGAAGAAGTCGATATATTACTTTGAAGTAGTTATGAAATTCTGAACAATTTAAAAGGTCTCTTTGTCAGTGGCCTTTTCTACAGACAATTTATAGTTGTTGCTCGCTTTGGCATCCGTGCCGCTTCTGAAATCGATTTTGTTGCATCTCTGCACTAGCTTTTGCCCGCAACTTCGCGGGATGATGGATATAAATGCTGATTTCTATTGGAAGAGAGATATATCTTGGAAAATTAATAAAATGTCTAGTTTGGTTGTTGGGGATTTGAACGCTTTGAGTTTAATAACGAACGAAAAATTTTCCGTTCTTTGCCAAATCCTTTCCAACTCAGAAGTGCGTTTTGTCATGATAAATTACAGAATATTAAAGTGGGTTTATGTGATTTTCTTTCACTTTAATATTCACGGTCTTGCATCGAAAACTTTTCAGTCAGAATAATTGCCCCACTTTTTTCCAATAGTGATGTGCCGGATCATCAAAAATGTATATTTGCGGATACGGATCTGAATATTTAGTGTCAAGATCCGCGGATACGGATACGAATACGAATACGGATCTTCATTTTCGTATTCGATTGGTATCAGCGCCCGGGACCTTGCAACGATAGTTGACGCTCGCCGCAACGTCAGGCAGTACATGTTTTGACTTGCAGTGCGCAGGTAGTACTTTTGTTCCGGTTATTGTTTAGTGTGACACTGTGCCGCATGCATAACGTTTGTTTATTGTGTAACAACCTGATTTCTCGAATCATCATTTATATCTTTTAAACTCAGTTTTCATAATTTTATTGATAATTCAATCTCATTTCATCAAGTTAAATATTCAAACAGTTTGAAATTCGAATCAAGAATCTACAGGTAATGATCCCCAATGAAAATTATAGTTATATCCGTAAGGTGTCGCTGGTATTGATCTAGGTTGTTCACCGGTTAATTGTGAAGTCAGTACTTGAAAGAAGATCGTTTTCTCGTTTCTGTGGGAGAACGGAAAACAGTACTCATACTATGTTTCGTTTCCACTTTATTGTTGTGAAGAGAATAATTTCGCTTCTTATAAGTTTTTTTTTGAAAATTAATAGTTTTTCATAGAACCAAGTCTATATAAGTTCGGAATTCATTAGATTCGCTCTCCAATTAGAAATCTTCGGAATGGTACTTTTATTGGAGCTGTGTTGTAGCGATTGGAGTGAATAATTTTCAGTAATAGAAACTAAGTATTCTTTGATTTTCTGGATAAATTCCAATCATCTGAGGCGTTATAAGTAGTCGGTGATTTTGCCGGATTTCCTCGACAACCAATTCAATTAGAGAGTGGAGAGACTTCGAATTTTCTTTGTTATATTAACTTAGAACGATATCTGCTATTCCAAGGGTAAGTCAAATTCATTCTGTTCACTTTAAAAATCTATATTCGAGAGATATGTTACTGTTATAGATTTTTTTCACCGTCAAGATATTCTATGAAATTTCATCCTTATGCCAAACCTTGATATTTCACGACTGGGGTAACCACGTCCTTAGGAAACTAGTCTTGCCACCTAGGGCAGATACCTTGTGAACCATATTCAGCCAATCAAGTAACCTGTAAGATACAGGAATACCAGAAAACTGATGTAGAAAACCAGATGCAATCATCGTGGGAATTAATCTGATTCCTAAAGAGCTAGGTGTTTCTCTTTATGATAAAATTCTTCTCTTCTATCTCCGTTAATTGTTGACTGAGCTCTATCATTGAGTTTCGATTTGTTGAAAAGCTCAGGTTATTCTAAATTGAGAATTTGTACTTTATAGTTTGAATTCATCTCGTCTGAGACTCCTTTTATTGTAGTTGGTTATACTTTTTAGTTAAGTTTTTTTGTATTAGTTACCTTGATTATTGTTAGTAATTTATTATTCAGTTACTGTGATTTCTATATTCATCTTGTAATAAAGCTAGTTGAATGAAGTGATGAGTATTATTCATAAGGCTATATCTAGGACCTAGGTTCTAGACGAAGATCTCACACCAGAGATAAAGGGACTCTGATCTAGCTAGGCATAGGTAATTAATAGGTAGTGTCAAATCTAATTTTCTTTCAATTAGCCTTGCTATAATTTCCTATTCAACTTCATTATTTAAATTTCCTTGTTCCAGTAGAATTGAAATATTTCTCCAATTTTAGATATTCTAGAAACTGAACCATTACATTTGGCGCTCAACGTGGGGCCAAATATAATCTTATCGATTTTGCGTTAATTTTCGTAAACTTAATGCTGTAATAGAAAAATTTGCGAGGCCGTTACCTCACCTATCAATTATTCTCGACTCTTTAGGTAATGCTAAATATTTAACATCACTTGATATGAAAAATGCATATCGGCAAATGAAACTTGCAGAGAACAGTAAAAAGTATACTGCTTTTAGAATTCCAGGTCGTAGTTTATATCAATTTTAAAGATAAGCATTTGGTTTAACAAATGATCCTGCTACTTGTTAAAAATTACTGGACAAACTTTTTGGTCCAGAATTAGCCAATAACGTATTCAAATATTTGGATTATATTATTATTTGTAGATCAGATTTTGATTCTCACTTAGTCATATTGGAGAAAGTCTTAAACAGGTTGTTTGAAGCGAATTTGATTCTTAATAAAGAGAAATGTTCATTTTGTAGATCGGAGCTTTAGTTTCTCGGACATGTCATAAATAGAGACGGAATAACAGTAGATCCTGAAAAGGTTAGCGTTATAGTCAATTTTCCGCGTCCTAAAACACCAAAAGAAGTAAGACGTTTAATAGGTATAGTCATGTGGTATCATAAGTTTTTTCCTGATCTGTCTACTATAGTCAAACCTTTAACCAACCTTACTCGTAAAAATGTAAAATTTAATTGGACACCTGAATGTGAACAAGCATTCATAAAAGTCAAAGATAGCTTAATAATTGCACCTATTCTATCTTGCCCAAATTTTAACTATGAATTCATTCTCCAATGTGATAGTAGTAGTTATGGTTTAGGAAGTGTACTTTCTCAATTTTATTACGGTTGAGAACACGTTATTTGTTACCTTACCAAAAGTTTGACTCGTTCAGAACGAAATTTTTCAGTAACTGAACTTGAATGCTTGAGTGTTCTTTGGTCAGTCGAAGAACTCAGATGCTATCTTGAAGGTGCTCTTCATTCACAGTAATAACAGATCATTATAGTTTGGTTTGGTTGAATAATCATAAAAATCCTCATGGTAGAGTTAAACGATGGGCTTTGAAGCTCCAACAGTATAACTTTTCAATCGTACATAGACCAGGAGAGAATCATTATGTTCCAGACTGTTTATCTAGAGCAATACCCGAAAATTACGCACTCTCAGAAATTTATACACCTAGTAGTAATGATCCATGATAAAATAAACTTTTGTCACAAATTAGGGATTTTAGGGCCACCCCTGTAACTTTTTTTCAATCTAGAATATTTTGATGAAATTTTGAACTCGGATAGAAGACAACATTTTGAATTTGAACATTAATATGTTTGATATTTTGTTTCCGGTTATGCCAGAAACAATACCAACTTTCGATTTCCGAATGAGACACCCTGTATTGTTTTGGTTATTTCAATTGTTCATCTCATCCTACGATCTTTTGATACATTTTTGGAAGAAAATTAAAACACAATCTTTTCATTGCAATTTTCATATTCTTATAAGATTGTATCTAAAAATTGAATTGCTCATTTTTTACGGGGTTTCAAAGTCTTAAATTTTAGGTTTTCCTAAAAAAGTAGGTTTTCTTCTGAGACAACCATATGGGGCCACCCGTTATTACAGAAGCAGTGTTTTGTTATCTTTTCTTTCATACCAATCACGTCACTCTATTCTTAACGGTTCCGGAGTTCTAGTGGGTATCTCGATAAGAAAGATCCAAAAAAGAAACGCTATTATTTAAACTTCCTTCTTGGTCATTTTAGAGGAGAAATCAAATCCAGGAAGAGGACCATGCACTTAGCAAATAGCATTTCTATAATGTTGAATTTTTAACCTTGTTATTCCAATTCACTTTTCCTCAAAAATTTCAAATTCATTCTCGAACGGACGCCCTATAATCTCGTGTTGATTCTGAAGATATCTTCGAAATCATTATGTCGTTCATCTTCCGATTTTATCGAAAAACAAAACGAGTTTTATAGTATGAAAGAACAGTTCAATAGCCTCCTCGAAACTACTGTTTGAAATATCGCTTCGATCCCTCATACTGAATTAATTGACGGAAATTTTCATTTAAATTGGAGATAAATAAATAATTAATTTAGGAACTTTGATTACGATTACGAAGAACCAGTATCAAAAAATTTCGAATTTATGGAAAAAATCTGGACGATACGATATATTTATTCTATTAATACAAACTAACAGAATACCATGTTTTTATACCTGTCAACCTGAAGAAAGGTATTCGCTGAATTTGTATAGCATCCATAATATATTCTGTGGAATCCCAACCACTTTTGGAAGAGTTCAAGAAAAAAGAGAACGACACTACATTTAACATTTTAACACCTTCGACTTCGAAAAGACTTAATGAGTCCAATTTTCAAAACAGAACATGTGATGTAATCATTCTCAGTGCATAAGGATATCCCGCCAGGCGTTGTACATGGATAGACCAATCAAGCCCAGAATTGATAGTCACACCCAGGAACCGCATCTTCCCAACAGACTCAATAACTTCTCCGTTGTGGGCTACGGAGATTTTTCCACAATTTTTGTTGAACGAAAAATGTGAGAGCTATGTTTTCTTAGTATTTAATTTCAAGTTATTCATGTTGAAGTATTTTTGCAAGGCTATTGAATTATTCGAAACTCTGTGTTTTAGTTGTGACACTCATTAAAATATTTGTATCATCTTCAAATTGCACCAGCAGGTCTTCGACGATGCCAGACAGATCATTGGTGTAAAGAATGTAAAGTAGAGGTCCAAGAATCGACCCTTGAGGAACTCCCCTTCTTGTTCTCAACATTTCGGAAGTGTGCATGTTGCCAGTAGTAGTAGGCTTGGCAGTATCTCTCGGGACTATATTAATAATAATATTAATTGTTTGATATAGAGGTGCTCAGCAAATTAGTAACGCACATAATATGAAATTTACATTACCGGATGAACATGAGTGTAACAGTTTATTGAACACATGTTTATGGGCACTTTTTTCATGTTTTTGATAAGGAATCTTCTCTAGAAATGAGTGACTGCATAACTGAAGCAACCCGTATATTCACAGTATATAAATTGAAGATACCATTTTCTGTGAATTTCACCTACTTCGATCAAGTAAAAGAAATAATAATGATACAATAGTATCAATGATAAAATGATTGAAATCCATTATTACACATACAAGTAAACGATGATTTCAACTCAAATATATTATTGAATGCTCGACGCGTTTCGATACACAGTACCTTTGTCAAGATCGAATGAATACTACAAATATATCTAAGTAACAAATACTTATATATACTAAGGAGGCAATCCACTCAGAGCTATCTGTATTTGAACTAGCGTTTAGGAATTAAATTTAATAAGGATGAGTTATTTATGTCTACCTGATCATTAAGAGTTTCGGGTGAATACCTAAATCTGTTAATTTCAAGTACTTTCAGAAGGTTAAGTTTTATACCGCTATCCTCAGAATGTAGGATTTTAAATTCTGAATTGAAAGAGTGACTGTTTTCCCTAAGATGATTTGAATAATTTAATTGATGAAACTGCGTTTATGTTCAGAGATTCTAATATCAAAGTTTCTTCCTGTTCTTCCTATATAAAAACAATTGCAATCTGCACAATCCAATCTATAAACACCTGATTTATTTTCTAGCTAAGTGTTCAAAATTTGATGTATGATGATGATGATGATATCATACACCAAATGTTGAACAATTAGCAATAGATATTGAAATTTGCCTCAGAAATGTTGAAGACAATAGCTCCCTGAAACACCAAACTGCGTCAGTGATTAAGAAAAAATACTAATATAATCAATAATTTGTTAACACAAAATATGACGAATGCACGAATTAAATGCGACATTATGGCTTTATTAAATGTTTGCATATCTCAAAATTATTTTCTATTTAACGATTGTTTTTAAAAGTGATGAGGGGCTTATAATGGAAAACCCCTTAATCCCTCTTTTAGCAGAAATCTTCATGGATAATATAGAAAAAACTATTAATAAACACCCGCTTAGTAAACATTTCCTATAATGATATCGATATGTCCATGACATTATTGTGTGTTTCACAGGAACAAACAGACAGTTCACTGTATTCGAAAAGTTCATCGACAAACTGCACCCAAAAATTAAATTCACTTCTGAAATAGAACAGAACAATTCTATCAATTTCCTAGACCTTACAATAACAAGATCAAATAATAAACACTAGTTTTCAATTTAACACATTCATTATACATCGGCACATCCTTACCAACTTAAAGACTTTTGAGCACACCGATGTCTAATGATAATTATTTCAAAGGATTGAATTTGATAAAACAGATGGCAATAAATAATGGTTATGATGCAAATTTAGTTAGCAGCATATTATATAAGAAAAACAAAATTAGCTTTTCAACATATCTATCCAATCGGTGAAAACCAAGACAAGAAATTCAATAGTTTAACATATATAGGCAATATTAGCAATCATGTGAAATCACTTCTTAAAAATTCAAATTTAAATATAGCGTTCAAAACATCAACAAATTTAGGTTCATTTATCAGAAAATATACGTTTCTAATTAATGAAGAAAATAAATCAGGTGTTTATAGATTGGATTGTACAGATTGCAATTGTTATAATTGAAAGAACAGGAAGAAATTTTAATGTTAGAGTCTCTGAACATAAACGCAGTTTCATCAGTGGAAAAACCGATTCAAGTTATTCAAATCATCTTAGTGAAAAAGTCATTCTTTCAATTCAGAATTTAAAATTCTACTTTCTGAGAATAGAGGTATAAAACTCAACCTTCAGAAAGTATTTGAAATTAACAGATTTATGTATTCACCCGAAATTCTCAATAATCAGGTAGACATAAATAACTCACCCTTATTAAATTTATTTCCTAAACACGGATAGCTCTGAATGGATTGCCTCATCAGTATATAGAAGTATTTTTTAGTAAGATATTTGTAAAATTCGTTCGCTCTTGACAAAGATACTGTGCATCGAAACGCGTCAAGCATTTAATAATATATTTAGAAGAAATCATCGTTAACTTGTATTTGTTTCCTCTTATAAATTTATTATTATTTTATTTCAATTGAAATAAGGGTAGAAGCAATTTTTAGTAAAACCGGAAGAGAAAATCCTCAAAAACTCCGGTTGACGTATTTCCATAAAGCTCATTCGATTAATTTCTGTTCTACTTCCACAGGAAACTTCTAACGTAAAACCCCATATAACGTCAGGAAAACTCTGTTATTGTAACAAATTTATGACAAGAAAATTTCATAACAAAAACTGTCGAAGTTGATATTTTGATATTTAATTAATATTATAGTATCAATACTTCTATTCAAAAACCTTATTTGAATGAAGAATTTATGAAAGAATTCGAAGAAGATTTATTCTCTGTTTGCCTTGTAAAGTATTCCACGTAAACAATAGTCGGGCTGAGTTATGTCATTGAAATTCATTAGGAGGTCAAGACCAACTCATCTCCGTTCGAATAAATCCGTAAGTAACCTTGAACGTGCAACTACAAACGCCCGACTGAAGAAGAAATTAATTCATACACGAAACATGTCGATGAGGAAATCTGCTCGCGTATAAATCCAAGTCGCCTTGAACCACAGCGAATACAGAATATGGTAATTCGATTATTAGTAAAGCATATTAATTCAACTTTTTACATTGTCTATTATTATTATTAATGGGTAATAATTCAATAACAGAATGACTGATAATGATGAATGGATAATTATTCAGCACGAGGCAGTTATGGGACACTTGGATGAACACCTACGAAATAACGAGTCAGTTGTGGGTAATTGCAATTACTTAGAAAATTATGATCGATATTATGGGATACCATGTTTAGATCAAGTGTGGGAAATCAAGTAGCGCTAAAAACGAAATCGATAAAAATATGACGTTCAGCTGTATTAACTGCACCCATAAAAATAAAACGTATATTATAGGATAAAGAATTAATAGTGCCAGTTGTAACACTAGTCATAACATGTTACTGGATAAGTTCGTAGTATGATCAATAAAATAAAAACTTTTGAATTGTGGAAACAAGTTGGATGAATAACAGGAAAATCCACACCGAGCCATTGGACAGTTAGTATGAAAGGAAATAAAAACTAATTAAACAAGTTAAGTAGGGGTGAATAATTCACATCTACCTGCTCATTCAAAAGCTTGTCCGAATGTTTGTATCTATTTATTTCTAATGCTTCTAGGAGATCCAATTTCAAACTTTTGATTTTATATGTAATATGTCAAAGTTTTATTGAATGAATGGTTTTCTTTAATTAGGTGGTTTGAATAATTTGAATCAGATTTATTTTTATCGAAGCTACGTTTATGTTCAGATGTTCTTATGCCAAAACTCCTATAGGTCCTACCGATATAAATTTTATCACAAAACCGCAATTGAGTTTATAGATTCCTGATTTACTTGATTTTTCAACACGAGATTTATTATTTTTAATATGTTTACCTAAGTTATTAGAAATTTTGAAAGTTATATTAAGATTTTGTTTGACGAGAAAGGATTTAATATTTATACTTGCAGAACCGCAGAATGCTGTTTGAAGCTGCAACTTTGTGTTGGATTGGATGTAATGAGTAGTTATGTATAATTGTATCAGTATGTGTTGGTCTACGAAAGACCGAAAAAACATGATTATTATTTTGTTCAGCGATTTTTTTTTCACTAAAGAAAATAATAATCATGTTTCGGTCTTTCGTAAACCAACACATACTGATACAATTATACATAACTACTCATTACATCCAATTCAACACAAAGTTGCAGCTTTAAACAGCATGGTACATCGGTTACTCAATTTACCTTTATCAGTAGAAGATTATAATAAAGAGTTAAACATCATCAAACAGATAGCCATTAATAATTCATATAATCCGGATATGATAGATCTAATCATTCGTAAAAAACTCTATCAGAAAGCAATAAATGAAGTATATCTGATTCATAAAGACTATAAAATATTCAACAGTTTAACATTCTGCAATTCTGCAAATACAAATATTAAATCCTTTCTCGTCAAACAAAATCTTAATATAACTTTCAAAACTTCTAATAACTTAGGTAAACATATTAAAAATAATAAATCTCGTGTTGAAAAATCAAGTAAATCAGGAATCTATAAACTCAATTGCGGTTCTTGTGATAAAATTCATATCGGTAGGACCTATAGGAGTTTTGGCATAAGAACATCTGAACATAAACGTAGCTTCGATAAAAATAATTCTGATTCAAATCATTCAAACCACCTAATAAAAGAAAACCATTCATTCAATAAAACTTTGACATATTACATATAAAATCAAAAGTTCAAAATTAGATCTCCTAGAAGCATTAGAAATAAATAGATACAAACATTCGGACAAGCTTTTGAATAAACAGGTAGATGTGAATTACTCACCCTACTTAACTTGTTTAATTAGTTTTATTACCTTTCATACTAACTGTACAATGGCTCAGTGTGGATTTTCCTGTTATTCATCCAACTTGTTCTACGATTTGTTTATAATACCATACTCTTCATTCTGTGTTTCATTCTTGATAAAGCTGCTGTGTCAGCGAAACGTCGTCGAATTTTTTCAAATAAAGTGTAGATTAAAGTTAAACCTTGTGTTTTTTATCTCATTTAAAATAAAAACTACCAAGTCAACGTTTATTAAGATAATCTGCCTCGACATTGATTTTAATGCTTCCCTAACATTCATATGCCTTTTTCTGAAAGATCAGTATTCGGTTTCTGAACGAGTTACTGTTTCTTCTTTTACACTTCGACGCCTTTTGCGTGGTCTACAAATACAAGGTTGCTCATATTCGATAGTATTGATGATTTATTTATTTTATGGAAATTCATTTTTAAAGTAAAACGAAATGGAACACTTTTGTCACTCCTCCACAATTTATTCAATAATCACGACATGTTTCGACCCTTCGGTCATTTTCTAGTGAATAACAATATAATACATGAGTAGGCAAGTACAAGTATAGAATGAAATTTATCCTAAATATTGAGTAAGGGGATCCATTATGTTCTAGTTAGCTGTTGAGGGTAATGAATTGTGAGTGTTTACATAGTTTTTTCATCTCCAAACTTTCCAACAAATTCATCTCTCTCCCTTTGTTACATTTATGAAGGATTTTAAGATTGTTCAATGATATCGAGTGGTTAGTTGATTTTATGTGTTCAAATATTGGCGAATTTTTATCTGAGAAAATATGTTCCTTGAATCTAGCTTCTAAACTTCTCCCTGTTTGTCCGACATAAGCTACCTGACATTCAGTGCATTTGATTTGATAAATTCCTGATTGCTTGAATTTATCGTTCTTTTGTTTGGCATTGAATAATAATCTGCCTAAGTTGGGGCCGCTTGAGAATGAAGTAGTTTTGTTCAATTTAGAAGAGTAGTTACTGGTTTTGTTAGAGAGTTCGTCGGTGTATCTGAGACTAGTATATCTTTTTTCTGGGGTTTCTACGATGCTATATAGTAATTGGTAGGTAATACGTTGTTCTTTGCGTTTAATGATTGTATTCAGAAAATGTTGTGGTATGTTGTTATTTGAGGCAATTTTTCTGATGATATTGAGTTCAGTTTGAAAATTTTCTTTCGAATAGGGACCAGAGTAAGCTCTATGAATCATGGAGTTATATGCAGCTAGCTTGTGACTTAAATGACTGAACGAGTCCATTGGAATCGATGCGTCTGTGAATGTTTCCTTTCTGTAAATTTTATAAGTGAGTTGGTTATTTGAATTTGTAATGGTTAAGTCGAGGACATTAATCTAGTTATTATTTTCTAATTCAGAAGTGAAGCTGATGCGGCAATGTATTTTATTCAGGAAATTTAAAAATTGCTGAATGTGTCTGTTTGAACCACAAAAACCAACTAAAATGTCATCTGCATATCTGTAGCAGAATGTAATGTGTTTTTTAGCGAAATCTGTGTTTAATATTGACTTTTTCTCTGAATTATTCATGAAAATATCAGCTAGTAGAGGGCTGAGAGGTGAACCCATTGGAAGATCTGAATATTGTTTGAAGAATTTAGATTGAAATTGAGAGTAACTTTGAGATAGGCATATTTGAAGAAGATTGCTAAATTCATTAGTGATATATGGCGGTGAGTTAGACTCTGATAAGATATCTGTAACAAGGGGAAGACACTCACTCGTTGGAATATTCGGGTACGATGTCAAAAATCTGTATCCGATGAATTAGAAATCAGTAGATCAAGGAATAATCTTAGAAATTTCGAGATACCATGTATACAGAGTGTTATATTAATAGTATGTCACAAACTTGAGGAAGTAAATCTACGTGCAATTTTAAGAAAAAAGTTCATATAAACATAGATCCGCAAAAGCTTCGTTACGTAGCTACAGGGTGTTGAAGTTTCCGGAAAAAATTGGTTTTTTCTTCAAAACTCCTGCAGTTTTTGAGATAATTCGAGCAATAAAAGTAACTCCTCCTCAAGAAATTGCCGATAAGCAGGACCGTTTAGTCTGTTAGGCAAAAACAAATGCCTAAACAAATAATTTCTGATCATTCCGACCCAGACATTTAGTGAGCTTTATTCTTGATGATGAGATTCTTCAATCAAACGTGATTTTCCTCAGCCAAATAATGATTATTGTGCAAATTTGTGATAGCAGTTCTCAAAAGAGTTAGTTTCGTCTGTGAACATTATTTCACTATCACAATGAGCATTTAATCTAATTTTATCTAAGAGCTATCGGCACAAATTCAGTCTTGAAGGAAAATCTCGAGAAAGTACAGTTTGCACGCGTTGAATATGAAACGGGTACAACAAAAAATCGTGGAAAATACTCCAAACTAGAACATGTGAAATATCGAACTGATTTCCAATTTAACTTGTACTCAGATGAGGATTCAAATCAATACAATTTATAACTGCTTCCTCAATATCTGGAGTTCGCATAATTTTAGTTGCAACATTTAAATGATTATTTGCAGCAAAAGTACCAGTTTCCCTCAATCTTCTGTGGATATTTGAAAATTTTCGCATATCTGGTGTTATTCAATTTGGAAAGCGCACCTGATATAATCGCCTAGCTTCTGTTGTATTTACGTCAGCCAGACCGTACATGTAATGGATACCACCCAATTCAAGGTTAGTAAAATGAGTTATTTTCTATTAAAGCAATTACTCCAAAAGTCTTTAAACTAATCGTAAATTTAATAAGAAATTCCAGCAGACGGTTCAACTTTTGCAGCTGTCAAAATCAATAAATAAATGAAGAAATCAAAGCCTACTAGTCGTTTTTTTTTAGTTTAGAAGTGCTTTCAATTCAGCGAATGCATACAATCGTTTAATAATGTTTTGATCTAGAACGGTTGGAGATACGAAAAAATTACTAGTGTCAAAAAAGTTTCCAAATTGAACAGAGATGAAAGCATGCTGATTAGTGGTGCACTTCAAAAAGTATGAAAGGACAAAAGAAGACATGGCCCCGAAAAAGAAAGCACCTTGTAGAGTTCAGTTAACATTTAGGACATGTAATGATGGAGGCTGTAACAGATAGCTTGCATTTCAAATTTGAGCTGAATATCTCGGAAACATCAGGAGTCTTAAAGAAAAAAACAATTTTTTCCGGAAATTTCAACACCCTGTAGATCCGTAACGAAGCTCTTGCGGACTTATGTTTATATGAACTTCTTTTCTTGAAATTGCAGGTAGATTTACCCCTTCAAGTTGTGAAATACTATTATGTAACACCCTGTATGTGATTTAATGAATCATCTTCCCCAAGAACACACGCAATGTTCAACTATCGAACGAAGAACAATGATGAAATTGAAAAAACTGTCATGTTTTTCCCTTCAGTGGCACCTCAGGTATGTGTCGTTGCCTTTTTCGGTAACGAAACGAATAGATTCCGTTACCGAAGCGTTTAAAAAGTGAAAACAGCTTCCTCCTTATGCATGTCCGTTAACCTTTTATGGAACCACTCTGAAGAAACGATAATAATGTTAAATTATAAGACACGTCTGGATTTTCCGTTAAGTATCGACTGATGGTCGTTTTCCTATACACTTTTTTTATAAGTCACCTAGAATATTCATGAATCATTAAAATATTGAGTCTTTCATGTCATTTAGTTCGACGAAAGCTTTATGTTCTCGAAACTTCTTCATTTATAATCGTCATTCACCACTGAATGTAGGAATGATCCCAGTCTTCACGAATTTGTCGGAGATAATACAGTACTCTTGATATTAATTTGAATATTCAAAAACGCGGTGTCATTTAAACACATGAAAGAACGAAAACCTCTTGGAATGAGATTTCTAATTGAGAACAAAGAATGATCATAATATACGGGTGGTCCACGAAAAACCGGAACCGTTTTCATAACCAATAACCACAATTATTAAGTTAGAGCTTTAATTTTAGAACCGATCCCAAAGAAAGGAAAGAAGTCCATACCACACATTTACCGCACTGTTGCACTTCTTCCCATTATGTTCAAAGTGATGGAGAGAGTCACAAATGATGAAATCAAATATCTTGAGTTGCAGGGAATTATTAACGACCGTCGCTATGGTTTTCGCAAGCAGAGATCGACAGGAGATCTGCTCGCCTACGTCCCTCATGTTTGTACATCAACGATGGAAAAGCATGGGGAATCTAGAGCAATAGCCCCCGACATATCTAAAGTCTTCGATAGGGTATGGCATGCAGCCTTGTTGAATAAACTTGCTGCATATGAACTTTCCGAAAATTTGCGGGGTTGGATAAGTAGCTTTCTTTCAAATAGATCAATACAAGTTGTGGTTGACGGTATAACATCTGATTGTTTCCAGTTGCAAACATGGGTACCTCAGAGATCTATTTTTTTGCCAAACTTGTTTCTGTTGCAGATAAACAATCTTCTATCATCTACAATAGTCTGCGACCGATTACAGCTGCGTAATCTCAGCGTCAGAGATGTCAACAATTTAATAACTCAAACTCTAACTTACAGAGGAGATCTGAGTGGGGTCTGTTAAACCTGATGAGTTTCAACGCCAGCAAGACGCAAGCAATAACGTTTTCTAGAAAAGTCCTTGCTGGAGAACCTCCTCTTATGATGCAAGGCCAACGAATTGCATCCAAAATTCGATGCAAATGCTCAGAATAATGATCAACTCCGGGTTTTGCTGGCACAAACATCTGTCAGCAATAGCTAAGTCGGCATCAGCTAAACTTAGTTTCCTTTTCAGAGACAAGCGATACTTCACGTTATGTCAGCTGTTGCTCCTATATAAGGCGCAGATTTGACCTTCTGTGGAATATTGTACTCCTGTATGGGGACCTGCTCCCAAACATTCTTTGCGAATATTGGAAGGTGTGCAAAAACGGGCTGCGCACCTCATCGTCCACCCGGAGATCACCAGCGATCTCCAATCTCTGGCTCTCAGAAGACAAGTTGCTGACCTTTCTTTGTTCTACAGATACTTCCACGGAATATACTTCAAGGAGCTGAAAGGTTTTTTTCCGTGAAAACTCATGTTTTTCCGCAAAACTAGACTGGCAAGGAGTTCTCATCATATGGCGGTACATTTAACGACCCCTTGAACCTCTCTCTATAAGAATTCCTGCGCTTACAGGACCTGTAGAGCTTTGGAACTCGCTTTTATCCAACATTTTCCCAATATCCAACAATTTGGTCCTTTTCAAGAAGGAAGTACACAGACACCTCAATTCTTCCCAGGTTCATGTGGTGTAATAGGTTCGCCTATTCCTGGAAAGCGCGCCTAAATAAAAATAAAAAACAGATCTCCTGAAATGCCAAAGTATGTTGGAATACAAGAATTATCATCGAATTTCATTTTCGGTACGATTCAAAATTTCTCACACTTATGACAACTTCGCAATAAATATTTCCATACTGTTGGGAATTTTCATTTTTTAAATGAACCACCAAAATATGCAAGTAAAATATGTTCAGAGAAGGAGTTTGTTTCCTTGTCTCGTTTCCAATCTCTGAATCGTGCATAAATATTTTCGTATTCATCTTTTGAATTTTGCGGCAGTGGGTTCCCAATTATACACTCCCCACAAAAACTGTTGCATCACCCTACTTTTACGACATTACTATATAAACTTTTAGATTGGTCATTCAAGAGTCGCTTGGTAACTTTCAGAAGTGTAAAATTAGAAGATACCATTCAAAAGAGATAAGTTTATAATGGAAAATATCAACAATTTTGGAGTTAATGAAAAATTAAAAAATTCTACCAACTTCAAACATTCGCGAAGAGACTAATAAACTAGCATCGAATGGTAATAATCATTTTCAAAATCGAGTGTTTCCTACTCGGGCCCTAATTACTGCCAGTATACGTTTCGGAAGCCCCTCAAACAAATTTTGGATGTACTCTTGATTTCCAAATTTCAGGAAGCAGATTTTCTAGTTGTTTGAGTGTTCTACAAGGCATCTTATGTTGCTTAATTTGCCACCCCATGTTGTCCCAAACATGTTCTATGGTATTCAAGTCGGGACTTCTGGCTGGCCATCTCAAAATATCATTTTCGGCATTTTGCAGAAATTCTGTAACTAGTCTAGATGCATGAAGCCGAGCATTATCATGCATATAAATGAAGTTTTTGCCAATCAATGGGCCAAAGGTCACAACATGAAGTTCAAGGATATCTGCGATGTATCTATCCGCTGTCATTCTTCCATTATTCACTAGGACTAACTCAGTTCGACCATTGAAAGAAATACCTTCCCACAACAATTGCTGAGCTCCCTCCGAAGTTTTCGGTTTGCCGGATATTGCATTGCTGAAACCGTTCCCCAGGTCGTCTGTATACAGCCATGCGTCTATCATTTGATAGTAGACAGAACCTGGACTCATCGGAAAAGAGAACATTCGGCCATACTGTAATACCCCAATTTGCATGTTCCCTCGCAAACTGAAGTCTTGCAACTCTATGCTCTCTGGTGAGACGCGGGCCTGTAGAAGCCACCCTGATATCGTCTTCTCTGAGCCAGTTCCTAACAGTTTGCAATGAAATATGTACATTTGTGGAAAGAGCAAGTTTATTTTGTAGCTTTCTAGCCGTACAGTGCCGAACTCTTAGTGCAGTTAAATGAAGCCAACGATCATCAACTGGTGTTGGTATCCGATATCTTCCCTGTCCGGCCCTTTTTCTGTTTCGTGGTACCGATTAATTGCTCTTGAAATAGTGCTTTGGTTACCATTCAACAAGATAGCCACGTAACGTTGGCTCCGCCCCTCCTCTAGAAGTGTTACGATTCTTAACACTTCATAATCACTTAATTAACATCCAGGACATTTAGCAACCATCACAATAGATTCAAAGATTCGATAATCTACACAGAAACCCTATTGATTTAGAGTGAAAACTGAAGAGAATCTGAGTGAATACTGATAGTTAAATAAACCCATTCTTGTTTCAGGCGTGTTTGAGATCATATGGAAACAAATGTTACTACATAGATAAGATATTTTCCCCTCATAAGTCATAAGTCCAAAAACATATGTTGACAAAGAAACTGCGATCGAGCTGCTTAATCCATTTTGGAATTCAGAGTACCAGGTGATACGACAATTTTAGCGGTGTGTGTATTTTAGTAGAAATCATCGTTTACTTGTATTTGTTCACAATTATAACCCATGAAAAACCAAATATTTCTACGTTGCTACCATGTGCGTCCGTTAAGCCATTTTTGTGTCTAACAAAGCTATCATATTAACATATGAAAGAGTGGAATATTATTTGATTTATTCTGGAATATTTGAATGACCAGTTAGTATAAAATTCGATTTTATTAATTGATTACATCTTCCTCATATAAGACATATTCCTAATTTCGCAAACGCATGCCTAGCTTTTAACCGCCATTGTTATAAATTTTAAGGATTTATACGAACGCATTCAAAAATCATTTTTTTATGAATGATATAAATCAAGCTTCACTACAGGTACAGAAAACTAAACGAACAAGTATATGAAAACAGCTCTCCATTTTCACAATTCACAAGAAAATCCTGCTTAATTTATATTTAAATTAAATCCTCCTTGAGATCGCATGATTCTTCAATTCAGCAATCTAACCAACCAACCCCAAGTGACTTCGCAATATCTCTTCTGTTTTGTCAAAGAGATACCGGAGCGTCAATATTACCGCTTGAAAGGAAATAGCGTATGGCCTTTTTTAAAATCATCATCATCGGTTACACATTCTTACTCGTTAGAGGCGGCCTGAAGTGCATAATAAAACAGGTTTATTAAATACTCTGGACACGTATGGTAAAAAGGCACGTGCTCATCTCTATTGTATAGATATAGGCAACTGTGTGTCGTTTCTGTTGTGATGACGATGATACCTAGGTGCAAATTGCCATTAGAATGAGCTGAACGTCAATCAGTGTCACGCATTTCATTAAAGCCGAGAGTTGTCTCCACTTTAATAGACACTTAAATAATTGATTGGAATGACATTCACAACGGTTCGTGGTGGTGTCAGATATGATGCTAACTTCAGAATACTTTGGAAATATATTGTTCAAAAAAAATTGATCTACAGGAAAATCAACAGTGAAATTGTCTATAGTTGCATGGGATTATACAATGTGTTTAGTTCAAAAATGAACAACCCCAAATGGAAGAAAGTTTTATTCACAAATTACCCTCATATAGGAGGTCTATATTCATCATTGATGACGTTACAGAGTTATGACGTAATTACCTAGAATACATTGCAAAAGGTCACAAATGCTAATTATAATAAAAAATTTAACTAGGTATTATTCTATCACAAGAGATTTATTGAAATTCAGGATTGCAATTTCGGTCTCTCGACCATCTTCAGCTGACATCAATAATTGAACTAAAGTTACAAAATAAATAAGGGTTCAAACAAGAGGAGGTAATAAACTAATTATGATAGAAGCAGGTATAGCTTAAACATATCAAATACGGACAAATAAGCCAAGCCATACTTGTCATTCAGAAGATTATCTCAATGAGGGATTTGTTGCAGTTTTAAAATTTCGATGGATTCCAATGAAGCTAACTTTGGCCCCCTAGGTATTCTGTGAATAATTTGAAGTTGATCTATGGGTGGATATCTTAATGTCAGCTCTCTGGTTATTGTAATCTAATTTATTTCTCGTTTTGAATTAACAACCGGTTTATCGATCATTCAAAACGTGATGTGAAGAGCATCAATCAGATTACAATAACCAGAGATCAAACAAAGCTACTTTCGCTTCACAATGTATCGAAAATGGCCATAGAAGCTGAAGCTGTCAGCTCAAGATTGTCGAGATACCGAAATTGCCATCCTGATTTTCAATAAATCGCTTGTGATAGTATAATATATGGTTCAATGCAGTAACGACGGAATCAATTAACTATCACAAATAATAATAATAAAAATAATAATAATATATCTTTATTGCATATGATTACAACCTATTGTTCAAACAATCTCCGTCTCAATTTAATTGGTTTATAAAATAACATCGAATTTTCCACACAATAAAGATCCAATAGGTACTCACAAAGGTTTATATACCTGTGGTGAGTGTTTAGTTTTTTTTTTTTGTTTTAATATTTCAAAATAAAGTAATATATTCACAAAATATCTTTATGCACATGAATACTGTACACAATACTTACACACTATCAGAAACAGAAGGGCATACAAAACAACAATAATAATAATAATTTACACACAGAACAGATAAAAAATCTCAGAGAATTCTTCTCAGAAAAAGCTCTTACTTCTGACCTCCATAGAGTGGTATCGTTGGCTGATAAGGGATATACACCTCTAAATCTTGCTACCAGAGATGACCTGCTGAATCTACCATTCCTATCAGATACTGAAAAGCAAGAGCAATGGTCAAGAAAGGAATTACATGGACGACATCACCATGAGATTAATCAACCACACATCGACAAAGAAGCCTCCAACAAATGGTTGATGAAAGAGAATTATTCGCAGAAACAGAGGATTCCTATGGCCATCCAAGACCAAGTGATCGCCACAAACAACTTCAAAAATTTATTATGAAGGACGGAACATTACAAACAGATAGGTGCAGAAAATGCCATATAAGATTGGAGACTATACAGCATATTACGTCCGGATGAGAATAACTGGCCAATACAGACTATCTTCACAGGCATAATCAAGTGTGCAACATTATCCATCAGAAACTTGCACACAACTAAGGACTTCTGAATACATTCCAGCCATATTACAAGTATCAACCGGCGCCCGTATTGGAAAATGACTCTATCAGATTATACTACGATAGGCTTATTATCAATGACAGAATGGTGACGAATAATAGGCCGGACATAGTGGTGTATGATAAGAGAGCCAGAACAGCAATGCTCGTGGACGTCTCCATACCGAATAATAACAACGTGCTGAACAAGTTCCAGGAGAAAAGTCCAAATACACAGACCTTGCTATTGAGATCAAGCAGATGTGGCACCTCGAGAAAATAGATATTGTTCCTGTCATCGTATCCTCCACTGGGTTAATACCCAAAACTTTGCATGATAGCCTTAAGAAATTAGAATTGCATAAGAATACCTATATAGAAATGCAAAAAGCTGTAATTCTTAATACATGTAGGATAGTTAGGAAATTTATGTCAAGTATATTGTAATCGAGCCGATTCCCTTTGATTGCTGAATCTGGGAAAGGTAAATTATATCCAGCTAACAGCTGAGATAGTGCATAAGTCACGATAATAATAATAATAATATGGGCACATGGGAGAGCTGAAGGAGGTCATATATTCCATTCAAATTTCATTTATTTATGTTTATGTTTTTATGAATGTTATGATTTGAGTTGTGATCTATGTATTATTTTTCAAATCAATTAAACTAGTGATATAATCTTTATTCGTATTATTTATCCATCTCTTTAAACTTGTTTTGAATTGTTTGATATTTTTTGTAATTCTTAGATTCAAAGGCAGTCTGTTGAACATTCTGGGACCAATAAAGGAGAAGCTCCTCTGACTAATTGTCTTAACCATTCTTGGAACAACAAGTGAAAATTTACTATATCGAGTATTGGAGTCGTGTGCGATCAGTTCCTGACACTCCATATTCTTCCTTAAGTGATTTAAAATGGCCGAGCAAAACAGCTGTCTGCTGTCCCATACACCAGATATTTCATACAACATCTTAGAAGGAAAAGTGATGTCTTTCTGATATATAATTTTCAATATCCATTTTTGTTGAATATCCAACTTATTTAAGACATTTTTATAGTCACCACCCCATGCAATTATTCCGTAACGCATTTGCGACTCAACAAGCGCCGAATTAACAATTTTTAGGCAATCTACGTCAATAACCCCTGAAAGATGTTGAATCTGGTTATTAGTCCCCTAAGTTTTACCATCAGTCTACTTATATGCGCATCCCAATTTAAATGAGAATCGATAATTACTCCAAGGTACGCGCATTGATATGTACAAGGGATTTCAACTGTAGAAATTTCGTCGCTTATAGAGAGGGGCAAGTCATCAGGCAGAGACCGTTGATCTATACAAAAAGGAATATACTTAGTTTTTTCGAAATTGATAGTTAAAAGGTGTTCCGCCATCCAATTTTTTATGTTTAAGAAATCTGACTTTACCAATAGTTTTAATTCTCTACAGTTTTTAGCTGAATAGAAAATGAGTGTGTCATCTGCATAACTTATGATATCCCCGCTTGTCTGTATAAGCAGCAGACCATTTAAATATATTGTGAATAGTATGGGCCCCAAGACGGTACCCTAGGGTACACCATACTCGAGCGTTGCCAACTCACTCACCACACCATTCAATTTGACAAGTTGTTTCCTGTCTTTAAGTAGCATTTCATCAAATTTAACTCAACATCTCCAAAACCAATTTGTTTCAGACTGTCTAACAAGATGCCATGCTCCACTGTATCAAATGCCTAAGCCAGGTCAATCAAAACACACAGTGATACCTCATTGTCATTGAAAGCCTTATAAATTTTTTCAGTAAGTAATATTACCATATCCAAAAACTAAGATGACATTTGAATTTAAACTGTGCGCGGAAAGAATTTTGGGGCAGTGCTCTTATATTTAGATTTCGTAGGACTCTCTTTGATATTTGTGACAAGGTTCATATCGAAATATTCATCAGTATTTGAGATACGCTCCGTTCTATGAGCTTCGATTTTTATAATATCTGTTTTTGTTCAGCCAAAATTTTACAATGAATTTTTTTTTCTGCTGTTTTTTCATTGAGGATAGTGCAAATGGTCTTTGGTAATGAGACTTTGTATATACCGAAGAAGGTCTCCGATTTTCCGCAAGTGGAGGGGATAATTCCATCGGAGTTTTATGTCTATACAAATTTTTCTATCGCGTTCGATCGTTTCAAAACCAGGACAGAAAACAAGCCTAGAGTTTCGCATGTTGCGCCGCAATAGTTCCATTCTCGTTAAACCCCGATAAAACTGGAAAAACTTCAATTCTAATTAAATTTTATGTGACGAGGTTCATATCAAAATATTCATTAGTGTTTGAGATACGCTCCGTTTTGTGAGCTTTGGTTTTTATAATATCTGTATTCGTTGAGCAAAGAATTTGCATTAAATTTTGTTTGCGGAATGAATTTTCTGCTGTTTATTCATTTAGAATAGTGCAACTAGTCTTTGGAGATGAGGCTTTGTATATTCCGAAGATTTCTTCGGAATCGGAAACTTCGGTCTTTCGGTAGGTGATCGGAACGATCGATCGATCGAAAATTCCGAAAAGAAGTCCCAAAAAAGAGCCTCCGATTTTTCGCAAGTGAAGTGGATAATTCGATCGGAGTTTTAAGTGTATACAAATTTTTCTATCGCGTTCGATCGTTTCAAAACCTGGACAGAGAACAAGCCTAGAATTTCGCATGTTGCGCCGCAATAGTTACATTCTCGTAAAACCCTGCGACAATTGGGAAATCTTCAATTCTAATTAAAGATAATGTGACAAGGTTCATATAAAAATATTCATTAGTGTTTTAGATACTCTCCGTTTTGTGAGCTTTGATTTTTATAATATCTGTATTCGTTGGGCAAATAAATTGCATTAAATTTTGTTTGCGGAATGAATTTTCTGCTGTTTATTCATTGAGGATAGTGCAACTAGTCTTTGGTAATGATGCTTTGTATATTCCGAAGATTTCTTCGGAATCGAAAACTTCGGTCTTTCGGTAGGCGATCGGAACGATCGATCGATCGAAAATTCCGAAAAGAAGTCCCAAAAAAGAGCCTCCGATTTTTTGCAAGTGAAGTGGATAATTCGATCGGAGTTTTAAGTATATACAAATTTTTCTATCGCGTTCGATCGTTTCAAAACCTGGACAGAGAACAAGCCTAGAGTTTCGAATGTTGCGACGCAATAGTTCCATTCTCGTAAAACCCCTGGAAAACTGGAAAATCTTCAATTCTAATTAACTGTTATGTGACAAGGTTTATATCAAAATATTCATTAGTGTTTGAGATACGCTCCGTTCTGTGAGCTTCGATTTTTATAATATCTGCATTTGTTGAGCCAAAATTTTACATTTAATTTTGTTTGCGGATTGAATTTTCTGCTGTTTATTCATTGAGGATAGTGTAAATAGTCTTTGGTGATGAGGCTTCGTATATTCCGAAGATTTCTTCGAAATCGGAAACTTCGGTCTTTCGATAGGTGATCGAATCGATCGATGGAAAATTCTGAAAAGAAGTTCCAAAAAAAGTCCCCGATTTTTCGCAAGTGAATGGGATAATTCCGTCGGACTTTTATTACTATACAAATTTTTCCATCGCGTTCGATCGTTTCAAAATCTGGACAGAGAACAAGCCTAGAGTTTCGAATGTTGCGACGCAATAGTTCCATTCTCGTAAAACCCCGGGAAAATTGGAAAATCTTCAATTCTAATTAAAGATAATGTGACAAGGTTCATATAAAAATATTCATTAGTGTTTTAGATACTCTCCGTTTTGTGAGCTTTGATTTTTATAATATCTGTATTCGTTGGGCAAATAAATTGCATTAAATTTTGTTTGCGGAATTAATTTTCTGCTGTTTATTCATTTAGGATAGTGCAACTAGTCTTTGGTAATGATGCTTTGTATATTCCGAAGATTTCTTCGGAATCGAAAACTTCGGTCTTTCGGTAGGCGTTCGGAACGATCGATCGATCGAAATTCCGAAAAGAAGTCCCCAAAAGGGACCTCCGATTTTTCGCAAGTGGAAGGGATAATCCTGTTGGACTTTTAGGTCTATACAAATGTTTCCATCGCCTTCGATCCTTTCAAAACCTGGACAGAGAACAAGCCTAGAGTTTCGCATGTTGCGCCGCAATAGTTCTATTCTCGTCAAACTCCGCGAAAACTGGAAAATTTTCATTTCCAATTAAAGGTAATGTGACAAGGTTCATATCAAAATATTTATTAGTGTTTAAGATACTCTCCGTTTTATGAGCTTCGATTTTTATAATGTCTGCATTTGTTGAGTCATAATTTTACATTAAATTTTGTTTGTGAAATGAATTTTTTGCTGTTTATTCATTGAAGATAGTGCAAATAGTCTTTGGTGATGAGGCTTTGTATATTCCGAAGATTTCTTCGAAATCGGAAACGATCGATCGATCGAAAATTCTGTAAAGAAGTCCCACAAAAGGGTCTCCGATTTCTCGCAAGTGTATGGGATAATTCCGTTTGACTCTTATGACTAAACAAATTTTTGCATCGCGTTCGATCGTTTCAAAACCTGGACGGAGAACAAGCCTAGAGTTTCGCATGTTGCGCCGCAATAGTTCCATTTTCGTAAAACCCCAGAAAAACTGGAAAATCTTCAATTCTAATTAACGGTTATGTGACAAGGTTCAAAATATTCATGAATGTTTGAGATACTCTCCGTTTTGTGAGCTTCGATTTTTATAATATCTGTATTTATTGAGCAAAGAATTTGCATTAAAATTTATTTCGAAATGAATTTTCTGTTGTTTATTCATTGAGGATCATGTGAAAAGCCTTTGTTGTTAAGGTATGTCAACAAAAATGTTTACAAATGGTATGAGGAGCTTCAGAACTAGTAGAAGACGAAAAACCTCGATAGACAAAGCTTACGTCCAAAAAATCAATGATTTGGTGCTTGTGAGTTGTCAGTCAACAATTACGGATCTTACTGATCGTATTGGCATTTCAAAGGGATCAATACCCTTCTTAAGGATGATTTGGGCCTCAGGCGCTTCTAATCTCGATTGTTATCAGGACAATTCTACGTTGTTGTACTACGATAATGTACCGTCTCACACAATATTGATTCATCGTGACTATTCTTCCAGAAACTCGGCCCATAGCCACCGTATTCACCTGATTTGACACCGTGTGACTTCTGGTTACTCAACAAGCTCAAAAGACAGCTCAGGGGATACCGATTCGAGTCAATTGATACACGCCGCATCGAAGAGAGAGTTGAAGGCCATCCCGGAAATCAACTTTAACAACTGTTTTGAAGATTGCATGTGCATTGTATCTAGAGTGAGATAACTTCAAAATGGATTGAATTGATTCAGGAGAGAAATAATGATATTCCAGAATAAATACCTTTTGGACACAGTAGTGGCTTGGTTGTAGTATCAGAGAAAATAGTTTCAGGTGATTCAGAATGTACTTTTCGAGACCAACTTGAACGTCGTGGGATTTTCAATCGAGAGAAATAAAAATCGATTCGAGAGAAGAAGAAACAATTCCATGAGGGAAAATTACAAGTGGGGTCAAATCTTGAAAACGAAATTTACTATACCAAAAAAACTTCGGACTTAATGTGAAAACGGAAATGGAAAACATTATGAATCTTATTCCATGCTTCACACTTTTATTACATAATACCATAATATAGGTGTCTCCTAAAGTCCAGATCATTTTGGTAATTCTCGGTTCATTATTATTATTATTTTTGGAAGAAGAGACAGATGTCGTAGATCTATGGATGTTTCGAATTGAAAGTTACAAAACTGAAATCTCAAAGGCAACAGCGAGAAGCAAGTCCATAAAATATGAATTGGAATATGCAAGTCTAACTATATTTAGAATTGATTAGGCATTAGTGATCAAGATAGAACAATAAATGTACTTTAGAATAAAACCTTAGAAGAAGTGTGGTAACTCGAAAATATTGAGTCATTCTTCATACGGAGGACGTGTGGTGCCATAAGTGATTCTTGTGCCCTACCCTGAGCCGACACCAGTTTCAGGGTGAGATTATCATATAGGACCCGCAAACTCTATGATTGTTCTGATATATTTTGTAGAGCAGACTGCGAGACCTAGGGTGACAGTTTTTAGAAGTTCTCTTGAGCATGAATACTATGTTATATTCAGCACATCTTGGATGTAATGAGACCACCTAAAATCTTTGTTAATGAAGACCCCCGGGTCGCGATGCGAAGTAGTATTAGTTATATTTGTGCCTTTTGTGTATATTATATCGAAAGAAAACTAAGTGAGAGGGTTGCTCTTATCGTTTGAAGAACTCTATAGTTATTGAAATTCAAAGACAAGGTTCAATCTATACACCACTGCCTGATATAGTCAATATCCCGAAGGAGACTGTCAGAATTATCGAGAGGAGTATATGTAAGCTTAGTGTCATCGGCAAACACAGAGAAATTGGACTGAATTGAAACAGAAAGATCGGCAGTATATGGAAGAAAGTGCAGGAGACCTATAACAGACACCTGTGGAACTCCATTGGTGACAGGTTGCTAGGAAGATCGTGAGTTTCTGAATATATGATTAAATTGCCATCCAGAAAAATCTTTATATCTATCAGAGGTTACCTCTGATACCAATATGCTACAGTTTAGCCAAAAATCGTTTTATAGGTGCACGATTTAAAGCACAGGAAAAATCCAACTAAATGAGGTCAACTGCAAAAACGAGATCAAACGCCTTTGACCAGTCACCCACAGAGAAGATTCGTGAATACCGATCGGCCTGGTGGAAATCCATGTTGTGTTTGAGAAATCAGTTCATTCGAAATGATTCGTTTACATACTTTTTCCTGATCTGAGACCAAACTGATTCAACGGAAGTAAAGGGAGATCACCGTTTTTTGTAGACGGGTATTAAAGATGCTACTAACCCATTACTAGGAAGAAATTGGGAACGATTCAGAAAAGATAATAGAAAGTTGATGAGATAAACTGTGTGCACAATGATTTAGGACCCAAGTTGCAAGGAGTTTGTTGATTTACAACTTTCTTATCTGTTTTTCAACAAAGTTAGGGCTGAAGACGACATTAAACCGAAAGGGAACCGAGGAGGTTGGAACTGGGGGTGAGGAGATATGAATGTCTCAATAAGGTTGTCGGCAGTTTCAAGCCCACTCGCACTCCTTCGACCACCAGTCCTACGTACACTTTAAAATTACGCCTTCGTATTCATAGAAGAACAGATGTATTTGAAGAATTTTTTTCGGTTTTCTGAGTCAGCGACCTCAAATTTGAACTCATTCTTCTTATTTTCTCTAACTTTACTGAACCAGATTAAACATTTCCAATGTTCATATGATCACTGCAACTGTTGATAGGCATTCAAAAAGATAACAATATAAGAATGAGTTGTCGAATAGGTGCTGTTTTAGGTATTTACCAAAATCCAATTTAACGTAGCCAAAATAACTCACTTGGTTTTATATATCACACAGATTTTTAGAATGATAAAATCTACGTTGCTGACCTTGTCATTTCTTCACATTTTATGATTATGTTTCAATTAGATTCGTTGTTATTGATGAACCTTCATAATATCATAATTTTTTGTTGTTCTGTTAACAGCAAGAAAATCAAGATTATCTATGATTGCTTCCTTGTCATCATGATAGCAATCATTCCACCATATGCTTGATTGCCAAAAGATTGTGATGGAATTAAAATCACTCATTTCAACAATGTAACGCAGATTGCAGTGATAAGGAACAAATAGTTTCAGGTAGCATAGTTCTAGTGAACTTATGCATTACTACTAACCATGTGCTATATATAATTCGTTGTGCAAATGGTTTTAACCATAAATTTCATAATTTTTCCTCACTTCCTACAATTACGTCTCCTGATTTGATGAAGCCAATCTAGATTGCCTTATAAATTATACATTTTTTCTTGGGTATGACATGGAATGTCGTAAAAATGAAGAAGCGAGAAATATGAAACCGTAAAGGCTACCGCTTTATACAATATTTCTTTGCCTATCAAATATTTTTTGTCTTTCCTATACAGATAACTTGCAACGTGATCTATTGAACAGGACAAATGTAAACAATAATGAAAAACTGATATATCTGCATATTTTCTAGTTATATGACTTAATTTATGTTGGCATCTTGGCATGATTACTACTCGATTTGACGGATATACCCAATTATCTTTTCGTTTGATTGTGAAATCATTTTATGATGACATGTTGACGTATACTTCACTTTGGAAATGGTAGTAAAGAGTTTCTAATGCAGTCCAATAACAATTGATGAAAGGAGTACAAGCTGCTCGAATTTCAATGTTTGATTAGGGCAGGAAGTTGAAATCCAATTTCCTTTTTTCGTTCTTTTCCAATCTATCATATGTTTTCCCGCAATAATTCTTCAAAAGAATATTTGTTGTAACTGTTATAATTAGTTTCAAAATATATTCCGGGCTGTGGGTTTCACAAGCAGGTAACCTATAGTTTTCAATTTCATTTGTCATCCAACAATTAAAAACAAAACTCACAACAAAATCCTTCTTGATATTGAGTTTCAAGAACTCATCCTCGAAATTTTCAATTAATTTCTTGAATAAAAGGTTGTTAACTAAAACCAAACGGACTACAATATCGTGTGGAAAAGATCCACAGCTCAAATTTTTTATCGAATTATAACTTTCTTCGACAACCATTTCCTCGTCGAACACTAATTTTAATTAACAGAAGTTACATTTAATTTTTCGTATTACCTTACAGCTGCAATATCCTGCCAAATAAGTAACAACTTGCATCTCAAATTGAACTTTTTCGGAATAGTTTTTCGTCAAGATGAATATCTGTCTGGAAGGAATTATCACAAAATTTCTGTTCTTCATGAAAATCGTCAAAATTTTCCTAAAAGCTATTAAATTCTCAGTTTTTTTTTAAATTCGTATAACTGCCTTATCGAAATATGATAGTTACTACCTGATATATTTTTATATTTGTCTATATTTTCCGAACCTATGTTCCTAAGAGTCGGTCTGAAATTTCCCCAACAAAACATAGTTCATGCTGAGTTCTCCAAAATAATACTGAATAACTACTATCATACCTTGTATAGTATATCGCATACTCTGTATGAGTTTGCGGAGTAAGTTTATGAGGAAAATCAGAAGATTTCTAACAATCCAGCCAATTGATCATATCGCTCAAAAATGTCAATTTGATATCATCTAGATTTTTCGAAGTTATTGGCATTTGCAGTTCTTCTCTGAATCTCTGTCCTTTCAGAGAAGTTTTCACGTTTACGATTTTCCACCATGTAATTATGATATTTATAAAATCTGCTGTTTCTGATGAATGTTCTAAATTACTTCTAAATTTGAATAGAGCTTTTATAGCAAATAGACTCAAATTTTTCAAAGCTAACATTGCATTTTGGCGTTCGAAACTACTAGGAAATAATGCCTTGAGTGATAAAGAATATCCAAATTTCAAAAGTTTGTCGTATTCTAATTTATGCAATTCTAGGAGTGAATTGAAGGTGGCTATTTGTTTTTCATCAGTCTTAAAATCTGAAAACGTTAGAGTATCATTACTTTCAGGATGTAGCCAATTATTTTCAATACATTTAAGTATGTGAACTGAGTCGGAAAAAAAAAGAGTGGTGTAACCTATATCTTCAAGTTTTTTATATAGTCAAAAAGTGTATTTCGAATATATGAATAACTTCTTTGAACTCTGATTTCACACTAGTTATCATGAAAGTATAGGCTGATGTGCATGCTGACGAATCAGTATATAAAGTCCCCACAATTTTTCCACCTTTGAAATCTAAATGGGGTTGAATACGAATTTCGTCCATAAGCAGCATGACATTTTTTTTGGTGTTCTTCTAAAAGTTCGTAGGAAAGGAAAACATGTCTATCTTCGTTAGTTGGATCTGTTAAAAACTTATTACAAATGTTATTTGAAGTGGCTGGATGTGGCAGAATCAAACAATCTGAGTGTCGTAAAAATTTATAAGCATGCGAACTTATGGTAAGCATAATAGAAGACAAAATTAGTGTGCTAGTTGAGTAGCGATATCTTTGTTTTGGTGTTATTATTAGTTTCCGTTGTTTGGAAAGGAATTAGGAACAATTACTTTTCCCTAAGTTTTCCCCATCTTTAGAGTCCAAAATAGTTGCCAAATGATTAACTATTCGTTTCAAATTTTCATCGTTATCATTGAGCTTTGTGGAACTCTTCAACGATTCCGTTTCAGAATCTAGTACCTCCAAGCAATTTTTTAACATTTTTAAGTTGTTGATGTCGCATGGTGTACTCACTCCTTTAATATTCACAAAAATTTCCTGACCGTAAAATTATGTTTCCATTTTTAAATCAGAATTGATAACAATATCATAGGTTGTTGTGGGGCCTAGAGTATAATCTAATCGATACAAAGTAACTTTCTCCGTTTCAATAACTTTAAGCCACTAAGGATTATGCGACATTTGATGTAGAACTACTAAAGTTTATCGAAAGTATCAAAAGAAGTGAGATTTTGCTGATTGCATATTCAGCTCTACTTTCATTAATAGCTTTAAGCAGGTTCTGATTTTCTATTTCAATAAGTTTCTCTCCCCTCCCTTTACGATTTTGATGTTGTTTTAATAAATATGTGGGGCAATTCGGAAAAATAGATGGTACTGCCCCTTCTTTGAAGTAAAGACGTTTTACTGGCACAGTAGAGTACTTACCAGTTTCTTCATCAAATTTTGTAGTATCCCAGATTAAGTCATCTGTTTGAAAATGTAATTCACATACCTTACTATACTTCGACGGTTCGAAATGAGCTCGAGAAATAGATTTCAACCATTTACCTTTCAAACAGATATCTTCCGGAAAGAAAATACCGCCACTTACGATGCATCTGCATAACCGTAGTTTCCTGAACAACCAGGAACACAACACCTGAACGGCATAATACCTCAAGGACATTTACACTCTCACAATAAAAATATCAAGAAAAATTAGGTTAATAAACGAAAAATTTAACTGTACACTAATATGCCTTTTCTAACCTCACTCACTTTTCGCCTCACTGAAATTCGTTCAAATTTATAATTGACGCGAATTATTCGGTAAACACACAGTACTATACTGTATCCTGATGTCTTATAAATTCATTACTACATAAATTAAGCACTAAAAACACTTATTTTCGGATGAAATACAGAAAACAAAAGGACATGCACCGGCTTTTCGATTACATTGTGCTATCGTTTCGCATGCTTGTTATGATCACTAGAGATGTGTGACGTCATGATACGTCACAGCGCTCAGACCTTATTATTAAGGTGGTAACGATTGTATCCAAAACTTTGGCACCTGGGCTCGTAACAATTCTTATAGAAATCAATATCTACTTACCAAATAAGGTCGAGCTGAAGAATAGTTTTGTAGTTGTAAGGGTATCTTACCTGTAAGAAACAAAAAAAGGACAATTTAGAAAACTACTCAATTTTTCATAAATAAAAATAAAAACCGAAAGCGAGTAGGTCTCGAGCACCAAGACTTATGCATCGGGTGTTCGCGAAAATAAACAAAGCTCTAGTTCCTACAATTGTTGATTGATAATTGTATCTTGAATAATATTTTAATAACTTGAATTTTTATTTGTCTGTCATTTCCAGAAATACAGGCGATCGATCTTGATTTGTACTTTTCAAATGGTAACTCCCATATTGCTATTTTTGTTAAGGTATTATCACTCAAGATGCTGAATTTACCGAAAAAGAGAAGTAATCGACAAATTTTAGAAGAATCGAAAAATTTCCAATTCGTCGATGAAAATCGTAGTATGGGAGATTGTTTGAGTTTGTGATAAAAGCATTAGTAATAATTCGAATATAACATTCAATCATATCGAACTTTTCAAAATTTTTGTACGGAATGGTCGCTTTGTTATTTCAAACAATACTATATTCACAAAATAGTTGTAACTTGATGAAAAACATCAAATAATTCATTCATTGCAAGAATTAATCTCGAAACTATCAAAGTGAACCTACTTCTGCTACATCAAACGAAAAGCAAGTTGCCTATGGTTCATTTAAGGAAGAGCAAGTATGCATTATAACTCAACAACTGTTGGACAAAAAAAAACCGAACATAGTTCGATTCTACATAAAGAACTGCCTATAGAATGTCGAAACCATTTTCAAATAACTTGAAAAAATATTAAGATATTGGCCCTTGGCAGACGAAAAACTGCACTACTATGGAAAACAATACCAACCAAAACATTCATTTCCATAACGAAAAGTCTGATTCGAGGCAGCAAAGGATAGAGTTTTAATGCTGCTATGTTCTGATGCATCTGGAGATTGTGTCACTGAACCACTGCTGCTTTAAAGATCGTTAAATCCTCGTGGTCTAAAAAAATGGAACGAAAACGAACTGCAATTTTGTTGGCGTGCAAATAAGAAACCGTGGTATTTTCTGTGACTGGTTCCGGAATGGTTTTGTTTCAGAGGATGAAACTTACTGAAAAAAGAGTATTTACTCATCAAAGCTGTTCTTGTTTTAGACAATACATTTCACGAACTTAAAACTATGCATCAAATATAAGAGTGACATTTCTACCTCTCAACATGACGTCTTCACTTCAACCTATGGACCAACAAATACACACAACCAAATTTATATGCAATCATTCGGTATTTCACATTATTGATTATTTTTGACCATGTATTTTTGACTACTTATAAAGAATGAAGTTTTTCGTTGTAAAAAAACTGAATAGTATGATAAGAAATGTTGAATTATCACCACATGTTTGGGATATTGCGAATTTCAAAATTTGAAAAAGCCTATAATCATTATTGAAAATGCCTTAGGTTGGATTGTCCGATTAGCAGAAGGGTAGAATAATTGCTCTCGTTGAAGAAGGGGTGACACAGAGGGATATAGCTGCCAAAATGGGGGTGATTTCAAAAACCTACGCCCGATACGTAAAGCTACAATCTCTGCAAAATAGGCCTAGAAGAAGTCGTAAGAAGATCACTTCTGTAGAACACCCCATAATCCAAACGTAAATTCTGGAAGCAACATGCATCAGTGCATCAGTCGAAATGATACGTTAGACATCACTCAAGAGGTTTATATAGCAGAAGGCCTTTAAGAGTTCCAGAGCTAACCAGACAACGAAAAATTAACAGGCTTAATTGGTGTATCGAGGGCCAAAATTGGAATATTGAGAATTGGCGAAATGTTCTTTTTTTGGATGAGACCAGAATTGGTGTTCGATCAGATGAGTGGTCGTGGAAGACGAGCTAGACTCCTAGTAGAAAAACAACTTCCGGAATACCAATGGGACAGTGTGATGTTTTGGGATGGCATTATGCTGGAAGGCAAAACAGACTATAAATTACATGGATTAAGTGCTGGAGCTCATAGTGAGACTCTAACTGATCATAATTTCCGGTGAATACCTAAATCTGTTAATTTCAAGTACTTCCAGAAGGTTGAGTTTTTTACCTCTACTCTCAGAATGTAGGATTTTGAATTCTGAATTGAAAGAATGACTATTTTCGCTAAGATGATTTGAATAATTCAAATCAGTTTTTCCATATTAATATAATTTAATAATTAAGAACGGATTTCACATCATTGCTAATATTGCGGATATATGTCAAACTATTGAATTTCTTATCTTGATGTTCACCGATTGGATATATATGTCTATATGTATATTATAACATTCTTTCTTTGTCACCTAAGAACATATCCTCTATAATCCCATATGAATAAATATTCCATATTTCCGGCTTCTCTATTCGCGACATATTTACGGAACATATACCACACTTGTACGATATCACTTCTTAGATGCAATGAATAACCAATGTTACGCAATATCTTTGTTCATCTATGTGCCGCTTTAAGGTACCAAATATTTGAATTAATTAGAAGGAAGTAAACGATGAAACATTTGCTCGTGATAAGGTTTATCTAAAATTGCTGTGGAAGGTTGAACTCCTGAAGTACCCACTCACGTGGGATCAAACTGTAATCAATTTTTAATGGATTTCGGAAGATATTAATCTAATACATTTCAGATCGTTCTAAGAAGAAAACGAAGGGCGTAACCTGGTTCACGTATTTATATAATTAAGCGAACATAAGGAAGTATATGGAAAAAGTTAAATAAAATAAGACTCCTAAGATTTCAGTTTGTTAATTTTATGGGTAGAATGGGTATTTCATGTTCATTAGTGATTAAAGTTATTTATTTTTGGTAGGCCAGTGGTGTAATGAGAGTGAAACTAATTTTAAGAAACGAAATATTCCTCGTGTTCCTCCTGACATTTTTTAAGAGACACGCCTTATGATCAGAAGGCGATAAACATTTTTCAATTGAAAACTCCTGCGCCATTCCAAATGTACACATTTAAAGCTTAGACTTTGTTATCCTATAACCAATAGCAAGACAACTAATTTGAGTTTCTCTATGACATATTCATATCAATTCTCAAATAGGTATGTTTTGTAACTCAATTTAGGAAAACACCTAACACTTTTCTTTTCTGGAATGAGAAATATCCTTTGCATTTATATAGTAAACGTTTTTGCCTGATTGAGTTAAACAGATCCAAACCTTTCGCTTCCCCAATTGAGAAGCGTCCAATCAAAAGGAAACATATCGGTCAGATGTAACTTTTCAGCAGAGTGTAAAAACTCTTTTGAAATGATCTAAAAAAGATAACTGTACGGACGAAGTTTTTTTTCATCCTCTTTGGTTACGTTGCTTATTTAATCAGGTCATCCAAATCAGAAACCATTTAAAAACAAGGAAAATTGACTTCCAAAGGTGGAGATGTTTTGACCAGATCGCTGGTGACGTGCTTATTCTTCATTAGACTCTATGCGGCGTTGTTTGCTTTTGATTGGACCTATAATATGTTATCAAGTTATATTTAAGTATACTGATTGAAATTACACAAGTTGGCTGAGGTTCTGATACGAAAAAACGCTTAATGCTCGTTACCAAAGTGTATTATAATATAAAAACAATAAAATTATATATGCAAATCAAAGTAGTCTTCGTTGCATTTCTGCTGTTGAAAATTTTCTTACAACGCTGCTGAAGGTTCATCAGGTGATGATGGTCCATTCAGCAATTCATTATACCACAGTCGTCCAGGAAGTTCCCGTCAGATCGCCAATTTTATCCGAAAAGCTTCTTCAGAAGGGAATGGCATTAGCCTGCATTCCCAGTGCAACTTTTAACCTACCTATTATTTAGATGAAAGCTTTCTATTTGTGCATGATAACGCAGGACCTCATCAAGCTCATATCGTTAGGAGCAACCTTCAAGTTTACAAAATCAGTTCAACGGAATGGCCTGCACGAAGTCAAGTAATGGGGATGAGTAAGGAGAGACGTTTTCCGGTTGTCGTAAATTTGTCATTGTTTTGCGAGCCTGGATAAGTCAGAGTGCATGGCAATCTGCAGATTTATAAACTATTCCAATAACAGTTGAAATAATTTCTCTTGTGTTTAAGTTCTCTCGGTCTATTCGTTTTGTGTTAAAATGACAACAAAGGTTCATAAAGAGTTTCGAAGTGGATCAGAGGTATGGAATTACTTTTTGAAGGCAGAGGATGGACAAACTGACCAGTGCAAATTGTGTAAGTCTATTTTGAAAACAATGGCACGATCTGCCAAAGGCTCACATTTACATTTTTTGTCCAAGCACAAAATTGATACTTTTCATAAAAAAGTGACAGAAAACATGAGGCTGGTTTCATCAAATTCTTCAATGCTGATCAATGGTTCCGCTTCAGTAAGGCTACCTCCGAAGAGGCAGAAAATATCTGATTACTTTTCGTCCCTACAAAAAGTTTCTTTGGAGAAAAGAATTTCTAAGATGATTTCTTGAGATGGCATGAATTTTAGATCTTTTTGCACGTCGAAAGACTGGAGAGAATTATTTGCGACTGAAGACTACAAATTACCTGCATTGCCTAACTCCATGAAACAGATTGTTATGGATTATGGCATGAGTTTGAAAATGAAAGTTTCGCAGGATCTCATGAATCTAAGAAAGAATAACCATAGATTCAGCCTTTCTTTTGATGAACGCAAAAACAGGCGCTTCTCGAATGTTAATGTTCAAACATTCTCAGAGAATAAAAATATGTTCTGGAATTTGGTTCTTGTGCGCATAGTGGGAAGCTAGCCTGCCGTGAGTTGCATAACTATTTTGAAAAAGAAATTATCATTCATTGAATGAAGATATAGTAGGTGTTACTACAGATGGTGCCAGAGTAATGGTGAAGATTGGGCGTTTCATGAATCCTCTACCCCAGCTATGCTACGCTCACGGCATTCAATTGGGAGTTATAGATTTGATTTATAAATCGAAACGTGGAAACGAAAATCGAAAAGAAAGTACAAAAGACACAGTCGTAGCTCTGTCAGATGTAGAGGAATCTGACGATGAAGAATTTGATGACATTATTGATAATGAAGGATTTGACTACAGATTACCCACTGTAGATGAAGTTGACTAAGTGCCAGAATTCAACAAAAATGTGCAAGTCGTTCTGCTGAACTACAAAACTGTAAGTCTAGTCTTACAGATATGATTTCCACATTCAATAAGGTGAAGTAATGTGTAGGCAAAGCTTTGATTGGTTGCAATCTTGCAAAGAATAAAAATAATAGTTTCTCAGACGAAGAATATCGTGCTTTACCAGATTTATAACTCGTATTTCAGCCTATAAGTCTGGCAGTGGAAGTACTATGTCGTCGAAAATTAGATTTGTTAACTGCCGAAACTACTCTGCAATTTATGGTGAAAAAGTTAGAAGAACTCGAAACACCAGTAGCTCAAAAACTTGCTTAATCCATGAAGGCTTGAATTAATGAACGCCGAACATTTATGACCGTAGCATTGTATTATTCGACAGACTCAGACAAATACGACGTATATTTCAATCAATCTGCTAGTGATCAAAATTTCAAACTACCTCCAGAATCTCCAATCAAAAAAGAAATAATATAGTTAATCGGAAGATTACACAAGAACAATACCAAAGATGACAATATTGCAGTCAATGTATAAAACAAATCCTCTACATCTTCAGTTGCAGATGAAGCCATGAATGGAAGTATGATGACGATTCAATTCCATTAGCTGTAGTGGAAAAAAATTTAGAACCTGAAATGGCGAACGCTGTTCTTAGAAATGGCATTGAAAGAACGTTCGCAAAAACGTGTGGCACCTTTGTCATCGTCACTTGATATGATTTTGAAGAAAAAAATCAATTTGTACGAGTCAGGAGGGTCAAAAGGACAAAATCTACAGTTCGCTCACCAATGTCTTCAACCTGTAGTACCAACAAGTGTCGAGGTAGAACAGGCGTTTTCCTCAGCTGGTTATCTGGCATGCAGAATTCGGCGTCGCCTGGAAGATGAAACCCTAGATACTTTATGCTTTTTGAGGAGCTCTTTTCAAGGTTTGGAGTATTATGTTACTTTAAGAATAAATTACTGGTTAGCTTGAGATTTTATTTCTCTATTTTGCTCCTGTAGAACAGTTAGAGCCAATAGAAACATGAATGATATGAATTTTCGTATATTTTGGACGATCATTTCTTCACAATGCGAGATCTCGTATAATACCGAAATTTCGCAAGATTAGAATTCCTGAATCTCGCGAATACCGAGAGTTGCGTACGGAAAAATTAAGTCTGATCCTATATAGATCCCATGTGGAGTTCCGCAGGGATCCATTCTCGGACCGATATTTTTTATTATCTATACCTTTCAGCTCATGTGTTGTTTAATTTTCTGCTCGGCTCATTTATATGCTGACGACTCACAGCTCGATTTACAGTTTTCGCGCGACTCACTTGATGAAGCTCTAGAAAAAATTAATATAGATTTGGATAACATCTTTAAGTTGTCGGAGAGTATGTGTCCAAGCATTAACCCATCAAAAACTGTAGTTATGCTATTTGGAAGGAAGGTAATGAGAGAGGCAGATCTAATTAAGATATCTGTGAATGGCGCAGTTCTTCCTCTGACTAGCGAGTGTCGTAATTTGGTTTTGATTATGTATAGCGATTCGAGGTTTGATTCTCACATAAACTTGCTACTCAAAAGAGCTTTCGTGAATATCAAATTGATTTATGGTTGCAAAGAATTTCTGGATATTCGACAAAGAAAAATGATTTGTGAAGCGCTGGTGTTGTCTCACCTCAATTAATGCGATACCGTATATGGCCCATGTCTGACAAAACAGAATGTGGCCCGAGTTCAGAAAATTCAAAACTGGTGTGTTCGAATTGTTTTCAACCTTAGACGCACAGATCGCACGTCCTGCAGACTGCAGCAATTGGGTTGGTTGAACATGGCGAATCGAAGAAGGCTGCATGTGCTGAGTCTGTTTTACATGATTTTGAATGAGAAGGAACCCTCCTATCTGCACCGACGAATCAAATGTAGAACAGATTTTCATAGCATCAACGTCAGGTTCAGACATAAACTTGCCATACCGCGTTATCGTGCTTCCATGTTTCAGCGTTGCTTTTCTTATATAATTGTAGATGAAATCAATAAAATACCGAATAGTCTTTTAGGTTTGAGTTTGGATGCATTTACGAGGAGGGTGAGGCATTGGCTTTTTGAGAGCCAGTTGAATGAGATGTAGCCTTTCCTTGTTTCCTAATTTTTTTTTTCTTGCACCAAGAAGAAGTGATCTTTTTTTATGTATGGAGTGCATGAATTAATTTTGATTTATTTTAGTGTTTAATTCTTGTTTTCAAGATGAATAGTTGGTAAGATTAGTGATAAATATCTCTTTCATAACGATGTTTCCGTACAATTGTGGGTACACTTGTCTAGTATTTGTTTCTATTTCATTCAGGTTGGATTAATCAGCTATGCTGTATCCTACCTTTTGGTATCTCCCAATGTACAGTAACACTCACTCATAATAAGTTTAAGGCCTTTAATGTAATTGACAGTTATAATTATTATTTCTGTACAAGATGCCAATAAAATGCTATTATTTATTATCGTGGACTTATGCACTATCTCAGCTGTTAGCTGGATATAATTTACCTTTCCCAGATTCAGCAATCAAAGGGAATAGGCTCGATTACAATATACTTGACATACATTTCCTAATTATCCTACATGTATTAAGAATGACAGCTTTTTGCATTTCTATATAGGTATTCTTATGCAATTCTAATTTCTTAAGACTATCATGCAAAGTTTTGGGTATTAACCCAGTCGAGGATACGATGACAGGAACAATATTTATTTTCTCGAGGTACCACATCTGCTTGATCTAAATAGCAAGGTCAGTGTATTTGGACTTTTTCTCCTGGAACTTATTCAGCACGTTGTTATCATTCGGTATGGCGACATCCACCAGCATTGCTGTTCTGGCTCTCTTATCATACACCACTATGTCCGGCCTATTATTCGTCACTATTCTGTCAGTGATAACAGTCCTATCGTAGTATAATCTGGTAATTGTTTTTAGCGATCACTTGGTCTTGGATGGCCATAAGCAATACTTCTGTTTCTGCGAATAATTCTCCTTTCATCAACCATTTGTTGGAGGCTTCTTGGTCGATGTGTGGTTGAATAATGTCATGGTGATGTCGTCCATGCAATTCCTTTCTTGACCATTGCTCTTGTTTTTCAGTATCTGATAGGAATGGTAGATTCAGAAGGTCATCTCTGGTAGCAAGATTTAGAGGTGTATATCCCTTATCAGCCAACGATA
The DNA here is from genome assembly GCA_013387265.2 of Cryptolaemus montrouzieri. NCBI lineage: Eukaryota > Metazoa > Arthropoda > Insecta > Coleoptera > Coccinellidae > Cryptolaemus > Cryptolaemus montrouzieri. The sequence goes on along the minus strand of JABFTP020000062.1, from coordinate 12,434,544 downwards.
CCACTCTATGGATGTCAGAAGTGAGAGCTTTTGCTGAGAAGAATTCTCTGAGATTTTTTATCTGTTTGGTGTGTAAATTGACGATATCTATTAATCCGCATCCTCCTTCTTTCCGCTTCAAAGTTGTTCGTATCACAGACGATTTTGGATGATGGTTGTTGTACTTTGTCAGCATCGTTCGGGTCTGCCTTTGAATATCATCCAGTTCTTAGTCCATCTGATCATTCCAAATGAGTGAAGCAACACTGGAATGGCGTAGGTGTAAATAAATGCTCTTATTATTATCGTGGACTTATGCACTATCTCAGCTGTTAGCTGGATATAATTTACCTTTGATTGATTTTGGTCTAGCAATCTGGCTTCTTGGTATCCCAGATATTTGTATGTTTCGCCATCTCTCATGCACTATATAATATCATTATACAGTATTATTATTATTATCGCAGTATTCATTATCGTGGACTTATGCACTTTCTCAGCTGTTAGCTGGATATAATTTACCTTTGATTGTTTTTGGTCTAGCAATCTGGCTTGTTGGTATCCCAGACATTTGTATGTTTCGCCATCTCTCATGCACTATATAATATCATTATACAGTATTATTATTATTATCGCAGTATTCATTATCGTGGACTTATGCACTATCTCAGCTGTTAGCTGCACATAATTTACCTTTGATTGATTTTGGTCTAGCAATCTGGCTTGTTGGTATCCCAGATATTTGTATGTGTCGCCATCTCTCATACACTATATAATATCATTATACAGTATTATTATTATTATCGCAGTATTCATTATCGTGGACTTATGCACTATCTCAGCTGTTAGCTGGATATAATTTACCTTTGATTGTTTTTGGTCTAGCAATCTGGCTTGTTGGTATCCCAGATATTTGTATGTTTCGCCATCTCTCATGCACTATATAATATTATTATACAGTATTATTATTATTATCGCAGTATTTATTATCGTGGACTTATGCACTATCTCAGCTAGTAGCTGGATATAATTTACCTTTCCCAGATTCAGCAATCAAAGGGAATAGGCTCGATTACAATATACTTGACATAAATTTCCTAACTATCCTACATCTATCAAGAATTACAGCTTTTTGCATTTCTATATGGGTATTCTTATGCAATTCTAATTCCTTAAGGCTATCATTTAAAGTTTTGGGTATAAAACCAGTCGAGGATACGATGACAGGAACAATATCGCAGTATTATTATTATTATTATCATTGATATTTTGATGCCAGATTGCATTCCCTTGCTATGACCCGATGGGTAATGGCTATGTGCGGCAGTTTTTTACGATTAGTTTTTTAAAGGCATCAAAAAAATCATCAACGAAAAATCAGATTATTCCTCCTCTGCAGTATCATCGAAAACTTTATTAGGAAGTAATCAATGACTATCATATACACCGTATCCCTGAATCAGGTGACTCTAACTGAAAATATGATAGTTCTCATCGCGATAATGCCGCAAATTGATATAAAATTATCATAGGATCTACCCCTGCCAACATAGCATCTTCGCTTTATTTCTATTTTGACTTAAATAATTGGTGTTCCCAACAGGAACCTGTATCTTTAAAAACCTTTCACGTTGATAAGAATTTTTTTACCGTAATAAAGAACGGAAAGACCTCTTCATTCAACGTTTTCCTTGGCTTATGTAATGCTTTCAAGCCGGTCAAAATGAAAGCAGCTATTATTTCAATGTATAATTAAGAAATTTTAGTGCTCGTTACCGAGCAAATAATATACGTGCGTTAGAAAAACACGGCCAGGAATGGGCCGAGATTTACTATGAGAACTTTTCTAATCTTCTTCCCTTTATTTGCAAAAACGCCGCATATCGGATTGGCAATTCATAGGTTGTTTGTATAGCCCATCATGGGAATAACTGAAATCATCATTAATGGTGATGATGGCAGATAAGACATGTTGGAAACGTATAAAGTCATTAAGGAAGTACTAACTGTGAAATTTTCAAAGGTGCGTGCAGGCATCATATATTTGTATGTTAAGAATTTGCACAAAAGAAGACGGTCCTAGCTTTCATTTTAATTCTTCTACAGCTTTCCGTTTTTGTTAACACTGTGTCTTATTTCATCTGCTTATAAGGGGCTTCTTGGCAGTCGGTTGTTGTCCATTCGATTGACATGATCTCTCCAATACTTGCATCTCGATCCTATATATCTTACGATGTCTCTTATCTTAAGGTCTCGTATAACAAAACTTCTCAGTTGATCTTCAAGAGAGACCTTTTTGATACGAAGAGTTTTCATTTCGCTTGATTTTAGTACGCTTTTTGTATTTGTAGTTTCAGCTCTTGTTTCGACAGCGTACGTTACCACTGGTTTGACAACTGTTTTGTAGATGTGAACTTTACTTTATGAAGGCATAAACTTATTTTTCTAGACTAGATCTCTTAAGCAGCCAGTGATTCTTGCGGCCTTGTTTGTTTGAGTGCGAACTTCTTGGTGTAGGTTTTTTTAGCTTGAGATTTCAACTCCCAAGTATTTGAATTTCATTGGTTGATTTGGGGTTTCGTCTTAGGCTGCCAATTTGTATCTAATAGGATCTCGCGATATTACCATTGATCCGGTTTTTTCTACTGATATATTCATATTGATATTCGCTGTAAATCATCTTCATTCTCTGCTATCAGTATAGCATCATCGGCATAGCACAATATTTTCATTGCTTTCGGTCCCATTTTGTACCCCTCATGGATTTCATTGACACTACGTTTTTGTCAATTAACAGATTGAAAGAGGTTGGTCCCATACTATCCCCCTGACGTATTCCGTCAATTCCAATACTGACGTATTGGAACCTCTTTTGTTAGTCAGAGTTGTGTTCGAATACGTGTCTTGTTACCTTTATTTAACTCTGATATGACTTTGATATACTTATTGTATAGCGTTTTTTCTTGTTGTATTCTAATGACGTCCAATAGCTGCACTCAGTCGAAAGCTTTATGGATGATTCCTTGAAACGACACAGCAACTGAGATCTATATTAATAAATTAATCCACAAAAATTCGCAAGTACTAGTAGAAATCGGGCCTCAAGGTTTCCATTTCTACAAGTTATGACTATTATCGATGGAGTTTCATCAAGTCAAGTAGCTTGAAATTTTTGATAAGCTTGATTGGACTTGAAATTCAAGCTTTTGAAAAATCAAAGGTCTAACTCAACTTGATTTTTCAACCCAAAAGCTTTAAGTTCACCTGCTATTCGCTTGTTGTCGTAACCATACAAAAGCAATAGAAGTAGGTAGTATTTTTCATTCATGGAGTTGAGTGTTTTCATATTTAATGAAATGTCAGAAACGTTCAAATCAGAGTAGGTTTGTATTTAGACGAACTGGAATGTTCTTTGGACAATGTTCAGAAATTTGTGGAGCAAATCATAGATTTATACCTATTACCTTAAAAAGAATCAATCCTAAGGAATTTTTAAAATGAGTACTAAATTTCAATTCATTAGATTGCTGAAAGAAAGGATGGTCTCTTAAACCTTAAAATAGTAATTAACGACTTCTTCTAATGAAAAATTTAGTTAAAATTATAACATTAGTTTGTCAAACTAAAATTATTTATTAAATAATTTTAATTCCTCAAATAATACCTTTAAATTGAATAATACTACATTTATTTTTCTTTCTAGTTTTTATAATTATCAATTCTATAATTTATTTTATTTTTTTATTACACCTAATTCTACCCAAAAACTAAATATAATAATAAAATTAACTGAAAATGATAGCAAATTTATTTTCTTCTTTTGATCCATCTACTGATTTTTATTTTTCTTTAAATTGATCAAGAATTATACTAAGAATTATTATTATACCTATAATATTTTGATTAATCCCCACCGATTTTTATTATTTTTTATAAAATTTTAATGCATTACATCAAGAATTCAAAATCCATACTAATAAACCTTCAAGTTCATTAATTTTCATCAGACTATTCTATTTTATTTTAATAAATTACATAATTGGATTATTTCCATATATTTTTACAAGAACAAGTCATTTAACTTTAACTCTAACCTTAGCTCTTCCATTATGACTTTCCTTTATAATTTTGGATGAACAATAAATTCTTACCATATATTCGCCCATTTAATTCCCCAAGGAACTCTTCCTATTTCAATACCTTTTATAGTATGTATTGAAACAATTAGAAATATTGTTCGCCCATGTACTTTAGCTATTCGACTTTTAATAACTTCATTAGGAAATACTGGACACTTTTTAAATTATTTAATTTCTATTTTAATTATTGTTCAAATTCTTCTTCTTGTATTAGAAAGAGCTGTAGCTATTATTCAAGCATAGGTTTCACAATTTTAAGAACTTTATATTCTAGAGAAGTATAATATGACAAATAAAAATCACCCTTTTCATTTAGTAGATTATAGCCCATGACCTTTAATGGGAACCTTAAGAACAATAATTTCAATAATAGGTTTAATTAAATGATTTCAACTATATAATAATAATTTATTTATTTTAGGAAATTTAATTGTGATATTAACAATATATCAATGATGACGATATATTGTACGAGAAAGAACTTATCTAGGAAATCACACTTTTATAGTACTTTAGTATTACGATGAGGAATAATTCTTTTTATTACTGCAGAAGTATTTTTTTATTAGATTTTTTGAACATTTTTTCATTCAAGACTTTCCTCAAGATTAGATATTGGTATAATTTGACCTCCTAAAGGAATTAATCCTTTTAATCCATCTTATTTTCTGGATCATGTTATGGCCAAGAAAAATTCCACATATTATTCGTGAAAGATATAGTGACTAAGTAAGTCTTTTTAAAGAAAAGTTGAATGAAAATAATTTCAAATATTTCTATCCTAAAACAAATTCACTTGATAGGAATCACATACATGACTTCTGTGGTAACAAACACATTCAAAAAACAACAAAATATGTTGCTAGAGTTTCTCAGAAATTGTAGCACAAAATTCTCTTTCACAATTGATGGGTGGTTGTCTTTCAATATGCGGAGGTACTATGGGATAACTGCCCATTTCTCAGATAGCAAATGGAAGGTTCAACCCATTTTCTTGTATTTTCTCCAGCAGGTGGTTAACATACCGGTAGCTCAATAGCGGAATTATTTTTCCAAATTTTATCATCTAGAAAATTAAGTACAATGAATAACAACCGATACTACAAAAAGCAATTTCACCTTTAGAATGAATTAACACGCTGAATTCCTGGAATGTATACCCAAAATAACCACTTTGTTTGCTGTCGACACAACCTAAACTCTGACATAGACAATATTATTGAGAAAATTTCATCTGACACGCATGAAGATGCTCCTCCTCATCATCCATAAATTTGCCAGTTAGGAAAATTCAGCCGAAAAATTGGAAAATTCTGAAAATCTACGAAGCGATTTTAAGAAATTTTGCAGTTGAATCAATTTGAAAATGACTTTGCCAAATCTTGACATCATTACCCTCGAGAATTTCACCTTCGAAATGTTGCAATGGACTTCAAAGTTTAAAAAATCATTGACAATATATCTGAAATAAGTAATTTAACTACTTAGTAATATCCGCTACGCAGACGACACCGTGGTACTAGCTAACAACCTTCAAAACTTGCAGAGAGCCATGAACCTTATTGTAGAGAATAGTCAACGCTTTGGACTATCTGTTAACGTTAACAAAACTAAAAGTATGGTGTATTCTAAGCAAACAGTGGAGGCAGTAATACGCATTAACAACCAACCTGTGGAACAAGTGCATTCGTTTCGGTATTTAGGAGCCACGGTGAACGACCAAAGTGACCCGAAAATAGAGATCAAATCTCGAATCGAAAAAGCCCGTAAAACTTTCGTTGGCATGAGAGACCTTTTCGTCAACCGCGGACGTAATCTTCAGCTTCGTATGCGACTACTTCGTTGTTATGTTTTTCCTGTCCTTACTTATGGATGTGAAAGTTGGACTTTTAATCCAGAAATGGAGAGACGCATAGACGCTTTCGAAATGTATCTATACCGTAGAATATTGCGTATCTCTTGGATGGAAAGACGGACAAACATCGACGTCCTAAATACAATGGGAAAATCACGAGAGTTGATGAGAACCATCAAAGAAAGAAAGCTCCAGTACATCGGGCACATCATGCGCGGCAAAAAATATGAGATCCTTCGCCTGATTATTGAGGGGAAAGTCCAAGGAAAAAGATCAGTTGGACGACGCCAGAACTCATGGCTGAAAGATCTACTTATGGATGTGAAAGTTGGACTTTCAATCCAGAAATGGAGAGACGCATAGACGCTTTCGAAATGTATCTGTACCGTAGAATATTGCGTATCTTTTGGATGGAGAGACGGACAAACATCGACGTCCTGAATACGATGGGAAAATCACGAGAGTTGATGAGAACCATCAAAGAGAGAAAGCTCCAGTACATCGGGGACATCATGCGCGGCAAAAAATATGAGATCCTTCGCCTGATTATTGAGGGGAAAGTCCAAGGAAAAAGATCAGTTGGACGACGCCAGAACTCATGGCTGAAAGATCTACGGAGGTGGTTTGGAAGTACGTCCACTGAAATTTTTAGAGCTGCAGTGTCGAAAACAATTATTGCCAATTGGATCGCCAACCTCCGTTTGGAGACGGCGTCATAAGAAGAAGAAAAAAATTAAAATTCCTCAAGTTGACAGAGAGATTGGCCATTGATAGAGATACGAGGCATGGGTATTAAATAACGAGACTGGTTACGGAAAAGGGTTTCAATATGAGAATTATTCTACATTTGAATGCTCCCCATCAACATACTCTCCTTCCTTCGCCACACATTTTTCCATACGTTTTTTCCATTGATCGAAGCAGTGCTATTCCTTGGTAAGAGGCTTTAGGAGCTCTGCCGTTTGCTTAACCGCTTCCATCGACTCGAATCGGGTCCCTTTCAAAGCAGATTTTATTTCGAAAACAAGAAAAAGTCGCACAATGCCAAATCTGGCGAGTACGGCGCGTGTTCGAGCACTGAAGTGCACTTACTGGCCAAATACTGCTTCACAGATAGCGCGTTCTGGGCAGGATTTTTGATACCAACTTCGCACAGACTTTTGTCTTGTGTTTTTCTAACCGTTTCTTTATCGACGTTTAAAGCCTCGGCTATCATCCGGATATTCATTCGACGATCTACACGCACAATTTGATTGACTTTGGTCACTGTTTCCGGAAACTATGACAGGGGACCTGTGCACCACTCATAAACACGCACTCGAGATAGGAATTTATCCTTGTAGGTCTCAGTCGGAGTTTTATTCAATTTGACGAGAAATTTGAGATTTATACGTTGCTTCTAGTTTTTGTCACACATGGTTTTCGGCACGAGAAAAACTCGTTCGTTTTCAAACCGCTACTGCACAAATACTATATTAGTAGAAGAAGCTTTTTGTGATCCTTGCCGCTTCCTCAATATTTAGCAAATCATATAAAGAATGTAAACGGTGTTATCTTGAACCTTGTTTTATACAATGTCTTTTGTGGCATTCTGGTATCTGAAACGGAACCTCTCCTGCCTGTTGACACACATCATTCACCTATTTTATTCCTCAGCATAAAAAGGGAGACAAGGGAAAATGCGACAACCATCGACCAATTGCCATATTTCCAGTGATGAGATGGCGGTCAAGAACAGAATGGTAGCGTTTCTTAATAAGATGAATCTTTTCAACAGCGACCAACATGGGTACAGGAAGAATAGAAGTACATTTACATCAATACAAAGTGTCATTAATTTCATTCTCGAAGCTTTTGACAGAAACGATAATGTATCAATGTTGAATTTCGATCTCAGCAAGGCATTTATAGTTTGTCTCATGTTATAATCTTGCAGAAACTGAGTAGCTTGGACTTTCGTGGAAAAGTTCACAAGTTACTGAAATCCTATTTGAATAATAGAAAGCAGGTGGTGCACTCAAACAACGAAGTATCAGAGGAACTTTCACTGGAGTGTGGAGTTCCTCAAGGATCGATGCTGGGCCCTTTACTTTTGCTAATGTATTTGAATGATATCTTTTTACAGAATGCAGCAGGTACTCGTCTTTACTGCGATGATTCATCAGTTATCATAAAGGGTAGTAGTCCGCAAGAAACTGAACGAGCGGCCAATGAGTCCGAATTCTCATTGCCCTCAATGCTCCAGTGTGGTACCCTATCAGATGGAGCCTATTTCTTCCTCCCCCCACTGCACAATAATTGACGTGCAGTTGTCTTCTGTGCTTGGCTATATGTGATGATTTCTATTGACCTACTTGTTAATCCCCCACAAGAAAGAGGTAATCGCATTGGTCAATGGTGAATATTTCTGCCTGAAACATAAACGCAAGCTTGCCAAGATAGTTCATTGGAAGGACCTCGACTAAATACATCAGCTTCAGCCAGTTTTGGAATAATCTGTGAACCAACAGCGACCCACAAGTAAACAGTCCTTTGAGCTGGCCCATTTAAGTCTGCTACGAATGATACTGTCATCGAATCGGCGCTTTCGATATTGAAGAAGAAAGGGCTGCAGCGAAATATATCAGGACTGTACCGAGGCTGACGCAGCTGTAACACCATGTGGTTTGACGAATATTGCTTCAGAAGGTTCGATGAATATGCGGGCGCGTTAATTTCATGAAGCAGCTAATTACCGACTGCCAAAACTTATCTGATTGTCTGATGTTCAGAAAGATACAACTTATGTGTGAAATCTTTGAACAGTTTGTACCACTTCTTAATATGTATTTTGGCCTTACCCTCGTTCTCAAACGCTTTCATCATCATTTCACTAGTATTTGCACAATACTATTGGAACTAAATTAAATTGAACATGAATTCGCTTTCCAAATTTTCCATTGGACCTGAATTTTCTTCGAAAACCACGTGAAGGTTGCTGAAGGCATGCTAGAGCGACTCAATTCGAACCCCACATTAATGAAACGCATTGTAACAAGTGATGATACATGGATTCATGAATTTGGCATGCAAATCAGTCAACAAGCTTCGAAATGGCGTTTTTTAAAGGTGTTCTAAAGACAATTTACTGTTGAATGTTCTAGCCTGAAGGTCATACGGTAAATAAAATATATTACCTGAACGTCATCCGGTGCTTGACAGAGGAAATTTGTGAAATCTTCTCACAGCATCAACCTGACATGGCTCTGATCGACCTCTTTTCTTTTCCAACACTCAAATTACAAGGCTGCCATTGTGAATGAATTTCTGACCATAAATTCAACGAATACCATCAAGCAACCACCGTCTTCACCTGATATGACTCCGGCTGACTTTCTCTCGAAAATCCAGATTACCACTTCAAGTTTCCCGTTTTCAATCGATAGAAGACATAAAAGAAAATTTACGGCGAGAACAAGCGTTTGAAAAATATTTTGTTGATTGGATTATTCGTACGAGAGAATGTATTATTTCGGAAGAGGCCTACTTTGAAGGTGATATTATAAATTTGGATGAATAATAAATACAGGGTGCTTCAACGAAAACTAAACAGAGACTATATCTACCAAGATATTCATTTCTGATCAAAACGCAAAATTAAGTCAATTGTTGTTCCCAGGAGGACATCTTTTGGGGTACAAAACTTGCCTGAAATATTAACTCCCTAAGCGGATGTTGCAGTCTTTGAACATTTTAAATAGGGAAGATGAGTCGAGTGATGACTCAAAAGGAAGGTGGTATCTTTGTCTACATCGCAATGAACGAATTTACATCTTTAATTGAAAACTGTAAAAGATACAGGGTGAGCAACTTAAAGATAGGGAAGACTATTTCCCTGAAACTATTTAAGTTTCAGTGAAGTAGAATGGAACAGATCAATGCTGATTAATGGCAGTCATCATCAAGTACCATCCTCATCTCGAATTTCAACCCCTAGAGCAGAGGTGACCACCCTTGAAAATTTTGAAGAGGGTAGAAAGGTCAAGTGATACCTCAAAAGAAAGGTATTATCTTTGTCTGCATCCCCGTGAACGAATTTGTGAGCTACTGAAAAATAGAAATAGAGGAGACTATCTATCGCACTGAGCTACTCAAGTATTAGTGCAAAAAAATGGAACAGATTCATTCCAGATCAAAGGCTGTAATCTTTGATCTAAATAAATCTATTCCAGTTTTTCGCACTAATACTCCAATAGTCTTGGGGCGATAGTCTTCTCTATTTTTCAGTTGCTCACCCTGTATCTTTTACAGTTTTCAATTTAAAATGGAAATTAGTTCAAGGCAATGTAGACAAACATACCATTTTCCTTTTGAGTTATCACCCGACCCATCATCCTTATTCAAAATGTTCAAGGATTGCAACCCCCTCTTAGGGGATTGATATTTCAGGCAAGTATTGTACCCCAAAAGATTTTCCCCTTGAAACAAAAATTGACCTGTTTTTGCATTCTGATCAGAAATGAATATCTTGGTAGATATAGCCTCTGTTTAGTTTTCGTTGGAGCACCCTGTATTTGCTATGTTCAAGATCTTTTTGGGCATCAAGTGCTTTGAGAGGCTGTTCTCTTCAGAACTTCAGAACCAATCACGAAAATTTATTTTCACAACCCAACCATGAGAAGCAATAGATGCTTCGAAACAGTCTGCTATGTGCTATGGTCAACTTCTTGCTGAATGAAATATTCTTGCTCATATAGAAGAAAAAATATTTTTCAATGTAGACAAAGATACCTCCTTTCTTTTGAGTCATCACTCGATCCACCTTCCCTATTCAAAATGGTCAAGGATTGCAACCCCCTCTTAGGGGATTGATATTTCAGGCAAGTATTGTATCCCAAAAGATGTCCCCTTTGAAACAAAAATTGACGTTTTGATCAAAAATGAATATCTTGGTAAATATAGCCTCTGTTTAGTTTCGTTGAAGCACCCTGTATATTGTGTTTTATTAACCCATTCTAGGACCTTTTTTGAGATAATGTACATACACGAGAAATATAGCTTGAATAGGATATATTAAACAAATTTTGAAAATTCCGTCGTCTTCTTCAGAACTCATGATTCAATTTTACCAATAGGTACTCCTAGCTCGGATGAATGTTGCACTGCTAATTTATTTCATTTATAGTATAAATGAGAGACGCCGCGAGATGCTATCGGTTGGAAATGATGGATATGACACTCATAGCCGCCTAAAGATTACATTCAATCGTTAATTGAAATGAATACTTACGCCTTATCAAGTATTAAGATCTTGAAATCGCTACTAGAATATAGCGCCATAAATAATCGAAACATTACTTTTAAATCGAACTCGAAAGTACCTCCGTTCTAGGTTGTAAATTATTATTAATATTAACAATGAGGGCATGGGGGGAAGATTTCATTCTGAAATTTCTGTAGCAAATTACGTTCATTCTTTCCTGTTAAAGGTAATTGATTTAGCTTGATAGGATTCAAACAGGTTCAGCTTTTATATGAAGTCGGTTGTGTTGTTTAAAGAAATCTTACCAAAACCTTTGTACTACATTCCACTGTTGGGCATTTAGGGAATGTACTTTGCTGACTTTCGTCTTCATCATCCAGGCCGTTTCTGTGCTTGTGCGGTTTTTGCCTTCATTAACCCGCAAGTATACTCAAAAATGTTTTCAGTTTTATCTTTCCTAGTGCTAGGAGGGTAATATACTTCCATATACTTTGATGAACGATTTTTAATGTTTCAAGCCATGGTGATCCTGCTGGAGTAAGTTAAAGTTAACCATCACTCTGTCTATTATTGCTCATTTAAAGTCTGAAGTACTATGTCTAGGGAGGACTTTTAATTTCACCAAAGGAAGAAAGATACAAATTCGTGTCAAGTTATTTCTAAATAATTTTATTGAGGAGGTCGTTCCTTGCTGAAAATGGATATACTATATATACTTATTTTCAATGAAATAAAACTAGGATATTTAGATTTTCACTTTATTAACAAAACTATGACCGGTTTCACCACAGTGTGGCTTCATCAGATAGATACAAACTAATAAACAAAGTTATTTCTTATATAATAGACTTATTTCCTACTTAAATGAATTCAAAAAATTGGACTTTCTTTTGTTTAATTAGATTTCGTTTTTGACATAAGTGGATTTAGTTATTATATATGTGTGCATATTTAATTCTGGCTAAGTAGTGCTTGCAATACTATAGAAATTATTTTTTTGTTATTAGGCTTTTATAGGACTTGTCCTCAGCCTTAAATTACTTCAGATGTGGCACCTCGACAAAATAGATATTGTTCCTGTCATCGTATCCTCGACTGGTTTAATACCCAAAACTTTGCATGATAGCCTTAAGAAATTAGAATTGCATAAGAATACCTATATAGAAATGCAAAAAGCTGTAATTCTTAATACATGTAGGATAGTTAGGAAATTTCTGTCAAGTATATTGTAATCGAGCCTATTCCCTTTGATTGCTAAATCTGGGAAAGGTAAATTATATCCAGCTACTAGCTGAGATAGTGCATAAGTCCACGATAATAAATAATAATACTATCTTCACAGGCATAATCAAGTGTGCAACATTATCCATCAGAAACTTGCACACAAGTACGGACTTCTGAATACATTCCAGCCATATTACAAGTATCAACCGGCGCCCGTATTGGAAAATGACTCTATCAGATTATACTACGATAGGCCTATTATCACTGACAGAATGGTGACGAATAATAGGCCGGACATAGTGGTGTATGATAAGAGAGCCAAGACAGCAATGCTGGTGGATGTCGCCATACCAAATAATAACAACGTGCTGAATAAGTTCCAGGAGAAAAAGTCCAAATACACAGACCTTGCTATTGAGATCAAGCAGATGTGGCACCTCGACAAAATAGATATCGTTCCTGTCATCGTATCCTCGACTGGTTTGATACCCAAAACTTTGCATGATAGCCTTAAGAAATTAGAATTGCATAAGAACACCTATATAGAAATGCAAAAAGCTGTAATTCTTAATACATGTAGGATAGTTAGGAAATTTATGTCAAGTATATTGTAATCGAGCCTATTCCCTTTGATTGCTAAATCTGGAAAAGGTAAATTATATCCAGCTACTAGCTGAGATAGTGCATAAGTCCACGATAATAAATAATAATACAAAAAAAAAAAAACATACAAATATCTGGGATACCAACAAGCCAGATTGTTAGACCAAAAACAATCAAAGGAGAAGATTCGTTCAGAATACAGTCAGCGTCTGAAGTCTGTGCTGAAATCGATGTTGAACTCGGGGAATCTAGTCAAGGCAATTAACTTTACGCCATTCCAGTGTTGCTTTACTCATTTGGAATAATCAGATGGACTAAGACGGAGCTAGATGATATTCAAAGGCAGACCCGAACAATGCTGACAAAGTACAACAATCATCATCCAAAATCGTCTGTGATACGAACAACTTTGAAGCGAAAAGAAGGAGGACGCGGATTAATAGATGTTGTCAATTTACACACCGAACAGATAAAAAATCTCAGAGAATTCTTCTCAGCAAAAGCTCTCACTTCTGACCTACATAGAGTGGTATCGTTGGCCGATAAGGGATATACACCTCTAAATCTTGCTACCAGAGATGACCTGCTGAATCTACCATTCCTATCAGATACTGAAAAACAAGAGCAATGGTCAAGAAAGGAATTGCATGGACGACATCACCATGAGATTAATCAACCACACATCGACAAAGAAGCCTCCAACAAATTGTTGATGAAAGGAGAATTATTCGCGAAACAGAGGATTCCTTATGGCCATCCAAGACCAAGTGATCGCTACAAACAACTACAAAAATTTATTATGAAGGACGGAACATTACAAACAGATAGGTGCAGAAAATGCCATATAAGATCGGAGACGATACAGCATATTACGTCCGGATGCGAACAACTGGCCAATACAGACTATCTTCACAGGCATAATCAAGTGTGCAACATTATCCATCAGAAACTTGCACACAAGTACGGACTTCTGAATACATTCCAGCCATATTACAAGTATCAACCGGCGCCCGTATTGGAAAATGACTCTATCAGATTATACTACGATAGGCCTATTATCACTGACAGAATGGTGACGAATAATAGGCCGGACATAGTGGTGTGTGATAAGAGAGCCAAGACAGCAATGCTGGTGGATGTCGCCATACCAAATAATAACAACGTGCTGAATAAGTTCCAGGAGAAAAAGTCCAAATACACAGACCTTGCTATTGAGATCAAGCAGATGTGGCACCTCGACAAAATAGATATCGTTCCTATCATCGTATCCTCGACTGGTTTAATACCCAAAACTTTGCATGATAGCCTTAAGAAATTAGAATTGCATAAGAATACCTATATAGAAATGCAAAAAGCTGTAATTCTTAATACATGTAGGATAGTTAGGAAATTTATGTCAAGTATATTGTAATCGAGCCTATTCCCTTTGATTGCTAAATCTGGGAAAGGTAAATTATATCCAGCTACTAGCTGAGATAGTGCATAAGTCCACGATAATAAATATAATAATACACCTTCTGAACACCTTCCAGCCATATTACAAGTATCAGCCGGCGCCCGTATTGGAAAATGACTCTATCAGATTAAACTACGATAGGCCTGTTATCACTGACAGAATGGTGACGAATAATAGGCCGGACATAGTGGTGTATGATAAGAGAGCCAGAACAGCAATGCTGGTGGATGTCGTCATACCGAATAATAACAACGTGCTGAACAAGTTCCAGGAGAAAAAGTCGAAATACACAGACCTTGCTATTGAGATCAAGCAGATGTGGCACCTCGATAAAATAGATATTGTTCCTGTCATCGTATCCTCGACTGGTTTAATACCCAAAACTTTGCATGATAGCCTTAAGAAATTAGAGTTGCATAAGAATACCTATATAGAAATGCAAAAAGCTGTAATTCTTAATACATGTAGGATAGTTAGGAAATTTATGTCAAGTATATTGTAATCGAGCCTATTCCCTTCGATTGCTAAATCTGGGAAAGGTAAATTATATCCAGCTACTAGCTGAGATAGTGCATAAGTCCACGATAATAAATATTACAATAGGTACAAGTAAAAGAGGTATGTTGGAAAACCCATCGGAGTTGCTTACTTTATGAATTGAAAATATTGAGTAAAGGAGAAGGATTTAGATCTAATTGACTATTAAGTAAGCTACCTGAATTCTTCTCTTTGTTGATCTCTAGAATTTCCAATAGATTGAGTTTTTGTCTATTATTTTCATTGTGTAAACTTTTGAGATTATCATTAAAGTTATGGTTTTCTTCGAGTACGTAATTAGTATAATGAGAATCTGATTTATGATAATTAAAACTACGTTTGTGCTCGGATAATCTAACTTTGAAATTTCTGAAAGTTCTACCAATATAAATTATATTACAATCCCTGCAAGACACTTTATAAACACCGGGTTTATTACCTTTATCAATTTTAGATTTGCAGTTGTATTGCCAATGGCTTTTGCGTAAGTTAATTCAAATTTCAAGAAATTCCATAAGGAATTTTCATATAAATCATATATGGTGTGAAGAAAATCTACATCCGACATACGAAGATCGATTTCATCATGAGTTCTCCTCGTTGAACGTTTGGATTGGCATTGTGGGTGTTTGCTAATTGGACCAGTATTTCTACCAAAGAGACTTACTGGGAAGGTATACCATCACTCTTTGGAACACACGTTTCTAGAAATTTTGGAGGATGTACCTTCAGAAATAAGACAAACGTTGTGGTTCATGCACGATTGCACACATGTTCATTTTAGTCGTGACTTCCTAACTTAACAGTATGGAAATCGTTGGATTGGACTAAGTTGGAGCTCATTTTGGCCTGCATGATCCCAAGACTTAATTCTCCTCGATTTCTCCCTGTGGGGTCATTTGAAGTCTTCGGTTTACACTAGGCCTGTGGCAATTGTTGAGGACTTAAGAAATTGAGTCATCGCTGGGTGCAACTCGATAAGAACAGATCCTGGTGTTTTCGAAAGAGTTCGCTTATCCATGAAGAGTACACTGGAACCTTGCATCCAAGCTGGAGAAGGTTACTTTGAACAGCTTTCGTAGTTCTTCAAGAGTATTGGTATACAGAAAAATCTGCGTTTTGTCCTTGAATAAGGTAATTGATTGTCAAACGATGATTCTTTTAATCGAACATTTCTTTTATTATTCATTTCAACCTTTTGCTACTCAAAAACTTGGCGTCGTACAAAAATATATCAATGGAGCTTCTTTCTTAAATTATATTAGGAAAATTCAAACATATATTTATCTTGAAAAATATCATTAGCGTCTCAATTTCTTCTTTCGGAATAACCTGCGTTGTGCACGTGATCGCGCCACCAATGAGTCTAAAATATTATTTCGATTAGAAAATTATGCGTCTTCGAAAGTTTTCGACACTCCTGAAATTTTATCTCCATATGTCTAGCAGTCTACGAAAAATAAAATTCAACTGCATCTTCAGATTGAACTTTAACACCCTGTAAATTAGTGACGTATTACGCACACCACAAAAATTGTCGCATCACCTGGTATTCTGAATTTCACAATCGATTAAGCAACTCGATTGCAGTTTCTTTGTCAACAAATGTTTTTGGACATATGATGGGAAAAAGTCTTATCTATGTAGTAACATTTGTTCTATATGATCTCAAACTCATTTGAAACAAGAATGAGTTTATTTGACTATCAGTATGCATTCAATTTCTCTTCAGTTTTCGTGGCTAACTCGTTGAATGTTAACCAAAACACTATTTCAAGAGAAATTAATCAGTACCACGAAACAGGGGAAAATGGAAGAAGAGCCGGACAGGGTAGAAATCGGATAACAACACCAGTTGATGATCGTTTAACTGCACTAGGAGTTTGGCACTGTACGGCTAGAATGCTACAAAATGAACTTGCGCTTTCCAGAAATGTGCATATTTCATTGCAAACTGTTAGGAACAGGCGCAGACAAGACGATATCAGAACAAGGGTGGCTTCTACCAGCCCGCGTCTTACCAGAGAGCATCGAGTTGCAAGACTTCAGTTTGCGAGGAAACATGCAAATTGGGGTATTCCAGAATGATCGATTGTTCTCTTTTCCGACGTTCCAGGTTCTATCTAGTATCGAATGATACACGCATGCCTGTATACAGATGACCTGGGGAACGGTTTAAGCAATGCAATATCAGGTAAACCGAAAACATCGGAGGGGGCTCAGTAGTGATGTGGGGAGGCATTGGCTCATTAATTGGCGAAAACTTCGTTTATATGCATGATATTGCTCGACCACATACAGCTAGAGTAGCTACAGAATTTCTGCAAAATGGCGAAATTGATAGTTTAAGATAGCCAGCCAGAAGTCCAGACTTGAATCCCAAAAAACATGTTTGGGACAACATGGGGTGGTAAATCCAGCAACGTAGGATGCCTTGTAGAACACTCCAACAACTAGAAAATCTGCTCCCTGAAATTTGGAACCCATTGATTCAAGAGTACATCCAAAATTTGTTTGTGGGGCTTCGGAGACGTATACTGGCAGTAATTAGGGCCCGGGTAGGAAACACTCGATTTTGAAAGTGATTAGTAACCTTTCGATGCTAGTTGATCCGTCTCTTCGCGAATGTTTGAAGATGGTAGAATTTTTAAATTTTTCATTAACTCGAAAATTGTCTATATTTACCATCGTAAACTCATCTCTTTTGAATGATATCTTCTTATTTTTCTGAAAGTTGAATGACAAACCTAAAATTTTATATAGTATTGTCGTTAAAGTAGAGTGATGCGACAATTTTGGTGGGGAGTGTATTTGCGGGACTAACGTTTTTCATGAAATGACTTTAGCAATCACCTACTTAAATATTTCCGTGTATTTTGTTAACACTCTGTATACGTTGTAATACAATTGTTAAATTTGAGACAGAGTAAACATTTGTATTCCTTTTCAAAACCACCGAAGCACCCCATAAAACTGAATTGTGTCTAAATTACAGCAATTTCAATTCATGTTATGCTGTCTTAGCCTAAGTTGGAACTTAACGAGCTGTAAACAAATCTTTATAGACGTTTGAAAGCAACAAAAACATTCATACTAAGTCTGATTTGAATAATTATGGGCCATTTTGGTGTCCCTACATATATTCAAAGGACAACATCAAATAGCTGAAATATTCCATAGCTACCCAATAAATTAAAGCACTGACCACAGATGAATGCTATTGCGGTGTTTGACCTCCAAAGAGTTCGTCTATATCCTACAGTTTCCATAAAAATTCTAATATCATTTGTTCAGATTTATTGTAATTGGTTGGTGTAGGGTCAATTTCCAGTCAATATTGGAAAAATAGGATTCGAGACAGTCTCCCAGATTCAAAAGCGAATGAAACATTTATAGATTGTTTGCATCCACAAATTGCTTATCAACAATATGATGAATAAATAAGACGTAGAGTTGGAAAGAACTTCGGGGAAAATGAATGTTCCAGAAGGAAGGCGTCTATTTCATTCATGGTTATTTTTTTGCCAAATATCATCTTGAAAACTTATGTTCCCATGAACGTCGACAATATGAATATAGAGAAGAAAATTGAAGAAACGAGTATACAGACGGCTGCTATGAAAACATCTCTGTGGAAAGTAAACAAAATTAAAGTAAAACATCCGAAATAAGAACACGTATGGGGAATAGAAAATTGGGAAATGTCCGGAATTCGGATGGTCTATGGAATGGAGCTACTCAAGTATACAGTGTGATCTATACAATCGAAAACAAGAGGGTTTATCTTCTTGATTTTGAAAATTTGATAGATATGATGTATCTAAAATACTTCATTTTCGAGATACAGGGCAACCAAGCTGGTATTTCTTAGAGAAAAAATCTTCGTAACGAGATTACAGAATTGAAACTTTTAAAAGGTATCTGAAGCAACTCAATGCAGTAGAGAAACTCTTGGAGAATACAATCAATGGCGTACCATAATAATCAACAATCCTTTCTTCGTAGGTTTAATGACTTAGACTTTATCTGAAGAAGAGTTCATTTTCGTGAAGCGTATCAATTTTAATGTGAACCTGTAGTATTATTCGGTACCGCACTGTCAAAATAAGACAATTATAGTATTCAGGACGCCAAAAGATGTTCTTTCTTCGAAAATAATATTTTAAACACTGAATCTAGTAGATCGACACTAACTATATTTTATCAATTGTTCTGAAGCTACGATCCTAAGAATCCGGATCAATACCAACCATGTCAGTGGTGTGGAAATGTCCAATTTGTATCATTTTAAAAAAAAAAAAAACTGGTAGCCAGAGTTTTGGCAATGTTCTCATTTCTTCATTTGAGTTACAATCAAAAAGTCTAATAATTTTCTCGCTAGAACTAGGAATTCTTTAAATTATCAAATTCAATTATAGTTCCTACCCCTGATGTAAATTAAGGAAAAATTAAAGTTGCAATGAATGCTTTCAAGAACGCTCAAGGAATCTGAAAGTATTATATATCGAAATATGAATTATTCCGTTTTGCTAACTTTATCGGAAATAGTAATGGATTCTGCAGTGTAAATAGAGGCATATTTTTCCAAAGTTCTAGTGATTGATTAATTGAGAGAAGGACATAAACATGCTGAGCCACATTGGGAAGAAGAAGAAGTTACCAACTAAAACGAGAAAGACTCAATAACTGCTAAACCATTTGTTTCTGGACGTTTCAATTTTTGTCTGAAGGGAAACATCTTTTAACAAACGGTGATTTCATTTTATATCAACCCTAAGCAGGGGTGCACAAAACTCAATTTTTTGAATACAGAAGATACGTCGAGTGATACCTCATTGGAAAGCTCTTTTGATTCTCAACACAAATGTGTTATCATTTCTGAGTCTGGACATATTCGGAAGAAGATATAGACTGGTTCGTCGAAAGACGAGTTATTTTCAGTGATTGCAAAATCAGTCGGTTTCAAATGAACATTCACCAAAATACAACAGTGTTTTGGTGAACGTTCATTTGAAATATCTTTGGGCAGAGGTGCTTTCACTACACCACCTCAAATCTTCGAATTGATCAGTTAGTTTAATTATTATCTCATTAGAAAGGTTTTAGAATTTCTAGAATATTGTAGACAAAATTTTTGCTTCATCGGCATTGTGATGAAGATACGAGGTGAATTAATAGAGAGCGATACTGTGTTTGCGAGGTCTGATGATTTTGGATGGAGATTCAGAACACGTTTGTTTGGTTTTCAAGTTTATTCATAGATTTACCTACATGGTGAGTAGGAAACAATTGAAAAAACAATTGAATTTCCTATAACTGATACATTTTATAGGTCAACTCGGTATCAAGCGAACAAATTTTGAATGTGTTTGTTGATTTTCAAATCTTTGAATATATTGTAATTGTTGCTGAACGTCCTGGATACTATCTGGGTGATCATGAAGTGGTAAAAGTTGTAACACTTCTAGAGGTGTGGCGAAGCCAACGTTACGTGGCTAACTTGTTGAATGTTAACCAAAGCACTATTTTAAGAGCAATTAATCGGTACCATGAAACAGGGAATATGTAAGAAGGGCCGATCAGGAAAGAAATCGGATAACAACACCAGTTGATGATCGTTGGATTCGTTTAAATGCACTAAGAGTTTGGCACTGTACGGTTGGAATGTTAGAAAATGAATTTGCACTTTCCAGAAATGTGCATATTTCATTGTAATATGTTAGGTTAGGTTAGATGAAGGCGATATCAGACCAAGGGTGGCTTCTACCAGCCCGCGACTCACCAGAGAGCATCGAGTTGCAAGACTTAAGTTTGCGAGGGAACACAAATTGGGGTATTCCAGAATGGTCGAATGTTTTCTTTTCCGTCGAGTCCAGGTTCTGTCTAGTATCAAATGATAGACGCATGCCTGTATACAGACGACTTGTGTAACGGTATCAGCAATGCAATATGTGTTCGCCACAAACTTCCATACACTAATACAGATTTTGCTCGAAACGTTCCCGGACATTACGAAGTATTTAAGGGGTTATACGATTACACTCGACTACAATCCGTTGTCGTAAATCCACCAAATATGCTGGATTATTTATAAATTCGACTCTTTAAGTGACCCCATTAAAAAAATCCAATGGTGACAAGTCGGGAGTACTTGGGGGGCCATTCTGTAGGGCCTCATCTTCCGATCCATCGATCGGGAAATTTTCGATCTAGATTCGTCAATTTCAGGCTGACAGAAATTCTCGGAATGAGGAAAATAGAGCGAAATTTTGCAAAAGGCGATCAATAGCCCTTTGTTGGGTTGAAAAATTTCCCGTTTTTCTCAGGGTTTTAAGGGAACCAAAATATAGCGGCGAAATATGCCAAATTCGTTGCTTCATCCTCGTCCCCGTTTCGAAATGATCGAACGCGATAGAAAAATTTGAAGAGACATTAAATTTCGCTTTCTCGGGACTTTTTTTCGGGATTTACTATCGATCGATTGCTTCGATCGCCTTCTGAAAGACAGGAGCTTCCAATCTCGCCGTTTCGACTTATCGTTTGCTCTTGGGGACGTTTCGGCGAAGTTTATCGAAAAATCCTCAGGGTTCCGTCGTTTAAGGCTAGGATTCCAAATTTAGTACAAACCTTCCTTCAAACTTTTTCTTTTGAAAAAACAAATTACGCGGGGACCTTTACCCCCCGCTTCCCCACCGCGTCCCTTCTCCGCCGCCTGGTTAAAACTATTGTCATTTCCTTGGATTACTCCCAAAAAAGGTTTTACAACTAAATTAATTTATATTAGCGATTGAAGTAGTAAAAACGGAATGTTTTGCAATGTTTTCACATTCTGTTCTGAAAAAGGGTGAAATCCACAGCTGTTTTCGTTTTTGTCAAAAAATTTAACTATTCTGAGGAAAAATAAAATCTATAAACGAAAAAATTCAAGGAACTCGGAATAGAAAAAATTTAACAAGTCTGTTGTCGTTGATATGGACTTCAATATTGTTTTATTCTTCGAACAATTTTCTTCATAAAGTCATAAAGCTTCAACAAAAAATATCATAATATTCAAATAGTCATAAGAGTTTTTCTTATACAGTGTTATCTGTTAACCCATTAGTGCATGTGGAAAAAATTTTTGATTTGATTATAATTTTGCTTGAAATGAATATAATTTCACTGTTGAAACGTGGTTCATTCGGTATTTTCAAATTTTCTCTTTCAGTTTAGGAAAAAAGGTGATCCGTTTAAATATTCATAAGATCATATTTAGTTCAAAAATTCATTTAGTTTTTTCTACGAATGAAATATTGAAGATAGTAACACATTTGAATAAACTAAATACGATGACATTAACATCATATTTTATGGCATTATTTCTTATGAAAATCGATAAAACAGTTTTCAGGCTGCAAGCCAATATTGCACTCATCACATATGAACTTCTAATTTTTATGGCACATTTTACATTTCCTGCCACTTTCAGAATATTTGACCAAATGCCCCACATTATCGAATCTAACATCGTTATTGTAGACAAACTGTCGGTAGTTTCTGACTGATCTGGTCCCATATTTTTCCAGAGAGCTCACGGCTATGCGACGTCTGAATGATAGAAGATTTCAACAGTTTGGATCTTCAGGTTTCAGTTTCTTCATCAAAATCCAACCATTTACCGCACTCACATCGAACAAATACTGAAAAATGGGCCAGTACCATTTGCTTTGCCGCATTCTCGATCGGTACGCAGCTACTAATCCATCCATCTTATCAACCCCTCCCATGTATTTATTATAATTTGATACCGCTTTTGGTTGAGCAATATTCTGTTTGGATTTGTCTTCTTTGCACCAACGTCTAGCAGTCTTCATAGATTGATCTCCGAAGTTGGTGGTCATCCTTAGCACCTTGTTGTCTTCCCATTGAGGCATCAGAATTTTCTCGTTCGATAAAAACTGAAAGGATCCTCTTTTTTCTCTTTTCCATACGTTCTTCTCTGGAAAAGGACATCCTTCTAAACAATTTTGGCGTATAGTACCAGTAGCTCAAATATTGCTGTCCGTTAGATGGCACATTAGATCAATACCAGTAAAATAGTTATCGAAATAAAGTTTATAACCCTTATTATCTTCCAGTCCTGATAATCGAATTAGAGATAAAACAACATCGCCATCCAAACCAAATTGTTTTTCTTTATCAGATTTACCAGTGTATATTTCGAATGCTTACATATAACCTCCACTTTGACAAAGGGCCCAATTTTTAAAACCAACGCTAATTGGCTTCCTTCGATATATATATATATATATATATATATATATATATATATATATATATATATATATATATATATATATATATATATATATATATATATATATATATATATATTAATTAATTATATATGCACATTTGGAGAATTATAATATTCTTTCCGACCAACAAAAAGGATGTAGAAAAAACACCTTGGTACTAAAGAGCAACTTGTAATTGATTCTGTTGCTTTGAATCAAGCTCAAACTAAGAAAAGAAATATTCATACAGCCTTCATTGATTATTAAAAGGCTTCTGATAGTTTTCCCCATTCATGGCTTCAAGAAATTTTGGAAATTTATAAAATTGATAAGACACTTCGTCTTTTTCTTGAATTTGTAATGAAAAATTGGAGAACCAATCTTCATTTAAATATTTCAAAACAGTCGTTAAAATCCGAAGTAATTCCAATCAAAAGAGGCATTTTTCAAGGTGATTCTTTAAGTGCTCTTTGGTTTTGTCTTTGCCTTAATCCATTATCTCATGAATTAAATGCTACTAGTTTCGGCTTCAAAATAAAGAGTCTATCAACCGAATTCAAATTATGTCACTTAATTTATTTAGATGATATTAAATTATATGCTGGAACCAGATCTCATTTGAAAAGTCTACTTGAGATTACTTTCAACTATTCCAATGATATTCATATGAAATTTGTTCTTCCAAAATTTAAAAATCTTTCTATTGAAAAGGAAAGATCACCTCTGATTATATCAAGATTTCCAATATCGAAATCGAGCCAATGCATCAAGGAGATATATATAAAATCTTGGATTTTATCAAGAGAAGACAATTAACCATAGCAGCACTAAAGAAAATATTAGAAGTTCGTACTACAAAAGACTTAGAATTATCATCAAGAGTCATTTAACTAGTAAAAACCTTTTCAGAGCTATCAACTCATGTGCAGTTCCTATTCTTACATCTTCTTTTGGAATTATTAAATGGTCTAAAACTGATCTAAATGAATTACAATGTCAAACGAGGAAAATGCTTTGTAAATATCATAAGCACCACCCAAAGTCAGCTGTTCAGAGAGTTACACTACCTAGACATCTTGGAGATCGTGGATTAACTGATTTGAATAATCTTTATAGTAAACAGATTTTTCATCTACGTTCCCATTTTCATGATAAACAGAGAACGTCTAAATTACATTATATTGTTGTTGCTTCAGATTATAATCTTACACCTCTGAACTTGACAATGCAAAGGTAGATTTTGATATATTTGTTGATAATTCTAAAAGAGAAAGTTGGATGCAGAAGGAATTACACGGAAAGCACCCTAAAGAATTGAAAAATGATTATATTGATGAAATCGCATCGAATAAATGGTTAGTATCTGGAGAATTGTTTGCTGAAACAGAAGGCTTGGCAATTGCGATCCAGGATCAGGTTGTTTTCATTGTTTTCGTTATAGAAAACGCATCATCAAACAAAATATAGATGATTCTAGCCGTAGATGTTTCTGTTCTTCAGAAACAGTTTTTCATATATTATCATCTTGCTCAGTCCTTGCTTCAACAGATTATTTAGAAAGACATAATGCCGTCGCTAATATTATTCATTTTAATCTAGGAATTAAACATGACCTAATTCCCAAAAGAAAAAATTTCACAAATATGAACCTGAGATTATTTGTGAAAATGACAAATATAAACTTTATTTTGATAAAACAATTCTTTGCAACAGAGCTGTAAAACACAATATACAAAATAAATACAATGAAAAAATTTCGAATTATATGATGCTTGGCGAAGAGATTATAAAATGTGGAAAATGAAGAAAATATTTATTCTACCGATTATTATTTCCACAACGGGTGTTATTCCTAGAAATCTTCAAAAAGTATTGAGATTTTGGGTCTGAAGAAAAATTTGTTTGAACAGTTACAAAAGATAACAGTCATCAAATCTTGTAATATTCTTCGTAGGTTTCTTTCCGAAAAAATGATGAGGTAGAGTCATAGGTTTTCTCTTTAGTTTATACAGCTCAAAATCTCATTTCATATTTTATTTATTTGTTTGTATAAATGTAATATAATCAACTGACAATTTCGTCATATTTATATTCAGAGCAGTATTCTATTCGATCGTTCACCACTTCACACAAAGGAAACTATTAATGAGTAACATTCAGTGTTGCTTGACTAAGGTCCGTACACTGGATTTTTCCAGGGAGAAAGCCTCTGACACTACTCGTTGGTACATTGATATCATTGTCTGATGATGCTATAGTATATATATATATTCTGGTAGATTGATATATTCTCATAACATTTAACGTTATCCTAATATATAATTATTCCAGGATATGTTTTGATTATAATCATTGCCTGGCAACGGTATTAATTACCGGGTGGTGGATTTTTTTTCATGAAATCAGTTTTATTGCATGAACAGATATATGGGCAACTCGTCCGGGTAAAACCCTATATATATATATATATATATATATATATATATATATATATATATATATATATATATATATATATATATATATATATATATATATATATATATATATATGCTTTTCATAGTATGGAATCATCTATACCACCGTACTCCCGAAAATCTTGATTCAATTCGTCAATAAGTGGTCTGAATTTGTGAAGTTTGTCTGTCGAAACATTGTTGTTATGATTAAAGTGAAGATGACGTAAGAGATGTTCAAAACGGTCGAGTCCCAAAGTATTGAAGGGATATCATTAGTTGCATTCCAATACATATATATACTTGGCATATCCACTGGGCAATAAAGGTCCAAAGATTACATAAGTTCATCCATAGAAAAATTTAAAGAAATGTTTTCTTGTGACTCATATAAATTAGTCTGGTGAACGATATATTCCATGATCACCCCCGTTAAAAAAAGTTTGAAGAAATCGGCTGGAGATTCGGCCGACTATGCATCTCGAGATGGAGGCACAGGATCACAAGTGGTGTTTATGCAATATTTGGGTGTATCCCCCGTGCACCTATGAATTTCTTTTTTTTTTCTTTGAACAGTTTTACCTTTCTTCTTCCTGGAAAGCTGTTGTATAACAGAAAATGGTATACTTTCTTCATCACTCTCCAATGAATAGGAAAGTGTGGAGGCTTGAGGCTGAAGTCCACTTTTTCTAATGAGTTTCCTCATCTTCACTATTCTCGAAAGAAATTTCGCATCATTGACACAGAATACCTCTGGGTAGTTGGTTTATATCGCCAGCTCTTGTTCTGAAACATCTCTATCTTCTTCTAATTCTGTTGTATTTTGATTGGGAGGTTCAATATATATTTTCGTATTACTTTCATAGAAATGATCGCCCTCTACGATGTCGTCCGCATCACCCTCTGAACATTTACGACGTGCATTCATATTATGATCCTTTTGAAAGGACTGTATGCACTAATGAGTTAAGACACGGTTTGAGAAAATATTTATTTCAGGATCAATTTATACTTTCCAAAATATGTACTAATAGGAAAACAATTAGCCATAATCCGAAAATGAGAGGCTTAAATAACAACTATTTGATAAATCTTCCTCGATTTAACTGGGAAATCATCACCTCAAGGAAGTCCTCTTTATAAGGAAGCACTGTGTATATTATATACGGATAGAACCATTTGGGCAAACAATTTCTTGTAAGACACGAATTATCTTGTTTCAAACAATGTAGGAATCAATTTCGCAGTGAAAATCATCAATTTTAAGTTCTCCTCTAAACTTTCAAGTGCAAAGATATACTTCCCCACTAATTTTCTTGATTCTATTATAACTCTAGTTCCACTATCCTTAGATTAAATGATACAGGTCAGCTTGGTTGTTCTGTTTTCAATCTAGAAGTGGTAATGTGCACGGACGAGGTGTCATTACGTTGGATATACATTGTAGAAAACGGCGGTGGTTCTGAAAGGCGCGTTCCAGCACCGCCGCCATGAAAAATTGTTACCTGATGCAATTTTAATGGCCTCAATTAAATTGAAAACATCAGATCGAATATTAAAATCTAGAAAGTATCGCGGCAGCCGCAAAATGGAACCATTAATAACTTCTTAATTGAAATCAAAGAATGTATCTGGTGCTCGCCTCCCGGAATTGAAGGGAATTGGTACGTCAGTTCTGGGTTAGATTCATTCGTTGAATGCGAAATCTGAATTGAGTTATCTGGAAAAATTCAACGAACAGAGATTTCTGCCTGAAATGGTATGAGATATTATTTTTGATACTTTACTAATTTCAGGATATTAACTTAATACAAGTGAGCCCATTAAAATGGCCTCTTTATACAGTAACTTCCAACGAAAATTTGACCCCCCCTATAACTCCGAAATGAGTAACATTAGCGAAAAACACCAAGACACGTCGATTTTTGTTTCGAGGGGGAGCATTTTTCGAAATAATTCGAAACTTGTCAGATCAACCCCTACCCCAGCAACCCTAATTTCGAAATTCATCATAGGAATAAGGGTCGAGTGGCACCTTACTGTAAAGGTCTGTCAATTCTCCATTCTGATTTGTCATTTTAGAATTTTAAATTAACATACAGGGTGTCCCAACCGAGGGTAAAGTTGAATTCCTGCAAATCCCAAATACTAAATGAAATCGATTTATTTTGGCATAATGCAAGCGCAGGTTTATGCTCGGTCTCGAAAAACGACCTACACTTGTGAATTTGGAGTTGGTGCAATCAACCCCTATTTCCAGCACCCCAACTCAAAAATCATTCGATCGAAAATAGGTCAAGTGGCACCTCGTTGGAAAGGTATTTCAATTTTCTCTTCGAATTTGGTATTTTCGAAATTCAGAATCAGCATACAGGGTGTCCCGGAGCAGGAACACTGAAAACCCAAATAACTTTTTGAAACTGGTTCATTTCGGTATAATACGAGAACATATTTATGTTTGATTCGAGAATAAGACTCTCTTGCGTGAATATGGAATTTTTGCAATCAATCTCTTCCATTCAGCATCCCCAACTCAAAAAATCATACAAGTGATTACAGGTTGAGTGGCAAAGTTCCAGAAAGATTTTTCTATTTTCTGAATCACTGAGGAATTGGTTTCAGTTTGGCAATCGAGGTTTTCTGGCGTGAGGATCAGGATGAGGGATGATGGAAAAACTGATTGGATGCTCATCTAAACAGGAAAACGAGATTTATTGAACTTGTATTCAATTGAAAACAAAAACTAACTTGATTATTACAACAATTGTTCAAAATGACCTCCGCCCACCTCCATACAGTTATACAGACGATTTTCGAACTCTCTTCTCACATTAGCGAAAACTTCAGGAGTCAAAAGTCGGCATTCTGTGATAATCCTCATCCGCAGCTCCTCCAGGTTTTCTGGTCTTGTGGCATAAACTTTAGATTTTAGATGGCCCCACAAAAAAAAATCTAGGGATTTAAATCTGGTGACCTGGCTGGCCACTCAACAGGTCCTCTTCTACCAATCCACCTTCCTGGGAAATTTTCGTCTAAATATTGGCGCACCCGAGCATCATAATGCGGAGGAGCACCGTCTTGTTGGAAACGCATTTCGTCCTCAGAAAGAGTTGGATCGTTCTGTAAAATTTCTGTCAATCTAGGATGTATGTGTTCCTCTAACAACTGTAGGTAGCCATTTCCATTCAGATTACCCTCAATGAAGAAAGGCCCAACTAGATGATTGCCAAAATTCCTGCCCAAACGTTCAACTTCTGAGGCCTTTGCGTGTGGGCCTCTCTAAACCAATGAGGATTCTGTGTGTCCCAATATCGACAATTATGTCTATTCACTTCACCACTGAGCATAAAGGTGCTTTCATCAGAAAAACAGATGTTATTCAGAAAATTTGGATTAGCGTTTAGGTTTTCACTTAGATTTTCACAAAACTGTAAACGACGATCTGGATCATCTTCGTTTATTTCATGCACTAATTTTACCTTGTAGGGGTGAAATTTGTGATGTTTCACGATTCTATGGACAGTTGTAGCTGATACACCAGTCAGACGAGATAGTTTTCTGATCGAAGTAGTATTCTCCATTTGTAGATGACCCACTACTGCCACTTCCGTTGCCTCATTTCTGACAGGACATGCCACTTCATGCATGTTTTTTGTTTGCCACCGAACCCGTAGCTAGGAATTTGTCAACCAAATATTTAACGTACTGGTGACTGACTCCCCTTTCTCTTTCAGGATGGTTCCTATCGAATATCCTTGCCGTTTCTTTGGCACAACTGTTATTTCGAAAATACGTCGATACAATTTCGACCCTTTCCTCAGTGGAATAAACCATTTTCAGATTAATTTCAACTGACGAACAACAACAATAATGAGGAACTGATCTGAATAATAATAATATTTCATTGCAAAAATGAGAAATAACAGATGACTGCACGCCAGATGGAAATGAAAAAAATGTGAACATTTTCAATGCAGAAATCAGCTTTATTTCTTCGTAATTGATGCTCAACACATCGTACCCCAATACTTTTAACAAACAGTTTCGAATTAATTTTAGTTGATAATTTCAAATGACGATATTGAATTTTTCGAAAGCGACATCCTGTATGGAGAGCCGGACTGAATGAAATGCTTTAATCATTCTGGAATTCAAAAAACCTTTCTGAAGATATGCCACTTGAATTATTTGTATGATTTTCAAGTTGGGGATGCTGAATGGAAGGGGTTGATTGCAAAAATTCTATAACCACACAAGAAAGTCCTATTCTCGGATCAAACATGTTCTCGTATACCGAAATGAACCAGTTTCAAAAGTTATTTGGATTTTCAATGTTCCTGCTTCGGGACACCCTGTATGATGATTCTGAATTTCGAAAATACCAAATTCGAAGAGAAAATTGCAGTACCTTTCCAACGAGGTGCCACTTGACCTATTATCGATCGAATGATTTTTGAGTTGGGGATGCTGGAAATATGGGGTTGATTGCACCAACTCCAAATTCACAAGTGTAGGTCGTTTTTCTAGACCGAGCATAAACCTGCGCTTGCATTATGCCAAAATAAATCTATTTCATTTAGTATTTGGGATTTCCAGGAATTCAACTTCACCCTTGGTTGGGACACCCTGTATGTTAATTTAAAATTCTAAAAATGACAAATCAAGGTGGAGAATTGACAGACCTTTGTAGTAAGGTGCCACTCGACCCTTATTCCCTATGATGAATTTCAAAGTTAGGGTTGCTGGGGGTAGGGGGTTGATCTGAGAAGTTTCGAATTATTTCGAAAAATGCTCCCCCTCGAAACAAAAATCGACGTGTCTTGGTGTTTTTCGCTAATGTTACTCATTTCGGAGTTAGAGGGGGGGTCGAATTTTCGTTGGAACACACTGTATCTAAAGGGCTAATATAATAAAACGCCTAATAAACTAACTGGCTTATATACATTCTTTCCAAATACTACCGGGAATTCGTCAATGATATACAAAATATCTATTTTTCATCCAAATTTATTGTATTCTCTTCAAAGTAGGCCCTTTCCGACATAATACATTTACGCCAACGAGAAATTAAATCATTCACAACAACACCCCACAAAAATTGTCGCATCACCTGATATTTTGAATTCAACAATCGATTAAGCAGTTTCATTGTTGACATATGTTTTTGGATATATGAGGGGAAACAAATCTTATCGATGTAGTAACATTTGTTTTCATATGATCTCAAACACGTCTGAAACAAGAATGAGTTTATTTGATTATCAGTATTCATTCCATTTCTCTTCAGTTTCTACGC
Source organism: Cryptolaemus montrouzieri (assembly GCA_013387265.2). Taxonomy (NCBI): domain Eukaryota; kingdom Metazoa; phylum Arthropoda; class Insecta; order Coleoptera; family Coccinellidae; genus Cryptolaemus; species Cryptolaemus montrouzieri. The sequence goes on along the minus strand of JABFTP020000062.1, from coordinate 12,403,481 downwards.
TAAATTAATGTAATAGCTGCTGAACGTCCTTAACGCTATTCGAGGGATCATGAAGTGATGAGAATCACTTCATGAGAAGGGGCGAAGCCAACGTTACGTGACAATTTCGTTGAATGTTAACCAAAACACTATTTCAAGAGAAATTAATCGGTACCGCCAAACAGGGGAATATGGAAGAAGGGCCGGACAGGGAAGAAATCGGCTAACAACACCAGTTGATGATCGTTGGCTTCGTTTAACTGCACTAAGAGTTCGGCACTGTACGGCTAGAATGCTACAAAATGAACTTGCACTTTCCAGAAATGTACATATTTCATTGCAAACTGTTAGGAACAGGCTCAGAGAAGACGATATCAGACCAAGGGTGGCTTCTACCGGTGACTTCTCACTAGAGACAATCCCGTTGCAAGACTTCAGTTTGCTAGGGAACATGCAAATTGGGGTATTCCTGAATGGTCGAATATTCCCTTTTCTGACGAGTCCAGGTTCTGCCTAGTATCAAATGATACGAACGGTATCAACAATGCAATATCCGGCAAACAGAAAACTTCGGAGGGGGCTGAGTAATAGTGTGGGAAGGTATTTCTTTCAATGGTCGAACTGAGTTAGTCCTAGTGAATAATGGAAGAATGACGGCGGACAGATACATTGCAGATATCCTTGAATCCCATGTTGTACCCTTTGGCCCATTGATTGGTGAAAACTTCATTTATATGCATAATAATGCTCGGCCTCATGCAGCTAGAGTAGTTACAGAATTTCTGCGAAATGCCGAAATTCATAATTTAAGATGGCCAGCCAGAAGGCCCAACTTGAAAAATCATAGAACATGTTTGGAAAAACATGGGGTGGCAAATTCAGCAACGTAGGATGCCTTGTAGAACACTCCAACAACTTGAAAATCTGCTTCCTGAAATTTGGAACTCAGTGACTCAAGAGTACATCCAAAATTTGTTTGAGGAGCTTCCGAGACGTATACTAGCAGTAATTAGGGCTTGGAGAGGATACAGTCGATTTTGTAAATGATTAGTTACCATTCGATGCTAATTGATTGGTCTCTTCGCGAACGTTTGAAAACGGTAGAATTTTTTAATCTTTCATTAACTCGAAAATTGTTGATATTTTCCAGCATGAACTCATCTATTTTGAATGATATTTTCTTATTTTACACTTCTGAAAGTTACCAAGCGACTCTAAAATGACCAACCTAAAAGTTTATATAGTATTGTTGTGAAAGTAGGGTGATGCGACAATTTTTGTGGGGAGTATACTTTTTCCGGAATTGACTTTAGTTGTCGCCGCGAATTCTTCATTGTCTTCTATCGATTCAAAATGAGCACCTCCAAGTGATTATTTGAGTAAGAAAGAAGATAAAAGTCGGCCAAAACTGTATCAGCTAAACACGGTGGTTGTTCAATGGTATTTGTTGAAATTTTGGTCAGAAATGCATTCAGAATGATAGTCTTTCAAGATGGTAGGTGCATTATGGTGGGGCAAAATTCATGATTTTTATTTTCACAAGTCCAGCTTTTTTAGAAGAATTTGTGAATTTTATTTACCGTTTAACCTTCTGGCAGGATATATCAGTCTTACCTTGACTTTCAATCGACGTTAACCTGATTTTTTCGGTTTCGGTTCAGTTTGAAGGCACCATTCCGAAGCTTGTTGACTTGTTTGCATGTCAAACTTATGAACCCATGACTCATCACCGAGTACAATGTGTTGTATGGATGTGGGGTCGGAATTGACTCTTTATAGCATATCATCACCGCCCTTTAGGCGATTCAATTGATGGAGAAAATTCAGGACATTAGGTGCTAGTCGAACGACAACGCGTTTCATCTCCGAATAATCCTTTAAAATAGTACAAGTTGATTCGTGAGACACAAATTTCATTGACTGTCTCTCTCAAACTCAAATAACGATTTTCAATTACCATTTCCTTCACCTTATCAATATTAACTCCAGTTGAAGATGTTGATGGACGACTAAAGACAAATCTTCCACCACAACTCGGCTGTTATCGAAATGCACTGTATCACTCATAAGCCTTTTGTAACATTTTTAGCGATTCAGAATATGCAATTCCAATTCCAATTCAAAATTTCTGACAAATTGTTTGGTCGATATCATTATCCACCTAGCAACTACAGAAAATTTTGACAATCGTTTTACGTAAATTTTTAAATAATCAACTCCCGGTACTTTTTTGACAAATGTACTATGCGCTTAATATACTGAACGCCTTTTCATATCCAACTATATCTATACTGAATGCCTCGAATTCACTGATATTGATACTTAATAGTTCTTCATATGTTATGGAACTCTCTCATGAACACCTCAAAAAAGTCTAGGGAACACTTCTGAATATCGATATATCGTACCCAGAACGATCAATATGGATGATTTTCTTTAAGAAATGAACACCTGCATCAATTTCTCACCAAATAATGTAGAGTGCCGCAACAAATTACAGTTTTTTTTTATATTTTTTATAAAAACCTAAAAATGCAGCAGATGCGACGCTGCTTTATAATCATTTCATGTATTCAGTGTATGAAATCAGTTAGTTGGCACTTTGTTTCTGTTGTAAGCACAAATAAAAGTTTCAAGTTTTGTGGTTCGACCATGGAAATACGACATTTGACAAGAGAAGAGATGTTACGATCCGTTGGAATGCTCCAAGCTGGGTGCTCACTACGGGAAGTATCCAGGGTTCTAGGAAGTAGCCCAAGTGTCATAAACCGTTTATGGTAGCGTTTAAATGAAACAGGTAGCGCAGAAGAACGCCATACAGATCGTTCCAGGATTACTACAGTCGCCTAAGACCGATTTTTGGTTTTACAAGCCAGAAGAGATCGTATTACCTCAGCATCTCAACTAGCTCAAGACCTATCACGAGTTCATGATGTACAAAGTTCCGACCAAACTGTGAGAAATCGACTGCACGAAGGTCAACTCCACTCCAGACGTCCTTTTAAAGTTCCACAACTGACCCATGGAAATCGCGTTGCTCGTTTGGCTTGGTGCCAAGAAAACGAAAACTGGGATCAAGAGAGGTGGGCCACAATTCTCTTCAGTGATGAATCTAGATTTAGTTATCATCCCGAGTCGGGAAGAATTAGAATATGGAGGAACCTGGAAAGCAAAACCGTCTCCACCATGCTCGAGAAGTTGTTAGACAGGGAGGCGGATCAGTGATAATTTGGGGAGGTATACGCCTTGGTGGAAGAACTGACCTCGTTTTCATACTTAACAACCTCACAGGAAATTTTTACGCAAATCAGATAGTTCTACCTGTAGGGGTATCGTATCTCCAAACAATGGATCAAAATCACTCTTCCAACAAAATAATGCCCCTCCTCATCGTGCAAGAGTTGTCTTGAACGTTCTTGAAGAGAATGATATCGATCCTCCACCGTGGCCATCCTACTCCCCAGATCTAAATCCCATCGAGCATGTGTGGGACACTCTAAAAAGAAATCTCCTGCGTCAAAACGTCTTCCATCATGAACAGGAGCTTCGATTAGCAGTTCAGGGGGCTCGGAATGACTTAGGCCAAGATGTAATAGACAATTTAATATTGAGCATGCCGCGACGATGCCAAAGTGTCATTAATAACAGAGGTGGACCTTCTGGGTACTGAAAAATATAAGTGCTTCCATATCGTTTCGAAAATATTACTTCAGGATTTTTTTTGTTTTACCAAATTTCGTCAATTTCAAATTTCAATTTTTTCATAATAGGTGGTTTTGAGAAGTCAAATATTATTTTGTTTTCTTGAGAATACATTAAATACAATACATCCTAACAAAAACCAAAAGATTTCCATGAATTCGAATCATCAAATTCATATTTTAAAGATATTGGTAAGTGTTCCCTAGACTTTTTTGAGGTGTTTATATCAGGTGTACCTGAAACTTGGGCCACCCCTGTAACTTTTTTTCTTTCTGGAATATTTTGATGACATTTGGGAATTGGAGAGAAGACAGTATGTCAAATTTGATCACATTAATATGCTTAGTATTTATGGGTCACTGTTCATGGCCTTCTAGAACGAAAGATGAAATTTGCTAAAAAAAAAGATTGTATTTTGTTTTTCCTGCGGAAAAATGTCGACAGGTCGAAGGATGATATGAACAATTGAAATAAGCAGAAAAATACAGGATGTCCCATTGGAAAATCGAAAGTTGGTATCGTTTCCGGCATAGCCAAATTCTAACCAACTACCAACAACCAACCAACTACGCAAGCAAATACGTTTTCTAGGAAGATCCTAGCTGGAGAACCTCCTCAAACGATGCAAGGCCAACAAATTGCATCCAAAGATTCGATGCACCTTCTCGGAATAACGATCAACTTCGGGTTTTTCTGGATGAACATGTATCAGCAATAGCTAAGTCTGCATCAGCTAAACTTAGTTTTCTTTTCAAAGCCAAGCGATTCCTTACGTTATCCCAGCTGTTGCTTTTATATAAGGCGCATATTCGACCTGCTTTGGAATATTGTTCCCATGTATGGGGATCTGCGCCCAAACAATCGTTGAGGAGGTTGGATAGTGTGCAAAAACGGGCTGTGCGCCTCATAGACCACCCGGAGATCACCCGCGATCTCAGTTTTATAGGTACTTCCATGGAAGATGGTCCAAGGAGCTGAAAGACAGCTGGCAAGGTTATGGCATCCGTTTTCTGGGATGTGCAGGGTATTATATTCATTATTTACCTTCAAAATGAGTTATTGGATCAATTGAAAGACCAAATCACAAAAAAAACGACCCATTTTGAAAAAGAAAAAATTCTGTTTTTTCAACATATACACCTTGGCACGAATCAATCTGAACTATGACAAAATTGTACGAATTATGCTTCGAATTAGTTCCTCATCCACCTTATTCACCAGTTCTTGCCTCCAGTGTCTTTTTTCTGTTTTCAAACTTGACAAAAATTTTTGCTGGAAAAAAATCATAACTAATGAACAGTTGTTCGCCGACACTAAAGCCTATTTGGAAGTTAAAGAGGAATCTTATTATAAAAGTGGCATCGAAAAAATTTTTCATTGCTACAATCGCAGTATATTCAATGAAAAAATTGAAATGAGATAAAAAACACAAGGTTTAACTTTAATCTACACTTTATTTGAAGAAAAATCGTTGACGTTTTGCTGACACAGCAGCTTTATCAAGAATGAAAAACAGAATGAAGAGTATGGTATTATAAACAAATCGTAGAACAAGTTGGATGAATAACAGGAAAATCCACACCAAGCCATTGTACAGTTAGTATGAAAGGTAATAAAAACTAATTAAACAATTTAAGTAGGGGCGAATAATTCACATCTACCTGCTCATTCAAAAGCTTGTCCGAATGTTTGTATCTATTTATTTCTAATGCTTCTAGGAGATCAATTTTAAACTTTTTGATTTTATATATAATATGTCGAAGTTTTTATTGAATGAATGGTTTTCTTTTATTAAGTGGTTTGAATAATTTGAATCAGATTTATTTTTATCGAAGCTACGTTTATGTTCAGATGTTATTATGCCAAAACTCCTATAGGTCCTACCGATATAAATTTTATCGCAAGAACCGCAATTGAGTTTATAGATTCCTGATTTACTTGATTTTTCAACACGAGATTTATTATTTTTAATATGTTTACCTAAGTTATTAGAAGTTTTGAAAGTTATATTAAGATTTTGTTTGACGAGAAAGGATTTAATATTTGTACTTGCAGAACCGCAGAATGTTAAACTGTTGAATATTTTATAGTCTTTATGAATAGGATATACTTCATTCATTGCTTTCTGATACAGTTTTTTACGAATGATTAGATCTATCATATCCGGATTATATGAATTATTAATGGCTATCTGTTTGATGATGTTTAACTCTTTATTATAATGTTCTACTGATGAAGGTAAATTGGGTAACCGATGTACCACGCTGTTTGAAGCTGCAACTTTGTGTTGAATTGGATGTAATGAGTAGTTATGTATAATTGTCTCAGTATGTGTTGGTTTACGAAAGACCGAAAAAACATGATTATTATTTTGTTTAGTGATTTTCAAGTCCAAAAATTAATGGAATCGTTGTGTTCAATTTCTATTTCTATTGTGAATTTAATGTTCAAATGGATGGAATTAATGAAATTAAAATTAAGTCTAATTGACGAGTAGTTCCAATGAAACAAGATGTCGTCAACATATATATACCAATAAAGAAATTTGGAAATGAGTGGATGTGTATGAATTTTCTGTTCAATATTATTCATAAAAATCTCTGCTAAAAGTGGACTCAAAGGATTTCCCATGATCAAACCATTTTCACTACTGTAATAGATGTTGTTGAAAGACAACAATTCCATTAATTTTTGGACTTGAAAATCACTAAACAAAATAATAATCATGTTTTTCGGTCTTTCGTAAACCAACACATACTGATACAATTATACATAACTACTCATTACATCCAATTCAACACAAAGTTGCAGCTTTAAACACCATGGTACATCGGTTACTCAATTTACCTTTATCAGTAGAAGATTATAATAAAGAGTTAAACATCATCAAACAGATAGCCATTAATAATTCATATAATCCGGATATGATAGATCTAATCATTCGTAAAAACTGTATCTGAAAGCAATAAATGAAGTATATCCTATTCATAAAGACTATAAAATATTCAACAGTTTAACATTCTGCGGTTCTGCAAGTACAAATATTAAATCCTTTCTCGTCAAACAAAATCTTAATATAACTTTCAAAACTTCTAATAACTTAGGTAAACATATTGAAAATTATTAATCTCGTGTTGAAAAATCAAGTAAATCAGGAATCTATAAACTCAATTGCGGTTCTTGTGATAAAATTTATATCGGTAGGACCTATAGGAGTTTTGGCATAAGAATATTTGAACATAAACGTAGCTTCGATAGAAATAAATCTGATTCAAAATACTCAAACCACTTAATAAAAGAAAACCATTCATTCAATAAAAATTTTGACATATTACATATAAAATCAAAAAGTTTAAAATTAGATCTCCTAGAAGCATTAGAAATAAATAGATACGAACATTCGGACAAGCTTTTGAATGAGCAGGTAGATGTGAATTATTCACCCCTACTTAACTTGTTTAATTAGTTTTTATTACCTTTCATACTAACTGTACAATGGCTCGGTGTGGATTTTCCTGTTATTCATCCAACTTGTTCTACGATTTGTTTATAATACCATACTCTTCATTCTGTTTGTCATTCTTGATAAAACTGCTGTGTCAGCGAAACGTGGTCGAATTTTTTCAAATAAAGTGTAGATTAAAGTTAAACCTTGTGTTTTTTATCTCATTTATATCATGGATCTACATCAAGTAACGGCCTCCACAATTCAAATGAAAAAATTGAATTTTACCGACAATATGTGTTTTACTTTGAGAGCTTCCGAACTTTTCGATCCACCTGTTAAAACTGCCATGGTACACTAATACCAACATTCGCATACGCTTCATAGATGCACACAAATCTTTCACTGGAAAGTTTCATTATGAACTTTCTCGCTCAATGAGATTTGCAGAGGATACGAAATATCCTTCCTCATTTTGAACGGTCACGGACAGTGAATAAATTATGACTACGACGGACTCCTAGGATGTAATGTAACGTTACAAACAACGTTTCTACGTTTTTTCGCGAGGACTGATCGGAAATAACTACCAATTATTAGATAATTCTGTTAATTGCAAATCTCGCCAAACCTAGTGCAATTATTAATTACGATTTTTTCATCTCGGCCAGCTCTTTGGATGTGAAAGTTTTTCCTCATATTGAGGCAAGTGAACTATGTACCGGGGCAATGGAAAGGGTTCCAGTCAATAACTGTGATTCTTCCTGGTATCGACAGTGTTTGCTTGGTTAATTTTTGACGAGTTTTAATTTCAATTCAGCGAACGGACATCAATATACACCACTTTAATAATTTCCTGAGAAAATTGTCTTCATAGACAGGTAACGAAGTGATACTGTAAGGGTTTTTTTTCTCCTCTTGAAATAAAAAAACCTGAAAAAGAAAATTTCATTGTTTCAGCTCTATCCAGTTCCCCAAAAATTGAAAAAAATATTTTTGCATTGTAATTTTCGGAGAATTTTTATTCTAGATTATGCCGTTAAAATTTTGAAATTGAACGATACAAATACAGGGTGTCCGCGAATTGCGTGTACAACGTTATACCACCAAGTTACCTATATGAAAAGTTTCTTCGTTAGGTCGCCAAATCCAAAAATATTTTTCTTATTTCTCAAATAATTCGAGAACGACTTGATCGATAGAAACCATATTTGCTATGCGTAATCGGGTGCGTAATTCATGTTTTTTTAGTGATCCATTATGACCTTGACATTTTACCAGTGTCCCTAAAACTGTTTTAGACATTGAGTAGCTAGAATAGTTATCAAAGTTTTTTGTCATTTGGAAAATTTTGATATGATGAGCAGTTCAATCACTAAAAACAGGTTTTCAATTTTATGATTTTATTTCTTCAACCACCTAGCAAGTCAAATATATCACATATTGACCATGTATATAAATAAACCGGTAACAATCACGAAAGAGCAAGTAGCTATGACAATAAGTAAACTTAAAAATAGGAAAGCTTCAAATGAAGATAAGATAACAAATGAGATGATCAAATATGGCGGAGAAGCCATGGGAGAAGAGTACACAAAACTGTTTAACATCATAATTCAACACGGAAAAATACCAGAAGAATGTAAAAGAAGTGTAACAGTGCCTATCTTTAAAAAAGGAGACAAAACAAATCCTGCCAACTATCGCGGAATAACCTTATTAAGCACCTCTTTGAAACTGCTTACAAAGATTCTTGCCGATGACATAACGTCAACAATGCCAATCAGCGAAGAGCAACAAGGCTTTCGAAAAAACCGGTCCACGGTCGATGCACTATTTATAACAAGGCAATTGGTAGAAAAGTCTCTTGAATATAACACTCCAGCATATCTTTGTTTCATAGACTTAACGAAGGCCTTCGACAGAGTCCAACTGAAGGATGTAATCAAGATACTGGAAAACAAAGAGGTACCCAAAAAATATATAAGACTCATAAAAGATCTGAACACTGATACAACAACGCGAATACGAACAAACCTCACCCTAACGCAGCATTTCGGAACAACGTCGGGCATCCGACAAGGTGATAGTCTTAGTACTCTACTATTTAAAACTGTTATGGACCAACTTGTAGAGACCGTTAAAAACTTGGGACTAGGATACCGCATGGGAACCTACAAAATTAACATCTTATGCTATGCCGATGACGCCGTACTCATTGCAGAATCAGAAGACGACCTACAAAGAATGTTATACGCCTTTAGCAAACGCGCAAAAAATTTCAATATGGAAATCTCAACAAGTAAGACAAGATGCATGACCATAGCTAAGGAACCTGACTAAGTCATGTCATTCGAATACTTAGGGTGCAAAATAACAAGCACAGGATACCTTAAAGATGAAGTGAGGAGACAAGTGAACAAAGCAGCTGCAGTATCGGGACATACGGGGCAGAAACAAGAGCGGAAACGTCGGTAACAAAGAGGATACTAAGAACAACAGAAATGAAAACGCTAAGAACTATAACCGGCTAAACATTGAATGACAGACAAAGAAATACCGACATAAGGGAAAAATGTGAAACATACGATATTGTAAGATGGGTAAGAAAAAGAAGAAGAGAATGGAACCAGCATGTAAACAGAATGACCACAGATAGAATAGCCAAAATCGTAAATAACAACATACTACACGGAAGAAGACCCGTTGGACGACCACCAAAACGATGGCGGGACAGTTGGCAATCAACTTCACAAGAACTGCTGCAAGGAAACCGGAACTGAACAGGCGCTACGCCTTCTACACGGTGAAGAAGAAGAAGAAGAAGAAGACCATGTTGGCTTTGGATTTGTTTCTGAAGTCTGGCAGATTAGCATTTTATTATGCTTGACAACCTCTGGTTAACAAATTGACGTTTTCTAGGTTGCTAAATTGGATCAAGCAAATAGGAAATTCAGTAGTACAAAATTCGAAAATTCTAAGAAAAAATTCAATATATGTATGTCGAGTACTGTGAACAGATATTTTGTTATTTTCTCCAGGAAATTCCAGTCATTAAGTCTCGGCGCCAACAGCTCTGCCTGTATCCAAACCACGTACCAAGTCATTGATATCTGTTTGAAGTACTTGGCTCAAAAGTCGCATCGAAATCTGAACTCTCGGATACATTTTCTTCTGTCACGTCATCCATGTTTACTGGAGGCTGAGAAACAGGTAAATCATCACTGTGTGGGATAGGTCTTTGAACACATTGTAGATTCGGATAGTTCACAGTGCCTAGATTTGTGATTAATACCTTTTATAGAACTTTGGCAGGAATAGCAATCTGATACATGGTCTTTCGGTTCGGCCCATAATAATAATAATAATAATAATAATAATATCTAACCTAACCAAATACACAGACCTTGCTATTGAGATCAAGCAGATGTGGCACCTCGACAAAATAGATATTGTTCCTGTCATCGTATCCTCGACTGGTTTAATACCCAAAACTTTGCATGATAGCCTTAAGAAATTAGAATTGCATAAGAATACCTATATAGAAATGCAAAAAGCTGTGATTCTTAATACATGTAGGATAGTTAGGAAATTTCTGTCAAGTATATTGTAATCGAGCCTATTCCCTTTGATTGCTAAATCTGGGAAAGGTAAAATATATCCAGCTACTAGCTGAGATAGTGCATAAGTCCACGATAATAAATAATAATAATAATAATTTATTGATCCCTTAAAACATCACAAGTATGTATAGGACAGGTCAATAGAAAAGACATTTAGATATTATCTAAATCAACACATAGAAACTCATACACAGTATAAAAACATTCTGCCAAAAGTAAATTCTTAACTGCTACCTTAAATCTATTTACACTTAGACCCTGTATATGCTGTGGAAGATGATTGAACAATCTGATACCCTGGTACAGGGGCGACATCTCAAATTTAGAAGTTCTGTGTTTAGGGATACATAATGTTTCCTCATTTCTAGTATTGTGGGAATGAAAGTTAGAAAGTTTAGTCATGTTACTTTCATTCTCTTTAATATAAACGAGGCATCTCAAAATGAAAATAGACGCCAATGTGAGGATACCATTCTTCAGGAACAACGGTCTACATGAAGATTGTGGAGCTGTATCGAACATCATTCGCAGAATTCTTTTCTGGATGATGAAAACTCTACGTCTGAGGAATTTCCCCACAGTAAGATATTATAGGACAGGTGACTATATACCAAACTGTAATAAACGTTCACAAGGGAACTTAGAGGTAGTGAACTCTTGATTCTATTTAGGGCATAATAGGAACTATTCAGCCTCTTACAAATCGCATCGATATGTGCACTCCACTTCAGATTCCTATCGATGTGAACGCCGAGGAATTTAGTGGTGTCCTTCGAAGAGATGACTGTATCTAAATACCTTATTGTTATGCTACCCTGATCACAAGACGATAGAGTGAAGTGAATGCATTCCGTCTTGTTGACATTGATCCTAATAGCATTAAAATGGCACCATTCTACGAAACTCTCCACCAGCAGCTCGCATAACTTTTGAAGCTCCTCAAGAGTCTCAGCAGTAATAGCTATGGAAGAGTCATCAGCGAACAGTATCAACCAGATTATTTTTGATAATAAATTGCGAATATTAGATTTTCTGTAGAATATTTTTTCAAATTTGGTGGCAGATCGTTGATGAATAACAGAAATAGAAGTGGCCCCAAGACAGAACCCTGGGGTACTCTAATTTACAGTACTGTTCATTTGAGAACGAGTCGTGAACCCTGATTGAGGCAGTTCTGTCCTCCAGATAACTACGAATCCAGTTCAAGAACACGCCTCTGAATCCAAGATTATAACATTTATCCAATATAAACTGGATAGCAAGACTATCAAACGCTTTAGACAAGTCAAAGAACAATCCAACAACATATTGACCATTATCAAGGCAACGATAGACGAACTCTACGAACTGCAATGCTCCAGTTTGAGTCGAGCGGCCGGTTCTGAAACCATGTTGTGCAGTATCAAGTATTTGAAATTTATCTAGGTACTTCATCATTCTATCAAACACTATTCTTTCAAAAACCTTGGAAAAGACACTTAAGATAGATATAGGTCTATAGTTCATGATATCGTGTACATCATCCTTTTTATGAATAGGAATGACGATTGCTTTTTTCAAAATACGAGGAAATACGCCAGTGCTAATTGACAGGTTAATAACATGAGCGAAATGTCGGCTGATATCGGTACCTATCATCTTCAGAATTCGTGCTGAGATGAAATCAACACTAGAACCTTTGTTGTTTTTGAGTGATCTTATAACATCATGGATTTCATGCTCCAGGACTGGGTGGAAGAAAGAGGTTGTGTCTAACATACGTGACGTCGTACATGAGGATGACATTGAGTTTTTATTATAACTGTTGAGGGAAGATTCGGCAACTGTAGTGAAATGATTAGCGAAAATCTCAGCCAAATCCTTGGGATCGTTATGCGTAACATTATCAATAACCAGTGCAATAGAATTTTGTTCCATACGTTTTCGACCAGTCATAGTATTTACTAGATTCCACACAGTTCTATTTTTATTTACAGATTTATCAATAAGTTCACTGTGAAAATTGTAATTGGTTCTTAGGATTAAGGATTTATAATAGGATTTGGCTTTCTTATATAAATCATTAGAGGATTGAGTTTTTATATTAGAATGTAACCAATGAAGATTTTGTAGGTCACATTTGGCCAAAACAATTTCTGGAGTAATCCAGTTTTTCCTGTTATGAGTATAATTGGTACTACGCATAAGAGGGCAACAAATTTCAAAGATATGTTGAATGGTATCATTGGAACTGGGAATGGTATATGACCTGAGCCTTTACCCCATGATGTTAACAAAGTAACACACTGTGCACAGCAAACACTAGGAGTGCTGGTTTGATCGAAATTTCGAGCCGGAAAACCAAAATAATTAAAATAACAGTTTTTAACTAATTGTGCCAAACTACGACGTTGATTTTCAACAGTAAGTTGACCGCAAATATAACAGAAGTTATCAGGAGGGTTCACACACACTCTCGGCATCTTAGTATGATCTGAAAACAAACTGTTTCAATTTCAATATTTTTTCGTTTAGTTATTCGGAAACACACGTCGTTAAGCAAATTTCGCGTAATCGAGTAAGTTGATGCTTTATGAAAACTGAGGGTGAGTGAACAAAGTATGAGGTTTATATGCGGATAGGTAGTAGTGTTTGAAAATATGACCTGATTTCGTTTAGTAAATTAATTGTTCATCAGTGATATCTCCTGAATATTACTCCCAATGTAGAAAATTTCAACAGCTCACAAACAGAAGCAACCAAAAAATCACGACCAACTTGATTCCTGTTTATTCACACTTTCTTATTTATTTCTTAGGTGGCATTGTAATATTTCAAATCACTTTTTATGGTGAATTTTTTTCTTTATATTTTGTGAAACTTAAACCCATTTTTTTCTTGTTTAATTTTTAGTAAGAATGTATCACCAAGTGATTAACGAGACAAAATTTATCAATATAATATCTAATCTGATTCCTACTACCACCACTGGAGAATTCCGTTCTGAATTGAAATATCCAATCTCATAGAAGCTAAACATTCATTCAATTGAACAATGATCTATTAACACCTACCCACTAAAATATTTTATTCATTCGTTAATGACATTGCACTTACTATTGAATGGGCCTCGATGTCGAAATCATTGGCGTGATTGAAACATACATTTTACTGACTTGTCGATCTTGCTTTAATTTCTTATACCGCTTGAGCCTTCCTGCAAGATTTTTCAATAACAATGTCGATATAAATGCTTTATATTCAAATGAATTTTGATGGGTTCTCGTATTGGTAATACGTTAATTTTTCAACCACTGTGGTAAGTCAATAATTTGTATGTCTCCTAAAGAAAGTTAAAATATGATCATAAGAAAATTTTTTTTAATCAGAAATTTACGTGTCTCGACATCATGGTTATTATCACGGGAACCAGTAAGTTCCATTTTGAGTTATTTGAATATTACATTTTGTGTATGACAATGTTTGTGTATTGTAGATTAGATGCTATGGATAGTTGTATATCTTTGAAATAGACCAGTGTATTCTTCAGTTCTCGGGTGTTGCTGAGTATTGTACCCAGGCCCGCCGCTAGCGGTTTGAACGCCGGTGTGCAATTCCTATCGTGCCGCCCCTAACTACAAAACCTAGGTGTTTATAAAAATGTGAAAAAAAATGCTGTACAGTGAAAAACTATGTTATATTAGGTTATTTTATACAAGATAGATACACTAATACGACATTAAATGAAAAAATGAAGGCAAGAAAGGTGCAGTTTATACATATTATGTAGGTAGGTATAGGTATTAAGTTATTTTACAGAAACTGCACCTTTCTTGCCTTCATGTTGGCAAAATCAGCTATAATTTTTTTGGTGTCTAGTCTATTTAGAATCTCATGTTCAATTGAAATTATTGCTAAATTACTTAGTCTTTGCTGGTGCATAGTTGATCCCAAATAGTTTTTTATTATTTTTAACTTTGAAAATGACCTTTCACCAGATGCAACTGAAACCGGCAATGTAAGTAGTATCCTTAGCGCTATTGCTGTATTCGGAAATGTTGACATTAATTCATTAGCAAAAATGTATTGCAATAGGGTTTGTGGATCATTAGACTGGTTTTTAGTTAAATGCAACTTTAAAGCATTGATTTCAATAAACATATCTATACCTTCAATATCAGCGTCACTACTTCAACTATCTTTTAGCTTCACATTCAAATCTTTACAATGTTTCATTAAATCATCTTTGGAGTAACTAAACGAGTTATTATTGCTGAAAAAGCCAAAAACGTCGGTGAAAGTTTCCAACTCATTGAATCTACGTTTTAAAGAAGTTAAGGTTTGGTCCAGGATCCTAAAAAAAACATCTACCTTGTATTTTGTTTTAGGGTCTAGTAAGACTTCATCCCTCTGTTCATACTGAAATTGAGTTGGTTTTCTTCGTGGACGAATGGTATCTATAGGCGGAAAATCTGCATCTACATTAAGTTCCCGAGCCACAGTGATAGCTTCTTCTAACACCCTTTCGAAATGCTCATCTGTGCGATATTCGGTGAATTTATGAATCAATTTATTTAACAAATTTATGCAGATTTGAGTATTTATTGTGGGGTTTTGCATCATTTTGCTAATAGCATTAATTTCGTTTAAAATATCAAACCAAATTACAACTAAGCAAATAAATCTATTTTTTTGAATATTCAAAGCAAGCGAATGTGCTTTGTGAGTTGTTGTACAATCCCATTCCGACGAATTGTTATCTGATATTTCAAGTAAAGCGTCAAATATTTTTTCGAAGTGATACCGTTAAGGTTTGACTGCATCGATTCTGCTAGACCATCGCGTGGCACTTAATGCCTTTTGTTTTAAATCAGGTAAATGCTTGCAAATTATGGACCACCTTTTGGTAGAAGACGAAAAGAAAACGTAAATTTCTTGAATTAAGTTGAAAAAGTTGACCGTGTCGTGCGTTATATTTGCCGCATCGTTAACGACCAAATTGAGACTATGCGCCGAGCATGGAACGTAAAATGTACGATTATTCATTTCCAAAATTTTTTTTCTGTAATCCATTGTGTTTTCCACGCATATTAGAACCATTGTCATAACCTTGGCCACGTAAGTTTTTAATATCAAGGTTTAATTGCGAAAATAAATCTAAAACAAAATTTAATAGTCCTTTACCTGTGGAGCTGGTTATCGAACAGATGCCAATAAAATTTTCGCATATTGTAACATTTTTAGTTTCACTGTTTAAAACAACATACCTTAGTATAACTGTAATTTGTTCTGTGTGACTTACATCTGGTGTGCAATCTAATATGATAGAGAAATATTTTGATTCTCTCACTTTGTTCAGGATATAATTTTTTATGGTCGTGCCGAGTAAATCAATGATTTCATTCTGAATCTGATCTCCTAAATAGAGAGTCATGCGAGTTGAATCGAATTTCGAGGCTTGAATTCTGTGAATATGTTCCCGCATAACTGAATCAAAGGATGCTATCATTTCTATTGCTTTGAGAAAATTACCATTATCATGCTCATATGATATTTTGGAAGAGCCCCTAAACGCCAGACATTGATGAGATAAAAATTTTATAACAGCTATGATCCTTTCCAATACATCACACCATTGTTTTTTTTCAGATTCTAATAGTCTCAGTTGCATTTGATTTACAGTAGTTTTATTTTTTAACATATGATTTAGTTGGACCCAACATTTTAAATTTTCGCTATGGGAAATGCTTGTTTCGTGTCGTTTTAAGGTAGATGACAGATGTTGCCAATCGGAAAAGCCGCTTGGAGCTGACAGACTACTTACCGTTCTACTGAATATTTTACAACAAAAACAATAGACTGAATCTTTTGACGTAGAGTAAACAAGCCATTCTCTGGTAATTTTTTCTCCATTAGGAAGATTTCTAGAGTAATAACTGTTTGCAAATTTTCTTCCATCGATATAAGCAGGAAAATTGTGGTTAAACAGCTGCACGGGACCACGGCTAACCAAAATATTAACAATATCATTAGTCATACTGGCGGGCCACGAACCGGGATCATCACCACAATCTAAACAGCTACTTGATGACGATAAATTGCTTACAGGTACCTTAGCACTACTTTCTCTTTTTTTAGTTTCACTGGAGTCTCCTTCTGAAGGACTAACATTTTTCTCTGCAGATACCTCCATAACTTCTAGATTTAAAGCTGCGCTTGTTGAAGCTACATCTACGTCAACATTCTCTTGACATTCAGAGTCCCTATTTTCTGGTTTGCTAAAAAATTTCTCAAGAGATCCCGCTAGTTTTTTTTCTCTGTATCTTTTTCTCGTTTTTGCCGTCGAAATTGAGCTCCTGAAATTTTTTCCTTTTTGCGGTTCCTGGAATTTTTTGAAAGAGTTTAGTATACGGTTGTAAAAGTAACTTAAATCCCAAAGGGGTCGATCATTCCACCCATTATTGTGAACAACCTTTACTAGGGGTCAACACTGAAATCGCGAAAAAATCAGCTTTTCCATACATTTTGTATGGAATAGTTATTTTTTCGCGATTTCACCGTTGACCCTATAGTAAAAGTTGTTCGTATTTATGTAGAATGACTCCTTTCGGGATTTAAGTTACTTTGTTACACCCTGTATAGGTATAATTTTAATATTTTTTTTATAAATCTTCACTCTTAAGTTGTATAACAGAAAAAAATACCCTTTAAATCACAATAATAATCACAATACTACTGCGAAAAAAAATGTTCATACCTACTGCACACAAATGTAATGTAATAACTAATTTTTTTTTCGCGACTTCAGAGTTGACCCCATAGTAAAAGTTGTTCGTATTGATTACATGGAATGTCCCCTTTCGTTACTTAAGTTACTCTTGTTACACTCTGTATTAATTTTAATACATGTTCTTTTTGATAAATAAAGTTTTTCAGTAAAATAACCTTAAAATTTTACATGAATACCTGCTGTTTATATGAATGCGCCCATATGCTGATTAATTAAACAAAGACACTTACCATAATTATGATTTTCTTGCGCCGACGGATAATATAAATAATTTTCTAAATTATTTTTATAGTCACATTTCGCACAAAAATATACAGAATATTATCAATTTTAAGTACCCTGGACCGTTTCCGGCTCTCACATTAGGGCTATAACCAAATAATTGAAGTTTGTTGTTCACTCACATCACTTTCGCATTTGTGTTTAATAAATAAAAACAAAGAAATGAGTATATAGTTTTAAGGGGATTTCCCCTGATATCTAAGGGATTTCCCTTTTTCGCATAGAGCACGATACGGATTAACTTTGTTCTCATGAATTTCAATAGATGGCGCTATGTAATGCTACGATATAAAAGAAATATTTGGGCGCCGTTCATCATATTATTTTTATAAGGATAATCTTTTTAGTATTGTGAGATGACAATGTCTGAATTTTAGTCGATGATTGTCTGATTTGCCGCCCCCCTGAATGCGCCGCCCGCGTGCATTGCACGCCTTGCACGCCCGCTTCCGGCGGGCCTGATTGTACCTATCATTCCTCAGATGTTGTGCTGTTCTCTCCTTTCAGAGTACATAGGGCATTAGGCTAACATTGGGTTAGAACATGATCTGCATTAAGGGGGCGGTTCATTCGTCAGTAAATACTCATGAGTGGATTTAGTGTGGCTTATTTTCAATCTTCTGATTTTTACTTTATCTTTTCTTGACATGTTAGGTAGTTTGATTGAAGGTAGGGTTGGATTTCTCTAAGTTTGTTCCGTATTTCTTGTCATGTTTTCGTGATTATTTTTTGTTCCTCTTTCAACATCATCAACTATATGTAAGTCTACGCGGGGTAATTGGGAAAGTAGACGCTTCTTTCGCAGCCTTGTCTGTTCCCTCGTTGCCAGTTATTCCGACGTGGGATGGTGTCCAGATGAGTGTAGTTTTGGTTTGGGTCTTGCAAGTTCATTGATAGTTTCATGTATTTCTTGAACTACACTCGGAGGCAAAATTAGCGGAACACTCGAAAATTTAACCAAATTCGAAGTTCGATATTTTTCCTAATTCTCAACCGATTTAGATGATTTGTTCGGTAAGTTATAGATCAACTCTTTTGCTTTGTAGAAATTATAAGAGAAAAAAAAATTGAAAAAAATTTTATACGGGGGCAAAACTAAAAGTGTTTTTTTTTGTCAAAAGTTCGTAACACCCTGTAGAATTTCGTGGTCCGAGTTGAAACGTACAATATCATGGTCTGTCAAGACACATCTTCCTACAGTAACGCCCTTCTTGATTCATGCGTTTATCTCTATTTTTGCAAAATATATTTAATTTCAAGTTAAAAACACCATTTTGGAGAAATTCCATTGAATCAAGAAATTGTCATTAAAATTCGTCTATCAATTTGGAATTTTCTTATTATCACTCAGGCGTGTCGAAATTGTCGTTTGCGATTTTTATGTTCGAATTGCATTAGTTATTGATGACAATTTGGTTAATTTCGTGAAAATTAGGAATTCATAGGAGATAACAGTCGGTAGGTATTAAAATACACAACCGAATTCTGGGACCATTGATAAAACTTTTCATTTACACATGTGCACACCTTTTTTCATCAAATATGAAATAAAATACACGTTTTTTTGTATATGACCACATTTGCACTTGTTTAAAGAATGAGACTTTTCCATTCTTTGATTTGATACTAATTCGATCGGTTGCGGTTTTTTGTGATTCTTTTACTGTTTACGATTCGAAACGGTATTTTTCAGTCAGAATGAGAGATTTACCACCAACCTCAGTAGCAAGGGCAGTTACATTGATCGAGGAAGGGCGCACCTACCGCTCAGTCGGTACCATGTTGTGTGTCTCGACGTCGGTTATCCATCGAATCTACCGACGTTACAGGGAAACTGGATTGTACGTGAGGAGGCGAGGACAAGGAAGAAATCGGGCAACCCGCGCTATACATGACCGTTTCATCGTCAACCAAACCATAGGAAATCCTCGTCTTACTGCTGTTCAGGCACGTAACCTTTTACAAGCAGTGGATAACATTAACGTCAGTGTGAGGACAGTCAGAAGACGATTAAATGAAGTTGGTCTGAGATCATACGCGCAAGCAAGAGCACCAAGACTCGATAGAGCCTATCAGGTAGCAAGATTGGCGTTTGCTAGGAAGCATGTAGCATGGACAATCAATCAGTGGAGACGAGTTTTATTTAGTGATGAGAGCCGATATTGTGTGAATTTCGTGGATGGTAGAGATAGAATATGGAGGCATCGAGGGGAACGGTACAATCAAGCGAACTTCGCAGGAACTGAGCAATACCGTGGAGGGTCAGTTATGATATGGGGTGGCATATGCTTGGAAGTACGAACAGAACTGGAGATTATTGGCAATGGATCACTTAATGCCCATCGGTATATAACAGAAATCTTGGAGCCCCATTTTGTGCCTTTCGCTCCTTACATAGGGGAAAATTTCCTTTTTATGCACGATAACGCGCGCCCTCACACTGCGCGCATAGTGATAGAATATCTCAATGAAGTTGGGATCACACGAATGGACTGGCCGTCGCGGTCACCAGATTTAAACCCGATCGAACACGTTTGGGACATTCTTGGAAGAAGGGTTCGACAACGAAATCCAGGCAACGTTGAAGAGCTGACATTGGCTTTGGTGGAAGAGTGGGACAACATACCTCAACAGATGATAGACAACATCATTGGGAGTATGCGAAATCGTATGCGCGGTGTAATAAGAGCTCGGGGGGTCGTACTCGCTACTAAAATCAAATTTTTTTTTTGTGGGTCATCATGAACATTTTTCCCAACATGTTCATTTCTTTTCACGAGTGTATCGCCAGGATACACACCTGCTCTCAATTTTGGACAGGAATGATAATTATTATAGAGTGTCACACAAAAAAATTCAAAAATAAATGTGCAAAATCAACGATTTTTCCAGTGTACTGCGAGTTCTCCCGGAGCGTGAAATTGGGTAGTGAATTTCAAAAATTATCATTTCGTTAGATTTCTGCTTCTCTAATTTTGATTTTATTTTTTGGCTAACCTCCGATGTTATGGACCTACGCAAGATTGAAAATAAATTCTTGAAATTTGTGACTTTTCGCTTCAAATTGGATATCTCTTGTAAAGATAGAGATAAATGCATAAAACAAGAAGGGCGTTACTGTAGGAAGATGTGTCTTGACAGACCATGATATTGTACGTTTTAACTCGGACCACGAAATTCCACAGGGTGTACGAATTTTTGACAAAAAAAAACACTTTTAGTTTTGCCCCCGTATGGAATTTTTTTCGATTTTTTTTTGTGTTCTCTTATAATTTCTACAAAGCAGAAGAGTTGATCTATAACTTGCCGAAAAAATCATCTAAATCGGTTGAGAATTAGGAAAAATATCGGACTTCGAATTTGGTTAAATTTTCGAGTGTTCCGCTAATTTTGCCTCCGAATGTAATTAGAATTTAGGCCTCCTGAATTGTGTCACTGGATCACTCAATATTCCCCTTACTCCGTATAAGTGCAATATTGAAAACAGAAATACAAAAGTTCTGTGAACGTTAAAAAGGAAAAACGTGGCAGTACTAAATCTTCGAGTAATCCCCCATTATCCGTAACTAGTTCCCCTGACGTATCTAGCTGAAAGAAGACAACAAAAACCGATATTTAATGGGTCAATAAATCGAACTGTGATTTTCAAGATTACGCAGCGCAATCTGTTGAATCCAGTGGGCATTCTGTGGGCTTTGAAGAGGTGAGATTGACAACTGTGCAGCCACAAGGTCAGCGTTTCACACATCGCAATATAATAGATATAATTTAAAGAATCCCGTCCCATAGAACTGGATGGAAAAGATCTATCTGTCTCTGTGGATTTTCTGCATCTCGGACTATCGAGACGAGGTTAAATAGTACTTTGAAAAACGAAACTGTTTCACTTTTAATAACGAAGAACTTCTGGAGATGCGTTGCTCGTTATTAAGTATGTTTAGACGTCAAGGTATGTAACTGTTTAAGATTGTTTGCGTTCCTCAGTCGATAAGAAATTAAAAATTATGAGCTTCTCTGGGAAATACGAAAAATTCTTCATTTTATAACAGATGCCTTGAAACATATCAAAACGTTTCATTAGATCTAATTTTCATGAATTCATGCCTTTAATATTCAATTTTTAATTAGGTAATAATTAAACTGAAATTAATATTAATTTAATTTTATAAAAATGCATTTTGATTACGAAGGCAACGATGTCAACTTTCTACAATTATTTTTACAAACATGCTTAACCCTTTATACCTAGATGCCTTGAAAATTTTCATCGATTCAAAGAAATTGAGTTTATAAGATTTATCACAGGAATGATTGAATTTTTAGCTGTTGAAGTTCTGGAAATGGATGAAATTCATTCAGATCCATTTATCTATCAAAAGATGAAACAGATGATTTCGAAAAATCAGGAATATACCAATTAACATGTTCTGAGTGTATCTATATATGTCAAACAGACGCCTTTTCAATGCTAGATACAAAGAACATTTCTCCTACCTCAGAAATATGATTCAGCTTTAGCTGCACATTGTCTTAATGAATGTCATCCTTTTCCAGAACTTCAACAGCTAAAAATTCTTCATTCCTGTGATAAATCTTATAAACTCAATTTCTTTGTATCGATGGAAATTTTCAAGGCATCTAGGGTAGAAAGGGTTAAGCTCCTTGACAACCAGGTAGACTTAATTACCTACCAATCACCTTTATTCAAGTTACTGTGACCTCTTCTAGCATTTTATTGATGATAATTCCTGTAATGTACATGAGTATTCAGTTTTTTTTAACTTGTAGTTGAAAATAGACGTATGTCCAAAACCGGTCCAACCAATGTAAAAATTTTGTCATTCTCTACTTCAATAAATTAGTGATAGTTAAAACATAGTAACTTGTTTTATTTTATTATTCATTATCACTATGAAATTCTTAAATATAATTCGAACAAGTTTGAAGAAAGAATTCATTGTGCGAAAATTCAAAATGATCAAATAACATCTCCGCTCTCAATTATTAAGGTAAAGTTGAATGTAAATATTAATTTTCTCTTTCTTTAGATGGAATGCCATCTTAAATATGAAACTCGAAAATGTGAGTGCATGAATACGTGATACTCTTGCTTCTAGAATGTTACAACGTTTACGAAATTTGTTAAAAATGCTTCAAATTGAGAATTTTCACTCAGTTCACATTGAAATTGATACCTTCCAATATTTCTTGACCTTTAGATGATTTTGATATCATTTTGTATGATTGAGATTCAACAAAATAGGAGATTATTCACGACACCAATATCTGCTGTCATTGAAAAAAGTAAATCACCGTAATCGATAACAAAGCACTTCATAGCTCAATTCTGGTGTTGAATAAGATTCTAGGAGAACTAAATCACGATTTTAGTCGACAGTAACCACTTTTCCCAGCAATTTGCAAAAAATGATTCTTTCGGCACACGATTCTAACCTGAAATTTTGAAGTTTTTAATTACAAAGTTAGTGGTAACACTGCGAACATGTAACTCTGCCACTTTAATAGCAGATCTCTAGTCTCTTGATAGAAACCTTGACAACCCTCGTACAATAATTTCTTCACCAGCTGTTTAGTGTTTTATGAGTTGTGTAGTGCATGTAACGAAACAGAGAAATTTAGAGCAATGGTGCTTACTACTGGTGATAAAATTTGTTTCTTTCAATATGACCCAGAAACAAAACGACAAAGCGAACAGTAGCTGTCCCATAGAGCTCCAAGACCAAAGAAGGCAAGAATGAGCAAGTTCGAAGTGCAAACCATGTTGATTTGCTTCTTCGACAGCAAAAGGTGGTTCACAAAAAGTATACCACCCGAACCGACCGAAAATCAAGCATTCTACCGCAATATGCTCGAAAGGTTAGACTCAGAGTACGTCCAGAGATTAGGAGTCTCTCAGTTTGGCGTCCAAAGGCATCGTAACGTTACCACAACTGCCCTATTGACCAGACATGTCACCCTGCGACTTTTTTTCTATTCGCTTTTATGAAAAAATTCGTCAATGATCGAAATTTTGACTAGAAGATATCCAAGAAACTGTGACTAGGGTCCTCGGAGCGGTCCCACAAGAAGTGTCCCAGCATTGTTATAAAAACTGGAAAACTCGCTGAAATGGTTGTAACGGTGCGGGAGGGAACCACTTAGTTTTTCAATATACTCGATTTTTGAATACTTAACTTTCTGACCTCGTATGGTCGTAAAAGTAGGTATTTCTCATTCGTTTCTGAAGTTTTGTGACATATGCCGAGTGAAATATTATGAACAAACCTTTTATGGCACCTACTACTCATTTTTTTACTTAATTTTCCTACCTTCAATTTGTGCTTCAGTTTGATTTGGCATAATGCACAATAGCAAGCCGATGGTTTCAGTTTCATTTTATATTGTCAATGATGAAGGGATATCAAATGATCTAATTAAATTAACTACTATCAATTGAATTGATAACTTTCAAAAAATAATACCAACAATTAATTTTGTTATGCGGTACCTTGATTATGCGAACATGACTCTCACTTATAATATCCTCGATTTATTAATTACAATTACTATCACTTAGGAATTAGCATTCGAAAGTTATTATTTTCATTTTCTTTACTTCACTTTCATTTACATTCTTTGATTTATCTAACGAATGGGCTTCGCGTTTTCTTCATTTGTTTCTATACAGTGTGTTTCACGTATGCAGTCATCAATTTCTACAGAAGATTTTTCCTATGTCTATGAGTATATGGCCAAAAGTCCTCCTTTCTCGAGATACAGGTTTAGATATTCAGATATTTTCACGTTTCTTTTCGTAACTTTTATAGTTTTCGATGGATCTAGCTCCAATCAGGATAAAAGAAATTATTTTCCTCATCAATTCATTACTTATGTTTAGTAGTTGCGAAATATACAGGGTATTCTTTTTTTCACGGCAGGCTAGGTTTGACTTCATCAAAGTCATAGTGCAGTACGCAACTGAACTGAAAAGTCGTGAGGCCTTTTCGGGAATAATCTGAGGGGATGACGGTAGTTTGAACCGGGTGGAAAAGGAGGGATGCGAAAAAAAAGCGGGGACAGAAGACCCTAGAGAATATTCTTCTTCCGGATAGGAAGGGTCGTTGGAAGGTCTGTGTCGAATTTAGAGCCCCTAGCTTGAACGACAGAGCCCTGAGGATTTTGCGAGAAATTTCGCTGAAACGTCGCCCAGAGCGAACGGAAAGTTGAAAGGCGATCGGAACGATCTATCGAGCGAAAATTCCGAAAGAGCAGAAATAAAAAAGGTCTCCGATTTTTATCGAGTGGAGAGGATAATTTCGTCGGACTTCTATGTCTATACAATTTTTTCGTCGCGCTCGATCATTTCAGAACCTGGACAGAAAGCAAGCCTCGAGTTTCGCATGTTTCATTCCCGTAAAACCCTGAGAAAACTGGAAAATTTTCGATCCACCGAAGGACAATCGGCGGACTTTTGCAAAATTACTCTCTATTTTCCTCATTCTGACAATCTCGGACGGCCAAAAATTGAAGAAATTAACGAACGTCGAGCTGTCAAAATAAAAGTTTTTCTTTCATCCGTTCTGAATATATGGGGTTAGCGGGAGGAAGGATCCGGATGTCGAATGATTCCTACATATCTAGAGATCGGTCCCGCGAAGAGAAATCGTTACTCTATGACTTCATTTTCGAATTTGGGACAATTTTGAGACCTAGATTTTCGACAAAAAGACTGGAAACATACGGCCCCTATGATCGCTATTCTAGCTCGGTCGTTTATTGATTTTTTTTAAATATATAATTCTTAATTTTATTTCATTAAAAAAGTTAACGAAACGAATGTTTCAAAGGTGAGGAAACATAGTTGGATCTCCATTTTTATATACAGGGTGCTTCAACGAAAACTAAACAGAGGCTATATCTATCAAGATATTCATTTCTGATCAAAACGCAAAACAGGTCAATTTTTGTTTCAAGGGAAACATCTTCTGGGGTACAATACTTGCCTGAAATATCAACCCCCTAAGCGGGGGTTGCAATCCTTGAACATTTTGAATAGGGAAGATGGGTTGAGTGATGACTCAAAGGAAACAGGGTATCTTTGTCTATATTGCCCTGAACGAATTTCCACTTTTAATTGAAAACTGTAAAAGATACAGGGTGAGCAACTGAAAAATAGGGAAGACTATTTCCCTGAGACTATTCAAGTTTTAGTGAAGTAAAATGGAACAGATCAACGCTGATCAATGGCAGTCATCATCAAGTACCATCCTCATCTCGAATTTCAACCCCTAGAACAGGGGTGACCACCCTTGAAAATTTAAAAGAGGGTAGATGGGTCGAGTGATACCTCGAACGGAAGGTATTATCTTTGTCTGCATTCCCGTGAAAGAATTTTCATTTTTGATTGGAAACTGTAGAAGATGCAGAGTGTGCCACTGAAAAATAGAGAAGACTATCGCCCCAAGACTATTGGAGTATTAGTGCGAAAAACTGGAATAGATTCATTTAGACATTTAGATCATAGATGACAGCCTTTGATCTGGAATGAATCTATTCCATTTTTTTGCAGTAAAACTTGAATAACTCAGGGCGATAGATAGTCTCCTCTATTTTTCAGTAGCTCACTCTGTATATTCTACAGTTTTCAATCATAAATGAAAATTCGTTCACGGGGATGCAGACAAAGATAATACCTCTCTTTTGAGGTATAACTCGACACATCTACCCTCTATTTTCAAGAATGGTCACCCCTGCTCTAGGGGTTGAAATTCGAAGTGAGGATGGTACTTGATGATGACTGACATTGATCAGCATGGATCTGTTCCATTTTTCTTCACTGAAACTTGAATAGTTTCAGAGAAATAGTCTTCCCTTGAAACAAAAATCGACCTATTTTTGCGTTTTGAGCAGAAATGAATATCTTGGTAGATGTATCCTCTGTTTCGTTTTCGTTGAAGCACCCTGTATATTTTGTTGAAACCAAGAAGTCACTCTTGAAATTTATATATATTCAATATTGCGATACAAACAGAATAATATTATGATAAGAAGTTAAAGAAACTCAAAATAATATTTGAAAGGTAAGTGAATGTAATTTGACGCTCATTCATTTAATGTAACGTATATATATTTTTCAGCATGCTGAAGGAAAAATTTAATATTTCCATTAATGGCTATTCTAACCGAACAAGAAGCTCACGAATTGAATAGAATTATTTATCGAATCAATTCGAACTATCTAACGAAATGAGAAAGATTCAAATAAAAAAAGGAAGGAAGGTCCAATATTAAATGAAATATTTTAAACTGAATGCCTGCAAGTCTGTTTGGTTCA
Source organism: Cryptolaemus montrouzieri (assembly GCA_013387265.2). Taxonomy (NCBI): domain Eukaryota; kingdom Metazoa; phylum Arthropoda; class Insecta; order Coleoptera; family Coccinellidae; genus Cryptolaemus; species Cryptolaemus montrouzieri. Next base: position 12,376,347 of record JABFTP020000062.1, on the reverse strand, counting down.
TAAGTTATATATGATGTTGAAGGCATCGAGTATGCCAAATCAACCATCAACCATCAAGATGGAATACGGAAGACAATGATGAAAAAATCACTCATCAGACTGTTAGTACAGGAAATATATATTCCATTAAGATCGTTTCAAGATATCCGTACCCATTATCGGGGCTTTAGAAGTGTCGCTGCAAAGCTGATTTGAAAAACACTTCAATTTCATGTAAGAAAAGATCGTTTAACATCCCGAATAACAAGTTTTTGAGGCTGAATTTAACTGGGTTGGATTCAGTATAATGTTATTATACAGGGTTTGTTCATGAAGTGAAGTCCTGTACTTTGAGATAATCCACATTTTTTTATATGCTGGCATACAATCCGGATGTTTCCACGAAGTTAGTATGTTATTATAGCAGTTTTGAATTTTTAATTGATTTTTGATTTGAGGATTTCTATCAATATCGTTAGGTGTTTCATTTAATATAGAAGGAGATGATGGATTATATATGCGTGACAGAAAATTAACTGAAATGTTCAATCACTATTTTCTTGAAAGTATACAAACACATTATGATTTGTGATAGCCACTTGCTTTCGTACTTCATCAATCTTTTACGATTTTCTACAGACCTTTCCAGAAGAAATTTAGAAAAAGAAGGAATCATTCGTTATGGAAGACACTTGTTACATGACAGTAAATATTTTGTTCTGAATTTCTTCATAGAAAAAAAATTAAGACATATAGAAAAACGTGAATATGTACCGAAACTTCAATGCAATAACTGCAGCTATTTTGATAGATCACTTTCTTAAATCTTTTTTGTTGAGTGCACAAATTATCCCTCATGTATATTGTATTTCCTTATTCTACGTTTCAACTTGTTTAAGATGAAATGACAGCTTTTCATAGCATGAACGAAGAACTGCAAATTATGAAACAAACAGTTCTTAGTAATGGTACGCTCGAGATATGTTTACTAAACTACTCAACGAAAAGAAAAATCACAAAACAATAGATTTGGTACGAGGGATGTCATTTAAGTTTTGCATATATTGTAGAGCTAGAATGAAACAAATGAGAGAATCTAAAACTGGATTTTTTTCGAAGTAATTTACTCGAAGTGTAATACACTTGTGCATATATTTGAACCGATTCTCAAAAGCAGCTATTCCAATCATTTGCTGCTACTTTCAAAATGGCCTTTTGGAAGGCATCAACATATACTTCTGAAGACTGAAACCTTTGACCACACAGTCCATTCTTGCTTTTAGGAAAAGTAAAACTATTGTTGGGCCTCAGATCCACACTGTATGCAGGATGATGTAACAATTTGATGTTTTCTTGCATTAAATATTCAATTGTTTTTCAGGCTGTTTGCGAGCTTTTATTGTCTTGGTGGAGGTAGATTCGCTGTTCAGGGTTGCTTTCTCGAAGTCTACTAAAGACTACTCGTAAATAAACGGTGTTGTAACTGTTCTTTGATTTTGTAAAGAAAATTTTGCTACATGACCTGTTTTTGGAACAAACGTTGCAGTCATCTTTCTGAAAATAATTGCCTCACAGATGAATTTTTATTCTTTTCTTTCCCTTGGAACACCTAAGCAGAAGGCTGGTATGGCTAAATCCAAGATAAATCTGACAAAGTCGTAGAAAATTTTCAAACGATACAGAGTTCTTCGATACAGAGATGCAATATTTATCAGGATACTAAAAAATTTTCACACGCTATTCTCAGAGCAAATTTTTTTGTGTTGAGTTCTTTAAAATCCGCAATCATATCATAACCTTTCGAATGTTGTATGCCTATCTTACAGGGTAATTTTACGCACAGCATCCATATTTTCCTGAGTGATCACTCTTGTTGGTGCACCTGACCTGGGATCATCGTTTAGCCTAACCCTTTTGCACTTATAAACCCCATGTCAACGAGGAACAGTTAACTGGTCTGCAGCTTCAATGAAAAAAATAGAAACCACCTTATTTCAGGAGAGATATTCTTGTTGAGATAACTGTTTCTGAAATTTGTAGGTCATTATTGTGCGAAAATGCTCACGGTTTAGTTTCGTTTTTCAACTTTGACAGTTTGTGGTGGCTAAAATACAGCAAGCACTAAACTGAATTTATTTGGATTTAAGTTATCATAGAGGTCCATTTTTAGTACGGACAGTTCATCAAGGGTGTCCTCTATATCCCAGCATGCAAAGCATAAAAGATGCCAGAAACCAAAAGAAAATGTCAAGTAGAGTATCTTATCATGCATGGAGGAAGTTATCTGGAATTGAAATGCTTACTCCAGTAGTTGTTGATATTCAAATCTTTGAATTTATTGTTATGGCTGCTGAACGTCCTGGACGCTGTTTGAGTGATCATAAAGTGGTAAGAATTGTAACACCTTTAGAGAAGGGCCATAGCCAACGTTACGTGGTTAACTTGTTGAATGTTAACCAAAGCATTATTTCAAGAGCAATTAATCGGAACCACAAAACAGGGTAATATGGAAGAAGGGCCGGACATGGAAGAAATCGGATAACAACACCAGTTCATGATCGTTGGCTTCGTTTAAGTGCACTAAGAGTTCGGCACTGTTCGGCTAGAATGCTACAAAATGAACTTGCACTTTCCAGAAATGTGCATATTTCATTGCAAATATTTGGGAACAGTCCCAGAGAAGGCAATATCAAACCGAGGATCTAACCGGCCCGCGTCTCACCAGAGAGCATCGAGTTGCAAGACTTCAGTTTGCGAGGGAATATGCAAATTGGGGTATTCTAGAATGGACGAATGTTATCTTTTCCGACGAGTCCAGGTTCTGTCTAGTATCAAATGCTAGGCATACCTGTATACAGACGACCTAGGAAACGGTATCAGCACTGCAATATCTGGCAAACCGAAAACTTCGGAGGGGGGGAGGGCTAAGTCATGGTGTGGGGAGGCATTTTTTTCTTGGTCAAACTGAGTTAGTCCTAGTGAATAATGGAAGAATGACAGCGGCCACATACATTGCAGATATCCTTGAAACCGATGTTGTACATTTTGACTCATTCGGTGGCGAAAACTTCATTTATATGCATGATAATGCTCAACCTCATGCAGCTAGAATAGTTACATAATTTCTGCGAAACACCGAAATTGATATTTTAAGATGGCCAGCCAGAAGTCCCGATTTGAATCCCGTAGAACATGTTTGGGACAACATGTGGTGGCAAAGGATGCCTTGTAAAACAGTCCAACAACTAGAAAATCTACTTCCTGAAATTTGGAACTAAGAGACTCGAGAGTACATCCAAGATTTGTTTGAGGGGCTTTCGAGACGTATACTGGCAGTAATTAGGGCCCGGTGAGGAAACACTCGAATTTGAAAATGATTAGTAACCATTCGATGCTAGTTGATTGGTCTATTCGCGAATAGGTAGTAGAATTTTTTAATTTTTCATTAGCTCGAAACTGTTGATATTTTCCATCATAATTTCATGTCTTTTGAATCATATCTTCTTCTTTCTTACTTCTGAAAGTTACATTACTCTTGAGTGACCAACCTAAAAACTTATACAGTATTGTCGTAAAAGTAGGGTGATGCGGCAATTTTTGTGGGGAGTGTATTTATGTTTCTTTAAAATGGCTAGTATAGTATAGGACATTGTGAAAATCATATAAAAATCCCTTAGATCAAGCTTATTCTGTCTGACGAAGACGAAATGTCGTCGAAGTATATTACATTGGTTGGCTTTATAGTTTAAGAATTTGACAAAGACATAGAGAAGCGTCGAGGCTACCACGACATGTCTCCTCCATCCAATACTTAAATAAAATAGCCAGTGAAATTGTAAAGAACCTCCCATTTTTTGATTACACCTCGTACATTGCGTAAGTGATGTACAAGTGTCACTTAATCCAACTATGAATATTCAGATAATCCTAAATTAAATATCAAAATTGATTGATGCTACCTACTATAAAAGGTTACTCGATTATCAGTTTGAATATTAATTCTTGTGAGCATTATAAAGATATCTCCAATTATCTTTGAAGATAGTCTCTGATTGCAGGAAGCACCTTTCATTTATGATTCGTGGAGGTTTCCCTCGTCCCAAACAAATTACAACTATTATGGTATTTTTATTCATAATTGATTGTAAATAACCAGCGCTATGTTTTTGAATTAATCGACTTATTTCAAGAGATTAGACATGAAAATTGATTAAACAATTTCTGAGGAAGCAAAATGATAATTGAATTTGAATTGAAGTGAAGAATGAAACTATTTTAAAGTTTTAGAAGTAAATATATATTAAAGTAGGAATTAAACGAAATGAATTCTTTTTGGTGATAAAACCATAAGACATTATGTTTATTCGTATAAACTTTTATTTCAAACCACAACTTTGAAGCTTGATGATTGACGAAAACTAGCAACAAAGTAAAACTGCGATATCTAACCGATTCGGATTTTGGTTGCTCGAGTTATATTACCTGTAGAATGTGTATACAGTAGCAAATGCACAAAATACCAGTCCTTCAGATGCTTAGGTATGAAGAAAGCATACTGGCTTAAATAATAGTTATTTACTAGAATCATGCCCCATTTGCAACCTTTATCTCAAGGAACAATTAGTAAATAAGAAAACTAGCTTTGAGATGAAATCTGAAGCTAATGATAGCCAAACTGCATATCATGTCTGAGATTGAAGGAAAACTACCCCCCCTCGTTCGATTTTAACCATTCATCGATACCAATTCAGAAGCTCAGTTAGTTTTAATTTTGAAAACAGTAACTTCAATCAGGATCAGCCATAATTCAGTCACGAAATACAGAACTACAATATGTTTTTTTTTATTTGATAGATATTAGCAAGGCCAATAATTTTCAGCAGCTTATTTCTATTATGCTTTTTCAAACTGAATAATTGAAAAAAATATGTGAGAAATTTTTTTCACTCTGGCAGATAGAAACTGGAATCGTATTTGGACGAGTTATAGAGATCGGAACATCGCTAGGAAAGGTGTAGAGAGTTATAAGAAGAAAATAAAACGAAATATACCACAAAAATGTCTCGTATCCTCGTTAGGTCGATTGAATATGGTTGGATAGATATCAGAATATCGATGGGAAAAGGAGAAGATCAAAAAAAAATATACAAGAAAAATGTCTCGTATCTTTGTTAGGTTCTAAACTGTCAAGACCACCCCCGTATACTACACTGGTGAAAGCAGGCACTGAGCTTGATAGGAGGAAAATCCAAATTTGTTTGTTCATTTTGAGAACTGAAATTGTTTATTATGATGAATTAAGGTATAATTGACTATTGAGTAAGTTTCCGAAACTGTTCTGGTTATCGATTTCCATATTAAACCCTATTGGTCTTATTTCAATATATTACTTTCTTTATGTGAAATATGGAAATTAATATCAATGGTACGGTTTTCTTCTAGTTAATGATTGTCATATTAAGAGGCTGATTTTCTATTTTCAAAACTGCGTTTGTGCTATCATCAACCTATATTGAGATTTGTGAAAGTTCTACCGATATAAATTTTAGTAAAACTTGAAGAAAGGAGCTTATGAGCTTCTAATCTGTTTCTTCTATGAATATGTGATTCATAGTCTATAATATTAAAGTCGTGAGGCCTATTTTGAGAATCTCCGGAGGAGATGAAGGTAGTTGGCGGAGAAGGGATGCAGTAGACGACAGGGTGGGGGCGAAGGGCCAGTTTTTTTTCAGTACAGAAAGGTCAGAAGAAGGTCCGTGCAAAATTGGGGGCCCCGAAAGCCGTCGAAAGACGGAGGAACCATGATTTCACCGAAACGTCGCCCTGGGCGAACGGAACATTGTAACAGCGAGATTTTCTCAGAATCGATAACTTCGATTTATGGGCAGGCGATTGGAGAGATCAATCTAGCGAAAATAAAACTTGGAATTTTCGCAGGTGGAGGGGACAATTCCACCGGACTTTTGTCTCTACAAATTTTTCTAACGCGTTCGATCGCCGCGAAACCGGGACGAGTACGAAGCTTCGAGTTACGCATGAAGTGCCGCGTTACTTTGGTTCCGTAGAACTTGGGGAATACGGAAACCTTCAATTGAGCGCAGGGCAATTGGTGGATTTTCGAAAAATTTCGAACTGTTTTCATCATTCCAAAAATTTCCGATGTTCAGCAATTATTGAAATTCAGATGATAATATATATATATATATATATATATATATATATATATATATATATATATATATATATATATATATATATATATATATATATATATATATATATATATATATATATATATATATATATATATATATATAGGGTTTACCCCGACGAGTTGCCCATATATCTGTTCATGCAATCAAACTGATTTCATAAAAAAATGAATCCACCACCCGGTAATTAATACCATTGCCAGGCAATGATTATAATCAAAACATATCCTGGAATAATTATATATTAGGATAACGTTAAATGTTATGAGAATATATCAATCTATCAGAATATATACATACTATAGCATCATCAGACAATGATATCAATGTACCAACGAGTAGTGTCAGAAGCTTTCTCCCCGGAAAAATCCAGTGTACGGACCTTAGTCAAGTAACACTGAATGTTACTCATTAATAGTTTCCTTTGTGTGAAGTGGTGAACGATCGAATAGAATACTGCACTGAATATAATTATGACAAAATTGTCAGTGAATTATATTACATTTATATAAACAAATAAATAAAATATGAAATGAGATTCTGAGCAGTATAAACTAAAGAGAAAACCTATGACTCTACCTCATTATTTTTTGGAAAGAAACCTACGAAGAATATTACAAGATTTGATGACTGTTATCTTTTGTAACTGTTGAAAGAAATTTTCTTCAGACCCAAAATCTCAATACTTTTGTGAAGATTTCTAGGAATAACACCTGTTGTGGAAATAATAATCGGTAGAATAAATATTTTCTTCATTTTTCACATTTTTTAATCTCATCGCCAAGCATCATATATTTAGAAATTTTTTCATTGTATTTATTTTGTATATTATGTGTGTCGGGTATAGCAATATCAATTATATATGTTATTTGATTCTGTTTATCATTAAGAATGATATCTGGTCTATTGTGTTTAACAGCTCTGTTGCAAAGAATTGTTCTATCAAAATAAAGTTTATATTTGTCACTTTCACAAATAATCTCAGGTTCATATTTGTGAAATTTTTTCTTTTGGGAATTAGGTCATGTTTAATTCCTAGATTAAAATGAATAACATTAGCGACGGCATTATGTCTTTCTAAATAATCTGTTGAAGCAAGGACTGAGCAAAATGATAATATATGAAAAACTGTTTCTGAAGAACAGAAACATCTACGGCAAGAATCATCTATATTTTGTTTGATGATGTGTTTTCTATAATTCCTCGTGAAAACAACCTGATCCTGGATCGCAATTGCCAAGCCTTCTGTTTCAGCAAACAATTCTCCAGATACTAACCATTTATTCGATGCGATTTCATCAATATAATCATTTTTCAATTCTTTAGGGTGCTTTCTGTGTAATTCCTTCTGCATCCAACTTTCTCTTTTAGAATTATCATCAAATATATCAAAATCTTATTTTTGCATTGTCAATTTCAGAGGTGTAAGATTATAATCTGAAGCAACAACAATATCATGTAATATAGACGTTCTCTGTTCATCATGAAAATGGGAACGTAGATGAAAAATCTGTTTACTATGAAGATTATTCAAATCAGTTAATCCACGATATATTACTGAAGAAATTACTAAATGTTCTACTATGAAAAAACATTCATCATACAAATACAAGGAAAAAGAACCTTTTAAGGACCCATAATTACTGGAACTCCCCGTTCCAAATTCTGCAAAATACACATACAGTGTTTAAGTGTACACCAATCTGCCAATTTGCTTAAGTGCAACAACTAGCTTCGGTAATTGAAACATTCACTCATATCTTCGAGCAGAATTGAAGTAGTACGTCATTGAAATTATTTCCATGTTCTCTTGTTCCTCTTCTCAGAGTTGATTAGCTCATTCCGGAAACAATGACCCAGTTAGATAGATGTTATGTGCACTTTTGCCTCTTCATAACAGGTAAAAGAAACGGTTAACTGTGAGAATGGCGATATGTACGCGCTAAATTACAAGGTTCGGATGATTTCCTTTACTATTGTTCCCACTAGTCCACGTTCTGTTCTGATAGAATTTAATCATCTTCGACTTATTGCAACTAATGAAACGACCGAAACTTGTCGATGATGAATGTTGAAACAAGGAAACGATTCGACATAATTTTTGCTAGATTGGTATAGAAACAATTATATTTTACAACAAGATACATCCGTACTAGCGCAATTAGTTGTCTCTAATTGAATATTAAACAGGCTCGCAGATGTAACAATGTCAGAGAATAATTTCCCATTTATTAAAGAACAAATATCAGTTAACAATGCTTATGATTGATTGATGAGAATGTTGAGATAAAATAATTTGAGAATACGTTATTATCCAAAGCACCTACTAACCAGATATCAAATAATCTTACATCTATAAACCAAGTGGAAATAATAGTTGTTTATTATGGAAAAAATAAATTAGATTTAGGTCGTGGTAGTTATCGAGAACATAATAGTATGTTACAACTTGAGGGGGTAAATCTACGTGCAATTTTGAGAAAAAACATTTTATAAACAAAGGTCCGCAAAAGCTTCGTTACGGAGCTACAGGGTATTGAAATTTCCGGAAAATATTGTTTTTTTCTTAACACTCCTGCAGTTTTTGAGGTATTAAACCCAAATATTTGGAATGCAAGCTATTTCTCACAGCCTTCATCATTACACATTCAAGATTTTAACTGAAACTCACAAGGTGTTTTCTTTTTCGAGGTCATGTCTCATTTTACCCTCTCAAACTTTTTTGCAGTACGCCACTGATCAATTTTCGTCAACTTCGTTCAATTTAGAAACTTTTTTGTTTCTTTCAATTTGCTTCAACCGTTTTAGAGTGAAAAATTATTGAATTTGAATCATTTGAATTATATTCTATTCGCTAAATGAAAAAAAAAGTAATAGAAATACTCGATAGGTATGTCCAAAATTTGCTTTCATTTTGATAGTTCGTCTTCTGAGACTCAACTAATACTTATTCAATATCAAACTAAAATGAAGAACAATTAACAGTTAATTTTTCATCATCATGATTAACTATAAGGTGGTAACTCCGAAAATTTGAAAGACTGAAGTTTCCGCTAAAAGTGTTCTTCGCCATGATCATCAATATAGCTCAGGGCTGGGATAGACCCAAGTGAGAACTGTTTCTTACATGTTCGTCCAACAGTTTAGTGATCCTTGCTCCGGACGGCAATATAGATAAAGTTGTTCAGATTAGATTTTATTTTATTAGCATGATTGTACAATTTTGTTTACATTTGTCAATTTTCAACTTCAAAACAGGAATAAAATACATACTCATATATAAATTTTGAAATAAACATGTCACGTAAATCACAAATAGGCACATATAATGTAGACTGAAAATCAGATGAGGTCCTTTGATGAGAATCGGTAAGAAAGGAACTCGTCGATAGTGTGAAAAACCTGCCGCAGTAAAAACCTCTTTAGACAATGCTTAAATTGCTTAATAGGCATATTTCGTATACTCTCGGGAAGCTTATTAAAGAACATATTGCTATTGAAATTGAAACTACAGCGACTATAGTTAAGCCCTAAGAAGGTTAAACGAATATCATTATCCTGTCGAGTTTTATAACAATGAATTCGATTATTCAATACCTTGTCATTACGGCTTTTACCTGCAAGCAGACTATTAAGTATATAAAGTGAAGAAAAAGTTGAGATGTTCATGTCGCTAAAAGAATTCCTCACATCAGCTCTATTCCTAGCCATTATTCTCAATACTTTTCTCTGGAGACTAAATATTCGAGCAGCATGAGCTTGTCAGAGCATAGGACATAAGGGACTCAATCAAGGAGAAGTAGACCACGTGTATAGCGTCGAAAGGGAACATGTTCACAAGATTTCTAATCAAAAAAATACTTGTCGATATTTTTCCCTCAATGTTATCGACGTCTCCCTCCCAGCTCAGAGTTGAATCAAGCATAACTCCCAAGAACTTAATGTTTTCGGGGTTTTTGGAAGCAAGAGCTCGGTGAATAAACAATATCCTAGAAGTTTTATCAAGGTTAACACTCAAGTTATTTGCACAAAACCAATCAAATAGGTACTGCTGCGTCTTATTAAGTGAATTGAGTAGATCTTGTTCGTTGGGGCTACAGCAGACTACGACATAAGCGAAAAGTAGCAGTTCTGCCGCACCGACAGCCTGGACCAGGTCATTGATAAAAATCAAGAAGATGGTCGGTCCAAGAACCGACCCTTGTGGCACACCCCTGCTAATATCACCGCAGTCGGACGCAACCCCATTTACGACTGTGTATTGAGTTCTTCCACTTAAAAATGAGTTGAAATTGATTGAAATTATAGAATTTTAGCTTGTCGATAAGTATATCTGTATATCTATTACTGAGATCGTAAAAATAAGTCCTAACCACAAAACCTTGCTTCATTCCATTCGCTATAAACTCAATCAACTTCTCCATTACTTGACCTGTAGATCTATTATTATGAAAACCGAATTGGTTCACAAAAAACAGACCCGAATTTTCAAAATAATTTTTAATTTGGTACATAAGGCCAGCCTCTAAATTTTTCGAAAAAATTGGGACCAATGTTATAGGCCTATAATTATCAACTTCGTCAACAGCACCCTTTTTGTGAATTGGGATTGCCTTTGAAATCTTCGAAGCGTCAGGAAATATTCCTGCATCTATACATTGGTTGAAGAGTTTCGTCAGGGGATAAATGATGACGTTCAAAACGCTCTCAATTATTTCTAGGTTCAGGTGATCCTTACTCCTTTTGTTAGAAAGTCCGTTTATAAAATCCCTCACCTGTATATAAGTGAGTTGATCGAAATGAAAAGTAGGATTATGCAAACTGGACAAATGTCTTAAATAATTCCTGTAAGTTGTTTTGGGCTAAGGAATTTTTCTCTTAATTTCTTTGGATATATTATAAAAATGAGTTTAAAATATCTGGACTCAAATCCACTTTTATATTCTTCTACTTATTCATGATTGACTGATATATCTCCCTATAAGCTTTATTTTTGTTTTTGCAATTAAAAATATGCTTTCTATAGGCCATACACTTTGTATCAAAAATGGCTTTATCATAATTATATCTAGCTGACCGCACAGCAACACGAACGCGATCACTACCAGGAAAATTTCGTCTCAATTCACCCAAAAACCTCAAGTGCTCCCTCTTCATGCGAATGTCATCATTAAACCTATTGAACTTAAACTTGGATACACGTCACCTCCGTGATAAACCACTCTCTCGGGAAAGGCCACATCAACCGCCCCAATAAAAACCTTCATAAATTCATCCCACTTGGAATTCATATCATTTTCAGTCGAATCAATAAAATCCCAATTTTTCTCAGACAGAACAGAAAAGAACTTTTGATTACCTCTACACGTATTAGGCTGCACTCACATTTTTAGTCCTTTCGCTCCTTTCCACAAATGAATCAACAGTTATGTTGACCGCATCATGATCTGACAAACCTGGATCACTCGCCCAACTGTCAAAATTTCTATAAATATCAAAATAAACCAGTTCATTGTCGAGACTGTTGCTGCCACGAGTTGGCTCAAGAATTGTTGATACAATATCAAAAGACGATAACAAATCTTTGAATAGAAATAATCTCTGTCATTAGTATTAAGATATAGATTAAAATCACCATTTATAACAATATCTTTTTTCAATTCAGACAACACACCCCATACTCTATTAAAAATCTCCATAAATTCTTCAAAATCTCCACTTGGAGAACGACACACAGTCACGACAAGAAGGTTTTGATGACATATTTCAACTGCGGAAATTTCACAGTGAAGCGAAGAGAAACAATATTATGAAGATGAAATTAATAAATGCGGTAAGGATAGCAAGAAAATGTGGAAGGTACTAAAGGAGGTTGTGAGCACTTCTAGAGAGGGTTTTAGTTCTTCTATGTTGGGAGATGATGAGTTTAATGTGGCTGAAAAGTTGAACCGTTTCTTTATTGGTAGTATAGATGAGTTGGCAGACAGCATTTCGGCTCTATTAGGATCTTTTGCTGATGTTCATATGGAAGGTGATGATTGTATCGAGGTATTTGAGAGGTATCTGAGAATATAACTTAATGAACTATTAAATATTATAACACAGATGAAGAACAAAGCATCAGGCAATGAATTGTTATCAGTCGCTCTGCTTAAGTAATGGTTTCCTGTGATTGGTTATCATTTTCTCAATTTTGTCAACTCCTGTTTAAGAACTGCTGAATTGCCAACTGATTTGAAATGCAGTATAATAGTACCTGTACCTCAAGTGAATGCTCCGAAAGGTCTAGTGAATTTCAGGCCGATCAACCTACTTCCGGTATTGGAAAAGATTTTGGAAATAACAGTTTATGAACATCTCATAAAGTTCATTGAGAAAAATGATATTTTATTTCCGTTTCAGTCTGGATTCAGAAAGAATCACTCTTGTGAGTCTGCATGCCAACTTGTTTGCACTAAATGGAAGAGAGATATCGATAAGGGAAATATTATTCTTGGCGTTTTTGTTGACTTGAAGAGAGCGTTTGAGACCGTTGACCGTGAAAGATTGCTGGTAATATGTGAGAGGCTGGGCATCAGAGGGACAGTACTGAAGAGTTATCTTGCAAATAGGCGTCAAGAGACAAGGGTCATGGGAGTGTTATCTTAGTGTGCCACAAGGAAGTGTGTTGGGGCCGCTGATATTCATTTTGTATGTGAACGATTTGAATTTGTACCTGGGTGATTGTTTTCTCAGTTTGTTTGCTGATGCGCTGGTATCGATAACTGATAGTGACTTTGACAGGTTGGTTACGATGAACAAAACACCGCAGGACTGGTTGAAGATGAACAAATTGAAATTGAAAGCTGCTAAGACCAAGTGTATGCTTTTCGGATCAAAATTTAAGTGCGTAGAGTTTCGATCTAGGAATTACAAAATTATTATGGATAATCAGTTTATTGATTTCATCCAAGAGATGAAGTATCTGGGAGTCGTGTTTGACCAACAGTTGAACTTCTCTAAACATGTTGATTTTTTTATGTAACAAAATTGAGAAAAAAAGTAGGTTACCTAGGCAGGATTCTAAGAAAGTTGTCTCCATGGTGTAGTCCATAGCACTTTTATTGCTCCACATTGAAGTTACTGCATTTCATTGCTGATTTCTTCGACGGGGGAGGACATTCGGAAGTTTCATATAGTATAGAACAGAGCTCTGAGAATACTTCTTGGATGTAGTAGGTTCACTCCTATCAGAGATATGCTGAGGAGGTTAGGTTTTCTCAGTGTGGCCCAGTTGGTTGAGCAGTCAAACCTTATTGTCATTTACAAGGTTACAAATGATCAAACGCCTTCATATCTAAAACAGTTTCAAATATGATTGGTTATGGTCTCCGATCAAACGATGAAAACCACACTCAGAGATTTGATCTGTCTTCAACACAAAAGTCCACCTTTGTCAGCGGTCTACGCTTTTCAATCGTTTGCCTTCTGATATGATGACGTCCGCGAGTCTAGGAGTTTTCAAATCACGCCTGAGAAAGTTGTATGTTTCGGATTAGATGAGAAATCATTTATACAATATCTTCATTTGTATAATTACGTCAATGTATTTTATGTTATTGTTTCTAGCTTCAGCTAAATGAACATTCTTATCATTATTAGTATTATTTCTGAGACAAAGATTTCACTGAACCAAGTTAAACACAATTCAAGTCATCCTTGCACAAAATAAGACTTCCACTCCTAGGTTTATTCTAAGAATAATGTGAAACCACTCCAAAATTTTCAATAGCAATATCAATCCGTTCGAAATCAATAGCTTGTGTTTAAAGAGCCCTTCCATATACATATAATACAGTCTGAATAAATACCTATTTTAACAACAATTTATATTTCAATTTATTTTTATTAATTTAGCCTTCGATGCAGTCTTTTTCTGAATATAATAGGAAATCACTCACCTTAACATTAACGCGTACGAAGTCGCGCGCAAAAGCATGTCTTTTAATATAAAGGAGAGTTCAAACACATAGTTCCTCTTGAAAAACGGAAATACCCTGTCTATCAATGATACGACGAAAATATCTAATACTTTCGATAATAACTCAACGTCCCAGACGATCAAAGAATTTCCAGTCGATCAACCATCCAAGAACTCGGTTTCTCGAAGACGAGTTAGCATTTTTATTTTGAAATTTGTTGATGTAAAGTTAATTGTATTTTGGCATAATCGGTTAACTAAGTACTTTGTATTTCCGTTTTTATAGCAAGCATGTCTACAAGACTTGCTTAGTTCTGATGTTAATTATGAGTACCTAATACTTCCTCCTTATGTCGATCGCTTATCTTGACGTATATCGGTCGTTGGTAGAAGGATCGAACGGAGAAAGCTTTTTAACGTAATGGTTCGTAGATGTTTATACGGTTAAGTGATCTGTATCGGCTCTGATTACTCATTTCAATTCTTTACGGCTGCTCTTCAGTAATTCGACGCGGGTCTATAAAGGATCATCTCAGACTAATCACATGCGCTTGGGTAATTTTCAAGTCATTTCAATATGGTCGACATACGATTCGAATGATAATTTCAACCTTCATAATTCCTATTATAAATGCAACTTTCATGGGGCAGCATATTTCAATGGCTTGATGGTTGAGTCTATAACAGGGGTGCTCAAACGGCCGATCGCGATCTACCAATCGATGGAGAGTGCTTTTTGAGTAGATCTCGAGAAGAAAAAATTTTTAAGTAGGTAACTAAACTACAAAAATTTATTACGCAATAAAATAACACTCTGCTAGCGACAACAGGCGGCTTCATCAAAGGAACGCCCAGTACTTGTCAAAGAAAAGCCGCTTTTCTAAAAATTTTGGGCGGCTCGTTTGACGGGAACATCCGAGACTTTCGTTCACGCCGATATGAATGATGCGCCTGCAGGAATTGGAATCATTTTGAATTGTAACTTGAAGGCAATACTACGTCGATACAAAGTTTATTATTGAATAGTACAAAATGAGTGCAGCGAAGAAATCTAAAACGTATCATTTCAATAACGATTGGGAGAAAGAATCTTTCTTTTGTATGGTGAAGGATTATTGCATTTGTTTTATTTGTCGTGCGTCAGTTGTAATACCTAAGCATGTTGACTTAGAGATGCATCATAAAACGGTTAGGTTAGGTTATAGTGAATTAAGAAAACGAAAAGTACGTGGATTGATATCTTGTTTGAAAAAAGAACAAAGCATGTTCACAAGACTAGCCTAACAATCAGAAGCTTCTACGATCGCATCATTTAAAATATCTTATATATTTTATGTAATGAAAAATTCGAAATTTCAAAATTTTTATATAGATTTTAGAAATGCGAATTATGAAGCTGTTAATGCTTCATTATCGCTGGTGAATTGGGAGTTTCTGCTCAACAGCAGCTCTAAGGGAATTGATGAAAATCTGTATATTTTTTATGAGAGAATCAATGACATAATCGGTTCTGTTGTTCCTAAGAAAAAAGTCACTAAGTGTTTTCCTTCATTCTTTTCGAAAGTTACTATTGCTACAATAAGAGAAAAGCAAAAATTTCATAAAAAATGGAAAATTAGTAAAAATGTCAATGATCTCAATATATTCAAACAGCTTCGTACTCATTCGAAGGAACTTATTGAACTTGATTTGAATAAATTCACCTCTAACATTGAGCGGAACTGCCAACGAACAGCAAATCATTCTAGAAACATGTGTCTCTGGGACGGGGCCGCTCTAACCTACCTAATGAAATGAGGTATGGGGATATTTCTTCATCAGATGGAAAAGAGATATGCAATCTTTTTGCCTGTTGTTTCGAGAGTGTATATGTTTCTGTAAGTCAGCAGCGTAGTCGTAGTGTAACTGTTAAAAACTGCAATAATGATGTACTATCAAATATTCACATAGAAGAGGAAAAGGTTCGAGAGCTTCTCTTATCCCTTGACGTGTCGAATGGTTCAGATCCAGACAGAGTTCCACCAATTTTTCTGAAAAATTGCGCTCACAAATTAAGTAAACCACTGCATATTTCGTTCAATCAGTCTCTGATTAATGGTGTATTTCCAAAAGAGTGGAAGGAGTCCGCCGTTGTCCCAATTTTCAAAAGTGGAGATAACAATGATATTTCTAATTATAGACCTATTAACAAGCTTTCGATCATTGCTAAAGTATTTGAACGTATAATTCATAAGTATCTTTTCTCTCATGTGAAAAATTTCATTTTCCTACAACAGCACGGATTTTTTAAGGGTAGGACTCTGGAAACTAATTTGATCGTTTATAGTGAGTACCTGCAGAGTGCAATGGATTCTCAAATTCAGACTGATGCTACTTACACAGATTTTTCTAAAGCCTTCGACAAAATAAGTTTCGATATTCTCATTTTTAGACTAGCCGAAGCAGGTATAAGTGGTGGGTTGCTTGAGTGGATCCAATCGTATCTACTGAATAGGTCACATTTCGTTAGTTTAAATGGTTTTAAATCTGAATTTTTCATTAGTACTTCTGGAGTACCGCAGGGAACTCATCTTAGCCCTCTTCTTTTCTTAACTTATATAAATGACATAGATAAATGTTTCCGGCATTCCAGATTCTTGCTCTATGCAGACGATCTGAAAGTTTTTAGATCTATCAGATGCTTAAGGGACTGCCTTGATCTTCAACTAGATTTGAATAACTTGGTTGAGTACTGTAGAGAAAACCAATAGTTTTGAATTCAAATAAATGTTTCACGATAACTTTTACTAGAAACCATTCCCCTATCACTTTTTAGTACTCAATTGGAAGTTCATTGTTGCGACGTGTGTCCACGGCTTTTGATCTGGGTGTCACTTTCGATTCGAAGTTGCTCTTCGATGCACACATAGATCGCATAGCAAATAGTTCAAGTCGAATAATGGGTTATATTTTCAGGAAAAGTAAGGAATTTAAATATGTAAAATCACTTATCACTTTATATTATGCTTACATCTACAGTGAATTAAATTTTGCCTCATGTATTTGTAACTCTCGTTATGATTGTTATTCCAACCGACTTGAACGCATTCAGAATAGATTCATTTTTCATAAGCTTCAAAGCTAACTTTGTTATCCTTAATCACGACCACGCTCCTGCCCGTAAATATTTCAATTTATTTTCACTTCAAAATCAACTATATCTGATATTTTGGTTCTGTTTAAACTTTAAAACTCACTATTAATGCCTTATATAATACTTTTTTTTAGAATACTAGATTCTATGTAACTAATATTCATCTAGTGAATGTCATTTTGGCTTCGGCTGTGGACATTCCTTATATTTTACTTAAATAAATAAATAAATAAATATTGGCGAAACACAAGAAACCATCGAAGATGGATCGAAGGAAGCATTTACTGAAGCAGGTGAGACTTTATTTGGAGATTTTAATAATGAAACAGATATCATATCAGGATATGACAGATAAACTAAAACATGATATCATGTATTTACATGCTTTTCTTTACAGTTCGATGAATCCACCGATATGACAGACACTACCCAGCTGTGTATTTTTATTCTGATGATATTCAATGACATGTTGGCTAAGGAAGAATTTTTGACAATCATTCCTCTGAAGTGGAAGAACCGTGACGAAGATATATACAACGTTTTCTTCAATTTTGTGAAAAACTACAAGCTACCAATATATAACTTAGTGTGTATTACAACCGATGGTGTACCAGCAATCGCTGGAAACACAAACAATTTTCTGGCATTGTGTCGAGCTCATGAAGATCTTTTTATTCCATTACATTATACATCAACAAGTTTTGTGTTCAAAAGTTTTAAACACGGAGGAAATTTAATTGCCAAAGTTTAGTTTGATATTTTGCACAAGACGCGACCTTCCCTTATAAAAGTTACTTTTGGCTGTTTTGAATAGCTGATCTAATCTATTTTTATAGTTTCTACATGATAAAAAGATGTAAGTTCTTTCTCCTAACGTTCGCCTTTTTGATTTTTTCTGTTCTAGTGTGCAACTTAATACTCGCTTCGAGAACTAAAATAGTGAAATCAGAGGTTGGGAAAGACGAGTTTATTAGTACATATCAGTATACTCGATCAGAAAAATGGAGATATTTTAAGGTAGTCGTGTATGAAATTCGTAATAAATTGGTTTTTTGCGAGATGATCTACAAGGTGTTGAACTAGTTGTAGAAGGAATCTGGTGAACGATGCTCTTAATAGAACCAAAACAAGAAAAAATCTAGACTTGTAATGTCCGGAGACCTAGCTGGCCATCTAACAGGACCACAACGTCCTATCCATTTGTTGGGAAATACATGATTAATAAGCTCCCTAACCTGATGTGAGTAATGTGCCGGTGCTCCATGGTGTTGAAACCACAAATCTTGTGTTATATGCTCTGGTACATCGGCAAGTAACATTGGTAGATGATTTTGCAGAAAATCTGAATACGTTTTACTATTAAAGTGCGGCCATACAATCAAGGACCAACAATGCTGGTGAACTATTTGCCTCATGAGGTGTGAATTTTCCGTGGCGTAATAATGAAAGTTGTGCCTGTTAACAAGCCGAGAAGTTGCCTCGTCCGAGAAGAGAACTCTGCTAATCATAATTGGATTTTCCGTTACTTTGCCACTTGCCCAATTGCAAAAATTGTCAATAAAACTGATAACTGGTTGTCTTCAGCTGTAGCAGTTTCTGGTTTTTCATGTTTTTTGTGAGCAATACAACCCTTTTCGATAAATCTAATTAGAAGTTTTTCTAAGCATCTTGCATCAGGATGCCTATAATCAGGAAACCTCTGTGCTTAAACTCTACTTGCCAACAAAGAATTTCTATCACACTCACCCAAAATAAAAATCATATCAACCATTTCTTTTTTGGATAACTTCATGGCAGTCAATTGAGAAAATTGGGTTAAACCTCACTTTAACAATGTTTAATAACGAACCACTGATAAGTTCACCATGTAGAATGCAGAATAGGATATGTCCGGACACCTGACAGAAGGCACGAATAAAAAAAAACTCAACACATATCTCGATTTAAGTTTTGATCATCTTGATTTTATCATTCAATGAAAGGATTATCTTGGTTAGGTTTCATTTTTACTACTTGAATCATTACGGAAAAAAAAACTTCTGTGCGAATAATGATGCATATTGATAAGTAGAATTTCCTTCAAAAATTCTTACAAATAATCGAATATTTGAAAATGATCGAATATAAAGATAAGGTTACTTCTGCAAAAATATAGCACAATATATTATGCGTTGACATGAATAATAAAATACAGGGTGTTCCATTTGAAATAATCAAGATATAATATTTTTAAAACTACAATATTCAATCATTTTTTGAGTCACTCCTGTATAGAATGAGGATAATTTATTTCAATTCATAAACAAAGCTATTCTTGGACAATGAGAAAACGAAAGAAAAAAAGTATTCATCCTCTCTGGCCGAAAGAGCATGAAATGATGTGACAGCCTATTTTCATGAATTTTTACGGAAAAAAAATATTGTGACGAAACTACTCACTCACCAAAAAACTTAATACTTAAAGACATTATAGCAGAGTTTTGGCCGCTCCTGAATCTTGAACAAAAAAGTGGTCTTCCAATCTGAAAAAATCACCCAAGATTTTTTGATAGAAAAGTGGGATACCCGGTTTACTGCAAAATAAATTGCTGAAGTAGTTTCTTACTTTCTAAATACAATACCGTTCGAACAAAAATGAAATCTTCAAGAGTGTACGAGCTACAGAGCACCGCGCCACTGGTAAATCACCCAGTATAAGCTGTGAATCTTGATGATAAGTGGAAAATGCGCGTTTGACTTCCCTATAAAAGAGTCAGGTATTATACAGAGGGGTCTCTAAACTGCCGATATCGATATATTTTTACAGTTAAAAAATGTTTGCAGCCTCAAAATTGTCATCTAGTTATTCAGATTTTCGATGGAATTATAATATAAGAATGTGTCTCTAACATATAATACCACGCCATCATTTTGATTGAGACTTCCATAGTTATATATTAATCTGATGCAAATGGAAAGTGCATATTCTTTATGAAGTAATGCGATTTTCTAAAAGTAATTCAGGCAAGTTTGGCTTCGTTCTCTTTTGAATCCAAAGCTAGTTTCTGCATCAAAATCTGTCTCCGCATAAATCGACTGTGAGACCATTTTTGGTGCATCGTTTCCTCGATTATGATAGCATTCTGCAAAACGGAAATTTAAATAGTGTATTTCCGCTTTCTTTCAAAATGAAAAAATCAAAGAAACACTAAAGATCTTCTGTCAATATGGTAAGCGTATAAAGGATGAAATGTTGATTACATAACTTTGTATTACTGCACATCAATTCACAGGTGCATCGTTTCTTCCGCAATAAATTACGTGTCCGACTAGATGATAATCTTCTACGATATTTTTATGTAGATGTATTAATCTACCGGAAGAACTACGAATGTCCAGTTAAGTTCAAATTATTCATTAGCCGATAAGAACGAAATCGCAAACGATGATACGGAAAATAAAAGTCAGATAATTACTCGCTATCTATAAATCTTCCAGCATTTGATGTTGCTTAATGATTCTCTAGATAGGTAATTTCAACACTTCTATACCGCTTCTGAGAAGCTGTGTTATCTTTGCCGATACCCAATGGCAAAGTGGTTAACAGCAAAAACTGACATATGTCTTTTTACGAGGAAGACCTATGCATGTAATGCTTTCAACATTGTTTATGCTAATAACTGATCGCTATCAATATGTACGATTAACAATGTGGAGACTATGCATCTCAATTTGGGACGTTCAGATATGCCAAAACTTCTAGCGTTCTTATTACTTTCATTCTTGATAAAAGAGTTGTCCAGAACAGAGAAAATCAAAGCATTTTCCTGCAGTACTTATTTCATACTAAACAATACAATCCAAAACTGAAAATTGAATAATTTTTTCATGTCTATTGATGTCCATCATCAATTTAAATTATTCATTAATTCGAATATCTTTAAACTTAATAATGGTCGTAGAATTGATTACATTCTTTCCCGTAATACTGTCACAGAACTTTCATTATTTTATTCGCCACACACGGAAAAACAGTTGTTCATAAACGGTAAAGAAATGGTATGTCCATTACCGCCTTGTCGAGCGACACGTATTTTCTATGAGTTAGATTTTTTTCCTGAAGTTGCATATACAGGCTGTCCAAGAATAAGGTATAAATCTCTCGGAATTTGATAGATCTCGTCAAAATAATGCCACAACTTTATATAAAATCTGTTTCTAAAATGCAAATTCTTAAATATAATTTGTTTTTTTTACGATAAAATTTGTGTCTTTCAACGAGTCTTTCGGAATTCGAGATGTTGTTTAGAAAAATAGTATTCTATAAGATGTTGTTTTTTAATTTCGCACCATATGCGCTCAAGGTGAACTCCCCTTGCACTTTTTACCCTCTAGGTTCTTATGGGATAAATGTTTTAAAAATCTAATAGAATTTTGAAATTTTTTGTTGTTTTTACGTGGAAAGCTACATCTGTTAGATCTCGAAGAAATAAACCAGTAACGAGAAAAACGAACTCAAAAACCAACGATGTTTGCGATAAAAATGTTTCCATTCATTCAATATGTTATTTATTTTGATTATGCAAACCTTACTGCTTGGACACGATTAACATTATCTGCTGAGATTTTTACTTATAAATTTCAAAAATATAAATTGTTTTTTTCACGATAAAATCTCGACCAGCACGTATTCTCTATGGGTTAGATTTCTTTTTCAGAAGTGGCATATAAAGTGTGTCCCAGAATAAGTTATCAACCTCTCGGAATTTGATAGATCTTGTCAAAATAATGCCACAACTTTATATAAAATCTGTTCCTGAAATGCATCCCTGCTGAAATATTTACCTATGAGTTTCTCAAATATAAATTGTTTTTTTTACGATAAAATTTGTGTCTTTTAACGAGTCTTCCGGAATTCGAGATGTTAAAAAATAGTATTCTATAAGATGTTGTTTTTCAATTTCGCACCATATGCGCTCAAGATGAACTCCCCTAACACTTTTTACCCTCTAAGTTCTTATGGGATAAATGTTTTAAAAATCTAATAGAATTTTTAAATTTTTTGTAGTTTTTACGTGAAAAGCTGTCCTTGTTAGATCTCGAAGAAATAGACCATCAACGAGAAAAACGGACTCAAAGAGCAATGATTTGTTCGATAAAAATATTTCTATTCATTTAATATATTATTTATTTTGATTATTTGAACCTTACTACATAGACACTATTCACATTATCTGCTCAAATTGACAACCAACAAATTTTATACAAGATCTAGTTTTCGAAATAAGGGATTTTTTTTATTTTAATATAAATAAGATATTGTTTTTTATCTCATTCGAATAATGAATTATTCTTTCAAACAGCATTTCTCTATCCCTAATAGGTACAGCATAAACTTGGCTTTTCAGATGGCCCAAGAAATAAAAATCCAAAGGATTCAGACCTGGTGGCCTGGGTGGTCCACCGCACTATCGTGCATGAACCACATATTTCGCCGACTGGCCAGTGGAATATCCTCCAATAGTCTTGGCAAGTTATTGAAACGTAACTACCCCACTGAGTAAGCACAGAGAAAAATAGAGCAAGGAGACTCACAAAAGTCAAGATTGTTCTACTCAGATTTAATTAAACATTAGAATTATCAGTAGAAAGTTATAGCGTTACAATCTGATTTTTCACAAACAAATGCTTCTTTTCTATATACAATTAATTTCACTTATCTTCGTGATAGTCAAAAAATCATTGTTCCTGAAGAAACAGACGAGGAAGAGATCGTTGATATTGAACAAATAGATGAGGTAGAGGTCGTCTATTTAAGAGATTCAAGTGAAAGCGAGTATAATTTGTTTTACGAATGTAAGTCTCCAATCTCCTATGTGAGTTCAAGTTCTAAAAGTCTCTTGTATTTTTAGTGCTGCGTATGGAGTGAAAACCTTTATTTCAGCTTCAGAGCTCCTCCGCGAGGATTTATCCATATTTCAGGGCTTCAAATAGTAATTATATTTCGACCTCTGCGCTCCACCGACGACCTTTATTTTTGATATGGGTTACTACACCATAATCAAGATAGATATAGCTCTAATTTTCACTAGAGACATTTTATAGATATTAATAATTCCAAATACAATTAAAATGATTTTCAACTTGAACTCACTAGTTTGAAAGTCGGCAGAAGAAAAAGGGAGAAAAGTGAAAGTTTTAAGACCGGTGGAATATAAAATGTGACAGCTGACTATGCGCATTAGACTTCTCTTGTACTGCCGAACTGTGGTTTGATGATGACAAGTGATAGATAGTAGCGTCACTGTTGGGTATAGATGGAAGATTGATTGGAATTAGGTGTTTTAAATTCGAATAGTTGTGACGTGATTTTAGCACGTTACACCATTTTAAAGAAAGTCTAAATAACTTGTTCCGTCCAAACGAGGTGGCAACTCAAAGGGCCCAATAAAATGCTGATCAACATATACGGCCCAAATATTAATTTGGAATTGTTGTTAGTGTCGGTTTTGAAAAATGCCATAAGGGTTTTTATAGGCCATAAATGTAAATTATGAAAATTTGTTATGCCTCTACGAAAGCCTGCTTCATCAGAGTAAAGGACTGAACCAACGAAAGCAATATTTTGTTCATGTTAGTGTACAAACCAATTGCAAAATTGCACTTATGTGGGTAAGTCATCTGGAGACAGAGCTTGAACTTTTTGAAGATGGTGAAGGTGGAGCAATTGATTCCTCAAATTTCTGTAATCCCTACTTTTACATGAATTAAATTGGTTAGATACTTTCCGAGTACTGGTAAGAAGCTCCTCAGCAGCCGTTTCTGAAATGCTTTCTTCTAGTTCAATTATATGCGCGGTCTCAATGCAACCTGAGTTACTTGCATTTTTTATAGATTTACCTAACATAGTCTTCTGTTTGGAAATCGCTACAGATAAAGTCTTCTGGCACACGAAGCATTACCAGCATTACCATAAGGTAGGTGAAATTTACTTCGCATTGTAGATTTTGCGGTTATGTTTTCAATTTTTGCCTTTTATAAATGGACACAACGAACGTTAATGAGTGAGACTTCCCCCTTCATAACTGTATCTATCTGTATCTATTTCTTACAAGGATTCTTATTTGTTTTAATTCCTTCTCAGATTAAAATCGTCACCTAAGAATAGGATACATGTCGATGAACGCAAAATTGAAGAGGGAGTTGATCAAGTAATCCAAAAAGCAAACCAGTGAAATCGGTTGTGAAGGTCGCTCATGTAGCCAAATTTCATGTGCACAGGTTGGTCGCAAGAGCTAAAGGTTCTCAATGTACTTCATTTGTTTATGAACCAAATATTGGCAATAAAAAAGTTTTCAAGGGAGACCAGTAATGTTCTTTGGAAGATTACCTATCGACCTCTGCAAAAATGTGCCATGGCTTGACAACTGAACAAGTCAGAGAACTGGTATTTCAGTATGCTGTTTAAATCTTACTCTATCATCTTCTTGGAAAGAGAATGATACCACTAGTCTATATTTGTTGAAAGCTTATTTAAAAAGACAAAATTCGCTAAGCGTAAGAAACCTGAGAATACTTCACTAGCAAGAACTACTAGCTTTAATAGAAACAGTATTTCAAATTTCTTTGATAACTTGATAAATGTTACTCAAAGCATAATTCCCCTCCAAATATGATTCGGAACTTAGATGAACTACATGTACGACTGTTACTAATGCACCGAAGATAGTCGTTCTGATAGGTGCTGCTTTTATATTTCCACGTGTTCATTATAAGGAACATATTCTTGAAAAAGGTCCTACGGGTGCTTTAGGCCTCGCAAATATATCTGGTTGGATAACCGAAGATTGCTTTTTGAAGGCTTTAGTACATTTTGTTCACTTCGTCAAGCCTAGTACTGAATCTTCGGCTCTAATAGTCTTTGACAACCCTAAGACTCAACAACTATTAATGTAGTGCTCTATGCCCTAGCAAATAACATTATGATACTAACATTTCCACCTCACTGCAATCACCGCCTGCAACCTCTTGATGTGATCGTATTCAAGACCTTCAAATCTAGGTTTAAAGCTAGCATGAATGACTGGATGACTTCGAACCCTGGCAAAGCTGTCACAAATTATAATGTTACTCAATCTGCTAAAGATGCTTACTATGCTGGTTTCAATATGAATAATATTACTTCTAGTTTCAAAAACACCGGGATATGGTCAATTAGTAGAAAAAAATTCTCAGATGAAGATATTATACATGCTTTCGTTACATACTGACCACTACAGTCTCTTGGGGGTACCACTGATTCAACTGAAAACTCTGCCCAATCTTCCACAGATGAAGAACTAACCTGGACTTCCTTATTGATCCTGAATATGATTTAAATGCACAAACCAGTTCACCATTCATCCTAAGTCGGCCACAAGCTGAGTACTCTACATTGAACGAGTTACAACATGCAACATCTACCTCAAATGACTTCTCAATAGGTCCCTATACTTCGAATAAGTAACAACCTCTAACATCAACCCCAACAAATACACGACCTGAATCTTCTACTTTGAATGAACCACAGCCTGGACCTTCCTCCCTTAAATGAGTCAGAAGGTGGAACTTCTGATACTGAAGTTCTTCGTGTTAGAACTTCAAATTCTGCTGACTCTCTAATAAGCCCAGAAACCGTCAGACCATTTCCTAAAGCTTCACCTCGTAAACTTACTGAGAAGCGACGTGAAGGTAAAACCACGATTATCACTGAAACCCATGAAAAAGGTAGATTTCTTTTAGAAAATATGATGAATATCTCAAACAAGAAAACACCAAAGGCTGAGAAACTAAACTTAAAACATGTCAAACAAATTTTCAAAGGTAATTTAACAAATAAGGAATCAAGCAAAAAGAAGAAAACAGATACTAAGAAATGTGCTAAGGCCAGTCAGAAGAAGGAGAAGGTTGAAAGAAAATTTTCATGTTGTAGTAGCAACAGCGATGGGTTGTCATATGAAGTTAAGGATTCTGACACAATTGATGATATTTCAGGAAATGGAGAAATCACTCCAAGATAAAGAAATCGCAGCACTACAAGGAATAAAACAGCTGATGACGAACAATGTACTGTTTGTAAGAAGAAATATTCAGAAAGCACTGGTTTCAGTGTGAAATATGCTCTAAATGGGCACACGAAACCTGTGGTGTTAAAGGTGTTTTTTTTTTTAACACTAGCACTAGTATCTAAGTACTTTTAAGAGACTGTAGGTAGTTCAAACATTTTGGAGGCGCGTAGGCGGTTGGTTATATAATTATATTAAAAAACAATGATTATTTTTCAATAATAATAAACGAGTATGTAGACGATATCATTATTTGCTTCACAGGAACAGATAGACAGTTAAAAATTTTCGAAAATCATATCAATTCATTACATCCAAAAATTAGATTCACAACCGAAATAGAAAGCAATAACTCGATAAATTTCTTAGACGGAACAATTTCGAATGAAAACGGAAAACATGTTTTCGCAATTTACCATAAGTCGTCACATACAGATATAATACATAACTCGTCGTGTCATCCATATCAACATAAAATGTCAGCATTCAATAGTTTCATTCATAGATTGATTAACATTCTGTTATCACCAGAAAATTTCAACAAAGAATTAAATTTGATTAAACAAATAGCCAAAAATAATGGTTACAATCCCAAACTAATGAATAATATTTTAAATAAAAACAAAGTAGAATCGCATTGAATGAAGTTTACCCTGTCGATGAATTGAAACAAAAATTCAACACCTTAACCTACGTTGGCATTACAAGTGAGAAACTGAAATCATTCTTGAGTAGCAATAAATTCAACATAGTATAATTTAGGCAAATATATAAAAAATAATAAAACCAAACCAGGTAAAAACAATAAATCAGGTGTTTATAGATTGAATTGCAATGACTGTGATAATTTCTACATTGGTAGAACTCATAGAAATTTTATATTAGAATATCGGAACATAAACGCAGTTTTTCAAATAAAAATCAGATTCAAATTACGCGAATCATCTCTTAGAAAATAATCACTCTTTCGACCCACAGATTGAAATTTTGCACACAGATAATAAATATTGGAAGATAGATCTTTGGGAAACTTTAGAAATCAATAAATACAAACACTCAGGTAGACTCATCAATGAGCAAGTCGATTTAAGCCCTTCACCTCTATTGAATACCTTCGGGGAGCAATCTATTCCTCAATTTTATTGGATATACCTGTTATAAATAACCACTTAAGAAGAAGCAACCCAATAAGCTTTTGATTACTCAAGAACATTTATATTTATATTTTCTGTACATTCATTCGTCTGAAGAAGCTACGGTGTAGTGAAACGCGTTACGAATCGCAATTATTAAGTAAAATTTCTTAAAACACAGTACTCGTTTTTATTATTGATAATGGAATTTTACCAAGTAAAAGCCTCCCAAATTCAAAAAGATTAATTTTCAAGTTCATTCTAAGTTTAAAAGTTGTTGATTTATCTAATTTTAAAGTTTACTTTCTTGTTATGTATTTATAAGAAGATTGGTGGTTATGAGATTCTTGGGAAAAGTTATCAATTATTTTTTAAGTTCATTATTTCTACAAAAAAATATAACATTGCTGATTTCTGTTTAATTTTATAAGGTGCTCAAATATATTAATCATTAAGATGAAGACGATAAGACTTAATAACGACAATAAATCCAGTCACTTTCAAATTTGATTTCGAACACATCTTGGTAGTTATAGTACATATCCTGCTTTGAAATTAGGTACTGTCTCTTTCATAAATTGCTCCGTCCTTTCCAATACACTGCGTTTATGAAAGGGACAAAATATACATTTGAAATGTGAAAATAAATAAATATAAACTGATTAACGACAATTTTTGCATTTCATTTCAATAGTTTATTATAAATCACTTCGTGTTCAATGCAAACTTTTTCCAAATACTTTATTAGTCACTTACTAGGGCCCCAAAATTGAAAATGTACCTTTCAAGCCACCTCTTTTCTACTCTTTAACGTTGGTTATCAACTTAAACGAAATTTACTCTGGACATTTCAATTCTAGAGGAATGTTGTAAATGAGACCAGTTCTTTAATTGGAAACGGTAAACTGCAGGTTCGAAAATTTAAAAAATGACAAAAATGATGAAATCGAGAACATTCAATCATCGTCACGAACTTCCTTCTATTATGACCAGGATGGTGACACTTTTCGACCAAGATACAGTTTTTGACGCAATTTACATAATTTCTGCAACATAACAGGACAAGTGCAGTTCTTCCGGTAGATTAATACATTTGCATAAAAATATCACTGAAGATTATAATCTAGCCAGACATACAATTTATTGCGCAAGAACGGCGAAGAATGCACCTGGAGGATGCATCTGCGACTTGATGGGAGAACTTTGAACGGTATCTTTCAATTTCCATTTTCATTTTTGCCAGTTTCACGTGCGTGACAGGATCGCGACAAAGAACTAACGTTATGAGGAGAATTGCAGATATTTGTGTGACTGACGAGAGCTTGTCCGTTACTTGAGATTGATTCAGCCTCTGCTGCGTTCACGAGGTTGCTTCGTAATCAGTTCTGACAGTTTTACGGTTTTTTACAACATAATAGATTTCTCGGATTCAGAATAAACTGGAAGTAATGAGTTCACTTGAGAAAATATTTCAGAATTAGACCTTTGAGATAATTAGGTGATTCAGAAAATATTTCAGCAGAATGTATGGTATACAAGGTGTCCCCGAATGTTAACCTCTAAACTAAAAGGTGATAAAAGGTGGTTTCCACGGGAGAAATATCAAAAACTTTTATATATAATAATAGATGCAATTAATAGAATTTTTATAGCCCCTGGTTTTCAAGATATAGCAGATACTCAAGCAATGGAGTGTCAAGCGTAACGCAAAGAACGAATTACCAAAGCATCTCAGTAGTTCTGACCTTGTAAATCAGACATTCGTGAGCAGAAAAGTAACTATTATAGCCATTAATGAAGAAACCACTAAATTGTATGAGAACAAATTCAATCTTGATGCTAGTTTCTCATTCGATCAAATAACTGGAGAAAATGTTGGGGAATACTTCAAGCGAATACAGTCCAGAGCAACAGGTATATATGGAATTTCAGATATTGCTGAATTACTGGCGAAAATATATAATCACTCCCTTGATACTGGTACATTTCCCTCTTTACGGAAAACATACCTGATGAAACCACTTACCAAATCGAGCAACATCCAGACCATAAACGACCTTAGACCAGTCAGTATATAACCAATCTTCTCCAAAATTCTTGAGAAGATTGTAAAGGAAATGCTTACAAAATATCTATATGAATACAATAAAATACAGTACGGTAGATATATCTTTCGAGTGAGGGCTGCCTAGCAGCCCGAACACTGCGACACAGTGGTCTATTGTGGCACACTCTGTCCTAAATTTCATCCACGAGCTCCATCCTTCTGGTAAAGGATACGAGTTTCGTGGGTGAGAGCTTTATAAGCTCAGTCAGCTTCAGTTTGC
Organism: Cryptolaemus montrouzieri; assembly: GCA_013387265.2. Classification (NCBI taxonomy): domain Eukaryota; kingdom Metazoa; phylum Arthropoda; class Insecta; order Coleoptera; family Coccinellidae; genus Cryptolaemus; species Cryptolaemus montrouzieri. Next base: position 12,346,520 of record JABFTP020000062.1, on the reverse strand, counting down.
AAGATCCATGTTCTTCCATCTTGACCCTATCCCCAGCTGGGCACTCGCACATAACATGTTCCATTGATTCTATATCTTCTTCACATAGTCTACATGAAGGATCTTCAATCAATCCTAATTTATTAAGGTGTTTCCTGAGGCGACAGTGCCCCGTTAATATGGCAGTTAGAACTCTCAGTTCTAACCTAGTGAATTTAAGCCAGGCTTTGGTTTTTGCAGTGGAAGGTCCACTGATAGCACGTCGAGCGTGTCTGAGACCTGAGAGGCTCATCCAATGCTCACGTACCCTCAAGTCCAGCCATCGGCTGTTTTCCATCCTTGCAGTTTCCAGGGAAAGTCTGATCATAGACTCCGGTCCTATGAACTCAAGGTTAGTTCTTCGAGCGGCCAATGAGTCCACCTTCTCATTTCCCTCAATGCCCGAGTGACCAGGATCCCATATTAGACAGAGCCTGCTCCGCTCTCCTAGTTTGGCAAGGGTAAAGCGTCATTTCTGCACCATAAGTGACGTACAGGTCAATGCTCTCAGTGCAGCTTGGCTCTCGGTGAGGATTTTAATTGACCTATTTGTTGATCCCCCCGCAAGCAAGAGGTTAGCACAGTCGTCAATGACCAATATTTCTGCTTGAAAGACAGTCGCATGCCCACCAAGACAGATCGACTGTTCCTTGGCGGCACCTCGACCGTAGACACCAGCTCCAACACCTTTCGCAGTTTTTGAGCCATCCGTGTACCAACAGGGATCCTCAAGTAGACGTTCTTTGGAGCTGATCCATTCCTGTCTATCGGGAATGATGATCTGAAATAGCCTCTCCATACTCAGCCCTTCATTGTCCTCAATTTCAGACTGTAAGGCGCCAGGCACAAAGCCGAAGTTACCCGTTTCATTACGGGAAAGATGATGGAATCTGTAGAAAGCCATTCTAGCCATTCCTCTTACCACAAGATAGAGAGGAGCGAGGCCCAATGTCAGTTCCATGGCCGCAGTGGGTGTAGAGTGCAAGGCTCCTGTAATCATCATGCAGACTGTTCTCTGTAATTTAGAGAGCTTGAGTTGGCATTGCTTCTTGAGACTGCGCTCCCACCAAGCAATGTAGCCGTACGTAAAACGTGGTCTAACCACCATCACATATAGCCTCCTAAGTTGCTTTGGGACAAGACCTACTTTTTTCTAACAGTAAGTTGTTGAGCACTTCTGAACTGCCTGTTTTGTGTTGACCAGAGGTCTAGACCTCAATTCTTTTTTCTTATTATATATATATACATATATATGTATATGGTCCATATATATATATATTCTATATATTTATAACACTGTTATATTATATATATATATATATATATATATATATATATATATATATATATATATATATATATATATATATTAGGTGCGAATTCCACGTTGAAAACACAATACACAAGGCTAGACATTCCTATGGGCATGTCGAAAGACCTGTGGAAAAAATGAGGTCTTGTCAGTACAGTAACAGTGTTGGCAAAAATTACCACAGAAAGCACAGAAAATGGACCAATCACAGGTATGCTGTCTGGTGCTGCCAGAATACAGCAAAGCCTTTGATCTTATGCTGCACCAGCTCATGATCTACATATTGAGATATTATGGATGCAAAACGAAGAGCACAACATGATTCAAAGAATACCTATTTGAAAGATCTCAGATCGTGGAGATAGAGAAAATGAGGTCTAGACCTCTGAAACTGTTGAAGGGAGTGCCACAAGGGAGTGTACTTGCCCCTGTACTGTATAAAATATACACTTTTGGTATGTGCTTCTATATAAAACACTTCACTGCACACATGCACGCGGATGAGACACAACTAATGAAATCATTTCATCCAATGGAATCGAGCCAATCACTGCAGCTGGTAAATCAAGAATTGCAGGCAGTTCTGAAGTGCTTAACACAACATGGACTAACACTTAACCCAACAAAGAGCTATATGGCACAAAAACACCACAAAAAATTTTCATCTTAACAGTTGTTAATGGTCGTGAAGTTTCACGACCATTCATATTAATCATCTACCATTAAAGCAATGTGAGCACACCAAAAATTTGGGTATGATAATTGACTCAAACATGAACTTCCAACAGCACACACTAAAAAAACTGAGCCTAGTCTATATGAGACTCAAATGCCTCTGTAAATTTTGAAGCATCCTCAGCGAGAAGACGAAGTATAGTCTGTTAATGTCCATACTATATCCACATATAGACTATTGCATACCAGTCTGCTATAGTTTTCTTTTGAAAGAAAATAGGAACAGACTACAATTGGCGCAATATTCCTGTCTCGCTTTGTCCACCAAACAAGAAAATATGATCATACCAGCCCGATATTCAGGAAAATGGGTTACCCAAAATAGAAAACAGATGCATTGGCATATCCTCTACAATATGTGGGTCAGGAGGAGAGACATTCATAACAGAGAGTTGAGAAACATTGAGAAAAAATACGACATCCCCACACCAGACAGTTTTTCTAGAGGCAGCTTTGCCTTTACTTCAACAATACTTCTCAACCAGGATTCTCTTCAGAATGAGGTAGTGTTGTAGGAAAAATTTCTAGTGAGAATTTGTCAATTTCATCAATTTTGTATCAGAAAACTCTGCATACTTCGGCGAACCCTGATCTTCAGATCGGTTATAAGCCAGAGACAGAGATTCACTACAACTGGTAGTTTCATTCATTTTTAACTGAATTTAACTCTCACACCGGAATTGAAGATTGATAGAAGCAGCATGTAAAGTGAAGTAAGCACGTTACAAACCAGTATTTTTTAGGGGTATTGTTTTCAAGTTATATACTAAGCTTGTAATTTTTAACGGTATTCCTCATTCATTTTTGAGTTTTCGAATTATATTCGTTAAAGCCTTCACAAATGTAGGGTCAAACGCCCCATCCGAAATATATCACAACTACAGTCACTACCAATTTACAACGCGTTCAACCCCAGGTAGCGCATAGCGTTTTACTGTCTCATTCAAATCGGCAGGGTTTATAGTCTCTTTTCACAAATGATTGAAAAATGAAAATTAGCTGGTTGAAAAGTTTAAACACACACCGGTAAGTTCCCCTGATGTTTCAATTATGTTTAATACTATAAATATATTTTTATTCTTTACTTTATTTCGAGAGGAGTAGTTCATTTGTTGTTGTTGTCTTGTGCGGGAAAACGCCCTTTTTCGATTCTTTAAAAATAAATATTTCCCGAAAATATTGGTGTTCGTAAATTACACTCGGAGGCAAAATTAGCGGAACACTCGAAAATTTAACCAAATTCGAAGTTCGATATTTTCCTAATTCTCAACCGATTTAGATGATTTGTTCGGCAAGTTATAGAACAACTCTTCTGCTTTGTAGAAATTATAAGAGAAAACAAAAAAATTTGAAAAAAATTTATACGGGGCAAAACTAAAAGTGTTTTTTTGTCAAAAATTCGTAACACCCTGTGGAATTTTGTAGTCCGAGTTGAAACGTACAATATCATGGTCTGTCAAGACACATCTTCCTACAGTAACGCCCTTCTTGTTTCATGCGTTTATCTCTATTTTTTGCAAAATATATTTAATTTCAAGTGGAAAATCACCATTTTGGAGAAATTTCATTGAATCAAGAAATTGTCATTAAAATTCGTCTATCAATTTGGAATTTTCTTATTATCACTCAGGCGTGTCGAAATTGTCGTTTGCGATTTTTATGTTCGAATTGCATTAGTTATTGATGACAATTTGGTTAATTTGGTGAAAATTAGGAATTCATAGGAGATAACAGTCGGTAGGTATTAAAATACACAACCGAATTCTGGGACCATTGATAAAACTTTTCATTTACACATGTGCACACCTTTTTTTATCAAATATGAAATACAACACACGTTTTTTTGGATATGACCACATTTGCACTTGTTTGAAGAATGAGAGTTTTCCATTTTTTGATTTGGTACAAATTCGATCGGTTGCGATGTTTTGTGATTTTATTACTGTTTACGATTCGAAACGGTATTTTCATTCAGAATGAGAGATTTACCACCAACCTCAGTAGCAAGGGCAGTTACATTGATCGAGGAAGGGCGCACCTACCGCTCAGTCGGTACCATGTTGGGTGTCTCGACGTCGGTTATCCATCGAATCTACCGACGTTACAGGGAAACTGGATTGTACGTGAGGATGCGAGGACAAGGAAGAAATCGGGCAACCCGCGCTATACATGACCGTTTCATCGTCAATCAAACCATAAGAAATCCTCGTCTCACTGCTGTTCAGGCACGTAACCTTTTACAAGCAGTGGATAACATTAACGTCAGTGTGAGGACAGTCAGATGATGATTGAATGAAGTTGGTCTGAGATCATACGCGCAAGCAAGAGCACCAAGACTCGATAGAGCCCATCGGGTAGCAAGATTGGCGTTTGCTAGGGAGCATGTAGCATGGACAATCAATCAGTGGAGACGAGTTTTATTTAGTGATGAGAGCCGATAATGTGTGAATTTCGTGGATGGTAGAGATAGAATATGGAGGCATCGAGGGGAACGGTAGAATCAAGCGAACTTCGCAGGAACTGAGCAATACGGTGGAGGGTCAGTTATGATATGGGGTGGCATATGCTTGGGAGTATGAACAGAACTGAAGATTATTGGCAATGGATCACTTAATGCCCATCGGTATATAACAGAAATCTTGGAGCCCCATGTTGTGTCTTTTGCTCCTTACAAAGGGGAAAATTTCCTTTTCATGCACGATAACGCGCGCCCTCATACTGCGCGCATAATGATAGAATATCTCAATGAAGTTGGGATCACACGAATGGACTGGCCGTCGCGGTCACCGGATTTAAACCCGATCGAACACGTTTGGGACATTCTTGGTAGAAGGGTTCGACAACGGAATCCAGGCAACGTTGAAGAGCTGACATTGGCTTTGGTGCAAGAGTGGAACAACATACCTCAACAGATGATAGACAACATCATTGGGAATATGCGAAATCGTATGCGCGCTGTAATAAGAGCTCGGGGGGGTCATACTCGCTACTTAAATCAAATGTTTTTTTTTGTGGGTCATCATGAACATTTTTCTCAACATGTTCATTTCATTTCACGAGTGTATCGCCAGGATACACACCAGCTCTCAATTTTGGACAGGAATGATAATTATTATAGAGTGTCACACAAAAAAATTCAATAATAAATGTGCAAAATCAACGATTTTTCCAGTGTACTTCGAGTTCACCCGGAGCGTGAAATTGGCCAGTGAATTTCAAAAATTTCCATTTCGTAAGATTTCCGCTTCTCTAATTTTGATTTTATTTTTTGTCTAACCTCCTCTATTATGCACCTACGCAAGATTGAAAATAAATTCTTGAAATTTGCGACTTTTCGCTTCAAATTGGATATCTCTTGTAAAAATAGAGATAAATGCATAAAACAAGAAGGGCGTTACTGTAAGAGGATGTGTCTTGACAGACCATGATATTGTACGTTTCATCTCGGTCCAGAAAATTCCACAGGGTGTTACGAATTTTTGACAAAAAAAACACTTTTAGTTTTGCCCCAGTATAAAATTTTTTTCAGATTTTTTTTATTTTCTCTTATGATTTCTACAAAGCAGAAGAGTTGATCTATAACTTGCCGAAAAAATCATCTAAATCGGTTGAGAATTAGCAAAAATATCGGACTTCGAATTTGGTTAAATTTTCGAGTGTTCCGCTGATTTTGCCTCCGAGTTTATTTGTGCTATTATTTCTGTCTACATTAAAGGTGTAAACTCGTTGCCAAATAATAGAACTGTGAATTACTGGTATGTTTTTTTCTCGAAGAACATAGAAGTTGTTCGTATATATTACTTAGGGGTTTAATTCATTTAGATGACAGAAAGAGGCTATTTTGAAATTATGAATAATATTTTGCAACAATATTGGAAAGGCGCCTTGAAGGATCAGCAGTTAAGTGTTAAGGATAGTTCTTCTCTTTTGTTCATTCATTAGATTTTTCTCGGAAATAAATTCATCACACTTCTTCGTCACTATTAAGGAACTTACTTCTCGGTCATAATTGAAATATATCATTGTGGCCTCAGGAATATTCATTGTCCGAGAGATTTCGGATTATTAGAATAACATTCTGTTTTAACGTTAATCGAAAATGTGGCCGCAAATAAAAATTTGGACATAACTCTATATCGAGATGTTCTTACTACTAACATTATTTCTTAACTAATTAAAATCTCCTCGAAAGTTTCAACTATTGTGTATGTATTTGTGCCCTCAAGGCAGTTTGATTCTCATGCAATTTATCTTAACCCAATGAATTGTTTTTAGAAATTTCTTGGGAACTCAATAGATGAAAGATTACGTCATCTTCCGAAGAGCAGAATGAATAAAAACTGTTGTATGCACTTACCTATATGACCGTTAGTTTTAGCATGTCCATTTTGTATGTAGTGCGCATGTCCATTAAGTCCATTATGATGGACATGTCCATTGTGCACGTTGTGATTGAAGCCGTTATGGACTGCATGGCCGTTATGACCAGCATGACCATTGAGACCGGCGTGGCTATTATGTCCAGCATGACCATTGATTATATGACCATTAGGAATATGTCCATTAGGGATATGTGTGTGGCGCAAGATGGTTTGTTGCGGCATCTTGAAGTCTCTTCACAAATTGTCCTCACTACTCCGAGAATTGATCACATCATAACACATCCAAGAAAACTGTCACTTTCGTTTCAATCCACCTGCAAAGAAAAAGAAGTCGTCATTATTATGATTGCGTATACTGGGTGATTCACCAGTGGGTGTCCCAATCTTCTATAAAAAAATCTTGGGTGGTTTTTTTAGATTGGAATACCACTTTTTTTGTTCAAAATTCAGGAGTGGCCTAAACTCTGCTATAATGTCTTAAAGTTATAAGTCTTTTTGGAGAGTAGTTTCGTCGAAATATTTTTTTTTTTCGTAAAAATTTATGTGAATAGGCTCTCATCATCGCATGCTCCTTCGGCCAGAGAGGATGAATACATTTTTCCTTGCGTTTTCTTATTGCCCAAGGATAGCTTCATTGATGAATTGAAATATATCATCCTCATTTTATACATGAATGAATTATTGAATATTGTAATTTTAAGAATATCATATCTTGATTTCTGCAAATGAAACACCCTGTATTTTATTATTCATGTGAATGCATAAATTATTGTTCTATATTTTTGCAGAAGTAACTTTATCTTTATCTTCTATCAATTTCGGAATATTCCATTATTTGTAAAAATTTTTGATGAAAATTCTACTAACCGTATTAAACTCATCAACATGCATCGCACAGAAGTTTATGTGATAGAAATTCTTTGTTGTCAAGTAGAGTTTATGCACAAAGGTTTCCTGATAAGAGGCATCCTGATGCTAGATGATTTGAGAAACTTCTAATTAGATTTATCGAAACGGGTAATATCGCTTACAAGAAACATGAAAAACTAAAAACTGCTACAGCCGAAGACAACAGTTACCAGTTTTGTTGACAGTGACAGAGGACCCATATAAAAGCCAAATAGAGATATCTCAGTTTACAGATATAAGTCAAACTTCCGTCCAGAGAATTTTGAAAATGAATAAATTTCATGCATATTATGTACAGCTGCACCAGGAACTGAACAATCTCAAGACTAAATGGATATTTCGGTCATCCAGAAAATATCATCATTGCCATGCTTGGCGATGACAGAAAAGTTATCCGAGATCTGGAATATCGAAGAATTATAAAAGCAAGATCACAGAATACTCGAGGACTTCGAAAATTCAAGGTGCCGGTGTTCAATTTCGATGCTAAAAACTATACTGACATTATTTTGTGGCGTGACTGTGACATAACTGAGCCACCTCTAACTTCAAATTTGTCTGATGAAACCTTGAAGGAAATTGTAAAAAATGGTCTCGGCACATGTCAGGATATTAAAGATTTTCCATGCCACGCCCAAGCCGTGGAGCGCTGCATTAAGTTGGTGACAGAAGCATTATTAGAGCAAGATTACTATCTCGTCAACGTATGCCTAGTTTTAACACAAAGAATCAATTTAATATTTAAACTGTATCTTTAATGTTTCTGGATATTTCTTGTAATAAATAATTAAAACATAAAAATGTGTTTTTCGTTTGTTTTTCATCCCTGCTGGGGCACCTCAGAACGTTAAGATAATTGTGTGATATTTTCTATGTTTGTTTTGTTTATAACAAGGCAACTTTTCATCGCTATGCCGTTGAAAAAAAAAAATTTTAAATTTCATATATTTTAGCTCCACCCTAATGGGTATCCATTATTCCATCTCTCTTTGGTATGGAATTATCTCTGATTGTTAACAAGGCTTATGCCACATTGTTGACAAAATTGTCAACCAGGCTAGATTTTAGCTCAACAGTGCTTCTTGTTGAAGTTCCAATACATTTTCGTTCATAACTTGACCAATTTCCCGACTTTTTCTTCTTCCAGTTCTTTTCGGAATATTCCTCCTTCGGTTTCTTCGTGTCAATAACGTATGAATACAGAAATATTTAAGGATTTTTGTATTTCGGAATGTTTATTATCACCTTTATTCATTACTACATTCCCCCATTTAGTTTTCCTCATTGCTCGTTATCTCTTCCCATATTTCTGGATATTCAAATGGAAATAAAATGAAAAATATATTTTTAATTATATAAATTCTCTGAATACGTATAGAATAATGAATTTCCTGATTATTCCACAAGAAAATATGAGAAATATAATTTTTTATATAGCAAAGTTGCCAGGTCAAGATGATTGCCGATCAAAACAACAGTTAACATAAATGAATATTCAAATGAGTCGGTCGAGCATATGGGAATAGGGCAAGGATGAAGAACCATTTTGCATCAAAATATAGATATAAAAAAAATGATTACCGCAAAATTCTGATGGATCTGATGCACATCGTTTCATACTCTAACGAGTTGGCTGCTGTTCAGACTACGAAAGGTTTCGAGATCTCCGCGATAGTAGGATATTACTCGTGATATATGAATGCATTCATAAAGTTGAGATAGTTTTTTCGAAGAATGCGTTTTGCAATGAACTCTTCGTAGATGAGACGTAAATCATCGAAACGTGAACTTGGCGAACACAAAACTGTAATTGGAATATTTGATAACGTTGGAAAATTGTGAACAATTTTCCATGAAAATTATCTTATATGCTCGGATAAATCTGAGTAGGATTCTGTTTTCGTACTGCAAACCAAACCCATCATCCATATCAACCACTATATGCTAGTGAAGTATTTTTGGCTAGTAAATAAGATAATTTTTTGAATGGCTTCCAAGAAAAATAAGTGGGAAGTTTTAAAAAAGTATCGTACTAGGTACAAATTTATGTACAAGCTTTAATATTTCAAACGTATACGAAACGATTGATATGAATGATTCTTGACGTATTTCTGGAAGAGTTCTACGTGAAACATTTGCTGAAACAAGCACTCAAAATAATACAAATTATTAAACTTTAATGATAAAGGTAAGTTGAAAACTTAGTTTACAACTTATCCACCCTTTACCTATAAATTGAATGTTGATTCTATAATGACAGCAACATTGACGTCAGATAGTAGTAAAAGATCAGAGCTAATAGTACATACAACAGAATTTATATGGAATCACTCGGTATTTCACATTAATGATTGTTTTTAACCATGAATCTTTGAATACTTGTGAAGAATAAAGATTTTTGTTGTAAGAAACTGGAAAGTATGATTGGAAATATAAAACTATCGCCACATGTTTAGGATATTACACTGAGATTTGAAACTGTGAATTTTAAAATTTAAAAAAACCTATAGTCATAATCGACAATGCCTTACGTTGGATTGTCCCATTTGCAGAGAGGTCGAATAATTGCTCTCGTTGAGAGGGGTGACACAGAGGGATATAGCAGCCACAATGGGGGTATCACAGGGGGTGAATTCAAAAACCTACGTCTAGTACGTGAAGCTACAATCTCTGCAAAATAGGCCTAGAAGAAATCGTAGGAAGATCACTCCTGAAGAATAAGACGGCTTTTTGTGCCAAATTGTAACATGAGACCCTAGTGCGTCGCACCCCAAACTCTAAAGGCAATTTCTGGAAGCAACAGGCATCAGTGTATCAGTCGAAAAGATACTTCAAAGACATCGTTCAAGGGGTTTATCCAACACAAAGCCCTTAGGAGTGTGATGTTTTGGGGTGCCATTATGCTGTGAGGCAAAACACATTAAGTTTTGTTTCCTGCAAATGTAACGGCTAGAAATTGATTGGACCTAGTGCTGGAACTCAAAGTGAGACTCTGACGAGGTGCCCACGGTGAGAATTTTACTTTTACGCAAGATAATGGTCCTCTGCATACCAGCAACCTCGCGCGACATTATCTTGAAACCGAGGGGATTGCTATTTTAGACTGGCCAGCTTGCTCTCCTGACCTGAATCCTTTTGATCATTCATGGGATAATCTCAAAAGGAAAATTAGCTCGCGGCAGGTTAATCCAAGAACCCCACAACAGCTCATCCAAGCCACCACAGAAGAGTGGCAGAATATCAACCCAGAGGAGGTCGAATACCTAATACAAACTATGCCTATACGGATTCAGGCTTGTATCAGGACAAGAGGAGGTAATACAAGCTACAAAGGTCGAGAAAGAACATCTACTCCGTGAGAAAACAATTTTCAATTATTTTACTACATGCTGAAAGAGTTTCCTATTCACTTTTATTTGTTTCATTCTAGAAATGAACCTTGAATTATTTCTCTTGTCAATAGAAATATCTCAAGAAGGATCAATTTTATTAATCCTTCGAAAGTTCCAAGCTTCCTGGGGTAATATTCAAAATATGGGGTGATTCATATAAATTTGGTTGTGTGTATATTCTGTACCTAGGTTAGTGTGAAAAATTAGATACCAGTGGAAAAACCACAATTATAGAATGTTTTCATTCTAACCGAGTAACACATTGTGTTTTTTCCACCACCGCTAGGTATATATCAAAAATAAATAAATTAAAGTTATTTCTTGAGACAAGTGACAATTTATTCATTTTATTATTAATAGTATTTGAACAGTTATTGAAATTAAAAATTGTTGCATTGAATACATTTTCAGTTATATTCATCAAAACGGACTTATTATTTGAGGTAGATTGAAAAGTCGTGTCACTTGAAGAACTGGATGATGAGGCGACGGTTGCTGCCGAATTCGCTCCATTAATTGGAGAAACTAATTGACTTGCAATACTTATTCGATTCTGCAGAAAAGTTTCTATACTAGGTGATTCACCAGTAGCTCGTACACTCTTGAAGATTTCATTTTTGTTCGAAAGCTATTGTGTTTAGAAAGTAAAAATCTACTTCATCCAATCGTTTTGAAGTAAACAGGGTGTCCCAATTTTCTATAAAAAAATCATGGGGTTTTTTTTCAGATTGGAAGACCACTTTTTTGTTGAATATTGGAGAGCGTCCTGATCTCTGCTATAATTTCTTCAAGTAATAAGTTTATTTGGTGAATAGTTTCGTCACAATATTCTTTTTTCCGTAAAAATTCATGTGTATAGGCTCTCACATCATCGCATGCTCCTTCGGCCAGAGAGGATGATTATTTTTTCCTTTCGTTTTCTTATTGTCCAACGATAGTGTTATTGACGGATTCAAATAGATTGTCCTCATTTCATACAGGAGTGACTCACAAAAATTATTGAATATTATAGTTTTAAAAATATCATATCTTGATTTTTTTGAATGGAACATCCTGTATTTGATTATACATGTCAACGCATAAAATATTGTGCCATATTTTTGCAGAAGTAGCCTTATCTTTATCTTCGACCATTGTCGAAATAAGAAAAGATAAACTGAAATAATAAAATCAGAGGTTGCGAAATAAGTGTTTATTAGTACATATCATTATACTTGATCAGAGAAATTGAGATATTTTAATGAAGTCGCGTATGAAATACGTAATAGATTGTTTTCGGTGAGATGATGAGGTGTTGAAGCGTTTTAATAAATGTTCGAAATGTTTCCCGTTTCTTTATAGACACAACTCAATCCTTCTGAGGAAAGACCGTTGAACTATCGACAACATTTTCGGATTAACTGACTGAAAGGCGTCGACTATTCTCTGTCTCATACCCAATTATGTTGTAGAAGGAATCTGGTAACCGATGCTCTTAATATGACCCCACAAGAAAAAAATCTAGACTTCTAAGGTTAGATTTCGTAAAAACACATTTCTTGTTTTTTATTATTGATAGTCTTGATTGTTCATTTCCTGGTGCAGCTGTACATGATATGCATAAAATTTATTCACTTTCAAGATTCTCTGGACGGAAGTTTGACATATCTTTTAACTGAGAAATCTCTCTTTGGGTTTTATATGGGTCGTCTGTCATTGTCAACAGAACTGATAACTGGTTGTCTTCAGCTGTAGCAGTTTTTGGTTTTTCATGTTTTTTCTAAGCGATATTACCCGTTTCGATAAATCTAATTAGAAGTTTTTCAAAGCACCTTGCATCAGGATTCCTCTTATCAGGAAACCTTTGTGCATCAACTCTACTTGCCAACAAAGAATTTCTATCACACTCACCCAGAATAAAGATCATATCAACCATTTATGCTTTGGATAACTTCATGTCAGTCAATTGAGAAAATTCGGTTCAAACCTCACTTTAACAATGTTCAATAACGAAATGAACCACTTTATATTTCTCACCAAAATTGGCACATCCTCGAGCAATAAAGGTAACTGCTCCTCAAGAAATTGCCGATAAGCGGGACTGCTTAATCTGTTAGGCAAAAAAATGGCCCAGCCAAATAATATCTAATCATTCAAACCCAGACATTTGGTGAGAATTGTTCTTGATGATGAGATTCTTCAATCAAAGGGGGGTTTTCCTCAGCCCAATAATGATTATTGTGAGAATTTGTGATAGCAGTTCTCGAAAAGTTAGCTTCGTCTGTGAACATTATATCACTACCAAAATGAGCATTTTCTCTAATTTTATCTAAGAGCCATCGGCAGAAATTCAGTCTTGAAGGAAAATCTCGAGGAAGTAGAGTTTGGACGCGTTGAATATGAAACGGGTACAGCAAAAAGTCATTGGGAATCCTCCAAACTAGAATATGTGAAATATTCAACTGATTTCCAATTTTTCTTGTACTCAGATGATGATTTAAATATATACAATTCAAAACTGCTTCCTCAATGTCTGCAGTTCTCATAGTTTGAGTTGCAACTTTTAAATGATTATTTGCAGTAAAAGTACCAGTTTACCTCAATCTTCTGTGGACATTTGAAAATGTTCACCTGTCTTGTGTTACTCGATTTGGAAAGCGCACCTGATATAATCGCCTAGCTTCTGTTGTGTTTCCGTCAGCCAGACCGTACATGTAATGGATATCAGCCAATTCGGCGTTAGTAACATTAGCCATTTTTTCTTACAGCAATGACTTCAAAAGTCTTGAAACTAATTGTTAATTCAATAAACGTTCGACCAGACACTGGTTCAACTTTACAAACTGTCAAAATAAATAAATAAATGAAAAAAATCAAAGCCTACTAGTCAATCAGTTTTTTCAATCAGATGTGCTCTCAATTCAGCGAATTCATACAATCATTCATTAATTTTTTGCTCGAGAACGGTCGGAGATACGAAAAAATTACAGGTGTCAAAAAAGTTTTTGAATTGAACGATCATGACGAAAATTGATTGTACGCTTATCAATGGCGTATTGCAAAAAAGTTTGAGAGGGTGAAAGAAGAAGACATGGCTCCGGAAAAGAAAACATCTTGTAGATTCTAGTTCGAATTTAGGACGTGTAATGATGGAGGCTGTAAAAAATAGCTTGCATTCCAAATATGGGCTCATTATCTCGCAAAACTGCAGGAGTTTTGAAGAAAAAACAATTTTTCGGAATTTCAACACCGTGTAGCTCCGTAACGAAACTTTTGCGGACCTATGTTTATATGAACTTTTTTTCTTAAAATTGCACGTTGATTTACAACTTCAAGTTGTGACATACTATTATGTAACGCCCTGTATAACATGACGTATCTAATATGCCTTAAGTGTTACAAAACACACTATGTTATCTTTACCCTTTCGAATAGTCATTCACTTTGTGGAAGATTACCTTTAACAATATAATTAACAGTGACATTCGAAATTTCTGCACGACTCGTATTCGTTATTTGAGAGCGAATCAGTTATTCGTTCAATCATATTTTTTCAGAAAAAGTCAATCTAGCCATCACGAAAGATTGATCGCACTAATTTAAATAACTATATGAAAATATCTCCATTATTATATTTGTTTACGGACTCAAGGTTTCCTGTGTTTTTTCGAGAATTTGCGTGTCAAGTTTTTGCCTCGGTTTTTACACACGAGCGTGTATAAGTAATTATATTCATTTATAGAATGAACTTAAGAACCGACGGTCATTACAAGCCCGTCATCAATTATTTGTTTGCATGAGAATACTTATTTCAGAATTGAGGAGTTATTCATGTGGCAGAAGTTGTTTGCCTCATTGAGATGTGTTTTCGATAATATTATCTATATTTTACGGAACAACAGTAGAAGAAATGAGACAACAATTCAATAAGTAATTGAAGTATACAGGGTGTCTACTTTAAAAGGTGCTAAACTTCAGTAGGTGATAGTACAAGTCATTTACAACAAAAAATGTTTTATAACAGTTTTTCGAAAAGTTGATAATTATCGAGTTATTTAACACATCTCGATTTTGCGAAATTTTAGGCTTCTCTCTATAAAAACAAGAATATTTCTATTACTCTTACAGCTACATCAAATCTGACCATACCATCGGAAAGATGTTTTGAATTTGATATAAGATAGATAAGTACTAATGGTAAAAAATTGTGTATACCGGGTGGGGTGTTGTAAAAGGCTAATTGAAAGAATTGTGAAATTAACAAAATTAGTGGTATTTTCTTGTTAGCTGTACCACTGAAAACTGGTCGATAATTTGCCATTTTTTTCTTGGAAAAAACTACTACATTCATCTGGCTTTCAAACGGTATATCTGTTTTTGAGCTCACTATTTTTTTACCAGCAAAATCATGGGTAAGAGTAAGAAAATTAAATTCTCACCGGAGCGTTCGAACAATTCCACAAATGACTTTTCAATAATAATAAGCAATAAATAAATAACATATCTGGATATTGAATGTTCAAGAAACTAGAAATAATTAATTTTTCTCGGATTAGAAGGAGAAAATTAGAGAAAAGATCGTAAAAGATTGAATCACAGAAGGCTTGTATTACTTGATTTCAAAACAAATGAAAATATTTAGAACTTGACAGGAACTGTCATTCAATGAATTAATGAATTGAAGTTTATATTTTCCCCTTTTGAAGTTCCATTTTCTTTTTCGAGAAAAAGAATAAATGCCTTGTTTCTAAAATATTGAATATCGAGATATGTTATTTGTTTATGGCTTCGCGATTGGAAATTCCCGTGCAGCAGTGCGGGAGTATGCATTGCGCTTTCCAAGTAGACAGCAACCTTGCTGAAAGACATTTGTTGGAGTGTTTAGGCGCTCCGGTGAAACTAGTTCATTCAGTGGTTTGAGAATTAGAGAAAATGGTGGAAATGCTCAGCAATGGAGAAAAGCTTCATTATTCCACGGTTCATAGAGTTCTCAAATAATTTATATCCTTACCATTTGAGTAAGGTTCAAGATCTATTGTCAGTGTATTGTGAGCTTAGGTTAGGTTGCAGTTTTGTAGGTGAAAGATGAATAAATTACAGGATTGGGGATCAGATAAAATTCTATGGTTGGATGGGGCAACTTTTATCAAAATTTGTATGACAAATTTGAGAAATTCCCATATATGGAATACAGAAAATCCTCATGACACTGTTGTGTCACACTCTCAGCACGAAATGAGAGTAAAGGTTGGGGTTAGGAAGGGGTCAGCTTGTCGGGCCAGTTATACTTGCCGATCGTCTCAATTCAAACGAATTTTCAAATCTATTAAATAACGAAATAATGAACTTTCTGGAAGAAATGCCGAAAGCTACTCGGCATCACCTTTGGTTTCAAATGAACGGCTGCCCGGCTCATAATTCTAGAATGATCCAGAACTGGATATAAACTGAATGTATATAGAATTCACGTTAATGCTCAAGGAATATTAATTGAAAGGATTCGAATCTGTTGCAACGAAATGAGTCAAAAACACATTGAACTTCAAAGAGTAGTCGATAGTTTAAGAAAAAGGTGTGTTAAGTGCATTCAAAAAGAGGAAGACATTTTGAACACCTGCTATAGTTTTTGAATCTCTTTCGTGAAAACATGATTCATTAATTTCCTGTTCATGTTTCATTAAGTAATATAAGAGATTTGCGTTTTTGAATTTTAGGTTCTTATTACTCTTACCCATGATATTCCTAAAAAAAAACGGTAAGTACAAAAGATGAAATACCATTTGAAAGCCAGTTAAATGAAGTAGTTTTTAACAAAAAAAAAACAGCTACTCATCGATCAATTTTCAGTGGTACAGCTAACAAGAAAATACCACTAATTTTGTTCATTTCACAATTCTCTCATTTAGCCTTTTACAACACCCGGTATACAAAATTTTTTACCATTAGTACTTACCTATCTTATAACAAATCCAATGCTCTTTCCGATGGTATGGTCAGATTCGATGTAGCTGTAAGAGTAACAGAGATATTTTTGTTTTTATACAGAGAGAGAAAATTTCGTAAAATTATCAACTTTTCGAAAAAATGTTATAAAACATTTTTTGTTGCAAATGACTTGTACTATCACCTACTGAAGTTTGGAACCTTTCATAGTAGACAACCTGTATAGGTTGGGGTAATTTTGAAGCTATATTACGACAGTTAGGAGAAATATTTGAGTTAGAAGAAAATAATCTTCTTTTTCTCGTGCACTCTTTCCGTTAAGGGAACGTCGCTAAAGACAGTTTCGAGCTAACACTTATTTATAGAATTTTTTAATTTTACCTATTTCATCGATAATACAATAACAGCTCCTTATTCGCTCTTTCTACATTCGCGTTTTCACTAGTCGCGGAGGAAAGAGCCAACTTCGTCACCTAGGAACCTATCCCATATACACACAACCAAATTCATATGGAATCACTCAGTGTTTCACATTATTGATTGTTTCTAACCATGGATCTTTGACTACTAGTGAAGAATAAAGTTTGTTGTTGTAGAAAACTGGATAGTTTGATGAGAAATGTTGAATTATCACCACATGTTCGGGATGTTGTACTCAGTCGTCACTGAGATTTGAAACTGTGAATTTCAAAACTTAAAAGAGACTATAATCATATTGAAAACACCTAACGTTGGATTGTCCGATGTGCAGAGGGGTCAACTTTCGTTGAAGATGGGGTGACACAGAGGGATTTGACGGCCACTATGGGGTTATCACAGGGGGTGATTTAAAAGATCTACTACGGATACGTGGAGCTACAATCTCTGCAAAATAGGCCTACAAGAAGTCGTAGGAAGATCACTTCTGAAGAAAAAGACCGCTTTTTTGTGCCAAATTGCAAGAAGAGACCCTAGTGCATCGCACCCATATTCCAAAGGCGATTTCTGGAAGCAACAGGCATCAGTGTGTCAGTCGAAACGATACGTCAAAGACTTCGTTCGAGGAGTTTATACGGCCCTTAAAAGTTCCAGATCTAACCGGACAACGAAAAATTAACAGACTCAATTGGTGTATCGAACACCAGAATTGGAATATTTAAAATTGGCGAAATGTTTCTTTTTCAGATGAGATCAGAATTAGTGTTCGATCTGATTACTGCTGGATCTAAGGGGTCGTGGAAGACAAGCTAGACTTCGAGTAGCAAGACAATTTCCGAAATACACAGAGGGCAGTGTGATGTTTTGGGGTGGCATTATTCTGGGAGGCAAAACAGATTTAATATCGTTTCCTTTTAGTGTAACGTCTAGAAATTATGTGGACCTAGTGCTAGAACCCATAGTGAAACACAACTGCAAGATAATGCTTCTCTGCATACCAACAATCTTACAAGAAAGCGAAAGTTGACCATTTTTAAATCAACACATCTTAGCCAGTTTTTTTTCATAATTAAGTTCGTCCGAAACCAAGGCGATAGATGTTCATTCTTCTTTCATTTCAGTAGAATCTGCAATCGGCAGCTACCCTAATTTGTTTCCATTGTGTAACATTTCAGTCTCCGTTTTGGCGTATTAATGAACAATTGCTATTTCTAACAAAAGTAATTTCGTTATTCTATTGCAGCCATCAAACCACATGATTGCAAAACAGAAAATCCTCTTCTTCACCAAAATATCTAAGCAAACTTTGTTCTCTGGTGCGTTGATAGAAATGTTAGCTCCTTTTGTTACCAAGTTCCTTTCTATTAACTTACAAATCAGGATTTCTGAAGCCTGCTTTGACAGTACCACATCTGTGATAAGGTCGTTTAAAGGTCATATTGATTGAATAATTTCGGCGATTTCAGGTCACTTTCAGAGTCGCTACTATGTATCAGTTATCGTCTGAATGTTAATTAACTTCAGCTTTAAACCATTAGGTTGAAAGTACAGGGAAAATTGTAGGACTCAAAATTCGCCTGTGTGTCTATTGTATGGAAAGATATTCCCAATTCGCTTTTTTGAGAAACTCAAGGCTTATCACGCCTCTCCAGTAGATACTCAATGTATTATTTGTAAGCTTCGCTTACGAACTCACATTTTAACGATATTCTTTGAATGTATACTCTCCCCAAATGAAACTAAATTGATTTGAATGATCACACAAATTCTTTTCGACAATGTCATATGAAATAATAGTAGGTTAAATCAATATATGTTTAATTAACTGCTAATTATTACGGTGATTAAGTAATTTTTGAATGAAAGCTATAACTTGTGAGCAAGATTTGTTAGAAAACAAATGACATTTTTCATTCATGCCCCATTTTTTCCCATGAATGTGTTCACGGTGCGCCGCTGGTTTTTACAAATCATTCGAAATCGTATTGTCTTTTCATTTTTGTTCGTATCACTTACCCTTTATCCAGAAGAAAAGAAAATGATAACCTGTACCTAATTATTTAGATAGAGCTTTTTTGGTCTCTTGTAAGCTAAGGTATTATTCAATTATTTTTGATGTTAATATTTGATACTTGCAGCGTGTATCAACATTGTTTGAAACTTATTTAGTGCAGATGATATAACCGTTGTTTTTGGGATCAATCTGTTTTATAATTTATCTCAAGTGGGCGTTATAACTGGAGAATTATTATACACAATATTGTGAAAATCTGTTGATTTTATTCCAAGATGAGCTCACAGAATATCAAAGTTATTTGTACTTATCTACAAACACAAATAATAACAGTATAAGTTCTTTATTCGCGGGATATATGTTCCGTTAATATACCACAAATACCGAAACCGTGAATATGGAACGGATTTTGAAAATTTCAAAGAATTGAAATAATTGATTCTTTTTTTTTAATATTTATATTTAAAAATGAAATGAATCAAGGTTCCTTTAAACAGAAAAACGAATAAAGTAAAATGGGAGACACTTTTGCATGTGGTAGAAAAATTGAAAATTGTTTTCTCACGGAGTAGGTATTTTTTCTCGACCTCAGTAGCTCGTGTTACCACCTCTTGCCCTGATACAAGCCTGAATCCGTCTAGGCATGCTTTGGATTAGGTTTTCGACCTCCTCTGGGGTGATATTCTGCCACTATTCTGTGGCGCCTTGGATGAGCTACTGTGGGGTTCTTGGACTATCCTGGCGCGATCAAATTTTCCTTTTGAGATTATCCCATCAATATTCAATAGAACTTAAGTCTAGAGAGCAGGCTGGCCAGTCCAAAATAGCGATTTCCTCTGTTTCAAGATAATGTCGCGTGAGGTTGCTGTTATGCGGAGGAGTATTATCTTGCATAAAAGTGAAATTCTTGCCGTGGGTACCTTCCACTATGAGTTCTACCACTAGGTCCACGTAATATCTAGCCGGTACACTCACAGGAAACGAAATCAAATCTGTTTTGCCTCCCAGTATAAAGCCACCCCAAAACGTCACACTGCCCCCTTGGTATTTCGGAATTTGTTCGATACTCGGAGTCTAGCTTGTCTTCCACGACCCCTCGTGGAAGACAACAATTAAGTCTATTGATTTTTTGTTGCCTGGTTAGCTCTGGAACTCTTAAGGGCTTTATGCTGTATAAACCCTTTGAACGAAGTGATCTTCCTTTAACTTCTTCTAGGTCTATTTTGCATAGATTTCAGCTCCACGTATCGGGCGTAGGTTTTTTAAATCACCCCCTGTGATACCCCCATTGTGGCCGCTATATCCTTCTGTGTCACCCTTTCTTCAACGAGTGCAATTAGTCGACCCCTCTGCACATCGGAGAATGCAAGCCTTCTCATACAGATATCACAATTACATCGGCACATCCTTACCAACATAAAGTTGCAGCATTTAATAGCTATATACATAGACTCTTGAGCACACCGTTGTCTAATGATAATTATTTCAAAAATTGAATTTGATAAAACAGATCGCAATAAATAATGGTTATGATGCAAATTTAGTTAGCAGCATATTATATGAAAAACAAAAATTAGCTTTACAACATATATATCTAATCGGAGAACACCTAGACGAGAAATTCAATAGCTCAACATATATAGGCAATATTAACAATAATGTGAAATCTCTTCTTAAAAATTCAAATTTAAATATAGCGTTCAAAACATCAACAAATTTACGTTCATTAATCAGAAATTATAAATCTCCAATTAATAAAGAAAATAAATCAGGCGTTTATAGATTGGATTGCAATTGTTTTTATATAGGTAGAACACGAACAAATTTCAATGTTAGAATCTCTGAACATAAACGCAGTTTGATCAATCGAAAAACCGATTCAAATTATTCAAATCATCTTAGGGAAAATAGTCACTCTTTCAATTCAGAATTTAAAATCCTACATTCTGAAAATAGAGGTATAAAGCTCAACCTTCTGGAAGTACTTTAAATTAACAGATTTAGGTAGTCACCGGAAATTCTTAATGATCATGTAGACATAAATAACTCACCCTTATTGAATTTATTTCCTAAACACTAGTTCAAATACTAATAGCTCTGAGTGGATTGCCTCTTTAGTATATATAAAAATTTGTTAGTAAGATATATTTGTAGTATTCATTCGCTCTTGACAAAGATACTGTGTATCGAAACGCGTCGAGTATTTAATAAAATATTTTAATAGAAATCATCGTTTACTTGTATTTGTGAAAAAGGATTTCTATCACGTAAAAGCCTCGTCAATTGAAGTTTATTTTTCTCTATATGCAGTATTTTACATAACCACCGTATTACAACATCGAAAATGGAATAATCCTGAGACTTGCAGAAAATTCATTAGCAACAAAAATCTTGAGATTTACAAGCAATCAAGGTAAGCAATTTTGATAAGGTCGAAGCAAATCAGAAAAAATTAAATTATTCAAATTATTGAACAAAATTCAGCTCGACATTTATTGTAAGCCGCATTTATGCTTGACCTTCTCAATTTTCCACTCGATATTTCCAACAGAGACTCTGAGAATGAAAGTTTGAACCGAAAGAATTTTTTCACTTTGATTTAATTTTTTTTTCGATAAATACATATCAATTTTTGAGAATTATAAAATACAAAAGTTTGTTTTGCATACGCATATAGTTCAGCAATATTCGTATTCAAATTGAGAAAACTAAAGTGATATTTTTGAACAGTTTTTCTGAATTAAATTTCAATTTCTCTTTCAATCTAAAATCACCAAAGAAGAGTCTTGCACCTTCAAAAATTCACAAAACAAAAACTGAATGAATACAAAATACGTACATAATGAGTAAACAAATCTAATACAGTGATTACTTGGGATTATTTGAAAATTAAAAATAAACGAACTGTGTTAATACATTTGAGTATAATTATTCAGTAATCTTTTCCTGAAATTATTCAAATGAATATATATTCGGTAAGAACTTTTAGTGTACCATATCTTAAGGATAAAAATAGAGTTTCCATAAGTTCATTTCTTTGTTTCTAGTTCTTCTGTCGAAAAGATCTTTCTAGAGCACTAACTAACGGAGAAACTTATAATTGGATATATTGATTGATTGGATCGTTGACGCTAGCTGATACAAATTTTTCAGGATTAATCAATAATAAATAATATAAAATTAAAGATATTTTTCATCGATATACCGTGTAGGGTGCTGTCATTTGAAATAGTCAACGAATTTGAATCTTAGTTTTTGCTATTGCAATTCAATTAATCCAAGGACTGTCTTTAACATTCATTCACAATTTTCTTTAAGATGAATGAATCATAAATAATAAGAGATCATTTGGCACAGCTAACTAAGATTTCGAAGAAGATTCTTGCAGTTTTAGTGTTATCGATGTTGCAAAAAAAAAACAGCAGAATAATTATCCCCGTTAATTCAGGTTTCTTATACCGAAATTTTGCATTTACTGTAGTAGGACATTGAAGAAAATTGCAGGATTTTCCGACATTCAGTGTTTGTGTGTTTTCTAAGAAATTATGAATTTCAAAGTGTTTTGAGGAGTTTCAAATTTTCTCATGAAATGTTTTCCTGAATATAGTACTTATTATGTGAGTTAACCTTCATCTTTGACGTTTCAATGATTCAGTTTAATATTCCGTACAAGTAATCTATGATGAAGAGTATTTTTATCGAGAAAAATTGTATTGACTGCAACTGGACATTTTCTTTAATATCAACTTTTATATTTTCTGAAATATAACGATCATTCTCCTTATCATAAGCAGTTCACACATAGAGTTCATTCCATGAGAACAAAAAAGAACTTATTTCTCATAGAAAAAATTATACACATTTAATTTCAAAAATATTTTCCTTCAGCATTTCCAGAACCAAATGTTAAGATCCGAAAAGAGCGTATTTACCTTTAAAAACACACTAAACTGGAAACTGAATAAATCCAAAATACGTTCATTAGATCAGAATACGCAACAATAGTAAACAATCGCGCGAATACACGTGAGAATCGCCGCAGAAAGCGCGTTACCTACAGCTCAACCTCGATGTAGCACCGGTGTAGAACTGAAGCTTGAAATTCTAAGACCGCGGCAAGTGTAGAACGCGCAAGAAAAGAAAATCCGCGTACTCTTCCTGACCAGGAAGCATTAGAGGATGATGCTGACGAGAATGGAGCACTTCGACGAAGAATGATCGAAACGAAGAAGAAAATGTTTGGATTTCCGCAGTGTCGATATGTGGAATATATCGGGTGGTCCAATTTGGAAGACAGATGTATAATGTATGCAACGCTTATACGTCAAAGATCATATATTTATTCATTAGATAATTTAGTCTCTGGCAAATATAATCACGATCATAATTTAACAGCGTGTTGAAGTTATCAAAACCTATTACAAGAGGGAATGTTTCAATAATGATGCATATTGCACAGCGGGTTTTTTTCCTTCGCCTAGTTGTTCCATCCGGAATGCTATTAAAAAAATAATTGAAATTTACATATCTCTTGTAGGAAAAGTGAGCTTTTGATTTATTTTTGCTCAGGTAAGTGAGAAATATGAGTATCGAAAATTTGCCTTTGTAAATTTTGATTGACGTTTTTTTTGCGTTATAACTTTCGCAATTTTGAAGTGAGATCATTCGTTCTTGCTTTATTGGAAAGCCAAAAGACTAGGTTTTTTAGAAATTGTATCGAAATTTCACGTCCGATGAAATCCAATATAGTTGACTCATTCGAAATTGAGGAATATTTCAAGATCGCTGGAACGTTTTTTTTTTCACTAAAAAATTCGAATGGAGCATTCAGTCGATAATTTAGTGTTTTCTGAACAATTTGACATATTGATCTTGAGAATATTCCAAGAATTGGAAAAAGTAGCGTGAAGAATTTTTTTCATCATGATTTTTAGCTGAAATCCTAATATTTTTTTCACCTCATGGCGTTGGCACTCTTGGAGTTGTTGTGTTTTTCATGGATTTCCTAAGATGACAAAGAACCATATTTTACTAAAACCAACCTAAAATTTGATTTCCGTTCGAATTCAAAATGGCCGACTTCCTGGAATATTAACAATTTTCCCCGCGGTCGTAATGAATCAACTGCGTGATTCAATCACTAGATTGAACCTTTCCCATCATTTTGAGGGTTCCTTTTATTATTATTGACTCAGAATTGTGCCAATTGTCGTAAATAATGTTTCTCTTTTCCACCATCATATGCACCTCCCGTTGTAAAACCTCTGAACATAGACTACATGCATTAACTCTATGATAAACAAAAAAATAATGAAATGTCATCGAGTTTTAGACGAGATCTGGTTTGAACTCGAATTTCATCTTGGTGTTGCTTGTTTTTGACATTTGAAATTGTTAACAATGGTTTTAACGAATGAATATAAGCCTTTCTTTGAATGTTTATTTGTGCATGGATATACTGTTGGGCAAATATTACGCCAATTTCCAGCCCCGAATTACAAAAGAAATACAATCTATGATCTTGAGGAAATATTTCGGACAAAAGGGTCATTAGAGCAGGTACTGGTGCAGCTAGAACTGTTAAAACACAGGTACTCGTCTTTTTCATAATCTGTTTAAAGCATCAACTCTACATTTTTTCTATTACAAACTCAATCGACAATTTCAGGATAACATTCAGCGAATTTCTGCAATAGCAGTCAGCCCTATCAGAACTCCAGGAACCAGCTTGACTATTTCCTGAATGTCTCAGAGATACCAAATCTTTAAATGCGCAATAAAGAAGAAAATAAACTTTTACACTAAAACTTTTACTGTTAACCTATAACGTCCTTTCAAATTTAACACAATTTATATGTTATAATATAACAGCTTGTCGCGAGATATAAGTGCTCGGATTTACTTTCTTAGTTTCGAAATTTTAATAGGCAGCAAGTAAAGACGCATACCTATATCTCACGACAAGCTTTTATATTATTTATTATTTACATATAAATTGTGTCAAATGTGTTAAATTTGTGCATTCAAATAAAAGCTTGTTTTTAAAGAATTATTCTTACCTTAATTCAACTTAAGTTTAATACTTTCAATACTTGTTAGCTGAAGATGGTCGAGAGACCGAAATTGCAAACCTGATTTTCACTAAATCTCTTGTAATAATACATAGTATAATTTCTTATTATCATTATTTCTCTTCGCATCTCGATCTCCAGGTATGTATTAATTGTTTTTTCTCAATTAAAAGTCGTCATAGATTCTTGGAATGAGGAAAATAGGTCGAAAATTCGAGAAAGTACGCCGATAGACCAAAATATCGCGGCGCAACATGTGAAATTCGAGGCTCTGTCCTCTTCGCGATGGAAAATTTCGTATAAAGATAAGAATCAGGTAAAATTATCCCCTCGATACGCGAGAATTCGGAGATCTTTTTTGTTTTTCTCTTTTCGGGACTTTTTCTCGGAAACTTATCTCGAACTAACGGTCCGATCGTCTTCCAAAATGCCGAACTTTTCAATTTCTACGAAGTCTCGCCGTCTCGATTTTCCGTTCGCTCTCGGACACTTTTAGGCGAAGTCTTCAGAAAAACGTCACGGCTCCGCCGTTCGATCTAACAAATTCAAATTTGGCATCTGACTTCCTCCGACCCTTTTCTACCAAAAAAAAAATATTCGTTTGGGCTTTAGGCCCTCGCTCGGCCACTGTGTCACTCTTCACCGCCTGGTTAAAACTGCCGTTCGTGAAAAGCCTTACGACTTGAATCACATTGGTAATATCTGATTAAAATTTGTTCCAAATAAAAAAACATACTGGTCGACTTGAAAGATTCCTCTTTTCTGCATCTGTTAGAAAAAAAAGAAGATCTATATTGTCATCATCAGTAATCCTGCGATTTACTGTGACAAGTTCTTCATGATCATTGGCCACAGCCAGAAAACGTTGAGTAGTTTGCACAGATATTTCAATTATTATGGGCTGAAATTATGCAGGGAAGCACTGCCCAAGACTTCCATTTTTGTAATTAGCGAGATAATTCATGCTTGTCTTAGAGTATTCGTTAGAAATACCCGATACTAATAAATTTCCCATTTCTGCAATTCATTCTTTCCATTTAATTTTCATTTCGTTTCAATACTATAAATCTTTAAGTTGTATAAAGAGTATAATGCTAATTAACAAGTAGTTTCAATTTCTCGAGGTAGATCAACAAACCATAGTGGTAACACCCAAAGTTCGGAAGAAAAAAGAGTTTGGAACATTGGGGAAATTGATGCAGCTTAGAGCCATATTGCCTCAAATACCACGAAGCAAACAGCCCCCACCTTTTGGTGCTGAAGACCTAAATTCCACATACTAAATGTATCTGAAAAGAACGCAATACATGAACCTCGTATTTTTCTAAATCCCTCCTATATCAATTTTGCGAAAAACATGAATGAACCTCTTATGAAAGCTTAATTTTGTTCATTGCGTTCTTCACGTACTTATTTTCGACTGAAAACAATAATCAATCTATTTTTTTCATCGGTATGAAACACTTTGCGGTAACCCTTCTTCGACGAAATCTTCTTCTCATCGTTCGCCGAATATCTTGATGAAGTGATTCTTCACGGTGTCTCAGCGAACAGGAGTTGCAGATCTCTGGATCATCGAGATAAAATTTGTAGGAGACTCGCTTTGACTTCGCTGTTTTGGTCCTAATGTTTTCCCCTGT
The DNA here is from genome assembly GCA_013387265.2 of Cryptolaemus montrouzieri. Taxonomy (NCBI): domain Eukaryota; kingdom Metazoa; phylum Arthropoda; class Insecta; order Coleoptera; family Coccinellidae; genus Cryptolaemus; species Cryptolaemus montrouzieri. The sequence continues at coordinate 12,319,708 of JABFTP020000062.1, read as the reverse complement.
ATTTTTCCGTGAATGATGATAAGAAAAAGGTGATTGCAGTTTAAACAACTGAAGATAGTAACTAGCTGTATGAATAATAATATTGCATTCTGTTTATTATGGTGTTGGAAAAACTTTGGGGAAAGAATATTTGAGACAATGACAAAAGTTGGGGAAGTCAAACGTACAAATATCGTAAGTATTGTATGCATATTCTTGCTCGTTTGGAATTTATAGCCATCATTTATTTTCAATTTCTTACCCTTATTGAAGATAATATTCCCTAGGTTTCAGAGCAAGAAACAATAACATACGATCTCATTTCAATTATGTTTAAATAGAATTTGTATCTGGCGAGCACAAAGGTAAACAGGATAGAAAAATAACACAAAATTAACATTTTTGCAAATTCAAATCATTTCATCCAACATAATCTCGAACCTCCTTAATATGAGAATTCGCAGAAGTAGGAAACATTTAAAATTATTGATTCAGACCGTCTGAGAAAATATCCTTCCGAATAATGGTACAAGCATTTTGGATGGCTTCGGCTTCCTTTAAGCGCTTTCTTTTTAAAGGAAAATGCTTTCTTTCGAAGAAACAGAATTCACCTGGTGGTGGGGATTGGTTGATAGACACAATTTTTCGACAAATAATCTATCCAAAGTCTTGATCAATGTGATTGCGTATTATTTTGCAACATACGCCTTGCCTTGTTCATAGTTTCTGGCCGAATGCGAAAAATGCTATGTGACAAATACACTCCCCACAAAAATTGTCGCATCACCCTACTTTTACGACAATACTATGTAAACTTTTAGGTTGGTCATTCAAGAGTCGCTTGGTAACTTTCAGAAGTGTAAAATAAGAAGATATCATTCAAAATAGATGAGTTTATGATGGAAAATCAATTTTTGAGTTAATAAAAAATCAATAAATTCTATCATCTTCGAACATTCGCGAAGAGAGCAATCAACTAGCACCGAATGGTTACTAATCATTTTCAAAATCGAGTGTTTCCTCACCAGACCCAAGTTACTGCCAGTATACGTCTCGGAAGCCCCTCAAACAAATTTTGGATGTACTCTTGAGTCACTGAGTTCCAAATTTCAGGAAGCAGATTATCTAGTTGTTGTAGTGTTTTACAAGGCATCCTACGTAGCTTACTTTGCCACCCTATGGACGTCCCAAACATGTTCTATGGGATTCAAGTCGGGACTTCTGGCTGGCGATCTAAAAATATCAATTTCGGCATTTTGCAGAAATTCTGTAACTACTTTAGCTGCATGAGGCCGAGTATTATCATGCATATAGAAGTATTGGCCAATCAATAGGCCAAATGGTACAACATGGGGTTCAAGGATATCTGCGATGTATCTGGCCGCTGTCATTCTTCCATTATTCACTAGGACTAACTCAGTTCGACCATGGAAAGAAATGCCTCCACACAACATTACTGAGCCCCCTCCGAAGTTTTCGGTTTCCCGGATATTGCATTGCTGAAACCGTTCCCCAGGTCGTCTGTATACAGGCATGCGTCTATCATTTGATACTAGATAGAACCTGGGCTCGTCGGAAAAGAGAACACTCGACCATTCTGGAATACCCAATTAGCATGTTCCCTCACAAACTGAAGTCTTGCACCTCGATGCTATTTGGTGAGACGCAGGTCGGTATAAACCATCCTTGGTCTGATATCGTCTTCTCTCAGCCTGTTCCTAACAGTTTGCAATGAAAAAAGTTCATTTTGTAGCATTCTAGCCGTACAGTGCCGAACTTTTTGTGCAGTTAAACGAAGCCAACGATCATCAACTGGTGTTGTTATCCGATTTCTTCCCTGTCAGGCCCTTCTTCCATATTCCCCTATTTCGTGGTACCGATTAATTGCTCTTGAAATAGTGCTTTGGTTAACATTCAACAAATTAGCCACGTAACGTTGGCTTCGCCCCTCCTGTAGAAGTGTTACAGTTCTTACCACTTCATGATCACTCAAACAGCGTCCAGGACGTTCAGCAGCCATTATAATGAATTCAAAGATTCGATTGCTTAATTGATTGTGGAATTTAGAATACCAAGTGATGCGACAATTTTCGTGGTGTGTGGTTCTGACATTTCCAAACGACTTTTGTCTAATAGGGCTAGTCGGTACGCTTCCATGTGGCACTTTAGTGCTTAGTTTCAAGATCGTATTGAATATGCCACGTTACAAAATTGAACCAGAAGATTGAGTCCCTTTTCGAATGTTCAAGGATGTCTTTTTCATGTTGCATCTCGTAGAATATTTGAATGTCACTTAGATTTGGCTCCACAAGCCTTAACGAGACTCAAATATTCGGTTTGAACACGATGAATCCTTGATTTGGAGATATTTACTTTGATTTCAATCACTCTTATCAATGATTTTGCCTGAGTTTTTATACATTCACACATTTTTCCAAACCATGTCTTCAGTGATTACAACTTTTGGCTAGCCCACATATTCGTCATCATTGGCGACCATTCTTGAACCAATTATGCCATCCATTCGCACAGCTTAAAGATAGACAATTATCACTAGAATTGCATCGTGTTTCTTATACCAATTCTGTGAATAGACTAAATGTAACGTATAGATCATAAGGGGAAAAAGTTGTTCGATCCACTTCTACATTTTTTTTTTGAGTTTGTATCTGTTACTCATTTTGTACCTCTCAACCTTTATCATACCAGATGTGAATGAAGTAATGAGACTGATTTTTTCTTGAAATTTCATTCTAATTGAATAACATTGCAATATTGACTCCTTTACAATAGTGCCCTCGGGACGCCCCACAGCGGTAGAGACGGTTCTTCCTATCATCATAGCATTGCTAGAATTCAGAAACTCTAATAGCCTTAAGTGGTCGTCTACAGCTGTTTGAATGTTTCATGTGTCCCAAAATGAGTTCTTCTGAGGTGATTCTTGATTCTTCCTCATCTAAGAGGAGGCTTTACCGTCTAAAAATTTCTTGAGTTACCACAACATATAATAATCCGATGGTACCAAATCTGGAGAATATGGTGGGTGTGGCATTGTATTCCATTCAAGCTGTAAAAGCTTTTGGCGAGTGACCAAACTTGTGTGAGGTTTCTGTAATAAAACAGTAAGATATTTCGAAAATGCTGCTTATCGCTTTTCATATTTGAAAGGGCAACAACCAAAAACCACTACGTAGAATTAATTGAATTTTTTCACACGCAAGCCTTGCTCTCGAAGCATATAAAAATTATACGGCGTAAGTATGTGTTCAAAAAATACAATTAAATCCTCTGTCGGGAAAAAACGGAATTATTTTCCAAACAACCCAATAATATTTTACTCGAGTGAACATAAATCGATCCACCTCAATTTAACGTCCATGGATATACGAATCATCGTAGTAATTTGAAATAATCGAATATGGTAACGAACAAAGAGAACGTCTTGACAAGCGCTAGTTTCCACTTCTGTAAAAAGTGAGTTTTAACACATGAACTGTTTTACCAACTGGCAAACGATAGCAACACCCCTTGACTTAGCCAGTCAGCTGTGGAGAAGCCGGTGAAGAAGATCAAAACGGGGACTGTTCGAGCTATTTCAATAATGAACCGTTAAATTGGGAATGCACCTGTTTATTTTTACCGAAATGCATATTTCGACGATAGGGACAGGTAGAAACATTTGTGGAGGAAATAATTAAATCAAGAATTAATGCATGAGGGTGTTCCGAAAAGTTATCGTACCAGAAAATGAATGCAGGGTTGATGTCTTGGGTGGAGACATTAATATTGACCTGATTCAGCAAAATTGCTCTAAACGGAAAAATTTTCTGGACATTCTTTCAACATTTGAATACAAACAGTATTCAACCCCACAAGTGTTACAGCTCATTCTGATACTCTCACAGATAACATATTTATTAAATTTAAAAATGAATCTACAGGTTCGGTATTGGATACCGCCCTTTCCGACCATCACGCTCAAGTACTTAAGATAAGTCTAACTGAAAAGGCAACTCATGAAAAGAAATAAAAAAGATTTTTCAATGACAACAAACTGCTTGATTTCAACAAAGATCTGAAGAATTCCGATTGGAGAGGGGTTTTTCGGTCGAATGACTTGGAGTATTCAGACGGCTCGGTGGCGTAGAAGATATGATGCTCGTCCCCTGCGCAGAGTAACCTTGGTTCAATCCCCACAAAGTCGGTGCGATTTTTCGGATTATAGGAATCGCTTGAGTGTCCATCTTTCGGAGGAGATGAGGAGCTTTATAACTTCTGGGAAAATTCACATTTTCAAGGAATTTTGTTAGATATGTCATATATAGGGTGCGCCAGAACCGAAAACAGAAACTGGACAATTTTTTTTCCGGTATAACTTTCGTAATTTTAGAGCTAGATCATTCGTTCTTGCTTCATTGAAAAGCCAAAGGACTAGGTTTTTCAGAAATTGTATCGAAATTTCATTTCTAGTGAAAACCAATATGGCTGACTCATTTGAACATGAGCAATATTTTAAGATCGCTGGAACTTTTTTCTTCACTAAAAATTCGAAAGGTCAGTTATAATATTTTTTTCACCTCATGGCGTTGGCACTCCTGAAGCTGTTGTGTTTTGCATAGATGTTTTAGGAAGCCAAAGAACCATTTTTAACTAGAACTAACCTAAAATTTGATTTCCGTTCGAATTCAAAATGGCCGACTTCCTCAAATATTAACAATTTTCCCCATTCATTCACTTAAAAAGTTTTCGCAATCGTAATGAATCTACTGCGTGATTCAATCACTAGATTGAACCTTTCTTATCATTTTGAGAGGTCGAACGAGAATATTGATTCAGAATTATGCCAATTGTCGTCAATAATGTTTCTCTTTTCCACTATCCTATGCACCTCCCGTTGACATAAATTAATGAAATGTCATCGAGTTTTAGACATCTGATTTTAATTCGAATTTTATCTTGGTGTTGTTGCATTAGCAGTCAGCCCTATCAAAACTCCAGGAAACAGCTTGACTGTTTCTCAAATGTCTCAGAGATGCCAAATATCAAAAACATTTGTTGGAAGAATAATAAGACACGATTTGGGTCTTAAGTTTTTTCAGAGGCACTATAAATTTTACTTGACTCAAGCTGTCGAAGAGCGCAGATTCGATCATTGCAGAAATTTATTAAATACATTTAGAACACGTAGATAAATTGAAAATCTCTGGTTCACAGACGGGAAAATAAAAATGGTATTATTCTCAATAATTGTGAGGAGCTGAGGCAAAAAATTCAAGAATGTTCGAACAATCTTGATCAAAAAGTAATTTCGAGATCCATAGAGAGCTCGAGTACTCGATTCTTTTTATTGAATGTTTTTACTCATGTAATTTGTTAAACAAAATCATGTCGTATTGTTATTCTTTTAGATGTTTTTATCAGTTGGCATCTCTGAGATATTTGGGAAACAGAAATCCTAATATTCTTCCTAATGCCCTGTTGTCCGAAATTTTTCCCCAAAAAAATAGATTGTACGTCATTTGTAATAAGGGGCTGGAAATTGGCGTAATATTAGCCTAGCAGTATACCCACACACAAGTAAACATTCAATGAAACGCTTAACCTCATTTGTAGAAACCATTGTTAACAATTTCAAAAGTCAGAAACGAGCAACAATAAGATACAATTCGAGTTCAAACCAGATGTCGTCTTAAACTCGATGAAATTTCATTAATTTTTGTTTATCATAGAGTTAATGCATGCAGTTTATGTTCAGAGGTTTCTCAACGGGATGTGCATATGATGGTGGAAAAGAGAAACATCATTGACGACAATTGGCACAATTCAGAATCAATATTCGAGTTCAACCCCTCAAAATGATGGGAAAGGTTCAATCTAGTGATTGAATTATGCAGTAGATTCATAACGAACGCGAAATTTTTTTTTAATGCTCGGGGAAAATTGTTAATATTTGAGGAAGTCGGCCATTTTGCATTCGAACGGAAATAAATCCATGAGAAACTCAATAGTTTCAGGAATGCCAACGCCATGAGTTGAAAAAAATATTTCGATTTCAGCTGAAAATCAGAGTGAAAAAGTTCTTCACGCTACTTTTTCACCAATTCTTGGAATATTTTCAAGATCAATATGTCAAATTCTTCAGAAAGGACTGAGTTATCGACTTAATGCCCCATTCAAATTTTTTAGTGAAAAAAAAGTTTCCAGCAATCTTGAATTATTGCTCATTACAATGAGTCAGCCATATTGAATTTGACCGGAAGTGAAATTTCGATACAATTTTTTGAAAAACCTAGTCCTATGGCTTTCCAATGGAGTGAGAGCGAATGATGTAGCTTCAAAACTGTGAAAGTTATAACGGAAGAAAATGTCTAGTTTTGTCTGGCGCACCCTATAGTTTCTATGAATTCCAGCCAAAACATTCAATTTCTGCGTCGTCGGTATGTATGCCTATGTGAACCAATGAGGATTGTGGGTATCTGACTCTTCAAAATGATGGGAAATGTTCAATCTAGTGATTGAATTACGCAGTTGAATCATTGCGATCGCGAAAACTTGTTTAATGCGCGGGGAAAATTGTTAGTATTTGAGGAAGTCGGCCATTTTCAATTCGAACGGAAATCAAATTTTAGGTTGGTTTTAGCAAAAAATGGTTCTTTGTCTTCCTAGAACATCCATGAAAAACACAACAACTTCAGGAGTGCCAACACCATGAGGTGAAAAAAATATTTCCACTGAATGCCCCATTCGAATTTTCAGTAAAAAAAAACGTTCCAGCGATCTTGAAATATCTCTCATTTTCGAATGAGTCAGCCATATTGGATTTCACTGGAAGTGAAATTTCGATTCAGTTTCTGAAAAACCTAGTCCTTCGGTTTTCTTATGAAGCATGAAGAATTTATAACGGAAAAATATTGTCCGGTTTTCTCTGGTGCACCCTATAGATCTGGAAAAAGGAAAAATATGCTACTCCTATAGTATCCAAATTCTTCTATGGTTTATCTTTGAAAAATGAGTTGATATCATAATTTCGAAATCATTCACTCAAAAGTGTATCAGTTGCATGTGAAAATAGTTTTCCGACTGTGATTCCAACCGAGATATCGGCATAAACGGAAATCCCGAACTTAAAAACCAAAAAGAATATCTGCTTTCTGTTTCCACTAATAAATTTTTCTCGAAAATCGAGGACCAAGGGTGGCAGAGTAATTTTTCTTTATTTGCAGATTTCACATAGCTGCCGTATTGAAGCATTGAATATGGGACTTCCTTTACGCTATGATAATTATGAGTTTTTTCCTGTTAACTAGATACCTTGAGAAATAATTTCTTTTCACCTGAGACAAAATCATGCTTCGCTTACTCAACTTTTCAGTGAAAACCTCGGTGAATGAACTCTGTAGTGTCCAGGATTCATTCAGGTATGAATATGAACCCGGATGAGAGTTTTTGTGAGGGTGTCATTCTTTGTTTCATCTCTCAAAATTTCAAAGAAACCTCTCCCCCATTCTATTTCACCGGAACATCGATGTGAATAGCTCGACAGATGTATAAAAGATGATGACTATGAATTCAGGTAGGTTCGTCAAAGAGATGCGTATCTTAAAACAGGTGTATCTACTTATGTGTGCGGTATTCAAGAGCCGATATATTCAGCTTGGCTGAGCATTTTTAGGCAGCTTCTTCGCTTTCGAATTGATGAATTAACGTCTGTCTTAATATTGATTTATAAGTGTTAGATTTTGTTTTCAGATTGAAGGTACTCATGCAGTTTATAACGGGGAAAAGTCTTCTCTATCAATCTCTTTTTTTGGATAGCAAAATAATGAAACGGCGCGATTTTTTCAAGGATATGGCGATAAGAAGAAGACGTTTTTGTTATGCTATATTTTGCAGTGAAAATTACCGATATCCGCAGATATTGCTTCATTGGCTGTTCTGGTCGCTGAAGCAAGCATCTGCTAAAGGTCTGACAAGAAAGAAGAAACACTGTCGTATTTAATAAAGAAAAATAAGAAATATAGGGTGCGCTAGAGAAAACCGGACAATTTTTCAGTTACAACTTCCGCAATTTTAGAGCTAGATTATTCGCTCTTGCTTCATTATAAGGGCAAAAGAATAGACTTTTCAGAAATTGTATCGAAATTTCACTTCCAGTTAAATATAATATGGCTGACTCATTCGAAAATGAGCAATATTTCAAGATCGCTGAAACGTTTTTTTCTCACTAAAGAATTCGAATGGGGCATTCAGTCGATTAGTAAGTCTTTTCTAAATAATTTGACATATTGATCTTAAAAATATTCCAAAAATTGGTAAAAAAGTAGTGTGAAGAATTTTTTTTTCATTCTGATTTTCAGCTGAAATCGAAATATTTTTTCAACTCATGACGTTGGCACTCCTGAAGTTCTTGTGTTTTTCATGGACGTTCTAAGAAAACAAAGAACCATATTTCACTAAAACCAACCAAAAATTTGATTTCCGTTCGAATTCAAAATGGCCGACTTCCCCAAATATTAAGAACTTTCCCCGCGCATTAAGAAAGTTTTCGCAGTCGTAACAAATAAACTGCGTAATTCAATCACTAGATTTGAATTTTCCCATCATTTTGTGTGATCGAATCGAATATTGATGCTTAGAAACGATATGCGACACTAATGAGCTCCGAATAGGGGCGAAACTGGAGTCTGCCGATTCGTTTCTCGGCATCCTGCTTAGTTGCACTATTGTGGCTCTTGGGGGCTGCGTGCATGGCAGGCAGATTTGGAAACTAGCTCTTGTCAGGAAGGATTATTGATCGATCTACGGATTTTTGAATGATTCTTCTTGTCTCAAGTTAACATATGTAGACTCTTCTCGAAGTTTGTCGCAGCAGATATTTGTCCCGTCAAATATTTACCGACAGGAGGTTTTATCTCGGAAACGGACGCCTAGAGCACTATTTCAGTATAATTATTTAGCTCGTTTTGTACCGTTGTTGTGATTCACGGAACGGCAAAAGCTGTCTCCCAAATGTTGGAATTTTTAATGTTCCCACATCTGTTCGTTATTGTTCGTATCTTTCTCGAAGTCCGGTAGGGGGTTCGCCGTCTCAGTCCATAGAGGGCGACTCTCGTACCTATGTACGAGGTGTGTCTTTCCTGGAATGAAAACGAATTAAATATTCTTTTCAGACCAACGACTTTATTATTAAAAAATTTTCCCTGCAGCTTGTTGTCGTTCTTTCACAAATCTTCTAGGTTATGAAGTATATCTGAGTTGAAAAAAATGTTTTATAGTGTGAGCCAGAGAAAACCGGGCAATTCTTTCCATTATAACTTTCGCAATTTTAGAGCTTGATCATTTGTTTTTGCTTCATTGGAAGGCCAAAGGACTAGGTTGTTCAGAAGTTGTATCGAAATTTCACTTCTTGTGAAAACCAATATGGCTGATTCATTCGAAAATGAGCAATATTGCAAGATCGCTGGTACGTTTTTTTCTCACTAAAGAATTCGAATAGGGCATTCAGTCGATAAGTAAGTCCTTTCTAAATAATTTGACATATTGATCTTAAACATACTTCAAAAATTGGTAAAAGAGTAGCGTGAAGAATTTTGTTCATTCTGATTTTCAGCTGAAATCGAAATATTTTTTCAACTCATGACGTTGGCACTGCTGAAGTTCTTTTGTTTTTCATGGAAGTTCTAAAAAAACAAAGAACCATATTTCACTAAGACCAACCAAACATTTGATTTCCGTTCGAATTCAAAATGGCCGACTTCCCCAAATAATAAGAACTTTCCCCGCGCATTAAGAAAGTTTTCGCAGTCGTAATAAATCAACTGCGTGATTCAATCACTAGATTGGACCTTTCTCATCATTTTGTGTCATCGAATCGAATATTGATTCAGAATTGTGCCAATTGTCGTCAATAATGTTTCTCTTCTTCACCATCATATGCACCTCTCGTAAAACCTCTGCACATAGACTGCATGCATTAACTCTATGATAAACAAGAAATAATGAAATATCATCTGGTTTGAATTCGAATTTTATCTTGTTGTTGGTTGTCTTTGAGGTTTGAAATTGTTAACAATGATTTTAACAAATGGGGATAAGCGTTTCATTGAATGTTCATTTGTGCGTAGCTATACTGCTAGCCAAATATAACGCCTATTTTCAGCCCCTAATTACAAAAGAAGTACAATCTATGATCTTGAGGAACATTTCGGACAACAGGGTCATTGTGAAGAAGTCTAGGTACTGGTGCAGCTACAACTGTTAGAACATGGGTACTCGCCTTTTTCATAATCTGTTTCAAGCATCAACTCTATATTTTTGTATTACAAACTCAACTGACAATTTCTAGATAACATTCAGCGTATTTCTGCATTAGCAGTCATCCAGTCCATGCAAGTCCAAATCTTAAAAATCTCTGTGATAAGAATAATAAGACACGATTTGGGTCTTAAGTATTTTCGGAGGCACTATAATTTTCAATTGACTCAAGAGCGCAGATTCGAGGGATGCAGAAATTTATTGACTATATTTAGAACATGTAGACATATTGAAAATATCTGGTTCACAGACGAAAATATTTTCAATGTTTCCCGACCAAAAAAATACCATAATAAAAGAAATTGTGTTCCGACGAATGAGATCAAAAGGAATGTGCCTTTAATTTGTTTGCAGAGGGAAAGACAGAAATTTTTCTGGCATATAATGGTCTCTGCCGGTATTTCGAGGAACTTTAAATCAAATATCATTTTTATGGAACAAGGCATAAGATTAAATTCGACAAATTATTGTCACATAATTCTCGATCATATGTTACCAACTATTGAGGCGTCAACTCCTCAGTTCACTTTCATTCAGTGAATGATTGCTGTTTTTCATATGACATGAATAGGTATAGTTGCAACCAGCTGAAAATGAACGGTGGATATATTGAGTAGCTTTTTGGATGATTTTTATTGGTTCAAATCTTCTTTGGAATTCTACAATTTTTCCAAGTTCTTTTGACAACGTTTGTCAAAGAAATGAACAACCAGTACTATATCACAAAAAAACGCTACTCACTTTCAACTGGCCGTTAGTGTACAGGGTGTACCAAATTAGATGTATGTAAATGAAATCTATTTCAATCGATTTTAGGATAAAGCCAGATGTCATACCAGTCACTATACTATGGATTATCTAACACAACGGGTAGACGATATCATTGAACCATAACAATGGCCGCCAAATAGTCCCGATCTTAATCCGTGCGACTATTTTCTGTGGGGTCATTTGAAAGAATTGGTGTATCAAATTGATATAATTTTCAATAATTGTGAGGAGCTGAGGCCAAAACTTCAAGAATGTTGGAACAATCTTGATCAAGAAGTAATTTCGAGATCGAGCTGGAGAAGACGGGTGTAGATGGTTGTGGATGCCAATGGAGGTCATATACCGTTCTGAGTCATTTTGTTGAATATTTTTACTAATGTGATTTGTTAAACAAAATCATGTCGTATCATTATTCTCGTATATGTTTTTAACAGTTGGCATCTCTGGAATATTGGCGAAACAGTCATCTTGATCTTCTTCCCAAAAAATCTGTTATCCGAAATTTTTCCACAAGATCATAGATTGTACTTCTTTTGTAATTAGTGGCTGGAAATTGGCGTAGTATTTGCCTAGCAGTATAGCCTGCCACGCACAAATAAACATTCAAAGAAACGCTTATCCTCATTTGTTAAAACCATTGTTAACAATTTCAAACGTCAAAAACAAGCAACACCAAGATGAAATTCGAATACAAACCACATGTGGTCTAAAACTTGATGAGATTTCATCATTTTTTGTTTATCATGGAGTTGATGCATGCAGTCTATATTCAGAGATTTCACAACGGTGCATATGATGGTGGGAAAAAGAAACATTATTGAAGACAATCGGCACAATTCTGAATCAATATTCGAGTTGGACCCCTCAAAGTGATGGAAAATGTTAAATCTAGTGATTGAATTACGAAGTTGATTCATTAAGACCGCGAAAGATTTCTTAATGCGAGGGAAAAATTGTTAATATTTGAGAAAGTCGGCCATTTTGAATTCGAACGGAAATCAAATTTTATGTTGGTTTTAGTGATATATGGTTCTTTGTCTTCTTAGAACACCCATAAAAAACAACAACAACTTCAGGAGTGCCGACGGCATGTGGTTCGAATTCAGCGTAAAAATCAGAATGAAAAAAAAATTCTTCACACTACTTTTTTACCTATTGTTGGAATATTTTCAAGATTAACATGTCAAATTGTTCAGAAAAAACTGATTTATCGAAATGATGCCCCATTCGAATTTTTTAGTAAAGAAAAAACGTTCCAGCGATTTTCGAATGTTGCTCATTTTCGAATGAATCAGCTATATTGGTTTTCACAAGAAGTGAAATTTCGATACAATTTCTGAAAAACCTAGTCCTTTGGCCATTCAATGAAGCAAGAACAAATGATCAAGCTCTAAAATTGCGAAAGTTATAATGGAAAAAATTGTCCAGTTTTCTCTGGCGCACACTATAAAACATTTTGTTCAACTCAGATATGCTTCATAACCCAGAAGATTTGTGAAAGAACGACAACAAGCCGCAGGGAAAATTTTTGAATTATAAAGTCATTGGTCTGAAAAGAATATTTAATGCGTTTTCATTCCAGAAAAGACATACCTCGTACATACGTACGAGAGTAGCCCTCTATGGCCGACACGGCGAACCCGCTACTGGACTTCAAGAAAGATACGAACAATAACAAACAGATGTGAGAACGCTAAAAATTCCAACATTTGGGAGATAGCTTTCGCCGTTCCGTGAATCACATCAACGGTACAAAACGAGCTAAATAATCATGCTGAAATAGTGCTCTGCGCCTCTGTTTCCGAGATAAAACCTCCTGTCGGTAAATATTTGATGGGACAAATATTTGCTGCGACAAACTTCGCGAGGAATCTACATATGTTAACTTGAGACAAGAATAATCATTCAAAAATCCGTAGATCAATGAATAATCCTTCCTGACAAGAGCTAGTTCCCAAATTAGCCTGCCATGCACGCAGCCCCCAAGAGCCACAATAGTGCAACTAGGAGCTCAGTAGTGTCGCATATCGTTTCTCAGCACCCTATCAAGCTACATCGGGGTTCCATTTTTTTGCACTAATACTTGAATAGCTCAGGGCGATAGATAGTCTCCTCTATTTTTCAGTAGCTCACTCTGTATACTCCACAGTTTTCAATCAAAAATGAAAATTCGTTCACGGGGATGCAGACAAAGATAATACCTTTCTTTCGAGGTACCACTCAACCCATCTACCCTCTTCCAAATTTTCAAGGGTGGTCACCCCTGCTCTTGGAGTTGAAATTTGAGATGAGGAAGGTACTTGATGATGACTGCCATTGATCAGCATGGATCTGTTCCATTTTACTTCACTGAAACTTGAATAGTCTCAGGGAAAGAGTCTTCCCTATCTTTCAGTTGCTCACCCTGTATCTTACAGTTTTCAATTAAAAATGGAAATTCGTTCAAGACGATGTAGACAAAAATACCGGCTTTTTTTTTGAGTCATCACTCGACCCATCTTCCCTATTCAAATTGTTCAAGTATTGCAACCCCCGCTTAGGGGGTTGATATTTCAGGCAAGTTTTGTAGCACAAAAGATGTCCCTTTTGAAACAAAAATTGACCTGTTTCTGCGTTTTGATCAGAAATGAATATCTTGGTAGATATAGCCTCTGTTTAATTTTCGATGAAGCACCCTGTATATATCATAATCCTTTTCACCATCTGAAATGGTGTTCGTATGGATTCCATCATACAGAGGAATAAGTGGAAACGAGAAAGTGAATTGAATAATTCATTCTATCGTAGCGCATAAACATGGTTGCTTTCTCTCAAAACAAAAATTTAGAGGAATGAAAATCATAGCAAAAATAGAACATTCAGCAAAATGGGATAAAAAAGTTTGTGTTTCGGTTTTGCTTTCAACTTCCAGAGACCATAAAAAGGAAAAAAGTAAGGGAAAACTAATATACCTTCTACTATTCAAGCTCTGAATGTTCTTACCAAATTTCAATTCGTATCATATATCTAAAAAACATCGACTCTATTCGAAAATCTGTTTCGGCTATCTGAATAACGGTAATCCCGTTCGATTCCTCTATCTTCCATATGTTAGAAATGACATAACGAGTATGCCATTTCAGTGATTTATAAAGAAGTTATTCATAGTAGTCCCATTCATATTCAAATTTGATATCGAATTTTGGAATAATCTGTTGTAATATCCTGAAAATATTGATTTTATGGGTTAGACACATCGTAAGATTTAGATACTAACATTCCGTATATCATTAGGCTATTTTTATCTTTTCATTATAGTCGTATATCTAATTTTCTGATAATTACTTTCGTTTAAAAAGTAAGAAAGTTAGTGGAGATTACGTTTATTTATTCATTTGTGTTGATCATAGGTTTGAAAGTGTTCTTAATTTTACCATGTAGGTACCCATATAATGGCACTTCATCGATATCAATGAAAACATTCTCGTAATTTGAGGAGTGAAAATACTTTGTGGTTATACTAACTGTAGCAAGTCAATAAATGCAGTCTTGAAGAATAACAATAATTTGTAAATTAAACTATAAGTCTACTTGAAGACATAATTTGCTATTCACCACAAAAATGCTGCATAAATGAATTCGATGAAAGGGCATGCAATCCTAAAATTGTATTTTCCTAACTTCATCCTGATTTGAGGCCTAAATACCACCTAATTATCGGCACATGTTTGCGGATATGTCCAGATATATGACATTAAAATTTGATGTTGGTCATTGACGCATGTGTTCCTCTTTTGAGAACTAAAATGAGAGAAATAAATTAAGATTTTGCAAACAAAACCATATATTGATAACAGCAGTTGAAAATATGTAATCTGATAGAAGACTTCGAGTCTTTATCGGTGAAAAAATCAGTAGATTTTACACTCTAAATGATGGCCTACCTGAGGGATCTGTTCTTGCACCTCTTCTCTTCAATTTATATATGTCTGACATCCCTGAAACTTCCTCTACAAAGTTTATTTATGCTGATGATATTGCTTTTATTTTTCGACACTATGCCTTCAAAACAATTGAGCAAACACTGACTTCCGACTTCCGAATTCTGAACATTCTTCAAAAAATGGCGTTTATATCCAAATCCTTCGAAAACTGAGGTTTCTCGTTTTTATCTGAATAATTATGAGAAGGATAATCGAGTATTACTCAATCAATCACTATTAACTCATAATTTTACTCGAACATATCTTGGTGTAAAGGTAGATCGTTCTTTGACTTTCAAATTTCATATTGATAAATTATGTCAGAAGAAGAAAGAATATACTACATAAACTAGCTGGACCTAATTGGGGCGCCGAACCTCTTTGGGTGTAGTATATTCAGCAGCAGAATATTGCTGTAAGGTGTGGTTGAATAGTGTTCATATCAATAAGATTGATTCTCAGTTGAACTGTTCTATGAGAGTTATAAGTGGATGTATCAGTTCAACTGCTACCCCATTGCTTCCAGTTATTTGTAATATAGTTCCTTCCCACTTTCGCAGGAAATTAGCTCTCAAATCATCTTGGGATAAGTATCACTCATTTCCAGAAGTGTTTCCGATAATACACGATCTTCAGAATCCACCTAACCTGAGATTGAAATCTAGGTAACCTATTTGGTCGATTGACTTTTTGCGTACACGCGTGAAGGCTGTTTATCTTTGGAAAACTGAATGGCAGGCAGTTGATGTTTCTAATAAAGTTCTCATAGAGGATCCGTCCAAAAGTGTTGCAGGTTTCGATATAAGTAGGAAAAATTGGTGTACCTTAAATCTTCTCAGGACAGGATATGGTCGTAGTAATAGTATGTGGTTCAAACGGAATACTGTAGAAGGTTCGGCATGTGAGTGTGGCGCAGCTGAAGAAACAATAAGACATTTAGTCCTATTTACCATTTTACGGGTGGTTTTCAAAAAATTCATTCCTTTTCAGGTAATTTCATTAACTGGGTAGAGAACTTGATGTTGCTATGGGCTACATCCCCGAATGGTGTGTGAGATGTTCCCTGTTGAAAATCAGCGTAGCATCAGTTAAGTTCTTAGATAAGGCAAGGGCTGCCCCCCCTTAGGGCTCTATTCCCATGAGGTATCAGATGTTCCCTGTTGATGAACATCGGAGCATTAGTTAAGTTCTTAGATAAGGCAAAGGCTACACCCCCGTAGGGCTTCATTCCTAAAAGGTGTATGACATGTTCCCTGTTGAGAACCAGAGGAGCATCAGTTAAGTTCTTAGATTCATCTGAGTTTGGACAAATAGGAGTTAGGTATTTTTGATGAAATATTTTTCTGCTGGTTTTTCTTCTTCCATTGTTACAGATTTTTTCCTGTCCCAAACCGCCTTCTTTTCCACCCATGTCTTCGTGAAGAAGTCCTGGAAATCATGGAGTGCAAGATGAGAATGAGAGAATGAGGCTGCTAAGCAGAAAAATTTTTTGGTACTCTTTTTGTACACACGACACTTACACAATATAAACAGACAAACTATTGCTAGTGCAATAGCGACAAGGAAACGAGTTTTTTCCTCAGGTTTTTTTTCACTCATTGAATCATACGCAAGATAGTATGGTTCCCCTGTTACATATTCTGAGCTCACACTTTAGGGGCAATCGTAGGAGACATGATGTGAGTTTAGATGCCTGATTAAGGAACGGGCATGGTCTGTTTTTTCCGATGGTATTCTATTTATTCGCAGTTGTTGATCAATTTTGACGAGTAACGTTTGCTCTTTTATAAAATTTTTATTTTCGATAATAATGCAACGCGAATCACGAAATTTTCTCTCTGAAGAAGTGGTGTTAGATGACTTAGGTTGTTTCCTGAGATTCTTGTAGATGCGCGAAGAACAAAAGAGATAACAAGCGGAGCAAGTAAGATGAATAATACGTTCTGCAATGAAATGGCAAAAAGCTATCAGGGTCGGCGTAAGGGCTTTTTGAGAAAATTTTTCCTCTTCAAGGTACTCGATCATTTCAACTTCTATTACTGAGAAGTGGGTCACAGACTCATCACCAGCTAAACAACAAGGAATTTTTGGCAGGGGTTCTTCTAATTGAACCTTCATAATAAGTACTGTTTTTTCTCCATATTAATTCGAATTTTCAAGAATACCTGGAATCTGTACAATAGGATGAAATGTGGTAATTGAAGGTTGATATTCAATAGGAATTTGAAGCAAAGGAATAGTTACTATGTTCCTCCTTCTTCTTCTTCTTCAAGTGCCATGCAGATTCCTGCGTAGGCATCCATCCTTTCACTCATCATATGATTCTATTGATTGCATGTTCCTCCTAAGTACCTAGTATCTTTGTGATATCTCGATGGGTTTATATAGGATTAACGACATAACAAAGATAACAGAAATTTTAATAGGCACAATCTTATTGCGCTTTCGTGAGGACGAATTATTCGGATTTACCTGGATATTAAATATGATTTTTATATAGAGTTATCAAAGGAATTTCATTCCTCAATTCTTATTCAGCTTAAACAATAATAATAACTGAACTCAGTGGTTGTAACCAAACTAAACGACCTAAACTGCCCAAACTCAAGACGAACAAGAACACCAATATCTTCCAAGCAAGCATTAGCTCAGTGTTTTAAGGATACACTGACCAGAACACCTTGGAGAGTAGTCTCCACTACTCTGATTGGATCTGAGCCAAGAAGCTTCAGAAAACCACCATGGCAAAATTGACTGGAAAAGGATATGGACAATATTAGAGCTGAGATCGATCGCCTCACAGAATTCCTGAGAAACAGAAAGCCCTCAAGGCGTTTGAAATCCCATATACGCAAAATTCATAGAAAAATTGGTACGAACACAAAACGCCCTGATCACAAACAACATATCGACGTGTATATGAACACTTTGAAGCAGAAACTCCAAGCAAAAGCAAAGAGGCTCTCAAGATACATCAAGTGTACTGAAAGGAAACATTAAAACCAAAGGTTCCTCCAAAGCGTAGCCAATTTTCATGAGGGAAATAACAAAACTGCGAACAACAATAACAGAGAAGTACCTGACGCACAGTGCTTGAACGATTATTCGTCATCGTTATGGTCGAACCCCAAAGAACACAATAAAGATCCTGAATGGATCACGAATGAAAAACAACGCCTTGATATCAATCATATGGACAGTAATTAGAGCGACCAACAATATAGATAATATCCATAACATCCAGCGCACGTATGTTCTTCAACATCCCAGGAAAACACCCACTTTCCTAACACAAGGCTTAACATACATGCTACCTAAGAGCGACATAACACAAGATCCGTCTCACTATAGGTGCCGCACGTCCCAGCAGGTCAACATGAACAATAAGTCAATTAAAACCGACGCGATACCCATACGTCGTGGAATTTTTCAAGGAGACTCTCTGAGTCCACTATGGTTCTGTTTGGCTATGAACACATTGTTTTCAATGCTCAATAGAACATGATACGGATTTAGGAGAAAAGCAGATAGAATCAATCTCCTACCTGCTATGTATGGATGACATCAAATTATATGCTTCGAACAAAAAGCAATTAGATGATCTGCTGAGAGTTGTCAGTAAGTTTTCGGCAGATGTTCATATGAAATTTGGTATTGAAAAATGTAAAACCCTGAACACTCAAAGAGGGAAAGTCATAGATGGTGAAACACAACTCCCAAATGGTGATACTATTCAGTGTATGAAAGATGGCGAAACATACAAATATCTGGAATACCAACAAGCCAGATTGCTTGACCAAAACAGTAAAAGGAGAAGGTTCGTTCAGAGTACAGTCCGCGTCTGAAGACTGTGCTGAAGTCAATATTGAACTAGGGAAATCTAGTCAAAGCAACTAACACCTACGGCATTCCAGTGTTGCTTTACTCATTTGGAATAATCAGATAGACTGAGACAGAACTGGATAATACAGGCAAACCCGAACGATGCTGACAAAGTACAATAATCACCGTCTGTGATTACTTGAACAACTTTAAAGCGGAAAGAAAGAGGACGCGGATTGATAGATGTTGTCAATTGTCATACCGCACAGATCAAAAATCTCAGAGAATTCTTCTCTGCAAAAGCTCGCACTTCTGACCTCCACAGAGTAGTATCGTTGGCTGATAAGAGATATACACCTCTAAATCTTGCTACCAGTCGTGACCTTCTGAATCTACCGTTTCTATCAGATACTGAAAAACAAGAGCGATGGTCAAGAAAGGAATTGCATGGACGACATCACTATAAGATTCATCAACCACACATCGACAAAGATGCTTCCAACAAATGGTTGATGGAAGGAGAATTATTCGCGGAAACAGAAGGATTCCTTATGGCCATTCTAGACCAAGTCATTGCTACAAACAACTACAAAAAATTTATAATTAAGGACTGGAAAACTGCGTTTAGGTTGCGATATTCTAATATTAAAATTTCTATGTGTTCTACCAATGTAGTACCAATAATTTTAACATAGCTTTCAAACTGATAATAGTTTAGGCAAATATATAAAGAATCAGAAAACCAAATCAGATAAAAATAATAAATCAAGTGTTTATAGATTGAATTGCAATGACTTTGATAATTTCTACATTGGTAGAACACATGGAAATTTTAATATTAGAATATCGGAACATAAACGCAGTTTTTGAATAAAAAGTGAGATACAAATTACACGAATCATCTCCTAGAAAACAGTCACTTTTTTGACCCACAGTTAGAAATTTTGCATACAGATAATAAATATTGAAAGGTAGACCTTTGGGGAAATTTAGAAATCAACAAACACAGACACTCAGGTAGACTGATCAATGAACAAGTCGATTTAAGCCCTTCACCTCTATTGAATCTCTTCAGGGAACAATCTATTTCTTAATTTTATTGGATATACCTGTCATCAATAGCCACTTAAGAAGGAGCAACCCAATAAGCATTTAATTACTTAAGAACATTTGCATTTATATTCTCAATTGTATCTATGTATAGTTGTAATAATTTCTGTACATTCATTCGTCTGAAGAAGCTACGGTGTAGTGAAACGCGTTACGAATCACAATTATTAAGTGAAATACCTAAAAACACATTACTTGTTCTTCATTTTGGAAATCGAGACACTCCTCGGCGAACCGAAGTTGTGGATGCGATATTGGGCTGGGAGAGGAGTTGTCGAAATCAACTTTACAGCATTACAGCATACAGTATACAACATACAGCATTCTTTTCTCTCCGTGTATCAGGTTATATTGACGTAGCTTGCGTTGCCATGTACTACGGCACAATCGATGAACATCCAGCACAATGCGCCGAATAGAAACATGGCTAAGGTCCACAATCACCTCCCACAGACTCAACGAATTAGCGTTAATATCTATTCACAGAAAAACGATAGAGAAGTGTTAACTTTGAAAAATAGCCTTTCAAAAATTCACAACTAAGAAGGCATGGCGTCATGTTTCAATTTAAATAAATAATGGTCGTATTCCTCCTAATTTTTCTAGGTCATCCTTACCTCAGTTAACTACCCCATCCCCTCCGATCTTCCGGTGCCACACTTACCCGAAGTCTGACTACACCCATGCGATTTTTCCCTTTACCGAAGTCGGGCTACGCCCATGCGCTAAGGGAAGGAGTTGATCCCACAAACACTAAAGTCACGGGAGGAAATCACTTTCTTTATATGGACTAGAACTTGTTCCTATATTTTACCGAAATGAATGATTCTAGAAGTAATTTGTGTAAAATAAATATTAATTTTTGCGATAGGACATGTTGTACAATAACTCAACTTTTCAAAATTAAAAATCTCAAGCAGGGAACTAGGAGACCTCTAATAAGTTCCTCTCGAATATTTTTCCCTGTAATGTCATTTCAGATGCTGAAGGTAGGGGTTGACTCCACATGCTCGTGATTTATCTAAAAAGCTGCTAATTTCGAATCGAAAATTGACTCGTTTCAGCCTTTTTTGCTAGTATCGCTGAATTGAATTAGGGGTTAGAAAAATTCTTTCTAGGTAATTTCTTTATTTGCGTAAATCTTCTATATGTGACATACTTTACAAATTTTTTAAAAATTATGTACATCAAAGGATTCTAAAAATACTACGACCTACAAAAGAATATATTACAGTAAGTTGAGAAAAGGCACATTGCATGTACACACTTGTGCACCAAATTTAAATGAATAACTAACATATATATAATAATGCTCCTTCTTTAAGTACACATAGTTTTATAGGACTAGAGAGTCTGATTCCATCATTTTGCCAATTCTACATCGAGCAAAGTCAGTCGTAAAAGTCATCTGATAACAAATATGTTCGTTCGTCTTCTGTAAAGAGAGTATAAAACTATGTTACTTATATGTTTGTACAGTTAAGATGTCAGTGTGATACCAAACAGTAAAAAGATGGAATGTTTAAATTCTACTCATATTTTATCAGATCCAAATTGTTCGTATACCTTAACGCAAAAGGAAAAGTATGTCGAAGACTTAGGTTGAATCAAACCATCTGATATTCTTGTCACATTCAGTCGTACACCAATTTTATTATGCTGTACAATATTTTACAAATCAAGGAGTTGAACAATATAATAAATGTATGATAAACTGAGGGTCATCGCTAAATATTCTATGTTAAAAACTACAACTGCGTCTTGATTTTAAATAATAATAAATCACATTTTAATAACTAATTAAATAACTGATTGAGGTATATTAAGAATAGATATAAACTCAGTACATACCCACAAAATATAGCTAATTGTGAAGCTGAAATTGTATTGCAAATGAATATTATGTTAAACAGAATCTGTATATTGGGAAATATCAATTTTTTCCTTTTGTGAATTCAAATTTGACAGTGACCTTGACGTTATAAAAGACAACCTTCATTCTGAATATGGTCACTGACTATGCTATCACATTATCTTAGATATCTTCTTGATGGTCAATTTGTGGAAGTGGAAATATTTTTCATACAAGAAGTTGAGTATAAGAGTATAATTAGAAATCACATTCAATCTCATGCAAGTTCGCCACCATTTTGACTTCTTCAACTTTTTATGCTTATAATATCCTATGATCACCATCTACGAATTTGACCTTGATGTGATCGCTACAATTAAATTATACCAATACAAATTGTACTTGCAGGATATTTCCGTTCATTTGTTCAATCAATTTTATTGCACATAGTTCCTAGACATGTCTTTTTATATCACAAATAAATATGAAAGCTTAAGAAGTATGAAACGACCTTCAATATCAAAGTCATATTCGAAATCTAACCTTTTGTAAAACAGCATATTCTTAAACTGATGTGGTCGCGTTATATCTCTTTATAATGTATCAGTTCTTGAAAGGTGGGTTTTTCGAAAAATCATTTTTCAGACATCTTCGATGGAAAGTCAAGAAAAAACAGCGTGACATGAAATGAAGATTCAAGTTCACTCTTTAGAGTTTATGGAAAAGAATTCTTCTGACAGGATTTCTGACCATTTTCAATATAGCATTGATGTTGAAGTTTTAGTTGTTGATCTCTTCAACTGTTCATTCAGTGACGTTCAAAATATCGAGAAAAAAATAGAAGAAAGAAGAGGGGTTAGATTTAATCGAAGAGAAGGAGGAAAAGTTATAAAAAACAAAATTCATCTCGACTTCAGTTTCGGAGATGAATTGAATATTAAGACATCTTCAACAACCTTGAGAAGTGACTTGAATAAAAGTGTTATATCTCTCCATAATTCACTGATTCTTAAAAGATGAATAGTTTTAATTTTCAAAAACAATTTTTGAAGAAATCTTCAGACATTTAGTCAATCTGAAAAATTGTGTGAATGAAAATTCCAGTTCAGTGTCAAGCATTTTCAACACAATTCTCCGACCAACTTCTCCAAATATTTTTCTCATTCTTTATCTCATGTATAATTGAGTTTGTTTTTTCAAGATAATATATAATAAGCTCTTCATTCGATGAGGTTGAAGAACTGAGTAAAACTGAAGGAAGTAGGGAAGTGTAGTCGCAAAGATAACAGATGAAAACTCATAGAAATCATAATATATAATCCAATATCGACGTCAGTTTCAGAGGTTATTTCAATATCAACACGAATTCGACAATTTTGAAAAGCGGCTTGAGATTTTAGATCAAAATCTAACAGCTAAACCTAATGCACATTGATTCTAGATCCTTCATTTTAATCAACCAACGTAATCATTTTTAACCGGAGAACGATTGAGCCAACTCAGACAACGTGAAATTCAAATCAGTTGATGGACTATTCGACCCATAAAAATTACATATGACTGTAGAAGCTTCTTTGACTTCAAACTAACCTCTCGGTGTCACCATGGGCATCAATAACGCTGTTTAAAATTTCAATATAAAGGCTACCATTTGAGAATTACCAGTTGACCTTGGAATCAACGTCAAGGTCAAATTTAAAGTTCAAGGAAAAAGAAAATTCTAAGAAAAAAGTCATGAAAACTTGAATGGAATTCAAACAACCTCTGTGTTGAATTAGTGTTCATAC
The DNA here is from genome assembly GCA_013387265.2 of Cryptolaemus montrouzieri. Taxonomy (NCBI): domain Eukaryota; kingdom Metazoa; phylum Arthropoda; class Insecta; order Coleoptera; family Coccinellidae; genus Cryptolaemus; species Cryptolaemus montrouzieri. The sequence goes on along the minus strand of JABFTP020000062.1, from coordinate 12,296,111 downwards.
CTCAATTTTTTGTTAGAGTAACTTCAGGCCAGCAATTCGGAAAACTTTTACACATTTAATGTGTTTCATTATTAGCTCTTGATTTGCATGTGATTTTGAGCGACGAAAGAAAGAGGAATTAATTTAAAGAATCTCAAAAGCACCAGATATTCTTATGAAAATTTGTACATCAATAAATTCCAAATTGACTTTAGGCTAGACCAAGATTTTTTCCTCCATCATCAAGTTGATTTTCTTTTGAATGGTATTAGAAAAAAATTATAGTTCAAATTTTCGCAATAAACATCCATATTCAATTGAATTGAAAGAAAATCTTTCAAGCTTTCTTCAAAATTTCACTTGCACATACAATAATATAATTCAGCTTCACAACTTTCGTTATTTGCTATCACAATCACAGTGTGTGATGAAATCGCTTCAAAATCTGGATTCGTATCCGCGATTCTTCGATTTTTCATACTAGGGCTTCAATCTCTTGAATCCTGCACCGTCTTGTCCCAATTTCAGTTCTTCGTAAAGCGTCGGATTCACCTCTTGGGAGTGGGGAACATGAAGTTGTTCGTTCTTCCAACCGTGGCCTCCGGAAGCGGAAGAAATTGACAAGCCATTTGCACCTCCGTTCGACATTGTAGATTCATTTTGGGTTTGCGGAATCTGAAATGAATTACAGGTTATGAAGAATATGTTCTCCATGCATTACCGAAATTTTTTACAAAATTTACCAGCCCAGAATATCCATCGTTTCAGGGTTAAATTTATATGTAATAATTTTTTGAGATATAGAATAGAGCAACAATTTCAAAATAATTAAGTAGGGTAGGTTAGAATTAATAACAGAAATTTTCTCAGTTTGTTCAACAGCCTGATACGAATTTACTTGCATATAGTATATTCTGTAACTAGAATGAAAACATTCGAAACCAGTGGAAAATTACCACAAGTACAGATTTTTTTCATCGTTACCAAGTAACAGACTGTATTTTCTCCACAAAAACAAATAGATTACATCTGAAAAACAAGTTCTTCATTGAGACATTGGTATTTACATTTAATTAATACCAATATTTATGGATAGTGATTTGCAATATTTATTCGTAACAAAAACAAGTAATACGAAGAATGTACAGAAATTATGACAACTATATATAGATACAATTGAGAATGAAACTAAAACAGTTAGAATACCAATTCTAACTGTTGAATAGTGGGGAGATTCAATTAAAGTTGACTATTGAGAGAGCCCAGTTTTGGGTTTTTACTTTACAAACCAACAATCATCCCTTCATTGCATTTGTGGAGAATTTTTGAATTATCTAATAATATATTTTTTTTTTGATTTAATATGTTCAAGAGCTGCAGATCTGTTATCTGAGGAGAGATGTTTCCTGAATCTAGATCCGAATCTTCGATCTATTTCGTGTTTCGATTCTATATATTGCAGACTATTTGAGTTTATTAGTTTTTTGTTGGGCATTGAATATTGATTTGCTAATGTTGGAACCGCAATGCAAGTTAGACATGCGTTGTTACTTACTGGTTTATCTATAATGAAATATAGTAATTCAGAAATTTGTTTTGGTTCTTTGCGTTTAATACTACATTACAGGCGGATGATTTATGTGAAATGTGGTTGGAAGAATCGATCTGTATTGTTGAGTCGTAAATGTCTCTTTTCTATAAATATTGTAGGTGAGATTATTATTGCGTTAAGAGATGGTTACATCTAGGAAATTTATTGAACTACTAAAACTTTCAGCAGTGAAGGTTATTTCTTTGTGCATTTAATTCAGGGAATATAAAAACTGGTCTATTTGAGATTTCAAACCCACAATAATGTCATCAACGTATCTGTATCAAGAAATGAAAGGTTTTTGTGCTATATTATTATTCATGATAGATTTGTCAAGATTGTTGACAATAGTATCTTCCAATAAGTGGATCCCAGGGACAGATATAAGTTGATGCACATTTATTATTTCAAAAGAGACACATTTTGAATCAAAATTAATTGTCCAAAGTTCACATATCCAATCTTTAGAATTGAAAAGGGTATATTGCGGATGTTTGGTTTGGTTAGGTTTTCCTAGATAAAAACATCACTAAACTCATTCACAATAGATTCTCTCATCCACATTACACATAAATTATCCGCTTATGATTCATAGAGCATTTTCTATTCCTCTAACCATAACACATTTTAATATGAAAATCGATATCATTGGGAAAAATTTTAAAAGTGATAAGATTTCAATATCCCACATAATCAGTATCATTAAACATGAAAAAAATCTACAATACTATATTCCATTAGAGAGAAACTTACATTGACTATCTAATAAATCAGCAATTACATTTCCAAATTCAATTTAATAACCTGCTTTTCCAATGGTTCGAACTCGAAAGAATTGATATGCTCCGTACCTAAAACAATCTAATGAAATCAAACAGTTTGGAATGTCCAGAATCCAATCCAATGAATGCACAATAGCTTACTAAGAGCAAATGGGTCGAAATTTCGAATGTAGATTCAGATAACTTCTCTCCTTAGGTAACAACTCCGCAGTTTTTGAACATATTTAATAATCAAATCACATAATAACTTAAACATTATTCACAAATACAATGAAGGGATGATAATGAATCTCGATGTCGAAATCGGTCAAGTGCATTAGAAATAAACATTGTGGAAATCAGACAACGGTGTTTCTCTCTATATAAATTAAAATAAATTTCTGTAAAATAAATCCATCAACAGTATAATCAATATTTGTCAATCTGGTTATAATTAAAAATTCTTTTTTCATACCATGTAAAGTTTGTACCGAATTTCTCGTTTTTCTTTTCAGGAAGCAACTGAACGTAGGAAGGGTGCATTACATAATGTCAGGAACCTGGAAAAATTCCTCCAACGGGTAAGTACATGAATATCATCTCTCAAGAGTACAGAAATATTTATGCTGATTCCTAGATTCTTGGAATTTTCAAAACGCCTTCTTAAATAATGAAAAACGTATTAATTCAGCGGTAATATGTCAAACGTTAAAAAAAATACAACATGACAAAAGACTCTTCCTGTTTTCCTCTTCAGATCCAGAGGCTTCTAGTAAAGTATTTTGGTTGTAATGGGAATCGTTTGCTTGTCACTAAGTGTTGAATAAAATAGTTTATTTATTGTCATGGAGAAGCCAATCATGAACAAAAAAATATGAGAATTAAAAGGAAACAATCATAAAAGATAATTTTTAAAGGATATCTATATTGTAAGATAGTTTTGGTATAACCTCTGTTATAAGTGATACTATGGCAATGTTTTGATATACACAAGAATATTTTTTAAATAAATAAATTGCGATGTTCAAATTTTTATTATATTGATGAACTTATGACGTGTTTCGCTGAGGCTTCTTTAAATAAGTAGTACATTTGAAGGTATGATGTGCCTTATGTAATACTTAGCAAAGCAGGTCTTTGCTAAATAAGAGCAAAATCAAAACTGGGTTGCTTCATTTTAGAATTGAAAATATCGAGCACTGACGACGAATTTAGGTCTAATTGACTATTAAGTGAATTTCCTCAATTTTTCTGATCACTGATTTCAATACGTTCAGCTTCAATCCATTATTTTCTTTTCGGATAAATGGATGTTGTCAATTCACACACCGAACAGATTTAAAATTACAGAGAATTCTTCTCTGCAAAAGCTTGCACTTCTGACCTCCATAGAGTGGTATCGTTGGCTGATAAGGGATATACACCTCTGAAGGTGAAACCTCCAACAAATAATTGATGGGAGGAGAATTATTCGGGAAAACAGAAGGATTCCTTATAGTCATTCGAGTTGATCGCTACAAATAACTACAAAAAATTTATAATTAAGGACGGAACATTACAAATAGATAAGTACAGAAAATGCCATATAAAATAGGAGACTATACATCATATTACGTCTGGCTGCGAACAACTGGCCAATACGGACTATATTCACAGGCATAATATAGTGCGCAACATTATCAATCAGAAATGTGCTCACAAGTACCTACTTCTGAATACCTTCCAGCTATATTACAAGTATCAACCGGCGCCCGTATTGGAAAATGACTCTATCAGATTATACAACGATAGGCCTGTTATCACTAACAGAATGGTGACGAATATAGGCCAGACATAGTGGTGTATGATAATATAGCCAGAACAGCAATGCTGGTGGGTGTCGCCATACCGAATAATAACAACGTGCTAAACAAGTTCCAGGAGAAAAAGTCCAAATACACAACCTTGCTGTTGAGATCAAGCAGATGTGGCACCTCGACAAATTAGATACCGTTCCTGTCATCATTTCTTCGACTGGGTTAATACCCAAAAGTTTGCATGATAGCCTTAAGAAATTAGAATTGCATAAGAATACCTATCTAGAAATGTAAAAAGCTGTAATTCTAAATACATCTAGGATAGTAAGAAAATTTATGTCAAGTATATTGCAATTGAGCCTATTCCTATCATGAAGTTTAGTGTAAGAACACCAGACCTACGCACAGGTATTAGATACCTCTGTAGGATTACTTATGTAATCAAATTCTGGAAATAAATTGAATTGAATTGAATTGAATCTGCTCAATTCAACTTTCGAATATTCAAGAAAATAATTAGGGCTGATAGGCACTACATACATATTCCACAGTGAAGTAATTTTAGAAGCAACAATTAATACCATGACCTATCAATACTAACCTAAATCTCAAAAAAAAATATCACTATAAACAAAAAGAAAATAATATCAAACAAACCTAGATATGTTGAGTGAGAAATCTCCCTAATCCCAGTCCGAATGCAAACTCAGATATTCCCCACAAAAAATCTAAGGCTTGCATCATACAACATTACAACCGAATATGTGAATGATGAGCAGGGTCCCCCTGAAAGGCGGCAACTCCAACATGCCAGCACCTCTAGTGTTTCGACTATGGCAATCAGCTCTCAACATGAATTTATTTCTTGAATACTGTGGTATACCAGTCCTGATAATTTTATGAAGAAATACTGCAAGATGCAGTTCCCTGCGCCGATTCATGCGTATCCAATTCGGTTGTGAAATATGATCTTTAATATTCAATGAAAAAATAAACCTTACACAACTGTTTTGAATTTGTTGTACTCTGTTAGCTGTTATAATATCCAAGCATGTTCCATACACTACATCTCTATAATTTGTGTGAGAAAGTACTAAGCTCTCACACAACTGTTTTTTCAAATCAAGACTGAGTCTATTTCTGTTCTTATAGAGCATACTCAGACACATATAACATCTTTGTGTTAAGGATGCAACATGCTCTCTGAATCTCAAATCGTTAGTTATAATCAGGCCAAGGTTTTTTACTGTTTTACTGTAACTCAGTCTAGTACTATTGACCATCAGTTCATCCGAAGCGCAAGGCTCTACTCGACCTAAGCAAATAGCCTGTGTCTCGTTAGGATTAATCCTTAAACCATGATCATCCGAGTAATAATACACCCTTTGCAATACTATGTTCAACTCAGAAACACTCCCCCCAATCTCACTCTCCTCAAAAGTTGCCAGCAATTGATGCAATGATTCACTAGCAATTAGCTCCCCAAGATCCATTGTAAACAAAACAAAGAGTAGAGGACCCAAAATAGAGCCTTACGGCACACCCTGAGATACCAACGTTGAGCTTGAATTCACACCATTAATACTCATTTGAGAGGTAGGCCTTAATTAAATTGATTACTCTTTGCGAAAAGCAGAAGTACATAGAGTTTAGTTAATTAAAGATCATGATTAATAGTATCGAACACTTTGCTATAATTCAACAATTCAAGAATCGAAATTCTCCCCGACTCAATTGAACGCATCGCATCATCAATGATTTTAACAAGAGCTGTAATTGTACTATGTGACTTGCGGAAGCCTGACTGACAAGGAGAGAAAATGTTTTTATTGAGTAAGAAGGACGTTTTCTGGTTGAAAATAATTCTTTCTAATATCTTTGACAGCACATGCAACTTGCTGATAGGTCTCAAGTCAGCGAGACCTTTTGGAGAGGATACCTTCCGAAAGAGGAACAACTTCAGCATTTTTCCAACAAGCGGGAAAAGCCGAATCCAAGAAGCAACAATCATATATATGGGTAAAGTAAGGCAAAATATATGGACAGCACAATTTGATCATCTCCAGGCTCATCTCATCTTATCCTGAGGAATTCGACTTTATATTAGAGATAGCATTTTCCACAGTTTCCATATTCGCAGTCTCCCACAGACTGGCTAATGCGTTCTGAGCTATAGCGATGGATTAAAACATTGTTAGGTTTGCAGTCCAGTGCCCTAACGACTCAATGAAGTATTTATTAATTTCATTCATTTTCAACATTTTCGACATACGTTTCCTTTGCTTTTTTAGTAGCAATTGTGAACTCGTTCCGAGCTCTTATATCTTATATCGAAATTATCATTTGAAATATCATTTTTTTGTAGTAGATGATTTGAATCGTTTTGACAAACGAAAATCAGATTCTCATTAAGCAAATCATTTACTAGAAGTAAACTTAATCTTTTCAGTTCTGAAAAGAAGCTACACTGCTGAGATTTTCTTCCTAACAATTTGCCTGCTCTTACCAATGTAGTAAACAAGGCACATCATCCTACTAAATGTACTACCTGGCTATAACTCACTACAACTGGCTTCGCTCGGTGGAAAGGTCAAGATTCGAGTGGACTGAGGATGTAAATTCGGTATCTGATTGACCATTTCGTCGTTTGGTACACGAACAAATTTTGGAAAATGTTGACATTTTCCTTTGTGGAAGTTTTCTTTCAAGATTCCCTGTTCCTATATTAATTAAATAAGTATAAAACGTTTGCCATTTTTGCGTTCACATTGAGTGTTTGTTTGATTAGTTTATGATAAAACTTCTCGTTTTTTGGGAAAATTATTTGTATCTCTTGATTCATTATTGGGACTTCTGAAAACCTCTACTGAAAAACCTTGGACTTCTCACAAATTCAATTCCTTCTGTTATACTTGGGTTATCTTCAGATTTAGCAAATATTCGAAGAAAAAAAACACCTCAGACAAGTCTAGGGAACACTTCTGAATATCGATGTATCGTATCCAGAACGATCAATATAGATGATTTTATTTAAGAAATGAGCACTTGCATCAATTTCTCACCAAATTATGTAAAGTGCCGCAACAGATTTCAGTTTTTTTTTAAGAAAAACTAAAAATGCAGCAGATGCGACGCTGCTTTATAATCATTTCATGTATTCAGTGTTTGAAATCAGTTAGTTGGCACTTTGTTTCTGTTGTAAGCACAGATAAAAGATTCAAATTTTGTGATTCGACCATGAAAAGACGACATTTGACTAGAGAAGAGATGTAACGAGCCGTTGGCATGCTCCAAGCTCGGAGCTCACAACGGGAAGTATCCAGGGTTCTGGGAAGTAGCCATCTTACTCAGGATTAAGTTATCGAAGAAATTTTAACCAAACTTGTTCTAAGTCCTTCGGACGGTCAAGCAAAACACACCTGTCCATGATGAAAGAAGTTTCATTTCGAGGATTTCTTTTTAGAGTGTCCTACATATGCTCCAAGACATTCAGGTCCCGATGAAAATAACTTGTTGAAAGAGTGAATCTAGGCCTTTTGTTATTAATTGAGATACCACTATTGGTAGAACTATCCTATCTAATTGAGAATTTTTGTAATGTTTTTTCTATTGAATTCAATTGAAAAACCCTCTGATTCGATTCTCTGTCCAACATAGTTCTCCAGCATGAAACGGTTTTGGTTACTATGGTCCTTTCATAGTCGAATCCGTCTCAAATTGAAATAGAAACTGAATCGTGATTCATCACTAAGAATTGTGGTAAATCTCTCTTGATCACAATAACCATGTTCTTGGCACTAAGCTGAATGGACAGGGGATTCCCGAGTGTCAGGCGAGGCACTTACTGTAGTAAAATTTACTTTCACATAGTTATACAACCCCTTCTGGCATGAAGAATTAAAAATTGGTGTTGGGAGGGATGCATTTTATGATCCTAGTTTCACTGAGAATCAATCATAACCAACTAATAACATAACCAATAATGACTGTAAGAATCTCTTCGCTGCTTAAATGTCGTCCCGTCATAGTTTTACGAAGTTGAAATGAAATCCTTGCGTTTGTAATGTAGATAGAAACAACCTGATGAATTTACATATACAATAGCTATGAAATATCGTTGCACCTGGTGCTTTTCATTGTTTTTAATAAAATTATTTCGGGTACGATTTCTTCTTTCGAAATTACTTAATAATAATTTGTGTCATAAACCATATTACTCATATCATTAGGCTAAGACACGACAAATTCAGAGTTATAGCTATTCCCTAGACTTTTTCGGCGTCTTTAACAATCATTTCATTCTCAGGTACTGTTAACAGAAATGAAAAATATTTTAACCTACCTGTATATGGTCCATATTGACTTCTCTCAAGTAACTGGGATTCTCAAAAGCCACTCCGTTAGTACCCTTCAACAACTTCCTATTCCTAACGATATAAAACGCACCGAAGACAATAACAGCTACGCCCAGTAAGGCTAAAATCACAGCTACACCTACTCCTATGTGGCTACCATTATCACCATGACTAGCAGATGAAGTCACATCTTTATCTCCCGTTATGAATCTTATAGATTTGGTCAATGTTGAAGTACCCTTAGTATTACCGGCCTTGATCACAAATTCGTATGTACCACCTTCTTTCAGGTTGGTCAACACCAAACTAGTTTCGGGAGTATCGTTTTTGAATACTGGCCTATCGTCTCCACCATCGAGGGATCTCCAGATCACTCTGTAGACTTCTACCGTGTGGGGATTCTTGATTGGGGGATCCCAGGAAATTTTGACAGTATGGGCGTCGATGAATTCCGTCTTGGCGTTCTGTGGAGGTCCCGGTAATTTATCTTGATTCTCGTGGAAACAGTTCACTATTTGCTTGGTGTATGATAACGTGCAAGATTTCTTATTGATGACCGGTTCTCCGCGACACCAATCCAAGCAGTGTCTCTGGACGCCTGAATGAACGCAACAGTTCCTGTGGTCAGAACCATCCGATGCGCATTTCATCAGTTTTTCGAAATCGTTTACGCATTCTAATTTGTTAATGACGGAATCTATGTCCATGTAGAACGCGCACGCATCCATGCATTGCGACGTAACGTTCTGACTTAAACAACATTGCGTTATATTCTTGACAGGTTTGATACTTCGTAGTCTGACGGATACCGGCTGCGTTGCGCTTCCAAACGCGTTTTCGGCGTGGCAATAGTAGTCTCCAACGTCCATGGTTTGAATGTTCTTTATTGTGAGGTGCATGATGAATTTATCCTCTTCCTCCTTGTATTTTTCGGTCGTTATGTCATATTTGCCGCCTTGAATAACGGGAGTGCGGTGTTCGTGGTTCTTCCAGAATATCATTTTAGGTTCTGGTTGGGCGTCCACTTTACATTCGAGGGTGACGGAATCACCCAGAATAGCCATTGTTATTCCGCTTGCTTGGATATGTGGGCCATCTGCAATAAAATAATCATGTATGAAGTAAAAATATTACAAAACTGTTCCAAAATATTAGAAATGGTCAAATTTCGAACAAAGTATAAATATCTTGATGATTGATTGATATTTCTTAAAAAATAATAAAGTGAAGGGCACATCAGGCGTATCTATCTAGGGAACAGGATCATCGATCAATTTCAAATCTTCAAATTACAGTAAATGGAGTCTCATCTATCATTTGCAAACTTCATCGACTATAACTTTGCCAATTCAAATGTTATTGTATATCTTTTGATTTTTCAATGGAGATCATTTTTCAAGCATCTTCTGTAAAAATCTGTTCTATATGAAATTAACCACCATTGAGCTATGAGTTTTTCATAAAAAATTTCGGAATTATACACGGTATTACATAATAGTATGTCACCACTTGAGGGGATAAATCTACGTGCAATTTTAAGAAAAAAAGTTCATATAAGCATAGGGCCTCAAAAGCTTCGTAACGGAGCTACAGGGTGTTCAAATTTCTGGAAAAAAACTGTTTTTTTCTTCAAAACTCCTGCAGTTTTTGAGATATTCAGCCCAAATTTGGAGTGCAAGCTATTCTTACAGTCTCCATCCTTAAACTCCTAGATTTCATCTGAAATTCACAAGGTGTTTTCTTTTACGGAGACATATCTCCTTTTGCCCTTCAAACTTTTTTGCAGTACGCCACTGATCAATGTACAATCAATTTTAGCCATTTTCGTTCAATTCAGAAATTTTTTTCACACTTGTAATTTTTTCGTACCTTCAACCGTTTTCGAGTGAAAAATCATTGAATTTGAATTATTAGAATTATATGTCATTCGCTAGATAAAAGAAAAAATACTAGAAATACTCGATAGATATGCCCAAAATTTGCTTTTATTTTGATAGCTCGTCTTTTGAGACTCAACTTATACTTATTCGATAGAGTGTCCTCCACCTGCAAGAATACAGGCCTCTGTCCTCCTTCGCATATTATCATGCACTTTTTGAAATATTTCTGCGGTATTTCTTATTGTGTCACAAGAGGTTATTATTCGATTTCTCAATTCTTCTACAGTGTTCACTGGAGTGGTAAAAACTAAACTCTTGAGATATCCCCATGAGAAAAAGTCTTAACTATTTAAGTCTAGCGACATGGAGGCCATGGTTCTGGCCCACCCTCACCAATCCATCGGTTATTGAATGTATTATTCAAGAATTCCCTAGCTTCTCCACAAAAATGTGCTAGTGCCCCGTCATGCATGAACCACATTATGTTGCTCACCAAAAGCAGCAAATCCTTGAGCAATAAAGGTAACTCCTTCCCAAGAAATTGCCGATAAGCGGGACCGCTTAGACTGTTAGGCAAAAAAGATGGCACAATCAAATAATTTCTCATTATTCTGACTCAGACATTTAGTAAGAATTGATCTTGGTGAGATTCTTCAATCAAATGGGAGTTTTCCTCAGCCCAATCACGATTAATGTGAAAATTTGTGATAGCAGTTCGCGAAAAGTAAACTTTGTCTGTGAACATTACTTCACTATCAAAATGAGCATTTTCTCTCATTTTATCTAAGAACCATCGGCAGAAATTCTGTCTTGAAGGAAAATATCGAGGAAGTAGAGTTTGGACGCGTTGAATATGAAACGGGTACAAAAAAAGTCGTGGAGAATCCTCCAAACTAGAACATGTGAAATATTCAAGTGATTTCCAATTTTTCTTATACTCACATCAGGATTCAAATCAATACAATTCAAAACTGAGTCAATTTTCATAAAAAAGCTCTAAAATGATTTATTTTAGATAGAACCAATCTTAACAAACACTGCCCTTTGATGAAAAAAATTAAAAAGGAAACTACGCCGTTTTAAATAGCAACGTTGTAGTCAATATCTGGTTTAACCGGAAGTAGCACTCTGAAAACAGAATTGTAGATGAGTATACATTTACTCTAAGATCGAAATTTAAAATTGAATGATAGAGCCGTTCCTTTCTTCTAATGGGTCCTTCAGCGTGAAGACCCTGTATATTGTTGTATTGTCCTATATAGAAAGAAAAGAAATTTACAGTGAACCCCGAACTAATGCATCTTTCAATAAAATCAATTGACTAGTTTTTGTAATACAGGGCGTCAAAGTTGGCTACTGGGCTATGTCAAGGTTTTTACAATATTTTGAGATTTCGTTTCTTTTGAACCCTTATGTCCTTGAGGTTCATACAGGTTTAGTTTTGGTCTGTCTGCTAAAGAGGAAATTTGCAGAGTGTAGCAGACGTCCAGAACACTAGTTTGATTTTCCGTCTAAAGTTTTTCATAATGCTCTGAAAATCGTAGTATTCATATAATGAAAAATGAAGTTCTGAACGTATCCATAAGCGGAAAACTCAATAATAGCTAGAACATTTTGGCTTATTCTTCCTTGGTAGCATTCCTTGAAGTCCAAGAAGTATTTTCATAAGAGGAAATTCTTTGTTCAAGAGTTGGGCGGGGGTTTGAAAATTCGTATTTTAATTCTTCAATACAAAGCAAGAAATATAAGTATCAGCAGTTTTGGTAAAATCAGTCCCCAAAGTGCGAAATTGGGTTAATATAGGATTCCTTCAGTCATAAAGTTTGGGATATGAAGTATAGTTTCAGGAATCATGTGCCACCTTGCCTCTCTCCAACCTCAATCTTGAATGTATTAGTAAGTTCATGGAAAGATAAGTGATGCAAGACTTAATTGAGTTGGAAAGCAATTAACGTGGGGAACATCTGAATGATCTTCGTTTTGCCGACAACATTGTCATCCTGTCAAATTGGGTTGCAGATGCAAGGAAGGCATGCTCCCACAGTTAGCCACAGAATCTCATGATGTAGGTAGGCTTGGAGATATATATGTCGAAAACAAATAATGATCACCCTTGTTCAGAGCCGGCCTTTATCCATCAATGGTGTACATGTAGAGCAAGTTCAATCATATGAATACTTAGGTTGAAAAATATTTATCAATAGAGACAATCAAACGCCCGAAATCGACAGACGGGTAAGGCTGACGTGGGCGGCATTGGAAAGCTGAGGGACGTTTTCAAGTCTGGTATGGCCCTTTTCCTCAATCGTGAGGACTATGACCAATGCGTGCGACCAGTACTAAATTATGGGGCTGAAATCATCACACTAAGAAGGAAATCAGCAAGTAGAATACTTATAAACCAGCGAAAATTGGAGAGATCAATGTTAGGCATTATTTTATAAGATTCCAAACAGTATTATGAAAGAAAGAACAAGGGTCCAAGATGTAGTTGAAAAAAAAAAACAAGACGTAAATGAAACTGAGCTGGGCATCTGGCTAGATTTAAAGAACAAATATGAACAAAACATCTCCTGGAATGGCGCCCAAGACAGAAAGGTCAAAAATTGGATAAGCAAAACCAAAATTCGAGAGACGTGATAAATTTTAAGGAAGTCCAGCAATGAACAAAAGTAGTTCATAGATGATTATTAATTATCAGGTTAAGATAGGTTTGCAGAATTTTTGGAAAAACCAATCCATAAGATAAGAAATATTGATTGAAGGGATAAATAAAATTCATTCAATTCTTGAGTTAGGAATATGAATGTTTTTATTCAAGAGCTCAATTCCAAGGTATAGAATTAGCCCTATGAGTTGAAAATAAAGGTTGCAGGTTTGTGTAGAATATACTGTTCATAAGTTTTTTGAGACTTATATGAACATGTACATAAGATTCTGAGAGAACAAAGTGAAAAGTACTTCTATCAATAGAACACACAAATGATTGTCACAGCTTCCGTTCTTCCTATCAGCTCTGTAGAACTGTGGTCCGAACAAAGATGTGTTGGTGATATACAGAAAATAGACTAATGCTAGAATGACCAGATTAACCCAACTGAATAACTTACGACTTATGGTGATCTTCCTGGATGCCTGCATTGGTGTTCCATATCCATTATCGGCATAGCATGAAATTTGATTCATGTCCTTTGTTACATTATGAATCACTGTGACCATATGTCTTGTAGTCTCCTGCCTTACAAGTCTACCGGAAATATAAAGAGAAATTGTCGGCATCGGCGTTCCCATCGCAATGCAAAGAATTGTCATGCTACTTCCCTCGATGACCAAGTTAATAGGATGAACGGTTGGCGCTTCAACGAATGCAGGATAAGCTGGATCAGTCCATGCAATAAGAGTTTCTGATGGCAAACTGGAACCTTTTTCAGTAACAGCTTTGACGAAAACGATGTACTGGGTGTTGGGATCCAAAGACGAGATCATAAACGTTGTCAAGGTCGAATTGACGATATGGAAGTTTTCTTCAGATGTTTTCTTGTAGTATAAACTAGAAAATATTTTGGATGATTAGTTTTCAAAATTTTAAAAGTATTTTGTGAAAAACCTACCTGTAGGATATCTGTTCTGAGGGATGACTAAACTCTGGGGGTTGCCACGATATTGTTACCCAAGTAGCACTATGGGTGGCGACTGCCAGCGAATGAGGTGGAAATATAACTGCCTTCACCCATTGCGGGTCTGATGGAGAAGTGGTTATATTAGCAAGATATACTATAAATATGATAAGGAGCTAACTCACCTCTTTTCGTAACAGTTATCATTATAATGGAGGAAGGAAGAGAAGTACCATGACGATTCTTGGACACAACGAATATGTGATAAGATTGATCCTTGTCTAGGCCATTGATGGTGGTGGTTGTTGAATTCACCTCCATTTGCTGAAATTCAGATATTATCAATGGAAGTTTGCTAAATAAACAATATTTATGGAGGAATAATTTTGTTGAATTTATAAGTGAGACATGCTTTCAAAAAATGAACATTTTCAGAATGATTTTGGGATATTCTGTCCATTACAAAGTTGTAACCCGTAGTGATCTGCAAAAGTTTATGAGCTTGAAAGAATCTAGAAAGTACGGTTTATTAAAGGGGGGTGGTCCCGTAACTCGTGATTCACCTTCATAATCCAAATATTTGTATTGGAGATTGAAATCTGTTTGTTCGTTTCATCTGGTTAATGTTTTAATTTTAAATAATAAACTGTTATATTTGTATTGGGTTCAATTTAAAATTTGTTGCTTTGACATAAATTTTTTCAATTAGTTCAGTTCCTATTATTACGAATTGAGTTTACATAGACAGTTGAGAATAAAATGAAGTAAATTCTACAAAGTGATGGAATGTCCAAGATTTTCTCCTGAAAAGACTCTGAGTTATTGGGTAATTTGAGGATTTCAAACTAGTGATTACTCAACATTTCCTCAATTTCATTATCAGGAATCTGCACTGTAATTTGTTGCATAAAATTCTTTTATCTTGCAATTTTCATACTTTTTTCATTGTTTACTTTGGGTGAAAACATTACATCATTGTTTTAGTTTGAATCAGAACAGTTGAGTACTCGGAGAAATCAAGTTTATACCTTTTGATTTGAAATCGTCGAACTTCCTGAAAAATATAACAATTTTCTTGAAATTTGGAATTAGTTTTCTCTTTTCGGTTATCAGTACTATTTATTTCACTGATTTGGCTGTTGGTAACTGGCAGTATATTTTTGGCGATCTTGAAAACTTTCAATGAGGCTAAAAATATTATTATTATCATTTTTATTATAATCAAGAGAACCAAGGAAAATCCTATTTGGTTCTTTGAAATAAGAAAAATAAACGCTCTATATAAATCGAATGGAAACTGAGATTATGCAACAAACATTAAGTTATACACTGGTTGCCATGAGTCATATTTGTTCTTAAATGCGTTCAACGATACCGCACTGACAACGTCCTGAGATAGCCGGCTCGGTGGCGTATGGGATATGATGCTCGTCCCCTACTCAGAGTTACCTGGGTTCAATCCCCACAAAGTCGGTGCGATTTTTCGGATTCTGGGAATCACTTGAGTGCCCATCTTTCGGAGGAGATGTAAAGCTGTCGGTCCTGTTTAACAGAGATGTGTTGGACATTAATGATCCCTTCCCTCGAGACGAGAGAGGTTCGGCAAAATTCCCGGGTTAGTGAGGTGACAGAATTCTCCGGCGTGTCATTAGCCGAAAGGCAGAAATAGAGCACGTTAAAGGAAAAACAAACAAACAAACGTCCTGAGATAAATTATTCCAAAAGTTGAGGACACGATTGGCCAAGAAATTCTGTCTAGCGCTCGTTTTGAAATTTTCTTTCGCTAATTTTAAGCTACGACCACGTAATCGTAAATCCGTATTTCTTTTGAATAAGGTTGGAATGCCTCCCCCAATGAAGTTTTTCAGTGCCCTGAACGTCACGATGAGATCTCCGCGATGTTTCCAATGTACGATGCTAGGAATATCTACTAGCTTGAGCCTCGCTGTGTGATCTAGACGAAAGTAGCGCGCTTAGCACGACGTTGAATTGCCTCAAGAGCGTTTCTGTCACGCACAAGATTCGCACTCCACACCGCTCCGCAATATTCTAGGATAATCCGTACATAAGTTTTATTTAACTGGGTAAATGTTGTAAACGACGCTTTTTCGGAAGATATCTTCAAAACATAGATACACGAACCGGCGCGGCTGCCGACGTCAGTAATATGCGTTGTCCATTTCAGGTCCTGTGTTATGACGACTCCCAAGTCTTTTTGCGATTTGTAGTTCGTTGGTGGATTTTTTTCACCCATGTGCATTACAACACATTTATCAGAGTTCAACGGTAGAAGCCAGTCGTCGTACCATGTCTTTATATTAATAAGATCCTCCTGAATTAGATTGTATTCGCAGGATGGGTCACCATAAATTTTCATATCATCAGCGCAGCAAGAGAAACAAGAGTTTACGTGATATTTTAGATCGGAGATAAATACTAAGAACAATATGGGACCCAATACTGAGCCTTGGAGAACCCCGCTAGCTACAGGCTGTTCATCTGAGAAGGCACTATCGACGCGAACCCTGAAGGATCGTTCCGATAGAAAATCCTCTGTCCAATGTAAACAATCACTACTAATTCCACAATGCTCCAATTTGTACAGAAGACATTTTTTGACTACGCGACTAAAGTCTAGATATATCACATCAACAAAAGATCCAGCGTCGATGTAATTTTTCCAATTGTTCAGGCATATCAGTAGGTTCGTCATGGTTGATTTACCTGGAACAAAACCATGTTGCTCTTCTGGAATAACATTTTCTTGTATACGAAATATTATCAAATGCTCCCTTAAGATTGATTCCATAACCTTAGAAACTGTCGATCGAGATAATTATAATTACCACTCTTTAATTTCTCTCCTCCTTGTAAATGGCTGTGATAGCAGCTGTCTTCCATGCAGAAGGTAATTTATGGGCAGCAAAAGAGAATGACACGATTTGTGCAAGAGGAGTTGATATTGTGGTAGGGTTTTTTCAGGAAATCTGCTATGAAGCCGTCTGGTCCAGGGGAACTACTAGATTTAAGTTGCTTGAGATATTTTTCTACTATTTCAGGAGTGAAGTCAATATTTTCGATGCTATTCTGTTGTCTGGGCGATAGTATAGGCTGATATGGCGTATTGACTGGCAAACGAGTGAAAACTGATCCGAAAGTTTCACCAAGAATATTTGCGTTAGAATCGCAAAGTCCTCCATTTGGTTATCTGAGGATGGATATCCTAACAGTACTATTCATGGCTTGATGCTTGTTTGAATAGGTTATAATCCTCAACCTTGCGTGATCTCAGATATTTCTGCCATAAACTTTTTCAGTTCTTATTTGTCTCAGAACTTCGCCTTGTTTCCACTGTTTTTTAGTGTTTACTTTAACTATCTTAGAAGAGGTGTGTTTCGATATAATATTTTCAGTAACGTTAAGGAAAGAGGTCCACATCAGGTTTGTAGCTGCATTAAAAAAAAGATTTCTACGCGTTTGCAGTTTGCCAAAAAAGTTCGTAATTTTCGAACACCTTGTAAATCAATTTATCTTATACTTGTAATATCCCAGAAATCATCAACATTTTCAAGATAAACCATTCAAACTATATGGTTCATTCTCTTTCTCATAAAATAGAGTACCCAGAAGGCAGAAAGAGATAGGTTACCTTATCCAGTTTCAGTAGTGATTCATGCATGGTACTATTATCCATCTTCTGATAGTGCACAAGGAAGCTGGTCGCATTGCTGCCATCTGTCGGTGGCTCCCATTCCAACAAAACCGAATGGTCATCAACTACAGTTGCGTGAAGTTCAGAAACGGGTCCTGGTAGCAATCCAGTTCCTGGAAAAATAGGCATTCAATTGAGTGTTGCAAGAATTATTCCTAAACATCTCAGTTGTATATTGTTTTGAATAAGATTATAACTGTGAAAATGTCACGAGAATTATTCAGAATTACGTAATTCAATGTATTGTCGTCTGAATTAAATGTGTATGCAAAAGTTCAGTAGCATGAAAACTATTTTCGAAATCATGTTGCAAGCTTTAATCTTTACTAAAAAGACAAGTTCTCATTCTATTTTTGCTTCACAAGCAATCGAATCAGGCGAATCAAATAATCATTGGATGATATTATTCATTCGATGACGACTGTGCGTAAATAGGGTGCAAAATCCGTTTGTTATTTGCAATCAATCTTTACCTTAGAGAATGGCTTCGTGAAAAAATCTCATGAGATTTTTATTGGTTATTACTTGGAAAGAAGACTTGCCCAATAATTTTTTTCTTTCATGACTGGATGTACAATGTGGGGAAATAAAATGTGATTCAAAATTTTTTTTCACAAACGAAGAAAAGTAATCGGCGTAAAATTTTGCAACAATCGTCAGTTATGGAAGGGATTATTTCTTCATACGTCACCTTTTCCGGAAATCTGTTGAATTCGCAACCCTTTCAGATTTTTTATTAGGAGTTTGTGGAAAGTAGGAAACAACTGTAATGCGGAAATAAAATAATCAATTTCTCGAGTTTCGTTCTTATAAAAACTTACTGGTGTCTCGCGTGATTTTTCAAATAGTGCAATCGGTATGTCAAATTTAGAATTTCATATCGAAAATGAGTCAAACGATTTTTTTTCTCTTGAAGTATTCGAATTTTCTGAATATTACTAACGATATAATTCAAAAATCACACCTCACCTTCTTCAAAGCATTGAACAATGTTGCCAATGTACGGTATACACGTGCTTGCCGTGTGCGCCAACGAATCAACAATGACACCTGCGCATAAAGATAAACAAGTTGCTGGAACTCCTCTTCTCTCACAACATGCTCCATGATTTCTACCACCGGCTCCACATCTGAGTAACTTGTTGAATTCGGTGGCACAAACTCCAGCTAACTGCTTGATATCGCTCATGTTTGCGTCGTAGGAACATAGAGGGAGGCATACGTCTCGTAGATTGGCGTCGACACAACAGGCTGTTACGTTGTAGATGGATGCCTCCTCGATCTCTTCCTCGATAACCTGCGTACAATAAAAAATTGTTAATCAATTTTGTCTTACATACTAAGACAACTTGTGCTTTTATACTATGGATGGCTTCATTTGATTTTTCAGAAAACTTGTGTACTATACTTATTGTTTAATTATATATTTTTGTTTGTAAACATTTTACATGTACAGGTATGTAGTACAATACTTAATGTAAATTATTAGATATTACTTATTTTTTATGATGTTTTTGCTCGTATATTGC
Source organism: Cryptolaemus montrouzieri (assembly GCA_013387265.2). Classification (NCBI taxonomy): domain Eukaryota; kingdom Metazoa; phylum Arthropoda; class Insecta; order Coleoptera; family Coccinellidae; genus Cryptolaemus; species Cryptolaemus montrouzieri. The sequence continues at coordinate 12,276,891 of JABFTP020000062.1, read as the reverse complement.
TACTATCCTCGTTTGAGGACAATTGGTTTTGTCGAGTCAAATTGTTATTCGATTTCAATTTATTGTGGACTTAGTTTATAATGGATCTTGATAAATTTGGTGCAATGAGTACTTCATCTTCTTAGGTGAGTTAATGTTCAGAATAGATGAAACTGGAATCGACGATGAAACAATATCCCAGAATAATCTAATCCATCTAAAAAAGAAAATAATGACAAATCTTCCGATTATCTCGACTGAGGATACAATTAAACGAATGAAACGCATGGTTATATCAACCGTCTAGATATTCTAAAACCACAATTGAAAACTCCGGTAAAAGTTTTTGAAAAGTTTATGGATGAAGATATTTCAAATTTATATCAGAACCATCAAAAGAAAACAATTATTCTGCAGTAACACTATTGTGTTACTGCACAAACCTTCAAGATTTTTGTCTGAATATTACCCTTTAGTGGATACCACAAGCTACCTAGGGAACGTTTGTTTTGGAATCTAGATGAGTGTCTGTCTATACCATAAGAGTCCAAAGGTATATCAAAAAAACGTTTTCAGGAATACAAAAAATTCTTGCATTTAGTTGATAGTTGATGAGAATGACAAAATGTACAAAGCTAGACCTCTCATAGAAATTCTGAATAGAAAGTGGGGAATTTTCTATTCTCAATTGTCTCTAGATGAAGTTATGATCAAATATTTTGGTCATCATTCTGCAAAACGATTTATCAAAGGAAAGTCTGTGCGATTTGGCTTCGAAGACAGGATGATTTGCAGCTTCATTGGATATTGTTACAATCTTTAAACCTATTGTGGTGCAAAACCATCTACTGTTAGCGAAGAAAATGTAGTAAAAAGTTCATTACTTCATGACTCTAGAGTCGCTTAGCAACTATTAGAAATGTATTAGGTCCGCCATAAAGTTCTCGCTGCTTTTTTTATGGAAATACTTTATTGTGAAAAATGATTACAAATGAATCTATCAAAATATTCAGGAAGAAAATCAACATTTTCCGCAAATGACGATTATTTGGCACAAAATCAGACATTTTCTCACAACTAAAAGTATACGACGCAAACACAAAATCACTAATGTGTCACAGTGGTTTGTTTACCATATGTCTAAGCTTTGTTCAAGACGTTCTTGATATGTAAAAATAGACCAGCAACAGTGAGAACTTAGTTGCGCACCTAATATATCTAATCTGTCAGAACATATAATATTTGATAATTATTTTTCCAGTCCTGACCTTATACACACATTCAGAGCAAGAGGTTTTTGTGTACCAGGGACCATTAAGGGTAATTGCCTCAAAAAGTGCCCTATATAATCAGTTCCCCCAATGAAAAAGGAAAACGCTGGTGTTTTCAATACACTCACGACTCAACAAATAAATTGATGTTTGTCAGATGGAAATACAACAATATTGTGACAATGGTAACAAATTTCGATTCGCTTGAACGACTGGAAAATTAAAAATTGGGTCTTCAATTAGAAAGCTATAGATTGATGTTCCACAGCTTCTTCTCTTTTCCAGATACAATGCTTTCATGTGTGTTCATCTTCTAAATCAATGTGTTAACCCCTACAGAATATCTATTTGGGGAAAATTGTGTAGTGGTCTCTTTTCACGCATATGGTCAAAATGGCTGCCGTCAAAGCTTGAAAAATTCGTACAGTGTGAGGTTAAAGTTGATTTATTAATTTTTTTCATAGGCTTTGTCTGTCATTATATGCGGAGCCTTTGTAAATCATCATACTTCAGCAGCAGACCTTTTGGTTCTACACCGAAGAGTATCATACAAGAAGGAAGGTGAATTTTCAGTAAAAAGTCGAAGACAATTACGGTTTAAATTGCGTCATTTCAAAGCACGTTGGAGATGTGTCAAATGTAATGTCACATTACGATTAGAGCGAAACTGTTTTGAAATACCACACGTCCTCGTAACAGATCTTGTTTGGTTGACCTTCAATAATCTTTTTTAAACAAGAATTTTACGCTAGGCACCTAAATGACCCAAGGGACCCTAATGAGTCCACCATTTTCTGTCCAAAAAAAAAAAAAAAAAAAAATAAATATATATATATATATATATATATATATATATATATATATATATATATATATATATATATATATATATATTAAGTTCTCGAGAGAAGAATACTCAGAAGAATATATGGTGGAAAAAAGGTAGAAAATCGTTGGGAAAGGAGAACACGCACGCCGAGCTTCAAGAATTGTATGGACAACCCTCAATAACAAATGTGGCTAGAGCACAAAGAATGAGATGGCTTGGCCATGTTTTCCTACTGGCAGACGATAGAACAGCAAGACAAGTTTTGACAAGTGGAATAACGGAAAGAAGAGGCAGGGGAAGACCACGCACAGAATGGATCAAGGTGGTGGAGAAAGATATTGAAGAGCTAGGAGTGAAGGACTGGAAGGGAGCAGTTATGAATAGAATGAAATGGAGAAGAACGTGTAATGAAGCCATGGGCCTACTTGGCATGTAGAGCTGTTGATATATATATATATATATATATATATATATATATATATATATATATATATATATATATATATATATATATATATATATATATATAGGGGTTTTACCCCGACGAGTTGCCCATATATCTGTTCATGCAATCAAACTGATTTCATGAAAAATATAAATCCACCACCCGGTAATTAATACCATTGCCAGGCAATGATTATAATTAAAACATATCCTGGAGTAATTATTTATTAGGATAACGTTAAATGTTATGAGAATATATCAATCTACCAGAATATATACATACTATAGCATCATCAGACAATGATATCAATGTACCAACGAGTAGTGTCAGAGGCTTTCTCCCGGAAAAATCCAGTGTACGGACCTTAGTCAAGTAACACTGAATGTTACTCATTAATAGTTTCCTTTGTGTGAAGTGGTGAACGATCGAATAGAATACTGCTCTGAATATAAATATGACAAAATTGTCAGTTAATTATATTACATTTATATAAACAAATAAATAAAATATGAAATGAGATTCTGAGCAGTATAAACTAAAGAGAAAACCTATGACTCTACCTCATTATTATTTTCGGAAAGAAACCTACGAAGAATATTACAAGATTTGATGATGACTGTTATCTTTTGTAACTGTTCAAACAAATTTTTCTTCAGACCCAAAATCTCAATACTTGTGTGAAGATTTCTAGGAATAACGCCTGTTGTAGAAATAATAATCGGTAGAATAAATATTTTCTTCATTTTCCACATTTTTTAATCTCGTCGCCAAGCATCATATATTTAGAAATTTTTTCATATTTATTTTATATATATATATATATATATATATATATATATATATATATATATATATATATATATATATATATATATATATATATATATATATATATATATATATATATATATATATATATATATATATATATATATATATATATATATATATATATATATATATATATATATATATATATGGCATTGAATATGGCCTTATTCACTGCAGGGACAAAATATTAAGAGAAATACGCTAACTAGAAATTATCACAACACTTACATTTGGTAACATTACGGTTTTTCGTGATTTTCTTCCATGACATATTTTCAGGTTATAAGCAATAGAGGTAGGAAAAAAAATACATCAACGAAAGAATATAATAAAAAAAATTAATAAATAAATCAAATAAATGCATCCCCACATCATCAGTGGTCCATCAAGGAAAGGAACAGTTCCTACAATATTGCACTTTTTGCGATCGTTTTCTTTCTCTGCTCTGTACGCTGTACTCGAAATTTAGAAAGATAGGCAAAAATGTTTTACATAGAACACAGAATTTAAAATACTCCGAGTAAAGATGACAATTTTGAAAATAATAAAATATTAGTTCAAATTGACATCCCGTTTGAAATCTAGTACAATAAGTTTTCCAAAATCAATTTCATCAAAATTACCGTTTCGTTTCGGCAAATTTAAATTGAAAATGTCCAGCGAAGATGTACCGAAAACAGAAAAGAACGATGGAATAACAAGTTTCTCGTTGGGGACCCCAGACAGTATGAATCGAACAATGAGGAAGAAATCCATAGAAATAAATACACCCCCTAGCGTTCCAAACCCACCACCACCCTCCCCGGATCCTACATCGATATGTCACTACCAAACTAAAGCAATGGATGTAATAGAAGATTTCTATGGAACCCACATTGACTATAAAGGATGCCAGCATCATATAAAAAAATTTACTTGGAGGAATTATAATAAGCTTACGGTGTCTGTGATAAATTATGGCGCCAAAATAATAACTATGAAAGCGCCGGACAAGAGAGGAAAGGTAGTTGATATGCTGCTAGGTTTTGATGAAATTGGAGGTCATGTAAAGAATAGCAAATATCCTCTAGGAGCTTGCCTTGGACGCTGTGCGAATTACATTAGGGATTCTACGTTCTACCTTGATCGAAAAATCGCATATCTTTCCAAGAACTCACCACCTCATCACTACAATGGCGGCAACATAGGATTCGATAGAGTGGTTTGGTCACCCTATGTGGATAAATCCAAGGTGATTATGACTTACGTGAGCAACAAGAACGAAGAAGGATATCCAGGACAATTGTTCATTAAGATTACCTTCGAGTTATGCAACAGAAACCAATTCAGAATAGACTATGAAGCCCATTGTTCTGAACCAACCATTGTCAATCTCACCCATTTGTGTTATTTCAACTTAGCAGGTTCCACTCAAGGTCCAGAAGAAATATACAACCATTTACTCACAATTAACGCTAACTGTTACACAGTCCAGGATGATGAAGGAATACCCACCGGAGAAATAAAAAATGTTGTCAATTCAATTTATGATTTTCAAATTCCAAAATGTATGAGCAATGTTATTGGTATCACACCTGGAGATGGCTACAATCAAAATTATTGCATCAACTGCCCGGTTGATAACCAAGAATGTTTTGTTGCTAGACTATTTCATCCCCCTTCAGGTCGTATGTTAGAAATATATAGTTCACAAAAAGGTGCAGTATTTAGTACAGGTAACGAGTTCGGCACAGGTGCCCCCCCGCCTTTAGAAGAGCTACTTTCTCGACCATACACGTGTTCAACAACATCTCTAGTGGTGGGAAACGTTTACAGAAATATCAAAGAAATCTTGAAGATCGATAACGATAATGAATATTTCGAAATGCGTGATTTAATCGATCTGGTGAAAGGCGTGAAGCTGGGTGATCGAGAGAATTTAGACAAAATTGAATTGACGAAAGTGCAGAGACAGTATTTGGAAAAAGTATACCATTATTGCAATACATGCGAACCGAAAATAAAAAAATGCGATGACATCTTGAATGCTATAGAATCTATTTTAAGGCAAGCAAAGCCAATCGAACCCTCCGAGCTTACCTTCGATGTCGTGGACGAAAACGAGATAAGAGAAAGGTTACTTTCCCATTTCTCAGCTCGACTTCTACAAATGGAACAGGAAGATGGAGATCATAAGAAATTCAGCAATAAAAAAGTTGTCGGAAAATCTGACTATCTCTATAAAGCTCACTGTGGTGTTGCTATAACTCCTGGCAATTACCCAAACGCTATAAATACTAGCGGATTTCCAGATATTACTCTCAGACCTGGAGAAGTGTACAAACATTCAACAAGTTTCAGATTTTGGGTGAGAGCTGGTAATCCGAACAATTGGATCAAAAGAAAAGTTTATGAAGCTACAAAAGATGAGAAAACAGCTGCACGAATTGCTGATGAGACAAGAGCCACTGAAATATTAGGACTTGGATTGAAGAAAAAGGCAGTCTGATTAATATTCATAGCATTTTTCATATATCTATAACCGTGTTCATTGTAATTATATAGAATGCAATTCATATATATTCTTATTCCGGGATATTCAGTGAATCACAAATGAAAATTTGGATGAAATTTGCCAATCCCTCTGCTACCATTATCGTCGACGATGTTTTTTAACTGATGGGATAACTACCTCCTCATAAGAGACCATTTGTTAGGGTTTTTATCATTTGCGTTTATAATGAATACATTTACAATATTAGAAGTATTGAAAGGGGAAAAGATTAGCTTTCTTCTGTTTTAGCAGCATTGTTTTGAAATCAGTTGCCATTAGAAAGCCTGGCAAACGATATGCTAAAGACGCTGAATCTCCAATGCAGTGTTTTCGATTATTTTTCGATAGAGAGGTTATTGAACTTTTTGTCATGAATACAAACTTATACATCAATAAAATAAAAGACCAATTCCAACGAGATAGAGACGCAGTTCGTACTGATAATGTAGAAATCAGTGCATTTTTGGGCCTTTTGTTGAATTTTGTTGATTAAGAGGCTCAAGATGGTGATGGTGTTGAAATGTTTTAACTGATAATGTCTTACAAACGAATTCTATCTTTGTTACGTTGCCTTCGGTTTGATGATACCTCAAACCGCCAAGACAGACAAGAAATTAACAACTTAGCAGCTATAAGAGATCTGTGGAAGATATTAGAAGATAAATTCTTAGCAGATTTTACACCAGGGGGTATAGATGAACATTTGGTTGGAATTCGTGTTCGATTCAGAGAGAAAGTTTACATTCCCAATAAGCTGAATGAATACGGCATAAAAGTACAGACGTTGATTCCAAAACATATTGCCTGTGCAAATTCGAGGTATATTCTGGCAAACAACCGGATGGAGAATATCAAGTATTTAATTCTCCGACGACATAGTGAAACGCCTAGTCGAACCAATAAAACGCAGAGGCCGAAACATAACAACTGACAATTGGTACACCAGTACGGAACTGGCCAAGATGTTATTAACTTCTGAATATAAATTGACTATTGGTACATTGAACAGAAGGATACCTGACATCCTCGCTGAATTCTTGCCAAACAAGATTAGAGAGAAATTCACTTCGCTTTTTGGATTTCATAATCAAATTACTCTTGTAAGCCAGAGAAAGCAGTCGTATTCCTTTCAACCATGCATAGTAATAACTCCATAGATTAAACAACTGCTGACGCTAAGAAACCAGAAATAGTCACCTTTATAATAGTACCAAAGGCTGAGTTGACTGTAATGATCAACTGTGCTCTAACTACAACGTTACTAGAAAAACAAACAAGATCGCCACTGACGATTTTCTTTCACCTTCTTAATATCTATGGCATCAATGCATTTGTCATATCAAGGAACATACTGATAAGAGTAACACTCATAGGCGGCTTTTTGTGAGAAATCTAGCGGCGGCACTTGTAGAAGATCATCGAAAACGTCGCGTTCAGCAACTTCCTGTTCCTTACTTGACAAGTGTCATAAGTGTGGTCAATTTGTTCGCCAGGAACACTTCAGGGCTTACTGCATCGGATGTAAAATAAATGAATATTCAGATGACTCTGAATAATTTTTATTTTCAAGTTGACCTCAACTGTTACAAAAATTTGTAATTTTAAGAGACATTACAAATTATTTTATGTTTTCAGTTTATAGTCAGATTTATGTTTTTGTTTCATTCTTATTTTTATAATAAAGCATATTTTTGATCGTATAGATATAGTTTTGTTTATTTCTACACTCAATTTTTTAATTAATTGTTTGGGGTCTGTAGTAACCCCTTGCGACTTTTTGTGTGAATTTCTTTATGCGCCTAATTAAGGGTTAACCCACTAAATATAAATAGAAGGTAATCATGGCTCACGTGAGCAACAACAAGGAAGAAGAATATCCAGAATAATTGTTTATTATAGTAAACACCTGGAGATGGCTATAATCAGAATTATTGCATTAACCATTACAACCAAGAATATTTGCCTCCTGGAAATTATCCAAATGCTATAAATACTAGAGGATTTCCAGTTATTACTTTCAGACCTGGACAAGCTTACAAACATTCTGCTAGTTTCAGATTTTCGGTGAGGGCTAGTAACAATTGGATCAGAAGAAACTTTTATGAAGTTACAAAAGATTAAATAAAAGCTGCACAAATGGCTGAAGAGACAAGAGTCACCGAAATATTGGGACTGGGATAAATATTCAAAGTAATTTTAATGTATCTATATTCGTGTCCATTGGAATTATGTTCATATATACTCTTGTTTTAAAAGTCTGATAAGCAGAACTACCTCTTCGTGAGAGACCATTACTTATTTTTCAAATCATTTAGTAGAATAAAATGACAAAAAATTGACTTACTTTGCTCTCAGTTCTGAAGGTGATTCTAGTACTTGGTGTACCTACGCCGTGAATATTGACAGCTTCCACGTAAACCTCATAATCTGTATTACTCTCGAGTCCCTCCAAAACGTACGGACTATGATTCACCATATACGTATTGTATTCACTATCTTCGTTCTCGTATTTCCTGGTGTGTACTCTGTAACCTCCAACGGTGTCCCCCAAGGTCTTTGGTTGGCCCCAGTGGAATATTGCGAATTCGGATTCGATATTTGTGATATACACTCCAGTGGGTGCACTCGGAAGTACACCGTATCCTTGAAGCAGACAGTTTGTATATTCACTCATATAGCGCAAACATCTGAAAAGAAACAATTATTGTCAAAAATTTTGATTGATATTTGAACTATGAACTACCCATCATATAGCGCGTCCCCCATTGCTTAACTTGGCGCTATCACATATTATTTTGCCGTTTTTGAGTATTGACAGAAATTGAATTTGAGCTTTAAAAAAATATTAACTATGTTACTTCCGCATATTTCATGAAGCGACAAGAACTTTGTACGTGCATTTCATTTTCAAGAGAATTCGGGATAATAAAAGACTTATTTTGGGCAGTGATATTTAGTACTGTAGTGACTACGAACTAAAAATATTTTAGACTATACAGGGTGTTCCATAATAAGATTACATACCAAAGTTATGATTTTTTGAAAACGACACCCTATATTTTTGTTTCATTTTCAACTTCGCGAGGAAAAATGTAGGTAATTTTGTCGGAAATTCTTGTTATGCCCTCAATGTTGATTTCAAAGCTTCGGATGTACTAATATTGTGATAGTAATTGTTGTTGCTTGAAATTTTGTTGATCTATGTTACACAGTGTTTCAGAACGATTTTTGAATTTGGGTTGTATACTTTAATACCTTTCAAAGGGTAGCTAGCTTCCCTATAGCTTTTTCCAAAGGTTTCGAAGATATTCGAAAGTTTAGCCAATTTCTCTCGAATTTCAGAAATATTCCAATTTTCACTCTAATTTCTATATGTACTGATTGTTGCCTCAGAAAAAAAAAACGAGGTAGAAGAAATCATTCCTGTATTTAATTGTCATGAATCGTAACCATCCAACAACTATTGAGAAAAATTCGAGTGTATAATATTACATAGAGCTATACCTCAAACCTTATTTTAAAAACGCAACATTTGTAAAGTAGGTGAGATGTTCAACATGAACTCCATTCTGAACGATACACAATGTTAACCTGTCTTCAAAATGATCTTCTAGCGTTACTTAGCATGTCTGGTGTTACCGATCGAAATGCTTCTCTTATCATCTCTTTCATATCGTCAGCCGTCGTTAGCGAAGTTCGAAATGCGAGTTCCTTCACATACCCCCATAGAAAAAATCAAGACAAGATAGACCAAGCAATCTTACATGCCAATTTCGGAATCCATCTCTGCCAATTCATTTATTGGTAGAGTGAGCACCGTCTAATTGGTACGTTGCCTTACGTCGATCGTCACATCTTCTGACAATTCTTGTAGATGATCATGAAGAATCCTCAAACATATATTTTCGTTTAAGTGCTCATTGAAAAGAAATTGTTCGATGACATGAGGGCTTATGACAATTTTTTACCACCCATCGATGCTGCGTCCACGGTTGACGAAAGAAATGTAGATTGTAATAATAAAAATTGTGACGATTCTCTAGACAACTGTTGTGGAAAGTGCATTTATCCGAGAACATAATATTTTTTTGACAAATCTTCATTTCATTTCAGACATCCATAACAGAATTTAAGCCAAAATCCCCTTCCGATAGCTTCTGGTGAACCGGAACAAGATACGGATTTCATCAAGTTGTGGATACACTTTTTCCACCAATACCCGTTTGATCGGCAATCTTCCGCTGACTAGTATGTAGATTTTCAACGATAGAAAGACATTCCATATCATGTTTCACATAAGATGTTAAAGATGTTCTCTATTTTGAACGATACACAATGTTAACCTGTCGTCAAATAACTTTCAAATGTTCTTAGCATGTCTGGTGTTTAATGCTTTGGCATTGTCACTAAGAAATGTTACTGACATGAGGAAGTTTAAATTTCAGCTGAAGAAGATTATCCTTTGTCATGGTAAGGATAAAATTTATGACGTCATAGAGTTGAGAAATCAATATATTTTTTGTTGAATCTGAGTTTTTCTGCTTGAGTTTTGTTTTCACTCTTTATTTTGTTCAGAGGATCAGTGTCGGTGTATTAGGTTTACTTAAGGGAAAAATTCGAGTAGCACACTGCAGACAGTCATATGACTTTGCAGTTTTATGTTTATTTTCTGACTTTATTGTCAACAACTCATGTACATACAAAATTGTATTGGAAAATAAACAACATAATATAATAAATAATAATAAAATATAATAATATTATCATTATCATCATTTATTATCGTGGACTTATGCACTATCCCAGCTGTTAGGTGGATAAAATTTACCTTTCCCAGATTCAGCAATCAAAGGGAATAGGCTCGATTACAATATACTTGACATAAATTTCCTAACTATCCTTCATGTATTAAGAATTACAGCTTTCTGCATTTCCATATAGGTATTCTTATGCAACTCTGATTTCTTGAGGCTATCATGCAAAGTTTTGGGTATTAACCCAGTCAAGGATACGATGACAGGAACAATATCTATTTCATCGAGGTGCCACATCTGCTCGAACTCAATGGCAAGGTCTGCGTATTTGGACTTTTTCTCCTGGGACTTGTTCAGCACGTTGTTATTATTCGGTATGGCGACATCCACCAGCATTGCTATTCTGGCTCTCTTATCATATACCACTATGACCGACCTATTATTCGTCACCATTCTGTCAGTGATAACAGGCCTATCGTAGTATAATCTGATAGTCATTTTCCAATACGGGCGCCGGTTGATACTTGTAATATGGCTGAAAGGTATTCAGAAGTCCGTACTTGTTTGCAAGTTTCTGATGGATAATGTTGCACACTTGATTATGCCTGTGAAGATAGTCCGTATTGGCCAGTTGTTCGCATCCGGACGTAATATGCTGTATATTCTCCGATCTTATATGGCATTTTCTACACTTATCTGTTTGTATTGTTCCGTCCTTAATAATAAATTTTTGTAGTTGTTTGTAGCGATCACTTGGTCTTGAATGAATAATTCTCCTTTCATCAACCATTTTTTGGAGGCTTTTTTGTCGATGTGTGGTTGATTAATCTCATGGTGATGTCGTCCATGCAATTCCTTTCTTGACAATTGCTCTTGTTTTTCAGTATCTGATAGGAATGGTAGATTCAGAAGGTCATCTCTGGTAGCAAGATTTAGAGGTGTATATCCCTCATCAGCCAACGATACCACTCTATGGAGGTCAGAGGTGACGATTTTGGATGATGATTGTTGTACTTTGTCAGCATCTTTCGGGTTTGCCTTTGAATATCATCCAAATCTGTCTTAGTCCATCTGATTATTCCAAACGAGTGAAGCAACACTGGAATGGCGTAGGTGTTAATTGCCTTGACTAGATTCCCCGAGTTCAACATCGATTTCAGCACAGATTTCAGACGCTGACTGTATTCTGAACGAATCTTCTCCTTTGTTTGTTTTTGGTCTAGCAATCTGGCTTGTTGGTATCCCAGATATTTGTATGTTTCGCCATCCCTCATGCACTGTATAATATCACCGTTTGGAAGTTGTGTTTCACCATCTATGACTTTCCCTCTTTGAATGTTCAGGGTCTTACATTTTTTAATCCCGAATTTCATATGAACTTCTGCCGAGAACTCACTGACAGTTTTCAGCAAATCATCCAATTGCTTCTTGTTCGAAGCATATAATTTGATGTCATCCATATACAACAGGTGGGAGACTGTATGATAATTTATTATTATTATTATGATTATCTATCGAAATGCTTTCCTTATCCTATCTTTCATATCGTCAGCCGTCGTTGTTGGAGTTCGAAGTATAATTTCCTTCACATCCCTCCACAGGAAAAAGTCAACGCAATTTAGATCAGCCGATCTTGCAGTCCAATTTCGGACCTCTGCCGTTCCATTGATTAGAAAAGTGTGCGTCCATGAAAATCGGCACATTAGCAGTGAAATTGGAAGGAGCTTCGTCTAATTGAAACCACATTCGTTGTCTTACGTCGATCGTCATATCTTCTACCAATTCTGGTAGATGATCACAAAAAAACTCAATATTTCCGTTTAAGTGCTCATCGAATACAATTGTTCCGATGACATGTGGACCTATAAATTATTCGCCCATTGATGCTGCGTGTAAGGTTCATCCGAAAACATCATAAATTTTGCAAATACTCATTTTTTCCGATCACTTCCGACATCCATAAACAGAACTCAAATCGACGTTCAAAATGAAAATGATACGCATTCTATCACCCGCTTTTGTCTGTTCGTTTTTGGATAAGCTACGTTGCCAGTTTGCCGACATGTTTGTAAGGAATTTCTGTCTGGATATCTTCGATTCGGGTATCTTTCGGAGTAAACACTTGACGCTAAAAAACAGTATTGTTGGCAATAGCTGATGACAAAAATCAATTTGTTCTTGTATTCAATAAGTCCTCATTTTGAAATGTATATCAAATCGGTAAACAGCTTAAAATTGAAATTAGTATAGTAAAACAAAAATAAAATTTTGAACACAGTATGCAACGATACGAACTCTTTCTGTTCAAGACATAATATTTTTTCCTAATAGTATTAACAGATGTCAACAACGACCTTTTCGAGGAATTTGTAGATCCCAAGTATATTAAGCCCCTAATATAACAACAATATGAGAATGATAAGGATTTAAGGATCAAGTAGGTACCATTTGAGTACAAATAATACGAGAAGGGGATCTCGATTGTTTAATTACCTTGATGGGATTTGCCGGTATTGAGCATCGTCCCTTTATTGAAGTTAAGTTGATAATGAAGTTGGATTCAATCAATATGATAAAATGAATAAATACTATACTTTATACTGGTATCAAACCATTGTATTTGTAAAGCTATAAGATGGAGTGAAAAATTGGAACATTTCTCGAAATGCGATAAAAATTGGCTTAACCTTTGAATATCTTCGAAACCGTTGTAATTAGGTATATAAAACCTATATACCAATCGAGAGGCATCGAAATGTACCACTTCTTCGACCCTTTCGATATGGGATTTGAAAAAAACAGTGAAATGAAATTTGAAGGAGACCCAACTATCAGAGCAGTTTTACATCTGATGTTTTGAAACCAATATTGATTGTACAAAAGTTTTTTAAAAGTCTTCTTTCAGAAAATGTCAAATATTTAGCAATCTTTTCGACATAGATATAGGGAATATTGACCATACTCCCCTTCATTGAGCTTCGCAAAGGCAAAAATTAAACAAAATACAGGCTTTCCCATTAAAAAATCATAACTTTCGTATGCAAGTTCATTATAGAACATCCTGTATAGTCTGAAATATTTTTATTTTGTAGTCACAATAGCGTTACATATTACTGCGTGAAACATTTCAAAATTGGCCTAAACTTCCGTCGCGAATATGGTCATCTGGTATACAATATTAATATACAATGGATTGACCAATAAGGCTGAGAAAACAATTACTTGCTTCAATTCATTATCAATAAATGTCGAATGCAATACCCTCGCCGAAGTTTATTCTGCGCAAGGATGACACGCAAAATCGTGAAGCGTTCCATATATTTTTTTTATTTATATCAATTTGTCATATTTTCAAAACGTCAAAATTTTTTCACAAATCTGTAAATTAAAGAAGATCAACAAAGAAATACATGGGATGAAGATTCTAGAACATCTATAGATCTTAATCGGCATCACTTAGAAGACCGAACCTGGCCATCGGGGCTCTCTCGGTCAAACAGAGAGGGGAATTGTTTTGTTGAGTTTGAACATTGAAGAGATTTTGCGATTATACTTCAAAATTGGCAAGCAAGAACAAGGAAGTGATTATGTTTCAGGAGACTCACACTGCGACGGAAGAACATCTCCGCGAAAGATGAAATATCGCTCGCAGGTTATGTACTTTTTGATTATCTCCTTAGTCCTTTTTATGGTCTTGCTTGCTATATAAAATTATTTCTTAAATTCAAGTGTGTTCAGACATATAAGAGTCAGGTATGATTGTTGAAATATGTTTCTGCTGGTTTTCTTTTTCCATTGTTACAGATTCCTGTTCGAAACCCTCTTCCTTTCACCCTTGTCTTTGTCTGGAAATTATGGAGTGCAAGATGAGAATTGAAGCTGCTAAGCAGAAAAATCTTTGGTACTCTTTTTGTACACACGACACTAACACAACATAAACAGACAAGCTATTGCTAGTGCAATAGCGACAGGAAAACGGTTTTTTTACTCGTTTATTGAATCATACGCAAAATAGTATGGTTCCCCTGTTACATTTCCTGAGCTCACCCTTGTGTTTTTCTGACACACACCAAAATTAAAGATTTATTGTAAATACAATTATTGGAATTTTTGAAAATCCTCTCTTTTTCAAAAGAATATATTTGTATATTCTCGAAATACAATTTTCTTCACATACCCTCATAGGAAAGAGTCAAGGCAAGTAGGATCAGGCGATCTCGCAGGCCAATTTCGGAATCGACCTCTGCCGATCCATTCATTAGGAAACAGATATTCTTATCTATACATCAGAATTCCATAAGTCTGTTGCGCTCGCAACATGATGCTCATCGAGAATCAAAATCAGTTTAAACTCGTCTGGCAGACACTTGCAACTGCCTGAATAGACTGGCTAGTCACATATATTTTTGAAACTGCTGAAAGAACATTTACCCTAAATTGTAATCTTCTGTAAACAAGTTATGGATTACTAACATCATGACAATTTTACTATCTAATACTACTGATAGAGGTTATTTTGGAATGTGACTAATTTCGGAAACTCTCTTTGTTATTGAAAATTCAAATTTCTAGATGAATTCACAATGAACCTACAGGGGGGTCGAAAATGTCACGAATTACTACGAGGAAAGGATACCACGGCTGTGCATTCCGCTCGTTGTAGCGAGGCATTACATTGCCAGATGAATGTTGGTCACTATGAAGTTTCATATAGGTTTTGATACATATAACTGAATGGATCACGAATGGTTGTATCTTAGAAATCACTGCTCCGAGACACTGTGGACGAGAGTTTTTGATAATAATTTCAAATTCGAGATACTACTCCTAAACAAACTATGAAATCCTATGGGACTGTCTATTTCTCCTTTTCAGGTATGGAACCATGAGAATAACATGGTGAAATTTGTCGAAAGAATGATTTATGGAATCTCTAACTTATAATCAATTCTACGAAAGATACTCTGTTGATTTATCAATTATTACTAGAAAAAAAAAACATCACGAACTCTTGTTTTAAAATAATTCGTTGGAGGATCTGGTTCCTTTCAATCGACAATTGTTGAGTTTTGCATTTGTCGACCACATAGGTAGAATAAGAAGAAACAGAATTGCTGTCTTCTGAACGAAATGAGAGAGAAAGAATATATAAAAGATATGTGTCAAACCAAAGAAGAATTCTCACGAAAATCCTAAACATTCCACAAACGCCGCTTTTTCGTGTAAAGCCTCATTCGCAACGACTGTCAAAGGTATTAAAGCCCTTGAAAGATACTCGGAAAATATACAATATACATCTGCGAAATTACTACCAGTAGAAGTATTAGGCTGAAAATTGTAAAGAACGAAAGTACTTCCGCGAAATCGGTTTAAATCTCTCTGCACTTTCCTCGCTCCGTTCGCTATTGAAGTCTTTGTAGTAAGAATTTTTCACTTTCCTTTGAATGTTATTCACATAATCTCACGAACGATATAATATGGAATTCTGCACCGACGAGCAATGCAAGCTGGCGAAAATCGACAATTCGAGAATAACAGTTGCACGGGATGTTTTAATATTTTGTTGTGTGTGTTTTGCGTTTGTTCGGCATTCATTGGAAATGTTGGGGGACAACATAACTTTATCGGTATTCGTTCAAATTGTGTGAGCTTGTTTCAGCAAAATTGCTGACTGAAAATGTTCTCGAAAAATCATCGTGAATGTTTGGTTATTGATTAATAATTATCGAGAACGCTGACTTTTGAAACAGATATTTATCAGAATTATTCTCAAATACAGATAATTGTATGACGTTTATTACTATCTCAGACGTTACCGAGAAGGCCTTGTTCATAACTACACAATTTTCTGAAACTTCAAACAGAAATGTAGAGCTAAATGTGGTTGCACTATTGTTCTCTAGCATGTACGGGACGTGTTTTTGAGTATGTACCGTTTTGAAATAAAGAAACGACCTGCAAAGATATCTCAAGACTTCTATTTCTTCATGAAAGCCTGTTCCTTAATCTACTTTTATACATCATTTCCAATAACAAGAACAAGTAATAATTTTTGAGCAATTTTACTGAATAATTGTGATTCGTAACGCGTTTTACTACACTGTAGCTTCTACAGAGGAATGAATGAACATAAATTATGACAACTATATATAGATACAGTTGAGAATATAAATACGAATGTTCTTAATTAATTAAAAGCTTATTCAGTAAAATTCCTCGAAACATATTACTTGTTTTTGTTATTGATAATTAAATTCTACCAAATAAAAGCCTCCCAAATTCAAATGTTAAAGAAAGCTGATACCGGCTTTTTGGCTTTGTGGTATTTCAAAATACTACTAAGATGCGCAGTTCATACTCAAAATATATGGTTCTACTCAATGTGCCTAAAAAACGGATTGACTCCCAATTACATACAGTTGAGGACACACAACAATAGTGGACCAGCAAGCAGAGCAATCGAGAAAGGTCCACGCATATGGATCGAAGAGGATATAAAGATCCAGTATAACAAGAGGGACGTTGCCAACATATATTTGAAGGTTGTCCATACAGTATTATTATTTAGATTGCACCCTGTTGAGTTTGATATATCAGACTCTGAATCCAGATACGATGTCGAAATTTTAATTCATAAAAAGTTTCAGTAACAACAGAAATTAATTAAATTCACTTAAACTCAAAATTTCTCCACCCAAACCTTCTACTCATAAATTTTCAGACCATGAATTTTTCGACAGATTTACTAATTTAACCGATATCGATTTTTCACAACTACAAAAAGATCTATTGGAAAAAAGATTCAAACATAATTTACATCCAAAACAGACTGAAACTAATTTTGAACAGTAAGGTACTGACTCTGAAATCATTCTGAAATACTCGAAAGATAATATGTTAGCCAAAGATCAAACAGCAAAAATCATCAAAGAAGACTTTTCGAAATTATCACCTCATTGCATCTTCGTTCAATTGAGAAACTTTTTTGACACATTTTTTCGTATCTCCGAACGTTATCGAGCAAAAAATTATTAAACGATTGTATGCTTTCGCTGAATTGAAAGCAGTTCTTATTAAAAAAATGACTAGTAGGCTTTGATTTTTTTTTATTTATTCATGAATTTTGACAGTTGCTAAAATTGAACCAGTGTCTGCTCGAATTGTTTATTAAATTAACGATTAGTTTTAAGACTTTTGAAGTTATTGCTATAAGAAAAAATGGCTAATTTTACTAAGGCAGAATTGGCTGATATCCAATACATGTACGGTCTGGCTGACGGAAACACAACAGAGGCTCGACGATTACATCAGGTGCACTTTCAAAATCAAGTAACACCAGACAGGCGAACATTTTCAAATATCCACAAAAGGCTGAGGAAAACCGGTACTTTCACTGCAAATAATCATTTAAAAGGTGCAACACAAACTTCCGGATATTGAGGCAGTAGGTTTGAATTGTATTGATTTGAATCCTCATGTGAGTACAAGAAAAATTGGTAATAAGTTGAATATTCCACATGTTCCAGTTTGGAGGATTCTCACGTCTTTTTATTGTACCCGTTTCATATTCAACGCGTCCCCATACTTCCTCGAGATTTTCCTTCAAAACTGAATTTCTGCCAATGGTTCTTAGATAAAATTAGAGAAAATGCTCATTTTGATAGTGAAATAATATTCACAGACTAAGCCAACTTTTCGAGAACTGCTATCATAAATTTTCACAATAATCATTATTGGGCTGAGGTGAACCCTCATTTGATTAAAGAATCTCATCATCAAGAACAGACTGAATGTCTGGGTCGGAATAATTGGAAATAAGTTGATTTGGCCATTTTTTCCCTTACAGACTAAACGGTCCCGCTTATCGGCAATTTCTTAAGGTAGAAGTACCTTTATTGCTCGAGGATGTGCGACTTTTCGTGAGAAACATAATGTGGTTCTTGCATGATGGGGCACCAGCACATTTCAGTGGAGAAGCTAGTGAATTCTTGAATAATGCAGTCAACAACCGATGGATAGGTCGGGGTGGGCAAGAACCATGGCCTCCTAGGTCCCCAGACTTAAATAGTTTAGAATTTTTCTTATGCAGTTATCTCAAAAGTTTAGTTTATACCACTCCAGTGAACATTGTAGAAGAATTGGGAAATCAAATAATAACCCCTTGTGACATAATAAGAAATACCCCAGGAATATTTCAAAGAGGCCTGTATTCTTGGAGGTGGAGAACACGTCCAGCAATTTATTCAGTTTTTAATTGTTCTTTTTTTTAGTTTGGTATTGAAAGAGGTATTTCTATTATTTTTCTTGTTATTTAGCGAATAACATATAATTCAAATAATTCAAATTCAATAATTTTTCACTCAAAAACGCTTGGAGATACGAAATAATTACAGGTGTTAAGAAGGTTTCTGAAATGAACGAAGATGACGAAATGATTGTACGCGGATCAGTGGCGTATTCCAAAAAAGTTCGAAAGGGCAAAAGGAGTCATGGTCTTGGAAAAGAAAACACCTTGTGAATTTCAGTTGAAATCTAGGACGTGCAATGATGGAGGCCGTAAAAAATAGCTGGCATGCCAAATTTGACACCCTGTAGCTACGTAACGAAGCTTTTTCGGAAATATGTTCATAAGAATTATTTTCTTAAAATTGCACCTAGATTCACCCCCTCAAGTTGTGACATACTATTATGTAACAACCTGTATAAACAGTAGCCAAGTGTGGAGCTTCATCATCAAAAGTCGAAACAAATTGATCGCAACACTAGTGTCGTGAAAAATCATCACCCGAAAATATTCACGTGTTAATTCCATTTTATGTCCAAGTTGAATTTTTCAAATGACGATAAACAAAACAAAACTCTCTCGTACGTCAAAGTGTTGTAAGTACGTTTAGGTTGAAAAATGTCAAAATACACGACGCAGTTTTCGAATGGGAGCTGTCAATAGTACGAGTGCCAGAGGCGCAAAATTTGAAGAGCAACCTGCGTAAGTAATTCATCAATCTTGTCAGTGTAAAAAAACAGCAGTTAGAAATAATAAGTGATTACTAACACTCTATAACTCGAAGTTTTATTTCTTTTCTCTCAATATATATTTCGCTCACTCGAAAATTAGTAATATTGTGAAACCCCCTCAACTTTCCAATTAACGAGAGTCGACTGTAATACGGAAATAGAAATAGAAATCTTTATTTATGCCTTTATACATATGTATTTGCAATCGTCATTAAAATAGTGGTATATATAAAAATTAACTCAATTATTGAGATGAGTAGACAACTTGAAACCTTACTTGAAACTTGCCCACAAACATCATCAAGAAATGGAGAAAAATATTCACAAACATCTTACTTAGTGAAAAGATCAGTAACAGAGGGTTTGGCAATAATGAGAACGAGTTATCATAAAAATAAATTCAGATTCAACCAGCACATTTGAAAATTCTAAAATTTGACTACAGACATATTGAAATTTAGGACATCTTTTGTGCTATAAAAACGTTTTCTTTGAAAAAATGTTCAGGTATCATTTAAAATCTTCACCATACAAATTTCTGATACTTGCAGGTAATTTATTATAAAACTCAAAAGAAATACAGTTTGGGCCATTATGTGACTTACTCAACCTGTAGTATGGAATACACACATCATCGCGAAATCTTGTGTTATGGTCGTGCCTATCCCTATGTTATATTGCACTTTCAATATTTTTATGTGCATAGATCAGACATTCCACGATAAATAAACTGAGAAGGGTCGAAATCATCAGAGTCCTATAAGCATCCCTACAGCAATCCCTGTACCTCAGCCCACCCAGAATTCTCACAGCACGACGTTGGAGACCAAAAATTCTATCAAATTCACCACAGTTACCCCATACCAGAATACCATACTTCATATGCTACTCACATAGAGAATGATGAGCCACTTTCATGACATTTCGTGATACTGAGTGAGATATATTTCTTAAAACAAAAATATTTTTATTCAATTTGGCAGCTAAATGATATTTATGAACAGATCAAGTGAGTCGGGTATCCATATGAACTCCAAGAAAAGAGACGGACGATAACTCAACACGTCTCAAACTAAGGATGACCTCCTCTGTCTTTCCCTTGTTCATGCATAATTTATTACCAGAAAACCATTTCGAAGCCCTCAACTGTGCCTCCCCCGCAAGCTCTGTCGCACGCCTCAGATCCTTACAACCGACCGATAAAGCAGAGTCATCAGCAAACAGAATGATAATCAGGAAATCGTTAATGAATATTAAAAAAAGTAAAGGTCCCATAATAGAACCCTGAGGAACGCCAGTTGTTATTTCCTTTTCATCCGACCAGCCACTATCTGTACACACCACCTGATGCCGATCAATTAAAAAAGATTGGATTAGTTTCCTACTGCTTGCATCAAACCTGTACTTCTCCAGCTTTCCCAGAAGAACCGCATGAGAAAAGCAGTCGAAGGCCTTTGTAAGGTCCAAAAACAATGAAAGCGAAAAAAGACCTGCCTCAAATGGTACTACGCTATTCCCTGAATCCATATTGATTAGAGGAGAAAAGACAGTTTTCTTCAAAATATTTCAACACCTGATTTGACATAATTTTCTCTATCACTTTCGAAGATATGGGCACAAGGGAAATGGGTCGATAATTTTCAACGCTATTTGCATCACCTCTTTCGAAAAGTGGAACGGTTTTTGTATTCAGACACTTTGGAAAAACTGCAGAAACAAGACATTTGTCGATTAATTTTTGTAAGTGGATACAATACAATCGAATTAATATTATTTTTGAGAAGCATAAAAATCTATATACTTAGTATTTTTAGCGACCCTCAACTTTCCAATTAACGAGAGTCGACTGTGATACGGAAATAGAAATAGAAATCTTTTTTTATACCTTTATACATATGTATTTGCAGTCGCCATTAAAATAGTGGTATATATAAAAATTAACTCAATTATTGAGATGAGTAGACAACTTGAAACCTTACTTAAAACTTGCCCACAAACATCATCAAGAAATGGAGACAAAAGATTCACAAACATCTTACTTAGTGGAAAGATCAGTAAGAGAGGGTTTGGCAACAATGAGAACGAGTTATCATAAAAATAAATTAAGATTCAACCAGCACATTTGAAAATACTAAAATTTGACTACAGACATATTGAAATTAAGGAAATCTTTTGTGCTATAAAAAACGTTTTCTTTGAAAAAAATTTTCAGGTCTCTTTACCAGACAAATTTCTGATACTTGCAGGTAATACAGTTTGGGCCATTCTGTGACTTACTCAACCTGTAGTATGGAATACACACATCATCGCGAAATCTTGTGTTATGGTCGTGCCTATCCCTATGTTATATTGCACTTTCAATATTATTATGTGCATAGATCAGACATTCCTAATAAAGGAACACGGAAGGGTCAACATTATTAGAGTCCTATAAGCATCCCTACAGCAATCCCTGTACCTCAGCCCACCCAGAATTCTCACAGCACGACGTTGGAGACCAAAAATTCTATCAAATTCACAACAGTTACCCCATACCAGAATACCATACTTCATATGCTACTCACATAGAGAATGATGAGCCACTTTCATGACATTTGGTGATACTAAGTGAGATAGATTTCTTAAAACAAAAATATTTTTACTCAATTTGGCAGCTAAATGATCTATATGAACAGATCAAGTGAGTCGGGTATCCATATGAACTCCAAGAAAAGAGACGGACGATAACGATAACTCAACACGTCTCAAACTAAAGATGACCTCTTCTGTCTTTTCCTTGTTCATGCATAATTTATTACCAGAAAACCATTTTGAAGCCCTCAACTGTGCCTCCCCCGCAAGCTCTGTCGCACGCCCCAGATCCTTACAACCGACCGATAAAGCAGAGTCATCAGCAAACAGAATGATAATCGGGAAATCTTTAATGAATATTAAAAAAAGTAAAGGTCCCAAAAAGAACCCTGAGGAACGCCAGTTGTTATTTCCTTTTCATCCGACCAGCCACTATCTGTACACACCACCTGATGCCGATCAATTAAAAAGATTGGATTAGTTTCCTACTGCTTGCATCAAACCTGTACTTGTCCAGCTTGCCCAGGAGAACCGCATGAAAAACGCAGTCGAAGGCCTTTGTAAGGTCCAAAAACAATGAAAGCGAAAAAAGACCTGCCTCAAATAGTACTAAGCTATTTCCTGCATCCATATTGATTAGAGGAGAAAAGACAGTTTTCTTTAAAATATTTCAACACCTGATTTGACATAATTTTCTCTATTACTTTCGAAGATATGGGCACAAGGGAAATGGGTCGATAATTTTCAACATTATTTGCATCACCTCTTTCGAAAAGTGGAAGGGTTTTTGCGATTTTCAGACACTTAAAACTGCAGAAACAAGACATTTGTTAATTAATTTTGTAAGTGGATACAATATAATCGAATTAATATTATTTTTAAGAAGCATAGAAGATAGGCCATAAAAATATCTATACTTAGTATTTTTAGCGACCTAACAACATCTGTCACCTCTGTAAAACTCAGACTTTCAGGTATATTTTTACGAAACAGGTCATCAGGGTTGTGAGAAACAACGTCAGATACTTTTTTTAGTGATACTGTGAGGAACAGATGTGAAATATTCATTAAAGTCATTTGGAGTTAAGTGTGAATCAATTTTGTTTTTAGGAGAGTTCCTTTTTGTATTAATAATATTCCACATTGCTTCTTGACGGTTTGAAGATAACAATATAGTCTTGTTATTTGCTTCAATTTTAGCCTTATTTATTTGTAATTTGTACAATAATCTGAGTCTGTTACGAGCGAATTTGAGGTTATCAGTAGTGTAGTATCATATAGTTCTGTAACCAGTGTTCCTCTGACCACATTTCTTCTCCCTCATTTCCCTCTCAGGGAATGCAATCTTATAGGAATCCACAAAATTTTGATGAAAGGTATTGAATGCATCATCAACAGTTATTAAATCATTATCAAAAAAGTTGCAACTTAGTTGTCCAAGTATAGAGTGAAAAGAATTTAAATCCTTTCCTATCAAAGGTCTGATCTTCTGAGTAATATTTACACGGATTAACACTAATCATATAATGATTCCATCTTCAATGTAAAAACACTCATAAAGCCGATGTATTTGGGTATAATAAACTTGGAGATAAAATATGGTCGTCCTTCAGGAAATTGCCTGCCATAATATTAAAACAAAGGAAAAAGGTTGCAGTCTCCTCGTTGCTCGGAAACTGGCTACAGTTGAACCCAAAAATTCCGAAGTTAATAAAAACCAATTTCGCATGAACGAAAACAAAAGTGCGCAGAAATACTTGGGAAAACTCGTCGGACCAGAGAAAAACTAATTCTTAATAATTCCTGAGAGGTAATCTATTCAAGACGACTGAAGTTTATTTGCTCTCTAACACCGCAGGGAATGCTCGCTCTTTTAATGTTCTGCGCCATTTTCAGCCCGTAAAACTATTGAATTCATGACGAAATGACACGAGAACAAAGCCGGAATTAATTAAAGTGAGAACGCCTGAAAGTAAAGTTGGAGGCGGCACTCAAAAGTTAGCGTTTGTGAGTGAACAATGAAATTTTTTTACTCATGAATAGGCCATGTGGAGTTTTGCGGGTAAAAGTTAATGTTTAGTTCAGACACAGTTCAAAGGAACCGACTGAATTAGATCCCAGTGTTTTACTTGATTGAAAATTAAATACTTAAGAGCTGAGGGATTATCTTCCATTACGATTCCTGCTTCTAATTTGTATAGAAGGAAACAATGGAAATCATTAGGTTACAGTAAAATGCTACAAGGAAGTTTCCGGAAGGAAGAATTTATTCATTGAAAAACGTCACGAACGATTCATCTGCCCCCTATTAACTATTAACCCATTTGGCCCCACTGTACACAAATGGGGACACTTTATAAATAATATATATACAGACATCTAGTTATGAAATTGATATCAAGTCAATACAAAGGACATTTAAGATCATACTGTGAATATTTGTGCGTTTATACAATTGATGTCTTCATTTAATTCATCAAAAATCAGAGAAATTTGGAATTCCCAAATGTAAGAATTTGTGTAAGTTAGGGTTGACTGTGTTTATTGTTTATTTATACACAGGGTATCCGTGAATTGCTTGTACATGTTATACCAAAGATGCTTTAGCTCGAAATAAGTCGATTTAGGCCAACTTACCTATATAAAATATAGCGTTTGGCCGCTAGAGGTCGCCAAATCCAATTTTTTTCCTTATTTTTCAAACAATTCGAGAACGACTCGATCGATAGAAACCATATTTGGTATGCGTAATCGGGTGCATTATTCACTCAATGACCTTGACGTTTCACAAGTGTCTCTAAAAACTGGAACGTGTTTTTAATCAACCACAATTCTTCAACTTTCTGAGTTTGAGCAAAACTGTTTCAGACATTGAGTAGCTAGACTAAATATCAAACTTTTTTGTCTCGTGAGAAATTTTGATATGATGAGCGGTTAAATCACAGAAAACAGTTTTTCCATTTCATGATTTAATTTCTTCAACCACCTAGCAAGTCGAAAATATCACATATTGACCATGTTGGCTTTTGGTTTATTTTTGTGGTGTGGCAGATTGTTATTTCATTAGGCTTGATAACCATTTGTTGACAGAACAATGCTCCTTCAGTTCTTAACTAGGTATTTTGGTGATTTTTTTATCAATATTAGATACGGAGATATACAGTAACTCTGAAATGGTTGATATGGTTATGGTGTACGCATTTTGTCAAGGCAATGGACAAGAAAGGGCGAGAAAATATGCTGAAAGATTTCCAGATCGCATAGTGCCGAACCACCAAACGTTTGGAAATCTGGAGAGGCGCTTCCGCGAGAACTTATGGTGTCTGCATTCGACGAAGATTATTTTCCGCAGCTCTTTCAAGTTTTCAGGTTGGTCTCGATTTTAGAT
The DNA here is from genome assembly GCA_013387265.2 of Cryptolaemus montrouzieri. Classification (NCBI taxonomy): domain Eukaryota; kingdom Metazoa; phylum Arthropoda; class Insecta; order Coleoptera; family Coccinellidae; genus Cryptolaemus; species Cryptolaemus montrouzieri. Next base: position 12,251,275 of record JABFTP020000062.1, on the reverse strand, counting down.
GACTTCATAAGACAAAATCCAAAGAACTCAAATCAGGTGTCCTGGCTGGCCACTCAAATGTTCCTCTTCAGCCAATCCACCGATCTCGGAAATTTGCATCCAAATATCGTCCCTCGTTTTTCGATTTCAAATTCTCGTATACATCCTCCAGTAAATATCGTAAACAATTTTGGAGAGATCGTTTCCGCCATGCGTATGCATTTTTGACGGCAATTTTTTTCGAATACTTGTTTTCGTGTATAGTAGAGTTTTCGTATATATATTTGATGAAATTTGAATATTAACTGTCAACTCTTGCATTGTCCAGAGTTCTTAGTGTTGGACAAGTTTCCATAGAGTCAAACGCCTTTTTGAAATAAATAAGTACCATATGATATTTCCCATTGTACTCTTAAGTTTTTCGATGAGAGTCTGTATCGCCTGTAGGTGATTATTTGTATTGAAGCCCTTCCAAAAGCCAGTTTGTTGACCAATTGAAAAATCTGTTTTGTTGGATAATCCCTTGGTTACTATTTTGAATGGTAGCGTTTGTTCCACCAATAACGTCTGTTCTCGTAACGATCCAACCTATCTGGTAAGCGTGGCGTTTTCAATGCTAAAAACCTTTCAAATCTGTAAATGACGTCGAATTTCAAAACAAATGTATTGAATTTCTAAATTAATGTAAAAATATTACGTTTTCTTTTTATCAGTTCAGAAACAAATCGAGCCTATGCTCCTACGTTTATTCTTCAAAATATCCAATACTAATTCTCGAAAAAAATGCGGGTTAAGTTTAGAATATGGACCGCGGGCTCTCTCAGAACCAGTGCTAATAAAAAATGCTTCTATAGCGTGAAGTACATTTAAGCTACGGTGCCTGAATAGTTAACTGAGGATGGAATTTCATTTAGCTCGCCGAAATTCCGGACAGAAAATGTTGACATGCAACGTATGATATTTTTGCCGCCCGGAGCGTGGGTCGCTATTACGACGGTATTCTTCAAACCGTCCATAATTTTATTTAATATGCATTTGGCCACGTAATCGTTTCGAAATATATCTTCATTCTTCGCAATCCATATTTTAAACACAATATTTTACTTTTTCGACTTCCAAACTGACAGAAATTTCATCCAAACATTTCAATTCCTACTCACACTTTTGCTGTTCGCTTTTCCAAAATACTGATGAATAAACACATGGCTAAAACATAAGGACATTTGGTATTTCTTGGTTAGAAACTTTTCTCGTCGTTATTATATAAAAATCTACTCAGATATACTCACTTGAAGTAACTAAAATCGATACTCGATACATTTCCAGTACACAACTGTTGACAGAGCTCGGGCAACCCTCTCTCTTTACAACATGGCGTGTGGTCAATACCTCTGGTCAAGCAGCTGAATGTATCGCTAGCCCACGGCGCGCAAATCATCAGATCTGTTATTTCTACGGAATCAGTTTCGGTTGGATCGCACAGCTTGTTGATGCAATTCAGATGGGAAATTCCCTTATTGCGACAGCAAGTCTTGATGTCTGGAAGTTGGGGTGCCTCACCGACCTCCTTCTGTTGAACCTGAAAAGATATTTACAATTTCTTACATTATAATTAAAGCAAGTTATTTGGTGCTGATTATTGATGTGAAGGAATCCGTTTCAACATTTTGAAATGCGAAATAAATAATTATGAATATTTTTCAAATCGACGTGCCATATTTTCGTATTTCTGTATGAACTTCAGTTCAAATTGAGAATATCTAATTTACCACTATGTTCTTTTCACTTTCACGTTTCATTAAAAATAATTAGCGACTTGTACAGGCTGTGTTTGAAGTTCAATCGACCATATCTTCGTTGCCAATTCATTTCAATCTATGAAACTTAGCAGGTTTCTCAATCTGCTTAGTATCAATCGGAGCCACTATCAAATTTCGAAAAAATCCAGGTCCGGATTGTTATGAATTGATACGAAAAGCTTCAGGATATAAAACAACCTGTATGGATCATATTGAAGAATTCATCTCATAGTAAAAAACAACAAGAACTGTTGATTCAGAATGAAAAAAATTGGGAATCTCGTCTGATCAATTCATTATTCAATCCCTAATTACGGTGATATCAATGCAATTCTGAAGCAAACAAATTGAATTTCTAAAAATAATCAATTCGAAGTATTTTTCGCTTTTTCGCAACGAAAATTAGACTTTTTTCACAGTACAGGGTCGGACTTCAATGAAATATTTTCTTGTACAAGGAATCGTAAGATTTGAGTATATTTTCTTCAGATATCTTGAAAGGACATAACAAATTGATTATTGATCATTGATCATGAGATGTTTCATTGAATGTTTTCGTCATATCCGTTCTTTCAGAATCTGTTTTTACAATGAAATGAACAGCTGAAAAGAACAATTTTCACTAGAGCAAACATGAATATAATAATCAATTCATAAATCTATTCGTTCTTGATTTCATCTCGATTACCTTTCCAAATGAATAAAGCTCATCATGTGTTTTCCATTTTATGTAAGTACTATCTAATATCCGTACTCCAAAGTGAAATTCATAGACAAAATTCACTGTGGTTACAGGCCATAAAACTCATTGAAATCTTTTTATGGTGACTGTGAACCTACTGTCATAAAACTGGGGTTGTCATATTATTGGTGTTCAGGCAACAATAATTCAATTGTTTTTGGTGCTTGTGGATGTAATGCCCCCATATCGCATTCGGTTCCCGAACAGAATAGAATATGTTTATTCATGCTTGTATACAATCTTCGTACTTGCACATGTCAAAAAGAAAATTGAAGGTAAATTGTATTACACTACAAATTATACATCGTCTAACCTTTCATACACTTGAAAATAGATAAAAGTATATCAAGAAGAAATTCATAACAATTAAATTATATAACAAGATTTACAGGAATATTGAAATTATGAACTGACCAGTTTTTGATCAGGAATTTCTTTTTGTCATAAAATACATTTATTATATTTATTTTATTTTTCATTTTATATTTATTATTAATATTTATCATATTTTTATAATTATATATATACAGGGTGCTTCAACTAAAACTAAACAGAGGCTATATCTACCAAGATATTCTAATCAAAACGCAAAAACAGGTCAATTTTTGTATCAAAGGGGACATCTTTCGGGGTACGAAACTTACCTGAAATATAAACCCCCTAAGCGGGGGTTGCAATCCTTGAACATTTTGAATAGGGAAGATGGGTCGAGTGATGACTCAAAAGAAAGGTGGTATTTTTGTCTACATTGCCTTGAACGAATTTCCGTTTTCAATTGAAAACTGTAAAAGATACAGGGTGAGCAACTGAAAGATAAGGAAAACTATTTCCCTGAGACTATTCAAGTCTCAGTGACGTGAAATGAAACAGATGCTGATCAATGGCAGTCATTATCAAGTACCATCCTCATCTCGAATTTCAACCCTTAGAGCAGGGATGACCACCCTTGAAAATTTGGATGAGGGTAGATGGGTCGAGTGATACTTTGAAAGGAAGGTATTATCTTTGTCTGCATCCTAGTGAACGAATTTTCATTTTTGATTGAAAACTGTAGAAGATACAGAGTGAGCTACTGAAAAAGGGAGTAGACTATCTATCGCCCTGAGTCATTCAAGTATAAATGCAAAAAAATGGAACAGATTCATTCCAAATCAAAGGCTGTTATCTTACATCTAAATGAATCTATTCCAGTTTTTTGCACTAATACTCCAATAGTCTTGGGGCGATAGTCTTCTCTATTTTTCAGTGGCTCACTCTGTATCTTCTACAGTTTTCAAGCAAAAATGAAAATTCTTTCACGGGAATGCAGACAAAGATAATACCTTTCTTTCGAGTGATACTCGACCCATTTACCCTCTTCCAATTTTTCAAAGTTCCATCTTCCCTATTCAAAATGGTCAAGGATTGCAACCCCCTCTTAGTGGATTGATATTTCAGGCAAGTATTGTACCCCAAAATATTTTCCCCTTGAAACAAACATTGACCTGTTTTTGCATTCTGATCAGAAATGAATATCTTGGTAGATATAGCCTCTGTTTAGTTTTCGTTGAAGCACCCTGTATTTGCTACATGTTCAAGATCTTTTTGGGCATCAAGTGCTTTGAGAGGCTGTTCTCTTCAGAACTTCAGAACCAATCACGAAAATTTATTTTCACAACCCAACCATGAGAAACAATAGATGCTTCGAAACAGTCTGCTATGTGCTATGGCCAACGTCTTGCTGAATGAAATATTCTTGCCCATATAGAAGGAAAAAAATTTTCGGAATCCCAGAGCTTCACAAATAATTTTTTGGTATCGTTATATTGGTAATGTATGAGCGTGCTTCACTGATACATCAAGACTTGATGTTTTTCTGAATTCTATCAACAAAATCCACCCAAAAATCAATTTCAAGTTAGAAATAAAATCAAGAAATCGAATAAATTTTTTAGATTTAACTATTTCCTTAAAATAGTAACCCTTTTGCATTTGATATATTTCGAGAACCTACTTTCACGGACATTTGCATTTCTCATTACTCTTGCAACATAAACTAGCCGATTTCAACTCAATAAGTCATAGAGCATTTTCATTGTAACTTTCTATTGAAAATCTTAACCCTCAACCACGGACACTAGTTCTACCGACGTTAACACGGACCGTGAGTCTGGGAGACTCCCATGTCGAATGCGGTATCTTACAAGAAAACACCAGAAATTTTCAACTTTTCATTAGAACGAAAGAAACACAGCTCATTTCTGATATGAAAACATAAAGAATATGTTGAAAGTAGACCAATAACATAAATATTTGATCGCCAAGGAAATAAGACACTATATATTTCACTGTCAAATCTTAACAAACTTTATTTTGATGAGAACCCTGCTTCGAGAAAATATCAAAAATCTAATAAAACAACTCTAAATGGTAGGAAAACTGAAATAAAAAAACGTGCAAGACTGAATATCGGAAATTTTTTTTCAAGCACGTTATCTCCCCTAGCAACAATTGATGCAGCATTTTCTTGAGCATTGCAGACAAATGGGATTTTTACATTTGATGCAATTTTTTCTTCTTATTCGGGAAGGACAAATATAACAATATTCTCGTTTTTCTAGGCTGTCTTCTGGTGCTGGCTCTTCCTGAATCCTCAACATTCGATGTATAAGTTATTTTATTTCTCTATTTACAAAAGGATTTTCGAATCTATTACTCATACGTTGTTCGTCTAGCTGTCCTGCCAATTTCTTAACAAAAACATGACATATGCGTTCATGCTGTATGTCCAATATTTTATAAAAAATTGCCATTGGCCATTTACTAGTGCGACGACTACAAGTGTATTTCACGTGTTTTTCATCCATTGCATCTACACCTCCTTCTTTTGAATTGGAAAACGCAATTATTTCAGGTTTTCCTGTTGTGGCATTAGCTGCTTTGGAGTGATGCATGATGGAAAAAGATTAACTGCCTTATTTGGACATGTGAAATGAGTGTCATCATTTTAGTAAAACCGTTGATGATTTCACCCCGTGCTCGGTCTCTTCTAGGTAGAAACTCCCGAGAAAATTTTCGCTTATTTTTTTAAGTGTTCCTATATATGTTATATTATGTCTTTGTAAATATTCTGACCGAGAAAAACTAATTATCTACCGTGATATTCGAATTATATAATGGTTTGGCTAATCGGATAACTGATTGAGTTGGTTTCTTGAGTTTTTTCTCTTCACTAGTTAATCCTACGCCATCAGTTTCTTTACCGGCATAAATATAGAAATAATACAAATGATGGGTTTTTGCTTCAGTTAATGACTTTATTTTTATGCCGTATTTTTCATGCAGGGAGGGAATGCACATCTTAAATCTACACCTGCCTTTAAACCCAACTAGGATTTCATCTACACATGCCGTGGCTTCAACTGTAAATACTGATTTAGTATTCTCAATGAGCAAATCGGAGAGTTTTCTGATTGCTGCTAATGGATTTTTTTCCTTTCTTCACGATCTTCTGGATCGTCGTAAAGCTGTTAATAAAATTATGAATCCCTCGGGGGACATGACCGCAAAAATGCTTCCGATAACTTCATTGTTTGATTTGAATATTGCAGTATGTAGCAGTAACCCAAAGAGTGCTTTCAATTCAACAGGACTTGCGTCGGATAGCTCAGGTTTATTCATCCGCTCATGTTTATGACGCATATCCCTAAGCTTTCCATTTGTCCAGATAACAATAAGACTACAAATATTTTCGGAAAGCATTTTATGGAAAAATATAACAGGGTTAGCTTTCTCGTCTTCTGTTATATCGATACGTGTTTCAGGTGAACAAATTATATTATGAGAACGGGTTCGTACATTTCTCGTCGGCTCTTGACTACACCATTTGAATCTATTCTTGCCATGAAAATATTTTTGTATATTTTCATTGCCACTCTCAACATCACTGTCGGATTCCATATCTTTCTGGTCTTCACAAACTACATTACTCACTTTACCTAACCCTGTTCCTGTTCGCTTTCAGATTCATGATCACTTGGTAACAACACATTTTCCTCAGGTTCAACATCACTAATGTCTCTCAAAAGATCTTCATACAATACCGTAACAACTGTCGCAAAATTTGGGTCGAGCACATTTAAGCCTTCAGGCCTATTACCACTCGAACTAGCCATAGCAGATATCGACAACAATTACGTGAACACGGACGCAGGGACTGGCAGACTCTCGGCTAGTTAGAACTTGAAAATAGCAAATCCAATGATAACGCCACTTCAATAACTCGAAGAAAACTGAAAATGCAGAAGGTACTGAGACGGACAGAAATTGAAAAAATTGTAGTGGGGATTATGCTTGCAAATGTACCGCGCGGAGTTTGCCAGACCCCGTATCCGTAGTCGAGGGTTAACGAAGAAATTCTTGTCATGAAAACTGTCTCCAGTAATAACAATCACCCCCTTCCATAATATACAAAATAGTTCCTAAAAACAAACAGTTAGCTTACAATAGTATATACCTACTTGTTAAACCAAATACTAATATTCAAAAATTCTCTCTCCCTTAACTTATTTTGGTCCAATTTCACAGCAAGTTGCGAATCGAATGTCAAGTCACAACACCAAAATCGCCTACAAACCTACATGTAAATTATCACAATTATATTTTGATGCCAAAGACAAAACTCACAGATTAGACAATTCAGGAGTATACGAACTGTGTTACCCTGCTTGTAACTGTGTCTACATCGGCACGACAGGAAGATCTTTTCGCATTAGATACAAAGAACACAACTCTTCTTTTTGTAGGAACAAAAGTGACTCCACCATCGTACATCATTGTCTACATAACAACCACCACTCTCCTAGTATAGATAATCTTAGCATTATTCATCGTGCTCCGAAAAGCAATAAAGACTAGAATCTCTGGGGATTTTCAAAGCTGAACATAATAGAAACAATCTTACCCTTCTTAACGAAAACACAGACCTATGTTATTCCCGAATATTTGGGATTATCGAGTAATCATGAATGTGCTCTTGAATACTTATCTATATTCCAATAGTAGAAAACTTGTTGATTTTCTCCCTGTTTATAGTAAATTTACTTAAACTTTAACACCCTGTAAACTGGTGACGAAACACGCACACCACAAAAATTGTCGCATCACCTGGTATTCTAAATTTCACAATTGATTAAGCAACTCGATTGCAGTTTCTTTGTCAACAAATGTTTTTGGACATATGATGGAAAAAGTCTTATCTATGTAGTAACATTTATTTCTATGTGATCTCAAACACATTTGAAACAAGAATAAGTTTATTTGACTATCAGTATGCATTCAATTTCTCTTCAGTTTTCATGCTAAATTAATGAAAGTTTTCTGTGTTTTTTGTTGAATTTCGAACCTTTGAATTCATTGAAATGGCTGCTGAATGTCCTGGACGTTATTCGAGTGATCATGAAGTGGTAAGAATTGTAACACTCCAAGAGAAGGGCGAAGCCAACGTTACGTGGTTATTTTGTTGAATGTTAACCAAAGCATTATTTCAAGAGCAATTAATCGGTACCACGAAACAGGGGAATATGGAAGAAGGGCTGGACAGGAAAGAAATCGGATAACAACACCAGTTGATGATCATTGGCTTCCTTTAACAGCACTAAGAGTTCGGCACTGTACGGCTAGAAAGCTACAAAATAAACTTGCACGTTCCAGAAATGTGCATGTTTCATTGCAAACTGTTAGGAACAGGCTCAGAGAAGACGATATCAGACCAAGGGTGGCTTCTACCGGCCCGCGTCTCACCAGAGAGCATCGAGTTGCAAGACTTCAGTTTGCGAGAGAACATGCAAATTGGGGTATTCAAGAAAGTTATCTTTTCCGACGAGTCCAGGTTCTGTCTAGTATTAAATGATAGACGCATGCCTGTATACAGACGACCTAGGGAACGGTATCAGCAATGCAATATCCGGCAAAAAAAAACTTGGGAGGGAGCTCAGTAATGGTGTGGGGAGGCATTTCTTTCCATGGTGGTCGAACACTGAGTTAGTCCTAGTGAATAATGGAAGAATGACAGCGGCCAGATACATCGAAGATATCCTTGAACCCCATGTTGTACCCTTTGGCCCATTGATTGGCGAAAACTTCATTTATATGCATAATAATACTTCCTGAAATTTGGAACTCAGTGAGTCAAGACTTCCGAGATGTATACTGGTAGTAATTAGGGCCAGGGGAGGAAACACTCGAAAATGATTAGTAACCATTCGATGCTAGTTGATTGCTCTCTTCGCGAATGTTTGAAGAAGGTAGAATTTTTCATTAACTCGAAAATTGTTGATATTTTCCATCATAATCTCATTTCTTTTGAATGATATCTTCTTATTTTACACTTCTGAAAGTTACCAAGCGACTCTTGAATAACCAACCTAAAAGTTTATATAGTATTGTCATAAAAGTAGGATGATGCGACAATTTTTGTGGGGAGTGTATTTTGCACCTAATTTTGTGAAATTCTACACAAAGTAAACCGAGATCACCTAATGACGAACTGATGATATTGGCAAAGCGTAGAAAACATCCGCTAGTCATCTAGTAATTTCTTTGACATGTATCGTACATAATATTTCAACGGTAAGAACAGTTTGACGACATAATCCGTTTTGCAAAACTACTCACCTTTCTTGGAGTCAACGTCAGAGTTCTGACTGCATAACTTGGTAAGCTCGAGCCATGTTTATTAACAGCTGTAACAGTTATCTCATACATGGTAAAAGGTACAAGATCATTAATTATAATCGACTCCTGTGGCGCTTTAACGTTCAAATGAATGGCGTGTGAGGAGGTAGTGGTCACAGACGTGGGTTCCTCTGAAGTGGTTTCCGGAGTTGGTGCAATACGTTCATCGAAAGTGTGAAGAGACGTTATGTTTACAGAATAGTGAGTTACTGTTTCTGCGTTCGAATAAGGGAATTCCCACATGATTTTAATTGATTTTTCGGTTAGAGCTTCAACTTCTACTTCTTCCGGAGGACTTGGTAGCAACTCTGCAATGAAAGAAACACAATTTGTTAGATTTATAGAAACTGCTGAAAAACTTATGGTGAAAACGAAAACACAGTGCTGGAGGTGAAGAAGTTGAGTTTTACTACAGTGTGTCGCAATTTCTTTCGGAAACTTCAATACGAAGCTGCTGAGCTTATTTTGTTATTTAAATGACTGTTGGTATTTCATCTAACCTAACTACAAACAAGTATTGTATACCTATCATAAAACCGTCGCGAAATTGGTTCAGAACAACTGACAATGAATTGTAAAATTTGGTCTTGTTTTGGAATTTTGCCAAACATTTATAACGGCCTTCTGGATAAGTTTGCCCCATTCAAAATTTTCATGAATCTACAGACTTTGCAAACTGTACAAAAAGAATAGCACAACATTCTGTAAAATCTTGTTCAAGTAACGATTATTTATTAGGTTCCATTTTTGAATTTAGTATCTTCCTTTACTCTTCTGAATGCAGTGATCCATCTTGCCGTTTGTTGAGAGGACTCAGTGAAGACGGAGAGAAACGATAAAATCATTACTAAATCCTGGCTTATCTCTTGCAGCTTTTTTCATCTACATCTTGATATGAATAGCCGAAATGTAGAAGAAATGGAAGATTAATAGGTAAGTCTTGAGCTATCAAATGGTCACCTTCGATCAAGTCTATGTTTGTGAATCGAAAGAATTTTCGCTATCAGAAAAACTGAAAAGTTCGTAGGTTAACATAGTAAAACACATTTTATTGGTGAAATTCTACTTTTTCGTTTAATATAGTCACCATCGAGGGATATTCAGTGATTGCAGCGATCAACAATGTTTTAAATTCCAGTTTTATAATGAGATTTCTGTTCATTAGTATTCAATTGTTTCCAGTGAGCATTCTTTTCGAATTTGAAAATAGAAGAAATCTCTGGGGGCAAGATCTGCTTAATGTCATAATTTGAAGCCTAATTCCTACAATTTTCCCATCATTTTCAAATGGGACCGTTTCTTCGTGACTTCAACCTTTAATTGATCCAATAACTCAGCTGTGATACTTGATTTTTTGTGAGGGTCGAATGTCTATCCTTTTTCCTCTTCATCTCGCTCATTTAACATATCCTTGGTTTGTTCTGGGGTTCCACTGGTTGGTTATCTTCCTTCTTTTATGTTGTGGTGCATCTATGCTGGCCTGCTGTTTCCTCTTCCATTGTACTGGGGATGTCCTCTTTCCTGTTGTTCTGGGTTGTAGTTCCATTATTTGGTAGATCTTTTTTTCGTGGTCTTCCATCTGGTCGGTTGTCTTCGTCGTTAGTCGTGTGATGATTTCTTCCAGTGTGGTGTCGATTTCCATTTCCTTTCTGAGTTGGTCGTTGCTTATGTACGATGGGGCGTTTGTTACTGTCCTGGCGATCTCGTTGAGTGCTGCTTGTAGTTTCTTCTTCTTGAATCTGTCTTCTAGATGCCGAAGTTGTCCTGCGTATGTTATTTCTGGGATGATTATTGCCTTGATTATATTGATTTTGTTCTCCAATATGAATTTGCTTCTTCCGTTGAGTGAGGGGTATGGTTTTCTGTGTATTGCTCTTGTTTTCCTTGTTGTTTCCTCGATGTGCCTCTTATAGTTCAGTTGGTCGTCCAGAATTACGCCGAGATATTTTGCTTCCTTCTACCCTTGGATTCGTTGTACTTCTATGGTGATTTCCTTTGGTGTTTCCGGATGTCTCTTCTTCTTGTGATCGATGTACATTGCTTCCATCTTCTTCAGGTTGACCTTGATCCTCCATCTTCTAAAATAATTGGTAAGTTGGTCGATATCTTTTTGTAGCCATTTTCTCACTGCTGCTTTGTTCCTGTGGGATGCGTATATTGCCGTGTCGTCTGCGAACTGCGCCATCTTCGAGGGCTTCATCTTCGGTATGTCTGCGAAGATGAAGCACTCGGAGATGTAACTCAATGTTGTAGTCGCTATTAATTGTCTGGCCCTTTTTGAGTCAATCGATGAATATAATACCCAGGAAACAGATGCCATAACCTTGCCAGCTGACTGCTGCGTTTTTGCACGCTTTGGATGCAGTTTATCTGGTTCAGTTCACTCGGCTGACTGTTGATTGCTTTCCGGAGTATAGTAATGAATCCATGTTTCATCCATTATGATGGCTCGATGAAAAAATTGGCTGTTTTACGGTAAATTATCTTCAAACAGTGCTCAGAATCATCGATGTTGTTGTAGTTTTTGATCAAGAGTCAATAGGTGCGGCACCCATCTTGCACACAGCTTTCGCATGTCCAAACATTCTTTCAAAATAAAACCAACACGTTCCGCGTGTTCGTCTCAGCTATCTCGATCAATTTTATTACACGATTATTCAAACAATTAATTTTCCCAACAAACAACGGACTTCTCATATCTTTGATCTTCTTTCTTTAAAACATTCCAACGTTTTGACACCAGGTATGTGTGTTCCTCAGGGAATCACAAACAAATTCAAACTTGGTGAGGAACAAACCGAAAATGGGACGAATAATATACAAATATTGCTCATATTGGGTACTTACATTGATTAAAACTTTAAAATCCCGGGGAGTTCCAATCAGTGCTAGTGTGTAGGGTGTATTGTGGTGCATGTGAGAGTGCCTATGTGGGAGAAACTGAACAATATTTACGAAGGAGATTATACTAACATTACTATCATATTAAATACATGAATCCGAATCATTCTTCATTATGTCAACATTCTTTGGACACTTATCATTCTTTTAAATTCAAAGAAGCAAGAATTTTACATAAGAGTCCGCGTAGGGACAATCGGCTTGTCCTTGAATCATTGTATATTCATACGACATTTTTGAAAACCTGTTGCTGTTAATTATTTTCCAATAATTGTTGACTGGTCTCCTTAATTTCATGATTGTTTTGATTATATTCAGCTTGACGTATTGTAACTTCATAGGTTAGATATTGTTGGAGGTCACGTTGTATGCATTGATTTTTCTTCTTTTTCTTGTGTATGAACTTTGTATTGACATAGAATATACTTCTTCCTTTTATGTAACAGTGTATTTTGAAATTTATATGACGGATAATATGTTAATTAACATAAGGTTTTTTCTAGAACAGAATTTCTTTGCTCGATCAATTTCGTTAGCGGTTCAACCGGTTATGATAGTCACGATAGTGAACGAGAGATTTTCAATGGCTTTAACTTAAATGTTTATTACCTACATGTAGTTTTTATATTCTTTTGTTGAGCGAAAGATTTTCCATAATTTTGACTTGAAGTTTAATTACCTACAATTCAAAGTTTTAATCAATGTAAGTACCCAATATCAGCAATATTTGTATGTTATTCGTCCCATTTTCGGTTTGTTCCTCTCCAAGTGAAAATTTATTTGTAGTCCCCTGAGGAAGACACATATCTGGTGTCGAAACATTGGAATGTTTTAAAAAAAGAAGTTTGAAGATGTATTCGTTGTTTTGTTTATGAGAAGTCCGTTGTTTGTAGGGAAAATTGATTGTTGGATGTTGGTGGACTTGGAATTGATTACATGTTGATTATTCAAAACAATTTTCTGCAGTTCTTCATTGTTTTTATCGATGACAGCATCTTTAGGACGTCCACTGCGTTTGTCTTGGATGATCATATTACCTCGTTTAAACTTTGCAACTTCCACCATTGATTTTCCTGGCTCAGAGTCCGAGTAATGTTTATCAAGCCATGTTCTGGTTTCAAATGTATTTTGTCACCAAAAATCAATGTTTAATCAACACATGAAACTCTTTTATGTCAATTTTTCCAACAATAATAAGAGTTGGTTCACTTGCAATGCTATATCTCGCCAACCGACAGTCTGTGGTCTTTTAATTTTGACGAGGTCCGAAAAAGTCTTTCCTTTCGCCTCTTCGTCTTTATTTTGCCTTTTTCTACTGTTTTCTTTCTATTGTCTCATTTTCAGAAGTTTTACTCTACTTATGGTCTTGGGTCACCAGCCTCTCTTTGAGGTTTCGGATCGAGTGAAGATAACTCTGTTATCCTCCTTCTTTTATTTTGTTTTTCTTCGTCCTCCTGTCCTCTCTTTCACTGTAGCAGTGAAATGTGCTTGTCAGTTTTTCTTATTTTTGTTTGAACAATTCTTCTTATTTGTTCGTTTTCGTGATTTTCAATTTTTTCTAAGAAGTTTTCTGTCTTCTTGATTATCGTTTCTTCTATCGTCTGAATATTGACTTCTCGTCTTATTTGTTCGTTTGATATGTACCAGGGGCTCCCAATTGCTGTCCTGACTATCTTATTTATTGTCTCTTGTAATTTTCTTTTCCTGTAGGATTTTATTGTCGTGTATCATATTTCTCCAGCGTATGTTATACTTGGTATTATTATTGTTTTTATTATTTTCATTTTGTTCTCTAGTGACATTTTGCTGCTCCTGTTTAGGAGGGGATATAAATATCCTTGCAGCTGCCTAGCTTTCTTTGCGTTTTCTTCCATTTGGCTGTGGAATTTCAAGTTTTTGTCTATTAATACTCCTAGGTATTTTGCTTCGGTTTTCCATTCCACTTCCTGGTTGGATATCTTTATTGCTTCAGGTTTTTCTGTGTCTTTTCTCCTGCTTTTATAATCAAAGTAAACTGTAACTGACTTGCTGGCGTTGATTTTGATTCTCCATTTTTGAAGTATTCAACTAGTTTATAGGTGTCTTCTTGTAGTCTTTTTGTTATACATTTCTTGTTTCTATGGGATGTGTAGATTGCTGTGTCATCAGCAAACTGTGCTATCTTTGAGTTTTTAGTTCAGGTATGTCCGATATATATATATATATATATATATATATATATATATATATATATATATATATATATATATATATATATATATATATATATATATATATATATATATATATATATATATATATATATATATATATATATATATTATATATATATATATATATATATATATATATATATATATATATATATATATATATATATATTTGTTATATATATATATAGATATATATATATGCCAGACTTTGTCGAAGGCCTTTTCTATATCCATGAACGTTGCCGCCATTGGTTTTGATATATTCATATTTTCTTTTAGATTTTCCGTCAGCCTTGCCAGTTGATGGGTCATTATGTGCTCGCTTCTGAATCCAAACTGGTGGCTCGGTATGATATTGTTCTGTTCTGCAAAGTTTCTCAGTCTTTTATAGATGAGTTTTTCTTTCACTTTGCTCATTGCTGACAGCAGGCTTATTAGTCTATAGCTGCTATGGTCGTTCTTTGGTTTCCCTGTTTTCGGTATCATTATTGCTTCTGCTGTTTTCCAATTGCTGGGGTAATGTTCTGTTTTCATCACTCCTTTCGCAATTTCTGTTATTTCTTCTATTGCTTCAGAAGAAGCAAATAGAAATAATCTAACCTACCAGAAGGTAGGTTTTTCAAAGCCTGGTTTTTGATTCCATCAATTCCAGGTGCTTTCCTACTTGGAAGCTGTGCTATTATTTCTTTTACTTCTTCTTTTGTTATTTCCATTATTTCTTCGTTTTCATTTGTTGTTTCTCTTCTTCTTCCTATATTTTCTATATTTCTATTGAAAATCATGTCTTGGTTTGGATTATTTAGCCAACCGACAGCTGAAAACATTGTATTGTGTCTAGTTAAGGTTTGTACTAACGAGTGAATTCGATCCTAGTATCGCCATCTGTATATCAACCTACGAACTTTCAAGCCCACCTTTTATTCATGTCTACCTATTATTATTGGTTAGTAATATTCAACTATGCTAGATCATTTCGTTTCCCTATTTCGTATTGTTTCACCAATTCTTCATTCACTATATGTATACTTGTATGTAGCTCTCGGGATTCAATGTACATACATCTTGTTCGTTACGTACGACTTTCGGAATGTTTAGGCTTTGAGGAAATTAAGAGAATAAAATATCTATTATGATAGAGAAGATACATTGTGAGTGAGATTAGGCCAAAATTTATGAAGCAGTCAGTATCTGTGAATGAGAGGCCTCATGGTGTAATCGACTAGGCGTTTGGCATCATCCCAATGTCTTCTATCTGCGGTAGGTCTATTTATACTGCCTCACTAATCATTCTGTGTATCACTGAAGGTGAGAATCCCGTCTACATCACTCAAAAACACAAGGGCAGTTGCGTTAGACAAATGACACTGACCCAAAGCTCTTTGATCGCGTACCAAGAAGATTTTCCAAATCATCTAGGTATTTGAGTAGCTACACTGCATTCGCTTGTTCTCGTCAGACGGATTATTTCTTCTTAGTGTTAGAGTTGCTTATTTTATGTCTTATAACAGACCGGCGCTGAGGGTGTGACGCAAGGTTCTGCCTGGGCGTCTTTTTCATTTATTACAACAAGCAGTTTGGAGAGTATTGTTGAATGCAATATAGCATTCTACGCAGCTGATTCAGTGACAATATATGAGTGGAGAACTTTGTGGTTCCATGCAAAAATATTCTACGAAATCTTGTCAATAAAGTTGCTGAAAGAATGACTCCATACTTTACGAATTATCAAACCATTATCTCTGATTAAATTTGAATTTGCGCAAAGTCAACATTTCAATTGATTATTCAATTCGCCGAAAACATAAGTAGACATCACAAATAAATGTTTACTGTTTGAAGGAGCAAAGTCGATGTGTCAGATAAAGCTTAAAATGAATTTTCATGGGGTTGCTTCACGTAATTTCGCTAGGACTCATGGATCGCATAAAAACTTTTAGCGCTCGACTCGTCCTACACGAGGCAAACTCCTTGCCCGACTGCATTGTAGAAGCATAAGCAAATATTAATTTCGTTCCATGTTGACTTACTTGAAACGGGGTTTGAACTTGTTCCCGTCCGTGTTTCCCAAGAGAAACTATTTCCGAGGCGATTGTTGGACGGGTAATTGAACGCAAAATGAATTTTTGTCCGATATAATTTGCCCTAGAGGAAAAAAACCTGTGCGACGATTTCAAAGTATCTACATAGGTAACAAAAAAATATTGAATAGCAGCTGTACATGGATTGCTTTGAGTACGTTCTTGAGAATAATGAAGCTCTATTTCGAATCAAGTCATCGAACAATTCAAAACAGCTGAACAAGTTTTAAAATCAAACGAATAACTGTGATGACGACATTTATTTCCGAATCAAATGAATCCATATTGAGATATTTCAAGAATGTTAGACATATACAGAGGCAAAAGAGTAAAGAATATTTAACCAAATTCGAAGTCCGATTTGTTTCTAATTCTCAACCGATGCAGATGATTTTTTACTAGTTAATAGATCAACTCTTCTGCTTTGTAGAAATTATAAGAAAAACAAAGGAAATTGAAAAAAATTTATACGGGGCAAATCTAAAAGTGTTTTTTTTGTCAAAAATTCGTATCACCCTGTGGAATTTCGTGGTCCGAGTTGAAACGTACAATATCATGGACTGTCAAGACACATCTTCCCACAGAAACACCCCTCTTGTTTTATGCATTTTTCTCTATTTTTACAAGGGATATCCAATTTGAAGCGAAAAGTCACAAATTTCAAGAATTTATTTTTAATCTTGCGTAGGTGCATAACATCGGAGGTTAGCCAAGAAATAAAATCAAAATTAGAGAAGCGGAAATCTAACGAAATGAAAATTTTTGAAATTCACTGGCCAATTTCACGCTCCGGGAGAACTCGAAGTACACTGGAAAAATCGTTGATTTTGCACATTTAATTTTGAATTTTTTGTGTGACACTCTATAATAATTATCATTCCTGTCCAAAATTGAGAGCAGGTGTGTATCCTGGCGATACACTCGTGAAATGAAATGAACATGTTGAGAAAAATGTTCATGATGACCCACAAAATAAAAACATTTGATTTTAGTAGCGAGTATGACCCCCCGAGCTCTTATTACAGCGCGCATACGATTTCGCATACTCCCAATGATGTTGTCTATCATCTGTTGAGGTATGTTGTCCAACTCTTCCACCAAAGCCAATGTCAGCTCTTCAACGTTGCCTGGATTCCGTTGTCGAACCCTTCTTCCAAGAATGTCCCAAACGTGTTCGATCGGGTTTAAATCCGGTGACCGCGATGGCCAGTCCATTCGTGTGATCCCAACTTCATTGAGATATTCTATCGCTATGCGCGCAGTATGAGTGCTCGCGTTATCGTGCATAAAAAGGAAATTTTCCCCTATGTAAGGAGCAAAAGGCACAACAAGGAGCTCCAAGATTTCTGTTATATTCCGATGGGCATTAAGTGATCCATTGCCAATAATCTCCAGTTCTGTTCGTACTCCCAAGCATATGCCACCCCATATCATAACTGACCCTCCACCGTATTGCTCAGTTCCTGCGAATTTCGCTTGATTGTACCGTTCCCCTCGATGCCTCCATATTCTATCTCTACCATCCACGAAATTCACACAATATCGCCTCTCATCACTAAATAAAACTCGTCTTCACTGATTGATTGTCCATGCTACATGCTTCCTAGCAAACGCCAATCTTGCTACCCGATGGGCTCTATCGAGTCTTGGTGCTCTTGCTTGCGCGTATGATCTCAGATCAACTTCATTTAATCGACTTCTGACTGTCCTCACACTGACGTTACTGTTATCCACTCCTTGTAGAAGGTTACGTGCCTGAACAGCAGTAAGACGAGGATTTCCTATTGTTTGATTGACGATGAAACGGTCATATATAGCGCGGGTTGCCCGATTTCTTCCTTGTCCTCGCCTCCTCACATACAATCCAGTTTCCCTGTAACGTTGGTAGATTCGATGGATAACCGACGTCGAGACACCCAACATGGTACCGACTGAGCGGTAGGTGCGCCCTTCCTCGATCAATGTAACTGCCCTTGCTACTGAGGTTGGTGGTAAATCTCTCATTCCGAATGAAAAATACCGTTTCGAATCGTAAAAAGTAAAAGGATCACAAAACACCGCAACCGATCGAATTTGTATCAAATCAAAGAATGGAAAACTCTCATTCTTTAAACAAGTGCAAATGTGGTCATATACAAAAGAACGTGCGTTGTATTTCATATTTGATAAAAAAAGATGTGCACATGTGTAAATGAAAAGTTTTATCAATGGTCCCAGAATTCGGTTGTGTATTTTAATACCTACCGACTGTTATCTCCTATGAATTCCTAATTTTCACCAAATTAACCAAATTGTCATCAATAACTAATGCAATTCGAACATAAAAATCGCAAACGACAATTTCGACACGCCTGAGTGATAATAAAAAAATTCCAAATTGATAGACGAATTTTAATGACAATTTCTTGATTCAATGGAATTTCTCCAAAATGGTGATTTTCCACTTGAAATTGAATATATTTTGCAAAAATAGAGATAAACGCATGAAACAAGAAGTGTGTTACTGTAGGAAGATGTGTCTTGACAGACCATGATATTGTACGTTTCAACTCGGACCACGAAATTCCACAGGGTGTTACGAATTTTTGACAAAAAAAACACTTTTAGTTTAGCCCCGTATAAAATTTTTTTCGATTTTTTTGTTTTCCTTATAAGTTTACAAAGCAGAAGAGCTGAGCTATAAGTTGCCGAGCAAATCATCTAAATCGGTTGAGAAAAAAATATATGTTTGACATATATTTTTCCGAGGTTTTATCTTATTTTCAAAAGCTATGTTTGCGATCTGATGACACTTCTTCGAATTCTACTGAATATAATACAATATAAGCTCTTCATTTGTGGGGTATATGTAATAGCGAGTGTGTAATGATTACACGTGAGATGAGGTTTGCGGCACTCGCCCTCGGCTCGTGTAGTAATTCAATCGTGCGAATAATAGCCATCTTAACGCTAGTTGAAAGATAAGATAGGATAATATAATCTTTATTCACACAATTGTAATATATAATAATAAAATAAACAGTAAATACGTCACAAAAGTATTAAAAAGACTCACTGCCTTGAATCATGTGGCTATACCAATCATAGAACTTAACAACTGAGTTGGGCTCACATTCAATAATGAACCTCCTTAGTTCTCTCCTGAAAATCTTCACATCAACAACTCTTTGCAGAGTTCTTGGGATAGAATCGAACAGTTTGAGACACATGAATTGGGCAGTATCTTGAGTAGGACACAGGAAACGAAGAAGATACAAATAGGGAGCCATCTGTCTTGTACAGTTACAGTTTTTAAAGTTTTCAAAGAGACCAGAATGAATTTTCAAAAACATGAGGCACCTAAGGGTCATTAGACTATTCTTTCTAAAAACCCCACGGCAAGATTGCCTGTACCTCATCGTATGCATTGTTCGAATTGCAATTTCTTGTGTGAGAAATATGCGAGTAGCATGACACCTTTTTCCTCAAAACATCAAACCATACTCTAACAGAGACTGAAGATTCGCAAAATATATACAGGTTAAAACGTCAGATTCAACCTGAGACTTTCAAATACGTATAGTATAGATGATTGAACATAATTTTTTATTGAGAGCAGTGATATGGTTCTCCAAGATCAACTTTAGATCGATATGGAGACCAAGAAACTTTGTGCACTTTTACTCTCTGATTTTTGATGTAATAAAATCAATCTGAGTGGGTTTAATCCTAAGTGATATATTAGTATCAAAAAACATACATTCAGTCTTGTCCATGTTGAGATTCAATTTATTATTAAAACACCAAGATTCTGCAATGTGAAAAGCATCCTTCATGTCCCTTATGGCTAGGGTAATATCCTTATTGGAAACCAAAAAATTCATCAACGTAGAAGACAGTCTTATGAGTGGCCTCCCTGCAAAAACTCGGAAGATCATTAACGTAAATGATAAAGAGTAGTGGACCAAGGATGCTTCCTTGAGGCACTCCCACATTGATTGTTGCATACATAATTTTTTCCATCAAGCATCGTAGACACCACCTGTAGCCTGTCTCCCAGATATCTTTCGATGATTTATAGTTGCCTTTCACGAATTTCAACTGCCTCTGATTTTCTTAAAATTATTTTATGATCTACATCTGGAAATGGGCACAGTGGGATCTCCCCCCTTTCACGTGCTACAAAATTGATTGAGTAAGTTCATAAATTGCAGTATCCGTACCCTTACCAGAAACGAAACCATGTTGCTGGGCACAAAATTTTCTACATTTTTTGAAGAAGTGAATGATTCTTTCACGATGAAGCTTCTCGAACACCTTGGAAAACGACGGAAGAAGACTTTTAGGTCTATAGTTAGAAGAATTTTCAGTATCTCCTTTTTATAGAGTGGCTTAACCACAGCAACCTTTAATGCACTTCGAAAAATCCCCTCAGTGAAAGATCTATTGATTATGAAAGTTAAGGGCCTGGTTTTAGCCTGTATTAACCTTTTGATAATATTCATAGGTATGTCATCATAGTCTGAAGAGTTACTATTTCTAAGCTTTTTAACTACTGAAAGTACTTCAGCCTGAGAGATCTCGAACATGAAAAAGGACTTCTCCAAGCGAAAGGGACGACCTGAAGAGGCCTCGGACGGAACGCCCCCATCATCACAAGAGCACCCAAAAATATTCACAAAATGTTGGTTGAACCTCTAAACAACCTCTCCAGGATCGCCATTAGGAAACAGGGAGCGATTACTGGTTGACTTGTTT
Source organism: Cryptolaemus montrouzieri (assembly GCA_013387265.2). Classification (NCBI taxonomy): domain Eukaryota; kingdom Metazoa; phylum Arthropoda; class Insecta; order Coleoptera; family Coccinellidae; genus Cryptolaemus; species Cryptolaemus montrouzieri. The sequence continues at coordinate 12,230,112 of JABFTP020000062.1, read as the reverse complement.
GTTAAAAATTTTATTTATTTAAATAGAGTACTACGAGTAAAACCAGTTGTTCAATTTTCAATTTATTATGAAATATTGATTTTTTCATACTCGTGTACTGTATATGTAGAACGGCTAGTTTGACCTATATGAAAATCAGGACAATCATTACAATAAAGTTTATATACTTCGCTTTTTCCATCTGCATCAAATCGACCTTTGTGTCTGACTAAAAGTGAACATGGATATTTCTTATTCGTACATATTTTGTTGGTTGTTTAATTCTGTTGTAATATATGGTATATTTAGTTTTTATTGGAAGAACATAATTAATACTGTGATATTTTAATGTTTCTCAAAACTGAAGAGTGGGGTGAGTTTAGGATAATGATAATTAGTGTTGGTGTTTAGCTATTGATTTGTATTTGATGTTATCATTTACACTAGTTTTTGTAAAATTCTAATATCTTTTCGGAGTTTCATCCTCCAAAATATGAAACTCGAACATTTTGGTTTTATGCAGATGGATACTACTATTATAGATTAAGGTATCAACAGTGAAAGTACCAACGAACAATATGTTAAAACAATTAAATCGATACAGTATGTACAAATAACAATAATTCATGTCCACTCTCGGTCTATATATATGATCAACTTGATGCAGATAAGAAAAAGGTGTATATATATTATATTGTAATAATTGTCATGCTCTTGGAATAGATCAATCTGGTCGTTCCATCAATAATAACAAAAAAAGCCAACTATTCATCATAATGAGTATTATTTCCTAGAGGTTAGGTTAGATAAGGTTAGATAAGATATATATATATATATATATATATATATATATATATATATATATATATATATATATATATATATATATATATATATATATATATATATATATATATATATATATATATATATATATATATATATATATATATATATATATATATATATATATATATATATATATTTCAACTTAAATGTCAGTACGTGTCTGCTGAAAATGGTTGAGAGACCGAAATTGCAATCCTGAATTTCGATGAATTCTTGTGATGGTATAATATACAGGGATAAGCACCGGGACCGTCCATTAAAAACTTTTTGAGTTCCAATTACAATATCAAGCTGAAATTTTATACGCGGCCATAACTAGCGATTTCCGATTGAAGTAAAATATTTTCGAAGTGATACCATTTCCGGTTATACCAGAAGTGGGTTATCACTTTGTTATTTCAAATAGCAATCACCTTCATTATTATACATCTAGAACAGATATTTGAGCAAGGCACAAAATACCGAAGTTGTTGGCACTTATCTGTCAAAACTTTTGACAGATTCAATTATTTTTGTTATTAACTCGATTTTCGAGGAACATTTAAATAAATTGTAGCTCGTAGGTCTTTTGCACTACAGACACAATTTTGCTTGGGTGGATAGAAAAAGGATCAAGGAATTTTTTAAGCAGTCTACACATGTCGAATGTTCATTGCTTTGTTTTGTATGATTTTTTCACTTTGGCCTTTTTCAAACAGCAATAACTCAATTTTTTCAAATTGCATGTGCCAATTTTTATATCACCATCAGATGAAGCGTCAAATTTCAGATGGAATTGTATCAGCATGTACTATACCCGTCTCTTATAGTTCCGAAATAATTCGGGAATATATTAAATTTTGATGATTTTGCAAGAACTAACAGAGAATGCTTTGAAATAATTGAACCAAGTAGCTGAATTGTCTACGCTCACCTGACAGGTGCCTAAAATTAATGTACTTTTTACTTCTTTCAATCGAATTTTATATTTCAACAAGAATTGTTCGTAATTTGAAGTGAAAATTTTTGAAGAACACCAGATTGATAATAAAATGGCTGATTATTCAAACGAGGATATGTTTAATCTCTTTTTAATTCATCGCGAACGTCAAAAAGTGATGGATAGAACTTGCAGGCAATGCAATCACCAATGTCCATATTTGCAATTTGGATGAGTAAAATAAAATTTCGAAGGAGGAAGCAATTTTCTGCAATTTGGAGGAACAAAATACATAGAAACTAGAAGAAAACCAATTCTCGAGGACGACGACATTCAAATTAATACGCTAGCATATTTTCGTGCCAATCCACATGCGTCCATTAAGTCAGCATCAATGGATATTGGATTGAGTCATACTTCCATTCAAAGGATCCTTTAGAAACATAACATGCACCCGTATTCTTTTATCAGACTACAAAAATTGAAACCAACTGACCTTCCCAAGCGGCTAAATTTCTGTGAGAATGTATTAATTCGGCTTCAAGAAGATGAGACAATTCTGCATAAAATTATATGGTCTTATGAAGCCAAGTTCAAAGAAAGTGGAATAACGTACAGGAGAAATCGACATTTTTGGGCCACAGAAAATCCACATTTCATTGAGGTTATTGATTTCCAAAATAAATTCAGCGTGAACGTTTTTGCAATTTTAATGAATGACTTATTGGCTTATCACATTTATGAGGAAAATCTTAATGGACAAAGATACCTGGAAATTTAGAGAGGAACATTAGAAAATTTTTCAGATGGATTATCCCTTAATATTAAGAGGGATTGCTATTACCAAATGGATGGTGCACCTGCACATAAAACACGAGCTGTAGATCGGCAGCTAAAACAAATGTTCGAGGATAGATGGTGGGGTAATGAAGGACCAAATTTATGGCCTCCGCGTTCTCCGGACCTGACGCCCCTATATTTTTATTCATGGGGCAAAATCAAGGGAGAAGTGTATCTAATTCCTGTAAGAAGTAAAGAAGAGTTACTAGAGCGCATTCATAATGCTTTGCATAATATTGATCCTGAGAAAGCTAGGAGGGCTACTCATCATGTTCGTATACAAGCTGTCAAGTGTATCGAGCAAAATAGGGCCCATATTGAACATTTATTCAGATCGTAAATTAGTTTTCTCCTATGATGTTTGCTATCATTTATTCGTATTAATGTAATTATCTTCGACGATTGTTTTTAGCTTAGTTCCTACAATTTTTATTCATCCGAATTGTAGAAAATTGCTTCTAAAGCTTCAAAATTTTATTCTACTCATAGACGGTAAATTTGAAAACTCGTTATTGAATTGCCTACAATTCCTATCCACTACTTTTTGACATTCTAAAATGAATTAAAAAGAGATTAAATATATTTTCGTTTGAATAACCAGTGGTTTTATTCCAAATGTGTTGTATATTTTGGATATTTTCAATCTAAAATAACGACAATTCTTGTTGAAATATCAAATTCGACTGAAGGAAGTAACAAGTACATTAATCTTAGGCACCTGGCAGGTGATCGTAGCCAGTTCAGCTACTTGATTCAAATATTTCAAAGCGTTCTCTGTTAGTTCTTGCAAAATCATCAAAATTCAATATATTCCCAAATTATTTCGGAACTATAAGAGATGGGTATAGTACATGCTTATACAATTCCATCTGAAATTTGACGCTTCATCTGATGGCGATATAAAAATTGGCACGTGCAATTTGAAAAAATTGAGTTATTGCTGTTTGAAAAAGGCCAAATTGAAAAAATCATACAAAACATTGCAATGAACATTTGACATGTGTAGATTGCTTACAAAATTTTTTGATCCTTCGTCTATCCACCCAAGCAAAAATTGTGTCTGTAGTGCAAAAGATCTACGAGCTACAATTTCTTTGAATGTTCCTCAAAAATCGAGTTCATAACAAAAATAATTGAATCTGTCAAAAGTTTTGACAGATAAGTGCCAACAACTAGGGTATTTTATGCCTTGCTCAAATATCGGTTCTAGATGTATAATAATAAAGGTGATTGCTATTTGAAATAACAAAGTGATAACCAACTTATGGTATCACTTCAATCGGAAATCGCTAGTTATGGTCGCGTATAAAATTTCAGCTTGATATTGTAATTGGAACTTAAAAAGTTTTTAACGGATGGTCCCGGTGGATATTCCTGTATAGTTTAATTCCTTATTAACATCATGCTTAACTATCAAGTAGTATTGGTGGAATCAATTAATTATTTGAACCTGTGAAAATTTTTTTCATAGATAAACGACTATTGAGCAAACTACATGACATATTTCATTAAAATTGATAAATATCATTAGAAATAATAAAAATAAGTATATAAATATAAATATCGTATTAAAATTTGAAATATCAGAGATGATGAACACCACAATTTTTATTATATACGACTTACTGGCCATAACCGTGAAGAACCGCTCGTGCAGGAAGCAAGCCTCATTTTTCACTCTTAAACTTTGTGACGAAGCATCAACCGAATGCAAATCGAATTCATCGATCTCTTAAACCAGAATTTGAATTGAAGGAGAGAAGACATTAATAGGATCAGCACCGGCAAAAAGAAGGAATAATGGCAGGAACTCTTACTTTAATGATATCCTCTTCGACTAACTTAGCGGAAAGCTTGGAGCTATGAACATAAATTCCGATTAGGGAGAAAACCATTTCATTGCACGGTGTGAATGGAAATGAAGTTGAAGAGGGGCCATCGATCTTAATATCATCTCATCCTAATCCGCCTAATGTCAGGGACAAAGTGCAAAGATTGACATTTTTGCAGTAATACGACTTCACCGATATTTGGTCTGAATTTGAAGTGAAGTAAGAGAGGACTATAATTGCTTTTTTCAATTGAAATTTGTAAATTAGTAGATAGTCAAATTCTGAAAATTTGAAAATCTTATTTCTGACTTTTCATGATAAGATAAATTTGGTTAATAGCTTGAATTGGTTCTTTATGGTGAACTATTCTATTTTTCTTTGATCAATTTATTGTCCAAACCCTTATTCCACGCTGTTTTTTGGATAGTTTGAATTTTGAAATCTGAGTTTGTGGGTCATCCATGTGAAACAGAGTCCTATGGATTATTAGCTCGAACATTTCATTGAAAACATAATTTGTTGCAAAAGTGTGGATATCAAGTGATATAATGAAAGTAAAAGATTCACTGAGAATTAAAGGTGAAGATTATTCATTGTTCAAATTTATGAGACAGCACCCTGAAATTTTAGTGCATATGGCGAATCAATGAAACAACTTGTCAGTTATATTCAGTATACAAAGATTCATAGCAGCTACAGGAATATACGAGCGAAAAACTTTTTAATACACTCGGAGGCAAAATTAGCGAAACACTCGAAAATTTAACCAAATTCGAAGTTCGATATTTTTCCTAATTCTCAACCGATTTAGATGATTTGTTCGATAAGTTATAGATCGACTCTTCTGCTTTGTAGTAATTATAAAAGAAAATAAAAAAAATTTGAAAAAAATTTTATACGGGGGCAAAACTAAAAGTGTTTTTTTTGTCAAAAATTCGTAACACCCTGTGGAATTTCGTGGTCCGAGTTGAAACGTACAATATCATGGTCTGTCAAGACACATCTTCCTACAGTAACGCCCTTCTTGTTTCATGCGTTTATCTCTATTTTTGCAAAATATTTTCAAATTCAAGTGGAATATCACCATTTTCCAGAAATTTCATTGAATCAAGAAATTGTCATTAAAATTCGTCTATCAATTTGGAATTTTTTTATTATCACTCAGACATGTCGAAATTGTCGTTTGCGATTTTTATGTTCGAATTGCATTAGTTATTGATGACAATTTGGTTAATTTGGTGAAAATTAGGAATTCATAGGAGATAACAGTCGGTAGGTATTAAAATACACAACCGAATTCTGGGACCATTGTAAAAACTTTTCATTTACACATCTGCACACTTTTTTTTATCAAATATGAAATACAACACACGTTTTTTTGTATATGACCACATTTGCACTTGTTTAAAGAATGAGAGTTTTCCATTCTTTGTTTTGATACAAATTCGATCGGTTGCGGTGTTTTGTGATTCTTTTACTGTTTACGATTCGAAACGGTATTTTTCATTCAGAATGAGAGATTTACCACCAACCTCAGTAGCAAGGGCAGTTACATTGATCGAGGAAGGGCGCACCTACCGCTCAGTCGGTACCATGTTGGGTGTCTCGACGTCGGTTATCCATCGAATCTACCGACGTTACAGGGAAACTGGATTGTACGTGAGGAGGCGAGGACAAGGAAGAAATCGGGCAACCCGCGCTATACATGACCGTTTCATCGTCAATCAAACCATAAGAAATCCTCGTCTTACTGCTGTTCAGGCACGTAACCTTTTACAAGCAGTGGATAACATTAACGTCAGTGTGAGGACAGTCAGAAGACGATTAAATGAAGTTGGTCTGAGATCATACGCGCAAGCAAGAGCACCAAGACTCGATAGAGCCCATCGGATAGCAAGATTGGCGTTTGCTAGGGAGCATGTAGCATGGACAATCAATCAGTGGAGACGAGTTTTATTTAGTGATGAGAGCCGATATTGTGTGAATTTCGTGGATGGTAGAGATAGAATATGGAGGCATCGAGGGGAACGGTACAATCAAGCGAACTTCACAGGAACTGAGCAATACGGTGGAGGGTCAGTTATGATATGGGGTGGCATATGCTTGGGAGTACGAACAGAACTGGAGATTATTGGCAATGGATCACTTAATGCCCATCGGCATAGGGGAAAATTTCCTTTTTATGCACGATAACGCGCGCCCTCATACTGCGCGCATAGTGATAGAATATCTCATTGAAGTTGGGATCACACGAAGGGACTGGCCGTCGCGGTCACCGGATTTAACCCGATCGAACACGTTTGTGACATTCTTGGGAAAAGGGTTCGACAACGGAATCCAGGCAACGTTGAAGAGCTGACATTGGCTTTGGTGGAAGAGTGGGACAACATACCTCAACAGATGATAGACAACATCATTGGGAGTATGCGAAATCGTATGCGCGCTGTAATAAGATCTCGGGGGGGTCATACTCGCTACTAAAATCAAATGTTTTTTTTGTGGGTCATCATGAACATTTTTCTCAACATGTTCATTTCATTTCACGAGTGTATCGCCAGGATACACACCTGCTCTCAATTTTGGACAGGAATGATAATTATTATAGAGTGTCACACAAAAAAATTCAAAAATAAATGTGCAAAATCAACGATTTTTCTAGTGTACTTCGAGTTCTCCCGCAGCGTGAAATTGGCCAGTGAATTTCAAAAATTTTCATTTCGTTAGATTTCCGCTTCTCTAATTTTGATTTTATTTTTTGGCTAACCTCCGATGTTATGCACCTACTCAAGATTAAAAATAAATTCTTGAAATTTGTGACTTTTCGCTTCAAATTGGATATCTCTTGTAAAAATAGAGATAAATGCATAAAACAAGAAAGGCGTTACTGTAGGAAGATGTGTCTTGACAGACCATGATATTGTACGTTTCAACTCCGACCACAAAATTCCACAGGGTGAATTTTCGACAAAAAAACACTTTTGTTTTGCCCCCGTATAAAATTGTTTTCAAATTTTTTTGTTTTCTTTTATGACTTCTACAAAGCAGAAGAGTTGATCTATAACTTGCCGAAAAAATCATCTAAATCGGTTGAGAATTAGGAAAAATATCGGACTTCGAATTCGGTTAAATTTTCGAGTGTTCCGCTAATTTTGCCTCCGAGTGTAGTACAATTTGTCAAGGAAACTGAACTACACATAAGGAAAAACAATTCTTTTTCAATATTTACCTATGCCTTCCACGATGCAGGCCAACGTCTGTTCCGTGTATGCCGAGCAAGAGAAGTGCGTTTTGATGTTATCCGTGATCTCGGTATATGAGCCACGACACACGTCCTGGCAGATGTCAGGGACTCGTTCCTGGATGCAGCAGGGAACGTGATTCCTGCCGTCCGCCATACACTTAACAATTGATGGAAAATCCGCTTCACAGTTTTCCGGATCCTGTCCAGTGCTACCTGAAAAGTCAAAGTCAGGATGAAGATAAAGTGTTCTTGTAGCAGCAACGTTCTTATGCAGACAATAAAGAGATTATATGGAACTACTTTGACAAACCGAAAACGGTAGAACTACTTTTAGAAACGTGAAAATCTTAACGGAGTAAATGAAATTAGATGGGCCAAAATAACGCGATAAAACAAGTTCATACCATCAAGAACTCATTAAATCATGATAGAAAATGAGAATTTGAAATACTTTATATTTTCAATTTTCAAGACAAAATTCAGTCTAGAAAAAAAATTTAAAAAGAAAAACGAATCATCGATAAACGTTCAAAATTTAAACGAAAAACAACTTTGAGTTTGGTAGAAATTCTTCGAGAAACTCGGTATTCTCCATATTTTCTAAGACACAGGCATTTTAGTTCATAGAAGAGCTGACAGTATAAAGAAAAAACCCTGAAAATTCAGCACAATCAGCCAAGTATTTTCTGAGTAATCGTGCTTGCCAATTTTGATAATGTTGTTTCGAATAAGACGCGCTTAACTTACTCAATCAGCGACTCTAGCGAGCTAAGAAATCTTCGATCACTTCGTACAGGCTATTTCTTTCTCTTCAAGACAACTTGGTTGTTATGTATTTCAAAGTACATGAATAGATAATATTTTCACTAAGCCCAATCGCGCTTGTATTTCTGATGCCCGTTAAAATTGACGTTCTCGAAAAATGCCGAAAAATCATAGAGTTCGTATTTCGATTCGACTTTTTCACTTACATCCTCTACAGAAAATTTCCTAACTTTTCAGGTAAAGAGAAATTTGATAATAAGTGTATTTACTCCCTTAGCTGTTGGAGAAGATAATATCCAAATTGAAATTATAAGAATAATTTCAGACGAACACATCGATGTTATGGAGAACTTATTTAATAAAATATACGAAACTGGAATAATACCAAAAGACTGGATGACATTGGTGTTTATTCCACTACCAAAGAAGAAGAACTCCAGGAAATGTGAAGAATATAGGACCATTAGTCTAATGAATCATATACTGAAATTGTTCCTACGAATAATACACAATAGAATTTATAACAAATTGGACGAACACAATTTGGCTTCAAGAATGGCTTTGGAACAAGAGAGGCACTTTTTTCAATACGTGTGCTTGTTGAAAGATGTAGGGACGTAGACTCTGATGTATATCTGTGTTTCATAGACTTTCAAAAGGCTTTCGACGTGATGAAACACGATAAACTAATAGAAATTCTCAAGTCTTGTAACATAGACGACAAAGACTTGAGAATCATATCAAACCTTTACCAAGACCAAAAGGCTAAAATTAGAATCAACGGAGAGACATCTGAAGACATCAACATCGAGAAAGGAGTAAGGCAAGGATGTGTTCTTTCCCCGTTGTTGTTTAACGTTTTTTCGGAAGAGTTATTTAGGAAGGCACTACAGGATACCTCGGATGGCATAATAATAAATGGACAATGCATTAACAACTTGCGATAAGCAGATGACACGGTTATTCTAGCAGATAGCGCTGAAGCACTACAACGCCTAATGAACCGAGTGATGATAACATGTAAAGAATTTGGAATGAAACTAAATACAAAGAAAACAAAAACGATGGCTATCAGCAAACACCAGAACAGGAAGGTCGGAATTAGGGTCAACGGAACAGAATTAGAACAAGTAACAAAAATAACATACCTAGGAAGTAGCCTTGATGAAACTTGGGATCACTCACTAGAGATAAAAACACGCCTGGAAAAAGCACGAGCTATATTTTATAAAATGCAAAAAATTCTATGCAACTGCCAACTAAATATCTCATTAAGAGTTCGAATACTGAAATGCTACGTTTTCTCCACCGTGCTATATGGCGTTGAAGCATGGACAATGACGGAAACAACACAAAAAAGAATAGAATCGTTCGAACTTTGGTGCTACCGTAGAATGCTCAGAATATCTTACATGAGTCATACGACAAACGTAGAATTTATGCAGAAGATGAGAAAGGATCGAGAACATATGCAGATAATAAAAGAAAGAACGACGCAATATTTCGGTCACATTATGAGAAACCAAAAGTACGAACTGCTTCAACTTATCATCGAAGGAAAAATCAATGGCAAAAGGGGACCGGGAAGAAGACGCAACTCCTGGCTTAAGAACTTACGTGAATGGACTAATATGAGCTCTATAGAATTGTTCAGAGCTGCAACAAATAAAATAAGATGGGCAAATGTAATCGCCAACGTCCTTAAGGATAAGGCACCGTAGGAAGAAGAAGACTCCCTTACATGAATAGAAATTAACCTGATTTTTATAATGATTTCATTGTATCACATTAGAAATACCGTATATTATGTTGCGGTGTAAAACTAAATGAAAAATGTATAGATTTCTGAATCAGATTTTCTAAACTTTTATCCTAAAATTCTTTTCTGACTTCTTACTACGCCACCTCGAGGAATTAAGAGAAAGTTGTATCTACATAAAGGAAAGTTTTTTAACCTACTAACATAAAATAGCAAATTAATGGATATAAATAACCTATATGGTTCTGCCATGACACATTCGCTGCTTTGTTTGATGGTTGGAAAATTATTCTCTAGTATCAAATTACCAAAATGACGTAAAATTTTACATTTTGACATGATTGGTTCAGAAAATTACCAGTTGCTTTTATAGGGATCGATTAAAAGGAAAAAAGTAAACGTCAATGCTAAGCATGCCAAATTTCGTAGCTAGTGATTGAAATAATTTGAGTTTTAGCTTAAACTATAAAAAATTCCGTTATATCCTTGAGAATGCTGATAAATTGTAATATATCTAAAAATATGAATTAAGTCATACAAATATTAACGAATCTCCAAGGTACTCACTACTTCTCCGAATAAATAATAATTTTGAAAATAACTTACCTTCTAAGATACTCTGAATATTGCAAAATCCAAGACAGTTAGATGAAACGTTCTTCATTTGGCAACAATCTGTGTAATTATGATTACGACTACTGAAGGGCGTCTTTGGTTCTATTGATGAGTCAGTCATATTGGATGGAGGTAGAAGCGATTTGGATAGAACTGCAAGAAAATCAAAAAAGAAACCTTTATTGAAGTGCTGTTTAAATGAGAGAGCATCCTTTAAATACCAAATGAGTCTGTTAAACTCATTAATATATATTCATTGACGATTGTGTTTTTATTAAAAACAAGACAAATTGAATAATATATTACCACTCAGTTTATGGAAACTTCTCACGATTGGGTTGCTATTCACTTCGCAGACATATATTCCCGAGTCAGTGGGCTTGGCTTGTTTTATGACTAGAACCCACACGTCTCCTCCTGATGGCATCTCTGATTTCTCGTCGGGAGATTCTGGAAACAAAGAGAAAACCCATTTAATTTGAGTGCATATCAATGAATGAGCGGACAGTTTGCATTTAATTCCATCGTTTCCATTCAGTGTAGTTTGCTTATTCGAAAAACACTGTTCAACTTGACCCGAATTAAAAAATGAACGTGGCGGATAAGGAAAATATGTAACGGAAGTTACAATATTTGCTTTTCCAAACCGAGTTGCGAGAATTTGAGTATGAAGCTTAGCTTCATCACATGACGACAAAGACAAGATTCATCATGAATAGTACCTACTCTTTGGGGTTACTAATATTATTTGAAGAGAGAAATAATCTTACAGAATGCAGAATTTTAAATTTAATTGAAAAAATTCAAATTGTATTGATTTTTCATCGATTATGAGATTGTGTTTTATAGAGCATTTGGGACAGAAAATTATCAATCTTTGTATCTTTGGTGGCTCAAATTTTAAGTCTGTTTCACAAATTGGTAAAAATACTTCTAGGAAAAAACAAATCGAATTGATAAGCAGATTTTAGTGAAATTTGTTAGTTGTGAAAAGGTAACAGGTATAGTTTTATAATACTTATAATGTTAACATGGATTTCACAACTCTCCACCTCGATATTTAATTAGTTATTATTATCATAATCGAAATTAACCTAAAATACCTTGAATACAAATAGTCAATCGAGTTATTGATATTCATTGGGAAGTTGAAAATGATTTCGTAAAGCTCGACCTTCAGAAATGGGACATAAAATCCGGTAAACCGAAGGGTAACAAAAAGAGGATGTCGTTCTTTTCCCGTTCTGTTTTGACGGTATTGTGAGGGTGGATTTTATTACCTAGTTATGGGGACTCCAAATGTTTCACTGTAATTGATTTGTCAGTTGTCTAAAAAGAGTCGGCTCTGATTTTATATTCACGTCATGTTTGAGCTTCCTTCCATAATTAAATTTCGTTTTCTGATTGGATAAAGAACGGTCTTTCTCTAGGGATGAGACAGTATGACAATCTTAATACTCTTTTTTATGATCTCTGTAAATAATGCAAAGGAAATGATTGAAATATTATCTCGAATTTTAGTCGTTCCTCCTGTCGAAATTTCACAGAACATTTAGATAGCTCGTCATTACGAGCGTGAGTTTCTCAGGAAAGAAAGTGAAAGGCGATTGATTAGATGCAACTTTTCCGTTCCCAGTTTAGCTCTAACGTATTGCATAATCATGATGCATAGATAACGATAGAAAACTATCGATAAGAAGCAAAGCATCAGTTTACAAATGCTCATATTACGATTTCGTCAATTGAAAGATTTAGTCGATGTATTTCAAGAGTTTGTTGAATTACATTCTATACGCCACAGGTTGAATTTGCCGAGGGTTGGTAGTGATCAATATTGTTTCAGAGGCACTTGCACCATAAACCCATTTGTTGTTTCTCTGCCCTCATGATCGATGGACCAGTTTATATCAAAACAAGTTCGATTGCGATATGATTTGAATACATAACCGGCAATATTGAATCCCAATTATTCAAATGTCAAGATACCATTTTCTCATCACTCAAGACCCTTTTTACTCGAAAACTTTTTAAACGTCAAGGCGGAACTTTATGAGCTGATTCGAATTCCAATATAAGACTTCATATTACGCATTCAGTAAAACCATACTGAGGATCATCTTGCATTCGGGATGGCAGAGTCAAATCATTGCTATCCTCCTAACAGAATCTTATAAAATTCAAATTGAGGACCGAATATAAGGGGGGATTGAGAACTGCGGAATGTTCAATTTGGAGTTATATTAGATTCATCAAGGTTAAAAGTATGTCGAGCCGTTTCAGGTTGGGGAATTAATAATGTGGGAAAAATATTGCCGGAAATCGATTTAATTGAATTTCAAACTTTCGAGATTAAATTTGAAAGGGATGGGAACCAGAAGGATTGATCCATATCGTCCAGAAAAGGAACAAAAAATGTAATATTTCTCTAAATTGACAGGATCTAACATGTACAAGGGACGTCTTGATAGCGACGCATATTCGGTCAATATTACTGTATTGGAGTTGAAATTGTAATTTGTGCAGTCGTGAGCACAGACGTCCAACTACATTGCCAACCTATTGTGCAGTATCATTTGAGGAAATATCGCAGGTTATGTATTTTTTTGTTATCTCCTTAGTCCTTCATGACCTTGCTTGCTATGTAAAATCTGTTCTTAGATTTTTTTAGACATATAAAAAGTATAATTGTTGAAATATTTTTCTGCTGGTTTTCTTTTTCCATTGTTACAGATTCCTGTCCCAAATCCTTGTTTTGGAAATCATGGAATGCAAGAGAGAATGAAGCGGCTAAGCAGAAAAATCTTTGGTACACTTTATGTACACACGACACTAACACAACATAAACAGACAAGCTATAGCTAGTGCAATAGCGACAGGGGAACGAGTTTTTTCCTCAGGTTTTTTCACTCGTTTATTGAATCATAAACACGATAGTATTTTTCCTGACACACCAAAATTATAGATATAAGCATTTATTGTAAATACAATTATTCAAATTTTTGTGAATATATATATATATATATATATATATATATATATATATATATATATATATATATATATATATATATATATATATCTAGGGTTTTACCTCGACGAGTTGCCCATATATCTGTTCATGCAATCAAACTGATTTCATGAAAAATATAAATCCACCACCCGGTGATTAATACCATTGCCAGGCAATAATTATAATCAAAACATATCCTGGAATAATTATATATTAGGATAACGTTAAATGTTATGAGAATATATCAATCTACCAGAATATATACATACTAAAGCATCATCAGACAATGATATCAATGTACCAACGAGTAGTAACAGAGGCTTTCTCCCCGGAAAAATCCAGTGTACGGACCTAAGTCAAGTAACACTGAATGTTACTCATTAATAGTTTCCTTTGTGTGAAGTGGTGAACGATCGAATAGAATACTGCTCTGAATATAAATATGACAAAATTGTCAGCTAATTATATTACATTTATATAAACAAATAAATAAAATATGAAATGAGATTCTGAGCAGTACAAACTGAAGAGAAAACCTATGACTCTACCTCATTATTATTTTCGGAAAGAAACCTACGAAGAATATTACAAGATTTGATGACTGTTATCTTTTGTAACTGTTCAAACAAATTTTCTTCAGACCCAAAATCTCGATACTTTTGTGAAGATTCCACAACAGGAATAACACCTGTTGTGGAAATAATAATCGGTAGAATAAATATTTTCTTCATTTTCCATATTTTTTAATCTCGCCGCCAAGCATCATATATTTAGAAATTTTTTCATTGTATTTATTTTGTATATTATGTGTGTCGGGTATAGCAATATCAATTATATATGTTATTTGATTTTGTTTATCATTAAGAATGATATCTGGTCTATTGTGTTTTACAGCTCTGTTGCAAAGAATTGTTTTATCAAAATAAAGTTTATATTTGTCATTTTCACAAATAATCTCAGGTTCATATTTGTGAAATTTTTTCTTTTGGGAATTAGGTCATGCTTAATTCCTAGATTAAAATAAATAATATTAGCGACGACATTATGTCTTTCTAAATAATCTGTTGAAGCAAGGACTGAGCAAGATGATAATATATGAAAAACTGTTTCTGAAGAACAGAAACATCTACGGCAAGAACCATTTATATTTTGTTTGATGATGTGTTTTCTATAATTCCTCGTGAAAACAACCTGATCCTGAATCGCAATTGCCAAGCCTTCTGTTTCAGCAAACAATTCTCCAGATACTAACCATTTATTCGAAGCGATTTCATCAATATAATCTTTTTTTTTTTTTTTTATATATATTTATTATATATATATATATATATATATATATATATATATATATATATATATATATATATATATATATATATATATATATATATATATATATATATATAAAATTCCGTCCCCAGAAAGTTCCATGCCATGTGATATTGTATCATTAGTCAATCGATAAATGTAAGAACCAACCAAAGAAAATATTAACCTGAAAAATCTAAGAAAGCCCTCAGAAATACCTCGGTTCTTTTGTGTGCATTTCTGATACATTCTTCAAAGACCAAACAAATCGAAAAGTTTAAGGAGAAAAAATAGTAAACTCAATAGCAGAGTAATTTCGTTGATTTTTTATTGTTGTGTTTGTTAAGGTTCTAGCAACATTTCCAGGAGAGAAATATTCAGGACATATGAAGATATGAAGTTATCTAATGAAGAGTGAAAATTTTAGTTTTGCAGTCATAATAATTGATGATAGTTGTGACATATTATGATGATTTTTCTAAATAACTGAATTTTAAGGGATAGCTGACTAGTCTGATGGGTAACTAGTTGTCTCATAGCCACAGTATCCAAACTTTATCATTATCTTATAGACACAATTGAAAATTTATGTTATTTCAGTATAAAATTTTTAATTAAGAATTCTCAATATTTCACGATATAATGATCAACTTATGTCCTCGGATGTAATTAATCGCTACCGTACTGTTCCAACTAGATTAGATTAAAATTGATCAACTAAGCCCAGCAGAATATTAATGTGAATTCTATTATAACATCAGAACTTGACCCTTCCAGTATGTCTAGAACAGAAAAAAAACGCTTATCAGTAATTCACGTTAATTTATTAATACACCACCGGTTTGATCCTACGGTCGTTTCATCATACTAACTTCGTTATAAAGATGATAACAATTTATATTTTTTTCTTAGAAGTTAATTTGGAGGGGGAATTATTTATTTCAAGTTGGCTATTATGACTAGTATAATGTGGGGTTTTCCGGAGTTCAGCAATCTGGACAAATAAATAACAGATTCTCACGTTCAGATCATTTGCTGGAAGAAAACCATACTTTTGATAATCATTTCGATGTTCTACGTAATGCAAATAATAGATTCAAACTGGACCTTTAGGAAGCATTGTAAATAAATAAACGGAAATATTCCGGAAACTTACTTAATTATCGATTTCACCAAAATTTGCCACCACTACTAAATCTTTTCAGTTTTTGAAATATTACCCCTATTTGGAGCTGAATACATTTTTTATCAATGCAATATATTAGGCAGATGTTCCTTTTATAAATACAACTCATCACTTGACGCCACAGTGAGGTGAAACGCGTCAAAAGTTCTTGAGTAAAGTGAACATTTGAAAATTGTTTTATTTCATCGAGAAAGAAGTATTGTTCACTCCAAAATTTTGGGAATTTTGTATTTACTTATATTCCTCGAATAATTTTCGATTTTCGGAAAAATGTTCAGCTTACAGATATGCAATCTGTTAATACAAATCCCTTCTCCATGACGCATCCTCTCAAAAATTACAACAGCAACGGAAGAAATCTCGAGACCGTCCGTCAATTTTATGATGAATCCACGGCAATTTCTTGGCGGTCCAATTTAAACCTACACCGTTTCATAGCTATTTCAGCTTTATAATCAATTCCGCTGCAAAAGCCCGCATTTTCAACCTGAACACAATGAAATGTGAAGTACATTGGAATGAAAAATTGCTCAAACGGTTTCCATTCATTTGTTCTGGCTTTGAATAAATCAGAAGTATTTTCGGATTTATTTTTCTTTTCCTTTATACAAAGGGAACGATGTGAATACTCTAATTTATTATGCGATCCTGAATTTCTAGAGTGCTCTTTTCATTAAGGATCTATTCTGAATATGAATTTTGTTTATGTTTTCAATTTATGAAACGGGATTAAATCTGCAGGATTTGAGCTTGGTTTATACGATTAGAATATTTCTGTTCGCTGAGATGTCGTTAACGATGAAATTCTCTGTGTCGAATTTTCTATTTTCAAATAATTGTGTAACAATCATGCTCTGGTTTAAAGCAGCCTACATACGACAAGCTTGGTTGCGAACTAATTGCAACAGATGCTCAACTGCATAAACAATTTTGAGGCTAACTCCAATCAGTAGACTTTACTGATCGCAACTGAACATTGGTCGAGTTTTTATGCTTTCTATTAGTTTGACCTTACTAGGAATGTATTGATAGAACTGAAGAGTGTAATACTTCAAATTTAGACTGGGTTATCTAATATAAGTTAAGTTATCATATTTTTGATTGGCCTTTTTGATAATAGGAAAAGCCTCATGGATTGCATGTTGAAATTGTTTACGAGAAACCATGATAACAAACGTACTAGAATTCTAGCCAATATAGATAGCAATATCTTATATATTAATGATCTTTTTCAAGAAATTATTTTCTGACATTGGTATCATGATGAATCTATGTATCATACTGTAGTAAGCAGCTATTTAATATTTATGTGGATGAGCGAAAGAGTAATGAATGGTACTATCTGTGTGAGATGGTTTATGGAAGATCATGTCCGTGGTCAATTTTGTTCATAGTCAATTCTAGAAAATTAATAAAATTCTCAGTTTCATTTCCTAAGTGATTTTTAAATTAGGGTGAATTGAATTTATGAAGGTAAAATAAAGGAATCTAGTTATGTATTAGGTTATGCATATTAACAGATTATGTCATTCACATATCTAAACCTATAAATAACTGTTTCGACAGGAGATATTGAATTATTTTCTTGATGTCATTCACGAAAATTTAGGCTAGTAATGGACTGAAAGGATTTTCCATTATAAAATCGTTGCTGCTCATGTAATTATCAATGAAGTGGAAACAATAGTGCTCCAGGATATTCGCGTTGTATTATTATCGAAAATTCATATTTTCAAGAAGAACTAACGTTACTCGCGAAAATTGATCAACAACTGATGTTATCAATTGATTTATTATAAATTGTGCCAAAAAAATTGAATTTTATTTACATATGTCCGGAAAATACATATGTTGATAACTAGGCGCCTACCCAAAAAGAAAATTGAGTTGTTTGAATTGTGCCTTAATTTCTTGTCGTAGTATATTTGCCATATTGTTCGGAATCAGCTCTGTCCAAGAAACTGCCAAGACAGGTAGAAATTTTTCACCTTTCTTGAAAAATTCGCAAAACGTTAATTAACTGGTTTTGATACAAAACGCCTCATTGAAACTTAGTGGTCGTCGTTCAGATGAAATCCCAAATGTTGCAATACTCTGTAACACCCTGATTTACCAACATCGTCGAAAGGTAAATTTTTTATCGAAACACTTATACAGGGTGTCCCAAATTTGTTTAGTCTTTTACCGTGGACTAAGATAATTCACTACTACTCAACATTTGAATATTAGGGAAACAAACTCAATATTTAAATGATATGGCTTGAATAGTTTGGTCGTTCGAAATTTCGAAGTAATTAAAACAACTGCAGTTCCCATGAAGAAACAGAATGGAACCTTTGTTGGCATACAAGTATCAACTCCCTTCTTGGCTGTCAACTATGATACCCAAAAATACTTCGAAATTTCGAACGACTAAGGTTTTCGAGCCATATCAATGGGCGGAAACACTTATATCTACGACCCGACTATCATGAAAAGTATGTATAAAAATCCCAACTGCGCAATTGATCAGATCTACCGAAGAGTAGACGATCTTGCCAGCAGAAACACCCTGTATACTGTAAAAACTATTGCATGGAAAGAACTCCATAAAACAAACACCTGACTTTTCATTGCAAACGTGCCATCCAGAGCAGCTATAATATGCGAAAGCAGACGGCAAGAAGTCACTCTGAACAATACCGGAGTCCTTCTCGTCACTCCACTCATAAAAACGAAACGCTGCAACCCAAGGCAACCGAAACATTCCCAGTTATTGGAACCTATAACAGAAAAATCGAACCATCCATATTACAGAAAGATGCACATCAAACTTCATCGAATCTAGATATCGACGAAGAGCCAGTCCTGAATACTCCAGACACGATATCACGTCTTAAAAATCTGATATTGATGAAGAATCCACAACATATCGCTGTTGACGAGTTTCATCATTTACTGGGTCATCCAATACTTGCGAGGAACGAGATGTGTACGGTAGAATTCTTCAAATTCATCTCTCGAAGTTTTCATCTGCGAAAAGAATCAAACAGAAGAAATGGGCATGGGAATGGGGGCGCTATCCATAGAGGCGCAACGAGCTCCTTGGAGAATTTCTCGTGAAAATATCTGTAAAACAGAGAGAGGTAAGCAATTTGTCTTCTGAGAGCCAGCGGTTGGAGATCGCGGGTGATCTCCGTCTGGTCGATGAGGCGCACAGCCCGTTTTTACACACTATCCAACATACGCAACGAACGTTTGGGCGCAGACCTAAATATTTTGATACATGGGAACGATATTTCAAAGCAGGTCGAATTTACGCCTTATATTAAAGCAACAGCTGAGTGGAGTATCGCTTGGCTCTGAAAAGAAAACTAAGTTTATCTGATGCCGACTTAGCTCTTGCTGATACCAAGCAAAACCCGGAGTTGACCGTTATTTCGAGTAGGTGCATCAAATTTTTGGATGCTATTTGTTGGCCTTGCATTATTAGAGGAAGTTCTTCAGCGGGGACCTTTCTGGAAAACGTAGTTGCTTGCGTTGAACCTCACCAGGTTCAACTGACTCCACTCAGGTATCCGCTGTAAGTCAGTGTTTGAGTTATTAATTTGTTGACATCTCTGACGCTGAGATTTCGCAGTTTTGATCTGCCGCAGACTACTGAAAAACAAAACCAGGGTACAACCGTCTGCAAAACCGAAGAACTTGTTTTCTGCAGATGCCATAATATCGTTTATCTGCAACAGAAACAAGTTTGGCGAAAGAATGGATCCCTGATGTACTCCTGATTGCAACCGGAAACAATCAGATGTTATACCGTCGACCACAACTTGTATTGATTTATTTGAAAGAAAGCTACTTATCCAACCCCGCAATTTTTCGGGAAGACCATTTTAAGCAAGATTATTCAACAAGGCTGCATGCCAAACCCTATCGAAGGCTTTAGAGATGTCGGGGGATATTGCTCTAGATTCTCCATGCGTTTTCATCGTTGATTTACAAACATGAGTGACGTAAGCGAGTTTTGTTCTGTTTAATATACACGAGTTATCTGATAGCTGGAAAACCATTGAATGAAAAATTATTCGTATGTATCCATGGATTCTATTCAAGAAAGTGCCTAAGAAATATCAAGAAAATATTTTTTTCGTAACTCAATTATTACTCGAGATATGGTCATTTGCTCAAATCCCGGAAAATTGATAGTACTGGAATATTTGGAAAACAAAAATGATGTTGATATTGTTATTCACTAATTAGATTGTCTCGAAAACCGAGTCAGAGAAAGGGGGAGTTATTTTTCGCTATCTGCAATATTTCACATATGCAGCTACATGAAACCATCGAATTTGGGACACCATGTACATGCTTGCTTACGAAAATCACTATATGTGCCTTTGTCGTCGTTTGTGACTTTCCTCGCTATTTATTACAGTGGCAGCAGGAACAAACTAGAATAGATTTTCTCCATTACATGAAACGTGACAATTGTCAATACATGCTTAAATAAAAGATTGCTTTAAAGCAACGATATAACAAACTTGATGATTCAGAAATAATCATAAACGAAACAATTTTATATATACTCAACTCAAATCAAAATGGATAAGTCCATATTCCAGATTTGTAAAATTATGTGAAACTTGCTGCCAAGTAGTATTTTTCACAACCCGCTATGCTCCTTCAGCAGAAATGCTGTCGTTACGAAAAAACTTTTACTAACTAACTTCACAAAGAACTACAATCTACAGAAATGGTTTGAATAAAATACGATAAAGTTTGTCTCAATAAATGAAACTGGAAATGAGTGATTTCACGAGACGTATGTAATTTTCTCTAAAGTGTTCCATTTGTTAGAATATTCAATTCATTTGTAGAATACACATACGAATGTGTGTCGTGATAAATTGCCCAGCACGCATCTTATATGAACAAACTTACTGGCGAGAAACCCTTTCAACTATCCACTCTGATGGTCATATTAGATTATATAATCATGGAAAATTGGGTTCGAGATTAAATGGTCCCTAAATGGTTGCAGTTTCGTAGGGTTAGTTCTAGAAGCCGATATCTTCTCCGCAAACTTTGATGAATATTGAGTTACTCTCTATTATTAAAATTTGAGATTGAAAGTGCGACAGCGTCATCGAATAAAACAAGACTTTGAAGATATTTACAAATTTTATATACCTGGTTATCTTTTATAAAATGATTGGTTGTTAATTTCGAATGTTTTCCGTTGCAAGGATATTAGAGATTTTAATTTAGGAAAAGCAGGATCTAGGTCGATGTGGGTAAGCTAATTACAATAATAATTAAGATTGTTTGAATTCTTGGACTGTCTGTTCAAGATTGTTGTTGTAGAGCCTTTTCTTGTACTTCTCTGCAATTCTTATGACTCTTTCTCAAACAGTTATACTTACATAACTTGAGATAATAATGTTGCCATTGACTAAATAACTCGAATGCCTATAGGGTTAGATAAGAATTTCAACCACAGTTTGACGTTCGGAAATAATTGAAAAATTTCAATAATAAAAAGTTTTTTCGTTGAATACAAGAGCAAATTGATACCATGAGGGGGATTTCATGAATTTATTCACTACTGATGGTTAATGTCAACAAATAACAAGTCGAACTTGCAGAACATTTAACAAAAAATACCCGATATTACAACTAATTTTCAGAAAACAATTTGGAAAATGGCAATCACATTTTGTCACTTATGAAAAACAGACTGCAGAAAGAACTAGAGTTAGTTTCATAACTAACGACGAAGACATTTGTACAACCGAATGTAGAAAACGATTTCATGTTATGCCTACAATAGGATTATTTCGAATTCAGTAACAACTTTCATGAACAACCTCACAGTCTACCGATGAAATCTCCATTGAGCCCTCTACTAGTTGACATTTCATGGCTTATATTGACGATATCAAATTCAATTCCTTTCAATCAAAATTAGTACATTTTTAACATAAAAATGAAGACGATAAACTAGCATGTTTTATGGGAACCGCTAGACAAGTAGATCAATTTTCAAGTTATATCAATATTATTAATCTCGAAATTAAATTCAAAATAGAGAGATAAGTCGATAATCATTATCCCTTAAATATAATTAAAACAATCAGAAAGAAACAAACACAAATAGCATATCATTATATTCACCCATGTATTGAATCAATTAATACAGATTAGTACATTTCATTAATATATTTTCGCCCTATAAGTGGAAAGATTGCAAATGTTATTTCAAAACAGCATAAAAGGAAGCTTCAAAACCCACACGAAACTCTCCCAAAATATTTTCAATAGTATAGATGAAACTGATAGATTTGACAATACTGGAGTTTACAAGTTGTCCTGTATGTATTGTGAAGGCGTTTATATAGGTCTGAGTTGTCGTTCATTCAAAACAAGATACAAAGAGCATCAATCAGATTACATTAACCAGAGATCCGACGGATGTACTATCGCTGCTTCACATTTCAGCGAAAATGGCTTTCATTTTTCCATGCTTAGATAAATTTCAAATTAATGTCAAAATACTTAAAGGACTAAAGTTAGATGTCTTAGAATCTATTGAAATGTCAACTCCCACTAACATCCCATAGGGATAATCTTCTGAATGCCCAGAATGGCCTGGCTTATTAGATATCTCTAAATAATATCTGTTTTTAACATAATTCGCTTTTTAGCTCTTGTTTGCATCCTTGTTAATTTTGGGTCTACTTGTTTATACATGTATGTATTCCAACTATAGTTCAGTAATTTTTGTCAGCTGAAGATGGTCAATAGACGGAAATTGAAATCTTGAATTTTCAAAGAATTTTTGTTATAGTATAATGCATAATTTAGTCTCTTACAATCATCATGATTAATTATCACGTAGTGATAGTCAAGAAAAATCTATTAACTATCCTACGAATTAATTGATTCCTCAAATAATACATGAATTTTCACCAAGGCGATCGGTATTCACGAATCTTCTCTTCTGTGTGGATGACTGGTCAAAGGCGTTTGATCTTGGTTCTCCAGTTGACATAATTTGTTGGGGTTTTCTCGTGCTTTTGATGGTGTACCTTAAAACACTTATTTGCTAAACTGCGGCATATATCCGAGGTATCCCCTTGAATTGGATAACCATTTTTTTGTCTGGAAGGCAATTTTATGTTAACGTCGGAAACTCATGAGAAAATTGCAAAGTATCGAGACCTGCAAGAAAGCACAAGAAAACAATGGAGAATGAAATCCGTTCAAACACTTTCAATGATAACGTCCACAACTGGAATTATACCGAACAACTTACAAACGAACATCAAGAAACTGGGACCGAACAAACATCTATACAAAACCATGCATAAAGCGGTACTGTTGGCTACAGCTAGAACCGTCAGTAAGTATATAGGAAACACAATAACGCGTCAACACAGGACTACGCCAACATGACCTGATAACCTGGAAAGGATGATATCCGAGCTATATCATTTTGATATCGAAGATATCTAGAATCTGTAAATGTTCCCCTTAGAGGGGGTGCGAAACACCTTTGGGTGAATTCGATAATAAAATCTTGTCAGAGACAAGAATTGCATTATACAGAGTGTTATATAATAATATGTCACAACTTGAGGGGGTAAATCCAAGTGCAATTTCGAGAAAAAAGTTCATATAAATATAACTCCGCAAAAGCTTTGTTACGCAGCTACAGGGTGTTGAAATTTCCGGAAAAAATTGTTTTTATCTTCAAAACTGCTGCAGTTTTTGAGATATTCAGCCCAAATTTGGAATGCAAGCTATATTTTACAGCCTACAGCACGTTGTAAATTTTCCATCATTCATTGCACGTCGTAAATTTTAACTAGAATTTACAACGTGTTTGCTTTTCTGGAGCCATGATTTCTTCTGCCCTATCAAACTTTTTTGCAGTCGTCACTGATCAGCGTACAATAAATTTCCGTCATCTTCGTTCGATTCAGAAACTTTTTTGACACCTGTAATTTTTTCGTATCTCCAACCGTTCTCGAGCAAAAATTCATTGAACGATTGAATGCCTTCGCTGAATTAAAAGCACTACTAAAAAAAAAAATCAGTAGTAGGCTTTGATTTTTCTTTCTTTTATTTATTTATTTTGACAGTTGCTGAAGTTGAACCAGTGTCTGCCGAATTGTTTATTAAATTAACGATTAGTTTTAAGACTTTTGAAGTTATTGCTTTAAGAAAAAAATGGCTAATTTTAGTAACGCCGAATTGGCTGATATCCATTATATGTACGGCCTGGCTGACGGGAACACAACAAAAGCTAGGCGATTAAATCAGGTGCGCTTTCCAAATCGAGTAACACCAGACCGGCGAACATTTTTAAATATCCACAGAAGGTTTGGGGAAACTGGTAATTTTACTGCAAATAATCATTTCAGAGGTGCAACTCAAACTATGAGAAGCAGTTTTAAATTTTATTGATTTGAATCCTCATGTGAGTACAAAAAAATTGGGAATCAATTGAATATTTCACATGTTCTAGTTTGGAGGATTCTTCACGGCTCTTTATTGTACGCGTTTCATATTCAACGCGTTCAAATTCTACTTCCTCGAGATTTTCCTTCAAGACTGAATTTCTGCCGATGGGACTTGAACGAAATTAGAGAAAACGCTCATTTGGATAGTGAAATAATGTTCACAGACGAAGCTATTTTTGTCGAGAACTGCTATCACAAACTTTCACAATAATCATTATTGGGCTGAGGAATTTGATTGAAGAATCTCATCATCAAGAACAATCCTCACTGAATGTCTGGGTTGGAATAATTGTAAATTGTTTGGTTCGGCCATTGTTTTGCCTAACAGACTAAACGGTCTCGCCTATCGGCAATTTCTTGAGGAAGAGTTACCTTTATTGCTGGAGGATGTGCCACTTTTGGTGAGAAACATAATGTGGTTCATGCAAGACGGGGCACCAGCATATTTTAGTGAAAAATCTGGGGAATTCTTGAATGATACATCCAACAACCGATGGAAAGGTCGGAGTGGGCCAGAACCATGGCCTCCTAGGTCCCCAGACTTAAATAGTTTGGACTTTTTCTTATGGGAATATCTCAAAAGTTTAGCTTATACCACTACAGTGCACACTGCAGAAGAATTGAGAAATCGAATAATAACCTCTTTTGACACGATAGGTAATATCCTAGGAATATTTCAAAGAGTGCGTGATAATATGCGAAGAAGGACAGATGCCTGTATTTTTGCAGGTGGAAGATACTTTCAGCAATTCATTTAGTTTTTAATTGTCCTTTTTTTTAGTTTGATATTGAATAAGTATTAAACGAGTCTCAGAAGACGAGCTATCAAAATAAAAGCAAATTTTGGGCATACCTATCGAGTATTTCCATTATTTTTTTTATTTAGCGAATAACATACAATTCAAATAATTCAAATTCAATCATGTTCCACTCAAAAACGATTAGAGATACGAAAAAATTAGAAGTGTCAAACAAAATTGAACGAAGATCACAAAAATTGATTATACGCTTATCAGTGGCGTACTGCAAAATAGTTTGAAAGGGCAAAAGGAGACATGGCCTCGGAAAAGAAAACACCTTGTGAATTTCAGTTGAAATCTAGGACGTGTTATGGTGGAGGCTGTAAAAAATAGCTTACATTTCAAATTTGGGTTGAATATCTCAAAAACTACAGGAGTTTCGAAGAAAAACCCAATTTTTTCCAGAAATTTCAACACCCTGTAGCTCCGTAACGAAGCTTTGGCGGACCTATGTTTATATAAACTTTTTTTTCCTAAAATTGCAAGTTAATACTATCATGTAACTGTATTTATCCCTACGAGTTTTAATAAAAAATAATAATAAGAGTAAAAATATATATATATATATATATATATATATATATATATATATATATATATATATATATATATATATATATATATATATATATTATTCTTAATGATAAACAGAATCAAATAACATATATAATTGATATTGCTATACCCGACACACATAATATACAAAATAAATACAATGAAAAATTTCTAAATATATGATGCTTGGCGACGAGATTAAAAAAATGTGGAAAATGAAGAAAATATTTATTCTACCGATTATTATTTCCACAACAGGTGTTATTCCTAGAAATCTTCACAAAAGTATTGAGATTTTGGGTCTGACGAAAAATTTGTTTGAACAGTTACAAAAGATAACAGTCATCAAATCTTGTACTATTCTTCGTAGGTTTCTTTCCGAAAAAAATAATAAGGTAGAGTCATAGGTTTTCTCTTTAGTTCATACTGCTCAGAATCTCATTTCATTTATTTATTTGTTTATATAAATGTAATATAATTAACTGACAATTTTGTCATATTTATATTCAGAGCAGTATTCTATTCGATCGTTCACCACTTCACACAAAGGAAACTATTTATGAGTAATATTCAGTGTTACTTGACTAAGGTCCGTACACTGGATTTTTCCGGGGAGAAAGCTTCTGACACTACTCGTTGGTACATTGATATCATTGTCTGATGATGCTATAGTATGTATATATTCTGGTAGATTGATATGTTCTCATAACATTTAACGTTATCCTAATATATAATTATTCCAGGATATGTTTTGATTATAATCATTGCCTCGCAATGGTATCAATTACCGGGTGGTGGATTTATATTTTTCCATGAAATCAATTTGATTGCATGAACAGATATATGGGCAACTCGTCGGGGTAAAACCCCCTATATATATATATATATATATATATACATATCTCATTAGAATTAAGAACGTACACTCTGAAATTGCGTTCATTCGGAAGTTTTCTTCTTCTCTAAAGGAAATGAAAACTCATATCATTCTTTTCACTTCACGAATATGAAGTCGATATAAGATTCTAGAAATTTACATAAGCGACTAAGCTAGCACGAAACTTATCACACACGCCACCTGTACTCGACTCATAAAAATCAAAATCAAATATAACCGGCAAAGATAAAACGCCAGCTATATATTCAGAATTCACAGCATCTGATATTTTACTGTACGAGAAAATAAACTCAGAAAAGAGCTACGTTAAAACTCGAGCTCCCTGATATGAAATACGCTGACCTCAGTCAACTAAAAGGAATCACCAGATTTCAAGATTTCACCAACGATTCCTGAAATGAGATCGTAAAGAATATTTTTGCATATTTAACTCTTTAAATTTTGACGACACTCATAACTAAGTAATATGGCGGAGGTTATATGTAACCTATTGATTTTGTGCTGGAAAATAAAATTTTGTTTTGCATGATGATGGAATATATGGTTAAGGTATGATCAAATATTATCAGGTGAACATAGAGTTCCTATTCAACTGATTCAGCCACAATTCACAATAAAACTGAGTAAGTTGATATGTTTTTTTGGAATAACTCGTAAAATTATGATGAGAAAATCGAAAAAGGAGGTTTAAAGATTCAGTTCCTCAGCTAGCCAGAAGCAAGGCGAAAATTCTTCTTGCTTCTCCATTGCAGCCTTATGGGTAGCTCTCAGACCTTTTGGTCTATTGTGCTTGCCATGTTGAGCTTGCTATTTTAGTCTCCCATAAACATCTTCATGAATTTTGCGAAATTGTTATATATGGTCTTCAGTACCATGCGGGCCCAAGGTATTTCAGTGCTCAAAATTTCCAGTTGGGTTCTATTGTGGGCAAAACTATCATAGTGTATCAATATATCCTGCTTTTTATAATTCTTCGAGCGAACACGGCTTTGTGAGGCCTCCGACAGTCTCATGATATCCAGATTTTGAATTGGTGTCAGTCAGTAGCCAACTACCATGTCAACATGTTTTCTGACAGAGTTCATGTAGCCTATTCTTTGATTGGGCCCTTTTGTGTAATCTGAGAGTATTTGCGAAAAGAGAGCTGTTTCATTGTATGGTCAACGTAGATCTCAGCCCATCAGCTGTTACCTTTCAGGCAATGTTGTCTGCTTTCTTATTTTCAGCCGTGGTCAGCTAGGTCCAAGAGTAATGTAATCTTCTTTGTTACTCCTAACTGTCGTAGTGCTCTTCAACATTCGTCAATTAGTTTAGATGAGATTCTTGGATCTTTTAGGTATCCCAGGGTGGTTTGGCAATCAGAACATATTCAGATGTAAGCATCTCTTAGATCCTGCATTCATCTGTGAAAGCAAATACTTCTGCATGCGTTACGGTTATAGGTCCACTAGGGTACTCATAATGTTTGTCATGTGACTGCAGTTTTCGTTTATCTACCTATTCCGGTTTTGACAAATTTGTATATCAAGTGGTGCCAGTGGAACGAATAAGACATGTGATGTAGACAAAATTTCTTAATGAAATGACGACTTTGAAGGAGCGGAAAATCGATCTCAAAAGTTTCGTCAAATTAATGAGCGGCTCTTCTCATAAGATCCAATCAGGGTTCCTTTATTTTATCGAAGGATCTTGAGTATCCAAGTTTCTTCCCCACCACATACCTCTTTTCCATAACCTCAATTAGTTCCTCATGATCACCTTCTATACCTTTTTATGAAGAGGGGAGATGCCCAGCAGATATCCTATGGAGATAGCGCTTATCGATCTGAATGTCCCAGTGTCTACTAGATAAGGTTGCCTTTCGATCTTTTGTACTTTATTTCGTTTGGTCTTCTTGCCCAGTGCATTCCACCATACGATGGCGATATAGGTCTTGAGCGGTTTAATTACTGTCTCGTACACCCTCCATTCTTAAAGTACCCAAACTTTTCAAAAATAGAAAGAACCAGTCTTAAATTCGATACAAATCTTTTCTATCAGTCTATGTATTCTTCTTCAGCATTGATAACAAATTTGCACGCGGCAACAGGTTGTCAAACGACTTCTCTATCCCGTTTTTGGAATGGTCTTTAGCGCGTCGGTTACCGCACTTTCAATGGCCTCAATCGAATCGTCCGCTTTCTCTTCATCGTCAAATGCATCTTAGGGAATATATAGTAGTCGCATGGAGCCAGATCAGGTGAATAGGGTGAATATTGCCAGGAAATAATATGAATTTCCATCAGAAACTAAGTTACAACTCTTAAACGATGTGATGGGGCATTATCGTGCAAACGAGTTCAACTGGCGTTATTTCAATATTTTGGCCAAATACGACGTATTCTGGCCAGAAATCGCTTCATGCCACCCAAATAAAAGTCTCCTGTGACTGTCTGGCCGCGTGGAACAAATTCTTCGTGAATGATTCCCTTACAATAAGAATAAATCATCATAACCTTCACTTCTGACTTCTCCAAGCGACAACATTCTACATTGAGCACTTTGCCGATTCGCTTCGGACTCGTACGGAAAAGACCACGTATCGTCACAATCGTTTGCAAGAAGTTTGTGTCCTTCCGAGCACTTTAAAATGTTTTTGCTATACTCAATTGGATTGAATCTTAGGTCGTCGATGAGTTTGTGTAGTACAAAGCTCGAATTAACCTTCGTAAAACCCAACACTTCGGACAAAATGTACAATACAAATGTTTGAAGAACGCCTTATTCCATTTCAATAAATTTCACTGATGATTCTTTATAATTTTCGAATAATTCTTTTTCGAAGTTTTCTTCCGATAATTCAGATTTGGAACAGCATGATCTTTGTTTTCAATCAGGATCTATCTACTCGATCAGAATCTCTTGAACCACTCGTACTCTTGCGTACAGGATAGTAAATCATTACCATATGCAGTTTGCAGCATTTAGTGCCTTTCGATGAGAGATTTAACAAGTTTAATACGAGACTCAATTGCAGTTCTTTGTTCAAAACTCATTTTCCGACCGATAAACTGAATGCGCTAACAAACATGATGCAATTACATAAGTTGTTTACATAAAAATGTCATAAAATTCTCAACCGCTGTCCATGAAGTATCAAGTTATCGATCGGTAGAGTATTACAACAGATAGCACTAGTAGTACTTTTTTCAATACAGTTCGGTTACTTTTGCAATGGAGGGTGTAGATAGGGTCTTTACTATTACCATAAAAAATTTTCCATGATCTTCGAAGGCAATGCATCCTTCTCTTTCTCATAATGGATTGTGGATAGACCATCTGATCAAACACCTTCCTTCAACTTTTCCTCCGAAAGGCTTGCAAAATTCGATAAAGCAATTTCCTGGACGTGATTTCACAAATGGCTTCAACAGTTCCAGCTTTATGTGAACCGTTGGTTAAAGAAATTTATGAGGAGCCACTGAAGTTGTAGATCTTTTTTTCCTCCTCAGAAGCCAACATATTTTGCTTCAGTTATTTGCTCGGTATCTACTATTCCATAGACACAAATACCTAGGGAACTCGATAAACCCAGATTTTCCGATAAATCTGCTCTCTTCTCTTCAAATCACCGCACACTTACCAACCATCATCTTATCATCTTTATTATCATGATGATGGTGATTTACTCTCATGGATTAGCTCGTTCTTGTCAAATATATCCTTCCGTGTGAGGGTCAGTGGTATGTATTCCTCCATGGGGTAATCTGATGATAGTGGTGTTCCCCAAGGTTCTGTCCTTGGGCCTATACTTCTTTCTATATACCTCAGATCTGCCTTCCTTGATTAGGTCAAAATGCGCACTCTCTACCGATGATACTAAGCTCTACAACTTCCCGCTATCAGATCCACGCACTCTACAGGAGGACTTGTCTGAAATAGACCAATGCTCACGTGAATGGTTACTTCCACTAAATTTGGAGAAGTGTGTCGTTATACAAATAGGTTGGACTAATCCAAACTTCTATACCATTGAGGGCCACACTCTTAAAAACTGCTTTAAGTCATGTCGACCTAGGAGTAACAGTCTTAAATAACCTTAGCTGGTCAGAGCATGTTGCAATTGTCACATCGAAAGCCCAAAGAATTACATATATGTTGCAGAAAAGTGGGCTGTGATGTGAAGACAGCCAGACTGCTATATCAAACTTATGTTCGTCCAATCATGGAGTACGCTGGAACAGCATGGTGGACAACCCTGCGGAACGACGAAGCCATTTTGGAGTCGGTTCAAAGGTGGAATACAAGGATCTGATAACCTTGCTAGGCTAACCATCTTTGGATTTCCTACGTTCTCTGATCGGCAGATCAGAGGTGACATGATATCACCTACTAGTCTACACAGGGACTTCTCGGTACTGAAGTCAAGAACCTTTTTTCCTTGAACACTAGCAATTTGCGCGGTCAGTCATTCAAACTGACCAAAGAAAATTTTAAGACAAACCTACGCCAGAATTTCTTTTCGAACAGAATTTTCGACTTGCGGAATCGTCTACCTAGTTTGGTGGTGAATGCAAACACCGTCAATCAGTTCAAAAGTAGATTCGACGCTTGGAAAATGACTCAGTGATTAGGATATATTACTTTATGTCAAGTGCGCGCTTGTTTATGACCATATTGTATAGCTTAGTCTTATATATATTATTTTGAGTTTATAGGATTTTCCTCAACTCTTGTTCAAAATAATTTATAAAATAAATTTAATAAATTTAATTCACAGGGAACCAATTCCGAGATCTTGTAGATTTTCTTGATGTGCATGGAATGATGAACCGGAATGGAAGCATAAAAGCCGCCATTGTAGAGTCGAACTGCTTCAAAGCTTTTAGTCCTGTCTTTAATGGGACCAAAATATCAGCGCCCAAAGCCCTTGCTATCTTGAAAGTGATGAAAAGTTCTGACGAAGATAATACAAGTTTTTGAAGATGACATCAGTCAGGAGTTATGTTCTCAAGGTGAGCTTGAGGATTTCGTAAGAGTTTTGAATCTCCCCAGAAACACTGCTGAGTTTCTTGGATAAAGGCTCAAAAGCAAGAACTTTTTTTTTTACGAGTGTGTTCCTCGTGGTTTAGATATCGTGAGGAGTAGTTCATTTCTTAATTTTCCCAAGAGGACGAGTTGGTTAATTGTACTGTAACGTTTCTTGTTTCTTATAATTAATTGTGGGTTCAAATCAAACACTTCAACGTTACAAAACTGTAACTAGTTTATTTACACGTAGACTGAACAATTATAACAACAAACTAAATGACTTATATGACACAATCGATACCGCTTAATTCATCTCTAACACTTTGTCCACATATTCGCGCTCTGTATTCAAACTTCTCTGCGCTTCGCGCTCTCTTCCTATATACAAGTACGAATTGTTCCAGAACATTTGCGTACCTTCGGTTCTGTTCTTTACCTTCGTTCGAGAACCTTCCGGAAACGTCAACACTGATTTCTTCGTAATACGGCAAGCTGAAACCTTTAAATCTTTCTCGAAGTGTCCCGAAAGTGCCCGGTACTTGTCAGTCCTCCGGGCGGTGACAGGGTCGGCTTCAGGGACGATTGGATATCGTTACAGTACCAATATTGAAGGTTTGATAGATACATTTAAAATCCTATACAACCTAGCGCACTGGCGTATTTTCATAGATTCTTCAAAAAGAACCTTAGAGCAGTTCTACTTCACAATGAAGGCTCTTATGCTTCCATTTCTGTCAGTCATTTTGTACAACTCAAGGAAACCTTCTTGAACCTGTAATTGGTTTTATGCAAATTGAAATATAAAGACCAGGGTTGCCAAATGTGCGGTGATTAAAAAATCTCGGGCATGTTCTTACCACAATTGGGTTCTACAAACTGCTACTTTTTATGTATATGGAATAGTAGAGACCAAGCAAATCAACGAACCGAAAAATAATGTTCTCCGCAGGAGCTTAATGTTTGCGAAAAGAACGTCTCGCATTGAACTGTGGTGCCTCTTTATGCTTCACATAAAGCTGGTATTGATGGAGCAATTTATAGGGTTACTTCCTAGAAATGGCTCAGAATATTTAATATGGAACTGTTCACGTCTCTCAAAGACAAATTTGGATCAGATGGCCTATCCATAATCCATTACAACGCGGACGGATCCTTCAAAGAGGCCACAAAAAATTTTTAGGTACTAATAAAGACCCAAACTACAAAAAAATCGCCAGAAGAATGTTTCAAGCTTAAGATGACCTTATGAGTTCAAAGTTCATTTTCTTCATATCTACCTCGATTTATTTCCAGAAAATCTAAGGACGTGAGTGGGATGATGTTAAGGATTCAATTGACGAGGCCTTTACCACGAATTAAATATGGCATTATGGCTTTCTTAGATGTTTGCATATCTCAATATTATTTTTTGTTAAACGATTCTTTTTATAAAAGTGATGAGGGACTTGTAATGGGAAACCCCTTAAGCCCTCTCTTGGCAAAAATCTTCATGGATAATATAGAAAAAACTATTCATAAACACCCGTTCAGTAAACATTTCCTATATTGGTATTGATAAGTCGATAACGTTATTGAGAGTTTCACAGGAACAAACAGACAGTTCACTGTATTCGAAAATTTCATCAACAACCTGCACCCACATTAATAATTCACTTCTGAAATAGAACAGAACAGCTCGATCAATTTCCAAGACTTAACAATAACAAGATCAAATACTAAACATCTGTTTTCAATTTATCATAAATCTTCTCATACAGATATCACAATTCATTATACATCTGCACATCCTTACCAACATAAAGTTGCAGCATTTAATAGTTATATACATAGACCCTTAAGCACACCAATTTCTAGTGAAAATTATCTCAGAGAATTGAATTTGATGAAACAGATTGCAATAAATAATGGTTATGATGCAAATTTAGTTAGCAACATATTATATAAGAAAAAACAAAAATTAGCTTTGAGAGATATTTATCCAATCGGTGAACATCAA
Organism: Cryptolaemus montrouzieri; assembly: GCA_013387265.2. NCBI lineage: Eukaryota > Metazoa > Arthropoda > Insecta > Coleoptera > Coccinellidae > Cryptolaemus > Cryptolaemus montrouzieri. The sequence continues at coordinate 12,196,046 of JABFTP020000062.1, read as the reverse complement.
GACAAGAAATTCAATAGTTCAGTATATATAGGCAGTATAAGCAATAATGTGAAATCCCTTATTGAAAATTCAAATTTGAATATAGCGTTCAAAACATCAACAAATTTAGGCTCATTTAACGGAAATTATATATCTCCAATTAATAAAGAGAATAAATCAGGTGCTTATAGATTGGAATGGACAGATTACAATTGTTTTTATATAGCTAGAACACGAAAAAATTTCAATGTTAGAATCTCAGAACATAAACGCAGTTTCATCAATGGAAAACCCGATTCGAATCATTCTGATCGTTTTAGGGAAAATTGTCACATTCTGAGGAATAAATGTATAAAACTCAACCTTCTAGAAGTACTTGAGATTAACAGATTTAGATATTCACCGGAAATTCTTAATGACCAGATAGATATAAATAACTCACCCTTATTGAACCTATTTCCTAAGCACTAGTTCAAATACTGATAACTCTGAATAGGATGCCTCTTCAATCTATATAAGTATACGTTTGTTAAGATAATTATGTAGTATTCATTCCCTCTTGACGTGTATCGAAACGCGTCGAGCATTTATAAATATATTTTAGTTGAAATCTTCGTTTAATTATATTAGATGTTAAGGAGATGGAAAAGAGATATCAGGAAAGATGGAGCGTCTCAATGATGCTGTTAAAAGCTTCTGAGAGATTCTTCAAATGCTTCGTACAAACGGATACGTGTCTGAAGGTGCCTCACTGAGGAAAACGAAAATGTGTGGTGTATTTCAGATAAAAAGTAAGTTCTGTTTCACAATTATAAAACAAAATGAAATTATAGTCTTATATCATTTCTTTTAAGAAAATAATTGTTCAATATATATACCTGCTTTGTCAGAAAACGTGACGCTGTATGACAAATCGAAAATTATTTTCGGATTCAGCCCACAACATACAAATTACCAAGAAACTAAAACAGCTATCTTTTTTTTTGCAGACTTGAATTATCAACAGGTTGTTGAACTTACTGAACACTTGTATAGAAAGCGTTTAGAGCAGAAATGAGACTAATTTGAACAATAAAAGTAATTTTCTTCCAAATTTTATTATTCTCTTCGCTTGGTTAGTCACTTTTTAGGCAACCTGGATAGTTAGGACTCGTGTCAGCAGTCCCTAATAACATTCTGATAAATTTTTTTCATTTAGTGGTGGGATAATATACTTAGTCGTCATAAAAGATCCCAACTGCTCGTTTAACAAAGGATTCAAGAAAACTCATAGGATTATAAATTGCTATAAAAAATATTCTTGACTCATTGCAATTGAATTCAAAATAAATTTCAGATGTTCAGAAACTAATAGATATCTTACCTTGGTCGTGCAATATCGTGAATCGTTTGTCCGCGGTGACTCTGATATTTCCAGCGGTCAAGACCCTTGTGCTATGTCTCTCCCTATCCTCCTTCTTCCACATTATCGTGTTGTCCTCCACGTCCCGCACAACGCAGGTGATGAGGGCATCATCCCCCTCATAAACATGGACGGGATTCGTTAGACTGTCGCGCATCGAGGGTAATCCTGTAAAAAGTAGAGTGTGTGAGTTTGGATTCGAGCCACCTGAGGTATATGGCGCGGTTCGAAGTTAATATCGTAAAAATGGTTATTTGCGGAACGTAACCGGCGTTTATTGCAAGAATAATCGCGACATTCATCATTCCGAATGAGTTTTCATTCGGGAAAATGTGGATGACAATTTCGAAAATGCCCGGTTATTTTGCATCGAATCGTGGAACCGTTTTAATTGAAATGATATCGCGTTTAACACCACGTTTTTGGACGATAGAATTAGAGCGCTTGAAACGTAGCAAATTTAGTTAGTTGCATGGAAACACATAATGCGTTTTTCAATTAGATGGACGAATATTTAATATGGACATGCTTGAACGACAAATACTTTGGTTATTTGATGATAGAGTTCACCTTTGAAAAGCGTGTTGAAATTATCGAAACGTATTTGCTTTGATAAGTTATTGAAATATTGAAATCTCCTCTTCCTATCCTCCTTAGGATTGCATCAAGCCAAGCAGCTGAAAATTTTTTCGAAAAGCTTGACTAGAGTTGAAAAACGAGTTGACTAAATTTTTGACCCAAAAGTTTGGTTTGATATCAAGTTTTTTCTAGCTGCTTGAAAGTTCAATACTTGTCGCTTGTTGCTGAACTGGTACAGGTCCAACAGAAGTAGGTAGTATCTGTAGTAATACAGAATCTTCAAATTGGCTGGCTGTGGCACACTAGGATTTCAGAACTTAGTTCATTCGATCGATTCAATTCGTTTCGCAGCGCAACAAGAAGATACAAAAAACTCCTCGAGGGAATCTGGTTAGTTTAAAAAATAAGGGAGGAAATCAACAATTAGTCATTTCAGAAATGTAAAGAGCATTAACGTTCTCGAAACATGCAATCGACGCCTCATCTCTAACTGTCCTGTAGTTTCTTATTTGGAAGCTTATGGCGCCACTATAAGGTCCTAGAGAGGGAGCGCTAAGACAGCTTTTGCTCAATATTTTGCTGGGAGAATTTCAGAAACCAGTATCGGAGCAAAAAAAAAATTTATAGCTGCCCTCATAGCAAACTTCAACAGAAAAATTTGAAATTCCTTGCGTCATATAAAAGATTCGAGGATTGAGAGGAAACAGGTTAGCAGTGATCCCTCCTATTCGCTGTGTTGAGTCATCGCGCCATTATTCAGGCTACAATCTGCTAGTTCATTCATCATTTCAAGCAGATTTTTCAAATAATCAATTCGTTGTACTTTTTCGACAATGTAAAATGCGAAATGGTTAAGATGTTAATATTCAACACCTTCTTCTTCTTACTGTGCCCTATCCTCACGGGACGTTGGCGATCATTTTGGTCCATAATACTCTATCGACTGCAGCTCGCAATAATTCCTGTTTTCCCGGTCTATTACTTAAGATTGGCTAGCCATGAGATTCGTCGTCTTCAAGGTCCCCTCTTACCGTCCATCATTCCTTGCATGACCAGATGGAGGATTTCATACCTATCATTTCGCATTATATGCCCAAAGTATGCGAGTTTTCTCTTTTTAATAGTTCCCATAATCTCTTCATCTTTGTTCATGCGTTCGAGAACTATTTCATTCGTCACATGGTGTACCCAAGATATTCTCAACATGTGACGGTAGCACCACATTTCGAAGGCCTCTATCCTCTTACAAGCAGCATCAGTCAACGTCCAAAACTCCACACCATACAACAATAAAGAGAACACATAGCACCTCAATAGACGAGTTATTATTTGTAAATTCAACTTAAGATTACCTAAAACAGCTCTCATGTTGTTGAAGTAGGCTCTGGCTTTCTCAATACGTATTTTGATCTTTCTAATCTGTTCCCAGTTATTATTCAGATGCGCATTCAGATCCTTTATGATTGTAACTGTTTCGATGGGAGAACCTCCGGAATAAAATTGTTGGTTATGTTTGCTTATTATTGTAACTTTCGTTTAGTTTGTATTAAGCCGCATGTTGTATTCTTCGCAAACTTTTATCAATGAGCCTTTGCAGTCTGTCACTTGTGCTGGCCAAAAGAACCTATCGTTCGCGTATCTAAAATTGTTGATCAAAACACCATTCAAGGAAATGCCTACCTCAATCTTACCAAGAGCTGTAAAGTCAATATCAAAATCCAACAATTGGTAAAAAGATATGTAATACGAATATATGGCAAAGATTGCCCAATATTCCCAAATACATTGTAATAAAACGGCAATAAGGTTTATAATCGCGGCTCCTCAGAAGAAATCTGGCATTTCACATGAATTTCGAGCGAGTGTCACATACCCAGCGAAAATTTGAAGTTTCAGTAACGAAATTGCGGCCTCATAATGCATGCTGAATAAGATAGATAGTTCACGTGCTAAGCTCCAGAAATGCCGGCAACGTTTATGGCGCACGTGATAAATATTCCCCTAGGGAAGAGCGTTTAATGCCATCGTCGTGTTGCAATGATATACTTTCCAGCTTAGGGATTGGTGCACAAGAGTGTCGTAAGCCCTGTTGTCACAGCAATTCTGCTTAGACCGTCGGATGTGTTATTGGACGTGGAAGGAGCTTCCGGAAAATATATAAGTGAGACTAACGACTTTTCTTGCACATAGTTTCAAGATTAAATTAGTCACGAAACAGAATACGGGGCCGCAAAGTGAAATTCCATTTTTTCAACGAAAAAATTTTATAAATTAACAACCGGCACCTCTGACGCCTTGAAGATATTGATTTCAATTTCAACATTTGACTTCTGTTGTAAGCTAGTTTTAGCCTCGGGATAAATGCGGCTATTACCAAAGTTTACGAGAAACGCCGCGCCGTCATGTTACAATAAAGCTCTACAACCGAACAGTAGTGGCAGTTTATTGAGGGGAATATAGCATGAAGAACTGGATTATTTGCTAAAAAGGTGAAGCTCATTGTTGACTTGAAGTTATGCAAGCATTCATTTTGTTATCGCACCTCTGTATGAACTTTGAATGACTTGGTAAGTGCAGTCGGTTTCATAGAGTTATCATGGAAGACTACCATTAATTGGAGTTATGCAGCGTCATGAGTCCCAAAATACAATTGGTGAGAGCTTACTTGCATCATGGCAGCAGATATTTCAAAGTTTTCAGTCGCTTCAGATATGAGTGATGTTTTTTATGTTGTACATAAAACCATAGATCAACTGACAGTACTGAAAATAAACCTATATAACTTGTCAATATATATCCAAAATTTCAGTTTTATGCGTGCTATGTTTTAGCTACAACAAACTGTCAAAGTTGACAAGTTAGATGAATAATGCAATCAAATAGTGAGACAATTATCACAATAAAAATGTCTCGGCGAGTTGGTTTCTGTTTTCGACATTGAAGCACCACACAAGTCAACAGTTTTCTTTGGTATGAAGAATTTAAACGCAAAATGAGTAGGCTTAACAATCTAAAGGAAGGTACACCAGGAACAGTGTTCACCCAAGAAAGTGTGGATGATGTTTGTGAGATCAACCAGGAAGATCAACGTGCAACATATCGATAGAATGAGGCATCATTGAAGACAAGAACAGTGTTCACTCGAGAAAGCGTGGATGATGTTCGTAAGATCAACCAGGAAGATCAACGTGCGACATATCAATAGAATGAGGCATCATTGTGGATTTCAAAGACATCGATACAAAAACTTTGCACGAAGAAATTCGTGGAAAAATATAAGTTTTCCATTGAACACCGCATCTGTTGACCAAAGAACAGAAATCTGTAAGGGTCAATTGGTGAGAAATAACTCTAAGCACTGACACTAAAACTGACACAGTCAGTTTTTCACCGCAAGTCGTTAGTAAGCTTCAAGAAACCAACCCCGAACGGGAATCATCAATCAAAAGGACAATGCAAATTCACACAGCATGAAAAACAATTCAATATTTAACTCGAGAAGCCATCGAATGTTTACGTCAACCTGCGTACAGTCCTCAGCAATTTTTCTGCTTTTCTAAAAATCAAGAACGGACTGCTTGGTCGAAGATTTCAGCCTTCAGAAGAGGTTGCGGATGCCTACCTCAAGGCCATTTCGAATGTTGCAACAAACGATTGGAATATCTGCTTCCAGACATGATTCGAACAAATGCTGAAGTATATTAATCTCTGGAGAGAATACTTCGAACAACAATAAAAAATTCAAAAGCTTTTGATTGTTCTGTCCTAACTCTACATTCAAAACTGATAGTGATTTCACAAAAACCCTTCATCTCTATTGAATCTCTTCGGGGAGCAATCTATTCCTTAATTTTATTGGTTATACCTGTCATAAATATATATGATAGTTGTGGAGGAACGAAGAACGAACAACAACAAGTCCTCAAAAAAGTTCAAAACTATGACTTCTTAGGCGTAACAATAAATAGTTATGGCGAAGAAGATGTAGTACAGGAAATGATTGCAAAAGCAATTAAAATTATGGGTGGATTGCTTAGAATTTTGAGGGCAGAGAATATATGTCGAAGCGTCAAAAAAAAGATCTATAAGTCAATCTTGAGACTAGTGGTAGGTACTGGACGGTAGCATGCAAGCTGAATCAGAAAGAAAAGAACGCTTAAGAAGAGTACCGAAGAAGATATATGTAGGTTAAAGAGTGGATATTGGATGGAAAAAATACCAAACAACGAACAAGAAGAACGTTAAGGGTAGAAGGCAGTAACGAATGCAGCAAGGAGTCAAAGAATAAGATGGTTGGGCCATATAACGAGATTACAAGAAGAGAGAACAGTAAAGCAAGTATTCGCGAGAGGAAAAATAGGAGAAGAAGAAGAGGTTAACAACGTGCTGATTGGATAAACGTGGTGAATCGAACCACGTAGGAGAAGAATCAACCCAATAAGCTTTTATTTACTTAAGAACATTTAGTTCTTTTTATATTCTTATTTTCTGTACATTCATTCGCCTGAAGAAGCTACGGCGTAGTGAAACGCGTTACGAATCATAATTATTAAGTAAAATTCCAAAAAACACATTACTTGTTTTTATTATTGATAATGGAATTTTATCAAGTAAAAGCCTCCCAAATTCAAAACTTCGATAGTAAGCTTCAGCAATCGAAATCACGTGCTCTAATAGGTGTTTGACTATCAATATAGACAGGTGTGCCAATGGCATACAGTTCTGCTTGAAATATTGTCATATACAGTTGCATGATTGTGATTTACAGGCCCCAGAATTCTGGTTATATATTCCGGCTTCTGTATCTTCAGAAATTTTGGATCGTTTTATATTCTCAGATCCGTCTTCAGGAGAACAGCAGCTTGCTTTTTCATGGTTGGATCCTCGTAAGTGCCGATCTCGGCCTGCTAATTCAGGGATTACTAAAATGCTACCATTAAAGCCTTCAGTAAGTTTACATTGCCGTTTGATGTATTGTGCATGTAGCACATTTCACCCGCTCTCCATTGAAGGTGAAAATGAGGAAGATCAAGAAGGTATGCCAAGGGTGTGAGAGGCGTAGGCCAGAATACCCTCGGTAGACTCAGGCGAGCTTCACTCTGTAAGCGTATGACTTTCTGTCAGCCAATTCCTGTTGGTTCTTGCTCCTCTCCATAAAGTAGTGAAGGCAACCTCACTGAAAAAATATCAATCTTCCCATTCCAAGGTTTTGAAGAGTAAGCAATTCCTCACTAAATAATAATGCTTGGTTTGTAGAATTCATTCCATTTCGAAATGAAAATCATTATTTATTTGTGGAGTCTCATAACATGGAAACGTTTCATGTAGTTGTAAGATTAATTATTCATCAAAAACTGACCACTAAGGCAATCAAGAGTTTGGTCATTAATATACTCCTCTCACTCAACTACATACCAGCATCTAACGCTGGTTTTATTTAAATGTATTAGTTCTCCACTTACGGTTAAGAAATTCACTTTATTTAATGAAATGGTTATCAAAATACTTAAAACATTAGAGAAAACAACGGAAACCAAACCACAAACCAAATGTATACATTTTTACCCATTTGCTGAAACTCATTCGTCTTATACGCGACATAAGGACAGGTCATGACCATTAGAAAGTTTGTAATATCCTTCAGAGAGGAACAGGAATCTGTAGTTGTATTAATGACCCTTGCTTTCAACTCTCAACCCTTCGTGCATTGCTACGCCGACACAAGTCCTTCCAAGAGGCTTTGCTATAAATTTCACTGTAATGTAATTAAAATAAGTTACCTTATATAAAAGGAATTTGAGAGCAGTTAGGTAATTAAATTAAACCCATGCATTATTTTCAAGCGCAGGGCGAAAAAGGGCGATATAATCGTAATCTCACTTGGTTCGTGCTTAGGGACAATTTTAACTCATTGGAAATAATAAAGAGCAAAGCGATTGTTCAAATATATGAAATTGGGATTGGCAAGTGCCTGCGTCACTATTGTAAAATTCATGATTTTGCGAATAGATAACTCTGTAACATTAATCTCAACCATATATAGACTCTCTACGGAAACACCTTGTATACAGACAGTGATTCCTCTATTTCAAGATGATGAATATATAAATAAAAAATGCCTTCTTGTTGATCTTAGTTAAATTACAGAAGTTTTTGTGTACCTAGAACTTCATTTATATCATCATTAACTAATAACATATTACTATTATCATACTATTAACTATTATAATATGATCTCCGTACCAAAAGTAACTGAACTGTTTTAAAAACAGTACTAATAGTACCATCTGCTGTTATATTGTACCCGTTGATACCTTGGTATTTCATCAACAGCTGTTGAAATTTGGAGTTGTAGTAGTAGTAGTCGTAAACTTTATTACCTTCAAGAAATACAAGGTTTGTCATCAGGAAATCTTCAGAAAGGAGAAATCAAATTGCATAGTTTTGTACATCACAATAAATATAAACAACGATTAAACAACCACTTACACAAATTCAAAGTTGTAAAAGGTACGAAATATTTATCACAGAAAATTGGAGTTTAAAAATTCACTACCACTTTAAAATACATTCTCGACTAACAGTCTCCTAACGGCGCTTTTAAATTCATTAGGGTTCATCTCCCGATAAATGTTGGAAGGTGAGTTATATAGTTTCGTTCTGATATAGTTGAAAGAGTTCTGAGTTTTGCAGACCCGGTGCCTTGGAAGTTTATATTTTTCCCGACCACGAGTTAGGTAGTTGTGTGTTTCTCCAGTCTTGTTGCAATCAACTTCTTTTGAGGAAATTGCATAGGGCAGTTATTACTTGTTGTTTCTTTTTTCAAAAATTTGGTTACTTTTGGAATTGAGGAAATTTTATCACCTGAATTCTTTCGGTTAGCAGCTTTCAAACTACTGATATTTCATATAACGATGTTATAAAAAAAATATACGCAAATTTTTCTTTATATTAAACAAGTTCCACGAATAAATAATAAATGGGCGATGTCAACCCAGATTGTTGGGTCCATAATGATTCTAAAACATCTATAGATCATAATCGGCATCACTTGGAAGACTGAACCTGGCCATCGGGGCCCTCTCGATCAAACAGAGAAGGAATTTGTGGAAATATCGCAGGTTATGTATTTCTTTATTATCTCCTTAGTCCCTTTCATGACCTTGCTATGTGAAATCTTTTCTTAGCTTTGTTTAGGCATATAAGAAGTTTGATTGTTGAAATATTTTTCTGTTGTTTTTCTTTTTCCATTGTTACAGATTCCTGTCCCAAACCCCCTTCCTTTCACCCTTTTTTTGGAAATCAAGGAATGCAAGAGAGAATGAAGCGGCTAAGCAGAAAAATCTTTGGTACTCTTTATTTATACACGACACTAACACATCATAAACAAACAAGCTGTTGCTAGTGCAATAGCGACAGGGAAACGAGTTTTTCCTCTGGTTTTTTCACTCGTTTATTAATCGTATACAAGATAGTATGGTTCCCCGTTACATCTCCTGAGTTCACACTTTTTTTTTCTGACACACACCAAAATCATAGATATAAGCATTTATTGTAATTACAATTATTCAAATTTTTGTAAATCCTCTCTTTTCAAAAGAATATATACATATAGGGATTTAATACGAAATCTGAAGAACAGTAGGTCAACTTTCTACTTTGGGTTATCAACTATTCTACTTAAGAAAAATATCAATCCAGGGTTTATCCTCAGACCAAGATTATTGACAGATGTCTCTGAGGTGGGATCTATCCTGATTCTCTGAATGTTTTTAAAGTGGTTCCAATTTTTTAGAAGGATGATCGTGAGGATGTCTCAAATTACAGACCAATTTCCTTGGTTCCGGTGCACCAGATCGTGCACTACTTCGAATCAATGAGCCTCTTTCCGGGAAATCAATTTGGCTTTAGGAAGGGTAGAAACACTGGTGACGCGGTGTTGGGTTTCGTGAGTACCTCTGTGGAATGCACTCATTTAGACAGTTCTTGGACCTGACCAAGGCATTCGATTGTGTCTCCCGTGAAAAGCTCCTATGGAAGTTGGAGGCCTATGTTTTCATAATACAAGTAGGGGTATCATCCATTATCTTCTATCGGTTAGAGAGCAAAGTGTGTTAGGCCGTGGAACATTTTATGAGAGGAGAACAGTTGAAATTGGAGTCCCTCAAGGCTCAATTATGGGACCTATACTATTCCTGATTTTCATTAATGATTTCCCAGAGTACAACACTGGTTCATCTTGTACTTTATTTGCGAATGATACAGCTATCTCAGTCAGTACCAAGAAAATATCTGTGTTACATCAGCTGTCGCGGGGGGCGCAATCGGATGCTTTGGAATGGTTCAGTGTAAATGGATTGAGCATGAATGGAAACAAGACTCAAAGTCTTTTGATAAGCTTGAGGTATGGGGCTTAGATTGACCGCAGCGAGATTCTCACTGTGTGCTTTTTGGGCGTATATCTGGATTCAGATCTCATATGGGAGAGTCATCCAAGGCACTTGTGTTCTAAGACCAGCAGTAACACGTACATTTTGAGATATCTCTCCCATTCCGTCCCACATAATATCCACAAAACGATTTAATTTGCACTCATTGAGATCCATTTCAGATACTGCATCTTAGTCTGGGGAAATTGCGCTGAACACCAGGCACTCTTAAGATTACGGCGTAGGGCAGTAAGAATCGTTGGGGGGCTTAAAAACTGTGAATGTTGTATAAATATTTTTGTTAAACTGGGCATTCTAACTTTGCTATCCCTATATATTATGAAAAGTCTCATTCATGTGAAATAGAACCTCGATTATTCTAATATGCATGGCGATACCCATACTCTTGACACCAGGAAGAAGACTGATATAAAAAAATTACTACCAACTCAGCAGGTCGCAGAGAAATTCCAGTTTCCAAGCAATAAGCTTTTTTAACCTTTTACCTAGTGATATAAGAAACCTTTCTAACAAAAAATTCAAAAGTCGAATCAAAATTATTAGTATTAACAAAAGTCTGACTTGTCTTTGTCTGGTGATGTCTCTAATTTATTATCAGGTGCTTCTGCTTTCATGGGTACCTGTTTTGTCTTTTGAAAAATGAAATTGTTATATTTCTTGTAGTTTTAAATTTTTTATACTTCTATATTCTTATATCTTTATATTGACTGCATTCTCAATTGTTGTATACTATGCCTTTATTTATTATCTGACGTGTGTAAACTGATTATGTATAAGTAAAGCAAGAATAATACTATCTATCTATCTATCTATGTATCTTTCAAGCAAAAATGATATACATGAGAAGGCACACATTTTTGAATGAACTGAATTGATCCTTAATACGAACGATAGATCAGAACTGTCCTCATAATTTTTCACAAAAACTAGGGAAAAAGTTTATTGAAGTATTTTTTACGTCATATTGAGTTTGAATTTCATAATGTTCATTTAATAAAATGGAAATTCTAAACATTTTGGGCCATCATGTTACGGGTTCTTTAGGAAAAACCTAATCTGGCTGGTATCTACAGTATTATACAGAGATCTTGTCATAATTGAGGTTGATTTTCGTCAATAATACATACTTCTTGGCATTTTGGAAAGTAAGAATGAGGAACCCCTTTCAAAAATTGGCTGATATTCATCTATTCTATTGGAGATCAGAAGATAATGAAGCTTAAGCCCGAAGACTTTATCTTGCAGCTTTGATCAAAAGAAATATTCCATCAGAAAAATTTCTTGATAAGGAATCTTCTCTGGAAATCACTGACTGCATACATCATTGGAGACCAATTACGCCAGACGACTGATGGCCACATCAATACATTGTTACAGTTATATTGTTCTCTATTTCTCAAAGAAGACAGTGTAAGCAATTCAAAAATCTCTCATCCTACAATCAACCAATATATCTAGATAGCCATATTTTTTTTTTGGGAAATCAGGGCGTTTGGTTCTGCTGTCGCCTATAACTGATGTGTTAATTGCAAACAATATTTTCGTTGAATATGCCACTGTGAGATGGTCGCTCAAGAGAAATATTAAATAAGGAGAATTCCATGTCTAAATACAGGAATTCAAAAAAAGTTATTTAAAACGGGTGGTCTTCTTATGGGAGTGGTACCTAACACAAATTCTATCGAAAACGTAATAAAGAAAATTGATATTGAAAACACGTATCATTCTGAACCCACGTTATTTTTTAACGTATTCATCCAACACAAAAATTGATAGTTTGGCCACTCCGAATATAAATGTTCAGACACATAAAATAGCCTAGTTACTTATGAATATATCCTCAGCCTACGCTATAAGAAAGAAAAATGGCGCATTATTTCAGAGGGAGAAGACGATCTCATACTGGCGAATGTAATAACTAAGATTAATGGAGAAGATGACAGAACTTTATAACAGAACATAAGAATGCTCAAAATGAAAAATACAAATAATCCATTATGGGACTATAAATTTTGTTATGTAGAAAAACTTTAAGTGATTTTATATGTAAGCTCATAATTTATTTACTGATTCGAATTCATTTACTAGTGAAAGATTATCAGGAAATATTCTGGACGACACGTTACATTTGCCTTTTATGCTCAAGTGTAATACTTTACGTCTTTCATTGTTGAATACCAAATCTAACCTTGAACCATAAACAATATTCAGCGATACAAAATTTGGATCATCACTAAGGTGTTTCATTGATTGAAGAAAGAATCAATTTATTATTATAATCATATTATATTTAGTTGAGGGACAAGAATTCAGAATTAGTTCTATTCTATTCCAAATGATTGAAAAAACAGAAAGAACAAAGAAAATGAAGTGGAAAGTATCCAAACAAAGGGCAGATTGTCTATAGTGTTTTTGGTCAGATTTACAGTTTCAGCTCTCAGAGTGTCATCGCTCAGGGCATTCCACTGGCGGAAAAAACGGTTCTACAGAGAAAACTGTCTCTGTTTCGTGTTGAATTTTTCCTTCTAAGTTTGATGCAAGAAACACGTAGTGAATTATTGCAAGGTCTATGTCCTATTCTGAATGTCAATGTAGTGAGTACCCGAAAACGTGCAAAGACTATAGACACTATTTTGACATCGCCAGAAAATCTTTCAGAAGAGAAGGTAAAGCTGCAAGCCAAGAACAGAAAACGCTGCAATAAAAATACTGAGACGCAGAAAATTTCATTGGTTACAAAAAGGAAGAAGAAAGGAATAAATCTGGCGGAATCAGCAACCAGTTCTAAAAAGAACGAAGAGGAATTTTTTTTTGAAGAATCAGGTGATAGCGAAAGCGACGAAGAATGCTGTGTGGGATGTGGAGAGCATTACCGTGAAACTAAAAACACAAATGATTGGATACAATGCCTCTACTGTAAGAAGTGGTACAATGAATATTGTGGTAAATACGAAAACCTGTGCGACCTTTGTGGCAAAGTGTTCAGCAAGAAAAATAATATGTTTGGGATTATATCATCATTAAAAAGTTTATGTACTTGAATATAGCATTGAGTTTTGAGCATGGGCATCTCTCCCGAGGTTGCAGAAGTGATACTTTATTTTCGTTTTGTGCAATATAAATTAATGTTATAATAAATAATATTTCACATACGATTCTTCATTCAATCATAAGATGAATTAGTGGTACGTATTCTACATTTCAAAAAAGGTAGGACATCTCTCCGAGACTTACCCTAATAAATCATGCATAAAGGCTTGTAAGGAACCTGAACGATTAAACCCTCAAATCCAAAAAGAACACATGTCCCACTTTATGTCATATTCTAAAATATTACGTTGCTTGTTTTTGTTCAGATGGTGCTCGCACCCGTAGATCCAACTAAATATTGTTAATGCATAATGGGCAATTGGGACGAAGCCAAACTGTATCCAGTTCTATACAAAGCGGATTATTACATATACACATGCTATAAATCAACACCTACATTGTTCGAATTCAGTTTCAATTGATATTCAATTCATAACTTAAATACAATGTTACAAACTGTTGTTACCAGCATAACAATTGCATTTGGATTATTCCCGTTTGGATAATTTCGAATCAGCATAAATGTGATTGGCGTAACACACGTTAGTGCGTAAACCACTGAGGGTTCAGAAATGATTTGAAAAAAAAGGTGCAAAGTTTCACAGCAGGGACTTGTGTTCTGATAAGACAACTAACGGATTATTTCCAGCTGTTGGAACATTTTTATACAGCTCTCAACATTACTAGGTTGTTCATTATCTTCCAAAGTGAAAATGAAGTTTTGTTTGTTCGAGGATACGTTAACGAGCACTTCTTCTCAATTTGACTACTCTCCCCCTCATACCTGACATTCTCAAGGGTACGCCACGCAACTTGCTCAAGTTAGTTCCGGTTTTGGTTTCGTCGCTTTTAGTGTTATAATGTCATCAAAAAGTGAAAGAAGAGGATCTGTTTCCACAATAGATGAAACAAAGATTTGGGTAATTGGTCAAATGAGAATTAATTTGAGTGCAACGAAGTTGCCATCGATCAAAGAAGTGTAACAATTGTTTTTTTAATGCAAAAACGAAAACAACAAATATACAAGTGATTCTACTACCTTGACTACTTGGCGATATGAGTAAAAGCTGTACATTTGCCAATTCGCAATTGTCAACAGTTTTACTTGATAGCGCAATTCAGTGCTTATTATATTGGAATTCCGCCGGGCGATTTATTAAAGAGATGCAAATGTTGTAACCCGGCGTGTACTCGTAACCACCGTAATAATAAGGCCTGAGCGCTCGGACCGCACGGTCTCGATAGTAGCCATAACGCGCTAGCTCGATACTCTTCCAAGCCGAGAGTTCGTAGGCATTAAGTTATTTTTGCGTTTTTGGATTTTTATAATTTTTTTGTTATTTTTCAATTTTTAGTGATTCTTATTTTGAAAAAGCATTAGCACAAAAGACCTAGATTGCCTGAAAAGAACATACTCAGGAGACTCAGATACTCGTTTATTCGATACTGTATCCAATTTCCTTTTCTCATTCTTTTCCAATCTATCATTTGTTTTCCCGCAATAATTCTTCGAAAGAGTATTTGTTGTACCTATTATAATTAGTTTCAACATATATTCCTGGCAGTGGGTGTCACAAACAGATAACCTATAATTTTCAATTCCATTTGTCATCCAATAATTGAAAACAAAACTCACAACAAAATCCTTCTTGAAATTGAGTTTCAACAATCTATCCTCCAAATTTTCAATTAATTTCTTGAATAAAACGTAGTTTACTAAAACCAAACGGGCTACAATATCGTGTGAAAAGATAGACCTCCACGGCTCAAATTTTTTATTAAATTATAACTTTCTTCGACAACCATTTCCTCGTCGAACACTAATTTTGATTTAGAAAAGTCTCATTTAATTTTTCGTATTACCTTATAGCTGCAGTATCCTGTCAAATAAGTAACAACTGGCATCTCAAATTGAACTTTTTCGAAATCGTTTTCGTCAAGAGGAATATCTGGCTGGAAGGAATTATCACAAAATGACAATCGTCAAAATTTTCGAAAAGCTAGTAATAAAAATATTGCCAAAATTTTGAGATGTTAATGATAAAAGCAATTGAATTCTCAGTTCTTTTTCAGATTCGTTTAACTGCCTTATCGAAATATAATAGTTACCACTTGATAATTGTCTATATTTTCCGAACCTATGTTCCAAAGAGTCTGTCTGAAATTTCCCCAACAGAACATAGTTCATGTTGAGTTCTTCAAAACAATACTGAATAACTTCTATCATGCCATGTAGAGTATGCGATAATGCTGTATGAGTTTGAGGAGTAAGTTTATGGGGAAAATCAGAAGATTTCCTACAATCCAGCCAATTGATCATATCGCTCAAAAATGTCAATTTGATATCATCTGGGTTTTAGAAGATATTGTCATTTGCAGTTCATCTCTGAGTCTCTGTCCTTTCAGAGGAGTTTTCACGTTCACGATTTTCCACCATTTAATTATAATATTTATAAAATCCGCTGTTTCTGATGAATGTTCTAAATTACTTCCAAATTTCAATAGAGCTTCTATAACAAATGGACTGAAAATTTTCAAAGCTAACATTACATATTGGCATTCGAAACTACTAGGAAATAATGCCTTGGGTGATAAAGAATATCCAAATTTCAAAAGTTTGTCGTATTCTAATTTATGCAATTCTATGAGTGAATTGAAGTAGGTTATTGGCTTCTCACCAGTCTTGAAACCTGGAAACGTTATAGTCTTATTACTTTTAGAATTTAGCCAATTATTTCTAATACATTTAAGTATGTGAACTGAGTCGAATAAAAACGGAGTGGTCGTTTATTATCCGATGGATGAGGATAAATTATGCTCAGTTTTATTCATGGCTTTAGTATTAATAGCATTATTGTCACTAATAACACAAAATATTTCAAGTTTTGAAAAGATTATTTTATATAGTCAAAAAGTGTATTACTTTTAATTGTCGATGTGGGGAATATATGAATAACTTCTTTGAATTTTGATGTCACTCTAGTTATCAAGCAGACGAATCAGTATATGAAGTCCCCACAAATTTTCCACCTTTGAAATCTAAGTAGGGTAGAATGTGAATTTCGTCCATAAACAGCATGACATTTTTTTCGTGTTCTTTTAAAAGTTTAAAATATTACGTGCGTAGGAAAGGAAAACATGTCTATTTTCGTAAGTTGGATCTGTTAAAAATTTATTGCAAATCTAATTTAAAGTGGATGGATGTGGCAGAATCAAACAATCTGAGTGTCGTAAAAATTTATAGGCATGCGAACTTATAGTAAGCATGATAGAAGACAAAATTAGAGTGCTAGTTGAATAAGGATATCTTTCTTTTGGTGTTATTATTAGTTTCAGTTGTTCGGAAAGGCATTTGAAACAATTACTTTTCCCTAAGTTTTCGCCATCTATAGAGTCCAAAATAGTTGTGAAATGATTAGCTATACGTTTCAAATTTTCATCGTTATTATTGAGCTTTGGGGAACTCTTCAACGATTCTGATTCAGAATCTAGTATCTCCAAGCAATTTTTCAATATTTTCAAGTTGTTAATGTCGTATGGTGTACTCACTCCTTCAATATTCACGAAAATTTCCTGACCGTAAAAATGTGTTTCCATTTTTAAATTAGAATTCATAACAATGCCATAGGTTGTTGTGGGGCCTGGAGAATAAACTAATCGAAAAAAAGTAACTTTCTCTGTTTCAATAACTTCAAGCCACTTAGGATTGTGCGGCATTTGATCTAGAACTACTGAAAGTTTATCGAAAGTATCAAAAGAAATGAGATTTTGCTGATTGCATATTCAGCTCTACTTTCATTAATAGCTTTAAGCAGGTTCTGAATTTCTATTTCAAAGGTTTCTTTTCCCTCCCTTTACGACTTTGATGTGGTTTTGATAAATATGTGGGGCAATTCGGAAAAATAGCTGGTACTGCCCCTTCTGTGAAGTGACGACGTTTTACTGGCACAGTAGAGTAGTTACCAGTTTCTTTATCAAATTTTGTAGTATCCCTGATTAATTTATCTGTTTGAAAATTAAATTCACATACCTTACAGTACTTCGACGGTTCAAAATGAGCTCGGGAAATATATTTCAACCATTAACCTTTCAAACGGATATCTTCCGGAAAGGAAAACGCCGTCACTTTCGGTGCATCTGCATAACCGTAGTTTCCTGAAGAACCAGGAACTCAACACCTGAACGACATAATTCTCTAACAATAAAAATATCAAAAAAAATTAGGTTTGTGAACGAAAAGTTTAACTGTACACTAACACGGCTTTTCTAACCTCACTCACAATTCACCTCACTGAAATTCGTTCAAATTTATAATTGACGCGAAATATTCGGTAAACACGCAGCACTATACTCTATCCTTATGTCTTATAAAGTCATTACTACATCAATTAAGCACGAGAAACACTTATTTTCAGATGAAATACAGAAAACAAAAGGACATGCACTGGCTTTCCGATTACATTGTGCTATCGTTTCGTATGCTTGTTATGACTACTAGAGATGTGTGACGTCATGATACATTTATCACAGCGCTCAGGCCTTATTACTCCATTACGGTTGTAACGGTATACTTCCATTTAATTTTCTTAGAATTCTTGTTCTCTATACTGCACCTTGATGCGAAATGAACAAATGAATTTCATAAATGATTACATTCACATTTGTCAAATGATGGCATTTACATCGATTTCAACTTCAGAGAAAATTTTATCAGATGGAGGAAAATGGGTGTTTTTCCGAGTTAAAAGGACATGCGACCGCTGTCGAGGTCTGCAACAAGAATCCATAACAAGAACAAAACTGCAGTTTGTCGTTCCAGGTAATATCCAATTAAATATTACCCCGCTGTTGAGACCGCTTCGATCACAGCGCTCAGGCCTTATTATTACGGTTGTTAGCTCCAATGTACTTCCATTTAATTTTCTTAGAATTCCTGCTATCGCTTGCTTGTGTAATTTCTGTTAGTGCTACCTTACCCTAAAGTATCCCAACTGCCCTGTTTACTTCGTCAACACTAAAATGATTCCTTACGGTGATTTGAAATCAGAAACAATTTAGATATCCTTATATTGTTGCCAAGTGTGTATTATTAGCAAGTTATGATGATGCTTTACACTTAGCAAAGTACGTGTATGGATTGAAAGTTATTTCCGCCTAATTTCTGTTCATTATTGAACGCAAAAATGATATTCGAATTAACTCTGACTCGAATCTATCGAACAGTTATTATTATTTAAAGTCAACTATGTTTATCTAATTCCCGAAATTCTGCTTCTTCCACAAAATAAATTCAATTAATGGATAAATTACGGATGGACAACAGTGGAATGATCAATTCCGTATTGACATATAAAATAGTTGTTGAGCCATGCATTGTTAGTTCCGATCATTTTCAAGCCTCATTTACATTATATTGCAATTCATATGAACAAATGAATTTCATACATGATTACATTCACATTTGTCAATTGATGGCATTTACATCGATTTCAACTTTAGCCAGTAGAGATGATTTAAAATATTATTTACAGGTTTAAATGAATTTTATCAGATGAGGGAAAATGGTTGTTTTTTCCGAGTGAACTTTCAAGGAATAATTCTTGACAAAATAAAAATCTGGGTTTACATTCAGAACATAATTCGAACGCTTTCACGAAACTTGGTTAAGAAATATTTGAATCAAATGTATATATAGACATGTCCTGATATCATCAAATACTCCACTATAAGGGGTGAATTATTCCTGGTCTGCGACCGCTGTCGAGGTCTGCAACAAGAATCCATAACAAGAACAAAACTGCAGTTTGTCGTTCCAGACTATGATATCCAATTAAATATTACCCCCGCTGTTGTGACCGTTGGTGGCGATGATCTTAGTTAACAAAATAGGGAACTACCGACTGCTTTGACGTTGGAATTTATGAATAAATTGCGATGCAAAGCCAAGAATTCTCATGTTTTATAGTTGACGTTTGTAATTATTTAAAACGAGGGTCAATTAATAAATACCTGAAAGAATATTGTGAAATAATTATTTTCGTAAATCACATTAAAAAACACCTCAATTTCGAGAATTGTTATTTTCGAAAGCTTCTTATTTCTGGAAATTTCTTTATTAATATCAATTAATTGTCAACATTTATCAGTGAAAAGCATATTTCTTGTAAAAATCGTTTCGCAATTTGCTCAACTAAAACTGAAAGGAATAAGCGTAAACAGAAGGAAGAATTTGGTGGAGAAAAGCAAGGTATATAGGCAGGAGATTTTTAAGACGGAGACATTTTTTTTTCAAAAAGCGGAAAATATTTTCGGAGGGATCGGGGCTTTCACCGTCCGATGACACCAAGTTCGCATCCGAACGACATCTGGGGGCAGCGCAGGGGCTCTTCGAAAAATAGGTAAAAATTCCGTCGAAAAATGAAAATTTAAATTAATTAACCTAACCTAACCTCACTCACAATTGACCTCACTGAAATTCGTTCAAATTTATAATTGACGCGAAATATTCGGTAAACACACAACACTATACTGTATCCTGATGTCTTATAAATGCATTACTACATCAATTAAGCACGAGAAACACTTATTTTCAGATGAAATACAGAAAACAAAAGGACATGCACCGGCTTTTCGATTACACTGTGCTATCGTTTCGTATGCTTGTTATGACTACTAGAGATGTGTGACGTCATGATACATCACAGCGCTCAGGCCTTATTATTACGGTTGTAACGGTGTACTTCCATTTAATTTTCTTAGAATTCCTGTTCTCTATACTGCACCTTGATGCGCGCTTCGACTAGCTCCAATCGCTTGTGTAATTTCTGTTAGTGCTACCTTACCCTAAAGTATCCCAACTGCCCTGTTTACTTCGTCAACACTAAAATGATTCCTTACGGTGATTTGAAATCAGAAACAATTTAGATATCCTTATATTGTTGCCAAGTGTGTATTATTAGCAAGTTATGATGATGATTTACACTTAGCGAAGTACGTGTATGAAATTGAAAATTATATTTCCGCCTAATTTCTGTTCATTATTGAACGCAAAAATGATATTTGAATTAACTCTGACTCGAATCTATCGAACAGTTATTATTATATAAAGTCAACTATGTTCTTCTAATTCCCGAAATTCTACTTCTTCCATAAAATAAATTCAATTAATGGATAAATTACGGATGGACAACAGTGGAATGATCAATTCCGTATTGACATATAAAATAGTTGTTGAGCCATGCATTGTTAGTTCCGATCATTTTCATGCCTCATTTACATTATATTGCAATTCATATGAACAAATGAATTTCATACATGATTACATTCACATTTGTCAATTGATGGCATTTACATCGATTTCAACTTTAGCCAGTAGAGATGATTTGAAATATTATTTACAGTTTCAAATGAATTTTATCAGATAAGGGAAAATTGGTGTTTTTCCTCCGAGTGAACTTTCAAGGAATAATTCTTGACACAATAAGAATCTGCGTTTACCGTCAGAACATAATTCGAACGCTTTCACGAAACTTGGTTAAGAAATATTTGGATCAAATGTATATATAGACATGTTCTGATATCATCAAATATTCCACTGAAAGGGGTGAATTATTCCCGGTCTGCGACCGCTGTCGAGGTCTGCAACAAGAATCCATAACAAGAACAAAACTGTAGTTTGTCGTTCCAGACTATGATATCTAATTAAATATTACCCCCGCTGTTGTGACCCTAGGTGGCGATGATCTTAGTTAAGAAAATAGGGAACTACCGACTGCTTTGACATTGCAATTTATGAATAAATTGCGATGGAAAGCCAAGAATTCTCATGTTTTATAGTTGACGTTTGTAATTATTTAAAACGAGGGTCAATTAATAGATACCTCAAAGAATATTGTGAAATAATTATTTTCTTAAATCACATTAAAAAACACCTCATTTTCGAGAATTTGTATTTTCGAAAGCTTCTTATTTCTGGAAATTTCTTTATTAAAATCAATTAATTGTCA
Source organism: Cryptolaemus montrouzieri (assembly GCA_013387265.2). Lineage (NCBI taxonomy): Eukaryota > Metazoa > Arthropoda > Insecta > Coleoptera > Coccinellidae > Cryptolaemus > Cryptolaemus montrouzieri. The sequence continues at coordinate 12,174,540 of JABFTP020000062.1, read as the reverse complement.
AGATTCATCAGTGAAAAGCATATTTCTCGTAAAAATCGTTTCGCAATTTGCTCAACTAAAACTGAAAGGAATAAGCGTAAACAGAAGGAAGAATTTGGTGGAGAATAGCAAGGTATATAGGCAGGAGATTTTTAAGACGGAGACATTTTTTTTTCAAAAAGCGGAAAATATTTTCGGAGGGATCGGGGCTTTCACCGTCCGATGACACCTAGTTCGCATCCGAACGACATCTGGGGGGCAGCGCAGGGGCCCTTCGAAAAATAGGTAAAAATTCCGTAGAAAAATGAAAATTTAAATTAATTAATCTAACCTAACGTCACTCACGATTGACCTCACTGATTTTCGTTCAAATTTATAATTGACGCGAAACATTTGGTAAACACACAACACTATACTGTATCCTGATGTCTTATAAATACACTACTACATCAATTAAGCACGAGAAACACTTATTATCAGATGAAATACAGAAAACAAAAGGACATGCACCGGCTTTTCGATTACACTGTGCTATCGTTTCGTATGCTTGTTATGACTACTAGAGATGTGTGGTCATGATACATCACAGCGCTCAGGCCTTATTATTACGGTTGTAACGGTGTACTTCCATTTAATTTTCTTAGAATTCTTGTTCTCTATACTGCACCTTGATGCGCGCTTCGACTAGCTCCAATCGCTTGTGTAATTTCTATTAGTGCTACCTTACCCTAAGGTATCCAAACTGCCCTGTTTATTTCGTCAACACTAAAATGATTCCTTACGGTGGATCGAAATCAGAAACAATTTAGATATCATTATATTGTTGCCAAGTGTGTATTATTAGCAAGTTATGATGATGCTTTACACTTAGTGAAGTACGTGTATGAAATTGAAATTTATATTTCCGCCTAATTTCTGTTCATTATTGAACGCAAAAATGATATTTGAATTAACTCTGACTCGAATCTATCGAACAGTTATTATTATATAAAGTCAACCATGTTTATCTAATTCCCGAAATTCTACTTCTTCCACAAAATAAATTCAATTAATGGATAAATTACGGATGGACAACAGTGGAATGATCAATTCCGTATTGACATATAAAATATTTGTTGAGCCATGCATTGTTAGTTCCGATCATTTTCAAGCCTCATTTACATTATATTGCAATTCCTATGAACGAATGAATTTCATACATGATTACATTCACATTTGTCAAATGATGGCATTTACATCGATTTCAACTTTAACCAGTATAGATGATTTAAAATATTATTTACAGGTTTAAATGAATTTTATCAGATGAGGGAAAATTGGTGTTTTTTCCGAGTAAACTTTCAAGGAATAATTCTTGACACAATAAGAATCTGGGTTAACAGTCAGAACATAATTCGAACGCTTTCACGAAACTTGAATGAGAAATATTTTAATCAAATATATATATAGACATGTCCTGATATCATCAAATATTCCACTACAAGGGGTGAGTTATTCTTGGTCTGCGACCTCTGCCGAGGTCTGCAACAAGAATCCATAACAAGAACAAAACTGCAGTTTGTCGTTCCAGACTGTAATATCCAATTAAATATTACCCCCGCTGTTGTGACCGTTGGTGGCGATGATCTTAGTTAACAAAATAGGGAACTACCGACTGCTTTGATGTTGGAATTTATGAATAAATTGCGATGCAAAGCCAAAAATTCTCATGTTTTATTGTTGACGTTTGTAATTATTTAAAATGAGGGTCGATTAATAAATACCTGAGAGAATATTGAGAAATAATTGTTTTCGAAAATCACATTGAAAAAACACCTCATTTTCGAGAATTTGTATTTTTGAAAGCTTCTTATTTCTTGAAATTTCTTTATTCAAATCAATTAATTGTCAACATTTATCAGAAAAAACCATATTTCTCGTAAAAATCGTTTCGCAATTTGCTCAACTAAAACTGAAAGGAATAAACGTAAACAGAAGGAAAAATTTGGTGGAGAAAAGCAAGGTATATAGGCCGGCTATTTTTAAGACGGAGAAATTTTTTTTCAAAACGCGGAAAATATTTTCGGAGGGATCGGGGCTTTCACCGTCCGATGACACCCAATTCGCATCCGAACGACATCTGGGGGGCTGCGCATGGGCTCTTCGAAAAATGGGTGAAAATTTCGTCGAAAATCAAAAATTCGATCCTTCCAAACAGAGCTTCTCCCAGGTCATATTAAGTGCCGTGACGGAACCTACTTTTGCCTTGCGGAATAGGCGCTTTGGAGTCCTTTGAATACGTATTTGTAGAACGAATCCTAATATTTCGATATTTTCGCAACCATAAATTGTATGCTCTTTTGTTGAATTTCAAATTTTAATCGATGAGTTAACTTTCAGAGACATCTCCTTCAGAAAACGAAATTGATTCAAAGTCTTCCCGCCACTCTATTTAGTCGCATTTTCACGTCCAGTAATTGACGAAACTGAGGATAGTTGAGCTGTTGAAATTGAGGTATTTCTTTCATCCGTCCTATTTATATGTGATTACCGGGAAGTATCATTCGTATATCAAAAGATTCGTACATATCTCGGGCAGGGATTAGTGAAACAAAATCGTCATTTCACGACTTAATTTCTGAATATTGGACCATTTGTGGACATAGCTTTCCGAAGAATGAATCAGAAATATTGAACTCTTCGACTCTCCCTCCTTGTTCTACTTAAGCCGGGTCCTTCCGAAAGTTAGCCTGACGAATATCCAGAATATAGTGATCTATTTTTTCTGAAGGAGAAGAATGAGAAGGACAATAGAAACATATTAAGATAAATTCATCATGAACAAGACAGCCTCTTCTTTTCCAAGCCTTCTAAAGGCCGCACATGTGGTCAACTGTATAGCCCTTCAAGTTTTATGCATGCAGATTTCAAAGCACAAAATTTGCTTTTTATTCATGCTTTCTCTAGTTGTGATACAACATCAGCTGCTTATAATATGGGGAAACTAAAATTTATAAAAATAATGGAAAAATATCCTGAGCTAGCTGTTTCTCAATGATAAAGTCGATCCGTCTTTACTCACTCTTGTTGGCGAACGGTTTTTGGTATTTATACAACAGTGATAAAGAAGATTCTCTAGGCGCCATGCGATAAAAAAATTCTCGAAAACAGAATCTAAAAATTCATTTAGTTTATTTTCACTGCCTCCGACTCAAGATGCAGCTCGTTTTCACAGTCTCCGAGTTTATCACCAGATACAGTCGTGGCTTGGAAAATATAAAAATCCGGACTGGAAGGAGCATAGAAAGATTTGGATGCCAATCCAACCTTTCAAGCCTCCATCACCCCCAGATCTCATGAAATTAATGTTTTGCCGATGCAAAGGAAATTGTGGCAGCATGTGTGGCCGCAGAAAGACTGGTCTCAAATGCTAGACTACTGCCTCCATTGCTCTGGCGGACCATACACCAATATAATGGAAAGTTTAAACTCAGTCAAAGAAAATGAATTGATAGATGATCTTCCAACAATTACTCCAAATTTAACGCCCGTCATTCCCTAAACCTTCTCATTTGACGATCAATTACGTAATGATCCACAGCCTGGACCATCAAAAAAAAAATAGAATAGAGTGGGGCAGCTGATTACCGATTCTGTTCATTATATGTTGAAAAACTCGAAGCTTTTATCCGTGAGACAAAATGTCTATTTAAGTGTTTTTGTATTTATTTATAGAATGTTGCATCACCTCCTGCCAAAACATTTGGTGGATCGTTGTACATTTAATAAAGATTTCCATGAGTATAGTACAATTATCAGAATTTTCGTTTGCCTCGGACAAATACTAGGTTTGCGGACAATCAGATTTTCATTAATGTACTGGGAATGTACAATAGTTTACCACGTAATGTGAAAGATAGTCGAGTCCTTAAGCGTTTCAGGACGAGGTGCAATATATATGTGAAAAATAAATGGCGTTTATAACTTTTATGTATGTTTATAGAGAGAATAAAGGGTATTTACAATAAATGTTTACATCTATAATTTCTGTGTGTCAGAAAAAACACAAGCGTAAGCTCAGGAAATGTAACAGGGGAACCATACTATCTTGTATATGATTCAATAGAAGAGTGAAAAAACCTGAGGAAAAAACTCGTTTCCCTGTCGCTCTTGCACTAGCAATAGCTTGTCTGTTTATGTTGTGTAAGTGTTGTGTGTACATGAAGAATACCAAAGATTTTTCTGCTTAGCCGCTTCATTCTCTCTTGCATTCCATGATTTCCAAACGAAGATAACGGTGAAAGGAAGGGGGTTTGGGATAGGAATCTGTAACAATGGAAAAAGAAAACCAGCATAAAAATATTTCAACAATCCTACTTTTTATATGTCTAAACAAATCTAAGGAAAGATTTTACATAGCGAGCAAGGTAATGAAAAAGACTAAGGAGATAATAAAAAAATACATAACCTGCGATATTTCCTCAAAGTCCCTCTCTGTTTGACCGAGAGAGCCCCGATGGTCAGGTTTAGTCTTCCAAGTGATGCCGATTAAGATCTATAGATGTTTTAGAATCATTATGGACCCAATAATCTGGTTTGATATCACTCATATATTATTTCCTCGCGGAACTTGTTTAATTTAAAGAAAAATTTGAGAAAAAATTTTGACAGTCGTTCGAAAAAATATGACAAATGTCATATACAATGATATGTATCAATGTTTTTCGTAATTAGCTTGCTAAATAAAATTATCATCATCATCATCATGAAAAATATAATTATGTGGAGGATTACATCACGATCAAGGTTTTGTGGAGTAGTATCTATAATTTTGGTGTGTGTCAGAAAAGAAAACAAGTGTGAGCTCAGGAAATGTAATAGGGGAACCATACTATCTTGTATATGATTCAATAAACTGGTGATACCACGTTGAAAAAATTCGCAAAAGACTCTACCTATAGGTGGCGGGTAGAAAGTTATAAGTAAATAAATTGAGTTGTAGGTATTGATGTAAAGAAAAGTTATTAGTATATAGGGATTATAGAAGAAATGATCAAACAATTTAGGTCGTGAATTGACGGTCAATTTTAGAGCGCTGTAACAGCGTTAAAATGAATGACAATAAAAATGTATAAAAAATGTTCCTCAAAAGAAGATTGGTCTAAAAAAGATAAAAATTTTTCAAAAAGAATTTTTCATAGAATTTTTCTTATAACTTTATAACTAAATTCATTCACGGCAAAAAGTGATGAAAATTTATTCGTAGATGAAGCGATTGGTTACAAATTATGTCCCGAAATTGTTTTGATGAGATGTATAGTTTTCAAGGTATCGCAAAAAATATATTTGCACCCCTTTTTCAAGATGGCGGCCGGGGGACAAGGGCTGCAACCCAACAAACTTGAAGTTAAGCTTCTATTGCACCCCCCCATGTCCCAACAATAAAATTGCGTCCTTTAAATAATGCAAAGCAAATGTAACATTTCAATGGACCACAAAGTCAGTTGTCAGTTTTTACAATGGGTAAAAATATCGCACAAAGAATTTGCCTCAAATTTTGTATTGCAAATAAAGTTTCGTGTGCCGAACCGCTGAAAATGTTACATAACGCTTACTGTGAATCGACATCATCAAAGACACTTGCATATGAGTCGTACAGCGCATTCAATAGCGGCCGAGATGTGGTGGAAGAATTGCCTCGCTGTGGTCGGCTATCAACGTCTTCAAGTGAAGTTAACATCCACAAGGTGAAGGAAATGGTAATTGAAACCAGTCATTTGAATTTGAAAGAGATAGACATTGACATTTCTGTCTTACGAATCAATTAGTACCATTTTAAAAGATTGTTTGGGGGTGAAACTCGATTAATTTCGAGACCTGAGTTTTCTTCAAGAATTGAATGGCTTAGAGGTCGCTGAGGACATTCCAGACCGAGTCAATTCCGACCCCATATTCATAAAATGCATTGTAACTGGTGATGAGACATGGGTTCATGAGTTTGACATGCAAACCAGTCAACTAGCGTCGAAATGGCGCCTTCAAACTGAACCAAAATCTTCCTGCCAGAAGGTTAGACGTTAAATGCAGAATATCACCTGAGCGTTATGCGGAATTTGAGATCAAATTTGTGTGGAAAATCCGGATTTGTGGAAAAACGCAGGGATTTTACATCACAATAATGCGCCATCTTACAAGGCTATCGTAGTAAATGACTCAATTTTTAGGACCTTTAAGAACATCTGAATATAAACGTCGCTTCGATAAAAATAAAACTCAAACTACTACTGCGCAGGTAGATGTGTATCGATAGAATCGATAGAAGACATAGAAGAAATTCGATCGAAGTTTTTATCTCATTTATATCAAAAACTTCGATTATTCGATCGAAGAAAATTTTTTCAAGGGACAATTTTCAATCTTCCGTAGAATGTTAAATATCCTCCCTTGAAGGAGCTAGTTTTCCGATCTACTCTTCATAATCACCGTTTACCGGGGACACCGGGAAGTGGTACAGCACGGTCAGATGTCACGAATAGGAATAATGGACTACAGTTTCGGTCTCGTTTGAGCTCGTCAGCATTATCTACCCACTCGTAACAAAAGGCCATGCCGTTACCTACTCATCTCAATTCGTTGGAGCGAACGCAATAATATAAATATCACTGCGCCCCCAACGAACCGAGGTGAGGTAGCCTCTGTTTCGGTTCGTTGGGAGGTACTCATACAAGAGTAGACCCGAAAACTAGCTCCTTCAAGGGAGGATATCTAACATTCTACGGAAGGTTGAATATTGTCCCTTGAAAAATAATTTTCTTCGATATGTCTACACATTGCGAAATCTCGCATTTAGTAACTTCTTGTTTTGAGAGGTTACAGAATTCGATGGTTGAACTGAATTCGATTCCGGAAAGTGGTTGGAAAAAGTTTTAGTGATTCGATTATTCGTAGGGTTAAATGAATTATTTCAGAAGGGATCTATTTTCAAGGCGATAGAATAAATTTGGATGAAACATAAATATTTTGATTGTCATTGACCGATTTTCGGTACTCTTTTGACAGAAGGTATTAACTCACAAGTGTTTGTAACAGAAACAGAACAAAAATGCAAGACTATTCGCGAAAAAATCGAAAATTGAACTAATGACTGGTCTGAAGAACCACCTGAAAAAATAGTAAGCTACAGTTCATGGTCCTGTAGTGTTGGCCCTAGACGCATCAGTTTGTTTGGAATACACCAAATTTATAAGGAATCACTCGATATTTTGAATATTACCTCAGGGGTTTTGGAAATTTTGATAGATTGTTAGGATTAATCCATTTTGAGATATTTCACTTGAAAAAGAGATAAATCGAACTTTATTCTAAGAAAGAAACAAATAAAAGAAAATTAGAAACTCTTTGTAGTAAATGAATTGAAAATTGTTATTTCACGGAGTGGGTGCTTTTTTTCGACTTCAGTAGCTTGTACAACCTACTTTTGCCTTGATACAAGCCTCAATCCGTCTAGGCATGCTTTGGATTAGGTTTTCGACCTCCTCTGAGGTGATATTCTGCCACTGTTCTGTGGCGGCTTGGATGAGCTGTTATGAGGTTCTTCGATTAACCTGGTGCGATCTTATTTTCGTTTTGAGATCATCCCATAAATGTTCAATAGGATTTAGGTCTGGAGAGCAAGCTGGTCAGTTTTAAATAGCGATTCCTTCTGTTTCAAGATAATGTCGTGCGAGGTTACTGGTATGCGGAGAAGCAATATCTTGCATAAAAAAGAAATTCTCACCGTGGGCACCTCGCCAGTGTCACTATGGGCACCAGTACTAGGTCCAAGTAATTTTTAGCCGATACACCAGCAGGAAACGAAATCAAATATGTTTTGCCTCCCAGCATAATGCCACCACAAAAGATCACACTGCCACCTTGTTATTTCGGAATTTGTCTTGCTGCTCGGAGTCTAGCTTGTCTTTCACGACCCCTTGAAACCAGAATCCGAAGGTCATCTGATTGAGAACAATTCTGGTCTCATTCGAAAAAAGAACATTTCGCAAATTCTCTATATTACAATTTTGGTGCTCGATACACCAATTAAGTTTGTTAACTTTTCGTTGTCTGGCTAGCTCTGGAACTCTTAAGGGTTTTCTGCTGTATTAACCCTTTGAACGAAGTCTTTGACGTATCGTTTCGACTGATGAACTGATGCCAGTTCCTTCCAGAAATTTCCTTTGTATGTATGGGATGCGACGCACTAGGGTCTCTTCTTGCAATTTGGAAAAGCGGTCTTGTTCTTCAGAAGTGATCTTCCTACGACTTCTTCTAGGCTATTTTGCAGAGATTGTAGCTCCACGTATCGGGCGTAGGTTTTGGAAAACACCCCCTGTGATACCTCTATTTTGGACGTTATATCCCTTTGTGTCACCCCTTCTTCATCGAAAGCAATTATTCGACTCCTCTGCACATCGGACAATCCAATGTAGGGTATTTTCTGTTATGCTCATAGACTTTTTTTCAAATTTTGAAATTCACAGTTTCAAGTCTCAGTAACGACTGAGTACAACATCCCAAACATGTGGTGATAATTCAATATTTCTCATCATACTATCCAGTTTTTTACAACAAAAAACTTCATTCTTCACAAGTAGTCGAATATCCATGGTTAAAAATAATCATGGATGTGAAATACCGAGTGATTCCATATAAATTTGGTTGTGTGTATGTTTAAGTTTGTGAAAATATAAATGAGATAAAAAACACAAGGTTTAACTTTAATCTACACTTTATTTGAAAAAAAAAATTCGACGACGTTTCGCTGACACAGCAGCTTTATCAAGAATGACAAACAGAATGAAGAGTATGGTATTATAAACAAATCGTAGAACAAGTTGGATGAATAACAGGAAAATCCACACCGAGCCATTGTACAGTTAGTATGAAAGGTAATAAAAACTAATTAAACAAGTTAAGTAGGGGTGAGTAATTCACATCTACCTGTTCATTCAAAAGTTTGTCCGAATGTTTGTATCTATTTATTTCTAATGCTTCTAGGAGATCTAATTTTGAACTTTTTGATTTTATATGTAATATGTCAAAGTTTTTATTGAATGAATGGTTTTCTTTTATTTTTTGAATTTTATCAGATTTATTTTTATCAAAGCTACGTTTATGTTCAGATGTTCTTATGCCTAAACTCCTATAGGTCCTACCGATATAAATTTTTATCACAAGAACCGCAATTGAGTTTACAGATTCCTGATTTACTTGATTTTTCAACACGAGATTTATTATTTTTATATGTTTACCTAAGTTATTAGAAGTTTTGAAAGTTATATTGAGATTTTGTTTGACGAGAAAGGATTTAATATTTGTACTTGCAGAACCGCAGAATGTTAAACTGTTGATTATTTTATAGTCTTTATGAATAGGATATACTTCATTTATTGCTTTCTGATACAGTTTTTTACGAATGATTAGATCTATCATATCCGGATTATATGAATTATTAATGGCTTTCTGTTTGATGATGTTTAACTCTTTATTATAATCTTCTACTGATAAAGGTAAATTGAGTAACCGATGTACCATGCTGTTTAAAGCTGCAACTTTGTGTTGAATTGGATGTAATGAGTAGTTATGTATAATTGTATCAGTATGTGTTGGTTTACGAAAGACCGAAAAAACATGATTATTATTTTGTTTAGTGATTTTTGAGTCCAACAAATTAATGGGATCGTTCTGTTCAATTTCTATCGTGAATTTAATGTTCAAATGGATGGAATTAATGAAATTAAGAAATAAGTCTAATTGACGAGTAGTTCCAATGAAACATACTAATATGTCGTCAACATATCTATACCAATAAAGAAATTTGGAAATGAGTGTATGTGTATGAATTTTCTGTTCAATATTATTCATAAAATCTCTGCTAAAAGTGGACTCAAAGGATTTCCCATGATCAAACCATTTTCACTACTGTAATAGATGTTGTTGAAAGAAAAATAATTTTGTTCAATGCAAACGGCCTCCACAATTCAAAAAATTTGTGAAAATAAATAGTAGCTATCTACTATTCGAGGTTCAGAGATTTAGAAGTGATCGAAACTTAGATATTTATACACTTGATTGAAATACGTTCATGAATACATTAAACAATATTTTGAACCGTATTTTCCATAAAAAAAATACCGTCAAAACCCTACATCTAAGACTAATGCCATTTAAGTTCTTATGGCCTTGACCGAAAATATTACTTTTGAACTTCTATCCGTTGCGGGGCTAAGCCAAGAAGAATTAATTACAAACCATTTCTGGTAACAGAAAATTATTGCGATTCTCAAAGGTAGTTCAGAGTTCTTTTTTTAAATCGTGTTCAAACGCCATAAATCTGTTTTCGTAATAGTCCTTACAGATTAAATTAAAAAATTGTGAGTAAACTGAATTTTTTTTCTTAGAGAAACGTTCCACGGAAGGAAACTCATTGATTGCCAGAAATATTTTCCGAGAAAAACGCTCGTTTGTAAATCCCTTCAAATAGATAGAAAAGAATGTAATCGCCCGCTTAATTCCAATAAAATCATCCAACATCAAGCTTTTTGAACATGAAAGCCTGCGTATTTTCATCACATTCTTTTGACTGAAATATTCAGAGAGACATTCGTAATATTCGTTCGAATTTTTTCATCGAAATAAAGAAGAATTTTATTTTATCATCATTATAAAGCCGGCTTCGGAAATAACATAACGATATTCAGAGTAAACAGTCAACATACGTCGATCACGGTCGTTAAATGAGATTTTTTTCATTTCCCTGAAATTTCCATAGATTAGAAATTAAATTTCCGCTTCAGAAACGGATCTCAAATAACCATTCATTGAATCCCGATTCAATTCAATCACAGTTCCCGAACAATTTCGAATTTAGTTTGGGTATACCATTCAGTTTGGATTCGATCATTATAATTAAACACATCTGGGTTTGTGGAAAAATTGAAATTGTTGTAACGAGTAAAACACTATGAAGGATACAATGGAGAGAGGTAAAATAGACGATTCTCAAAGAAATTCATGTTAAATTGATTATACAGATCTAAAACGACTTTGGTGCCGGAGATTTTAAACCTTATTTTGAGTATACCTCACACTCATGAAATGGTCTTCTGAGTGATTTTCTAGAATGAAACTGATTTATTCAATCTCCTATGATACCCCAGCAATATACAGGGTGTTTAAAAAAGACACGGCCATATTTGAGAAAGTGATTGCTGAATTCATCATCGAAAAACCTAGATATAAAAACCGCTTGAGATATTGTGGTCAAATTTTGAGGGTGTCGAAAACTTTCGAAGAGGCATAATTCTCAATACAAAGCAATTGTTTGAACTCACCAATGGCGCACATATGAGCAGAACCCAAGTTATTTTCAATGAAGAAACTAGAACACAACAGATTTCTTCGACTACAAAAATATTTTCGAATTTTCCAAGTTTTTTTCAAGTAAAATGCTATCCTAATATTCTTTTGTACGACTCCCAGTTTTTGAGGAAATTAATATTCAATAATTTTCTAGGAATCAATCCATAGCTGTGTTAAAATATGATTAACGTCTATGTGAATTAATATATTGACTCTCACTTTCAAATCGTGAATCGTTATGCGAATTCTAAGATGACTATCATGCATTTCTTGCGTGGACGTGGTGACGGAAATGCATTACAAGCTCGGCGGTTGTACATTGAAAGATTTCGAAACCATATTGCTCCCGATAGAAAACCTTCGAAAGCGTTCATCGCTTATTTGAAAAAGGCACATCAAGACGATATGAAGGAGCAGGAAGGCCAAGAGAAATGAGAACAGTAGAGCAGGAAAATGAGGTTCTTGCAATAATTCAAGACGAACCTGCTACCTCCATCCGAGAAATTGCAGACGCTACAGGATTCAGCAATGGAACTGTACAAGCACTTTTTCTTATCGACTTTCCTGCTGGTATTGCGTGTTGTCAATGGCTTTTGCGTAAGTTGATTCAAATTCCATTCCTCAATTTCTTATGCTAATTCTGATGAACCAAGTTCGTGAAGTAATTCCATAAGAAATTTTCTCATTTTCTTTTCAATGACTTATTACTAGAAGAGTCGTACAAAAAATGGTAGGGGAGCTTTTTTCTTGAAAATTCAGTAGAATTTTCATTTCTGAAATAAATCAGGAGCATCCTAATTTTTTTTTAATATAACTTACGTTTTGCCCATACGCGCGCCAGTGGTGAGACCACACAACAGTTTACTTATTTGTCTGATTTCCTGTCCGCTGTTTTTCCCCCCATCTTGTGACTCCTGCTCTGTTGAGGTAATCTTCAACTTCCTGCAGCCATTTTGATCTAGTTTGGCCTCGGTCCCAGATTCTACTGCAGCAAAGGAAATATTGTTGCTCTTTCAACTGCCCTCCATACATGCCCAAACCATTTTATTCTCTACTCTTTGATTTTTTACAGCGCCTTCGTTCTTCATCATCTGGTTTAAATCTTGGTTTGTTAGTATTCTAGATTCGTTGTTGCCTTATTTCACTGGTCCTAGAATTGAATGCAATATTTTTCTTTCGGAAATTCCTATTTCTTCTTCATGCCTTATCGTAATAGTCATAGAACATCATGCTCGGTCTAATCCATCATTTGTAAATGGTTAACTTGGTGTTTCTTGTAAGTATTTCGATTTTCAGATTTGTTTATTGGCATGGTATGCCCTTGAACTGTTATTATTTTGTCTTTGATCTCAGTTGATCTTCTAACATCGTTAGTTATCGTGACGACTAAGTATTCAAACAATCAACTTCCTCAAAATCATATTCCTATATTTTAATTTTCGAGTTCACTCTTTAATTTAGTCTTTGTATTATCTCCTTGTCTTCATTAATTTCAGTGCCAATTTTTCCCTTTTTTCTTGTAGCTCCTTCATCATATTCTGTATTAGCTCTGTTTTCTTTGCTTTAACAGCGTCGTTTGCGTATTTTATTATTTGTTGTCCCCCCGTGCTCAGATTAATTTTAGTTATTTTTTCTTAGTAAGTAATCTAGTGCTAGGTTAGACAGGGTAGCTGGTAAAACGTCTTCTTGCTTGAGTCCTTTGTCAAATATAAACTCTTCTGTTTCTCCTTTCTGGGTTATTACTTTGGCTTTTGTTTCTTTTAGTGCCATCCAGATCAATCTTCCTAATTTCAAGTGTATTTTTTTATTGAGTCAAATGCCTGCATGAAGTCGATTAGAAAAATTTCGAGATTTATTCCGTGTTCGTAAGTCTTCCCCATTATCTGCTTGAAGGTATGAATTGCGGCTGTTGTTTATATACATTTCTATTTCTTCTAATCCTGGTTCTTCAAGTGTCTCCTACCCTTCGTTCTCAGTGATGAAGTAGTTTTGTCTCAATTTATAATGATCCGCCTCGACAATAGTATCCCTGTTTTTGTTTTTCACTACATTTGTTTCTTCTTTGTGGACTCTTATTTCCTTATAGATTTGCTCTATTTTCTTAATTTTCGAATTCACCAGCAATAGTCGGTCATCATATGAGTGTTCCGCCCTCCTTGGTACCTTCTTTCCGTCGTTTTCATGTCGTGGTGAAAACGTTCTCGTTATTCTTCGCTAAGATCACTCAAATTGTGCTGGAATTGATCTAGACGGCTATTGAGATAGTGAAATCTTATACTTATACTACAGCGTGAATTTTTGAAACAACCCAGTATTTCCTCTGCGAATTCTACATAGTTGTCAGATTTACGATTTCCGGAGAAATTTTATGCTACTGCTACAAAGATTTTCCACGCAAGCTTTTCATAAAAGTCTCGAATTGAGTGGTATCTTCAATCGATTGGCGTATTTGAGGTCCATCGAAGATAACTGTCATTAGATTTTCGGTACTTAAACCAAGAAATTTCTGCGAAATAAGCTGAAAACATTAACCCCTTCTGTTGAGAGCGTTAACAAATTGCTTAATTAGCCCCAATTTCAGTTTACGGTCTACCATTTACCGTTTACCGTTTACTGTTTACTGTTTACTTGTGCTTTCTCGCGCTTGTAACGAATTTTTTTATTTTATCCTAGTTACAGAATATCTTCTTTTTCTTGCCTTTGTGGGCAGCACTCAGGCCGTTTGGCCCAGTATGCTTGCCATGTTGGGTTGTTTTGTTATGTATCTTGCAAAATCTTTTTGATGAAGCCTGCAAGACTGTTGCAGGGGGCCTCCTGGATCATCTCTGTTTAGTCTGGTTTCCTTATGAACGGGACATTCAAAGAGTATTTGTTCCGTTGTTTCGTCATTTTCCAGGCAACCACGTCACTATTTGGTTTCCGACTATCTCATGACGTGTAGGTGTTTGTTGGGTTGGTGTTCCGTCAATTGGCCAACTACTATCCTAACAGACTTTTTACCTAGGGATAATAATTCATTTACCCTCTTCTTTGATTGCGGTCCCTTTATGAGCTTTTTTGACTGTCTCAGTCCCGAGAATCATGCCCAGTTCAGGAGTTCAGGACCTCGGTCGTATTCCAGTTTTAAGAAAAACGGGAGCACATGGGTCCATGGTATGGTCAGAATTGGTTCTGGTCCCATCGACCTAACAGCTGTTGTCTTTTTGGCGAGGCTGTCTGCTTTCTCGTTTCCTTCGATGCCCCAATAGGCCAGGCACAAAATCAGAGTAACTCTGTTTGTAGCACTGACTTGTCGAAGAGTGCTTTGCATTAGCCAACTAGTTTGGATGTGACCTTCGTATCTTTAAGATATCCAAGGCCGTTCTGGCTGTCAGAGCATATATTGATGTATGCATTTCTGTAATTCCTGTGTGGGTTTTACTGTACACACCGGAGAATAATAAATATTTCTGCGTGTGTTACAGTGACATGGTCTCCCAGAGCAATCGTTATGTTTGCCCTCGGACCGTGAACTCCGATGCCTGTACCCATCCCAGTTTTGGACCCGTCTGTAAACCAGGTGGGGCTCCGTGGGGTGTGGTCCAAATTTTTTTCGGTGGAGTGACGACCCTGAGAGGTTCGTCAAAGTGGTAGGTGGCTCTCATTTGCTGTCCTCTTGTGAGGAGGTCAGATCGGAGTTTTCTGATTTTGTTCAGGGACGTGGAGTGTCCAGAAATAGGATTTCTGTCCCTCCACATACCTCCTTCTCACAGTCTCAAAGAGACCCTCATGGCCATCTCCCCCACCACTATGTGTATCGGAGGGATGTCCAGTAGACACTCCAAAGAGGCCGTGGGTGTGAATCTCAAGGCCGTGATTGTTAGACATGCTTGCCTTTGGATCTTGTTGATTTTGTTCCGTTTCATCTGTTTATCCAGTGCAGGCCGCATAGGTAAGGAGCAGTCCTATTACTGTCGTGAAAACCCTTATTATGGAGAATTAAGGCATTCAGACAAAATTTTGAAAAATTGTATTTTAAAATGGTCGATGAAATCATATCATATGAAAATTGACCGGTTCGAGCAATATATATTTGTAAATTTCCACATTTTTGTTCTGAGCTTTCATTTTGTTCGTCTTTTTCGTATTGGTCTAACTCTTGAAACGTCAAAATAACTGAACGATATTTTTCTCATTCAACATTTATTTCAGAATAGAGAAAAAACCTCAATGTACATAGTATGGAAATGCAATAACGAGAAAACTTAAATTTAACATAAGCTTAACAAGCACTTTGAAGTCATAATGAACCGAAGCAATGTTCAGAAAAAGTTATTGCTTTTCCAGTTTAATTCACCTGGAATTAGAATCTCAATTCTAGTTTTCTCCTGTGAGATGGAAGTAATTCTCCTTCCCAATTACGGAGATTTCGCGTGTGCTGAGAAAATTCGAAAAACGAGATTTTATTGCTGACGTTTAATTGGGCGTGTAGGATATTTTATAATCGAGAAAGATATTGGATGATGTTGGCAAAAAATTCGAATAACCTATGTTGTGCAGAATTTATATAAAAGTAACAAACTTATATAGAACTAGTAGACTAAACAGGCGTTGCTGTGGCTAAGTTAAACGTTGAATTATATAATAGTAAACCGTTCAGTATAGCCAAATTATTATTTAAAACGAAGAAAACATTAGGATCGCATCTACGCAAGCGATTGATAAACATTTCTTAAACGTAAATAAAATAACTCACACCGCTATCTTTTGGAAATTGGAACAGAAATAACTTCAATCTTTTGTTACAAAACAAACAAATCATTTGAATTAAAAAATGCGAATCAATCTCTTTCTGTAGTGCCACCAAGGTACACGCAATGTGCAAAATTTCATTAAAATTATACTAGCTGATACACCAGACGCGGTGCTCTGTACCTCGTACACTCTTGAAGATTTCATATTTGTTCGAACGGTATTGTATTTAGAAAGTAGAAATCTACTTCAGCACTTTAGTTCGAAGTAAACAGGGTGTCCCAATTTTCTATAAAAAAATCTTGGGAGGTTTTTCAGATTGGAAAACCACTTTTTTGTTGAAGATTCAAGAGTGTCCTAAACTCTGCTATAATGTCTTAAGGTAATTAGTTTTTTTGGTGCATAGTTCTGTCACAATATTTTTTCTTCATCAAAAATTCATGAAAGAAGGCTCTCACATCATCGCATGCTCCTTGGAGAGGATGAATACTTTTTCCTTTCGTTTTCTTATAACCAAGGATAGCTTTATTGATGAGATGAAATAGATTATCCTCATTCTATACAGGAGTAACTCAAAAAAATTATTGAATATTGTAATTTTAAAAATATCATATCTTGATATTTTCAGAAGGAACATCCTGTATTTTATTATTCATTGTGCCTTTTTTTGCAGAAGTAACCTTATCTTCATCTCCGACCATTTTCGTAACAAAAAAAAAACTAAAATACTAAAATCAGAGGTTGCGATAGAAGAGTTTATCAGTACATATCATTATACTTGATCAGAGAAATGAAGATATTTTAAGGTAGTCGTGTATGAAATACGTAATAGATTGGTTTTTGGTGAGATGATCTACAAGGTGTTGAACTATTTCAATAAGTGTTTGAAATGTTGCCCGTTTCTTGTAGACACAACACAATCCTTCTGAGGAAAGACCGTTGAACTAGCGACAATATTTGCGGTTTAAATGACTGAAAGGCGTCATATGTCTCATATCCAACTGAGTTGTAGAAGGAATCTGGTAAACGATGCCCTTAATATAATCCCACAAGAAAAAATCTAGACTTGTGAGGTCCAGAGACCTAGCTGGCCATCTAACAGGACCACCACGGCCAATCCATTTGTTTGGAAATACATGATACAAATGTTCCCTAACCTGATGTGAGTAATGTGCCGGTACTCCATCCTGTTGAAACCACAAGTCTTGTTTTATATGCTCTGGTACATCGACAAGTAACATTGGTAGATGAGTTTGCAGAAATTCTAAATACATTTCACTATTGAGGTGCTCGTCGAAAAAGTGGGGCCCAATTAGATATCCATTCACTATAACGGCCCATAAATTCAAGGACCAACAATGCTGGTGACCTATTTGTCTCATGAGGTATGGATTTTCCGTGGCGTAATAATGAAATTTGTGCCTGTTAACAAGCCCATTCTTGTGGAAAGCTGTCTCGTCCAAGAAAAGAACTCTGCTAACCATATTTAGATTTTCCGCTATTTTGTCACTTGCCCAATTGCAAACATTGATTCGATTTTCATAGTTCAGTTCCTGGTGCAGCTGTACATGATACGTATGAAATTCATTCATTTTCAAGATTCTCTGCACGGAAGTTTGACTTATATCTGTTAACTGAGAAATCTCTTTCTGGCTTTTATATGGGTCCTCTGTCACTGTCAACAAAACTGATAACAGGTCGTCTTCAGCTGTAGCAGTTTTTGGTTTTTGATGTTTTTTGTGAGCGATATTACCCGTTTCGATGAATCTTATAAGAAGTTTCTCAAATCATCTTGCATCAGGATGCCTCTTATCGAAAAATCTTTGTGCATAAACTCTACTTGCCATCAAAGAATTTCTATCACACTCACCCAGAGTAAAAATCATATTAACCGTTTCTTCTTCGGAGAACTTCATGGCAGTCAATTGAGAAAATTCGGTTCAAACCTCACTTTAACAATGTTTACTAACGAAGCACTGATAAGTTCTCCATGTAAAACGCAGAATTCTTCTGACAGAAGGCTCAAATAAAGAAAAATTTCAACACATACCTTAATTTACGTTTTAATCATCTTGATTTAATCATTCATTAAAAGAATTATCTTGTTTGGGTTTAATTTTTTCTACTTGGATCATTACTTAATGAAAACTACTGAACGAATAATGATGCATATTGATGAGTTTGATAGGGTTTGTATAATTTTCATCAAATATTTTAACAAATGATCCCATATTTCTAAAATGATTGAAGTTAAAGATGAGGTTACTTCTGCAAAAATATAGCACAATTTTTTTAATGCGTTGACATGAATAATAAAATACAATGCATTTTCCTTTCGAAAATATCAAGATATGATATTTTCAAAATTACAATATACAATAATTTTTTGTGTCACTCCTGTATGGAATGAGGATAATCCATTTTAAATCATCAATAAAGCTATCCTTGGGCAATAAGAAAACGAAAGGAAAAAGTATTCATCCTCTCTGGCTGAAGGAGCATGCGATGATGTGAAATCCTATTCTCATGAATTTTTACGAAGAGAAAAATATTGTGACGAAACTACTCACCAAAAAACTTATTACAGACATTATAGCAGAGTTTAGGACGCCCTTGAATCTTGAACAAAAAAGTTGTCTTCCAATCTGAAAAAACCACCCAAGATTGTTATAGAAAATTGGGACACCCTGTTTACTGCAAAATAAATTGCTGAAGTAGATTCTTACTTTCCAAATACAATACCGTTAAAACAAAAATCAAATCTCCAAGTTTGTACGAGCTACAGAGCACAGCGCCACTGGTGAATCACCCAGTATATTACAACAATTTTTCGAAGATTGAATTTCCAAGATGAATCAAACCAATGAAATGCTATTCCAAAGAATACAGAACTTGTTTTTGTGAAAAGAGAATTGTTTCGAAAATTTTTAAATTCAGTAGTTTTTTCTTTGCCCAAATACAGATCTGCAGGAGGACAAAGAAGTTATTCAAATCATTTGTATTTATATTCTCAATTGTATCTATGTATAATGTCATAATTTCTGTTCATTCATTCGTCTGAAGAAGCTACGTTGTAGTGAACGCGTTTCACTTCAGACGAATCGCAATTATTAAGTGAAATTCCTTCTAACACAGTACTTGTTTTTTTTTCATTATTGATAAAGGAATTTTACCAAGTAAAAGTCTCCCAAATTCAAAAGTTAAGAATGTTGAGTTTCATTTTCTAGACAAATACCAGAATATCTTTCTCCATAGATTGTTGTTGTTTTGAAACCTTTGATTTTTCGAATTGAAAATTCATTCCTTTGTTGATGAAAACATACATATATGATCTACGTTCATGGTTTTTGCGATAGAAACACATTACAAACTGCTAGAGAATACCACTGAAGATTAAAGAATTAAAGTTAAAAATAGGAGATGATTATTAAAATGAATTAATAAAATCATATAAATCATTATAAGAGTTGCTCAGAATTACCGCTCCAACTAGAATGTAAAGAATCCACGAAGAAGTAAAGGAAGAATAATATGAAGGACAATGTCATTTCTTATTCTCTCGACATTTTTCACTTTTCACTTTTCAATTCGTATACACGGTGGTGTACTCCAAGCTTTATGACAATCTTAGATAGCTAGAAATTCAAAAACAAATTGCTGAGAACAGCGCGGTGCTAATTTTCACAAATTCGGAAATATGCAGCGTCAAAAAAATACGGATCCTTCACTCACATTTGATGGAATGAAATATATATTTTGTTGTACAGAAGGTGACATTCGTAACAATGGTAAAGAATGTTGAGTTTCATTTTTTAGAAAAATACCGGAATATCTTTTTGCATGGGTTATTGTTGTTTTGACACCTTTAATTTGTAGAAATGAAAATTCATTCCTTTGTTAATGAGAACATGCAGATATGATCTACGATCATGGTTTTTGCGATGGAAACATCTTACGATCTGCTAGAGGATACTACTGAAGGTTCAAGAGTTGTGAAAGTTAAGTAGATGAGATAATTCTTAAAATGAGTTAATAAAATCATACAAATCATTACAAGAGTTCCTCAAAACTACCGCCCCCAATTTGAACGCACAGCTTACATCTACGAGGAATTAACTGAAGAATAAGACGAGGGACAATGTTATTTTTCATTATTTTGGCATTTTCACTCGTTTTTGTTACTAGTCGGAATTTGTTATTCCTACACTGTAGACGAGTTGTTTCATTTATGCTCATACATAGAAATCTAACGGATTGAGATTCAGTGAGCATGGTGGCCATGCAATTGGACTTCCCCGACCAATCCTGGCGAAGTATTCATTCAGCCATTCAACAATTATTCTTCCTTGATATTGAAGCTCTCTGTCAAATACATATTTTGAATATACTTCAACGGAATATTATCAATTGAATGGAACGACGTGTTCTGTAAAAATTTTCGATAAGTATTGGGATTTAATCTGATAAATAATATAAAAATAGACAATGAGCTATCATTATAAAGGTCTTTCCCAACCCAATCCAAAAGGAGATCCAATAAATGGAGAAATGCTTGCTTTCACTTTTATTTCTGGAAATATCTTCGAGCTCTTTTCCAAACATCACTGATGTCATCCAAATAAACCTGATGAAGCAAATGTTTCCAGGATCTTCTAGGAAGCTTCAACCTGTAGCTATACGATTTTGCGGAGATAAATCCTTATGCAGAATAATCGTAATTTCTTAAAGCCAATTCATCAAGGTAGAAATAAAATTCGTAAATTTTTGATACAAGCATTTTTGCCATAAAACAATTCAAAACACGGATCAGGTGAAATATCAATCATCGAATTGATAAATTAGTTTGGATAAATTGCAGTTAATTTGCTCTTTAATGACATAATTAATAATTCTCGTTTCGCAGCAATCCATTCGTAACGGCTCGACGTAAATATTGATTCTCAAACACACAAAATAATTCGGGCAGAAGATTTTCTGGTTCGAAATACCATAAATCACTTGCTTGTCATCCGTGCTCCGGCAAATATTGACATTTGGCTTTGTCGTTTTGAATGATTGCTATGATTTCGGTGCAAAAACTATACATGAAGAAGAATCATTGCATTCGGTGAAACATTTTCGGGGGTTAAAGGGGTCTTTTTGTACGGTAATTTGCTCTTCTGTTATGCACTCTTTTGAAATATGATACATAGTTGTCAGATGCGACGACTGTATGATTCGATGTTTGTGGTTTCGTAAATATATTCATCGTAAAATGTTTGATTGATTTCAGCAAAAACTTTCAATTCCTTTCTCGAGTTCACTTACTCTTACTAATAATATTGTTGGTCGTGCATTAATGGCCTAACACCCGAATACGTTGAAAAGAATAATATTCAACCTTCCCTAGAAAGATAAATTATCCTCTCTGAAGGAGCAGGTTTTCGAATCCATCTTTGATAGTCAACCAGAGATACATAGTAGTTGTACAGTCCGGTCGGATGTCCTGAACAGGAGCAATAGACTGCAGCTTCACTTTCGGTTGACCTCGTCATTATTGTACAACTTTCTACACCACTAGCCAGACTGCCACCTACTTCTTTCAATCCGTAGAAGCTCATTAAGTACAAGACCGAGAGTTAATTCTATTGCAACTATTCATGATATCCGACCCGATTGTACTACTACTTTATGGCCCTGGTTGACGATGATCATGAAGGGAGGATAGGAAAACCAACTCCTTCAGGGAGGTATATTTAACACTCTACGGAAGGTTGACTGGACGAGTACTTGGAGGGTTGGCATTCCGACAAAACGCATCTCGCAGATATAGTATGTGGCGTTGCGGTGCATAATCGGACTAGTATGGCTCCTTGAAGTTTTCTATAGGATGTACCCTTTGGTTTCATAATTTCCCGGTGGCACTTTTCCGCGATCATTCTGACTGCCAACCGTCGATTCGAACGCATAAGATCCCGGCATCTGTTGACATTTTGATTGATCTTTGCAGTTGAAAGCCACAGTTTCAACGGTTCATCATCAATCGACTCCCTTTCTTCTGAAAAAATCTAACCACTGTAAAACCTCGGCTCTTGATGGAATACATTCTACATAGGCCGAAGTTTTCCAACCGTTTCTGTTGCATTGTATCCAACTTTGAAGCAACATTTGACAGCCCACTGTTCCTCAAAATTGATACCACTCATTTCCAGTACGCATAAGAGGAAACTGTTACATGAATACTAACGCTAAGAACAAATAATTGACTGTAGCGAGTTCAAATTCATACTGGAGGCATATCACATGTCACTTGACGCTGCTCGAAGCCTCTCTCACGCGTTGATGGATCGGAAGTGACGTCACCAGTCTCATTAATTTATGTACAAACCTTGTATATTTTCCGATTTCACGAGTGATGCTAGGTTCATATTTGTAATATTTCTCAGTAACGAGTTCATATTTCATTGCTAAAATGGGGAATATCAACTTTTCTTCTAAATGGGGGATGGTTCCGGGGTCAGAGAGTCATGATTGACGGCGAAAACTAAAATTCGAGGGAAATTCTACTATTAAGACGACTTTAATAGATTATATTCCTTGAAAGCTGCCTAAAAGTAGTCAAAAATTCTTTGAATTAAAAGCTCTGTAGGTACGAAATGATGGGTGTAAGGTAGTTACTAATTCTTCTTCCATTCTTATGCAGAAATTATCTGCAACAAACATGAATTTAATCGAAAAAATAAGTCCGAAGTAGTTACAAAATGTAGAGCCACCCTTGAAAACCACGCTTAAAAATTGAACGATCGTCAGAATTCAATTAGTGATTGCGAAAAAAGAATTTAAGGTCTCGCGAATGAAGAGACTAACGTTTCGTCTGATGAAATGAATAAAATTAAAAATTTCAATTACTACAAGTAGCTCTTTCTGGACGACATGACCCTAGAGAAACTATGGAGTCCTTGAACGACTGAAGTCTTCTTCAAACTTGATACTGAAAAATGATCTAACCTCAACTTCTGATATCGATCTGAAGCAGGCAATCGAAATTCTGCAATAAATCGATCCCACCGAGAACAAGACTTCACATCTTGGCCAACCCCCAACGAACCAGCCACGTTTGTGGAAAATTATATTGGCTGAACTCATCTCCCAAATCCTTCGAAATAAAATCAAATTATCGATCACTAGAGAGAAAAAGATCTCACAATCAAGTATCTCAAATGAGTACCAACCATTTTCCGTGGTAGCTTCCATCCCACAAATAAGTCTTCCAAGAGCGAATAAGGATTAACTTACAACAATGTGCAATCTTGGAGCTCCAAATATCGAGTACGGTTATCCACCTCGCAGCTACATGAACCCAAGTTTATTCTTAATACTGAATCATGGCTGAAGCCTCAAATTCCTGACTCTTTCGTTCATATCTCCGATTATGTAATTTAGTAGTTGGATAGTACAACAACTGTTGGCCAAGAAGGAGTATGTATTTACATTAAACACTATATTATTGATTCATAGAAAATATCTATCTCCCGATCAGTCACTCCAGGTATAGACAAAATATTCATAGACATTGAATGCAAAGGATTCAACTCGACTGTAGGGTGTGTTTAGCGCATCCAGCATGCCAATTTGAGAAAACTCTGTGCGATAATCTTAGTTCTCTTTCAAATTTCAAGAAAAATCTCCTTCTAGTGGGCGACTTCAATCGTCCCGAACTCAGATGTTCACTGATTTCACGCACATCAGGTATCTCCCCAGCTGAGTGCACTTCGACGTGATGAAGAACTCAAATTGAGGAAGGACCTATTCGTTTCAGGATGAATCAAATTCCATCTTATCATTGATCAACGATTCTGGGTTCTTATCTGCAATCGGATATCTTCCACCCTTTGAAAAGTCTGACCACGTTACGCTCTCTCTTCAAAAATACAGTTTTTGACACCACACTCATAAGATATGAAGTGTAAACATTGATTGAGGTCACAAGCAAAATTTCTACGACTAATTGGGATGAAGAATTAAAAGACTCCGCTTACACTTCGAAACAATGGATTCATGAAAAGATTTACGATATAAAAATTCGCTCTATCGAAGGCTACTAGAGGAAAACGAAGTTCATAGATCCTGCTCTAACATTGGAGCTTGCTTGATTGATGAATACAAAAATTGCTATGAGGCTAAGATAGAATAAGGAAAAAATAACAAAAAATTGTATAAATATATGCGCTCCTTCCTGAATTCCAAGGTTACTACTCTACTGGTCAGGGGTTTTACAAATTGAGTTGCACAATTATTTATAAACCTCCATTGTCCTAGCAGATCATCTTGCAGCTTCCTTTACCGATGGGCTTATAGGACCAGTGCCACATAACGCTGCTTACTGGACCTGAGCGACATCATCATTACCGAAGGTGTTATGGAATAACACCTAACTCGATTGAACGTTCACTCCGCGCCAAGTTCCGACGGACTGTCACCCAAACTTCCGAAATACTGCACCAAATCTTTCTCATATGCGATGTTCCTGATGTTCAAGAAAATAAATTCAGTCCCACTATTTACCTTCACTATAGTGAAAGGCCACTGTCACATCAATTTTCAAGAGTGGCGACAAAACATCTCCCAACAACTACCGCCTCATCAGTTTGACTTCAGTTCCTTTCAAAATCCTCGAAAATATTGTGCCCAAACAGATGCTCGATTTTTCTAAGAAGAACCAGATAATCCCTTCAAACCATCATGGTTTTATTCCCGGAAGTTCAATCATAACGAATCTCTTTGAGTCTTTTTCATCTTGAACCAGATCTGTGGATGCAGGTGAGCACATCAATATCATTATCCTTGACTTCACTTGAGCTTTCGACAGGGTTCCCCACCGTCATCTTCCAGTAAAACTTGAACGCTTTTGGATTCGGAAAAACTTAATCTGACGGGTTGATTTTTAAAGAGTTTTGCTTCAGAATTTCAGACAATTCATCTTCTTTCTGAAAACTACAAGTGGCGTGCCACAAGGATTCGTTCTCGGTCCTGTGTTGTTTTTTATATATACAGCCGATTTGCCAATGATACTCAAATCTGAATGCCTAGAATTCGTTGACGACACAAAATCTTCAACAACCCTCTTAACAACTAAAATCTACTGTAGGAGGATTTGCACTGTTTACTGAACTCCATGTTTGGTCAAACGATCCCAACTACTTATACACAATCAACGGTCACCAGATCACCCAGATAAAGTTTTCAGACACATTCAGGAAGTCACCTCTTACGCCAAAAAAATAATTGATCTCGTGTCGATATAATTTAACCACTGTAATCCACTCGTAACAGCAAAGATTCTCTCGACCTATCTGCGTCCGATCTTCGAATCTGGGGACCCGTACGTTGAGTGTATTCAACGCTGATCGACCCGCATTCCTTATGGCAGAAACAGACCATGCTATGAAAATCGCTTAAAAATTATGAAGTTAGATACATTTGCGGATAGACGCACAAGAAGTGATCGTATTGTGACGTACACAGCACTTCATGGCCACTTTGGATGTGATGTAACCCACCAGCTTCCGCTAACTTCCAATAATCTAAGAGGTCACAATTTTAAACTCCTCAAAGAAAAGTTCAAGAACATATGCCGGCAGAAATTTTGGTCAAATAGAGTGTTCACAGCATGGAATGCCTTGCCCCTGGAAGTTGTTAATGCAACGAGTGTCAACCAATTAAATAATAGATTCGACTCCTAGAAGGATAGTGAAGCTTGAGTGAACTTCCCTTTCTTTTTATTTTCCTTAAATATTTCATCTTTTCATTATTTTCATTCACTGTGTTCCATTTATTACGTGTGTACCTGTTGAAAACTGTTCCATTTCAAAAGTATGTTTTATTGTCGTTAACTCAACTTTTATTTTAATATAGTAATAATAAAATCATTCGCTGAGCAAGAAAAAAGAAAACGAGCGAAATCATGAAACATTTTCCACGAATTAGACGCCTGTTTTGCTCCGCCTATGGCCTTGCGTCGTGCTTGGGAGCAAGCAGTGTCGTAGTCTCCATCTAATGAATAACGACGGGGGATCCAGTGAAAAAATATGGATATTAGCAGTTAAAAATCACCGTTATTTTGCTATTAAGCTCAAAATATAAGTATGGCCTTTTCACAAACTTCATTTGACATCTTGATAGAACCTACATACGTTGTTGAAACCACTATAGTCTGTGTTCTACATATTTAATAATGAAAGTTAAATTGCTATAATATATTATTCCTAGAATAATACTCAGAAGTTGTATAGAAATTTTTATATGGCGTCATCAGACAGTCATTAAATAAACTTATAGAGTGATAAAAGTATTGACAGTCGATATCTACATTTACGACGCTTCTACAATTGAAATTAAATTCAAACATAAAGCAACAGCGACGGTAATCAGATAACTGAAGCTCTAACAAATTGCAATTACAAATACATACTTATAAAATAGGCTATAAAATTTATCTTAAAACGTTGAACAAAATTTAATGCCAATACTTCATTCCCCCAGACCGAGTGAGAACGATAACGTTGGATGATTCAGACATATCGAAAGATGTTCTTCATTTTCATATTTCGATATGAAATATGTCAAAAGGCTCCCAGTTCACCCTAGGTAATTATTCCAAACCGTGGATATCGTCTCCAAAGGGGGTAGTTC
The DNA here is from genome assembly GCA_013387265.2 of Cryptolaemus montrouzieri. Classification (NCBI taxonomy): domain Eukaryota; kingdom Metazoa; phylum Arthropoda; class Insecta; order Coleoptera; family Coccinellidae; genus Cryptolaemus; species Cryptolaemus montrouzieri. Next base: position 12,147,780 of record JABFTP020000062.1, on the reverse strand, counting down.
GAACTGTTCGGAAAATTCGCTCCGTTGTTATCAAAGGAAATTTTAATGCGAGAAAGTTGGTTTTCAATCGATTACTCAGTTCATTGGGGAATGTCTACAACAGGGAAAATGCTGTAAAATTTTAATTCGGTTCGTATCTTAATTTCTACAGTTGACATTTTTCGGCTATACGCTATATTTTATACCATTTTACTTTCTCTTATATACGATAAAATTATTCCTCAGAAAGGTCTTCCATAGGTGAATCGATTTTAGTATTGGTTATTTAATACTTGTTATTCACTACAAAAAATAGCTTTTTTTCGACACTTTATTAGGAAAATACGTAGAACAGAATCAGCAAGATGCAAGAAATTATGTCATTCGGTATCTTCTAGTAACAGAACAAAGTAGTTTTCAAACATAAAACACTTGACTTAATTTTCAACGATTTATTCAATCACTAAATTCGAACGAAGTTTTGAGTTATTCGATCTCCCCTCGTATATCGATATTTCGTGTTCGAACAAATTCGACGAAGTCATCCTAACAGCAATTACTGAATCTAACCTAACCTAATTTCTATTCTCCTATTCTAACCTAACTTTCTTTCAGATATCAGATTGTACTCTGTTAATGAAGCAGGGATGTTCTATGGCAAATGTCTCACAGATACAACATGAACCCATTTCGAAGGTAAAGGTCAAGGTCTTTTCTAAATCAGCGGTTTCTTTGTCAACCATATTTGAATATTGGAGGATTTGAAGGAGACAAAAAGTTAAAGCCTCCTAGGTATATTCACAATAAATATAGAGATGAATTAAAGTGTTCGAAAATGGTGCGGTGGAATCGTTCGATACGCGCAACACAACATAATTTGCGAGTCTCGGGTAATTAGGACGAACAAGAGAAGTAACGATAACAGCTCCAATTTTATTCCCGATCTGCAATAGTTTTTCTGAAACGAAATAGGATTTTCAATCGAAAATTATGAATCTGAAAGAAAGGATGCACTTTATAGAATACATAAAATATTCAGTAATACAGAATACACATTTTCTTGATTGCACATTTTTTTAGGCGTACTTGTCCTTGGATCGTCGCTTAGCATAACTCTTTTGCGTTCATATTCTCCACCGACGGGAAATTGTTGACTGGTGTTTTGCTTAGATGCCGAAAACAAAACCAGCTCGCCGAGACATTCTTGTTGAGATAATTGCAGGAAAGCAATCTTGGAATGTTGTTTTGTATATTTCTAGTGGTTGAATAGTGATAATCGATATTGAACTAGAGGATGATCGACATGGCTCATTTTAGAGCTCGTGGACTCTATCACTAAGATTTTGGATTTGTAGTGATAAATTATGAAGGTCCGTTTTGAGTACTGACGATTGAATAATGGTGCTCTCATTCCCTCAGAGTCCAAAGCATAAACTACATTCCTCTCATTGCAATGTTCACCCTGACATCGTCTGCTTTCGGAACAAAAACGTTCCCGTTGGTAAAACGCCGTTGAACTTTGAGGATGTATTCCTGACCTGAATTTTCGGTCAAGCATCCCCCATTCTCTTACCTGTTCAATTTATTATAATATATATTTCTATTCGAAGATTCAAGGAACACTGTATGAGATTTCTGGCAAAGTGAAATACTCCTTTATTCGTTTACAGCACGCGATCCTGGGATATGCCATTAAAAGGGTAATTCCATTCTATCTGACCGTTGTGAATTGAGTTCTGATAGAACATTAGTTCCTCACTCATTTTCGATGTGCTTCAGGCTATTATCTGGAGTTCTATAGTTGATAGACCTGCGAACACGTTATAAGATATCTTGCAAACAGATGAGTTAGTTTAGCTCAGTTTCCGTTTCATTACAGTGGAATATAACGACCTAGATTGGAATAGCTCTGGTTTCTAATTTGGAATTTCCTATAAACTACATTGCAACTTAGTTATATACTCCATTAAGTACAGTATTGAAGGAAGGCTATCTTCCGCTCTATGAATCTACAAGATGATGTTGAAATTAGTGGAGTGAATTTCTGGTATCTATACAATGTTATAGCATGAAACCTGAAATCGTTCTGAAGAAGAAAATTTAGGTTTTTAGGAAATAAACTTTTTTTCCAAGACATATCTTGCATATTTTCATAGCAGGGTTAGCAGGATTGGGGAGATAACTTTCTAGCATTTTACTCCTAAGATAAGATTAGCAAACAAAACATAGACGCTCAATTCCCAACAACATCATCTCTTATTCTACGCTGTTCAATTATTCGTTACGCAGAAGAACTTCAGAAAAGTCTGTGGAATATGGAAGTATCTAGGGAAGGGGTTTCTCGATCAATTTCAAATTTTGGGGTTAGTGTGAATGAATAATGATTTACAATTTGCAATTGTTTTCAGTGCGGAACCATTTCTGCTTGTACTACAATTTTGCTATTTCAAATAGCAAATTTTTCAATTAATTTTATTAAAGTGCATTCTTCTTCAAGCACTGTTTGTTACTATTTGTCATATCTTAAATTTGCCACCATTTGCCATGATTTTTTTAATTAACAACTCAGCTGTCAGTAGGAATATAACTTTTTCCAGTTTAACGCGAAAAGTGCTATTTTTGAGGGCTAAGTACTTTTCGGTGCTACTTTATATAAAAGGTACTCAAAATTCTCTTGTAAACGGAATAAAACTTAATTGCGAGAATTTTAAATAGGTATTGATTGACATTGGAATTCCCTAAACCTAAAATGGTTTCATTTTGTTCACGATTTAATGAAACCTGCTATTCCCCTTCGGAATATTGAATAATTAGACCAAAGAACATAGAAACAGACGGAGGGAATTTAATTCTTATGCCAGGTTATTTATTCTACAATGATCAAGATAAGGATTTTGAATTTGGGCCTCAGTAAAGCGATTGGAAATTATTTAAGAATAGCAAGAACCGTAATTTTGTTTCTGTAGGGCTTTTTTGTTGAATAGAATGACAAGTAAATACTGAAATGAAGATATTAAGAATTAGCTCATTGTTCATGGAGAACATTTAACGAAAAAAACGCGAATTTACGATCAATTTGCAGAATATGATTCGGAAAATTAAGAACAAATTTTGATACTTTTGAAAAATACATAGAGTAAAGGGTTGAAGTTAGTTTTATTAACAACGATGAAGACATTACAGTTACCGTTTCATTTTTATGCCAATCCGTATGCGTCTGTACGTGCTGCTGTTGCAGATTTGGCGAAAGCATGTACATCAATTAATAAAACTTTGGACAAAAATAATTTCTACCCTTACAATTTCTCAAAGATACCATTGATGGATCAAAGATGCGCGGCGGTTATAAGGACCGATAAGTCCAATAAGCTATTTTTAATTGGCATAATTCTCATATCTGGATCGTCGAATATCCACATCGAACACGGGAGCGAAATTTGCAACATCGTTTTAGCTTCAATATATTTAGTTTAATGCACAAAAACCAATGCCCTTATTTAATTCATGAAGAAAATTTGAATAGTGTGAAATATCAAGAGATTTCAATGAAATTTATTTCGGAATTCCTGAACAATCTCTTGTTGAAAGTACGTGTTTCGTATTGGTGACAATAACATGGTGCCTAATGCATTCCTCAGGTATCAGGAGAATTAATCAGCTTGTTTGACGAAAGATGAAGGAGAAGACTGGGTCTATGAAATTGGACTGCAAGATCTCTGGATCTTACTCCTTGAAATATTTATCTATGGGGTACCTAAGGGGCAAAGCTTATAGTTTGCAGATAATTCTGCGAGCGGATATTAAGTTAAAGGTTTCGTTCCTTCGATCGCATCGCTCGCAATCAAGTGCAAAAAACAACATTCAATGAAGTGCGCTCGCAGATTGAAAAATTCATGAAAAAGTACTGTGGACGATTTGAACATTTGATTTGATTTCAATTTTACTACGTTTCATATATATACAAGGTCTTTTTGAAATTCAATTCTTCATAAATGTTGGAAAATTTGTTTTAGCCAAAACGACATCGTCATCGTTAGAATAAATTCATAATGTCCTTATTTAAGTACTTATTTGCTATTTCATTCCTCAAAAAAAACACCATACACAAATAATAGTAGTGTTATTTATATTTTTAAATAAAGTCCAAACGTCAAACTGAGGCCTATATTTGTAGAAGCATACATGAAACGTTGTGAAACATAGAAACAAGCATCGGAATTCAATCCATTCTGTTTCCTTCTATGTTCCAGTGCATAATGATTGCATTTTCCGAAAGACTGCAGTTTTGCGAATGAAATGAAATTGGTCAATTTTAGCGATTGGGAAAATTAATTTGAAATCTGTGAAAAGTAAAAAAATTGGTACTCGTATTTCTGTTGTTTCCGTCAGCCAGACCGAACATGTAATGGGTATCAGCCAATTCGGCGTTAGTAAAATAAGCCATTTTTTCTTACAGCAATAACTTCAAAAGTCTTAAAACTAATCGTTAATTCAATTATTAATTTGAGCAGATACTAAATCAACATAAATAAATAAATGAAAAAAATCAAAGCTTACTAGTCAATTCTTAAATTAGAAGTGCTTTCAATTCAGCGAATGCATACAATCGTTTATTGATTTTTTGCTCCAGATCGGTTGAAGATACGAAAAAATTACAAGTGTCAAAAAATTTTCTAAATTCAACGAAGATGACGAAAATGATTGTACGCTAATCAGTGGCGTACTGCAAAAGAGTTTGAAAGGGCAAAAGAAGACATGACTCCGGAAAAGACAACACCTTGTTGATTCTGGTTAAAATCTAGGACGTCTAATGATGGAGGATGTGAAAAATAACTTGTATGCCAAATTGGGACTGATTATCTCAAAAACTGCAGGAGTTTTGAAGAAAAACCCAATTTTTTTCGGAAATTTCAACACCCTGTAGCTCCGTAACGAAGCTTCTGCTGTTTATATAAGCTTTTCTTCTTAAAATTGCACGTAGATATACCCCTCAAGTTGTGACACACTATTATGTCACACACCCTGTATTTCGAGCATGAGAACCCTAAAAGTCTGCGCTCGTACACCCAGCGAGAATCGTAGCCATAATAAATTCGTCTGGCAGACACTAAAAACTGCCGGAATAGACTGGCTGTTCACATATATTTTTAGAACTGCTGAAAGAATATTTTCCCTAATTTTCAAACTTCTGGGAACAAGCTGCGAATTACAATCCGCATGTAAACTTTACTTTCTTCTGGCGCTCGCTTTTGAATCTAAAAAAGGATTACCAATTAGTTTCTTCGCTTAGACATATTTATTCATCTTCAAAAATACAATATGAAGACACTTCATCAAGATGCCAGACTTGAATGGTATTTTCTCAAGTCACCGATAATTAAGCATTGTCTAACTTGGTAAACGGGTGAGTTTGGTAGAATAGACTCATAGCTCTTAGTATTTTTAATATTTTTCTATTACATCAAAGTTGAAATTTTCCAGTAATGATCTTCAAACACTACAATTCGTCATATTTGCGGCATGCTCTCGTTTGAAGAACTATTCCGCGACGTTCAATAAATACTTAAAGTTAACGAATCCTTCACCAGCATATTATAAATTGAGTTTGTAGAAACTTCTCATTTCCCAAACCCTCGTTAAAAGCTCCACAATGGAACGCCGCGGAAATTGTTCGAGAAAGCGAAAAGAAAATCGAATAAGAGTAAAACACCTGAATTGGAAAATCTACCAAAGGATCAAATTATAGCTCAATATTATAACATGAGCTTATATCATTAGAAGAATTTGCCTGAAGTAAAATTAAGGTATATTATCGAGTTAGCAAAGTTACAGTTAATCTATTCATTATCAAGAATGAAGTTTCGCGCGTAATATCCGATAAGCCATGAAATGAATTTCGCATAACGATATTTGTTGAATGGAGTAACGCCGCGAATATTCTGACTATAAAATCTTTCAGAAATTCGAAAAAGCTTGAGAATGTAATCAAATCGAGTCCGAACTAGTTCTTCTCAACAATATTGTGAATTTGGAATGTGAATTTTTTTCACTCAGAGAAATTTCTGAAATGTGAAAGATCGATATGTATGAAAAAAATTGATCAGGTGTACTGGGTGGACCAACTTCGACGTTTTAATACTGTAGCTATGTGAAATATTGTGCCAATATCTTGGTTGTTTGTGAAGTTAGGTAGAAATTATTTTGACAACCTAGAAGCCTTTTTTTACGTAAAATTGAACTGAATGCGGAATTTCTTTTCCTTCAACGGTTTTTGAGTTAACATGCCAACTTGCGTTTTCTTTAATATAAACCATAGACAACCTGGATTTCAATAAATAGTTTTTTTTTCTTTTCGGAAAATATGTCACGTTCAAAAATTGAGGAATTAATTTTGAACGCAACAGTACTCAATTTATAGTGGAATGTATTAATCCTCTTTACTTGCAAAGAATAATACAAGAGAGAGATAGCCGCTTCGGTTGAATAAAGGACGTAAATCATGCACTGCATTCGAGTTACCCGATACCACTTCTTGAAGCTTATCGCAGTAGCCGCTCCAGGAGGTTAGTTTTTCTTCTAGATCACTTTTGATAAATTGATTATGAGATTTGGTGTGGAAACTGTTGTGTCGAATTCTGGAAGAATATAGTTGTATTTCATTGATCTCTTCATTTTGGTGTTTCGAAAAGGAATTTTTCATCTTCTAATTATGGTTTGCTTGTGACTTTATTATTCGTTGATGATTTTAATTTCCCAAAAGGATTTCTGGAGATTTCGGGGCATAATTATGACCCGGCTATCTTTGTTGCTGAGAAAGTAGCTACAATAATCCTTACATAAGAAGTCCGGAGTGGCATTATGCTGGAGAGAAAAATACCAACCAGGTTATATATCTGCCGATATTCCTATGAAGGAGCCAAAAATGTGCAGTATTTTGCCATTGGATGTTCACGCAAGACTTTTGTTTGTTTGCTAAATTAATGCTCAGTGCCTCTAGTGAATCCGTTTCAGTTTTCATAAACATTTTGAGTGCCAAACTTTTATAGAGAATGCATTTTCTCTGAACAATTCTAGTGCGAAAGTTTTAATTTCTCGGATGAGATAATTCATTTAGTGAGTTCTTTTCAATATTCATTCATATTATCAACAGAATATTGAAAGCATTATATTTTCCTAAATACTTAACACTGAATGCAGAATCGAATTCAGTATAATTCACTCATTTGTTATCTAAGTCCGGTTAAATCTTTTATCAATCATAATTATCATGTATAATTCTGTTATTTTCATTGATTGATTCGATCCTTATACTGATATTAATCATTTGCTTGGTATATACGAGGGTATCGAATTTGTCTTAATTCTCAGTGTACAAACCTACGAAATTTTGTGTATGATTTATTTTCGATAAAAGCTGGGAATGAACTGAATTGGTGGCAATTATAGAAAAGGATGTATTTAATTGGTATATTGATTTCTTGCATATTTTTTCTTGGTTTTTAAATGTTTAAACTTTAATAACTGTAAGGGTTACAGGTTTTGGCCAAAACTACTATCCGAAGTTGAAAACTTGTAACATTACATAATCATTTATTTACTTAACCTTTCTAGTTCTTTGGAAAACAAACTAGTGGGCCTTTAAAATTTCACAAATTTAAGATACCTAGTATTTAGTTCGATTATATAGCTATTGGAGGTTATCATGTTATTTCTTTTCTGAGATTCTGCTACCTGTTTTGAACCACGCCAGGGAAATAACTCAATTCATATTTTTGTAGTAGCAGAGAGCATGAGACTTTTAATCTGAGGGCGCCAAGTTCTGTGACCTACCTTTGCTATTACAAAAATATGGATTGAGTTATTTTCCTGACTAGGGCGTGGTTCAAACAGAAATCTCAGAAAAGAAATAACATGAAAATCCTCCAATAGCTATATAATCGAACTGAATACTAGGTATCTTACATTTGGGAAATTTTAAGGGCGACACTAGTTTGTTATCCAGAGAACAGGAAAGGTTAAGTAAATAAGTGATTACGTAATGTTAGAAGTTTTAACTTCGGTTTTGGCCAAAATCTGTATCCCTTACAGTTGTTAAAGTTTACGCATTTAAAAAACGAAAAAAATGCAAGAAATCAATATACCAATCAAATACACTCCTTTCTATAATTGTTACCAATTCTGTTCATTCCCGGCTTTTATCGAAAATAAAATTATTCACAAAAATTCGAATGCACTGAAAATTAAGACAAATTCGGATACCCCTCGTATATACGAAGCAAATGAGTATTATCAGTATAAGGATCGAAATCACTCAATGAAGATAACAGAATAATACATGATAATTATGATTGATAAAAGAACTAACCGGACTTAGATAACAAATGAGTGAATTATACTGAATTCGATTCTGCATTCAGTACTAAGTATTTAGGAAAAATATAATGCTTTCAATATTCTGTTGATAATATGACTGAATATTGAAAAAGAACTCACTAAAATGAATTATCTCATCCGAGAAATAAAAACTTTCGCACTAGAATTGTTCAGAGAAAATGCATTCTCTATAAAAGTTCGGCACTCAAAATGTTTATGAAAAATAAAATGGAGTCACTAGAGGCACTGAGGATTACTTTAGCAAACGAACAAAAGTCTGATAACTTGCGTGAAAATACAACGGCAAAAATTCAGCAAATTTTTGGCTCCTTCATAGGAATATCGGCAGATATACAGGGATATCCACCGGGACCGTCCGTTAAAATCTTTTTAAGTTCCAATCACAATGTCAAGCTGAAATTTTATACGCGGCCATAACTAGCGATTTCCAATTGAAGTGAAATATTTTCGAAGTGATACCATTTCCGGTTATACCGAAAGTGGGTCATCACTTTGTTATTTCAAATGGCAATCTACTTTTTTATTATACATCTAGAACCGACATTTGAGCAAGGCAAAAAATACCCAAGTTGTTGGCACTTATCTGTCAAAACTTTTGACAGATTTAATTATTTCTGTTATAAACTCGATTTTTGAGGAGCATTCAAAATTGTAGCTCGTAGATCTTTTGCACTACACACACAATTTTTGCTTGGGTGGATAGAAGAAGGATCAGGGAATTTTTTAAGCAGTCTACACATGTCAAATGTTTAATGCGTTGTTTTGTATGATTTTTTCAATTTGGCTTTTTTCAAACAGCAATAACACAATTTTTTCGAATGGCACGTGCCAATTTTTATATCGCCATCAGATGAAGCGTCAAATTTCAGATGGAATTGTATCAGCATGTACTATACCCATCTCTTATAGTTCCGAAATAATTTGGGAATAAATTAGATTTTGATGATTTTGCAAGAACTAACAGAGAATGCTTTGAAATATCTGAATCAAGTAGCTGAAGTGGCTACGCTCACCTCACAGATGCCTAAAACGAATGTGCTTGTCACTCCGTTCATTCGAATTCGAGATTCAACAAGAATTTTCGTTATTTCAGATTGAAAATATCCAAGAAATACAACACATTTGGAATGAAACCACTGGTTATTCAAACGATAATATATTTAATCTTTTTTTAATTCATTTTAGAATGTCAAAAAGTAGTGGGTAGAAATTGCAGGCAATTCAATAACCAATTTCCAAATTTACCGTTTATGAGTAAAATTAAATTTCGAAGCATTAGAAGCAATTTTCTACAATTCGGATGAATAAAAATTGTAGGAACTAAGCGAAAACCAATCATCGAAGATAATTACATTAGTACGAATAAATGATAGCAAACATCATGGGAGACAACTGATTTACGATCTGAATAAATGTTCAATATGGGCCCCATTTTGCTCCATACACTTGACAGCTCGTATACGAACATGATGAGTTTCCCTCCTAGTTTCCTCAGGATCAATATTACGAAAAGCATTATGAATGCGCTCTAGTAACTCTTCTTCACTTCTCACAGGAATGAGATACACTCACTATTGCTTTTTCCCCATAAATAAAAATCAAGGGGCGTCAGTTCCGAAGAACGCGGAGGCCATAAATTTGGTCCTTGATTACCCGACCATCTATCCTCGAACATTTCTGTTAGGTGCCGATCTACAGCTCGTGTTTTATGTGCTGGTGCACTATCCATTTGGTAATAGCAATCCCTCAGAATGTTAAGGGGTAATCCATCTAAAAAATTTGCTAATGTTCCTCTCAAAATTTCCAGGTATCTTTGTCCAGAAAGATTTTTCCCATGAATGTGATAAGCCAACAAATCATTCATTAAAATTGCAAAAATATTTACGCTGAATTTATTTTGGAAATCAATAAGCTCAATGAAATGTCGATTTCTCCTGTTAGTTATTCCACTTTCATTGAACTTGGCTTCATCAGACCATATAATTTTTTGCAGAATCATCTTCTTGAAGCCGAATTAATAGATTTTCATGGAAATTTAGCCGCTTGGGAAGGTCAGTTGTTTTCGATTTTTGTAGTCTGATAAAAGAATACGGGTGCATGTTATGTTTCTTAAGGATCCTTTGAATGGAAATATAACCCAATCCAATATCCATTGATGCTGACTTAATGGACGCATGTGGATTGGCACGAAAATACGCTAGCGTATTAATTTGATTGTCGTCGTCCTCGAGAATTGGTTTTCTTCTAGTTTATTTGTATTTTGTTCCTCCAAATTGCAGAAAATTGCTTCTAATCCTTCGATATTTTGTTTTACTCATTGGCGTCAAATTTGGAAATTGGTTATTGCATTGCCTGCAAGTTCTGTCCACCTTTTTTGACGTTTTCCATGAATTAAAAAGGGATTAAACATATCCTCGTTTCAATAATCAGCCATTTTATTATCAAACTGGTGTTTTTCAAAATTTTCACTTCAAATTACCAACAAATCTTGTTGAAATATCAAATTCGAATGAACGAAGTGACAAGTACATTAATTTTAGGCACCTGTCAGGTGAGCGTAGCCAGTTCAGCTACTTGTTTCAAATGTTTCAAAGCATTCTCTGTTAGTTCTTGCAAAATCATCAAAATTCAATATTTTCCCAAATTATTATATTATAAGAGATAAGTATAGTACATGCTTATACAATTTCATCTGAAATTTGACGCTTCATCTGATGGCGATATAAAATTGGCATGTGCCATTTGAAAAATGGAGTTATTGCTGTTTGAAAAAGGCCAAATTGAAAAAATTATACAGAACAACGCAATAAACATTTGACATGTGTAGACTGCTTAAAAAATTCCTTGGTCCTTCTTCTATCCACCCAAGCAAAAATTGTGTCTGTAGTGCAAAAGATCTACGAGCTACAATTTTTTTAAATGCTCCTCAAAAATCGAGTTTATAACAAAATAATTAAATCTGTCAAAAGTTTTGACAGATAAGTGTCAACAACTTGGGTATTTTTTGCCTTGCTCAAATGACGGTTCTAGATGTATAATAAAAGTTAGATTGCCATTTGAAATAACAAGGTGATGACCCACTTCCGGTATAACCTGAAATGGTATTCGAAAATATTTCACTTCAAAGGAAATCGCTAGTTATGGCCGCGTATAAAATTTCAACTTGATATTGTGATTGGAACTCGAAAAGTTTTTAACGGACGGTCCCGGTGGATATCCTACATAACCTGGTTGGTATTTTTTCTCCAGAATAATGCCACTCCAGACTTCTTTTGAAAGTATTATCGTAGCTACTTTCTTAGCAACAATGACAGCCAATTATGACGGAAATATCAAGAAATGTACACAGGTACAGGTTCCCAATCCTTTTAGGAATTCAAAATCATCAACGAATGTTGAAGTCACCAGCAAACCATCAATAGTAGATGAAAAATTCCTTTTCGAAACACCAAAACGAAAAGATCAATGGACAATTGGACAAAACAGTTTTCACACCAAATTTCTAAATCAATTTATCGAAAGTGATCGAAAGAGTATACTGCTATAAGGTTCAAGAAGTGGTATCGGGCAACTCGAATGCAGTGCATGTTTTACGTCCTTTATTCAAGCGAACCGGCTATCTCTCTCATGAGTTATTCATAATTAATAATAAAATAAAACAAGTTACTATGTTTTAACTATCACTTATTTATTGATGTAAAGAATGACAAATTTTTTACATTGGTTGGACCGGTTTCGGACATGCGTCCATTATCAACAACAAGCTAATGAAAATTGAATACTCATGTATAATAAAATGCTAGTAGAGTTCACAGTAACTTGAATAATGGTGATTGGTAGGTAATTGAGTCTACCTGTTCGTTAAGAAGCTTAACCCTATCTACCTAGATGCCTTGAAAATTTCCATTGATTCAAAGAATTTGAGTTCATAAGATTTATCACAGGAATGAAGAATTTTAGCTGTTGAAGTTCTGGAAAAGGATGACATTCATTCATTCATTCAGACAATGTGCAGCTAAAGCTGAGTCATATTTCTGATGTAGGAATGACCGGAAATGTTCTTTGTATCTAGCCTTGAAAGAGCGTCTTGTCTATATAAAAGGAATTGCACTCAGAACATGTTGATTGGTATACTCACTTCTGATTTTTCGAATTTATCGGTTTTATCTTTTGTGTTGAAAAGCAGGCCTGACAATTTGCTAACTGGTTTGAATGCAATATGAACTTATTTACTATCAGACAAAACTCTAGCAACCTGTTCTGACGTCTTCCCAAAGATGTTAGAGACATAAATTTTTCGGGCTTTTCTCTCTTGGATTGGGGATATATTATGTTGAATGTAATGCTGCGCAATAGAGAGTTTAATTAATCGAAAAATACGCAACAACTTATTCAACATGATATATCCCCAATCCAAGAGAGAAAAGCCCGAAAATTTATGTCTCTAACATCTTTTGGGAAGATTTCAGAACATGTTGCTAGAGTTTTGCCAGATAGTCAAAACTTCATATTGCATTCAAACCAGTTAGCAAATTGTCAGGCCTGCTATTCAACACAAAAGATAAAACCGATAATTTCGAAAAATCAGAGTACACCAATTAACATGTTCTGAGTGCAATTCCTTTTATATAGGTCAAACAGACTAATTACCTACCAGTCACCATTATTCAAGTAACTGTGACCTCTACTATCATTTTATTGATGGTAATTCTTGTATTGTACATGAGTATTCAGTTTTCATTAGCTTGTTGTTGATAATGGACGTATGTGCGAAACTGGTCCAACCAATGTAAAATTTTGTCATTCTTTACATCAATAAATTAGTAATAGGTAAAACATAGTAACTTGTTTTATTTTATTATTCATTATGAATATCAACTATCACGTAGTTAGGTTTCATCGATCAATTATCATGAGTTATTCTTTGCAAGTAGAGAGGATTAATATATTCCACTATAAATTGAGTACTGTTGCGTTCAAAATTAATTCCTTAATTTTTGAACGTGACAAATATATCACATGTGGTATAGGGAATATCGATCAAACGCACATTATGGAAAACCATGTATAGAATACAATATTTTGAGTTTGTAGTCACTACAGTACTACATATTACTACGTTAAACAAACTCAAAATTTAGTTTACAGGATGTTCTATTCGAAATAGGAAAGTTAACGTCAACTTTCGGTCTAATCGTAGTTGGAAAACAGTTGAATATCTTTTCAAAATGTAGCTTGTTGAAATCGAATCTAACTGAGAAAACTTTAGGGAAATATCTCCCATTTTTCGTAAACTTTCAATAGACTATATAACTTGGGAACCGGTATATCAAATAGCAGATACCTTGAAAATATTGCAACGTTAGTTTTTCTAATTCAGTTCGCAAAATTGAATTACAAAATACGTTCGTTATACAAGCTTACACAGTAAGGATATACTTCGTATCTCCTGTTATTCTTGGATCGGCCTCGCTTAAATGTAAGGCTTCAGAATTATCTCCGGAAGCCATAGATCTTACCTTTATCCCATTTATTATTACCTGCGGATTGCTTCAAAGGACACTCCGGGCAAATACTCCATTCAATTAACGAATAGAACCAGTATCCTCCGGCTATTAATAATCAGGACGGTACTGGATGTTTCAATTAGGAAATGGTAAATTGGACAGACAGCACGAAAATCCGTCGGTTTTTTCTTGATTGCGGAAATAATGAGTGGTCTCGGAAGAGTGGGTTCTTACGATTCATTGAACTCGAACTGTAATTGTTTGGTTGGATTCGAAAGACTTGTAGGGGTTTGAAAAAAGGCAACGTTGTATTAGATTATTGGAATAAGCTATTTATGCGGAGTTCAGACTCAGAAATAAGGTACTTCTACTGAATGAACTACGATGGGAACAGATTCGGAAGTGGCCATTGAAGCTTTTTATACATTGTGGAATAATGTATGCACGATTAGTTTCATAAAAGAATGCTACTGCTTCTCATATACAGGGTTCTTCAACGAAAACTAAACAGAGGTTATATCTACCAAGATATTCATTTCTGATCAAGACGCAAAAACAGGTCAATTTTTGTTTCAAGGAGGACATCTTTTGGGGTACAAAACTTGCCTGAAATATCAACCTCCTAAGCGGGTGTTGCAATCCTTGAACATTTTGAATAGGGAAGATGGGTCGAGTGATGACTCGAAAGAAAGGTGGTATCTTTGTCTACATCGCTGTAAACAAATTTCCATTTTAAATTGAAAACTCTAAAAGATACAGGGTGAGCAACTGAAAGATAGGGAAGATTATTTTCCTGAGACTATTCAAGTTTCAGTGAAGTAAAATGGAACAGATCCATACTGATGAATGGCAGTCATCATAAAGTACCATCCTCATCTCGAATTTCAACCCCTAGAGCAGGGGTCATCACCCTTGAAAATTTGGAAGAGGATAGATGGGTCAAGTGATACCTCGAAAAAAAGGTATTATCTTTGTCTGCATCCCCGTGAACGAATTTTAATTTTTGATTGAAAACTGTAGAAGATACAGAGTGAGCTACTGAAAAATAGAGGAGACTATCTATCGCCCTGAGCTATTCAAGTATTAGTGCAAAAAAATGGAACAGATTATGCCAGATCAAACGTGGTCATTTTTCATCTAAATGAATCTATTCCAGTTCTTCGCACTTTCACTCCAATAGTCTTGGGGCGATAGTCTTCTCTATTTTTCAGTGGCTCACTCGACCCATCTACCCCCTTTCAAATTTTCGAGGGTTGTCACCCCTGCTCCAGGGGTTGAAATTCGAGATGAGGATGGTACTGATGATGACTGCCATTGATCAACATGGATTTGTTCCATTTTACCTCACTGAAACTTGAATAGCCTCGGGGAAATAGTCTTCCCTATCTTTCAGTTGCTCACCCTGTATCTTTTACAATTTTCAATTGAAAATGGAAATTCGTTCAAGGCAATGTAGACAAAGATACCACCTTTCTTTTGAGTCATCACTGCGACCCGTCATTCCTATTCAAAATGTTCAAGGATTGCAACTCCCGCTTAGGGGGTTGATATTTCAGGCAAGTATTGTACCCCGAAAGATGTCCACCTTGAAACAAAAATTGACCTGTTTTTGCGTTTTGATCAGAAATGAATATCTTGGTAGTATAGCATCTGTTTAGTTTTCGATGAAGCACCCTGTATAGAACAATGCATTATTGTATTCTTCATGATAGTTCCTTGAGATACCAAGAAGTGGTGGAGACGATCCTTCCAGTCATCATAGCATTGCTGGAACTCGAATACTCGAATCGCCTTAACCTGGTCGGTTACACCTCAAGTGTGAGATGATTTTCGATTCTCGTGCATTTACTCTTACTAGCTAAAAACCCCTTTCTTGAGATTTTAGTGTGACATGGCGCGTTGTCGAGATGTATATCCCTGTTGTTTTTGATGGTTGGCCCACCCAAAAGACAATTTTTCGGAGATTTCCAAGTACCTGTCTGTAAGAGGGTTGATTTATCGTGTGGCCTTGAGGCACACACTCTTTGTGGACGATTCCGTGGCTATCAACAAAACAAATTAGCACGCATGACAATGGTTAAGCTTATTTGGGCTTTGTGAAGGCTGTAGTGTGTCATTCGACGATCTGACGTTTGGTTTGTGGGTCGTATCCAAGAGTAACTCAAGGAGTAACATATTGCAAGAAACATGAATCATTTTCAATCTATCCCAAAAAGTCAAGAATCCTTTTCGATCTGAGATCCTTCCGGTCTTGACGAAGGTTTTTCGGAACTACTTTTACACACATTTTTTTCATCTCCAGTTTATTGGTCAAAATCTGATGAACGGAGACGCGATTCAATTTAAACTTCATCGCGATCATTCTGATTGGCAACCGTCGATCTGAACGCACAACATCCCTGATTTCCATTAACTTTCTGGATTTAACTATTACTAAAATTATCGGTAAACATGATTTTCCTATCATTCATAAACCATCGCATACAGATATTTTTATTCACAGCACATCTACACATCGTTATCCACATAAATTCGCTGCTTACAATAGTATGGTTCATAGACTAATTAATATCTCAATGTCACAAAATAATTTTATAAAACAGCAAAATATAATTGAACAAATAGCAGTCAATAACAATTACAGTCCTAGTATGATTGAGAACATGATTTCACACAAAAAAAATCAAAAAGCAATCCAGGAAGTATTTCCAAGTATAAAAAGTTCTAAAACAAAATTCAACAGCTTAAATTATATTGGTAATACTAGTCTAAAATTAAAATCATTCCTCTCGCATTATAATTTCAATATAGTATTCCGAACTGATAACTCTTTAGACCGACATATCAAAAACTGCAAATCTAAAATTGATAAAGGTAATAAATCCGGTGTTTATAAATTTATAAAATTTATATTGGTAGAACTTTCAGAAATTTCAAAGTTAGATTATCCGAGCACAAACGTAGTTTTAATTATCATAAATCAGATTCCCATTATTCGAATCCCTTACTCGAAGAAAACCATAACTGTAATGATAATTTCAAAATTTTACACAATGAAAATAATAGACAATAACTCAATCTATGGGAAGTTTTAGAGATTAACAAAGAAAAGAATTCAGTTAGGTTACTTAATAGTCAGTTAGATCTAAATCCTTTTTTTACTCAATCTTTTCAATCCATAAAGTAAGCAACTCTGGTGGGTATTCCAACACACCCGTTGTACTTGTATCTATTGTAATATTAAGTAAGAAATAAGAATAATATATAAAGAATAACTCTGTTCATAACATAATTAAATCAGAAATATTGAATCTGTTGGACGTTTGCATTGACCAAATTATTTTTCTTTCAACAACATCTATTACAGTAGTGAAAATGGTTTGATCATGGGAAATCCTTTGAGTCCACTTTTAGCCGAGATTTTTATGAATAATATTGAACAGAAAATTCATACACATCCACTCATTTCCAAATTTCTTTATTGGTATAGATATGTTGACGACATCTTAGTATGTTTTATTGGAACTACTCGTCAATTAGACTTATTTCTTAATTTCATTAATTCCATCCATTTGAACATTAAATTCACGATAGAAAATGAACAGAACGATTCCATTAATTTTTGGACTTGAAAATCACTAAACGAAATAATAATCATGTTTTTCGGTCTTTCGTAAACCAACACATACTGATACAATTATACATAACTACTCATTACATCCAATTCAACACAAAGTTGCAGCTTTAAACAGCATGGTACATCGGTTACTCAATTTACCTTTATCAGTAGAAGATTATAATAAAGAGTTAAACATCATCAAACAGATTGCCATTATTAATTCATATAATCCGGATATGATAGATCTAATCATTCGTAAAAAACTGTATCAGAAAGCAATAAATGAAGTATATCCTATTCATAAAGACTATAAAATATTCAACAGTTTAACATTCTGCGGTTCTGCAAGTACAAATATTAATGCCTTTCTCGTCAAACAAAATCTTAATATAACTTTCAAAACTTCTAATAACTTAGGTAAACATATTAAAATAATAAATCTCGTGTTGAAAAATCAAGTAAATCAGGAATCTATAAACTCAATTGCGGTTCTCGTGATAAAATTTATATCGGTAGGACCTATAGGAGTTTTGGCATAAGAACATCTGAACATAAACGTAGCTTCGATAAAAATAAATCTGATTCAAATTATTCAAACCACTTAATAAAAGAAAACCATTCATTCAATAAAAACTTTGACATATTACATATAAAATCAAAAAGTTTAAAATTAGATCTCCTAGAAGCATTAGAAATAAATAGATACAAACATTCGGACAAGCTTTTGAATGAGCAGGTAGATGTGAATTATTCACCCCTACTTAACTTGTTTAATTAGTTTTTAATTACCTTTCATACTAACTGTACAATGGCTCGGTGTGGGTTTTTCCTGTTATTCATCCAACTTGTTCTACGATTTGTTTATAATACCATACTCTTCATTCTGTTTGTCATTCTTGATAAAGCTTCTGTGTCAACGAAACGTCGTCGAACCTTTTCAAATAAAGTGTAGATTAAAGTTAAACCTTGTGTTCTTCATCTTATTAATAACTGTGTTCATTAGTTTGTATCTATCTGATGAAGCCACAGTGTGGTGAAACCGGTCATAGTTTTGTGAATATAGTGAAAATCTAAATAGCATAGTTTTATTTCATTGAAAATAAAAATCATCAAATTTACGAATTTTCGATCTTGTTTATTTTTCAGAATATCGAGAATAAAAAAAATCCTCTCACACGTATCTCTTTTTTTTCGATGTAGAACTCGAAAAAATTAAAGTTAAATCTAAAATGTGTCGGTCAATTTTTGTCCAAATCTGTTCGGTTTGCAGAAGAATGTCCCATATATTCCAATAAAAATTAGTGCATTGTAGGAGAAAATCGTTCTGACACATTCTCTTATTTGCCTGTAAAAACTCTTTTGTTCCCCTTCAGCTTCACCTTTTGAATGAAGAAGCCAACTACTTCCGGAAATAAACTCAGAGTATGAGATTCGACCCCCCAAGCCTATAAACCCAAGACAGGTAGAATTAGCAGTAAATACGTTACTAGAAAACGATTTCATTCGGAACTAATCCTAATCCAGCACGTCAAACAAAGGATTATATCAGACCCCGGGGTCCGGCAGATCTAATAAAACTCGAACCCGTGCTGGATCCTTGAATTTTATCCGGCTCGGATAAAACAGTGTATGCTTCATGAAGAAGGAACTAAACAGAACGTGCATTGAGAAAATTCCAATTAATTCGGGAATATAAGGCATAGTTCAGGGTATCAGGGCATGAGCTATTATAACCAGACTTTTTCAGACTATGTTCCGATATTCAGGAAATACGGGCGGATTTATTGGAATTTTCGAAATGCGCTATTGGATATTCATCCGAAAGTTTAGACATTGGTTGTATTGTCTGTGAACGTATGGAACATTTACCGATAAGGGGGTACACAAGTTAGATGGCCTGTAAAAAGTTCATTGATACGAACTTATGTTAAAATTAATTTTTTTTCGAGAAAACTGCAATTGTTCTGATCAGGTTTAAGGTTTATCCACTTTCATTGAGATAGGGATTTCAGGGTAAACTTAAAATAGGCGCTGTATTTGTAGATCTCTCTGCGGCATATGACTCAGTTTGGAAGGATGGTTTAGTTCATAAACTCTTTGAAATAGTTGAATGTGGAAAAATTGTGAAGTTGATTGAAAATATGTTACCAGATAGAAGACTTCGAGTTTTTATCGGTGAGAAATGCATTAGATTTTACACTCTCAATGATGGCCTACCTCAGGGATCTGTTTTTACAATTCTTCTCTTCAATTTATATATGTCTGACATCCCTGAAACTTCCTCTACAAAGTTCATTTATGCTGATGATATTGCTTCGGTTTTTTTCGACAATATGACTTTGAAACAATTGAGCAAACACTGACTTCTGAATATTTTCTTCGAAAAATAGCGTTTATGTCCAAATCCTTCGAAAACTGAGGTTTCTTGTTTTCATCTGAATAATCATGAGAATAATAGGCAACTGAGAGTATTCTTCAATCAATCACTATTTACTCATAATTTTACTCCAACATATCTTGGTGTAAAGCTTGATTGTTCTTTGACTTTCAAATTTCATATTGATAAATTATGTAAGAAGTTGAAAACAAGAAACAATACCCTACATGAACTATCCGGATCGAATTGGGTCGCCGGAGTCTCTACTTTGCGAACTACTACTGCTTTAGCTTTAGTATATTCAGCAGAAGAATATTCCTGTCAGGTGTGGTTGAATAGTTCTCATGTCAATAAGATTCATTCTCAGTTGAACTGTTCTATGAGAGTTATAAGTGGATGTATCAGTTCAATTGCTACCCCATGGCTTCCTGTTATTTGTAATATAGTTCCTTCCCATAATCGCAGGAAATTAGCTCTTAAATCATCTTGGGATAAGTATCACTCAATTCCAGAAGTTTTTCCGATAATACACTATCTTCAAAATCCGCCTAACCTGAAATTGAAATCTAGGAAACCTATTTGGTCGATTGACTTTTTGCTTACACGTGTGAAAGCTATTGATCTTAGGAAGTTGATGTTTTCAATAAAGTTCTCATAGAGGATCCTTCCAAAAGGGTTGCAGGTTTCGATATAAGTAGGAAAAATTGGTGTACATTAAATCGTCTCAGTACAGGACATGGTCGTAATAATAGTATGTTGTTCAAATGGAATACTGTAGAAAGTCTGGCATGTGAATGTGTCGCAGCTGAAGAAACAGTAGGACATTTAGTCCTCGATTGTCCTATTTACCATTTTACGTGTGGTTTTCAAGAAATTCATTCCGTTTTAGATAATTTCATTAACTGGGTAGAGAACTTTAAGTCTATTCAGGAGATAAGTTTTTGAATCTTGTGGTGATTATGGGCTACATTCCCGAATAGTGTATGAGATGTTGAAAAACAGCGGAGCATTATTTAAGTTCTTAGCCAAGGCTAGGACTGCTCTCCTTTAGTGCTTTTTTCCCATGGTGTATGTTAATAAGACAAGGCTACACACACGTAGGGCTTCATTCCCAAAAGGTGCATGAGATGTTTCCTGTTGAAAAACAGGGGAGCGTTAGTTAAATTCTTACATTCAGGTGAGTTTAGGCATTCAAGAGTTCGGTATATTTTGATGAAATATTTTTCTGCTGATTTCCTTTTTCCATTGTTACAGATTCTTCCTGTCCCAATCCCCCTTCCTTTTCACACTTGTCTTCGTGAAGAAGTCTTGGAAATCATGGAGTGCAAGATGACAATGAGAGAATGAAGCTGCTAAGCAGAAAAATTTTTGATACTCTTTTTGTCCACACGACACTAACACAACAGACAAGCTATTGCTAGTGCAATAGCAACAGAGAAACGAGTTTTTTTTCACAAGTTTTTTCACTCGTTTATTGAATCATAAGCAAGATAGTATGGTTCCCCTGTTATATTTCCTGTGCTCACACTTTAGGCGCAATCGTAGGAGGCATGATGCGAGTTTAGATGCCTGATTAAGGATCGGGCATGGTTCTGTTTTTTCCGCTGGTATTCTATTTATTCACTTGTTTTTTACGACTGTGTTTTTCTGACTCACCAAAGTTATAGCTTTAAGCCTTTATTGTAAATACAATTATTCAAGTTTTTGTAAATCGTCTCTTTTCAAAAGAATATACATATATATGTTAAAATTTTGTTCCTCCTATATTTTTTAATCATATTCACAAAAAAACTGCATTACCTGCTCGAATGTTTGGTTTTCTGATAAGTAGATCTACCTTCATAGGTAGCTGAAGCCTAGCTCCCCGAAGTTTCTCTGAAAATTCATATCTGTGTTGATCATACAGTTTACATTGTCACAAATGTCGCTTCACTCTCCTGACACTCGCAAGCAGAGTCTGCTACGACTCCATGATTAGATCTCAACCGATTTACTGTCACATTAAAATTTCTTTCTATTAGTAGATTTCAATGTTATCAGATCCAAAAAATTTATTGAAATATCAATTTCTATCTCTGCTGTAAAATTAATGTTGATATGAACTTCATTCAGCAATTGCAGAAATTCATCAATTCGACTGTTTCCATGGTTAAACAGGCAAATTGATTAATTTATGCAACTTGTATATAGTTTCAGTGCTAATTTACACTTCACTGTTCAACCGAAGCTGCATTTGCTTGCTGTTAGATATCTTAGCAGTAGCAAACAGTCTCACGGAAAAAATCTGAAATAATAAGCAGGGATCGCCTTTGTTGCTCCAGGTCATCCTAGCTCAGATCTCTTTTTATGACTTCCAGCCTCCCGTTGTCTGCAGATCATGCAGAAAACCGTTTAATGGCCACCCCAAGTATTTGGCATATTCTCGAGTCCAACCAAGGTCATCTAACAACACTGCTTCAGCACTTTTTGCCAGGTTCAAATTTCGTGATACGCGTTGCACTCTTCATGACAATTTTCAAGAAAAACAGACAAAACATATGCCTTGCAAAATCACAATTTATTTCGTTCACTTTATTTCCCATCAGGGAAAATGTGCGAATTTTGTTGGCATATAATAATAATAATGATAGGGATAAAAAACCACTAAATCTTGCTACCAGAGATGACCTGCTGAATCTACCGTTCCTATCAGATACTGAAAAACAAGAGCAATGGTCAAGAAAGAAATTGCATGGACGACATCACCATGAGATTAATCAACCACACATCGACAAAGAAGCCTCCAACAAATGGCGGATGATAAAAGGAGAATTATTCGAACAACTGGAGTAACACAGGAGTGATTCATTATCCACCATCCAACTTGCACCAAGTACGGACTACAAACAATCACAAAAATTTATAATGAAGGACGGAACATTACAAACAGATAAGTGCAGAATGGTGACGAATAATAGGCCGGACATAGTGGTGTATGATAAGAGAGCCAGAACAGCAATGCTGGTGGATGTCGCCATACCGAATAATAACAACGTGCTGAACAAGTTCCAGGAGAAAAAGTCCAAATACACAGACATTGCTATTGAGATCAAGCAGATGTGGCACCTCGATAAAATAGATATTGTTCCTGTCATCGTATCCTCGACTGGTTTAATACCCAAAACTTTGCATGATAGCCTTAAGAAATTAGAATTGCATAAGAATACCTATATAGAAATGCAAAAAGCTGTAATTCTTAATACATGTACGATAGTTAGGAAATTTATGTCAAGTATATTGTAATCGAGCCTATTCTTTTGATTGCTAAATCTGGGAAAGGTAAATTATATCCAGCTAATAGCTGAGATAGATAAGTCCACGATAATAAATAATAATAAGTATCTTTATTGATTGATTGAAGTACAATACATTTTCAATGAAGACAATTCAACTCACAAAGGTGGTGGGTATTTGACGAAAAGAAAAATCTCAACGATTAAAATGTTTGCTCACTAAAATATAATCCATCAAGCTCTCTAACAAAAACATGAATAGCAACATGTAAATCAAAACAAATTCTGAATGAAAGAAGTCCACACCAAAACAACTCAAAATACAATTTGAAAAGAAAGTATGGAAATTAGACTCTCCCTATGAAAACGTTCTTTCTATTTATTTTTATATTGGGGAGAATCCAACCCGAAACACAAATGGAGTGCGGAGAAAAAGACAAAGAAGAATATGTGTGGACATATCCGAAAAATATGTGTAAGTAATTAGGTGCCTACGAGAAAATAAATTTGAACTATTGAAATTGTGCCTAAACTTCTTGGCGTAGTATACTCAGCCCACAAAAGTTCAAAACTCGCGATACTCCTTGAAGAGACCACGTATCTACGAAGCTGCAAAATGGCGGATGCGCCAGGCATTCAGTCCCTCTAAAGGAATTTTTAACTATTGCCAACTTCATAAATTTGGACAACAAAAGCTCCAAGTACCCTCATTCGAAAATATCAATTTATGTTTCTCGAAATTTCTGCGTTGTTTCTTCTGAGCCGTCGCGCACAGCTCATCTGTATGTCAGAAATTCCGACGTTTCGACTTGGTTGCCGTTCCTTTCGCGGGATTAAAATTTCAAATTGTGAAAGTCTGAACGAGTCCCGACATTTCCGTGTGTACAAAAACTAATTTAAACG
Organism: Cryptolaemus montrouzieri; assembly: GCA_013387265.2. Classification (NCBI taxonomy): domain Eukaryota; kingdom Metazoa; phylum Arthropoda; class Insecta; order Coleoptera; family Coccinellidae; genus Cryptolaemus; species Cryptolaemus montrouzieri. The sequence continues at coordinate 12,123,729 of JABFTP020000062.1, read as the reverse complement.
TTCGGTTTAGAGTGAATGGAAGCGGAAAGTTGACTAAATGCCGTTAAATTCACTTCAGACGTAAATGTGGAACGAAGGATTCCACGGAAATGAATATTTGAAGAGCCTTTTTGATCCGTAGTCCGATCTCGGAGTGATCTCTTGAAAGCCCCACCTGTCTGTGGAATGCGGAGCCGAATTAAAAATCATCCATTTGGGCGAATATTTTATTGAGTTTTATAAGTGGTGCGTTCGAGTATAACATTTATCTGAACATGGCTCTTAGGACGCTAATGGAGAATGAAGCTGAAGGTTGTTTTTTAATGTTCCCTGAATGGATGGAGATAAAAATTCGGATTTTCGAAGGTAGTCTTTTTTATGCATTAAAATAAACAAGATATTCATTTATATTAATTATAGTATTAATCATTCATTAGTGCAGCGTTTGTAGAAGAAAATAAAATTGACATAATTGTATTTGTGCGTACAAATAAATGTAACTTGATCAATTCAATTGTGATTCCCATTCACCTCCTCTCTATATCCATACAAAATATCTATCGAACAAATAAAACCATAATTTAAGAAACTACTGATGGAATGGTTGCATTTTTCAAAAGAAAATTATGGTTTTATTTGTTCGATAGATATTTTATATATATATATATATATATATATATATATATATATATATATATATATATATATATATATATATATATATATATATATATATATATATATATATATATATAAGAAACTACTACTTTTGAAAAAGAGAGGATTTAAAAAATTCGAATGATTGTATTTACAATAAATGCTTACATATTCAATAAAAGAGTGAAGAAACCTGAGGAAAAACTCGTTTCCGTGTCGCTATAGCACTAGCAATAGCTTGTCTGTTTATGTTGTGTTAGTGTCGTGTACATAAAGTGTACCAAAGATTTTTCTACTTAGCAGCTTCATGCGGTCATTCTCATCTTGCACTCCATGATTTCCAGACGAAGACAAAGGAGAAAGGAAGGGTGTTTGGGACAGGAAATCTGTAACAATGGAAAAAAAACCAGCAGAAAAATTTTTTAACAATCATACCTGGCTGACCTGACTCCAAACTCACTTGAATCTAAGAAAATATTTTACATAGCAAGCAAGGACATAAAAGGACTAAGGAGATAATCAATAAGAACATAACCTGCGATATTTCCTCTTTCGCGGAGATGTTCTTCCATCTTAGTATGAGTCTCCTGAAACATAATCACTTCCTTGTTTTTTCTTGCCAATTTGGAAGTATAATAGCAAAATCCTTTCAATATTCAAATTCAACAAAACAATTCGCTCTCTGTCTGACCAAGAGAGCCCCGATGGTCAGGTTCGGTCTTCTAAGTGATGCCGATTATAATTTATAGATGTTTTAGAATCATTATGGACCCATAATTTCATAATTAGGGTTGATATCGCCCATATATTATTTCTTCGTAGATCTTGTTTAATCTATATATATATATATATATATATATATATATATATATATATATATATATATATATATATATATATATATATATATATATATATATATATATATATATATATATTTATTTCCATTGATTTAGTAAACTATTTCCATGACACATGCCGTACAAATCTGTATGATATTATATTCACATTCCTATTTTTACTTTTTCCGTTCCGTTTTAATGATAGGCCTGGCAAAGTCGGTTCCTCTCCTTTGGGCCGAATCATTTCAAGAAGATCGATCCGAATCGCACAAGGAAAAGCCTTCTAGATAATTCGAATGTTTGCTGGGATTTGTTCCGGAACCCGCGACCGTTCAAGCGTATAAACAACCGATCGCATCCTGGATTTTCGATCGTGTGTGGAGGTGTGAGAGATTGAAACGTGGGGGTAAGCAGCTGAAATACCGGGAATTATTCAAATTGAAAGCAATGAAAATACATTTCGATAACTTTCTCGAAGGAAACAATTTCGAACTATGAAAAAAGTATAATAAGTCTGGTATATAAGGTGCGTTCTGTAAATGGGATACATTCGGAAAAACAATAACATATTTTGTATGTAGCTAGCTAGAATTTTCAAAATGAAGTAAATTTTTATGTTTGAAACAATGCAGTAAGTTTTAAATGTCCAGAATCAGTGATTTCACCACCCGGTGGATATATATATATATATATATATATATATATTTTCACACCTGAACACTCCACAAAAAAACAGCGCCATAGAAAACTTTAACACAAATAACCTCCGAAAACTGACATTTCCAAAATACCAAAATACAAAGTGAAATCGAAAACTCTTACAAATAAAAATAAAACAATCATCTAAAGATTAGTGGATAAGATACATTTTAAGAATAATTTAACATCAATCATAATATATAATGTATATTTTTGTAATATCGTAGATTAAATACTGAAGAAGGAAGAACAAATCCCGAAACGTCTATATATATATATATATATATATATATATATATATATATATATATATATATATATATATATAAAGTAGTAGAAATTAACGTAGCCAAAATCTTTGCCTGGTTAAGACTATACGACATAGTTAATTTATACCAAAGACTCTATATTTCATAATATGCAAGTCCAGGAGGTTGAGTAATTTCTTGTTGAACTGACGAAACATTTACAGAACTTTTAGAAAACAATCCTCGTTTGAGATAAAAGACGAAAAAAACTGGATTTGTATTTTAGTTTGGGAGTCTGTTTCGACTTTTGAAATAACGTGTGACTGTCCTTTTACTCGTTTTAACCATTTTTAAACATTTTAATCTAGTTTTGAACCCATTTTATTTCTGTCTTTAAATCTTTCTTCTCAAACGAGGATTGTTTTTTAAATGTTTCGTCTGTTCAACGAAGAATTACTCAACCTCCTGGACCTGCATATTATGCATAACTTTATAACGTCATAACGTACCTACTCCAGATGAAGGTCTAAATGAGGCCGAAATATAGAGTCTTTGGTATGAATTGACTATTCATTTCTGCCTGTCGTATAGTCCTTAACCAAGCAATTAATAAATATATATACAGGGTGCTTCAACGAAAACTAAACAGAGGCTATATCTACCAAGATCTTTATTTCTGATCAAAACGCAAAAACATGTCAATTTTTGTTTCAAGGGGGACATCTTTTGCAGTACAAAACTTGCCTGAATTATCAACCCCCTAAGCGGGGGTTGCAATCCTTGAACATTCTGAATAGGAAGATGGGTCGAGTGATGACTCAAAAGAAAGGTGATATCTTTGTCTACATCGCCTTGAACGAATTTCCATTTTCAATTGAAAACTTTAAAAGATACAGGGTGAGCAACTGAAAGATAGGGAAGACTATTTCCCTGAGACTATTCAAGTTTCAGTGAAGTAAAATGGAACAGATCCATGCTGATCAATGTAAGCCATCATCAAGTACCATCCTCATCTCGAATTTCAACCCCTAGAGCAGGGTCGAGTGATACCTCGGAAGAAAGGTATTATCTTTGTTTTCATTCCCGTGAACGAATTTTCATTTTTGATTGAAAACAATCACCCTGAGGTATTCAAGTCTTAGTGCAAGAAAATGGAATAGATTCATTCCAGACCAAAGGCTGTCAGTTTCGATCTAAATGAATCTGTTCCATTTTTTTGCACTAATACTTGTATAACTCAGGGCGATAGATAGTCTCCTCTATTTTTCAGTAGCTCACTCATTATTTTCTACAATTTTCAATCAAAAATGAAAATTCTTTCACGGGAATGCAGTCAAAGATAGTACCTTTCTTTCGAGTTATCACTCGACCCATCTCCCCTCTTCCAAATTTTCGAGGGTTGTCACCATGCTCCAGACGTTGAAATTCGAGATGAGGATGGAACATGATGATGACTGCCATTGATTAGCATGGATCTGTTCCATTTTACCTCACTGAAACTTGAAAAGTCTCAAGGAAATAGTCTTCCCTATCTTTCAGTTGCTCACCCTGTATCTTTCAGTTTTCAATTGAAAATGGAAATTCAAGGAGTGCAACCCCGCTTAGGGGTTGATATTTCAGGCAAGTATTGTATACCCCAAAAGATGTCCCTTGAAACCCTGTTTTTGCGTTTTGATCAGAAATGAATATCTTGGTACATATAGCCTCTGTTTAGTTTTCGTTGAAGCACCCTGTATATATATATATATATACACCTTAGACATTTTGAAAATTCGGAAGGATTTTTAGAATTGATCCTTTTGAGATAATTTCATTTTTTCATTTCAAGAAAGAAACAAATAAAAAAATATGACTCTTTCCGCATGTAGTATTTATGACTCTTTCCGCATGTAGTATTGGTCTTGCTGCTCGGAGTCTAGCTTGTCTTCCACGACCCTTTAAAACCCGAATCCGGTGGTCATCTGATCGAACACCATTTCTGGTCTCATCCAAAAAGAACATTTCACCAATTCTCAATATTCCAATTTTGGTGCTAGATGAACCAATTAGGTCTGTCAATTGTTGTCTGGTTAGCTCTGGAACTCTTAAGGGTCGTCTGCTGTATAAACTCCTTGAACGAAGTCTTCGACGTATCGTTCCGACTGATAAACTGATGCCTGTTGCTTCCAGAAACTGCCGTTGAAGTATGGGGTGCGACGCACTAGGGTCTCTTCTTGCAATTTGGCACAAAAAGTGTCTCGTTCTTTAGAAGTGATCTTCTTAAGACTTCTTATAGACCTATTTTGCAGGGACTATAGCTCCACGTGTCGGGCATATGTTTTTAAAATCATCTCCTGTGATACCCCCATTGTGGCTGCTATATCCCTCTGTGTCACCCCTTCTTCAACGAGAGCAATTATTTGACCCCTCTGCACATCGAACAGTCCAACGTAAGGCGTTTTCAATTATGATTATAGGATTTTTCAAAATTGAAATTCACAGTTTCAAATCTCAGTGAGCACTGAGTATAATATCCCGAACATGTGGTGATAATTCAACAATTCTTATCATACTTTCTGGATTTTCTCAACAAAAAACTTCATCTTCACAAGAAGTCAAAGATCCATGGTTGAAAACAATCAATAATGTGAAATACCGAGTGATTCCATAAAAATTTGGTAGTGTGTTCTTGAAATTTTTTTATAAAATTTCAGAAAATTCAAAAATAAATGTATGAAAAGAATTTCATCAAGTGTCGACCTCACATTTATTACAAATTTCATTAGTTTCACCAAAATATTCAAATAAAAAGTAAGGACATTTTCCGAAAGAAACTTATACCATTTTTATACCAATACTGTACGTCTCGTGCTAAGCAGTACAATAAATCATAACAAGATCGATGAATTCTTTCATACTGACCCAAGATACAAGCGAGCCATTCAAGGCAGTTTATCGATAACAACCGAGCGCAAAAAATTGATCAGAAGCCGCATCATTCGCCGTAATAGGATCGGCTGAAAAACATTCATTATTCACAATTTGTTCCGCATCATTGCCCTACGCTAATATTTCACATGTAAGATGCCCAGATATTACAGGGATAAAATTGGAATTTATAATCAAGCAGCGCTGCTAGATGACTTTCTTTCATGGATTTTGCATCATTCCCGTTTTTACCTCTTGTTTCTTCTCCTAAGTATGATTTGCGATGATCGAATCGATTACGTATGGAAATCGGTGAATAATGTTAAAGCTCAGGGTCCCCTCGCAGAAGAGCTACTTGAAATTACCAGAACTGGTAAATCAATCAATTTCAAATTTTGGGATTAGACTCAATGGATACTGATTTACACACAACCAAATTTATATGGAATGACCCGATATTTTGAATATTTCCTCAGGGATTTTGGAAATTTCGAAGGATTGTTAGAATTGATCCTTTGTGAGACATTTCAATTGAAAAAAAATAAATTAAGGTTCAGTTTAAGAGAGAAACGAATAAAATATGACTCTTTCCGCATGTATATTGGTCTTGCTGCTCGGAGTCTAGCTTGTCTTTCACGACCCTTTAAAACCTGAATCCGGTGGTCGTCTGAAAGAACACCAATTCTGGTCTCATCCGAAAAAAGAACGTTTCGCCAATTCTCAATATTCCAATTTTGATGCTCGATACACCAATTAAGTCTGTCAATTTTTTGTTGTCTGGTTAGCTCTGGAACTCTTAAGGGCCTCCTGATGTATAAACCTTGAACGAAGGCTTTGACGTATCGTTTCGACTGATACATTGATGCCTGTTGCTTCCAGAAATTGCCTTTGGAGTATGGGGTGCGACGTACTAGGGTCTCTTCTTGAAATTTGGCACGAAAAGTGTCTCGTTCTTCAGAATTGATCTTCCTACGACTTATTCTAGGCCTATTTTGCAGAAATAAAAAGAAAGATAGAAAAAAAAAATAATTTGAGGTTTATTTTAAGAAAGAAATAAATGAAAGAAAGTAAGAGACTCTTTCCGCATGTAGTAAGAAAATTGAAAATTGTTTTCTCACAGAGTCAATGTTTTTTCTCGACCTTAGTAGCTTGTATCACGTCTTGCCCAGATACAAGCCGGAATCCGTCTAGGCGTGCTTTGGATTAGGTTTTCGACTTCCTGTGGGGTGATATTCTGCCGTCTGTGGCGGCTTGGATGAGCTGTTGGATTATCCTGGCGCAATATAATTTTCCTTTCGAGATTATTGCATAAACGTTCAATAGGATTTAGGTCTGGAAAGCTAGCAGGCCAGTCCAAAATAGCGATTTCCTCTGTTTCAAGATGATCTCGCGCGATGGTTCTGGTATACGGAGGAGCATTATCTTGCACAAAACTGAAATTCCCACCATGGGCACCTCGCCAGAGTGTCAGTGTGGGCTTCAGCACTAGGTCCACGTAATTTATAGCCGTTACTGTCGCAAGAAACGAAATTGAATCTGTTTTGCCCCCTAGCATAATGTCACCCCAAAACATCACACTTCCCCTTTGGTATTTCGGAATTTGTCTTGCTGCTCGGAGTATAGCTTGTCTTCCACGACCCTTACAACCCGAACCCGGCGGTCATTTGATCTAACACAAATAACATTTCGTCAATTCTCAATATTCCAATTTTGGTGCTCGATACAACAATTAAGTCTGTTAATATTTTGTTATCTTGTTAGCTGTGGAATTCTCAAGGGCCTTCTGCTGTATAAGCCCCTTGAATGAAGGCTTTGACGTATCGTTTCGACTGATACACTGATGCCTGTTGCTTCCTGAAATTGCCTATTGAGTATAGGGTGCGAAGCACTAGGGTCTCTTCTTTCAATTTGGCACTAAAAGTGTCTTGTTCTTTAGAAATAAATTAAGGTTTTTCAAGAAAGAAACAAATAGAAGAAAATAAGAGACTTTCCGCATGTAGTAAAAAATTGAAAATTGTTTTCTCACGGAGTAGGTGGTTTTTTCTCGATCTCAGTAGCTTGTATTACCTCTTTTTCCCCTGAAAACAAACCTGAATCCGTCTAGGCATGCTTTGGATTAGAATTTCGACCTCCTCAGGGTGATATTCTGCCACTCTTCTGTGGCGGTATAATGATTTGGCAATGGCATGACGACGTTATTCGCGCTTTATACAATCGCGTTTTCACTAGTCGCGGATAAAAAAATGTGTCCTAATTCTCATATACAAGACTAAAGATTTCTTTAAACGCAGATCGAATCGGTACATCGGTACATAAATATGTATTAAGAAATAGTATTCGGTATACTTTGTTTAGGTGCTGTCGAATGGACTAATAAAAAAGTAAAATAGAACTAATTACTACTACGTCTAGAGTATATAGGATGTTACATAATAGTATGTCACACCTTGAGAGGTAAATCAACGTACAATTGTTAAAAAAAAAGTTTATATAAAAATAGGTCCGCTAATGCTTCGTTACGGAGCTGCAGGGTGTTAAAATTTCTGTGAAAAATTGGTTTTTTCTTCAAAACTCCTGTAGTTTTTGATATATTCAGCCCAAATTTGGAATGCAAGCTATTTTTTACAGCCTCCATCATTACATGCCCTAAATTTCAACTGAAATTCACAAGGTATTTTCTTTTACGAGGCCATGTCTCCTTTTGTCCTCTCATATTTTTTTGCAGTACGCCACTGATCAGCGTACAATCAATTTTCGTCATTCTCGTTCAATCTAGAAATTTTTCTGACACCTGTAATTTTTTCGTATCTCCAACCGTTTTCGAGGGAAAAATTATTGAATTTGAATTATTTGAATTGTATGTTATTCGCTAAATGAAAAAAAGTAATAGAAATACTCGATAGGTATGCCCAAAAATTGCTTTTATTTTGAAAGCTCGTCTTCTGAGACTCAACATATACTTATTCAATATCAAACTAAAAAAAAGAACAATTAAAATCTAAATAAATTGCTGGAAGTGAATACATCATCACGCACTCTTTGAAATATTCCTGGATTATTTCTGATCTTATCACAAGAGGTTAATATTCGATTTCTCAATTCTTCTACAGTGTTCAATGGAGTACTATAAACTAAACTTTTGAGATATCCCCAGAAGAAAAAGTCTAAACTATTTACGTCTGGGCACCTAGGAGGCCATGGTTCTGGCCCACACCGACCTATCCATCAGTTGTTGCATAAATTATTCAAGAATTCTCTAGTTTCTCTACTGAAATGTGCTGGTGCCCCGTCATGCAAGAACCACATTATGTTTCTCACCAAAAGTGGCACATTCTCGAGCAATAAAGGTGCTCCTCCGCAAGAAATTGCCGATAAGCGGGACCGTTTAGACTGTTAGGCTAAAAAAATGGCCTATCAAATAATTTTCTATTATTCCGACCCAGACATTTAGTGAGAATTGTTCTTGATGATGAGATTCTTCAATCAAATGGAGGTTTTCCTCAGCCCAATAATAATTATAATGATTATTGTGAAAATTTTTGGTAGCAGTTCTCCTAAATTTAGCTTTGTCTGTGAACATTATTTCACTATCAAAATGAGCATTTTCTCTAATTTTATCTAAGAACCATCGGCAGAAATTCAGTCTTGAAGGGAAATTTCGAGGAAGTAGAGTTTGGACGCATTGAATATGAAACGGGTACAATAAAAAGTCGTGGAGAATCCTCCAAACTAGAACATGTGAAATATTCGATTGATTTCCAATTTTCCTTGTTCTCATATGAGGGATCGAATCAATTTAATTCAAAACTGCTTCCTCAATACCTGTAGTTCTCATAGTTTGAGTTGCACCGTTTGAATGATTATTTGCAGTTAAAGTACCAGTTTCCCTTAACCTTCTATGGATGTTCGCCTGTCTGGTGCCACTCGATTTGGAAAGCGCACCTCATAAAATCGCCTAGCTTCTGTTGTGTTTCCGTCAGCCAGACCGTATTCGTTAATTTAATGAACAATTCGAGCAGACACTGGTTCAACTTGAGCAACTGTTAAAATAAATAAATAAATGAAAAAAATCTAAGCCTAGGTCATGTTTTTAATTAGAACTGCTTTCAATTCAGCGAATGCATACAATCGTTCAATAATTTTCTGCTCGAGAACATTTGGAGATACGAAAAAATTACATGTGTCAAAAAAGTTTCTAATTTGAACGAAAATGACAAATATTGATTGTAAGCTGATCAGTGGCGTACTACAAGAAAGTTTGAAAGGGCAAAAGAGACATGGCCTCTTAAAAGGAAACACCATGTGAATTTCAGTTGAAATCTAGTACGTGCTATGATGAAGGCTGTAAACAATAGATTGCATTCCAAATTCGGGCAGCATATCTCAAAAACTCCAGGAGGTTTTAAGAAAAAAACAATTTTTTCCGGAGATTTCAACATCCTGTAGCTCTGAAACGAAGCTTTTGCGGACCTATGTTTATATGAACATTTTTTCTTAAAATTGCAAGAAAATAACCCCCTCAATACTATTATGTAACACCCTGTATTTTCGAATTATATCGCCGCAGCATTGATTCGGCTTCTCCTTTGACATATGCCGCCTTTGCCGCGGTCGGTGTTTTTGTGAATGTTCACAAACATGATGTTCAAGTAAAGCGGCCTCATTACACAATATATTAAGTGTATTGATAAATTGCACTCATTAGAGGTTCCGTCCGTTTGTTGAGGGCCGTTTTGCGTTTTCTATTGTTTCAATTTTCCATTCGTGATTCCAATTTGCAATCGAGTAATGAATTTCTATTGTTGTTGTCTCCTTCGTTTATAATATCGCCTGCTATCGCTTGAAGTGAAAATAGAAATACTTGATCGTTTATGCATTGAAGAATCGTAACAATTAATTGAATTTGAATTGAGAAAAATTTGGGTTAAAGTTTGGAAAAACGTAATTTTCGGAAAAAGGAGCACTTTGCGTACTGACTGAGATTAAGTCGGATATGAGTCATGTCCCTTATGGTTTTGTTTTTGCAAAACACAGCTCATGCCGTTCTCTGGATATATCAATTTTTACAGAATGCAAAAAAACGATAACTATTCATTAAAACTGGGATAATTCATGAACGAAACAAGCTAGACTCATGTGTTAGGTGTTTTTTTGATTAAAATAACAAGTGTAATCGAACCAGTCATCAATATACAGGGTATTCTTCATCAAATAACAAATTTGGTATGCATTACCGGAATAACCGGAAGTTCCATTGAGATGAAAATATTTTAGAAAAGAAGTTTTGGACGAGCTGAATCAACTCACCAAATTTCAAATTGACATCATCATTAGTTCTCCATAAATGTCTAATAGGCCACTCAACTTGGGTACCCTATATAATATTTTATGGATCCTGTTTAATCGCTGGATGGTATGCGATATTGTTGAACTCATAATGAGCACACTGGCTGGGATATCCTGTTCAATTTTGTTACCACTATAGTGTACTGTTCGGGCGATGTTTTAGTTCTAGAGCAGTTTCAGATGGAAGCCAATAAAGTGAGTTGGGTTGCTATAAAATGAAAATTTTATCTATGCATATTTTGTTAGACATTCAGTATAAGATCAATTCGACTCTTAAACTTCAAAATCTAAATTTTAACGTCCTCAAGCCATTCCTCTTTCTCCCACCATCTTCACTCAAGTACCATTGCAAGCATGTAGATTACACAAATGTTATCGCCTCTCCCGACAGTTTCGTCAACACGTCGTAATAAACACGGGGGAGAATAGAATACATCGGCATTACGCCTGAATGAGAACTTCCATATGGAGCATTTTATAGTGAATCCTCTAGCAGGGTCCACCCCAGATCTGATAAGCTCATAGCGTTTCAGCGGTACACTTCACATCTCAGAGACGCCACGGTATTATTTTGGATTATATCACCTATGGAAAGGAAATTTTTCCGGAAATGCGCTTTGAATAATTCAATACAATCGCGTGGTGAATGACGAAAGGGAAAGGACGATGTTCCGCGTTATCAAATGAAAAATTCATCATCATTGAGAGGGTTGATATCACAACTAAGCTTGCGTTGTTTGGAATATGTGAGGCATTATTTTTAAGGAAGGATATTTCTTCGCGAATTCCGGAGAATTGCTGCTCGTACAGCTATCAAAATGGCAATTTCGACGGGTTATTTCAGGTATATAACAGAAAAAAATTTTGCTCTTTCAATGAGTTCAGAATGACCAAAAATTTATATTTATTTGAAAAAGACGGGTGTTTTCCGGAACCATATTTGAATTCTGCTAATACTCTTGCCTCACTTCTGAATCCATCAATCATTGCGTGTAGAATAATCGACTCAGCAGTTGCTTATTTTGAATCATGAACTGAGAAATTTATATTTAAATTCATACTATCGAATAAACTCCTCTCGAAATATTTTATAATACCATTTCATATAAACAATAGCCAATTTATCGATTACGAGAACAAAAAAATATTAAAAAGTTCTGGCGAATTGAAACCAACACATCGTAAAATACTTTTACTATCCCAACGGTAATCTCCCAACCTTTGCGGTATATTCATGCACTATTGTAGAATGTAGTCTAGACTCTATAAACTCGCTATTTATTTCGGGAAATGCGGAGATGAAGAAAAGGAACAAATTAGGAAGACAAATTGTTATGTTTACTCACTCTGACCGATTGGACTGTTTTTTGGGTTTCATCCTGGGAAATTAGTAAGTAGAAGAAAGGGTAGTGGGGCTAACTTTTTTGTAAGACCGGTTTTATAAACATAGAAAGACAAACCATGGGACGTGTTAGTTTGAATAATTGTCGCGTCTGCAATCATTCTAAATTCACTATCGTGAAGATAGTTTGCTATTTGTACAACCGCGCCTTCATGTTCTGATACGCTACGCTATACAGGCTGCTCAACGTCAGCCTAACTGTTTATTTCTCATCCTGTAGTAATTGATGGACATTGCCGAAATAAGTCGAATGATTTTGTCACGGAGACATCTTCTGACGTATATTCGAGGTTGTAACAAGCAACCCCAATTTGAATAGGCAAAAGGGGTCGAGCGATGCCTCATTTCAGAGCTTCTCCACGCATCGGTACCACGGTGTACAAGCCTTAAAATTAATTCTTATTTTGAAGGAATACCTGCAAACTTTTATTAGTTTTCAAACTTTCCTACATGTTCATTCTACAGCCTCCATTGCATTTGTTGAGATTGCCTTGAACTATTATGTGCTCAAATATTGAGATTTCATGTCTGAAGATATATTGCTTACTGAATGCAAAACTAGCACAAGTCAAAATTAGGCAATTTCTGTGATATTGCATTTTGATACTCGGTTCACCTGTCGCCCGCTAGATGTCGTAAGTGCCTTTACTGAATTCAGATATTAACTGATAAAGTATCGAGTAATAGTGACACTTTTTCAGTGTACCTCTGATGGTCATAGTGAATGTGTAAAACATATGACAAAGTAGTAGGGGAGAGAAGATGCTGGCCATGATTGGAATAAATTAAGTGTGATATAACATGCTATAACATATTTTCATTTTTCATTATTCTGAAACTTAGACTCGATTTTTTCTCCTTCGACAGAATGCGGAGAAAAACAGCGAACATTCAAGGTCAAAGTTCGAGTACATTACCGAATGATCGAGAAATGGACGTTTACAACACCAACGATACCAATGATCATGCTATCTCCCTAGAATGCATAAGTTCAGATGCATAGTAAGATCAGACAATGATTACGTCTGATATAAAAACTTGTAATTCTCCAAAACCTATGTGTTCAGCTGCTCCTTTATATAGGACTCCCGTTGAGGAGATTGTTAGATATGATGCAGAAAATAATATAGCTGGATCTCTTGTTGTGAAAATACCTCTTCTGGTGCTGAAGAATGAAGAACACCAATGCGCAATTTCTTAGAGCAACTCCCAGAGTAGTAGAAATGATGCAAAGTCTGTTCTCCAAGAAATGAAAGCCCATGGCTCAGTCTGTGATAACATTCAAATAGAGGAATATGCCTCAGAATCTAAAATCGATGATTCAGATGCTGACCCTGATTATCGTTCAAATAATTGGACCTCGAATTCAGAGACCGAAACTTCATCAAATAGTTTGGAAAACGAGTCTTCAGGACAGATCAGTTACATGGAAAATAATGGAAAAGAAAAGCCAAATCACAACTATGGAGAAGAAATAAGAATAAAATGATGAGGAATAGTGGCAGAAGCTATGAAATATAATCAAAAATATATAAAGAAACTAAAAAGTACATTCCAGAAAATAAGGTCCACCCTGTTCTCAGTCATGTAGGTTGAAATGCTTGGCAAAATTTAATGGAGCTGATAGGTCATTCATTTTCAAAATATTCTGGTCGTTTGAGGATATCAACAAACAGCGAAATTTCATTTTCATGTAATTCACCTGTAATTTTCACTTTATAATGCCAACGTAGGATAAGGCGTTGAATTTTTGTTTCAATTTATCGACAGGGTAAACTTCATTCAGCCCTGTCGATAAATTGAAACATAAATTCAACACCTTAACCTACGTTGGCATTACGAATGAGAAACTGAAATTATTCTTGAGTAGCAATAATTTCAACATAGCTTTCAAACTAATAATATTTTAGGCAAATATAAAGAAAATAATACAACCAAATCAAGTAAAACAATAAATCAGGTGTTTATAGATTGAATTGCAATGACTGTGATAATTTCTACATTGAACACATAGAAATTTTAATATTAGAATATCGGAACATAAACGCAGTTTTCAAATAAAAATCAGATTTAAATTACGCGAATCATCTCTTAGAAAATAATCACTCTTTCGACCCACAGTATGAAATGTTGCATACAGATAATGAATAGTGGAAGGTAGATCTTTGGAAACTTTAGGAATCAACAAATACAAACACTCCGATAGACTTATCAATGAACAAGTCGATTTAAGCCCTTCACCTCTATTGAATCTCTTCCTCAATTCTATTGGATGTACCTGACACAAATAAACACTTAAGAAGAACCAACCCAATAGGCTTTCAATTACTTAAGAACATTTATATTTATATTCTCATTCTTATTTTCTGTACATTCATTCGTCTGAAGAAGCTACGGTGTAGTGAAACGCGTTACGAATCATAATTATTAAGTTAAATTCCAAAAAACACATTACTTGTTTTTATAATTCCAATGTCTTCTTCTTCTTCTTTAAATAGGACGATGTCCTGTTTTTCTGTTACATCCCCTGCAGCGAACCGGAGCTCCAGCACTCATGCCATCGCTTTTTTGGCCTTCCTATGGGTCTTCTAGTGTTGGGTTTTTGTGTTTTTGCCCACTTCGCCATACGTTCGGGGCCCATTCTGTCTACGTGATCTCTCCATAGGCGTCGACGTGCTCTTTTCCACCTCACCACATCCTGGACACCTAGCTCCCTTAGAAACTTTGGTCATTTCAATGTAAATGACCAAAATGAAAAATTCAACTCCAATAGTATCTGTGTCATCAGAGTTGCGAAAGATTCTCCAAATAAATTTTTCTTGGAAACATCTTACAAAGATAAGAATTTCCAGTTAACTAATGTAACTTTCACAAAAACTAGATAAGCTCTGAAACTTTTTACTGATGTTGTGTTGAAAAAAGTTTATTCTGAATCTCTGCCCATTCCACAGAGAAAATTCGATGACCTCCAATCACTGCTGAGGAACAATACGATTCCAAGATGTCATTTACTTTTTATGGCAGCTTGAAACATTTTTAGTTTTTAAGCCTAATTATTTTGTTCATAGATATAATATAAAATCTATTACGTGTCGATTTCGAGCTTATTTTTTACAATGATTTTCGAGAAACATTATTTTCTAGTATGTTGTTCAATATATGTGTGTTTAGAATAATTTTTTTGTGTACGTTCGAACAGAATATCTTTCATAGTTTGAGTTCTATTAATATTGACCCAAGCTAAAAAGTTGTCACAAATTTTCGTTTCACATTTTTAGTGCAACACTGACCCAACTCAAAATGACGTCAAATTTTTTTTCTCTATTGAGCTTCAAATTTCAATAAATTTTATATCCAATGCAACATTGAAAAATACATAATCGGATAAAGAATTAGGCTGAAAACATTAGAGTTTGAGGTATTATTGAAGCCTTTCAATGATTTAAACAGAAGGCTGAGTGTTTCCGCGATCTTCTTCACCGGATTGTTGTTGCATTCAGTGTGCGATATGTTCTTTGAACTTGCAATGAATATTATACCTATTCGACATAAACTGAAAGGCATTCGTTACATTGCATTTTTTGAATAAAAGATCGTGTTAGATTATCTGTTTTCTGTTGTGAATTAAAAAGTAATTTGCTAAGATTTGTACTGCTTGAGTATGAGGAAGTTATTTTGAATTTTTAGAAATGATGTTTTATTTTATGAGAAAGTGGGCTGACATAATTCAAACTGGCGTATCCTTGATCGGGTTTTTCTTGAATGCAATATAATGATTGTGATGATCGATTTTGTTATTTGCATCTAATGATTTTATTCAAGAATTGACAAGAGAATAGTAAATTCCACAATTTATTCAATAATCTCCACCGGTTTCGACCTTACGGTAATTTTCAAGTGAATAAAAATATAACAGATGAGTAGGTAAGTACAAGTACAGAGTGAAAGTTATCCTAGATATTGAGTAGTGCAGAATGCATTCTGCTCTAGTTCGCTGTTGAGGGTAGTAAATTGTGGATTTTTACATAGTTTGTAAATCTCCAAACTTTCCAACAAATTAATCTCTCTCCCCTTGTTACATTTATGAAGGATTTTAAGGTTGTTTGATGGAATCGAGTGGTTGGTTGATTTTATGTGTTCAAATATTGGCGAATTGGTTCGCAGTTCCAAATATTTTTCAATAATATTAGATTGTACACCAGACACTAGTCATATTGAGCAAATTAGTCTCGTTCTGAGGTACGTTGTCCTTAACACCACTTCAAAAAAGGTTGAAGTTGAGGAAAGTTTTATTGCGTTTAATCCAATACTGGACTCTACAGGAGAAATGATCTGTACATTTGTGATAGAAAAATTGAGAAAATTAAATTCAGAATTAAAACACATTAGGGGACAAGGTTATGATAATTGGACAAATATGAAGGGAAAACATGTTGGGCTTCAAAAACGCATTCTTGATGCGAATCCGAAAGCCTTTTAAGTACCTTGTGTGGCTCATACTTAGAACTCAACAGTTAATGATGCTTCCAAGGTGTCAAGTGCTACAATAACCTTTTTTAATCTTGTGCATGAGTTATATAATTTTTTTTTCGGCATCCACAAATAGGTAGTAGGTTTTGAGAAAAAATGTCCCGGGGTTAAGTTTAAAGCCTCTAAGTGAGACGAGATGGTCCAGCAGAATTGACGCAATAAAGCCACTTAAAGTTTATTTAATTAAGGTTAGCGAATGTCTTCTAGAAGTGGCTGAAGATAATTCCTTCCTCATTGATGCAAGACATAAAGCGAGTTCCCTCTTAACGTTTCTGTACGAAATTTTCAATTTATTTGTGGAATTATTATTTGGCATGACGATTTATTTCATATAAATATTGTCAGTAAACAAATGCAAAGTGCTACAATTATTATTAAAGTATGACAAACCTACCTAAAAATATAGTTGATCACTTCCAGCAATATAGATCTGACCAATCATTTCAAGAAATCCTTGTGCAAGCGAAAAAGTAGCATCCTCTCTCGAAATTGAAGAAGACTTTCCACCACTACTAACGGTTAGGAGGAAATTTAAACCAAAACTTTTTGACTATGAACACCGAGATGAGACCCCTCACGATCCAAAAACCGCCTTTAAAATTAATTTTTCCTTAAAAATTATAGATCAAACTATAAGCTTTCTAAAAAACCGATTTGACTTATTAAATGAGTATGATAATATTTTCGGATTTTTTAGCGACATATTCAAATTAAGTGACAGCGATCTTTTAAAACATTGTTGTATTCTTGAAGAGAGACTGACAGATCAGGATATTAAGAATATAGACTCCAATGATCTGGTTAAAGAAATTAAAGCGTTAAAGTTGTTTTCATTACCTGATGATACTGACCCTTGAGTATTTTACGATATATATTCGAAAACAATTCATTCTCCACCTTTCCAAACCTAAGCATTTCACTAAGAATTCTTTTGACATTGCCTGTATCTGTAGCTTCTGGCGGGCGTTCTTTTTCAAAGTTAAAAATCATTAAAATTTATTTAGGATCAACAATGATTCAAGAAAGATTGTCTGGGCTAACAATATTATTTAATAAGAAATTTTTGACGGTATAAATTTTAGCGATGTAATTAATGAATTTGCAACAGCAAAATCTCGGAAAATATCGCTACGACAATAGCTATCTTTCATTTTTCTATTGCACCAAGACCTAGCTATTATTCTTGATTTTGAAACGAAGTTTATTAGGTATATGCATTATTAGAAATATCTGCATATTTATTAAATATCTAAGTTTAAGTAGAAAGTAGATACTATATATATATATATATATATATATATATATATATATATATATATATATATATATATATATATATATATATATATATATATATATATATATATATATATATATATATATATATATATATATATATATATATATATATATATATATATATATATGATATAAGAATTTATTTTGTTATAATTTTGTTCTGTTTGTATCATTTTAATATTTTAGTCTACAAATAGATATGACTTCTAAGGTTCAATTTCTTGGTTTACTTCCAGCACCTACCTACCTACCTCCTATCTTCAAAAAAAATAAAAAACATGATCCAAAATGCCTTAAACGGCGCCAAAATCCTGCGCCAGTAGCCCTCACAGGGGCCCTGAAAGAGATTAACAATAAACTTTAGTTTTTCCTGAATAGTCACGGGCATCAGGAAAATCTTGTTTTGAGATTCAAAGTTATTTACAAGTCTCATTTTTCTCCATTCGAATTTTGTCAGTTACATTCGGTGAAAGATGAAATTTTTGAAAGGACTACTCATCTTCAAATTTTTGAATTCATTAAGGATAAAACGTAGGAAACTGTGACTTCTGGGACTGAAAACAAATCCAAAAGGTTCAGAAATAAGTAGGACATCAATCTTTGATGGTTCATTTATAGGTGTTTATCGTGACTTTAAAAGCGAGTTATCTACAATCTATTATGTGCGTGTTATTTATTTACTGGCGATCTTATTCAATTGGTGGTACCACACACGTTGTTTTGTCTGGGCTTTTACACGCTTTTATAATTTACAAACATGTTTTTTAATCTGTGATATTATTTATTTTCTTCCATGCACCTTTTACACTCATGGGGAAAGAAATTGATCTTAGACCAAAAAATTGAATTTTTTGGGTCCTTTACATCCTACATTCTTTTTGTCATCTATAATTTATGTTTACTTTGTGATACATACATTGTTATTACTCCAAGATTTTCAAGATTAGTAATGAAATTGTCTATCTTTACCATGTTCAACAATTTTTAGTGATCCCAAATTCATTTCAATAAAAACGTTGAGACAGTTAGTACAACGTTTTTTCTTTTGTTTGGCATTGAATTATAATCTGTTTAAGTTGAGACTGAAATTGTTTCGGAAAGAAAATCGTTTAATATATACTACGCTATCGAAGTATCAATGAAAAAGTACCAGATTATAACAAGAAATCCCTCGTACATAATTTCTCACTGAATATACTTAGCCCCATTCGAAAGTCAGAAAAAGCTTGGGCTACATTATATTCCACAGGTATTTCTTATTAAGTGACTGGGCGAATAAATGGAAAAAGACACTGGGAGTGGTTTTTCCCGAAGCGGAAGTTATATCGGAAGCCAAAAACGCGTCCTGAATAATATATTCTGTACTTACCAGAGGTTAGACCGCCCGTTAAACCCAGGAACAGAAGGATCCACATCGTTTCCTTCCAGTCGAAACGGGATCCAGGATGACAACAGAGCCGGGGTTTTTCAATCTGAAATAGAATTTGATGGTATAATATTGTTTTAGAACGGAAATTACGTGGTCTATAAACATGTTAACGTGTAATCCTTATTAAAATTGGGCAGGAGCTAAGAGAAAATGGGGTAGAAGTATTCGAACAGTATGATGACATAGACAACGCCATCGTTTCTGAACCATCTTTACGTCACGACCCAAAAAAACGCCAAGAAGTTTAGTTAAGTGTCTCAATAACTAATAAACATTTTATTTTAGTAAGTCCCGATATTTTATCATTCCAAAGGCGTAGAGTTTTAATTTTTTTGCTTCCTTGCGCTGCCGATAAAGTTGCAAAATAGGGCATCATGAATACTTGAATACAATGAAAATTTTCGGGCGTGTAAATCACACCCGCACATTCGATAGCCTGTGAACTTAGGGAACTTCTAGGCGAGATTTTAACCTGCACTCGGAGGCAAAATTAGCGGAACACTAGAAAATTTAACCAAATTCGAAGTTCGATATTTTTCCTAATTCTCAACCGATTTAGATGATTTGTTCGAGAAGTTATAGAACAACTCTTCTGATTTCTAGAAATTATAAGAGAAAACAAAAAAAATTTGAAAAGAATTTTATACGGGGGCAAAACTAAAAGTGTTTTTCTTGTCAAAAATTCGTAACACCCTGTGGAATTTCGTGGTCCGAGTTGAAACGTACAATATCATGGTCTGTCAAGACACATCTTCTTACAGTAACGCCCTTCTCGTTTCATGCGTTTATCTCTATTTTTGCAATATATATTTAATTTCAAGTGGAAAATCACCATTTTGGAGAAATTCCATTGAATCAAGAAATTGTCATTAAAATTCGTCTATCAATTTGGAATTTTCTTATTATCACTCTGGCGTGTCGAAATTGTCGTTTGCGATTTTAATGTTCGAATTGCATTAGTTGTTGATGACAATTTGGTTAATTTGGTGAAAATTAGGAATTCATAGGAGATAACAGTCGGTAGGTATTAAAATACACAACCGAATTCTGGGACCATTGATAAAACTTTTCATTCACACATGTGCACACCTTTTTTTATCAAATATGAAATACAACACACGTTTTTTTGTATATGACCACATTTGCACTTGTTTAAAGGATGAGAGTTTTCCATTCTTTGATTTGATACAAATTCGATCGGTTGTGGTGTTTTGTGATTCTTTTACTGTTTACGATTCGAAACGGTATTTTTCATTCAGAATGAGAGATTTACCACTAAACTAACCTAACCCAACCTTAGTAGCAAGGGCAGTTACATTGATCGAGGAAGGGCGCACCTACCGCTCAGTCGGTACCATGTTGGGTGTCTCGACGTCGGTTATCCATCGAACCTACCGACGTTACAGGGAAACTGGATTGTACGTGAGAAGGCGAGGACAAGGAAGAAATCGGGCATCCCGCGATATACATGACCGTTTCATCGTCAATCAAACCATAAGAAATCCTCCTCTTACTGCTGTTCAGGCACGTAACCTTTTACAAGCAGTGGATAACATTAACGTCAGTGTGAGGACAGTCAAAAGACGATTAAATGAAGTTGGTTTGAGATCATACGCGCAAGCAAAGGCACCAACACTCGATAGAGCCCATCGGGTAGCAAGATTGGCGTTTGCTAGGGAGCATGTAGCATGGACAATCAATCAGTGGAGACAAGTTTTATTTAGTGACGAGAGCCGATATTGTGTGAATTTCGTGGATGGTAGAGATAGAATATGGAGGAATCGAGGGGAACGGTACAATCAAGCGAACTTCGCAGGAACTGAGCAATACGGTGGAGGGTCAGTTATGATATGGGGTGGCATATGCTTGGGAGTACGAACAGAACTGGAGATTATTGGCAATGAAGCACTTAATGCCCATCGGTATATAACAGAAATCTTGGAGCCCCATGTTGTGCCTTTTGCTCCTTACATAGGGGAAAATTTCCTTTTTATGCACGATAACGCGCACCTTCATACTGCGCGCATAGTGATAGAATATCTCAATGAAGTTGGGATCACACGAATGAACTGGCCGTCGCGGTCACCGGATTTAAACCCGATCGAACACGTTTAGGACATTCTTGGAAGAAGGGTTCCAGGCAACGTTGAAGAGCTGACATTGGCTTTAGTGGAAGAGTGGGACAACATACCTCAACAGATGATAGACAACATCATTGGGAATATGCGAAATCGTATCCGCGCTGTAATAAGAGCTCGGGGGGGTCATACTCGCTACTAAAATCAAATGTTTCTTTTTGTGGGTCATCATGAATATTTTTCTCAACATGTTCATTTCATTTCACGAGTGTCTCGCCAAGATACACACCTGCTCTCAATTTTGGACAGGAATGATAATTATTATAGAGTGTCACACAAAAAAATTCAAAAATAAATGTGCAAAATCAAGGATTTTTCCAGTGTACTTCGAGTTCTCCCAGAGCGTGAAATTGGCCGGTGAATTTCAAAAATTTTCATTTCGTTAGATTTCCGCTTCTCTAATTTTGATTTTATTTTTTGGCTAACCTTTGATGTTATGCACCTACGCAAGATTAAAAATAAATTCTTGAAATTTGTGACTTTTCGCTTCAAATTGGATATCTCTTGTAAAAATAGAGATAAATGCATAAAACACGAAGGGCGTTACTAAAGGAAGATGTGTCTTGACAGACTATGATATCGTACGTTTCAACTCGGACCACGAAATTCCACAGGGTGTTACGAATTTTTGATAAAAAAAACACTTTTAGTTTTGCCTCCGTATAAAATTATTTTCAAATTTTTGTTGTTTTCTCTTATAATTTCTACAAAGCAGAAGAGTTGATTTATAACTTGCCGAAAAAATCATCTAAATCGGTTGAGAATTAGGAAAAATATCGGACTTCGAATTTGGTTAAATTTTTGAGTGTTCCGCTAATTTTGCCTCCGAGTGTAGTTTATGTCTAATGCCATTCCTACAGTAAAATGATCAGCCATGTTCAAAACTGTGGCTTTCTCAGCGTCCATTTGTCAGTGAGGCAATATGAAAGCTTGTTGAATAGAAATTATACAAGTATTGGCCAAGTTTACGTTGATACCACCAGCTCGTTATTGAAATTACTTTGAGTAGCATCAAGAAAATCCCAGTTTCGTGACTATTGTAACTTGTAGTTATCTAATAACTGAATTTTCACTCAATTAGGCCAATTTCTGAAGAAATAGTTCTTGAACTGAAAGAGTTGAAACTATCAAATATGTTCCCGATCATAGCGATGTTTTAATTGTTCTTTACAAAACTCGATTCAGCTTCTCTCAATTTATTCTGGGGTTTGTGCACGCAACTATTTTGATATATTTGCACAGTTCTAGTTCTGTTCTACTTCCAAAGAAAATATTAATGTATGGCTGAAAATTCAGCTAGCATTCTCTTATTTCAACTCGATATATATGGAAGGGCAATGTAACACCCTCAAAGTAAATATTATTTTATGAGCTGATAAATCTAAGTCAATAAGAGTGCTTAATAAAATAAATAACTTTTAAAATATCTACACTTTCGAGCTATACGCGGTGAATATTTTTCACTCCATTTAAAAGCGGGTGTTCAAATGGGCAACATTTCGCAACTTCAGCTGAACTACATATCAACTCATTCTATTCCAGAAAAACCAATTTTTTTCCAGATTTATACACATTATTTCACTTCAAAGTATAAAGAAGAGAATAAGCCTGATGTATTGCGTTTAATTCTATTTTCCGCGTAGTATTCCGAATAAGTTATACTCTTCTGCAGTAAATAACACAGGCATCTTCACATTACAACGTCTTCATCTAAGAGGAAGCGATAGAGAATTTTTTATGAGGAGCTATACAAAGGAATGAGTCTATTTGTCACTGTTGACACTCAGTTCGCAATGAAATTTTCCCAACCACTTCTTCGCTCAGGAAAATGCATGTATTCACGGCTAGGAGGGATTTTATTGAGTCATACTATTCTTTACTCACTCAAAATTGAATCCCTCGCATTTATTTGAATGACAAGGCGAGATGAAGAGATATTGGCGAACGTTTTTAATGTTTGGGAACTGTTTACACTGCATTATATTCAAGTCGAGGGAATCTCGGTGAGTCTCTTTGAATATTATTTCACGATATTTTCCAATTTTTTTACGGTTGTTTGCTTTGAAGGTAGTTTTTTTCTATTTTTCAGCACCAGTCTTTGTGGATGTATCATTTTATCCATTTATGAGTACAACATTTATACTTGATCATGTAAATCTTTTGTTACTTATTCGCAGAAATTTATTCAAACGATACTAATTCTTAATAATTGGGGAGGTTACAAATGAGTATTTGTTCTTCATTTAGACTTTCCACTTGGATCACTACTTATTATACAGGGTGTTCCATTAAAAAACACCAATTGCACTAAGTCTTGATAAAATTCAACACGTGGTTGAATGATTTCAATCCGCTGTTAAATGGAGTTTGAGGAATGCCCCGTGGAAACATATTCGTATTTTATCTCTTTCATACATCGTGGATTCTTTTGCTTGTCGCTACGCTTCGAAAAGCTATCCATTTCTTTTTGCAGCCGCCGGTACTTCTAGAGTTCTTGATCGTAACTGGTATCTGCTCTGGTTTTGTGGCTGTCTTATATCCTGTTCGGCAGTGTTGTTCAAAGCTCGGCCCCTTCCGGTTGTTCATTGTTGCCTTACTTAACTCTTTAATAAAAGGCTTTATAAATCGCTGAAATAATTGACGTTTCATCTTGTTCGTTAAAGGTGTTTTCTTTTGATATCTCGATGAGTTTTCGGATCAACCGTTTTTTGAAGTTTTAAACACAACATATTTGTTTGGTCCTCGAAGTTGATGTCGTGTCCTGTATTCAATTTATGTAGAAAGAAGGCCAATGAGAGTGATTCTTGTGTTATTGCTTTTTTATGTTCTTCGATTCTTAATTTTATACGTCGGTTAGTCTGGCCTATGTAAATCTCTTCGTAATTTTGACATGGGGTTGCTGTACACCAGGCGTGCTCAAACGATCTCGAGAAGAACAAAAAATTTAAATGAGTACGTAACTAAACAACAAAAATTTATTACGTAATAAAATAACACTGCTAGCGGCAAAACGCGGCTTTATCAAAGGAACGCGTGGTACTTGTCAAAGAAAAGCCGCGTTTTTTATTCTTGCCGCTTTTCTAGAAATTTCGGGCGGTACGTTCGACGGGAACATTCGGGATTTTCGTTCACGCCGATATAATTGTTGGCCCTGCAGGAATTGGAGTTATTCTGAATTTCAACTTGAAGGCAATACTACGTCGATACAAAGTTTGTTATTGAATAGTACAAGTGAAGGATAGGTGCATTCGTTTTATTTTTCGTGCGTCAGATGCAATAACAAAGCGTGGTAACTTAGAGAGGCATCATAAAACGGTTCATAAAAACTATGAAAAGGATTTTCCGCCACAGAGTGAACTAAGAAAACAAAAAGTAGAAGATTTGATTTCTTGTTTGAAAAAAGAGAAAAACATGTTACGATCGCGGCATTTAAAATACCTCATATATTGGCGAAACACCAGAAACCATTCGAAGAATGATCGGTTATGAAGGAAGCATTTATTGAAGCGGGTGAGACTTTATTTGGAGATTTTAAAAATAAAATAGAAATCACGTCTGTTATTAGAGAACTTCAGTTATCTCGTCCGAATGTCACAAGGCGTATTGAAGTCATGAGTCAGGACATGGCAAATAAACTTAAACATGATATCATATCATGAAATGTACATACTTTTCTTTACAGGTCGACGAATCTACCGATATGACAGACACTGTCCAGCTGTGTATTTTAATTCGGATGGTATTCAATGACATGTTGGCTAAGAGAGATTTTTGACAATCATTACTCTGAAAGAAAGACCCGTGGCGAAGATATACATGGCTTTTTTTATCAATTTTGTAAAAACTACAAACAACCAATATATAAATTAGTGTGCATTACTACCGACGGAGCACCAGCAGTGACTAAAAACAAAAACCGTTTTGTGGCATTGTGTCGAGCTAATGAAGATTTCCACTCAGGTTTTTCATTCCATTGCATTATACATCAACAAGTTTTGTGTTCAAAAGTTCAAACACGGAGGAAATTATGAGCTTTACGACAGAAATTGTCAATTCCATCCGTGCACGTAGCTTGCAACGGTGGTTCTTTAAGTTGCAGTTGGGAGATAGGGAGTCAGCTGAACACATTGATTCAATTCTTCACTTGGACGTCAGATGGTTGAGCCGCCAAAAAGTCCTATAAAGGTTTCAAGAATTTTTGCCTGAAATAACAGCTTTTCTAGACGAAAAAGGTAATGACACTCAGATGTTGAAAAACGAAAAATGGCTGACTGATTTGTTATTTTTGACTGACATCATAATGCACTAAAACACCATTAACTTGGAGCTTCAAGGAAAAGGAAAAATTATTATTGAGATGATTAGCGCAGTAAACGCATTCAAAAGTAAATTGCAACTTATGATAGATCACCTGAAAAGAAAGGATCTGAAACATTTTCCGTCTTTGAAAGCAAGGATTCCTCAGTTGAATTATGATACGTATGAAGCTGAATTATCAGATATTTTGGGACAATTTGAAATCCTTTTTTATGATTGCAGTAAATTGGCAAATATAGCATCATTAATGAGTTATACTTCTTTATGTAAAAACTGGATAGTATGATAAGATATGTTGAATTATCACCACATGTTCGGGATATTGTGCTTAGTCGTCACTGAGGTTTGAAACTGTGAATTTCAAAATTTAAAAGTGCCTATAATCATAACTGAAAATTCCTTACGTTATATTGTCGATGAGCAGAGGGGTAAAATAATTGCTCTCGTTGAAGAAGGGGTGACACAGAGGTATATATCGGCCACAATGGGGGTATCACAGGAGGTGATCTCTAAAATCACGTCCGATACGTGGAGCTACAATCTCTGCAAAATAGGCCTAGAAGAAGTCATAAAAAGATCACTTCTGAAGAACAAGGTCGCTTTTTGTGCCAAATTGCAAGAAGATACCCTAGTGCGTCGCACCCCATACTCCAAAGGCAATTTCTGGCAGTAACAGGCATCAGTGTATAAGTCGAAACGATACTTCAAAGACTTCGTTCAAGGAGTTTATACAGCAGAAGGCCCCTAAGAGTTCCAGAGTTAACCAGACAACAAAAAATTAACAGACTGAATTGGTCTTTCGAGCATCAAAATTGAAATATTGAGAATTGAGTTTTCATGATGTGAATTTCCTTGTTAAGATTTTAATAGAAAGTGGCAATTGAAATGCTCTATGAACCATTAAGTTGAAAACGGCTAGTTTATGTTGCAAGGGGTGAGAAGAGTCATGCGGAATGCGAATATCTGTGAAAGTATGTTTTCGAAATATATCAAAGGCAAAAGAGTTACTTTCTTTGAGAAATGGTTAAATTTAAAGATGTTTTTACATTATTTGTTCTATTTCTAATTTGAAACTGATTATCGGGTGAATAGTGTTGATGGAATTAAAAAACAAGTTGTCTTGATGTACCAGTGAAGCACGCTAGTGCATCATCAAAATAATGTAACCAAAAATTATTTGTGAAGCATTTGGTTTCAATTGGAGGTTTTCTTAGGCTTTCTCTTCAAAAAGTGCCATCAATAAATTTAATACGGCACGTTACATTGAATTAGAAAAAAAAACTGGAAATTAAGAAGATTAAAAATAAAATTAGCACAGCTTCAAAAACACAACAACAAAAACCAGCTACGAATGAAGAAACAACAAAAAAAGTAGTATACAACATATCAGACCACAGCCTGACGAAAAAAGAAGAGGAAAAACGTAAGTTACGGTTTCAATTTAGGAGAAAGACCTTCTCATGTACCCAAAGAAGAAATAATTTCATCAGTAGAAACAGTAATAAGCCATATACCTGGAAATGAAGAAACCTGACGGCACCACACTGCATACATTATCCAGAAAGATTAATCTCCTATATTGAACATTATCGCAGGACACAAAAATGAAAGTGATATTACTAGATGAATGCTACAGAACCAAAACCAAATACCAAAGACCAACCCAACAACGTATCTCGAGAAGAAAGCGAAGAACCTGATAGAACAAACTCCGTTGACCTAAAGGTCAAAAACCGGTCATGTTTGTAAGAATAAAATTGTAGAAATTATAAAATACACTCATCACAAAAATTATCGCATAACCCTACTTTTACGACAATACTATATAAACTTTTAGGTTGGTCATTCAAGAGTCGCTTGGTAACTTTTAGAAGTGTAAAATAAGAAGATATCATTCAAAAGAGATGAATTAATGATGGGAAATATCAACAATTTTCGAGTTAATGAAAAATTAAAAATTCTACCATCTTCGAACATTCAATCAACTAGCATCGAATGGTTACTAATCATTGTCAAAATCGACTGTTTCCTTCCTGGGCCCTAATGACTGCCAGTATACGTCTCGGAAGCTCTTCAAACAAATTTTGGATGAACTCTTGAGTCACTGAGTTTCAAATTTCAGGAAGCAGATTTTCTAGTTGTTGGAGTGTTCCAAAAGGCATCCTAAGTTGCTGAATGCGCCACCCAGGTGTTGTCCCAAACATGTTCTATGGGATTCAAGTCGGGACTTTTGGCTGGCCATCTTAAAATATCAATTTCGGCATCTTTCAGAAATTCTGTAACTACTCTAGCTGCATGAGGCCGAGACACATCATGCATATAAATGATGTTTTCGCCAATCAATGGGTCAAAGAGTACGACATGGGGTTCAAGGATATCTGCGATGTATCTGGCCGCTGTCATTCTTACATCATTCTCTAGGACTAACTCAGTTCGACCATGGAACGAAATGCCTCCCCACACTATTACTGAGCCCCCTCCGAAGTTTTCGGTTTACCGGATATTGCATTGCTGATACCGTTCCCCAGGTCGTCTTCATGCAGGCATGCGTCTATCATTTGATACTAGAAATAACCTGGACTCGTCGGAAAAGAGGGTCAGTTTGCATGTCGCAAACTGAAGTCTTGCAACCTCTGGTGACGCGGGTCGGTAGAAGCCATATCTGATATCGTCTTCTCTGAGCCTGTTCCTAACAGTTTGCAATGAAATATGTACATTTCTGGAAAGTGCAAGTTCATTTTGTAGCATTCTAGCCGTACAGTGCCGAACTCTTAGTGCAGTTAAACGAAGCCAACGATCATCAACTGGTGTTGTTATCCGATTTCTTTCCTGTCCGGCCCTTCTTCCATATTCCCTGTTTCGTGGTACCGATTAATTGCTCTTGAAATAGTGCTTTGGTTAACATTCAACAAGTTAGCCACGTAACGTTGGCTTCGCCCCTCCTCTAGAAGTGTTACAATTCTTACCACTTCATGATCACTCAAATAGCATCCAGGACGTCCAGCAGCCATTACAATAAATTCAAAGATTCGAAAATCAACAAGAAACACAGAAAACTTGCATTAATTTAGCGTGAAAACTGAAGAGAAATTGAATGAATACTGATAGTCAAATAAACTCATTCTCGTTTCAGACGTGTTTGAGATCATATGGAAACAAATGTTACTACATAAATAAGATTTTTTCCCCTCATATGTCCAAAAACATATGTTGACAAAGAAACTGCGATCGAGCTGCTTAATCGATTGTGGAATTCAGAATACCAGGTGATGCGACAATTTTTGTGGTGTGTGTATTTAATAAACAAACGTTAAAGCTATTTCGATATTTCTATCAACATCAAACGTTTACAAATTGTGATTTCACAATTTCTTTTTTCGCCCTCATTTCAACGCATCTTCATAGATAACAATATAGTTTTCGTTTCAACTGAATATCTCAAACTTTAGTGAGCTTGGCTACTCTGTTTGGGACACACTGTATATTCTCCTTCCGATTTATGTTTCTTCACGTAATTCTGTTTTTCGTACAAACAAATAAATGAACATTGCTATTTCGTCATTTGGAAATAATGTTGCCTTATTTCTGACAGATATCAATAAGAAACAAAAATACAATTCAATCAAAGAAAAGGAGAAATGAAAATGAATTGACCAGGATTGAAATTTTCCTAAATTTGAATGTGAAACAACAGTTAGAATAAGTTTCCCACATAGTATAACCGAAATGAGTAACCTGATTTCCGTTATTATCATCCATATCTATTATGGGTGAATATTTATATCTAATTAATGGGTATCGTAAGCTTCCTATTGGTTCAAAGAAACGTCGAGTGAATAGAGAAACCTTCAAATAATCTGAATAATGGCATCAATTTCTCGAAACGTCTCTTGAGTGTCAGCTTTGTCTCAATACTCAAACCAGTTACCTATTTGTTCAAGGCATAATTAGCCAACATAAATTGTTTATTACATCCAAAGACGGGTAGAGCTTTAAGCTGGAATTCTGTGACAATAATGCGCTTTGAGTAAAACAAACAGGCTCATCTGAGGAAATCTGATCATTTCTCGTAGCCAAGCTGACAGATATTCAGTCCCCCAAGAATCTCTTAACGTTCTAATGAATAACTATTCATATTCGGAAATGGATGACTTATTTGTAGATTAATGCAGCTCGTTTGCATTGATGTGTAATTCATTTTATAATAAGCTATTAGATCAAGTAAGCGCGGTGAATTCTACGAGCGAATTCCCAGCTCAATCTACAATACTCAAAGAAATCTACTAATTTAATATACACGCAACCACCTTTGAAAGGAATCACTGGATTTTTCACATAATTGTTTTTTTTTCCATGGATCTTTGTGAAGAATGAAGTGTTTTGTTGTAAAAAAAACTGGATAGTATGATAAGAAAAATGTTGAATTATCACCACATGTTCGGGATATTATACTCAGTCGTCAATGAGATTTGAAACTGTGAATTTCAAAATTTAAAAAAGCCTATAATCATAATTGAAAATGCTTTACGCTGGATTGTCTGATGTGCAGAGGGGTCGAATAATTGCTCTCGTTGAAAAAGGGGTGACACAGAGGGATATAGAGGCCATAATGGGGGACCACTCGAGCACGAAGCGGTACATACCGATTTTTTGGTTTTTTTTTCGAAGCAAAAATTTTACGCTAGTAAGGTACATATATAAACTCGGGACAACAAGAATCATTCAGAAATCCATATATCAATGGCAGAGCTAGTTCCCAAATCTGTCCGCCATGCATGTAGCCCCCAGGAGCCACAGCAGAGCACCTAAGCAGGATACCGAGAAACGAATCGGCAGACTGCAGTTTCGTCCTTATTAGGAGCTCATCAGTGTCGCATGTCACTTCTCAGCACCCTAACCTAACGCACGTCGTACATGAGACGACGAGAGTCGACCTCTATGGATAGAGATGGTGAACCTGCTACCGGACTTCGAGAAAGCAATGAACATTAACCAACAGATGTGAGAACTCTTAAAATTCCAACACTTGAGAAACATCTTTCGCAGGTCCGTGAGTGATATCGACGGAAACGAGCGAAATAATCCCGTTGGAAATGGTGCTCTAGGCCTCTTTTTTCCAGGATGAAACCTCCTGTTGGTAAATATTTGAAGCATGGAATTTCTTAACGTTCTCACATCTGTTTGTTATTGTTCGTTGCTTTCTCCGAGTACGGTAGCGGGTTCACCGTCTCGGTCCATAGAGGTCGACTCTCGTACGTATGTACGAGGTGCGTCCTTTCTGGAATCGTTAGGGTACCCCGATGTTTGCTGGTTAGGATGCTAAGAAGCAATATGCGACACTGATAAGGACGAAACTGCAGTCTGCCGCTTTGTTTCTCGGTATCCTGCTTAGTTGCACTATTGTGGCTCCTGGGGGCTGCGTGCATGGCGGACAGATTTGGGAACTAGCTGCGTCAGGAATGATTATTCATTGATCTACGGATTTCTGAATGATTCTTCTTGTCCCAAGTTTATATATGTATTTATCGATTGATAATCGATCAGTCGTCATGATGGATACGGAATTATACCGGATGTCCACGCGAGATGGGACATTAAAGGTGTATAGAGAAAGAAAAGACCGAATGGAAAATTTATGTTTTGTTTTCTTGAATGCTATTTGATCTTAGTTCTGAAAAAAATTTTTCAATACTGTGGAATTTCGGGTTATACCGGAAGATGGCACGATCTTCGTTATTTCAGATAGCATAAAGTATATTTCAATTTTTTATTATGGAAAATTAAATTCTAAACAATTCTCTTCCATATTATTGCCATCTAAAATCAACCGAAGGAAGATATGAATTTTTAATCGGAATTTTCGATTTTTGGTTCTCTTAAAAGGCATCATAAAAATACCGAAAATCTTTCAGTATCGATTATTTCTAGTTTACTGTAAGTAAAGAGGTTCATTCAGCAGAATTAAACGCATTTAGAAGCTTTACAAACAGATAGTCTAATTTGAAAAAACGGATTTTTGTACCATTGAATTTACTACGATTTGCCACATGCTTTGGAAACACCCTGTATACCGTAAAGCCTCTAAATGCATTTAATTCTGCCGAATGAGCCTCTTTGCTCACAACGAGCCAGAAATAATTGATATTGAATGATCTTCAGTATTTTTATGATGCCTTTTGAGAGACAACCAAAAATCGCGAAATTTCGATTGAAAAATTCATATCTTCCTTTCGGTTGATTTCAGGTGGCAATGATAACGGAATAAATTGTTCAAAATTTAATTTTCTACAATAAAAAAATTGAAACATACATTACGCTTCTTGAAATAACAAAGATGGTGTCAACTTCCGGTATAACCGGAAGTGCCACAGCATTGAGAATAATTTCGAAACTTAGTTCGAATAACAACAATTCAAGAAGACAAAAACAATTTCGCCAATCGATCATGTACCCCCTTTATGATTGCTTATTATTCGTACATACTGTTTTACCGTTTCGAAAAAATATCGACAAGTAGAATGCGTGTTAACGTGAACTCGGTATCATTCGATGAGCAGTAAATATCCCTACCCATTCCTCAACGACAAGAGTCAAAAACGGTCATGAGGTAAGGATCTATAAATCCGCATCGTGCGCATCGTATGGATATTATTTGTTAGTTGGCAGTACGTCTACAAACTCGTATTAATTGAAACGTCCACAAAGCCGGCCAGGCATCCCACATTTCGAAGTTAGTAGAAGAATCGATACGCATTCAACTGATGGCATCATCATTACCCGTACGATCTGTGCAATGCGGATAAGTCGGAGCAATTACATTAGTGTCCATATAGAGCATAGAAAATCCGTTGCGTGCGATACGTCTGATACTGATCTATGAACGCTCACCTTTATGAGTAGCAGAAATTTTTCATTCTTTCTTTCTTTGAATATATACAACCAGTTTAGATTATTCATCATTACATGAATTGGAGCCAGAGATTTTCTGAAACTGACTCTGCAAATTCAGTAGAAAGGAGAGTTTCACAAGTAAATAGTCTTCCGTGTATGCTCTCTTTCCTTATTCAAAATTAGCCACATTAACCACGAAGGGTTATAAGTGTAGAATACAGTATATAAAAATACAAGACATAATAATATGTGTGTGGTGAAAGGAAGTTTATCATCAGCCCAAGTTTAATGTGAAGAGGAGACAGAAGGACACTTTTGGGATCTACAAGAGGCCTAAACTCAACATTTTGAGATTCTGGTTGAAATTCATTTTTTTCAGATAAAATTTCCGTTATATAATTCTGATTCTCTGCACGACAGTCCCATAGACAAAGAGATTAGCAATATTTTCTGAATCCTCCCTGAAGACTCCCTGAAATTCCTATAACTTTCAAGTCCCCACATATTTCCCATTATTACTTGTTATATTTCATTTTATCCAAAACACTGCCCATATTCTAATAATTTTCTTTCATTGTCTCTGAATGGCCAACTGGTAAGAGTGTTAAAAATTTTCATTATGCAATAACACAGCTTTAGAATTGTTTATAGAACAATCAATGAATAAATGCCACTCAGAGGGGGAATACTCGATGCTGCATTGAACCTTCAATATCAAAACACGAACACAACAAATTTTTCATACTGTATAATGCAGATAACCCAGCATGTCTTTTTCATTGGCTTATAAGTTCCTTCCTCAAGACGAGAACAAAGAAGTTGCTGTGATAACCCAAAATCACGAACTAAATCTTTAAATTCGCTTTGAACAATTGAATGTGGTTCGCTGGAACTGGGACTTGGAATAAAAATGGGGTCGGTGCACTGTTTTTCGAAGCTAACTGATGCTGCATTGTCCCCAGTATCTTCCGAACCAACATTTTGTGGATTTAAGGGTTCGACCAGAACTAGTTAATCTGCAAGGAACAGGTCGTATGGCAGACTGCAAGTTTTGGATAGTCAATCATCAGCTTTGTCTTCTTGAAATACCATTCAGTTTAACTCAGACAAAAATATCTATCGTATAAATCAGCTTTACTCTAAGTGTGTTCCGCGGAACCCTAGGGTTACGCGATACCCCCGTAGGGGTTCCGCAAGAATTAAAAAAAAATCAACCACCTCTCTCTGGTCGAACGTTTTGACTCTGCCCGGCGCGCGTATACTTGTGAGCGCGCAGTCCCTTTGATAAAAGCCGCCTCTGAATTAGACGCTATAGTTGTGAACAACCAACTTTCGGCTCTAACTTCAAAGCAAAGTCAAGATGGTTTGCAACGCATTGTTCTCTATTTTTATTTCCGCTTTTCGTTTACCAAAGACGCAGGCTCGAGTATTTTCGATAATGTTCGAAAACGAGTCTAGGACTAAATATAAAAGCGGCGATCGGAGACGCTAGTCGCGCCTCCTCAGTCAGTTGACGATTAGCCTTCGGAGCGATGAGTTTCTACCTATCTACTTACAAGCTGCTAGCGAATTGCGGAGTTTATACGTGATATGAAACTAGAGTTCATTGTTCTGCTGCCTGTTGTATTCTGATTGTATCCGTTTTATACATTTCTTCTTTAGACTAAACTTAGTCTCTTATACGCATTAACGATTGTGTATTATTTTGACCCCACCATCCTGACGTGTGATATTATTAATAAGAAGAATAAAACGTTGGCTTAAAGGCGTTAAACGTGTTGCAACAACATCTTCTAATGACGCTGAATGTTCAAAAGCAGTACGCGCGGAGAATACAGCAAGACGAAAAAAGGAAGTATGATGAATCATATATCTATTTCTGATTTGTTGATTCCAATGGCTCACCTTTCTGCATTTTATGTAGTGAACTGCTTTCTTGTAGTTTCATGGCACTTGCCAAACTGCTTCGACATTTAGAAACTGTACACCCCACAGTTATTGGAAAGTCAAAAAAATATGATGCATGTAACACAAACCATAAATGAAAAGGCCACGGAGGCATCATATTTAGTTAGCTATCGCATTGCACAAGCAGGTGAAGCGGACACTATCGCCGATACTTTAATAAAGCCATGTTTGTTAGCTATAACAAAATGTATGCTCGATGAAAAATCTGCAAGGCATCTTCCTACTGTGCTGCTATCAAACGATACTATTTCAAGGCGAATCCATAATCTGGCAAGCTACGTTAACCCTAGATCACTAATCTTCGTCGAAACGACGACGCGGTCCCGAAAAAGGTAGTATGAATTTTGAGTGCATCGTCTTACGCATTTCGGAATCCGGCTAATCTCAGTCGACTTGTCGCTCGCGCCGCGCACGTATGTGTTTTTTGTGTAGGGGCCCTGTGTGCGCTAATTGTAGTTCCAGCCATTGAATTCTGCATAGACAAACACCTGCGATGAAGCAAATGCCGTGAAATCTAAATTAGTTTTCGATGAAGCGGTGAAAATAATTAATTTTATCAAATCACGACCACTACCATCCATATCATGAAACACTGCTGCTTCATACAGAAGTGCGATGGCTGTGTCGGGCTAAAACTTTGGAAAAAGCCATTTGAACCTAGAGCCGAGTTACGAATGTTTCTTTCAGCAGATACTTCTTTTAATTTGAAAGATCGTTTGTATAATAAAACTTGGTTGTTCCGATTGTCATTTATGGCGGATATCTTTCAAAAACTGAACGAATTGAATTTATCATTGCAAGGTAAACAGACAACTGTGTTCGAGGCTCATAACAAAATAACTATCTTCAAAAGAAAATTAGATTTTTTATTATTGGTGTTGGTAAGAGAGGAATAGAAAGCTTCACGTCACTCAGTGAGTTTGTTAGCTATAACGACTCAGAAATGTTTCAATATGGTGTCTTTGAAGAATTGGTCCAATATCTCACTCCGATGCGCCCATCTTTTGAGGAGTATTTTCCCGAAGAACAGACTATAAGAATAAAACTGAAATCATGAATTCATAATCCTTTTTTACCCAACTTGCAAAAGCCCCGAAATATGTCAAACGAGATAGATGAATCTCTTTTCGAAATGAAATCAGACACAAGTCACTCTTCAAAACAACGCCTCTCAACGATTTTTGGTGCAGAATCCGTGGTGAATATCCAATGCTTGGCAAAATGGCTTTGAATATTCTTCTCCCGTTCCCAACAACATATTTGTGCGAAACAGGATTCTCAACCTATGCAGCCACGAAAACAAAATATCGCAATAGACTTGACGCCGAACCTGGTCTAAATAATTAGTGGGTTTTTGCTATAACAAAGATCTGCTTTGTGTTAAGAAAATCTTGTGGAGCAGTATAATTTTATGATGAATAGATGAAAGAGGAAAGTGTACAAGAATGATTAAAACTACGCCAATGCAAAATTATTCTTGAATCAATATTCTGTGATTATTCAACTTAATCCAACTACATCAAGAGGCATCTGTTCCAGCGAAATGTTTACGTTTTATGTTCCATATGTGATATGTAATTCTCTCCTGACATATTTCGTCTTGATACCCCCCATACGTCTACGTGAGAGGCGAACTGTGTTACAAAAGCGTCCCTGTGGCAGCCAACGATAGGATAAGCCGCTTTGGAAAACAATAAATACTCCGGGAGATTTTATTGTATCTAAAAACTGTAGTGCAATTCTGTTGGAGAGCAGATAGAGGAACAAAAGCGTGTCAGAAGTCAACCAATCCGGCAATCCGGAGGCTTTTCGTTTTATCGACTGCATTTTATTCTGTCCCCATTCGGAATTCTAATTTCAAGTTGAATATAAATGAAATTGGCCTGGTTAGAGATTCATTCGGTTTTATGTATGCGACTCCAGGAGGTTCGTCATGGAAAGACTTACCGGAAATAAAAGAAAACAATCGATGTGAGTTGTTATCTGAATATAGACTTTATAAGTTATAGTTTTCATTCTGCTGAATTGATAAAGTATTAGATCAAAAGTTACTTTGAGCTAAAGAGACGTCATGAATGCGTCTCTTTACTCAATGTCGGAGAGAGGCGTGGATTCCTTAAATCAGTTGATTTATAGGGCGCCACACAACTTGAACCTAATTATCCCTACGTCTTTGCCAGGTGTGAAAATTTTTGCACTTGGTAAACAGGGTGTCCTCGCACCATTAGGAATATCCTGGGATGACTGGTTTAAAGAAATACCTGATTTACTATAAAAGGTGTCCACACTGAATCTATCCTTCAATGCCATTCAAATTTAGAAATCTTGTTCTGTCCGAAAAACACAGGAATATGTTTATCTCCCAAGTGGATGCATCCTCAAATCGATTTTCTATAATATAATCCCA
This sequence comes from Cryptolaemus montrouzieri, assembly GCA_013387265.2. Lineage (NCBI taxonomy): Eukaryota > Metazoa > Arthropoda > Insecta > Coleoptera > Coccinellidae > Cryptolaemus > Cryptolaemus montrouzieri. The sequence goes on along the minus strand of JABFTP020000062.1, from coordinate 12,086,670 downwards.
CAAGAATCAGAAACATAAAAAGTGTTTTATAAAGGGTATGCACACTGAATGTGTCCTTTAACGCGATTCAAATTGAGAAATTTGTTCTGTCAGAATGAAACACAGAAATATGTTTATTTATCAAGTGGATACATCCTCAAATAGATTTTCTTTAATATAATCCCACAGGAGTCAGAAATATAAAAAGTGTTTTACAAAGGGTATGCACACTGAATGTGTCCTTTAATGCGATTCAAACTGAGGAATCTTGTTCTTTCAGAGAAAACACAGAAATATGTTCATTTATCAAGTGGATACATCCTCAAATCAATATTCCATAATATAATCCCACAAGAATCAGAAACATTAAAAGTGTTATTTGTATGCCGATTTTATATAAATCCATTCAGCTGTTTTCACGTGATTGAGTGATTAACATGCAAATATACGAACTTATGCATCTATAATATTACTAGGATGAAAAATCGATTTTGTATTCAATTTCGTATACTTGCTACTTCCGAGTGTTATTATTCTACTTATTGTATTATTTTACAGCTTACTGTAAATATTACTGTCACGCAATTCCCCCATTACCATTTCATTCAATTTCTATATTACTATTGTAATCGACGCGTGATTCATGAAATTTCAAAAGAAGTGGAAACTTAACGTCTATACTTTATATTATGTTCAGAGAAATATTTGTGTTTTGAACGGCTCGAAGGCGCAGATATTAGGTCGCTCGTCTTCTGCACAGAGATATCTGGGTTCAATCCCCACAAAGTCGGTGTGCCCATCTTTTGGAGGAGGAAAAGCAGTCGGTCCTGTCTTACAGATATGTGTTGGACAATAAACATCCCTTCCCTCGACACGAGAAGGGTTCAGCAAAATTACCGGGTAATAGGGTGACAGAATTTCCTGGCGTGTCATTAAACGAAGGAAAGAAAAAGAGGACGTTAAAAAGCAGAAAAAAACATTTGTGTTGTCAACTTTCCTTTAAACCCTCCGAGAGATTCATATTGTGTTATTCGAGGTTAGCAGATGCTGATTTTTTCGAACGTAACCTTCCCATTGAACGAATTTATTTGAATTCGAATGAGTATTCACAAAATTGAACTGAAAGATTGGCGACAAGTATTTTGAGTATATCGAAATATCTGATTTACTATTAAGTGTGGTGTATACCAAATTGCGCTAAAGTCTTCAGTAGAATTCATAATTTATTTATTGTCGGTTTCAAACAAAAATACTTTTCGCGTGAAACTGAGAAAAAAATTAATAACCTCAATCAAATCTGAGTCGGTATTTATGGGCAAAGATAATGACACTTAAACTAGGATAATTTTGTTTAGAATAATCCAAGAAAACAGTCAATATTATCTTGACTTTTGATCCTGATTTTTTCAATTTCGCTTCAGTTGGAAGGCGTCATTCTGAAGGTTGTTAACTAGTTTGCATGTCAAACTCATGAACCCATGCCTCATCACCAGTTACAATGCGTTTTATGAATGTCGGAATTGGCCCATTCTAGCATATCTTCAGGGACAGGCGATTCAATTTTTGCAGAAAGTTCAGTTCATGTGGAACTGGTCGAGAGGTAACCTGTTTTATGCCCAAACAAACGTTTGAATTCGAATTGATTCGTGAGACACAGGAAGTTCAATGCTTCCTTCTCTCAAAATTAAATGACGATTTCAATTACCATTTCCTTCAATTTATCGATGTTAACCACAGTTCAAGAAGTTGATGGCCGACCACAGCGAGGTAAATCTCCTACCCCATCTCGGCCGCTGTTAGATGCACTGTACCACTCATATGAACGTGTTTTTGATGGAGCAGTTTCATCGTAAGCCTTCGGTAACATTTACAGCGATTTAGCATATGACATTCATTTGCAATATAAAATTTTAGACAATTTCCTTGTTCAATATTTATATTAGGGTGCTTCATAATTGGGAAAAAATTTTTTCTTCATGTCTCACCTGAAAATCTTGAAACTTATGGAGAAAGGAAATTTTTGAACATAATGCGAGCCCTTAATTATAATTTCAACCCACTGCTAATCGTTTTTGAATTTCATCCATTTAAATAACATTAATAAATGCTTTTTTTATACGTTTTTCGTTCCGCTCACCCAGAAAAAAAAATATATTAGGAATTTTGACGGATGGATTCTTGTTAGAGGTATGATTTGCTACAAAAATCCCATTGTGTCGAGATTGTTACTCTGACAGGTTCGGCGAAAAATGTCTTTGAGCTGAATTTTCGTAAAAAAGCAGTAAATCGTATTAATCTGCTCAACTATCGAAGATAGAAGATATTATGAACTCCTAAAAAGTAGCTGTAAAATTACTGATTTAAAAAATTTTGATGCGATAAAATTTATAAAAATACAATGAAAAACAAATTTTTCAACCTAGATTCAGAATATTAGTTGTTACTGACGTCAACAATATATTTTATCGTTAATTTTATGTTTTAAGAACCTTTAACTGCTAAAGCACGAAAGCTACGAAAATATATCTGATGACAAAATTGTAGGGCGTAAGCCCCGCTATAAATTTGTCATGTACATATTTCTTCTATCTTCGATAGTTGAGCAGATAAATACGATTTACTGCTATTTTACGAAAATTCAGCTCAAAAGACATTTTTCGCCGAACCTGTCAGAGTTACGAACTCGACACAATGGGCTTTTTATAGCAAATCATACCTCTAACAAGAATCCATCCGTCAAAATTCCGAATATATTTTTTTTCCGGGTAAGCGGAACGAAAACGTAAAAAAGCATTTATTAATGTTATTTAAATGGATAGAATTCAAAATCGACTAGCAGTGGGTTAAAATTATAATTAAGGGCTCGCATTATGCTCAAAAATTTTCTTTATCTATAAGTTTCAAGATTTTCAGGTGGGACATGAAGAAATAAAATTTTTTCCAATTATGAAGCATCCTAATTTATATCCATTGCAAAACTCGCAAAACACACTTGGGACAACCGACAAATCGAGCACTGTATTCAAACCAAATGACAAATCATGTTCAAACTCCGCGCCAGTATACGATATATGTCAATTAAGTTCGCGGAAAAGTGCGGACGGTCCGGAAGTACATAAATACTTTATATTCCTTCGTCTCCAGAACAAAAAAGAAGGAGGATAACCAACCAGTAGAACCCCAGGACAAACCAAGGAGATGTAAAACAAGTGAGATGAAGAGGAAAAAGGATAAAAATTCGACTCGACCCTCACCAAAATTCAAGGATCTACGCGTATATTCCTTCGCAATAGTCTCCCTCGAGTTCAATGCACTGGCGCCACCGTCGAACCATCTGTTGGAAGCACACCCACGGTTCGTCACCAGTGACAATTCGAAAAATCAGTCTTGACAGATGGACCATCGGAGCTCTTTCTGCTCAACTGTGAGCATCCCTGAACCTTTCTGTGCAGGATCGACTCCTTGTTGATGCTCAACTCGTCTTCCAACATTCTAAGGCATACCTGATGGTCTCCAAGCACTCGCGAGAGCAGCCGATCGAGGTTTTGTGCCTTTCGGTGAAGGGATCTCCCTCGCGCGGATCATCTTCCACTGACTCTCTGCCGCGTCTGAACCGCTTTACCCAATCGTAGACAGCTGATTTCTTCAGGAAATTTTGCTTATATACGTCGGTTAACTATTTCATCATTTCCACGGAACTTTCGCCACATTCCACCAAAATTTCAATCACTATTCTTTGCTCAGTTATTTTATCACTCATCTTCACGACGGTGGGTCAAAACAGGTCGATGTTCAAAGGACAATAAAACACGAAGTATACAACCGATCAACACGAAACTTACACAGGCTGACGCAGAAATTAATTCTGTTTCGAATGAAATCAATTCGAATGCTGCAAAAGTACCGACCGCCACAGTATTGCCAACTGCCGCGAACTTAATTATTGATATACCTCGTATAAAACAGTCGAGCTAACTTACCAACTACAAATATTTTGATGAATGTTTTCAGCAGATTAGTTCATAGTCAATTCGTGGTACTATATAATGTATAGCTTGGAAGTTCACAGCATTTGAAACATGGACGAAACTGGGGTAACATTAAATACTTGCAAGGAAGGGTTCCAAACAAGTTGATGGTGTTACTTCGGCTGGTACAGATGAACAGGTAACAGTTGCTACAGCTGTAAATGCATAGGGTTCAGTATTGCAGCCAATAATTCTCTTTCCTGAAGATAATTTTGATTATTTAGATGTATGAATGTTGGAAACGTTGAAAACGCAAGTGATAAAATGAATTTCCAATTATCTGTTCAGAAAAGAACCTGATTAACGGTCGGAAAAATTGAAAATGAAGCTTAACCGACCTTCAAGCTTATTGAAAAGTTCCCAAAGCAATACCTTCGATAAATTTCTTAAGCAAAATTTACGAGCCCTACTCCAACGTTTCATTGTTAAACCTCGTGAACCAGATTTGAAATGTTCTTATAATTAGACAACTACAAAAATATAAATTTTAATCCAACCATCTATTCCTATTATTTCACGTGGTCTTTGTGCTGAACTTAAAAAGGATAACTATTAATTCTCCACTGAATTCATGAAATTTTATTAACATAAAGAGTTCGTAAATGCAGTTTTTCGAACGTATCGTATCGGATTTTGCTGGCTAAGCCTTATTTCTCATAAATTCAGCTAAACTTTCAAGAATCTGTTATATAAGTCACCATTATCACGTTCATCGCAAATCCAACTTCAAGTAGTGAGATAGGAGTCTTGATAACAGCTTATGAGCAAGAACGAAAGTTTTGATAGAGTTTGTTTATGAAACTCCATTAGCGTCAATTAGGCTTTATAATGGGTTTAGAAATTTTTCTCCCTTACCAGGATTACCAACTTTCAGGAGTAGTTACAATAAGTAATTGATACTCTCATAACTAAGATTTACACTCATAAGACTATGAAATGTTGATACTTGCAACTGGATAGTAGTTGTCTTCGGAAAAGTAATGATTTGATTCTGCGATTCCTTCCATTATGTAGAACAGGGATGCTCAAACGGTCCATCGCGAGTGCTTTTTGAGTAGATCTCGAGAAGAAAAATTTTTTAATAAGTAGGAAACTACACTACAAAAAATTATTACTTCATAAAAAATACTCTGCTAGCAGCAGAAGGCGGCTTTATCAAAGGAACCCGCGGTACTTGTCAGAGAAAAGCCACGTTTTTTATTCTTGCAGCTTTTCTAGAAATTTCGGAAGGCGCGTTTGCCGGGAACATTCGAGACTTTCGTTCACGCTGATGTATATGTTGCGCCTACAGGAATTGGAGTCATTCTGAATTGTAACTTGAAGGCAATATTACCTCGATACAAAGTTTATTATTATATAGTACAAAATGAGTGCAGCGAAGAAATCTAAAACGTATCATTTCAATAACGATTGGGAGGAAGAGTTTTTCTTTTGTATGGGGAAGAATAAGTGCATTTGTTTTATTTGTAGTGCGTCAGTTGCAATACCTAAGCGTGGTAACTTAGAGATGCATCATACAACGGTTCATAAAAACTATGGAAAGGATTTTGCGCCACAGAGTGAATTAAGAAAACGAAGAGAACGTGATTTGATATCTTGTTTGAAAAAAGAACGAACCATGTTCACAAGACCAGGCAAACAATCAAAAGCTGCTACGATCGCGTCATTTAAAATACCTCATATATTGGCGAAACACAAGAAACCATTCAAAGATGGATCGGTTGTGAAGGAAGCATTTATTGAGATATTATTTGGAGATACTATCTATCTATAATATCTGCTATTAGAGAACTTCAGTTATCTCGTCCGTCTATCACAACGCGTATTGAAGTGATGAGTCAGGACATGGCAGATAAACTAAAACATGATATCATGAAATGAACATACTTTTCTCTATAGTTCGACGAACCCACCGATATGATAGACACAGCCCAGCTGTGTATTTTTATTTGGATGATATTCATTGGCATGTTGGCTAAGGAAGAATTTTTGAAAATCATTCCTCTGAAGGGGAAGACCCGTGGTGAAGATATATATGACGTTTTCTTCAATTTTGTAAAAACTACAAGCTACCAATATATAAATTAGTGTGCATTACAACCAACGGAGCACCAGCAATGACTGGAAACAATAATGGTTTTGTGGCATTGTGTCGAGGTAATGAAGATTTGCCTTAATTTTTTTCATTCCATTACATCAACAAGTTGTGTGTTCAAAAGTTTTAAACACGGAGGAAATTATGGGCATAGCAATAAAAATTGTAAATTCCATCCGTGCACGCAGCTTGCAACGGCGGCTCTTTGAGTTGTAATTAGAAGATAGGGAGTTAGCTGAACACACTGATTTGGTTCTTCAGACAGACGTCAGGTGGTTGAGTCGCGGAAAATTCCGAGAGAGGTTTCAAGAACTATTGCCCGAAAAACAGTTTTTCTAGATGAAATAGGTTATAACACTCAGATATTGAAAAATGAAAAAGGCTGACTGCTTTGGAATTTTGACTGACATCACAATGCACTTAAACACTATTAACTTGGAGCTTCAAAATAAGGGAAAAACTATTAATGTGATTATTAGCGCGGTAAACGCATTCAAAATTGAATTGCAACTTATGATAGATCAACTGAAGAGAAAGGATCTGAAACATTTTCCGTCTTTGAAAGCAAGGATTCCTCAGTTGAATTATGATACGTATGAGGCTGAGTTATCGAATATTTTGGGACAATACGAAATGCATTTTTATGATTGCAGTAAATTGGCAATTATAGCATCATTAAAGAGTTATCCTTTTTCACGTAAAAAGATTGATGAATTAGCTAATGAAATAGCAAGTGAGTTCAGTATGAACTCATGTTGTGTTGGTGCAGATTATATCAGATATACATCTCAAGGCTACAGTTTAGTATAGTGGTTGTAGTAGTAGTATATTATCATCAATATTTTCATGACATGTCAAGATTAACATAATGTATCTTGTTCGAAAGCCTACAATCAGATAATTTTAGGAGTAATAGGATAAAACTTAATAATTACAGACCAATCAAAATCAACGACACAGGAACTCTCTGGCGGTCTAGAAACTATCCTCTAACAAAATATTCTTAAACTTCCTCTTGAATTTCTGGCTACTGAATTCTTTGAAGGAAATTACGAGTTAATTGTACATATATTGGAATGTTTTCTAACTTGTAGGAACTTAGGATTGGATAGTGAACTTACGCATGGCGAGTTTACTAGGCTAGAGAATTCTTTATTGGTTTACAAGTTTGTATCGTCTTAATATCAAAGGAACGACTAGATAGATCGGAGATGAGACACAGGATTGGAGCCTGGAGCTGTAATTGAACGTGGTAAGTTGAGCTGTACCACTGTTGGAGGATCGAACAGACTGCTGTATTTTCTTGAGCATATAAAACAGATTAGATATATTCGTTAAGAAATTCTTCTATTGGAATTAAGTCAACTGAATATAATGGAATTCTTTTATGGAATTCAATTATCAATTTTACCAGCTTTCAGTACTATTATATTAATTGATTGTAAATTGTAACTATGCGCATCTTGAGATCACAATTTAACCAGTTGGTTGTCATACGAAATGAAAATTATAACTTTCATAAAAATTCAGGAGAGTTCACAAAAAAAAAAGGCTCGCCTAAGATTACAGAATCAAGTAAAATATCATGAAAACTAAAAACTACTACAATGAGCTTGATTCAGATCTAATGAGATATGCAATAACTTTTTTTTGAAAGAAGAAAGAGGTTCATGAAAAATATCAATACTGGCAATATGCCAATTGTACAGACGCATAATTCGCAAGAAAACAGAATGGAAAAATAAACTAGTACGGGCCTTCGGAACATAAAAGAGTGCATTTTGATGATTAGGATACACGGGAACATTGAAAGTGAGATAATTAACAAGCGGAAAACTGAAAGAATGATTTAAAATTCGATAAAGAAATACAGTGTCGAGAAGGACTCTCCTCTGCTCCAGACTTAAAATTTTGTAATGAAGCAAACTCAATTGATAATTATGGTTAAGACTGAAAAATCTATAGTTGAAACTTTTGACAAACTTTCTCTAGACTCGTTCAGTTCTGTCAATATATTTGTAATAGTGAGGGGACCAAACAGGTTCAGCATATTCCAAATTACTCCTCACCAACGAGAAATATGGCATTTCTGGATCACTGAAACTTTTAGTAATTCTTAGAACGAAACCCAACATTTTGAAAGCCTTAGAAACTATATGATCAATATGATACTCAAATGACAACTTAGAATCAAGATATATACCAAGATACTTAATTTGCTTTACCCTCCCAATTACAAGCCCATCAACAGAAAAAATAGCATCGAAGACATTGACATTCTTTGTAAATCTTATATGCTTACACTTATCAATATTTAATTGAAAATACCTACTTTGACAAAAAGAGAAAAGTCTGTCAAGATCACTCTGAAACCGCAAAATATCATCATAGGACCAAACAGCACTGTACACCCTAAGATCGTCGGCATATAAATCATGTTTTGTATGAAGAAAACATTCCGAAATATCATTAATGTAAGTTGAAAATAAAAGGGGACCCAGATGTGACCCTTGAGGAACACCAGAGGTGACACGAACGAAACCGGAATGAGTTTCATTGAGTACAACATACTGCAGTCTATCCGACAGATATGATTTCCCCACTACACCAAAGTCCTTTAGAACCCACAATAAAGTTGCATGATGTACCTTATCGAAGGCCTTAGCCATGTCTGTGTAGACGGCACCAACTTGAATACCATCATCGAAACTAGTTCTTATGAAATGAACGTAAGGAGTTAAATTAGTTAACACCGACCTACCTTTGAAAAACCCATGTTGAGATTGAATCAACTTGGAACCGTATAAATGAAAAAAATTATCAGTTGCTATTGCTTCAAAAATTTTACCGAAATAACTTAGAATAGAGACAGGTCGGTAATTACTTATTTCATTTTTCTTACCACTTTTGAAAACAGGTACGATCTTTGCCGCCTTCCACTTATGTGGAAAGACACCTAGTACTAAAGATTTATTGAAAATAATTTGAAGCTGAGTCGTCAAACTAGCGGAACACGATTTTATAAAAATTGGTGGGATGGAGTCCAGACCTGGACCCTTCGTGACATTTAGTCGCTCGATTTTAGCTTTGACATCCTTCAGATCTATCGTGTTAAATGTAATCGATGAAGAAGATTTATAACTACTTTGGTAAAGAACAGGTTTATGCGGAACTTCACAAGCACTAGAAAAGTACTCAGAAAAAGCATTAGATATAGCAGAACTATTTTCTGAGATTTTTTCACCATGACACATGGATTGAAGCATCCTCTGGCTATCTCTCAACTCGCCCACATGAGACCAAAAGAGCTTAGGATTTTTCACAATTCCGCCCTCTACATAAGCAATATGTTTCTTATGATCTCTTTCAATTAAGATTTTACATTGTTTACGCAAAATAGAAAAATTTTCATACAGAAAACGGTCTTTGAATTTTTCAAATCTTTGATGTAAGTTAGTTTTATCCTTAATGCATTTAATAGTGTCTTTACCAAACCACGAAGGAATTTATCACACTTAAAAGATCTACGAGGTACACACTTATCAATAACTATATTCAAAGCAGAATAAAATGAATCAACACATTCATTCACATCGGTAGAACATAACAAAGTTTTCCAATTCAAACTTGACAGTGCCGAATTTATCGCTACATAGTCCGCGTTGAAAAATTTGTACATCGATCTAGATTTGCTAGGAGTTTTATCCAAAGAAAATTTTGCATACACTTCTAAGGCGGGATGATGCCGGTCCTCTGGAACGAGGGCGTACAACATCGAGCAGAAGACACAGAATTCGACAAAATCAAATCCAAAATTTTATTATAATGATTGGTGATACCATTGAATTGCAAGAAGAAAAATCCCTGAATTGGTTATCCCACGCCTTCTCCACATGGGCTAAGCTAGAGACAAAGGTAATTTACTAGAAAAACTCATTGAAACCCAAGTATAAAACTATAATCTCTTATATATTTTCTTGTTGTCAAATCTGGCGCCAGGATGGAACCCACGCTATTCAATATATTGACGACGTCAATCTAATAATGATGATTTGACGATGGGCATCTTTTGCAGAGACCTGATGTGACACATAAATATTTTATTTGGTTTTGGTAATCAGGAAATAAATGTGAGCAATGAATTTTAATCCCCTCACCCGTTTCATAATCAAATATCCAATAAAGCGCGAAGTATTTTAGAAAATCTGTATCCAAGCAAACCAAAAAAAAGTTGAACATACTGAAAAACAACGAAACCAAACCATGTATATTATTTGCACTAGGCAATTTGGGGTAAATAATTAGCAACCCTTTCTACTTTCAACATCATTGAACATTGTAAACGGGTAAACGCATTGTTCCCTTTCTAGATATATCGAAACCCTTTAACAGGAAGCTCACGCCGGGCGATCCGGTCTGAAAGAGTCCACATCGGACAGTTCGAACAATAAAGGTACTTCGATGCACATCAGATCCGTCTCATGTTTCATTGTTCTCCCTTATTGCTTTTTTCCAGTCTCCGCTTGATGAATTTCATGAGAATTAATTTGGCCCGCGCCGCCAAATTGTCGGAGAAGATTTATATTTTGTCACGCCCTTGTAACTTCGGTGCTCTCTTGTTTGCGAGACAGGGGCGGGTGAAAGAATTTTTTCATCAGATTAGGGCGAAGTTATAAGAAATCCATTACTGTAAATGTCTGCTGATGTTATGCTTTATGATGCGCTTTTGTTTACTAATGAATGGGGCGTTTCTTTGAACGTGCTTTTTGTGAGGTTTCATTGTGGCATTTTTTGGTCGATTACGCCTTTCCCATTTAAATAATACGCGTTTCATATGACTGAAATTTATTGTGGTGCAAATCGATCCACTCAAGGTATAGATATTAACGTAACTGAAATGAATGTTGCAGCATATTTATATAATCTGAAAACGTTAAAAATGGTATACGACAGTATCCAGTTTGTTCCATATATTGAAAGTTTCCAATTTCGGATGACCAATCATTCACATTTTTGTTGTTATTTTCTTCAAAGTAGAACGCGGGCATTTCATCCTAAGTTCGGCCCTTCGGGGTTACATGGGTTTCACGGTTTCAAAAAATCGAAAATTCTTTTTTGACTTATTCAATTCTTTAACATCTCTAGAATATTGTCCTAAATTTTCAAGTTGATCCGACTAATAGTTTCGGAGATACAGCCTTGAAAAGGTGGACGCTTGATGTCAGGTATAGGCTGAGGGCGCAATAGGTATAGCGCAGCTGCAGCTCATCTATTGTTAGCCGTAATTATTGTCCCTTTTTTTCTTTATAATAAGGTAAACGACTGGAAAATATTTCATTTGGTGATTTCTCGTTAAACTACGAAGTTCATTTTGAGTTTATAAGTGTTTGTTGTGAATTTTATTCGATAAAAATGCCGTTTAAAGTGTCTAGAACCCAGATAGCGAAAGGTGCTCTTAGAAAAGATAGACGTAAGAAGAGGAAACAATCGTTTAATCCAAAAATCCTGAGGTAGATGATAATTCTTCCACGAGTACGTCGGCAAAAAAATTAAAAGGCGATGACAAACAGCACGGCCAGAGGAAGCCACGCTACAATATTCGATCATTGACTTTGCTCTGGTTTTTCTACACTTTCGTGTTTTGTACGGTGTTCAAACATTATTGAAAGTGGAGGTGAAGAAAATTTTGTAATGGAAAAGTAAATTTTAAACAATGCTCCAAATTCGGTTTGAGATTTAAACTTGTGGTAGAATATGAACGATGTATGCCAAAATATATTTTATCATGTCAACAAATTGGCAGAATGTATGAACTAAATCGGCGGTTCATTTTTGTTATGCGAGTATTGGGTTTGGGTCTTGCTGGATGCAAGAAGTTTTGCGGTTTGATGGATCTAAGCAGCTCCTTTTTGAATCAATCAACATACGACTTTTATATTAATAAAATACATGAATGTATTACCACAGTTACTGAGAAACTGTTCTCCTCTGATGCTACAGAGGAAAAGCAATTGACAAGTTTAGCAAACAACATGGAAGATACGACAGATGTGACTGTCTCCGGTGATGGGACGTGGAAAAAGCGTGTTTTTGCATCACTTTATGGTGTCAGTTCTCTAATCGGATATCACTCAGGAAAAGTCTTGGATGTCATTGTTAACTGTTCATACTGTAAACTATGTGAGTCTTGGAAAAAAAAATTAGATACGGCAGAATTTGAAGAGTGGAAAGAAGAACACATCAAAAATGAACAATGTACCGCCAATCACACTGGAGCATCTGGAAACATGGAAGTATCTTCAATTATTGAAATATTTAAACGTTCTATTGTAAAACATGGCTTGAGGTACGTAAATTATATAGGAGATGGAGATTCTAAAACATACTCTGGTATTCTCAAAGCCAAACCTTATGGTGAAAATTTTGTTGTCAACAAGAAAGAATGCGTTGGCCACGTACAGAAGAGGATGGGAACCCGGTTGCGTGATTTAGTGAAGAAAACTGTTGAGGATAAAATAGTCAATGGCAAAAAACTCAAAAAAATTCTTTGTGGTAAAGGTAAATTGACTAGTAAATTGATTGACAAATTAACTGTATATTACGGCTTAGCGATAAGAAGAAACAGTGATTCAGCTGATAAAATGAGGGATGCGATATGGGCAACTTACTACCACTACAGTTCTACAGACAAAACCCGCATCATCAAAATTGCCCTGAAGATCCAGACACGTGGTGCACCTGGCAGCGAGCATCAGCATCAGGTACTCTCTCATCGTTCAAACACCAATATACTCCATTACCAGATGATGTTTTGACTGCAATGAAACCAATTTATGAAGACCTGAGTAAGGATGAGCTTCTGGATCGGTGTGTTGGAGGATTTACACAAAATAGCAATGAAAGTTTCAATCAGTTGATTTGGAAAATTACTCCCAAAATATTTCCAGCTGGGTCGATAATCGTTCAAAATGCTGCATTAATCGCTGCTTGTATTTTCAATGAAGGGATATCAGCATTATTATTAATTATGCACGGTATGGACCTAAAACTTGGTCCAAATTCCCATGAATATGCCCGAAACATAGATGAGAACCGAGAACCGGGTGACCGCAGCCGAAAAGAAATCTACCAGCGAGACTCGTGAAGCCAGGATTCGTCATAGACTGGAGCAAAAGGATGCCCTGGACATTGCAGCTGCAGCTGGTTCTCTACTTTTGGCCCAGGAATCGACGATTCAATGTAAGTTAGAAAAACTTTTTTCCCACTTTTATTGTCTCTTAAAACTTTAAACGCGTTTTCTCAAAACTGTGTTTTCAAAGTCGGTTGTCAAGATTTCTCGCGAACTACTCAACCGATCTTGATAAAATTTTACTCAGGTCTTCGAGATATCATTTACAAGGTCTTGCGAAGGATTTTTTTAATTACAACTATTTAAAAAAATGTCGAGAAATTTTCATCGAAATTTGCATTTTTTTTAAAACGTCTGCCAAAATCCAATTTTCCTTTTTTTCCCTTCGTCCAATACCTAGTTTATTGTCTTTACTAAAACACGTATTTTTATTTTATTTCAGATGATCCTGAAAGAAGTTCTGCTGACAACGCGAAGGCACCTTTTTCCGAGGACTGCCGGAAATGGCGTCGTAATGACCACCATTTTGATATATTTTTTGAAAATTTCACAAAATGTTTATTAAATATGTATCTTTTAAATAAAAAAATTTCATTGAAATATTCTATTGTTTATATGTAAAAAATTATTGAAAATGGCCGTTTTTGCCAAAAGAAACCCATGTAACCCTTAACCATATACGTCATGAATGTGTCAGTTTGCGATATATTTCCAACAGTGAATCATATACAGGGTGTAAATGCATAAGGGCGAAAAAATTTCACAAGGTGATTCGTCGAGCCGTTTTACGACGAAAATTCCCCATGTTCACAAACAATTCGTTACCGAAATACAATGTGTTCAAGTCTTAAAATTTTCTTCAGTTTTTTCTTATGATTACTACAGTTATTCAGATACTCAATTTCACTTCGGCACATAGGTGTTTTTTTTTAAATTTATATAATCAGATCACAGAAACAATTATGAAAATCTACAGAGTGGTACTTTTCAGAGGTCACGTGTCCTTTCTACTCCTATAACTTTTTTCAGTACGCTCACGGAAATTTAAAATATATTCTTTTAATTTTTAAATGATTTCCAATCTTTTTATTTCCTGATTTTCTTCCGTATCTGATACAGTTTTGTGTAAAATTGATCAATTTCATGTGTCAGGAGGAAACACAATAATCGTTCGGTGATTTATTTCACTATTAGTCGACTGTTCTATTTAATTCTTTCATTGACAACTCTAAATGAAATGCGATTAATTCACTTTCGTGGATATTTCACTGATAGGCAGTGATATTTTCGAATTTTCATTAAGATTTAGGTTTATTCAAACGCAGAAATAGCCGACACGCATTTCGTCTACGGCCTCTCTAACGATAACTCTTTACAAGCGTCGAGAAGATATGCTAGAATGAAGCCTTAACGTGCACCTTCTCATCATAATTAGTAGAACACATGATTGTGGTCGCCACTGGGATATTAGAACATTAGAATTGGAAAAAGCTGTACTTGATTCAACCGACTAGCTCACCGATACCAGTAACAGAAAAATTGTTTCAAAGCTATTTGGTGATCATATGATAGTATTTGCCATCTAACAAGAACAGCATTTATAACCATATCATGTACGAGCCCAGACACTGTTACCTCGAGATTTTCCTAACCGTCTTGCATTTTTGCTTTAGATGCTAGATATGATCAAACAAAAAGAATTTCTGGAGCATATTTTATTCACGGTAGATTTGATGTAAAGGTACTCTGGCTATACAGCAATATAACTA
This sequence comes from Cryptolaemus montrouzieri, assembly GCA_013387265.2. NCBI lineage: Eukaryota > Metazoa > Arthropoda > Insecta > Coleoptera > Coccinellidae > Cryptolaemus > Cryptolaemus montrouzieri. The sequence continues at coordinate 12,071,670 of JABFTP020000062.1, read as the reverse complement.
AAACACAATTAAATGTTTGTCGTGCTGACTAGTTTCGAGTTTCTTTTAAACTCATCTTCAGAGCTAAAAGATAAATAACAGTTATACTATATCTGTGATAAAAAAATTTGTCAGGATATCCATCATACGACATGAAGTGCAAAACAGTTGTTGTATATATCGCATTGTTATAAAAATGCTTAGTCGATAAAAATTTAAAAATCTAACAATACAACACATAAAAATTATATGAAAAGGGTTTAAAAAAACGACGAAATAAAATAATTAAGATCGAGACCTGAAATTACATTTGACAATCTAAAACTAAAGAAAGTGGGGTTATGTCACAGATATCGAGTCGTAATGACAGCTTCTTCTTCAATTTTGGAATATTGTCCCGCATTCTCATAGAAGTGTAACAGCTGTTAATATAAATTTCATGGCATACTCTTGATAAGGTTGAAGATGTTATTCAAGTGTTCAGTGCCCTGCTTGAAATTAATAGAGGTATTATGCTTTTTATTAAAATCATTTCAGCGATTCTCCGCTTCCTATGATTTGGCTCTATCATCAGAATTTCAATGTCGTCAATATTGAAGTTGAACAAATGCCCTGTTGAGAAATGACGTGTTGCGAAAGCTGTCTGATCAATGTTAGCATGGTTGCAGTCCAATTTGGATATACGTCTCTTCAAGATTTGTTTGCTTCGACCAATGTAGCAGCCATCACAATGTAGGCAGTTGATTTTATATATAGTATTTGCTATAAGTTCTTTTTAGTTTTGTCCTGCTAATTAACACTTACGTCAACGTTTAGGAGAATTTGGTATGACGAACCGTGTGGCAGCTTGAGGCTCAACTGTAACCGCAGCCCATCAAAGAGTCTGAATTTCGTCAGGGGAGAAATTATGTTTTCATTGCGATCGATGTTCTCTAGTGTACAGACGGCGAAATGTGAAATATGCTCAATGAAACTTTTAACTACCTATAGTTTTAGTGAAAGTTTAATAACCATCATCATAAATAATGGATCCCTGTTCCATTCGACACAAACAAGGGTGAAAACTTTTTTGTCTATGTATTACTACCAGGATGGGGTCACACACATGAAGAAAAATGTCGATGGTTAGGTTAGATAACAAAACACTCGTTGTTAACGTAAATGTAAGATGAAATAAAACGCGTGGTTCGGTGGCGGACAACGACGATTTGGTAATATGGTCGATGGCGTGTGTTTTAAACGCATGCTGCAGACGATCTATGGAGACGAAAGGAACTTGATGAGGTCGACAAAAGAAGAGACACAGAGGATTTCAGAAATGCACGGATATTCAAACACTCAGGTCAGATACACACAGAGTAAGTTCTATGCTTAGCCAGGCAACCAGGCAATCTGTGGTTAGAGAGGGTGGTGAACACGGTTACGCCAGACCTCATAAAACTGATATCGTTGTAAACTGCCTTCAAGATCATAAATTCACTAAAATGGAGTCGCTTACATGAAGTCCAAACCTCAATTCCATCGAGCATATCTAATACATTCTCAGTAGAATATTAAAAACCAGCAAAGGCGGCAACCACCGTGAATGAGGCTCGAAACTGACTGATCGAAATTTAGAACGAAATGGATCAGAATGTTATAAAGCCATCGATGTCGAGTATGATTCGTAGATGTCATGCAATAGTTCTCGCTAGGGTTAAAAATATGTAGTATTAGCAAGTTTGATATTTCCAAAAGTTCAATATTCATTATTTTAAGTTTTATTTCAATCTCTATGAGTACTATTTTCATTTCGATTAATGTCAAGCATTCCTTAAGTGGATTATTAGCGAAATAATTCTTCATTATATCTTTTAGGTTGTTTATGCGTGCTTCCCAGGAATAGGTGAACCTGTTACACCATATGAGTGGGCGCCTGGGAAGAATTGAGGTTAGGTTTACTCTCTTCTCGAAGAGGGCCAAATTGTAGGATATTGGAAAGATGTTGGACGGAAGCGATTTTCACAGATCACTGGCCCTGAAAACGAGGAATTCTTATGAAGAGAGGTTCGATGGGTCGATAAATGTACCACCATATGATGAGCACTCCTTGCCAGCCTTGCGGCAAAACATGAGTTTTCAATGAAACAAGGCCTTCCAGCTCGTTAGAGCATCTTCCGTAAAGTATCCGTAAAACAGAGAAAGGTCAACAACTTGTCTTCTGAGAGCCAGCGGTTGGAAATCGCAGGGGATCTCCGGATGGTTGATGAGGCGCACAGCCCGTTTTGCAAACTATCCAACATCCACAACGAATTTTTGGGCGCAGATTCACATACATGGAAATAATATTCCAAAGTTCCAAGAAGGTCGAATCTGCACCTTATGCAGAAGCAACAGCTGAGATGACGTAAAGTATCGCTTGGCTGTGAGAAGAAAACTAAGTTTAGCTGATGCCGACTCAGCTATTGCTGATACATGTTCATGCCAACAAAACTCGTAGTTGGCCGTTATTCCGAGAAGGTGCATCGAATCTTTGGATGCAATTTGTTCGCGTTGCATCATTAGAGGAGGTTCTCCAGCGAGGACCTTTCTATAAAACGAAGTTGCTTGCGTCTTGCTCGCGTTGGAGCTCACCAGGTTCAACTGACCCCACTCAGATATCCTCTGTGAATCAGAATTTAAGTTATCAATTTGTTGACATCTCTGACGCTGAGATTCCGCAGCAGTAATCGGCCGCAGACTACTGAAAGACGGAACCAGAGTAAAATCGTCTTCAAAACCGAAGTCTCTGTAGATGACATAAGATCGTTTATCTGTACCACAAACAAAGTTGGCGAAAGAATAGATCCATGAGGTACTTCTGCTTGCAACTGGAAACAATCAGATGTTTAACCATCGACCACAATTATTATTGATCTATTTTAAAGAAAGCTACTTATACAACCCCGAAATTTTCGGGAACCCCATATGCAGCAAGTTTATTCAACAAGGCTGCATGCCAAACCCTATCGAATGCTTTAGAGATGTCGAGGATATTGCTCTAGATTCCCCATGCTTCTTCATCGTTGATGTACAAAGATGAGTGACGTAGGCGAGCAGATCTCCTGTCGATCTTTGCCCGCGAAAACCATATTGACGGTCGTTAATAATTCCTGCAACTCAAGATATTTGATGAGCTCATCATTTATGACTCTCTCCATCACTTTGGACATAATGGGAAAAAGTGCAAAAGGCGGTAAAGTCTTTCAAAAGGAATCTGAAACAGACGGTTAAGAATGGGGTGCCAGTTCCGGAGCACACTTTCTCAGGACGATTGGCGGTATTTCGTCTAGACCAACTGCTTTCTTGCAGTTCAGCTGTTCGAGAGCCCGTCTCACAGTGAGGACTCTGAACTAGATTTCTGCCATGGAATGAATTTTCCATTTTGTGTGTTAATTTGGTGGCGCAGTGTAGTTCTTTCACTGAGAGATATTTAACACTCTACGGAAGGTTGAATCTTGTGTCTCAATTGATGTTTTCAATGTGATTCTGTGGCCTTTTAATTTTGACGAGGTCCGGAATATTCTTTCGTTTCTTCTTCTTTCTTTCACCATTTTCTACTGTTTTCTTTCTATTGTCTCTTCTTTAATCTTGCCTACTCATGGTATTGGGTCACAAGCCACTCTTTGAGGTTCGGCTAGAGTGAGAATGACTCTGTTATCCTACTTCTTTTGTTCTATTCTTCTTCGTCCTCGAGTTTTCATTTATACTGAAGCAAGGAAATGTGTTTATCCGTTTTCCTTGTCTTTTTTTGAGTTATCTTTTTCACTTACAAGTTTTCGTGTGTCTATTTTTTTTCCAAAAATTTTTCTGTCTTCTTGACTATTGTCTGTTCTAGCGTCGTAATATCAACTTCTCGCCTTATTTGTTCGTTTAATATGTACCAGGGGCTTCCAACTGCTGTTCTAACTATCTTTTAATGTGATTAACATGTAACAATGTATATCACGACAAATCTGTTTCGGACATATGAATTACTTATTTTCTGTATTACTTTGCCTTAATTTTCCACAATATCTTATATTTTGAAAACCATTAAAGTACCTTTTCCTGGACATCATTCCGAATTGACTAAGTTGTTAAGGATAAAAGCTGATTGGGACTTCTCCTTATATTCTAGTTCGATAAGAGCGTATATAAGATTGGTGAGATAAGGTAAGATTTCACATAAACAATTATCCGCTCCATAAGAAAATCGAGCAGTTTTAGGCAATATAGCTCCGCCTAGAGTTATTGTAAGTGTTTAGTTCTCCCTAAAAGAAAAACAGGGTATCAGTAAAGTGCAATACGTCAAGTCTATTAAGCTGATCTTAATTCTATTTTGCGGTGAAAGACTAACAACCAAAGCTTACTAACCCGGTCTAAAGTGACGCCCTTGGGAACGATTCATTCTTTTGTACCCTTGTAACTCTTAAACCCTTGCTCGTGTCGGGTTGGGCACCTAACGAGGACGTCGTTTATTTTGGGGAATATCACGTTTCATTTCATATGATTGTGCCGCTTAAGGCCGATGATAAATTGCTGAGATGTGTTCAGCACATCGTAATTGTTTCGTCGGGGTATATTTACGTCAGGTATCGCGGAAATGAAGGCTTTTAGTGCTTTTAATCAAATGATTCATCCGGAACTTCCACCAATGGAATGTAGTGGAACAGAAATTGTATTTTGATGAAAACGAAAATAGAAATTTGAACCAGATTCGTAGAGGCGTACGTGCTTCTGTGTGTTACAAATGGGATGACATATTTTCATTGGTGTTACTTTAGAAATTCAGATGGAACATCGGAAATCTACAGAGTGCCGCTTTGAGAGCGTATAAATTCAGTCAATATTTTTTGGAATTTGAAAAGATATGTCGATTATTATTTTTAGATAATTTTCATAGTTTCATGTATCTTTAAATTGAAAAAGAATGCAAAATAAAAAAGTTTAATTAGCGTATTGGTAGCCTTGAAAATACTCGTCATTATACAGGGTGTCCCATTTTCCATGTTTTAGTGCGGTAGCTATGTGAAATACTACAAATAGGAAACATTATCACCCAATTTCTAGGAGAGGCGCCAGATCATTAAAAGTTTAGTTATGAGGTCCTTAACTAACCTTTGACCTCAAGAGACGTAGTAGTGTACGGAGCGGTCCCTTTACTCAGTGTCGTAGAGGGGCGTGGATTTTTTTAACTAACTCGATAACTAATAGGACGCCACATAGCTTGATCTATTTTACACTCCGCACACTAACAATAACCAGGCATGTCAAGTTATGAACCACGCACTGAATGAAAAGTGATGTTACTCTACAAAAATTCCTGTTCGGGCAATCAAAGTCATACAACCTCCTTGATAAGTTCTAATAACGTTAGATGAACAGGATTCACTGAGTGTCAAATTAACACTGCAATACCAGAAAACTATTTGTGTTACCCCCTGATGTAGCTGCTATATCAAGTTCACAGTGGTCTTACAATAAATGAATTAGGTTACCACTTTAAAGTATTATGGCCTTTATTCCGAATATGCTACCGCAAGCGGTTTTTACAGTGATGGTAAGGAGGGACACAAAAACTGAGGCGAAGTTTAGTCTTTGGACTATTCTTACACTTAATCCCAGTTAGGTATTCCTAAAATTTCGAGTACGCTCGAATTCATCTTAAGAAAATACATTAGAACCTATATAGAATGAGAAATAACTTCTACCTATGCCTGAATGAAACACTAAATTCTAAATTGAGCAAGTTGGCCCAATACACTAAATGTGTGTATTTTTCACTCTATTTCAAAGATAGTATTTTTTGTGGAGTTTTCAACACCTGTGGTTCTTTAGATAAGGAGAGAAGGCGATACGATTAGTACGAATATAACAGTCGCACGATATACATTCGCATCATAACGCACTTGTTTTATTCCGTTCATCTCGCTGTCGCATAGTGAGATTCTTACGCATCGAAAAATACGCCTTGAACCAGCCGCTTTTTACACTTTTCATACCCGCGTGGTGTAATACATAAACGAATCGACAATAACATCCTACATTGATTCCTTTCTAATCTTTCCCTTAACTAACTTCATGACATTTGTCATATTTTTAGAACGACTGTCAGAATTTTTCGCAAATTTTCCTTTAAATTAAACAAGATCCACGAATAAATAATATATGGGCGACGTTAACCCAAATTATTGGGTCCATAATTATTCTAAAACATCTATAGATTCTAATCGGCATCACTTGAAAGACTAAACCTGGCCATCGGGGCTTTCTCGGTCAAACATAGAGGAGTTGTTTTCTTGAGTTTAAATATTGAAGGGTTTTTGCCATTATACTTCAAAATTGGCAAGCCAGCACAAGGAAGTGATTATGTTTCGGGAGACTCACACTGCGACGGAAGAACATCTCCGCTCGAAGTCCGATAGCGGGTTCACCGTCTCTGTCCATAGAGGGCGACTCTCGTACGTATGTACGAGGTGCGTCCTTTCTGAAATCAGAACTGCAGTCTGCCGCTTCGTTTCTACGCATCCTGCTTAGTTGCACTATTGTGGCTCTTGCGTAGTGCGTGCATGGCCGGCAGGTTTGGGAACTAGCTCTCGTAAGGAAGGATTATTCATTGATCTACAGATTTTTGAATAATTCTTCTTGTCTCAAGTTTACATATGTAGATATTTGTCCCATCATATATATATATATATATATATATATATATATATATATATATATATATATATATATATATATATATATATATATATATATATATATATATATATATATATATATATATATATACCGAGTGTAACTGAAACAGGCTCGCCCTATAACTTTTTTCCTGTCCGATATTTTTCAATGGAATTTTCTGAACTTAATTAAAATTCATTTCATCTTGAATGGCATTGACAGTTTATCTGAAACATTTCCTGTTTCGAAGTAAATTGGTCAAAGTTTCGATTTTCAAATGACTCACCCTGTATATTTTTTGAGAAAATCGAATCAAACTCTCTTTTTCTTTACATTCAGCATATTTTAAGACGAATTTTCCGAATTTTAAATTTGTTTTGATAAATCTGTTTTCAAGTTAAGGTGGCTATGACGACAAAAAAAACTGCGTGATTTATCGATCGAAATCGAGTACATTTGGATTCATCACTGAAACTGTGGAATTCCTTCTGTTATTGGCTTCGTAACATTCCGAAAATTGTTTCTTTAAAAAAAATCCTATTTCCGCAAGGTATAATAGAGGCACATTAGCACTATAATACGCAGAATATTTTTACGAATATTTTGATGCCAAATTGATAATTTTCGTTGAAAGTTTCCATTCGTAATCCTGGACATAGTATAATACTCGTTTTTCAACTCATTATCTGAAGTGCTTTGGAAATGCATTGAAATCCTATCACAGATAGATCACAGATCATAGAATTTTTGTATTCAATTTTAAATGTCATAAGATGAGATTGTTCTGCATCTGAATCGGTGAGTTGGTATAAATTGTTCAGAGTTTTCGAATTTTCACGGCAGAAAAACAGACGAAATGCTGTACACACAGAATGAAAAAGTAGATATGCTACTCATTTATGGCGAATGCCGAAAAAACTCTACAGCATCAGCAATTTTATACGCTGAACGCTATCCAGAACGGCAACATCCTTCAAGGCACTATTTTCCAAAACTGGAAGTGAAGTTTCGTCAGCAACCGGTTGTTGCAGATAATCAAAATTTCATAGTAAGCAAAAATTCTGAAATTGATGTATTAGAGTACATTAATTTGAATTGTACGGCATCTACCAAAAAATCGCACAAGAAATAGGGATATAAGTCATCAGAGTGTTTGGAGAATTCTTAGAAGCATGAATTTCGCTCGTTCAAATACAATTTTCATCAACACCTTTATGAAAATGATAATGGCCGAAGATTAGAATATTGCAACCAGTTGCTTCAGAAGATGGAAATGTATCCAAGGTATCCTTATAAAATTTTATACTCAGATGAATCCGATTTACTAACAGCGGAATGTTCAATAGAAACAATACGCGCTATTGGGCCCACGAAAACGAGCATTTAGTACGAGAGGGTAATTTCCAGGAGCGATTTGGGTTTAATGTATGGATGGCAATGGTAGGGCGACATCTCATAGGTCCAATCATTTTTGATGGACCATTAACAGGGAAAAGATATTTAGGAAATATAGAACGAAATAAGCGATCTGATTGATGGTTTACCACTGGCTGTTTTTAATAACTTAATTTTCCAACAAGATGGAGCACCAGCGCACAACTGCAGGGCAGTTGTTCAATACCTAAATAATAATTTAAATGAAAGGTGGATAGGCACCAACGGCCCGACAAGATGGCCTGCTCGATCGCCCGACTTGTCCCCATTAGATTTTTTTTGTTGGCCCATGTGAAAAATCGTGTTTATAGAACTTTTTCAGAAAATCGAGAGGATTTAGAGAATAGAGTTCGGGGACCAATAAATTAAATTTTTCCAAATCAAATGGATACTGTAGTACGGGCTACCATTCGCCGCAATAGGCTGTGTCAGGCACAGAATGGGGGTCTCTTCGAAAACCTGTCTTGAAGTTTTGCTCAATTGATTTGATGACATTCCATCTATGGTTCATTTGTGTATTTTGCGTTATTTATGTGTTTTGTTAAATTTTTATTCATCTGAAATGTACGTTGATGGGTATGTGCGCCATGCCAAAATAAAGCTAAGGTTTTGCGTTTATGCTTTGTGTGCACTACAATTTTAGAACCAGCTGAGTCGTCAAAGCCGCGTTTCAGATAAACTGGCAGTGCCATTCATTTTAAAGTAAATTTTAATCAATTTCAAAAATTTCATTGAAAAATATTGGATAGGAGAAAAGTTTAAGGGCTAGCCTCTTTCCAGTATATTTACCTATATATATATATATATATATATATATATATATATATATATATATATATATATATATATATATATATATATATATATATATATATATATATATATATATATATATATATATATATATATATATATATCTTCTTCTTGAAGAATCACTTTGTCCTTCATTATAAAAAAGGTGGTCCTTCGAATATTATTAATTTTCCATATGCAATAACACCCTCATTCAGTACATACTTCCGGTATAATCGGAAAATACATTGAGGTGACAATATCTTAGAAATAGAGTTTCGGACCAGCTGAATCAACTACCGTTTCAGAACGATAGCATTATTATATTAGTACTCTATAAACGTTTGATAGGCCACTCAATTTGGGATACCCTGTATAGTAATACTTGTTCCAGTGAAAAGTTGTTTTCCTACAGCAAAAATTCGTACTGAAGGGAGACAAAAGCAGTACCAGTATTCAATTTTCTGGTTCGTAAAATCGATTTTCCGATTTGTTTCAGAAAACTTCAGTTTTCGATAAAAAGTGGATTATTATTCAATGTTTCCTGGATGATTTTCCAAAATAAATATCGAATCACTGTAAAATGGAGCGATTCCCATCTAAAAGTACCAATCATTTCAATTAACTCCTTGCTTTATTTCAATTGAAAACAATGTTCTCTTGAACATTCCAACAGTTCAAAAGACACACGTGATATTTCTTCGTATATTCAATCTTCAGAAATACGCACGGCCTTATATGCTTCTATTGGCACGCGAATCGAACTCCAAAGGGAATTCACCCCATAATCGAAAATTTATTTCTTTAACATGGATAATTTCACGGCGGAAGGAATCCACATCATCAAAAAAACTTCCCTTAATGTCGACGATTCAAAGTATCCCATTGGTCTCTACGTACAAAGGAAGAACGGATTCTAAACTTATTTCTGAGTTCATAACGATTTAACAGTACATTGGGTTTCGGGGCAATATTTCCGTGATGTTGGGTACATAATACGAGCAGTTTTACCAGGGTCGTTCTGAAATAGGAAGTAAGTAATCGCCTATATTGTACATGAGATTCATGATTTCTTTTACAGCGCTTTGAAGAATTAAGCATATTAGGACGAATTGTACAATTAATACTATGTGTGTGGCTCAAACTTCTTGTCCGTATTCGATTCCGCAACAGCAGAAATAGTTTGTAAATACGAATTAGGCTGCAAGAAATAATTCAATCATTCATTGATTATGATGTACAGGAGCAGTCCCTAAATTGTGCAGCCAGAATAGAATACATTCTTTCGCGAAATTAATGCGTTAGGCAATTGCAACTGTAGAGGCTGTAATCCAGGGTGCTTTAACGGTCGATTGCTAGTGCTTTTGAGTAGATTTCGAGAATAAAAAATTTTAATAAGTCGGTAACTAAACTACGAAAATTTATTACGTAATAAAATAACACTCTGCTAGCGGCAAAAGGCGGCTTCATCAAAGGAAATCGCGATACTTGTCAAAGAAATGCCGCGTATTTCATTCTTGCCGCTTCTCTAGGAATTATGAGCGGCGCGTTTGACGGGAACATTCGAGATATTCGTTCACGCAGATAAAAATATTGCGCCTGCAGGAATTGGGGTCATTATGAATTGTAACTTGAAAGCGATACTACGTCGAAACAAGTTTATGATTAAAAAGTACAGAATGAGTGCAGCGAAGAAATCTAAAGCGTATCATTTTAAAAACGATTGTGAGGAAGAATTTTTCTTTCATATGGTGAAGGATAAGTGCATTTGTCTTATTTGTCGTGCGTCAGTTGCTGTACCTAAGCGTGGTAACTTAGAGAGACATCATAAAACGGTTCATAAAAACTATGAAAACGATTTGCCACAGAATGAATGAAGGCAACCAAAACGACGTGATTTGATATCTTGTTTGAAAAAGAACAAACCAATCAAAAGCTGCTACGATGGCGTCATTCAAAATATCCCATAAATTGGCGAAACGCAAGAAACCACGCGAAGATGGATCGGTTGTGAAGAAAGCATTTATTGAAGCGGGTGAGACTTTATTTGGAGAGGTGATGACACTCAGATGTTGAAGAACGAAAAATGGCTAACTGATTTGGCATTTTTGACTGACATCACAGTACATTTAAACACCATTAACTTGGAGCTTCAAGGTGAAGGAAAAACTATTATTGAGATGATTTGCGCAGTAAACGCATCCAAAAGTAAATTGAAACTTATGATAGATCAACTGACAAGAAAGGATCTGAAACATTTTCCGTCTTTGAAAGCAAGGATTCCTTACTTGAATTATCACACGTATAAGGCTGAATCATCAAATATTTTGGGACAATTCGAAAGGCGTTTTCATGATTTTAGTAAATTGGCAAATATAGCATCATTTATGAGTTATCCTTTTTCATGTAAAAATATTTAAGGATTTAGCTACTGAAATAGCAAGTCAGTTTACTATGAACTCATATTCTGTTGAAAATGAGTTGATGCAGATTATATCAGATATTCATATCAAAGCTTCAACATCTGATACAAAATTCTGGTGTATTATATCTGAGGATAAATGTCCGAATCTGTGGCAAATCGCCATTCAATTTTCGGCAATGTTTGGGTCAACTTAATATGCGAGTCTGCATTTTCTGAAATGAAGATAATTAAATCAAGATATTGCAATCGACTAACTGACGATCATATGTCATCATGCTCGCGATTAGCACTCAGTAGTTGCCTACCATCTTACGAAAAGTATGCTGAGGACATGCAGCAGCACGCTTGAACATCCAAAGTCACTCCTTAGATAAGTTTAACACCATATGTAACCCTTTTGTTTTGTTACAACCAATAAACTCGTAATTTTGAATAACTAAGTTTTTTCATTGATATTATAGGGAAGATCCTAACAAAACCTTACTCAAACTTCGACTAAAATAATGTATATTGTGCGGAAAGCTAATATCTATATATGCTACGGTACACTCTACCTAGGTAAGTAGGTATATAGGGTGTGTCGTGTATGTACGACAACCCTGCATCACACATACTTGCAGTCTATAAGAGTCGATTGTAATTAGTCTACGAATATTGAGGTAGATTGCCAGCAGTTGAAGTTTCAGCACCATTGCTATAATCCTTCTTATTTGTTATTAGATACTTTCAAAATTGCGTATTTGAAGCCATCAACTTTTTCTGACTCATGAACCCTTTGACTGAGCCGTCCTTCTTTGATGTTTGGAAAGATAAAGACAATGCTGAGTTAGAAGGTAGATACCAGATTCGTATCTGGAGCCTCCCAAAATAATACTAACAGCGCCCCACACCGACAAGAATTCCTTCGAAAATTGGTCTACGTTCGAAATCCCAAATGTTGGGGCCAAATTTGGACCAGATGGAACCAGAAATTCCTCAAATACTGCTAAGGAGCTAGCTTGGAAATTCTGATGCAACTTTCAAAAACCCTTCTGTTCCTTACATATACTTCCAATTCGAAATTCTATTCCTTTTTAAAGAAATCGTATTATAAAGTTATAAAGTCACAGTTTTCAAGATACACGCTGTAACTAATAAGAAAGAAGAGCTATTCCTTCTCCGAAAGAGAGATCTGGCCCGAAGAACTTTTACCCTACAAATTCGATAATTTCGAGCCGATCATAGGCATATTTTTAAAGTGAATTTCTTTACACGAGGTTTTTTCTTCCGTCAGAAATCGCAATTTTTGTTCGAATTCGATGATGTCAGAAATCTCGTTAGTCATTTATTGCAGATAATTTTTCATGGCTAAAAATGACCGATATGGTTCAAAACCGAACTGTCGTAATCGAGTTTTTTCATGTGTTTGCCCTAATTAATCGGGGTTCGATAGAGAAATTTTTCGCATAGCGAACGATAACTAAATATCTCCAGCTTTTACCGTTATAGACAAATCATCCATTCATAGCAAGATCTTTTAATATGCTGAAATTAAATAAATCCTAATCTAAGCGTTGTATAGTACTAAGCACGCTGTATACCGCTTCACCGAAACTTTATTTCAAAACTCCAAGCCCGTTTCGCCAACTAAGATAGCTTTATCAGGGGATTATAGTGCACTAAATCTAATTCTACATGACATTGTCACTTATTTTCTATCTATCAATTCCGCTACAAGACAGAACTAAGAAGCTGTTAGTTAGATCACACACGCCCACTAATACCACGTTCGACCAATCATTTGTTCTTCATAAGCATCTAGTAGGTAGTATAGATTAAGTATAAATGACAGAGACATGTAGAATAAGATTAAGTATACTATCATCTTCTAATGATGCAACTTAATTAGAGAAACGCGTGTCAAATTCTGAAATAAAGTTTTGGTGAATTAAACGAAACATGGGAAAATACTTCAGAAATCTTTACACCGAATCAGAATATGAAGAAGAACCCCAGAAGAAGACTTAGAAAACGACATTATAAATGAACCGGTAACAATCACGAAAGAGCAAGTAGCTATGGCAATAAGTAAACTTAAAAATAGGAAAGCTCCAAATGAATATAAGATAACAAATGAAATGATCAAATATGGCGGAGAAGCCATGAGAGAAGAGTACACAAAACTGTTTAACATCATAATCCAACACGGAGAAATACCAGAAGAATGGAAAAGAAGTATAACAGTGCCTATCTTTAAAAAAGGAGACAAACAAATCCTGCCAACTATCGCAGAATAAGCTTATTAAGCACCTCTTTGAAACTGCTCACAAAGATTCTTGCCGATGACATAACGTCAACAATGCCAATCAGCGAAGAGCAACAAGGCTTTCGAAAAAACCGGTTCACGGTCGATGCACTATTTATAACAGGGCAGTTAGTAGAAAAGTCTTTTGAATATAACACTCCAGCATATCTTTGTTTCATAGACTTAACGAAGGCCTTCGACAGAGTCCAACTGAAGTATGTAATCAAGATACTGGAAAACAAATAGCTACCCAAAAAATATATAAGACTCATAGAAAATCTGAACACTAATACAACAACGCAAATACGAACAAACCACACCCCACAGCATTTCGGAACAACGTCGGGCATCCGCCAAGGTGATAGTCTTAGCCCTCTACTATTTAATACTGTTATGGACCAACTTGTAGAGACCGTTAAAAACTTGGGACTAGGATACCGCATGGGAACCTACAAAATTAACATCTTATGCTATGCCGATGACGCCGTACTCATTGCAGAATCAGAAGACGACCTACAAAGAATGTTATACGCCTTTAGCAAACGCGCAAAAATTTCAATATGGAAATCTCAACAAGTAAGACAAAATGCATGACCATAGCTAAGGAACCTCTGCCCTGCAAGTTAACAATAGACAACGCCACTATAGACCAAGTCATGTCATTCGAATACTTAGGGTGCAAAATAACAAGCACATGATACTTTGAAAATGAAGTGAGGAGACAAGTGAACAAAGCAGCTGCAGTATCGGGACATCTTAAACAACCAATTTGGAGAAATAAACACCTCAGTATACCATGAAAATCCAGAATCTACAGAACATGTGTGCGACCAATTATGACATACGGGGCAGAAACAAGAGCGGAAACATCGGTAACAAAGAGGATACTAAGAACAACAGAAATGAAAACGCTAAGAACTATAACCGGTTACACATTGAATGACAGACAAAGAAATACCGACATAAGGGAAAAATGTGAAATATACGATATTGTAAGATGGGTAAGAAAATAAGAAGAGAATGGAAATAGCATGTAAACAGAATGACCACAGATAGAATAGCCAAAATCGTATATAACAACATACCACACGGAAGAAGACCCGTTGGACGACCACCAAAACGATGGCGGAACAGTTGGCAATCAACTTCACAAGAACTGCTGCAGGGAAACCGGAACTGAACAGGTGCTACGCCTTCTACACGGTGAAGAAGAAGTTTTGGTGAATTGTTATACAGTATTTTTAGTATGATCTTGATCTATCAAAATGACTGATTATGAATAGGTGCTTCCTCATCTCCTCCTACAGTCCTCCTAAACTTCAGAAATGATTGACAATGAAATAGATGAATGAATCTTATAGTGGTGTACACTTTAGAATCAAAATAATGTTGCTTCTCTTAGTGGGATATTTGACATAATTCATGTCATCTTGTGTTGATTGTATATAATCGAACGTTTTGAAGAAAATTGAAGAATTGGTGTTAATCGTAACTACCGTTACTACGTCCTCTAGAAATTTCGATTGAATAAACATAAATCTTTCTTATAAACTGGGGTAGGATGGACCATCCCAAAATCGTTAAATATAATGTTTGATCTCTATGTAATAAATGAAACTCCTAATCTAAGTTAATTTGGATGTTGTCGCCTTATGTCGTAGCGGCAAGTTAACATTATCTTAGGGTTTAAAGGTAATGTATCCGTTGATGTATGTATCCGGCAACATAGAAGGGGTTAATTATGAAATTTCTTGACTATCTAGGTTATTCAACATAAATAGCGTTAAATATAAAGGTGTGTTCATTATACGAGACCTTGAACATGAAAGAGATATAATAGGCATATTAAACGTTCAGTATATGAGGATTTATTATATTAGGTTCAAAGTATATGTTTCGTCAATCTGTCAACTGGCTCAGTACTAAAAACAGAACATTCTGGATCCTTAATATAGCAGGTAGAGTTCAGTATTTCGGAATATTCAACTCGATTGTTCATTATTTTGACTTACAAGACTATAGTTTTCTTTGACCCTTTCTTGTTGCCAAACATTTCTGATAATTTCATTTATACTAACTTAAAATCAAAACATTTGAATTTGGGAGGCTTTTACTTGGTAAAATTCCATTATCAATAATAAAAAACAAGTACTGTGTTTTAAGGAATTTTACTTAATAATTGCGATTCGTAACGCGTTTCACTACACTGTAGCTTCTTCAGACGAATGATTATGCAGAAAAATGTAAATGAGAATATAACTATAAATGTTCTTGAGTAATTAAAAGCTTATTGGTCGCCTCCTCCTAAGTGGTTATTTATGACAGGTATATCCAATAAAATTAAGGAATAGATTGCTCCCCGAAAAGATTCAATAGAGGTGAAGGGCTTAAATCGACTTGTTCATTGATGAGTCTACCTGAGTGTTTGTATTTATTTATTTCTAAAGTTTCCCAAAGATCTACCTTCCAATATTTATTATCTGTATGCAAAATTTCAAACTGTGGGTCGAAAGAATGATTATTTTCTAAGAGATGATTGGCGTAATTTGAATCTGATTTTTTATTTGAAAACTGCGTTTATGTTCCGATATTCTAATATTAAAATTTCTATGTGTTCTACCAATGTAGAAATTATCACAGTCCCAACATTCCTCCAAAAGATACGTATTACTTAGTTGAAGAATTATTAGAAAGGAATCATGTCAATACTATCATTAAATCAGATATTCTTTCATTATTAAAAATTTGTTCAGATCAAAATTATTTCCATTTCAATTACAAATATTATACTATTGAAAACGGCTTGATTATGGGCAATCCGTTGAGTCCTTTGTTAGCAGAAATTTTCATGAATAACTTAGAGAAACTAAATCACAATCATCCACTCAGTAAATATTGTTTATAATGGTATCGCTATGTAGACGATATCATTATTTGCTTCACAGGAACAGATAGACAGTTGAAAATTTTCGAGAATCATATAAATTCATTACATCCAAAATTGCATTCACAACCGAAATAGAAAGCAATAATTCGATAAATTTCTTAGACGTAACAATTTCGAATGAAAATGGAAAACATGTTTTCGCAATTTACCATAAGCCGTCACATACAGATATTATAATACATAACTGGTCGTGTCATCCATATCAACATAAAATGTCAGCATTCAATAGTTTTATTCATAGATTGATTAACATCCCGCTATCACCAGAAAATTTCAACAAAGAACTAAATTTGATTAAACAAATAGCTAAAAATAATGGTTACAATCCCAAACTAATAAATAATATTTTAAATAAAAACAGAGTAGAATCGCATTGAATGAAGTTTACCCTGTCGATAAATTGAAACAAAATTCAACACCTTAACCTACGTTGGCATTACAAGTGAGAAACTGAAATCATTCTTAAGTAGCAATAATTTCAACATAGCTTTCCAAACTAATAATAATTTAGGCAAATATATAAAAATAATAAAACCAAACCAGGTAAAAACAATAAATCAGGTGTGTATAGATTGAATTGCAATGACTGTGATAATTTCTACATTGGTAGAACACATAGAAATTTTAATATTAGAATATCAGAACATAAACGCAGTTTTTCAAATAAAAATCAGATTCAAATTACGCGAATCATCTCTTAGAAAATAATCATTCTTTCGACCCACAGTTTGAAATTTTGCATACAGATAATAAATATTGGAAGGTAGATCTTTGGGAAACTTTAGAAATAAATAAATACAAACACTCAGGTAGACTCATCAATGAACAAGTCGATTTAAGCCCTTCACCTCTATTGAATCTTTTCGGGGAGCAATCTATTCCTTAATTTTATTGGATATACCTGTCATAAATAACCACTTAGGAGGAGGCGACCAATAAGCTTTTAATTACTCAAGAACATTTATAGTTATATTCTCATTTACATTTTTCTGCATAATCATTCGTCTGAAGAAGCTACGGTGTAGTGAAACGCGTTACGAATCGCAATTATTAAGTAAAATTCCTTAAAACACAGTACTTGTTTTCATTATTTAAAATCAAAACCACTGTTGTAGACCTTGTCAGTTGTAAGTTTTGGTAGACATACCAGTTGAAATTAAGTTTTTATGTATGATAAATCTGTTAAAAACTGTTAATACTGAATCAACCTCAGGTACAAAGGCAATAATGATTACTAATTTCCCGTCAGGTAAAATCCATCAGACTTGAGTCTTTGAATTTGTACTAGGATGGTGTTATGAGCGAGAAATCTCAAATATTCAAAACAAAACAACTTTCAATGATATGGGGTCAGATCAGAAAGTGTTGCCGATTTTCTGCATTTTTCGAAAAGTATTTATATATTCATAAAAATCTATTTTGTCTCATTCAAAGTAATTCTCTTTTGATAGATTACACTTACAACAACGTATTTTTCCAATGCTCGGACAAATTCAGAGGAATTCAATATAATTTCTACGTTCGATACCATCGTAATCGCCTCAATCGAGGCAGGGCGTCGCCCTGTCGTCGGTATTTTAGTTTTCCGAACAAAAAAATAGCAGGGAGCCAAATCGAAGAAATGCGGTAGCTGCAGCATTATAAGTGTTGGTTTTAACTAATAATTCACGAACAATAATGTGTAAGGGCGTTATTATGGTACTAAAATTATATTTTGATCTTACACAAATTCAGACGTTTTTGCTAATTGTTTCGTGCGAACAACCTGTTGGTAATATTTTCTGTTGGCTCTAAGACCTCGAAATAATAGAAAACTGTGAGCCAAACTTTCCAATTCGACTGAACTTGACTCACTTTCTTCGGTCTTGTCTTATGCGCAGCTTTCATTTTGTTGATTCAGCTTTGACGTCCATGTCATAACCATGAACCCTCAAATTGTTACCTGTTATTACTTTCTATAGAAAATTTGTTCGTCTCAGAACAACTTCCACAGTTTCTAAACAATATCAACGCGATGCTGTTTTGGTAAGACCTGTGCTATTTTAGTACAAATTTCGCCACGAACCGTCTCAAGCCCAAATCATTAGTAAAATTCGATCGATATGTTCAGGTTTTCACTAACGGCGATTCTACGATAGGTCAATGTTACTTTTCACTTCACGAATTTTTTATCGGATATTATTGTGCTCTCAGAACATTTCGTACCACCAATAAACGTTGCTTGGTACCAAATATGGTTCACCAAATGACACAGTCAATATTCTGAATTCATCCAGTTACTTAATTATTGTTTCCCACAAAATTGATGCAGTATATTTAATTAATTTTTTGTATAAATGAAAATGGAAGACTGTCCAAAACGAGTCCTAGGAGCTGTCAAATTAATTAACTTGACTCTCAAAATGGCGAAACCTATCAGCACAATTAAGATTTGTTAGTATCAAAAATCGATATGGTGTAATCGCAAATTCGCGATCTTTTTGAACATATCCCATGAACGTGTCACTATAGACAGTGCAAGAGATATATATCATCTCGCAAGATGTCCAATTCATTCCATCATCAAAATACCATTGAATTGTTTCATAATTTCCTGGATGCCCTTGTAGAAATACAATGTGAAAAATAAGCACCTGACGATAGTACGGATTATTGAACAGATTTCGTGAAAAGCCGTCTCCACTCCAGCATGCCTTAAGACTCTCTACAGTGCTCAAAGATTGCCTGTGGTCGTTCCTTCAGAAACGATTTTCTATTGTAATTTAATTCTGAAATCTGGTGGCCATTTTACGGTTGGCAGATTTCTGTGATGGATTTCTGAAAACCAACGAATAGTCAGAGATTACGTGAGATATATTGAAATATTTCTCGTAGGATTATCAATTTGAAATCATGAGAAATTTTATCTGACGTATACATATTTCCAATGAAAGAAAACTAAAGTATTAAGATTTTCACTATATTAACAAAACTATGACCGGTTGCACCACACTGTGGCTTCTTCAGATAGATACAAACTAATGACCAGAGTTATTCCTTATATATTAGTCTTATTTCCTACTTAATATTACAATAGGTACAAGAGGTATGTTGAAAACCCATCGTAGTTGCCTACTTTATGAATTGAAAAGATTGAGTAAAGGAGAAGGATTTGGATCTAATTGACTATTAAGTAACCTACCTGAATTCTTTTCTTTGTTGATCTCTAAAATTTCCAATAGATTGAGTTTTTGTCTGTTATTTTCATTGTGTAAAATTAGATTAGAATAATGGGAATCTGATTTATGATAATTAAAACTACGTTTGTGCTCGGAAAATCTAATTTTGAAATTTCTGGAAGTTCTACCACTATAAACACAGTTTATAAACACCGGATTTATGACTTTTATCAATTTTAGATTTGCAGTTTTTGATATGTCGGCCTAAAGAATTATCAGTTCGGAATGCTATATTGCTATATATAAATATTTGTGGAAGTTCTACCAATATAAATTTTATTACAATCACCGTAAGACAGTTTATAAACACCCGATTTATTACTTTTATCAATTTCAGATTTGCAGTTTTGATATGTCGGCATATATAGTTCGGAATGCTATATTGAAATTATAATGCGAGAGGAATCATTTTAATTTTAGACTGAGATTACCAATATAAGTTAAGCTGTTGTATTTTGTGTTAGAACTTTCTATACTTGGAAATACTTCCCGGATTGCTTTGTGAAATTTTTTGCGTGAAATCATATTCTCAATCATAGTTATACTGTAACCGTTATTGACTGCTATTTGTTTAATGATATTTAGCTCTTTTATGAAATTATTTTATGACATTGGGATATTAATGAGTCTATGTACCATACTGTTGTAAGCTGCTAATTTATGTCGGTTTTCAAACCCAAAATTTCATTGAATCAGGTTGTTATGAAGAAATTGATAAAGATCCAACTAAAACATTTCAATCCATAGTAAAACGCTTTAGAGTATGCTAAGTCTATAATACCTACCAACCAAAAATATAAACTTTTCATTGACAACCCGCAATCACCAAAACTTTACTCCTCGTCAAACTCCATACAACAGGGAATCCCATTAGACCAGTAGTTTCATATTTTCAAGCCCCAGCTGCAAAACTTTCACACTTTCTCATAGACATCATTCATTAGTACGCTAATTTAGAACCTAAATTCTCAATAAAAAACTCTCCAGTCCTAATAATTTAAATTCAGCACACGATACTACCACCGAACGCTAAACTTATGTCATGGGTAATCCTCTGAGCCCTCTGCTCGCTGAAATTTTCATGGACAATATTGAAAAAATTATCCAAGAACATCCGTTATTCAAACACTTTATATATTTTATTGGTTTAGATATGTCGACGATATCATTTGTTGTTTCACTGACACAAACAGACAAATAGAGTAATTCAAAACATTCATTAACAAAATTCACGATAATATTAAATTCACGTTAGAGATAGAAACAGAAAACTCCATTAACTTTCTGGATTTAACTATTACTAAAATTAACGGCAAACATGATTTTTCTATTTTCCATAAGCCATCGCATACAGATATTACTATTCACAGCTCATCTACACATTCTTATCCACATAAATTAGCAGCTTACAATAGTATGGTACATGGACTCATTAATATCGATGTGACAAAATAATTTCATAAAAGAGCTAAATACAATTAAACAAATAGCAGTCTATAACGTTTACAGTCTAACTATGATTGACAACAAGATTTTACGAAAAAATTTCAAAAAGCAATCCAGGAAGTATTTCCAAGTATAAAAAGTTCTAACACAATATACAACAGCATAACTTATAATGGAAATCCTAGTTTAAAATTAAAATCATTCCCTCGCATTATAACTTCAATATAGCATTCCGAACTAATAATTCTTTAGGCCGACATATTAAAAACTGCAAATCTAAAATTGATAAAAGTAATAAATCCGGTGTTTATATAAACTATCTTGCGGGGATTGTAATAAAATTTATAGTGGTAGAGCTTTCAGAAATTTCAAAGTTATATTATCCGAGCACAAACGTACTTTTAGTTATCAAAATCAGATTCCCATTATTCTTATCAGTTACTCGAAGAAAACCGTAACCTTAATGATAATTTCAAAATTTTACACAATGAAAACAACAGAAAAAAACTCAATCTATTGGAAATTTTAGAGATCAACAAAGAAAAGAATTCGGGTAGGTTACTTAATAGTAAATCAGATCTGAATCCTTCTCCTTAACTCAATCTCTTCAATTCATAAAGTAAGCAACTCCGATAGGTTTTCCAACATACCTTTGTACCTATTGTAATATTAAGTAGGAAATAAGACTAATATATAAAAGTCTAGGGAACACTTACCAATATCTTTAAAATATGAATTTGATGATTCGAATTTATAGAAAACTTTCGGTTTTTGTTAGGATGTATTGTATATAATGTATTCTCAAGAAAACAAAATAATATTTGACTTCTCCAAAGCACCTATTATAAAAAAAAATTTGAAATTTGAAAATGCCGAAATTTGGTGAAACACAAAAAAATCCTGAACTAATATTTTCGAAACGATATGGAAGCACTTATATTTTTCAGTACCTCTGTTATTAATGACTTTTCGGCATCGTCGCGGCATGCTCAATATTAAATTGTCTATTACATTCCAAGCCCCTGAACTGCTAATCGAAGCTCCTGTTCATGATGGAAGACGTTTCAACGTAGAAGATTTCTTTTAGGGTGTCCCACATGCTCGATGTGATTCAGATCTGGGGAGAAGGATGGCCACTGTAGAAGATCGATATCATTCTCTTCAAGAACGTTGCACGATGAGGAGGGGCATTATCTTGTTGGAAGAGTGGATTTTGACCCATTATTTGGAGATACGATACCACTACAGGTAAAACTATCTCATTTGCGTAAGAATTTCCCGTGAAGTTGTTCTGTATGAAAACGAGGTGAGTTCTTCCAGCAAGGCGTATACCTCCCAAAACATCACTGATCCGCCTCCCTGTCTAACAACTTCTCGAGCATGCTTGAGACGGTTTTGCTTTCAGGTTCCTCCATATTCGAATTCTTCCCGAATCGGGATAATAACTAAATTTAGATTCATCACTGAAGATAACTGTGGCCCACCACTCTTGATCTCAGTTTACGTGTTCTTGGCACCAAGCTAAACGAGCAGCGCGATTTCCATGGATCAGTTGTGGAACTCGTAAAGGACGTCTGGAGTGGAGTTGACCTTCGTGCAGTCGATTACTCACAGTTTGGTCGGAAATTTATACATTATGAACTGGTGATAGCTCTTGAGCTAATTGAGATGCTGTGGCAGTACGATCTGTTCTGGCTTGTAAAACCTAAAATCGGTCTTGGGCAACTGTAGTAATCTTGAAACGACCTGTATGGCGTTCTTCTACGCTACCTGTTTCATTGAAACGCGACCATAAACGGTTTATGACACTTGGGCTACTTCCCAGAACCCTGGATACTTCCCGTTGTGAGCTCTCAGCTTGGAGCATGCCAACGGCTCGTGACATCTCTTCTCTAATCGAATGTCGTCTTTCCATGGTCGAATCACAAAACTTGAATCTTTTATTTGTGCTTACATCAGAAACAAAGTTCCAACTAACTGATTTCAAACACTGAATACATGAAATGATTATAAAGCAGCATCGCATCTGCTGCATTTTAGTTTTTATTAAAAAACTGAAATCTGTTGCGGCACTCTACATAATTTGGTGAGAAATTGATGCAGGTGTTCATTTCTTAAAACAAATCATCCATATTGATCGTTCAGGATACGATATATCGATATTCACAAGTGTTCCTAGACTTTTTGGGTGTTTATATATATATATATATATATATATATATATATATATATATATATATATATATATATATATATATATATATATATATCGAAATATGACAAGAAGAAACTTATCCCAATGAACCTAAAGCTCGAAAAATATACGGTTTAATCAAACTACACAAGAGGAAACACCGCCATACCAGTTGGATCTCACACAAACACACGTGCAAGTAAATTAACAAGTTTCCTAAACCACAAGCCCATGAAACTCACCAACTTTCATCCGCAATACACCATTTAGGATTCTGTAGATCTGATAGACAAACTAGAGTCGCTTAATAATTTTAATTTAGAATTTGTTTGATTTGAAATAAAATATATGTACACTAATAATCCAACATCCAACAGTTGAATGTCTACGGCATTTTGTAATATTTTAGAGAACTGTTCATCAAATTATAACAATTTGAATTAAAACAAAACTTAGGACTTCCCATAGGATCTCCACTCAGCTCATTATGAACAATCTTGAAAAATCTATAATGAATAATAAGTTAGCACAAAAACATATTACTTTTCGGTACAGATACGATGATGACATTCTTAAAGGTTTCCAAGGCTCAAGCAGACAAATGGAACAATTTTCACACTTTCTAAATAAAATGTATATGGACATAATTTAGCTGAAATCTAATCAACACCAAGCTGAATAATAATCTCACCCACAACACATATAGAAAAAAAACATTTACAAACTCAACAGTTCCAGTAGATTCTTTCAACCACCTATAATTCAATGATTCTTAGAGCTTTTTCCATTATCCTATCCATAATAGACCTTAAAACATAAATCAATACCATTAAGAAAACTGCACCTAATAACAATATTTTACTCTCCCACATAAACAGTATTATTAAACACAAACAACAAAAGCACATTCCTCAATTACAATCATTATGGAAAAACCAGAAAATAAATACCACCGTGTAACTTACATTGGTTTTCTTTCAAATAATATCAGCTATTATCTCTTCAAATTCAATTTAACAACCTCCTTTTCCATTGGTCACAACATGAGCAAATTACTATGCACTGCCCAGCAAAAAACTATACAGGGTGTTCATAATACCTAGTATGTCATAATTTGAGGAGGTTAATCTACGTGCAATTTTGAGAAAAAATCATATAAACATAGGCCCGCAAAAGCTTCGTTACGGAGCTACAGGGTTTTGAAATTTCCTGAAAATGATTTTTTCTTCAAAACTCCAGCAGGTTTAGAGATATTCAACCCAAATTTAGAATGCGAGCTACTTGCTGTCTTCGAATGAAGAATTATTGAATTTGAATCAATTTGATTGTATGTTATTCCTAAATAAAAAAATAATAGAAATACTCGATAGGTATACCCAAAATTTGTTTTTCTTTGATAGGTCGTCTTCTGAGACTCAACTTATACTTATTCAATGTCAAACTGAAAAAGAACAATTAAAACTAAATAAATTGCCTGAAGTATCCTCCACCTGCAAGAATACAGGCCCCTGTCCTTCGTCGCATATTATCACGCACTCTTTGAAATATTCCTGGGGTATTTCTTATCGTGTCACAAGAGGTTATTATTCGATTTCTCAATTCTTCTACAGTGTTCACTGGAGTGGTATAAACTGAACTTTTGGGATATTCCCATAAGAAAAAGTCGGAACTATTTAAGTCTGGGGACCTAGGAGGTCATGGTTCTGGCCCGCCCCGACCTATCCATCGGTTGTTCAATGTATTATTTCCTAGCTTCTCCACTGAAACGTGCTGGTGCCCCGTCATGCATGAACCACATTATGTTTCTCACCAAAAGTGGCACTTCCTCAAACAATAAAGGTAACTCCTTCCCTAGAAATTGCCGAAAAGCAGGACCGTTTAGTCTGTTAGGCAAAAACATTGACCCAATCAAATAATTTCCAATTGTTCCGACTCAGCCATTCAGTGGGAATTGTTCTTGATGATGAGATTCTTCAATCAAATGGAAGTTACCTCAGCCCAATAAGGATTATTGTGAAAATTAGCTTCGTCTGTGAACATCATTTCACTATCACAATGAGCAATTTCTTTATATTTATCTAGGAACCATCGGTAGAAATTCAGTCTTGAAGAAAAATCTCGAGAAAGTAGAGTTTGGACGCGTTGAATATGAAACGAGTACAACAAAAGTCGTGGAGAATCCTCCAAACTAGAACATGTGAAATATTCAACTGTTCTTCAATTTTCGTTTTACTCACATGAGGATTCAAATCAATTTAATTCAAAACTGCTTCCCCAATATCTGGAGTTCTCATAGTTTGAGTTACACCTTTTAAATGATTATTTGCAGTATAAGTACGAGTTTCCCTCAACCTTCTGTGGATATTTGAATATATTTTTTATATAGAGATATTTGGAAAGCGCACCTGCTATAATCGCCTAGCTTCTGTTGTGTTTTCGTCAGCCAGACCGTACATGTAATGGATATCAACCAATTTGGCCATTTTTTCACAGCAATAACTTCAAGTCTTCAAACTAATTGTCAATTTAATAAACAATTCGAGCAGACACTGGGTCAACTTTAGAAATTGTCAAAATAAATAGAGAAATGAAGATAATCAAAGCCTACTAGTAATTTTTTTAATTAGAAGTGCTTTCGATTCAGCGAATGCATACAATCGTTTAATAATTTTTGCTCGAGAACGGTCGGATATACTGAAAAACTACTGGGTCAAAAAATTTCTAAATTGAACGAAGATGACGAAAATTGATTGTGCGCTGATATATTCTCTAACTTTTTTCTGTACGCCATTAGAACTGAAGAAAAGTTAGAGAGTATATGGATCCGGAAAAGAAAACACCTTGTAGATTCTAGTTGAAATTTAGAAGGTATAATGATGGAGGTTGTGAAAAATATTTTGCATTCCAAATTTGGGCTGAATATCTCAAAAACTGCAGGAGTTTGGGAGGAAAAACAATTTTTCTGGAAATTTCAACACGCTATAGCTCCGTAACGAAGCTTTTGCGGACCTATGTTTATATGAACTTTTTTCTTAAAATTGCACGTAGATTTACCCCATCAAGTTGTGTTATACTATTATGTTTCACCCTGTATACAGAATTGAATGAAATATATTGTCAAAAAGTACTGGGAATTAATTTTTCATAAAATCTGCTTGAGACGATTGTCTAAGTTTTGCTGTTGCAAAGTTGTCACAGCTGTTTTCTATATTGACAAGGACTTTGAACGCGATTTGTTATTCAATTTGTTTACAGTGCTCGATTTTGTGAGTTCTCACAAATGTGTTTTGCGATTTTTACAGTGGATGAAACCTCGAACAGAAAATTGGACTCAAATTATTTATCATCATTTAGGTTGCTTCATATACATTTGGCTATCGACACTGGAAAAGGAGGTTGTTAAAATAGTAATTAATTCCGCCGTTACTATATGATAGTTAATCATCATGACAATAAGAAATTAAACCATGTATTATACTATCACAAGAGATTTATTGAAAATCAGGATTGCAATTTCGGTTTCTCGACCATATTTAGCTGACAACAACTAAAGTTGAAAATACATACATATATAAACAGGTAGATACAAGCGATAAGGGTGCAAACAAGAGGTTTCAAACTAATAACGATAAAAGCAGGTATTATTCAAATAGGCTCTGATAAGCCAGGCCATAATGGTCGTTCAGAAGATTATTTCTATGAGGGGTTTGTTGCAGTATGAAAATTTCGAAGGATTTCAAGAAATCTAACTTTCGTCCCTTAGGTATTTTGCGAATAATTTGAAGTTGTTCTATGAGTGGAACTTGATGGCCATTTTCAATACAATTTAAAGCGAAGGTAGATTAGTCGGTTCTCTGGTTTTTGAATCTGATTGATGCTCGTTATATCTCGTTTTAAATGAACGACCAGTTTGACCTTCACAATCCATTCAGGACAACTTGTAAAGTACAGTATCGTCAAATTTTTCAATTTTATCTTAATAATAAACAAATCCTGGGAGAGTTTTATGTGGGTCTTGCAAGTTACTTCTTTATTCTATTTTGAAATGATATTTGCAATCTTTTCGCTGATAGAGCCAAAATATATTAATTAAATATATTTATCTGTATTGGTTGATTTTACACGTGGGTAAATATTATGATATGCTATTTGTGTTCGTTATTTTCGAATTATGTTTATCATATTTGTCGTATAACCATTGCTACCGCGATGGGGTTACACACACGAATAAAACGTCGACGGTTTACAACATTCGTTGTAAATCTAAATGTAAGATTAAATAAAAACGCGTGCTGCAGACGATCTACGGATACGATGTGAACTCAATGAGGTCGGTGAAGGAATCGAGACAGTGAAAAGAGCGAATCTCAGAGATGCATATATATTTTGAACCCTCGGTCCAGGTAGGTCCAGAATACATTCTGTGCTCAGCTTGGTCGGAGGTGCCTACTGACACCATTGTTCATAGCTATTCCTTCAATAGTCGTCACTTCGCTGGAAATACTTTTTCAGATAATAGAAGAGAGAAGGCGCTATAAATCATTGAAATAAACGCAGCGTATCTAACCTAACCTAACCATTGCTATCGGGATGTGGTCACACACACGAAGCAAACGTCGATGGTTAACACAGACACTCGTTGTAAACGTGAATGTAACATTAAATGAACATGTGATTCACTGGTAGACAATGGCGATTTGGCAAAATGCCTGAAGCTTGGATCCGTGGAATCGACTCGTGGCAACGCGTGCTGCAGACAATCTACGGAGACGATATGAACTCAATGAGGTCAGTGAAGGAATAGAGACAGTAAAAAGAGGGCGAGTCTGGACAGATGCACGTAGATTTGAACTCTCGGTCCAGGTAGGTCCAGAGTACATTCTGTGCTCAGCTTGGTTGGTTGCGCAACATTCAACATGGCTTGCATTTGATTCGGACTCAATGCAGCATCTTCATATAATATTGCTTGCAGTTCGGCGTCTTCAAACTTTTTTGATGGTCCAAGTTCTTCATTTCTCACATCAAAATCATTATCTCTGAACCATTGACATTATCTTTTGCATGTTGCTTCTGATAAAGCATAATCACCATATTCCTCGATAAGCATTCGACGCGACTCTGCAGCACTTTTCTTCAAATAAAAACGAAAAATTTATGCTTTCCGCAAATCACTTTCCAGTATAAAATTCGACATTCTCAACAAAGTGAAAAAATATGATGTTGTTTCTTCAATGACTGTAAAGTTATTGAGTATACTTGACACATGTCATGCCAACCAAACAGAAAAAAAAAATTAAGGGTCGTTCCCTATAAATGTATCCTTCCAACACATTTGTATCTTATCGCCAATATTCCCATTATTCACCCAGAATTAAATCACAACACCCTAGTACTTTCTCATGACTATTAGTTATACAAACAGGAAAATGACGTAACTGTCAAAACCGCTGGTGTTTATTGAAAATAAACATTGTGACAACAGTGTTTCATTTTATTAATGTTGAAATGTATTTTTATGAAATAAATCGATCATCAATATCATTGTTCAAAAATATACAATAATGATACAATCAGGAAAGAAAAGATCAAAAATATCACAGAATGATCCTAATGAAGAGTTCATTTTAAAATTGTTTCAGAAATTTTAACACTCTGTTCAATTGAAGATCTTTCAATGAATAATAATTCTGAATCATCTTATGAACGAAACAATTAACTGAAACTTACTAACATTGAACATTTCAACTTATATTCAACAATATTTCTAATTAGTTCAACGATGAAGTCATCATCCAATTTTTCTCTGTGAGGGAATATTCGCAAACTCCGGATATGAGTCATTCCACCGAAAAATTTTCGAGTGTGATACCACTCGAGAATCAGTGAAACGGGAGTCGAGAGCTTGAATTCATACAATGAGGGCTCTCGGCCTCTTCAACACCAAGCAACATGACACCTTACATTTGTAGAACTGGTTAACTCGTGGATGGAACGGAAATTTGTTGATTCCGAATGTAAGTCACGTATGCTTTTGGAATAGAGCCACTTATCTAACATGCGGAATCAGGCGAAATTTTATAGTGTTAATTAAGTTCTTGATAGTGAGACCCTTGAATGCAGTGAATATGAACATATAGAGGGTGAATGTCAATTGAATGGTAATGAACTTCGGATTTTCAAGCAAAAAATACAGTTCACAAGTGAATGTAGCTAACACTGCAGTTATATATAATAATAATAACAATAACATAGTTTATTCAAGAAGGTAAGTAGGTACATGGCTTTACATTCTTAGATATGTTTATTATTACATTTGATAGGTTTCCCGAATAAACGATAGGAAATCGCAGAGATGGATATAATCCTTCTGTACGCGATCACAATCTGTTGAACTTTTTAGTACAGTTTGTTCTTATTATCACATACTTTTTATGTCCTGGTTAATATGTCGCAATTGGGTTAATTTGTCACTATTTGGGTTATTTTGTCTCATCAGGGTAAAATTGTCTCTTTCAGGGTTAGTTGTCCAGGCATTAGACTGTCATTTTGGGTTTTAAATTGTCACTTTTAGGTTTCACTTGAATCGCAATTTCATTGTTTTTAGTAAAACTGGTTTATGATTTTATTAATTTTTCCTCGTCCGCAATCCCTAATCCAGAAGTTTGATTGTCTTTTGAACTGATTTAAGTTTTTGATTTTTGGCTCCTGTCGGTAATAGGTCGTATATCCTTGGTGCTAGGTAGGTGTACACTCTCTTCCCGATTGTTTTACTAGCCTTCGGTCTGATGTGCTCTTTATTCCTGGTGGAGTAGGGATGGTCTGCTACAGTTAAGTTTATTTTCCTCTGTAAACTGAAATAACAATTTGCATTGCAAATAACTGTCGAACATCCAAAATATTAGCCTCAGCATACAGTTCATTACTTGAGTAGGTGAGTGGTTTGCCGTAAATTATCTTAAGTATATATTTCTGCATCCTTTCAATTTTTTTGATGTAACAGTCATACGCGCCACCCCATCCTATGATTCCATATGCAAGCTGTGATTGCACCAGCGAAAAATATAGCTTCTTCAAGTCTGTGATACTTAGGTAGTTTTTCAAATATTTAAATTTATAAGTGAGTCCCCGTAATTTTTTACCAACCAGTCGACTTGTTCATCCCATTTTAAGTTACGATCCAATACAATCCCCAGATATTTTATATTTCTAGTTTCAGGTATCTTGATATCTTCGACATGAAGGCCACCCATATTAGGCAGTCCAGTGCCGTAGGAGGAGAAGGGTAAGTATTTTGTTTTACTTATATTTAAGGTTAATTGATTGAATTGAAACCATTTTTTATTCTACAGAAATCATTTTCAACTGTATCTTTTAAACTTTGCCAAGAGTTGCCCTCATACGTTATTACGGTATCATCGGCGAAGCTGATAATTTTCCTTTACTTTTGAGTTTGAGAAGACTATTCATATAAATAATAAAAGTAAAGGCCCCAACACGGTTCCTTGTGGTACTCCGAATTTTATTTCTCTCATAGAGCTTCTTTCATTTTCAATCTCGACACACTGTTTCCTATTGTTAAGGTAGCTTTCAAGTAAATTATATGCTCTTCCTCGAAACCACAAACATGCAGCTTTCTCAGAAGTTTCTTATGTGATACAGTATCGAAAGCTTTCGCTAAATCCACGAAGATACACAGGGCAGGCTTTTTCATCCAACCATTTATAAATATCTTGAGTTAGCTCTCCAATTGCATCCTCGGTAGATTTTCCTGTCTGAATCCATACTGATTGAAAGAAATAACATTATGTTCGTCAAGAAATTCTGTAATTCGTTTCTTCAAAATTTTTCAACTATTTTCCTACGTTTGACATCAAAGAGATCGGTCTATAGTTCTCCATCAAGGTTTTATCTCCAGATTTGTATAAGGGCTTAATTATACCAATTTTAAAAGATCTGGGAATGTGCCAGTTTCAAAACATAGATTAACCAAGTGGGAAATGGGGTGAGCTATTTCGTTGCTTACTCTTTTAAGAACTTCAGATTTTATGCCATCTTGTCCTGCAGCTCTACGATCCTTGAGTTCACTTGTAATCTTTTTACTTCTTCTGGATCTGTAGGATACAGAAATATTGTCTTGTTTACAAAATCCTCCCTCTCCTCAAATGATTCCGGATCTTTTATTTTCTTTGAATACTTTTCTCCTAATTCACTATAATATTCAACGAATTCTTCTGCAATTTCACTGATTTCATCAGTCAGCTCTCCATCTGCTCTTATCATGGACTCTATTTTTGTTTCAGGTCTGGATTGATTGCATATATTGTTGACGTACTTCCACAGAGCATTGCTTTTGGATCTATTCATGTGTAAGTATTTTGGAAATGTTCCTTTTAGCTTGTGCTATTAATTTATGTAGTGTATTCCGATAATTAGTATATTGTTTTTGAGAATAGCATTGCCTGGATCTTTGGCAAGTTTTTATATAATTCATTTTTTTATTTACAGATTTCAGTATGCCAGATGTTATCCATTCTGTTTTACCAAACTTTCTTCTGCTGAAATGTATTATTTTTGTATTTTTATTTATACAGTGCGTTAATTTCTCAATGAATAACTTCGTGAATTCATTGACGTTTTTGAATGACTATAAAACCAGTCAATATTCCTCAAATCAACCTTCAGGGTATCGTAGTCTATGAATTTTTTGACTCCATCAGCTCTTTTTTGAGAGGGGGGTACATTTGCATCGATATTCAATATTATTGGATAGTGGTCGGTAATACCACTTTGTACAATAAAAGCAGAATGATGATTCCCACATATTTGCCTTTTTTCCCTCATAAAGAAATGGTCCAAGCAGGTACCACTTGCTGGACGAGTGACCTCGTTGATATACGAATCAAAACCGCAAGAACTCAAAATATTTTTGTATTCTTCAACAAAGTCTTCGGTCTGCAATATGTCCAGATTTATATCTCCAGTAATCACGTGATAATCAGTAACTTTTGTTTGTTCTAGGTAGTTCAGTAAAGTTCTATTGAATATATAAGGACATGAATCTGGAGACCGATATATACACGTTATTTTTATACTATTATTAGGAAGTTTTATTAAAATTTCTACAGCTGTGATTTGATCAAGCTTAATAATTTCAGATTCGAAACTAAGATCATTACTAACGTATACAATCACTCCATCGTTTTATTAAAAGTGCCATTGCTATAAACAATCGAATACCCAGGAATACCGAAAATTCCGAGATCCTTCACCTGAAAAGTTTCGGTTAGGACAACTACATGGAATCTGTATGGGCTAGTTTCTAACAGAATTTTGCATTCATCGATATTCTTCCCACACTTCGGATGTTACTGTGATATATCTTGAAATATTCACTTATTGCAGAATCTTTAGATCGGTTATATTCTCCAGTTTTCTAGTATTCGGGGTGTTCACTCGGTACTCTCTGATATACGGATCCATTTTGGAAAGATGAGTTATATACTCTGGTTGAACTTCATGCTTTAGTTTCCTTGTACTCGTTTCTTTTTTAATTATGTTTTTTTTTTTTTTTTTTTTATTCTTTTCTTTTCATTTATTTTGTTTAGACGCTATTCTTGAGCTCGATTCAGTTGGTTGAATATTCGTCCTTATTAATTTTCTTCTCGAACTGCATAGAGCACTATCATCAATCAGGTCCAGAGAATGTTTTGTGTAGTAGGTTCAACGTCGTCGCATTCACTATCTGTTGAAGCTTCAAGTTCTTCGACTGTATAGGTTTTTTGTTTTTGATCAGCTTTCCTCCTTTTATATATGCTTCTGTACCTTGAACAGATTTTGCCTTAGCTAAGTGTTTCCGCAAAATTTTATCTTTCTCTCTTTGAAGAGGAGTTAAATCATTCGCTATAGCTATAGTGGTGCCCTTCAATAGGGTTCCCTTGGAGATTATTTCCTTTTCTTCCGGTATGTTGTGAATTCCACCTTGACTGGACAATTCTGATGTTTTCCAAGCGGGTAGAAGTCGGATACGTCCGAATTTTCAATTTCCACCCCGAAAAGAGACGCGAGTGAATCCTCACAAACCCATACGATAAATCAGACGGAGCCTTATCAAGACCGAAAATGACTATATTCCTCTTTCGAGTATTTCTCTCTAATTTTTCGACTTTTCTCTCAATATAATATCATATAATCATATAAATATATGATTTGATGTGTTACGGCTTTTATTCCGTGGTACACTTTGATTGTGGCGACGTTTCAACAAATTGTCCCTTGTCATCTTCTGGCTTTCGGTAAACGATGTCACGACACGAGCGTAACTGATAGCGGTTTGTCAGTGGTTCTACTTTTATGTCCCCGTTGTGGTCGTCGGTGGACCTGGTGGAGGAGATGCTTTCATTATTATCTGTTAATGATGCCGGTTTCCTAGGTGGTAAAATAACTTTCCAATCCTTTGATAGGCTGAGGGTTTCGTCTCTTTCGTTCACTGTTCCACCTTTTTCAATCTCCACTGCTTCTCTGATAAGACGTTTCTTAAGTTGTTGTGTGGTGCTGATTTGCTTTGAGTTATCGAAATCTATTGTATGACCTGTATGTAATTTATGTAGATAGATGGCGGATGGGATGGATTTATTTTTAATGTGCTCTTTTATGTTCCTCTATTCTTTCTTTTATTCGTCTATTAGATGGTATTGAGTAACTCCCTGATTTTCTAAAGAAATGTTGTTTTTCGGGTTTCTGAGAACTTTTCTGATAGTTAAGAATGGTTTGTATGCCGTTCTTATTTTGTATTTCCTCAATGTTCTCCCTTTTTCATCTGTTACTCCTTTGATATATGGTAAAACAGTTGTGTTCTTTTGTTCTTCTGTGCATATTGTGTTTCGCCCAGTGAGCGTGTTCCTTATGGCTGCTTTTATTGTGTTTTGTTATATCCATTGTTTTCAATATAATTTTATATATAAAATATAAATAATATACATAGATATATATATATATATATATATATATATATATATATATATATATATATATATATATATATATATATATATATATATATATAATCAAGCTCAAACTAAGAAGAAATATTCATACAGCCTTCATTGATTACCATAAGGCTTTTGATAGTTCTCCTCATTCATGGCTTCAAGAAATTTTGAAAATTTATAAAATTGATAAGATTTTTGAATTAGTAATGAAAAATTGGAGAACCAATCTTTATTTAAATATTCCAAAACGATCGTTAACATCAGACGTAATTCCAATTGAAAGAGGCATTTTTCAAGGTGATTCTTCAAGTGCTCTTTGGTTTTGTCTTTGCCTTAATAGTTCTCATGAACTGAATGTTACTACTTTCGATTGCGTGGGCCATATTGTATTTCACAGGTAGTGGAATTTCGATACAATTTCTGAAAAACCTAGTCCTCTGGCTTTCCAATGAAGCAAGAACGAATAATCTAGCTCTAAAATTGCGAAAGTTATAACGGAAAAAATTGTCTGATTTTCTCTGGCGCACCCTTTATATTGTAGTACCTTTCTTCATCAAGCGCATTTTTCTGCTGTTGTTGGAAGAAATAATTAATCCTAAGCTCACAGAAATTTTTTACTTTTATGAAACTCTTTCAGAGAATAAGATACGTTTCCACAAGATGGTGCTCTTGCACATTTCCATGTTCGTGTGCGTCAATATTCGAATGCAAATATTTCAGGTCAGCAGATAGGCAGGATAGAAACAGCTTAGTTGCCAGCTAGATCATCTGATTTGAGTCCTACAGATTGCTTCTTATAAAGTCAACTTGAATCGAAATCTTATGCTACACAAGCAAACGTTTGACATCAGATCTTCAAAATGTTAGGAGAGTTTTCCAGAATCGTTTGTATTATTGTTATCATTGTATGAAAGTAGAAGGATGTATTTTGAGCATTCAATCTGATTTTGGAATTTTCATGCAAATACAATTTTCGTTATATTTGAATTGTCTGTATGTTATTAAATTGTCACGGGAATACTATTTTTTCAAAAGTATGTCACTCGACCCACTTTTCTTGCAATGAATTTTCACTTAGATGTTGAAGGTAGGGGGTTGACTTTTCATGCTCGGAATCTACTCAGAAATTTATCTTTCTCCAATCAAAAATTGATGTGTATCACCGCCAAAATCAGACCATCTTGAGATAGATGGGCTGGCAAATTTTCTTTAGAACACACAGTATAATGTTTTTTGTCTTTCTGGCATGTCGTCTATCTCTTCACATAACGAAGTTATAAAATATAACATGAAATCATGCTCAACCGAAATTACAGAGTTCTGAATTTAAACAGTGTCAAATATCGATTACGAAAGATAGGGACAGCATTCACATTGTTTCCTTTCGGTACATTGCAAGCCTGCTGCAGCCATAAATTCATGTCTTGATAATTCACGAAACGACAGGAGCAACAGTAGCTTATACTCCTACCGGTTCAATTTCAAATAGAATATTTGTCACCCACGACAAATTGGCCATGCCGTAAACCATATTCAGACCATGTCAAGTTTCCCAACGTCAACAACCTATATTTCAGCCTGCTCCAGACAGAATAACCGATTAACCTTGATGTTACCCCGCACTATGTCTTCCTCATTACCTCAACCCCAGCTGAATCTGACACATCATTCGCAAAAACTTCCCGAAAAACCCCAAATCGAATGTAAATTCCAGATTTATACCAGCCTCGAGCCGGACCGAATTGAATATTTCAGGATTTTCAGATTGTTTCAGGATTTAGTCCTCGACTAACTTTTGGCGAAGAACTTCGATTTCCGATTTCTGAGGAAACATTAGTGTCTGAATTCCTAATATGCGATCCTATTCGTCCGGATGCCGGATTTATAGTTTCCTGGAGAAATACTGCAAACGGAAACTTGTAGTTCGTTTCGTTATAATAATTTTGCAGTCGACGGTTCGCGCGATTGGGCATATTTCATGCTTTAAGTGGAATAATGTGGAAAATATTATATGGCGACATATTTATCGATACGAGTTACTTGGCAATTGAGTATGTGGGGATTGTGAGAAATGGATAACTTTATACAAATCGCTGATTTATTCGTTTGTATGGCTATACAGGCCGACTAAAATAATTGCTTTGGAAATAACCAATAGCTGAATAGCATATCATACTAAAATGGACGAATCCAAATACAAAAGTGGGAAAAATAAATGTCACAGGTGAGGTTTTCTCGTTACATTTATAGAACCTCATTTAAATGATTTGTTTATCACTTGGCAAAGATTTCACAAATATTAATTAAAATACTCGATATGTGTTTCAGGTTATTAGCCCTTTATCAAGGGTACTATAATACTAAATTCAAAATGAGTGATTTCGCTTATGTATAAAGGCATTTACAACAGGAGATAAACTGAAAGTCAAGTTGGTCATTACATATTGTTTTTCCTATGACCGGACGTAATTTCAATAATCTCCAAGATGTCCATCCTTTTAAACGGTTTTATTTAGCTCAACCCGTTTGTTTTATTTATTCTTGGGTCAAATTTAGTAATTCAAATTTCACCTCTTCCTGTCAACCGATTAATCTGAAATTTTGTATACACTTTGGATTTAGGTGACAATACAATTATATTTATTCATTATCATTATAAATACAAGATGGCCGCCGCTACAAAATGGCGGATAATTCATGTTTTATTAATCCCATCAATATGGGTATCAAATGAAAAGACTCAACAAGCAGAATACAATATACTATAAAAATTGAAATCCAAGATGGCGGCCGCTACAAAATGGCGGATAACGTAGGTTTTATCAATCCTATCAATATGGGTATCAAATGAAAGTGCTCAACCAGTAGAATACAATGTATCCAGCCTGAATTCACCACCCAAGTCAAGATTTTGTATCGTGTTGAGGACTGTGTGGCGTTAGGGTGGCTAAAAATGATACGTCGTTAGCGGTACACCACCCAAGTTAAGGTGAAAGGTTAAAACGCGCCGAGAACTGTATGGCATTAGGGTGGATAAAAATGATATGTCGTTAGCGTCTTATAACTTTAACAGACAACACCAAAATGACTATTAGAAACACGCCAGCTGTAGTACGGGTACCTAACTTCGTAGCAGCTTCTCATCCAGAGTCATATTATTACAGTTTACTAATCCAGTATAAGCCGTATCGCAATGAGGCTGAACTTTTAGGAGAATTTAATAGTGCCAGAGATGCGTTTCTCGCCAACGAAGAAAGTTTAAGACAAACAAACGCCTATTTGGAAATATATCGTGAACGTGACAGGCAGCTTGAAAATGCATTCGCGCAAGTACACGCATTTCAGATACTGGAACACGCAGAGCCGATGGAACTAGACCATGAAGAAGAAGTTCCTTATTTGCCAATGAATGAAGATCAGTTCTTACAGGCTAAGCAGTCTATGAATGCAGGACAAAAGGAAATTTTACATTAGTTACCCAGTCCATACAAAATCAAATGTCAGGTACTGAAGAACGTTTAAAAATATTCTTTACAGGAGGAGCTGGTGTGGGCAAGACTTTTCTATTAAAGCTATTACGAGATCAAATTAATAGGTGCTACGCAAAGGATGTGGTTAAAGTCTGCTCACTAACAGGAGTTGTAGCTAGATTAATAAATGGAGCTACGATACAGTACTTTAAAATTGCCTGTACAGAAAGACGGTCGCATAATAGGTATGTGACCACTGCCCGGAAACTATTTACGAATAATGAGGCAACAATGGCATCAGACAGAATTTTTGATTGTCGACGAATTTCCATGGTGTCTTATTAAATGTTATGCATGATGGACGCTCGATTAAGGCAAATTAAGAACTGTGAAAATGAGTTTTTTGGAGGAGTAAACGTATTACTTTTCGGTGATCTTTTACAACTGCCTCCTATAAAACGATCAGGAACACCTGTTTTCAAACAGCCAGAACATCTCCAACCAGCTACACATCTCTGGCGTTTATTCACGCTCTGGAATTAACTGAAAATATGCGTCAGCAAGGTGACCAGATTTTCATTGATATTTTGAATGCTTTGAGAGTCGGTGAGCTAACAACCCAACATTTTAGTATTTTAATGGGAAGATTTCTTCAAGACACGAGTGATGAGTTTGCGATAGACAAAGCGTTAAGGGTATACCCCACAAATCAGCAAGTTAACGACCACAACTCTGCTGTATTGAATTTGTACAGAAATAATGGTGCTCGCATTTACAAAATAAAAGCGCAGGATCAGCTAGTACACGCCACACGAAATGCAGACAATGTGGATATAGCTACAATAATACCAGCTGATATAAACAAAACTGGGGTTTACCAGCGGAACTGGAAATATTTGTGGGGCAAAAGTCATGCTACGGTCCAATATTGACGTTTCAAAGGGATTAGTAAATGGCGCTATAGGCTACATCACCGAAATCGTTTGGCCTCAATTTCGTCGAACTCAGATGTATGCAACAGATGTACCTTCCGTCCGAATTGATTTCGCAAGAGACGGAGTACATCTTATACACCCGAAAGCCATACAGTTTCCAGCTAAGTACAATTATGGGACAGCTGAAAGAAGAATGTTGCCTTTAATACTATCATGGGCTTCTACAATACATAAAATGCAGGGCAGCACTGTGGATCACGCAGTCGTATACTTAGGTGCGAAACTGTTTGAAGAAGGTCAAGCCTACGTGGCTCTTAGTAGAGTAAGATCTTTGCAGGGACTACGTATAGAGGAGTTGGATTGCAATAAACTAACGGGCAAGAAACCTTGCAATAATTAAAAAGAATGCGAAATAAAACTAAAAACTAGAAAATAAAAATAGGTAAAAAACTTTTTAAGTTAAACTGTTTTATGTTAAACATACATTGCACTGTTTAAGATAAATGTACTAAAACCAAAAATAATAAAATAGATACAGTCGTGGGAATTATAAACATATGCATAGACTAGACTAAAATAAAACCGTGGGGCACGTCAATTATCTACAATCGTTGATTAAAATGTTTGTTTTGTAATGTTACACTATAATTATTAGGCAGTTGTGCAACCGACAACGATGGACGTGTGATAAGTAGGGCTAGAATGTGGAAACAAGCTAGCAAGCTCGATTATAAGCGAGTTTTAGGGCTTCATAGTGGTGAGCGAGTAGTACTTTTGTCATATGTTTTGTCGATTAAAGACAAACAACAAGCAGTGAAACGATTCCTCGCCAGCCAGCAGTGTGAATGTCCAACGATAAACTAGTTAAAACATCTCTTTTATTTACATGGAGTGTATAACTATTAGAATTTCCATGAGCAAGAAAATAGTAAATAATTTCCTCACCGTCTGCGGGCCAACTGCCTAACGACGAATTAAACGATTCTTCTATCGCACATTGAGTCGATAATTTGTAGACAATTGACGTGCCCCACGGTTTTATTTTAGTCTAGTCTATGCATATGTTTATAATTCCCACGACTGTATCTATTTTATTATTTTTGGTTTTAGTACATTTATCTTTATCAAATGACTAGCTGACCCGGCAGACTTCGTACTGCCTCATCGATAAATAAAAGACCTAATCTTTTGTATAAAATGATTTTAAAACAAACAAATCGAATCCGTATTTAATAAAAAGCATTTATTGAATAAAGCATGAATTATTATATTATATTATTTTCGATACATCATGTTGCTTACTTACAAAACAGAGTTTTCCTGAAATACTGGCTATTTATAAGGTTTAAATTTGATATTCACAGACACACACTGTTAAAATACAGTCTGTTAATTAATTTAAAGCTTTCTCATAAACTATATTTTTGTTTTGTTTTGTGGTGCGTAAATAAACAAAGAAGACGGTTTTCCGACGCGCGAACACGCGACGTATAATTGTCCATGCGCGAAACAGGAAACTCCAAGTTGATTCCACAAACTTCTAACGACTGTCCTTGCGATTTATTTATGGTCATCGCAAAGGCCAGACGCACTGGAAATTGTAACCGTTTAAAATCGAATGGTAAGTCCGTTGGAATCATCGGTATCCGCGGGATCAAGACATCCTCTCCTTTGTATTTTCCTTTTATGATTGTCGCCTCAATGACGTTATTCATCAGTCTTTTCACAGCCAGTCTTGTTCCATTGCATAGTCGAGGTTGATTAATGTTACGCAGCATGATGACAACTGATCCCACTTTTAACTGCAAATTGTGAGGTGGTAATCCAGGCAATTCCAGTGAATTTAAAAACTCAGTGGGATAGTTGACTACGTCATCCTGGTTCATTACGGTGTCGACTGATTTGAAGGAAACCAACTGTCCTGGAAGAAAATTCTGAATGGTCGCATTAAGATCCTCGACATCTTTATTTTCGCTGCTAATATTGCTCGTTCACCCAGCCAATTATGGTTATTGAACTTTTGCGCTATATCTGGGAAAACTCGCTGAATAAGCTCCACTTTTGAGTCTGTGATGTGACAGAAATCTGTAGGTAATGTGATGAATCCGGTCGAGGTGTCCACTGCAACTTTATTATTTCCAATGTCTAACAACTGCTTCGCAAACACATTTGCAGTTTCATCTTGTTGCAAAAATACTCGCATGTTAGTTGTTAAGTGGAGTGTCTTTACGTACTGCCACAAATTTGATGATTTTAGGCATGCATTTAGTTCATCAGCAACAGTTGATCGGGGAATAACTGGAAGAGTCTGACGAAAATCACCTGACAACAGAATCATGGCCCCACCAAAAATATTTTGGTTGTCACGAAGATCTTTCAACGTTCTGTCCAGTGCCTCCAGTGACCTCTTATGGGCCATTGTGCATTCATCCCAAACAATCAATTTGCATACCTGTAGGATCTTGGCCATTGCGCTATTTTTGGCGATGTTGCAAATTGGTGTTTCGGTGATTTGCATGTTTAGTGGTAATTTCAAGGCAGAATGTGCAGTCCGCCCGCCTTCTAGCAGAGTTGCAGCTATTCCAGATGAAGCCAACGCTAGAGCAACATCATTTCGCGATCTGATCCTCGCCAAAAGCAATGAAATTAAAAACGTTTTTCCGGTTCCTCCGGGAGCATCAAGGAAATAAATTCCACCAGATCCACTGTTCACAGATTCTATCAAAGTGTCGTACGCAATTCTTTGTTGTTGATTTAATTGTGGAACATTTGTACGAACTGTTTCGGCCAATGCTTCAATGTCGTACTGATGTTCTCTTTGCAACTCGTGGTTTAATGCATCGTGCATATGACGATTGGTTGCTGTCATTCCCAAACACGACAATACTTTATTTGCCATCAATAAACACATATCTTCTATCATGATCAATGTGTCATTGTAAATTTCTTCAGTCATTTGTAGTGTATGATTCAAAGTTTGACGGCGCACACGATGCAAAACATCCTCAGACATGTCATCTCTATACTTAACCCACAAATCTTTTGGATTCGAGAGGAAACATGTCGATATGATAATCGCAAACAATGTACGAATTTGATGCGGCGATGAAGATATTACGGAATCCTTGAGCGTATCATCCCAGTGCGAATCATTCTCAAGTAAATGTAATAGTTGACATGCCTCACGGTAAGTCGCACACAGCTGTCCATTAACTGTTCTCAGTTGTTGAAACGATGTCGGACCACGAACATTCACCAACAACAACCGCAAATAATAACATTCATCGTTATTTGGATGTACTGTGTAGATGCGACCCAGAGCATCTGAAGCAAATACATTTGGATGTCCTTCAACTGGTGTTCCTTGTTTTCGACGCTGAAACGATTTCGATGATGCGTTCCATGTGTAATAGCGTGGCATGTCAGCATACAGCAAAGTGCGAGCAAAATCATCAGTTTGACAGACTGTGAAGAAACTTGTTAATGTTGTCGACGGTGGATGTGCCGCCCTGTCTGCCGCGTTAGATGCATTAAAATAAACTCGTTGACCATTTTCTAAATGGACTGCCAAATGGACTACTGTAGGGTGTCTTTCATGGATCGCAAATGAAAAGATTCGCCAAATAGCTTCATTGCTACTTACATAGCGACCCATCTGGTACTGTGATATTTCATCATTTGCATTGGTTACACCGAAGACAGCCATATCACTACCTTTATTAACATATTTACATATGTACTTTATCGACTTCACAGAATTACAATATTCCACATTGATGTGAGTCTCAAAAGCTTTGGACAATATTGGCGAGTATGGCACAATCCAACGATTGTCTACATCAACATTTTGTCCTCTTACCTTCACAACTACCGATCGCCCACTGTCTGCAACTGATCGCCGACGATACAATGGGTATCCATCATTTCCCGTTATGGTTTCAGCAAGCAGGTCTCTTGGGTATCGCTTGGAACACCTACCGTCGACCATACAGTGTGAATTGTAGTTGAAATGTCCGCAAGGTCCATGTATCATGTGTTTGGTAACTACTGCATGCAATTTTGGGTCAACTATTTCATCTGGAATTTCAGCTGAAATTATGGAATCAATCTCATCTGGCCTTATTTTGTCCACTAACCAGACTAAAATGTGCGCATGTGGCAATCCACGCTTTTGCCATTCTACAGAGTACATCCAACAACGGACTCGGCCATACACACAATGCTTTATTAAAAAATTCATGAGAGATTTTAATTTTGTTTAAAAACTCTGGCGGTTATGTCATGTCTATCAACTGGTGTTTGGCTATGTAGTAATTCCTTCTTGATTTCGGACCATTTTGGGTTACATGTGAATGTAACAAATAAGTCTGGACGGCCATAATGCCTAACATATGACATAGCATCCTGAGCATATTCATGCATGTGGCGTGGGCTTCCTATATAAGTAGCTGGCAAAATTGTCATTCTTCCTACATTATTCACATTGCCATCAGCATTTATAGCATCGCGGAGATGAATGTATTCCTCTGACCGTAGCCGTCGTTGGTTCAAACGGATGTATGTCAATCGTTCAGTCTCAATTTTGACATACATATCAACTGCAAACTGATGAAAAGTCGTTGACACATCAAAATATGATTTACTTCACCTTGACGGATCATGAGTCTGTATGAATAGAAATTCATAGCACTAACTTTTTGTTGGTTTCAGCACCTGCAATCAAAAATGATAAATGTTTAAATTGTTACTTCGATGAATTGAATTTAAAATATTATTTAATCTTGTTCAATTCATTTACCTGTTACTTGATTTACCATTTTGATATTAAAATGGTATCCATCTTCCCCCTGCCAGAAGATCAAAGGATATTGTAGTGCATCATAACTCCTGTGTGTTTCAGATACACGTTTTAAATCACTATTCCGACGATGAAGCACAATATCTCTAGATTGTAAATTTTCTCCCACAATGACAACAGCCACTTCATCAATGGTAGGTGAATTGAACCTCCTTGTGTGTTCACCGGCAGGTGTTTTGTCAGCTCGAATAATAATGTTATGGCTATCAGATGGCATCCGATCCAATGCTATTTTGAACATGTTTACTAAATTGTTATTCTGATGAAGAAACATTTGTAATTGTTGGACAATGGTTCTCTTCACTGTTGGATTGTGAGCACAACGATTATTAATTTCCGCATCTGAATTGCCCATAAAATAAATTTGTAAAAATTGATGATCTGCATCAGGTAGTGGTAACAGAGTTCCCAGTAAGTGATAAATTTGTCCTTGTATCTGTAATTTTTAAAATTTATCCATTAATTATTTCCGATATATATTTATTTTAGTACAAACTTGAATAATATAAAAAATATTCTTATATAATACCTTGAAAGTGGGCATGAAATTGTCTTGTATAATATGTGTAGCACCAAATGATGTCATCTGGAAACAGTTGTTATATTTCTGAATGTTGGTCAAAAGTGCTTAGAATCATTTCCAATCCCAGAAACTAAAGAGCGTAAAGGATCTGGTGGTGGGACCAATTGTGGCAATTTTACTTTGCCTTCAGCACAACATAATCCAGTAGATTCACCAGTGTATTTTAACGCCTTACAATATTTACAAATTGTTTTCATTTCCCCAATTGTTACTGATTTGTCGGCACAATAATCAATTGCCGGATCATA
The DNA here is from genome assembly GCA_013387265.2 of Cryptolaemus montrouzieri. Lineage (NCBI taxonomy): Eukaryota > Metazoa > Arthropoda > Insecta > Coleoptera > Coccinellidae > Cryptolaemus > Cryptolaemus montrouzieri. The sequence continues at coordinate 12,027,185 of JABFTP020000062.1, read as the reverse complement.
GTGGAATGCAGCTCGTTCAAGAATCACAGGAGCACTGCGTCTGCGGATTCGCTCAATTTCATTATGTCTAGCTTGCTGTTGTTGTGTTTGATGTGCACGAACTCGTTGCATTCTAAGCCTATCTCCTACATTGTCACTCACTAAAGAACGCAATTCTGACATAGCAATACGACTATTTTCTTGATCTCTCTGTCTCTGGTCATCAGTGCGGTTAGCACGTGAGGTAGCTCTTCGCACATTTGATTGACTACGACGACCTACGTTAGGTCGTCTTCCTCGGCATCGTAAATTGTAATTGAGAAAATTTCCGCTTATTTAGCAGTAAAGTGTCACTATCACAAAAAGAGCACATTACTTGGAATGTCACTATCACAAAGGATCACCAAAGTAAAGAAAGTTCTCGCGCACGTAGCCACAAAGATAGAAGGATGCACTCATAGATATCGTAACTCGTAACACAATATAATATCGTAATACTTTTTTCCGTGCTCTGACTGAAAAGCGACAGACAGGATGGATTGACATATTAGTTGGTTGTCAAATCTAATGTCAAATATTATGATTGCGTTCAGAAATTTAACTTAAGATTTATAATTTAACGTTTGTGACAAAACTTAAGATTTATCTTTCGATTTCTATATAGTCTTATTAAAAAAATAATCTGACAGATTAACAACTGAAGTTAGCTAAAATTAATTTTCTCGAAGCTATATGAAGCTGTGAGACTATGCAATTTTGTCGCGGTCGCGATTCACTTTCACTTTTTTTGAGTTTCGGAACGCGATATTAGATCCTCCAACGCGCATGCGAATTTGAACTTTATACAGCGGTAATAAATTACAAATTGACTCTCCATTTTATTTAGAAAACGTTTGTATGGGAAATAGAAAAATACTGTTTTGAGGATTTTCCCGGCAATTAATCGAATTTTTCTCACCTTTTAAACCTTCCCTAGACCTCCACGAATAATTCAAGACCAAGATAAGATAAATCCGTTCAGCCATTCTCGAGTTTTAGCGAGACTAACGAACAGCAATTGATTTTTATATATATAGATATATATATATATATATATATATATATATATATATATATATATATATATATATATATATATATATATATAT